>OY728141.1:987126570-989629574 GCA_963277665.1 Viscum album
CACAAATAATTATAAGGGGTTTCATATCCTCAAGGTATATGTGCACAGAAAATATGAATATTGAGGCCATCGTGAAATTGAATCATTGACCAACTCCATGTATATTATTTTACTCAGAATTTGTGTCAGTTATTTTAATTAATTATCATCTTGATCCCGTCTAGGGAATTATGTAAAGAAGAAACCTAGGTATCACTCTACGTATTCTATAAGAACCCATCACCATAGGACTACACCCATGGAATTACATACACAAAACCTAAGTATCACTCACGACATGGTACAAAGGCATAACCATTTGATCCCATCAATGGTATACAAGATAGGGAAGCATGTATCACTTGTGGCATTGTATAACAACATTTGACATTGATCTATTCCATTGTAATCTACTTGGGAACCAAGTCTATTTCACGAGTAGTATAAAGGAATCCACCTTGTGAGTCAGTCTAATGTGTTTTATAAAGAAACCAGGTGTTTCACCTATATATTATAATTCATTAAAATAATCTAATTATAATGTTCGATTAGCCCATCCATGGTGTTTCAAATCAAAAACTTCATATCACCATCAACATTTCATATGTGAATGATCATAGCTAGTGTTTAATGAATACCATTTAAACAATTCACTTAAGTCCAATTAGTCAATTAATTTAACAAGGATAACTTATGTTACAAACAAGAAGAATAAAGGGACAACGTATATGGACTACCATATTACATTCGGATAATTCAAATTATATTTCACTTACAAGGTAAAACCCAAAACACCTTAATTGGTAGTTCAGATCTATTTTGCGGCATATAACCCACAACTATTAAAGGAAACTCACCCTAAAGGGTGGATTGAATCGAGGTAGTCATCCTTTTATATTTATTTTTTTGTTTTCTAGGAATAATGGAATAATGGAAATATTAATTCATTTATTTAATTTAACATTTAGGAGACATCAAATTGAATTTCCTCTATGTGGTACAATGACACATGATAAAAATAATGAGACTTTAGGGTAAAACATCTAAAAGATTGATAGCGCTCCGGTATAAACATCATCTTCAAGTTAGAATGGAATAGAATCCATGATATTACAAAATTACCATAAAACAAGACATATTATCCCACCTATAAATAGTTCAAAAATGGATAGATAAATGAATAATGGAAGGAGATGGATTAAAGATCTTACTGGTATGCTTCCAATGTGAAAAATTATGATGAAATAGTATAAAAATTATGGAGAGGATTAAAATCCTAACATGAGAGGGAGAAGGATGCTCTATTTACCAATGTGCGTGAGAAAGTAGGGGAGAAAGAAAGAAAAGAGGTTTAAGTAATTAGTGAAGAAAGGTATTTTTTCTTATTTTTGAAGCTTCTCAACACTTTTATGACATAAATAATGGGATTACTCTGTGTATCCCCCTTCAAAAGTTTTGGGTTAGTTTAAGCCATTTACAATGTTGTAAGGGTTTAATCCATAAATTAATAATTAACATCATGTGTGTAGAGACCCAAATCATGAAGTACATGGAGATTACATTACTTTTGCAGAATACTTAATACATAACAATAACAGACACACAAGGACCTTAATAGTTTATTGTCTTTGGAAACTCGGAATATAAACTTCTAATCATGTTGAAAAATATTCAACAACTCCCATAACGATCTTCCCCTTTTTGTTTCCTTACCTAAAACCTTTAGTTATTTCCTGGGGAAAATAAATAATAAAAAGGGTGAGCTCAAATGCTCAGTAAGGGTAAACATAGTTAACATAAAACAATCCATAAACATTTGGAAGCAAAAACTTGAACATGAAATTTAAACATCAAAATCTTGAGCAAAGACATAAATTGTGGAAGTATGTAAGGCATATATCATAAAAAAACATCAATCATGATAAAATAGATAGGGAATAAAACATTTAATTGTGGAAACCATTCAACACTTGTTATGATTTCCATAGTATCAAAGGTATTGCTGCCAAGACCATCTTAGTGGACAAAGTCCCTTTCTGAATCGAGTTCACTCCTCATTTAAGTCCTGTAACACTGAACTGGATTAACTTAACATTCCAGCCATGTCTATCTCATGAGATATATATCTTTACCCAATGAATGGGAGGGAGATATAGGTCCCACACATCTCATAATGAAATCATTCTTACGTGTGACACAAAATAAACATAAATCATTCATCATAACCCAAAGAATAAAATGGGTTTCATAAACATCATCCCATCATCACATAATCCATTTAAAAGAAATGGATATCATTTCATAATAAGAAAATTTAAACCGTGTAAATCATAGAGACATTATACTTGAAACATACACATATGAAATAATGTCATCTTAGATGGAAAATGGTTTTGATAAAACACTTGAAATGAATTCTTGAGGAAAATATCCTTTCTTCTTCAAAATCAATTTATTTTCACAAAATGTCATGAAATTTTAAAAGAAAGATATTTTTTTGAAAATATTCATGAAATATTTTTGAGGAAGCTTCATTAAAACAACGCTTTATAAAACTGTAAAAATCCTTTCATGCCGTATAAGTTAAAAAAAACATTCTCCTCGTACTTTTTTCGGGAAAGTCAAAAAGTGTCTCATACATAAACAAAAGAAATATTCCTTACATACCATGTAGTAAAAGTAAAAATGGGTAAAAGGAAATTAAAAATACATAAAAACTATTTTAGAAAACATGTACATGGATGATAACAATAACCCTAGTAAATACCTACGTATAGGAAATCTCGGATAAAAATGAGATTTGCAAAATTATCCCTTACCTTAGTTCCGATATGCTTCGTATGTATCTGAACCTCCTGTATAATGATTTAAATAATGTCATTGACTTATTAAAAAATCTTATTCATTGTTTTATATCATATATTGTTCACTTAGGTATTTAAATTACACGTTCATTTGTTAATTTCATGTTAAAGTAGTGTTTTGGGTAAAATTGTTTCTTTTATCGTACATGTTTGGACTTGTTGTTCTTGATATTATTATTACTTATATCATGATTTACATACTTCAAGAATGTAAAACATGATTTATATATCATATATATTCAATATATATATATATATAATAGATAGATAAATGAAATGAAACACATCGTTCATGGAGACGGTAGGCCATACGTACGCATGAACGATGTTTTCCTTTCTTTTTGTGACTTGAATGGAAGTAAGTAGATGATATATATATATATATATGTATACAGAAATCCAGTAGCTTTATTTTTTCATGTATTTCATTATTATTCATTATATATACTTTATAATCATTCATGAATGGTTAATCATGGAAAATGAATCTCGTCGCGTTCGTGGAGACGGTAGTCTGTACGTACGCATGAGCGATGATATCATTCTCATGACCGTGTAATTTTATTGAAGTGTATGAATAATATTAAAAAATCTATATCACTTTACAATAATCATATATAGTTATTATTTACACCATTATACCCATCCAAGTACGGTGGGGGTGGAAAATAGATTACACCACGGCGTGGAGACGGTATTCTGTACGTACGCACGCGCGGTGATTTCGTTTTTTGTAGGATGGATAGATGGTGAAAATTGGTTGTTTCATACTTATAATAACATATCAGTATATGAGTGATACTTATTTTATTACTTCATAATGAAACAACTAATGAAGAAGAAGTGGAAGAAGAAATAAAGTTGAAAGAATCGGTAACGGACATTACCTCTTCTTTGATGCGCCTCTTTGAGACCTCATCTTAGGGAACTAAAATTGGTCTTTGAATAATACCAGGACCTCTAGGATGTTTATAGGGAAGTGTAGAAGAGAATTTGGTAGGGGTTGGCCGAGCATTAAGGCTCAAAGTGGTGTGAGGAAGAGAGGGAGGAGGTTCCCTTTTATAAGGGCGGAGAGGGGCACCTTTGGAAAAACTAAAAATATTATTTTATTATAAAGTCATATTCGGTTTTTAATAGATCCAAATTGATATATTTAGAATCTAAGGTGGGGATGGGTCGAAATAATCTCATCTAATATAATTTATACTAGTTTAGGTCATTATATTAACCGTATCGTTTAGTTTTAACTCTTAGTTAATTAGATTGACATTTACTATGTCACTTTGTATTTTTATATTATATAGTTAATAAACATACCATATACATCCAAGGGAACCCCAAGTGGTCAATTAATGACACACCTATCATGATATAAGTATATTTACCGAACCTTATATTTTTAGGAATATAATGACAATTAATAATATAATATTTGTTTTAAAAACTATTTTATGTCAATTTTGACACTATTTGGTAATTGATTTTTGTGAAAATCATAACAGAATGATTAGTTCAAAAAAAGTTAATTAAATCAATAATAACATGTCATATTAACATATAAAATTATTTTAATTCACAAAAAGTCTCAAATTACATTTATTTGGGTATTTAGAACATCAATTATGTCAATATTTCATTAATAAGATAATTACTGCATCATCATTGTGTCATAAATAAATTAATATATTTTAAGTCTCAAAATTACAAATAAAATACCATTATGTGGGAAATCTTTTTAGCTTTCCAATTAATATTTATAGTCAAATTTATCTAATGTATAACCCTGTACTAAAAATTATTTATTTATTAAACTTTGATTTTATCTATTTTAACCCTTCTTTAAATAAATTAATAATAAATGTCCTAATCTAATCCATGTGGGCCTTAATGGTCATATTTTATTTGTAATGTTGTTTTTGGCCGAATAAAACTTATCCAATAGAATTAGGAAATGTGTTAGGGTAATAATAATATCATTTTTACCCTTAATTACCCTATTTACTTTTAACCATGGTAGAAAAGGTAAAAAGTTACTATTCACCAAAAATTATTTTCATCTCATTGAACCAGATTTTAGTCCTTGATATTAACCGTGTCTCTCAGATTCTCAAAATTCCACTAACAGAAACGGTAAAATTAGGTTTTATGAAAAATTCAGTTTTTTAACTACCACTTAGTGGTTTCACTATTCATCAAAAAATGAAAGTTTCCAGAATAATATAAAAACTTAGGCCTGAGCTACATTTGATATTATGAATTCAAAAATGATGTCTATTTTACCAAATTCAAAACATATTAGTTTCATTAATTAATATAAAAATAAATTCCCGTCGTCAAAATAAATAACGTGTTCTTAAGAGATAATAACTATCAAAAGATTGACACTTGTTTATGTATGGTTTAAATGTGAAATTACATCCAATGACCAACATTGAATTAAATGATAAAAATATATTCTAAATATAATTTAAAACCACTCAAATTAATAATTTATCACTATTAATTATTTCGATTAAAAAATTTGTTTTTAATTATAATTTAGTAATTTTCACTATTCATCAGAATATGAAAGTTATCAGAAAAGTACCAAAATTTTACGCTAAGCTAATTTTGATATTCCAAATCCAAAAATGAAGTCCATTTTGAAAAATAAAATTTATAAAATTTTAAAAAGTGGGTATTACTGTAAAGACCCGGAAATTTCAAGGAAATTTTTTCTTAGTTTTCTTTTGAATTTTACAAGAACGCAGTTTTTGATGGCACCTGAATCCGAGGCCCGGTGTGCCTGAAATAAATTTCCGAAGTTTAGCTCAGGTACGTTCAGTGAACAAACGAGAGGGAATTTCTAACTTTTGAACCGATACTCGGAATCAAATTCTGAGGGCACCGATGGAACCACAGCGCCGGTATTTGCTTAGGAACGCCAATTCCGGAGTTGCGTTTACATGAGGGAAGTTGTTAAAAAAATTGTGAAAGTTAAAATAAAAATTTAACTTCAATTTTTATTTTCCTTAAGTGTTTTTATCCATTGGATGGAAGTTAGGTAACTACCCAACTTCCCTTAGGAGGTTAAGAGGGTGGTGGGGCCCACACGAACCCCACCCCTTCATATCCTCTAACCCCCTCAACTCACCATTAATGTTGTGAACTTTAGTTATAACTTATGACATTAATTTAGTGAGTTTAATGTGAGTTTTTTAAATTCAAACTCTTGAATTTTAAAGGTTTATGTTGTGTTAATAAATTAATTGTAGGCTTAATTTATTTTTGGTTAGTTTATTTATTGCTTGAGAGGTTTGGGAGAATCGTTGAGAAAATTGAAGATCTTCTTCGTCTTCGACGAAGAGCGTGAAGAACGATTCTTCTCCGACGAAGAACATCGACCCCACGACCTAAGAGACTCGGTGTCCTGGATTCTTCCATCTTCATCTTCCTCCACGAAAAGGGATAAGTCACCGACCGTGGTGATCATCTCCAAAGACAATGTACCTCCCTTCTTCATCATAGCAACAAGTGAGGAGATGTCGTTTCCTCCTCGGACGCACCCCGACGTCCACGGAATCTACGTCCGACGCCGCGGCGCCATTCTCCGCGATACCCGACGTGCGACGTCAAATATAGAGGTAGGGGTTTGTTTCGTTTTATTCTTAATTCTATCTTTTTCATTCTACGGGTAATGAGAACCCCCTTGTTATCGTCTAACGGGAGGAGGCCAGACTGCACGAACACGAATGATCCTCCTCCCTTTATATTCTTTCTTGTCATTGCGGTTCGAAAGAAAGTGACGTGGTGCCGTCGCACCGCATGGGATTGAACGGAAAGAAAAACGTGATGTCCGAAAGAAAGTGACGCGGTACCATCGCACTGCATGGGAAAGAATGACAAGGATGTGTGACATCGTCACGCCACGCAGGATCGAGCGGCAAGAATGGGCGACGTCGTCACGCCGCGCATTCAAAATTTTAAACCCTCGTGCGTGATTTTTTTTTTGATTTTCAAGGTGTTCCTATAATTTATTTTGGATAAATTATACCCTCGTCTATGATTAAAATCATGTGTGATTATTTTCCAATTGATAACACCTAACGCGGAGGGCGCGGGCCAAACAAACACGGCACGACAACCCTCCGCAGCTTGTTTATCGATGTGCGGATCGACGGACGATGACGAAGCAGGCCACTATGGCGTTTGAATCCCTTCGCAGTGAAGGTCGGGTCCCGGGAGGACCGTAGGGGAAAAGACAGGAGAAATGGACCACTGGAGCGCGTCCGGTGGTCCGCGGAAGGCGGTGGCGGCGCGCCGCGCCGGCGACCGGCGGCGGCGGCGCCGCCGGCTTCAATTAGCGGCGAGGGCGGGCCGCGCAAACCCCCACCTGTGGCTTCCACGCGGCCGCGCTGGCCGAGCCGCAGCTGGCCGGTCGAGCCGGACCTAGCCGGCCGGGCCGGGCCGTGCTTGCCGGGCCGGGCCGGGTCCAGCCGGGTCGGACCCGGGTCGGCCCGGGCCCAGACCCCCCGTTTTCGGACCACTTTCGGTCAAATGCCCATATCTTGTGATAACGACCTCTGATCGACGCACCGTCAGTTGCGTAGCGATCCTTGGAACGAGATGGTCGTTTCGGTATATTAAACTTATGGTTTTGGAGAACTTTGGGTTTGGCCGGGTTGGTTCGTACACGAAACCAACCGAGCCCTCGGAGTGGAAACGCTTCTATCTTTAGCACTGGACGTCCAATTGTCGTGCCATATACTTTGATGGATTCCTCTAAGAGATAAGGATATTTTGGCTTACTCCGCTCGAGGTTTGGATGTCATCAGAGTGTGGTCAGGTTGGTTCGCTCACGAAACCAACCGGGCCCCTGGAACGAAAAAGCCAATAACTCACAGACCGGGCGTCCGATTGGCGCACCGTCTGTTTCGTTGAATTCCTCTTGATGAGAGGGAAATTTTTTCATGCTTAACTCGAGATTTGGATACATTTGGATAGTGTCCAGGTTGGATTGCACCCGAAATCCAACCGAGCCCCTGGATCAGAAAAACTGATATCTTTCAGAAAGGACGTCTGTTTGACGAACCGTCAGTGGGGTTGATGATCTCGTTGAGAAACGGGCCCTATGAGTATACCCTATGAGAGTTCGGGGTACAGTTGAGATACATCTGGGATTGGTTCGCTCACGAAACCAACCGGGCCCCTGAGATGAAAAGGCTAGTAACTCACAGACCGGGCGTCCGATTGACGCACCGTCTGTTGCGTTGAGACCCCTATGACGAGGCGGTCCTTTGAGATACTTCTTCGTGGGACATTGAGATAATTGGAGTATCGACCAGTGGGTCGTGGAGAGGACCCTCCCAGAGACGAGCGTACGGAGTACGGAGACTGTGTAGCTGGCTGGGACCTGAAGACTGCTTGTCCGATTCGAGTCGGAGAGACTTGTATAGCCCAGTGGGGAGCACTACTGTGTTTGGGTGGCAGACCCACAACGGGGAGCACTACTGTGTTTGGGTGGCAGACCCACGGTACTCGACAGGAGGAGTACCTCTGTAGGCTATGAGCGAGGGAGCACTACTGTGTTTGGGTGGCAGACCCCGGCGGGAAGCACTACTGTGTGAGGTGGCAGGCCCGCGGTACTCGACAAGAGGATTACCTCAGCAGTCTTAGGTTAGTGAGTAGTTCCTTAGAGTCTTGACAGGACCATTGTAAACTCCAGAGATGGAGCTCTTCAGCAGTTAAGATTTCGATAATGAAAATCCTGGTTTGAGTTGAGTCTATGACCTTTGTGTTTCCTCATGATTGAGATGGGTTACTTGATAACTTAGGTATATGTATGGGCATATACCTGGTTTGTGGTTATCCGTTGATTTCATAATCCTTGTGTTTCCTCATGATTGATATGGGTTACATGATAACTTAGGTATATGTATAGGCATATACCTAAGTAGAGGTTATCTGTGGTGATCTTCTTGTGGTTATCCTTGTTGGTTTTAGTGAGAACTTCAAGGTCTCGGGGTCCCTACTGAGTATCGTTATACTCACCCCTGCACGGTCTATGCCCGCACCTCGTTGTGTTGGATGCAGACGACGTACAATGCTGACGGAGGCCAAGTGTTCGAGGACTGTACGGTACCCGGAGGTGGACTACACGACGAGTCAGTACCCGGAGGTGGACTTCACGGCGAAACGACACTCGGAGGAGGTTGATGGGCGAGAGCGTTGTGGAGGCTATCTGTACCTACCCTTTAGGTAGGATCTGTGGTGGACGATCTAGGAGCTGCGCCATCTGTACCTACCCTTCAGGTAGGATCCTAGGAGGATGTCCCATGAGCCGTTTCTGTTCTTCCAGCTGTTAATATTTTCCAGTTGTACTTTGTTCAGTTGTAGTTGTACTTTCATTTGGGTTTGTATTCTGGACCATTTACTTTTCAGCACTTCTCTTTGTACTTAGTGTTTTACTTCCGCTTGTACTCTGTGGTGTTTTGTTACTTTTATAAAGGCAATGCCTTCCCAGTTATCGGGATTTATGCCTTTGGTGCTAGTCGCTAGCCCCTGGCCTATGGAAGGCGGGTTTGGGGTAGTCACGACACAGTTCCCAAGGACGAGTCGTGACAAATTGGTATCAGAGGAGTTCGGTTCTACCGCAGAAATCATGACTTTGATCTTTTTCTATGTGAAGCAATAGTGTTAAGGGTATCAAGTGTGGTCTTCAGTTCAGGGAGTCCAGTGTTGGTACGGCGGCCGACGTATCCGTACAGCAGGACCCTAACTACTGATTTCTAACTTTGTACACGAAAACACAGATTGCGTGTGTGTTTCCAAAGTATTAAGCCAGCTCAAACCATGTTAGCTCACCAGGTATAAATCGCTGATCGTGTCACATCTATTTAGGATGTCCCCATGCAGATAGTCAGTTGGAGTTCCGAGAGAGTACTCGATGACGGCCCACCGAGTGGTGAGGCTCTAGTGCGGGGCCCTTTTTACTATGTTGGCACCCTCGGGTGGTGTACCAGCAGCACCATCTCTTATTGGGTAGCAGATGCCAACAGCTATACTAGAAAACTTTGCACGCTGGTAGATCACGTTTCACGAGTTCCAGCAGCAGCGGCCTCCGAGGTTATGAGGCGAGATAGATTCCCAGACACCAGAGCAGTGGTTGGAGGCGATTGCTAGTGTTTTCCGCCTAGCTGAGACATCAGTAGGGTGGATGGTGGACTTGGCCCCTAGTGTTTTCCAGTGAATGACCGTGAGGATGGTCCGCATATTGATGAGGCTTCGGTACGTGGACCGATGCCTGAGATAGTACCTTGTGGTAGTGTGTCAGCTATACAAAACTACCTATTTGTCAGCGGTTACAACTGGCGGTACCGGTAGGTTACATATGTAGTCTTAATGCCTTATACGTGTTCTAACATCAGATACCCTCAAGTTCCGAGGCGAACCTGACTCACAGGCGACTGAGGAATATCTTGAAGAGGTAGCAGAGAGTTTCTAGAGCTTATACAGTTTCGGCGGGATGACGTGTTGATAGCTAAGAATTCGTCGAGGCATACCGAACATACCGGGTACTCGATGGATGCGTTTCGATCAGTTAAATAGAGGTCGGACCTCTGAGCATGGTATGTTTAAGGGTTTCCGAGCCAGAACCTTTTCTCTATGCATTCCTACTTAGGCTAGGGTGATAGAAGGAACCTGTGTGGTTGAGAATTCTTTGCTAAACAAATACAGCCAGAGAATGATAGAAGTTTGGAAAGAAGGAAACTGGAGCCAGTCTCTGGGACTTGGGCGTGTAAAATGTTTCAAGTAGAGGGAATGTTAAGGACAGATGAATCTGCAAAGCAGCAGACATGGAGGCAGAGCTAGGAGAGCAGCTTGTGGTGGTGTACATTTCAACATGTTACCATCACCCGCCTTTCTAGTCCCCACTAGACTCAGGGAGTTGGAGAGAAGGGGAAGATATTAGCTGCTTGCGGTCATGGAGTGCGACCAAAAAGGTCTCTAAGGATGATTCGAAGTGCGGACTTTGTCTTCTACTAGCTGACGTAGCCATAGACATCGATACGAATCATCCCTTCCTTCCATTAATTTAGTCCTAGACCTAGAGTTTCCGGTTAAGTCGTCGACTTGACCCTCACGTCTGGAGATACCATTGGGAGGAGACTCGATAGTCAGACTTATGCCGATGGTGTGATCTGACCCTTGAGGCGAGAGTCTCGGTTAGGACCTCTTGGTGGCAGCATCGAGGTCTTACGACGTTAGTTTGAGTATGGATTTGGCAATCACTATTCATACTCAAATTGACGGTATTAGTCAAACATCGGGATGGGTTTTCCTTGGTCGGTGAAAAGGAAACCCTGGGCCGCACAAGTTAAACTCATGCACGGGAGGGTGCGGCCGATCACTCTTGAGTCAGCTAACCTTACCCTCGTGACAACAATCGTTTGTGTTCCAGTTCTAACAGGAATTGGAAACCTCTGGAGTTCGAGGATGACGATCATGTCCATATACGGGTCTCACCTCGACGAGGTTTACGGAGATGTGGCCAAGGAGGCAAGTTATCTCTGAGGTTCAACGGACCTTTCTAGGTCCTCGGCTGGGTAGGCGAGGTGGGTTACCACTTGACCCATCCACCTCAGTTGCACTAGGTGCACGACGTCTTCCACGTTTCTCAACTGAGGAGATACGTGACTGATCCTTCACACATCATCGACCTCAGGGAGTTAGACGTCGATGACAGGGAATCATGCACGGAGGTTCCAGTGGGGATTGAGGATCGAAGAGAGAAGGTCCTACGAGGACGGTCGATTCCTCTTGTGCGTTTTCGTAGGCAGCACGGAAACCTCCAGGTGAGCACATGGGAGCGGAAGGCTCAAGATGCATGCTCTGTACCGCTTTTGTGACCCTGGTTTCTGTTGAAGCTTTATGGGGACGTAAAGCCCTGACGTGGGAGTAATGTAAAGACCTGGAAATTTCAAGGAACTTTTTTCTTAATTTTCTTTGGAATTTTACAAGAACGCAGTTTCTGACGGCAGCTGATTCCGAGGCCCGGTGTGCCTGGAATCAATTTCCGAAGATTAGCTCGTGTACGTTCAGTGAACGAACAAGCGGGAATTTATAACTTTTGAACCGATACTCGGAATCAAATTCAGAGGGCACCGATGGAACCGCAGTGCCGGTATTTGCATAGGAACGCCTATTCTGGAGTTGCGTTTACATGAGGGAAGTTGTTAAAAAATTGTGAAAGTTAAAATAAAAATTTAACTTCAATTTATATTTTCCTTAAGTGTTTTTATCCATTGGATGGAAGTTGGGTAACTACCCAACTTCCCTTGGGAGGTTAAGAGGGTGGTGGGTCCCACACGAACCCCACCCCTTCATATCCTCTAACCCCCTCAACTCACCATTAATGTTGTGAACTTTAGTTATAACTTATGACATTAATATAGTGAGTTTAATGTGAGTTTTGGAAATTCAAACTCTTGAATTTCAAAGGTTTATGTTGTGTTAATAAATTAAGTGTGGGCTTAATTTATTTTTGGTTAGTTTCTTTGTTTCTTGAGAGGTTTGGGAGAAGCGTTGAGAAAATTGAAGATCTTCTTCGTCTTCGACGAAGAACGTGAAGAACGATTCTTCTCCGACGAAGAACATCGACCCCACGACCTAGAAGACTCGGCATCACAGATTCTTCCATCTTCATCTTCCTCCACGACAAGGGAGAAGTCAACGACCATGGTGATCATCGCCAACGACAACGTACCTCCCTTCTTCATCATAGCAACAAGTGAGGAGACGTCGTTTCCTCCTCGGACGCACCCCGGCGTCCACAGAATCTACGTCCGACTCCACGACGCCATTCTTCGCGATACCCGACGTGCGACGTCAACTATCAAGGTAGGGGTTTGTTTCGTTTTATTCTTAATTCTATCTTTGACATTCTACGGGTAATGAGAACCCCCTTGTTATCGTCTAACGGGAGGAGGCCGGACTGCATGAACACGGCTGATCCTCCTCCCTTTATATTCTTTATTGTCATTGCGGTTCGAAAGAAAGTGACGCGGTGCCGTTGCACCAAATGGGAATGAACGGAAAGAAAAACATGACGTCCGAACGAAAGTGATGCGGTGTCGTCACACCGCGTGGGAAAGAACGGCAAGGATGTGCGACATCGTCACGCCGCACGGGATCGAGCGGCAAGAATGCGCGACGTCGTCACGCCTTGCATTCAAAATTTTAAACCCTCGTGCGTGGATTTTTTTTGATTTAAAAGGTGTTCGTATAATTTTTTTTGGATAAATAATACCCTCGTCTATGATTAAAATCACGTCTTATTATTTGCCAATTGATGACACCTAACGCGGAGGGCGCGGGCCCAACAAACACGGCACGAAAACCCTCCGTAGCTTGTTTATCGATGTGCGGATCGACGGACGACGACGAAGCAGGCCACTATGGAGTTTGAATCCCTTCGCAGTGAAGGTCGGGTCCCGGGAGGACTGTAGGCGAAGACGGAAGGAGAAACGGACCACCAGAGCGCGTCCGGTGGTCCGCGGAAGGCGGTGGCGGCGCGCCACGCCGGCGTGGCGGCGCCACCGGCTTCAATTAGCGGTGAGGGCGGGCCGCGCACACACCCGCCCGTGGCTTCCGCTCGGCCGCCCTGGCCGAGCCGCGGCTGGCCGGTCGAGCCGGACCGAGCCGGGCGGGCCGGGCCGCGCTGGCCGGGCTGGGCCGGGTCCAGCCGGGTCGGACCCGGGTCCAGACCCCCCGTTTTCGGACCACTTTCGGTCAAATGCCCATATATTGTGCTACGGACCTCCGATCGATGCACCGTCAGTTGCGTAGCGATCCTTGGAACTAGAAAGTCGTTTCGGTATATTACACTCAAGGTTTTGGAGAACTTTGGGTTCGGCCGGGTTGGTTCGTACATGAAACCAATCGGGCCCTCGGAGCGGAAACGCTTATATCTTTAGCACCGGACGTCCAATTGTCGTGCCGTCGACTTTGATGGATTCCTCTAAGAGAGAATTATCTTTTTTATTACTCATCTCGAGGTTTGGATGTCGTCGGAGTGCGGTCAGGTTGGTTCGCTCACGAAACCAACTGGGCCCCTGGAACGAAAAAGCCAATAACTCACAGACCGAGCGTCCGATTGACGCGCTGTCTGTTTCATTGAATTCATATTGATGAGACGGAACTTTTGGAATGCTTCGATCGAGATTTGGATACAGTTGGATAGTGGCCGGGTTGGATTGCACCCAAAATCCAACCGAGCCCCTGGAACGGAAAAGCTGATATCTTTCAGACAGGATGTCTGTTTGACGAACCGTCAGCGGGGTTGATGATCTCGTTGAGAAATGGTCCCTATGAGTATACCCTATGAGAGTTTGGGGTACAGTTGAGATACGACTGGGATTGGTTCACTCACGAAACCAACCAGGCCCCTGGGATGAAAAGGCTAGTAACTCACAGACCGGGCGTCCGATTGACGCACTGTCTGTTGCGTTGAGACCCCTTTGATGAGGCGGTCCATTGAGATACTACTTCATGGTACATTGAGATAATTGGAGTATCAACCAGTGGCTCGTGGAGCGGACCCTCCTAGAGACGAGCGTACGGAGTATGAAGACTGTGTAGCTGGATGGGACCTGAAGACTGCTTGTCCGATTCGAGTCCGAGAGACTTGTATAGCCCAGTGGGGAGCACTACTGTGTTTCGGTGGCAGACCCACAGCGGGGAGCACTACTATGTTTGGGTGGCATACCCGCGGTACTCGATAGGAGGATTACCTCTGTAGGCTATGAGGGGGGAGCACTACTGTGTTTGGGTGGCAGACCCCGGCGGGAAGCACTACTGTGTGAGGTGGCAGGCCCGCGGTACTCGACAGGAGGAGTACCTCAGCAGTCTTAGGTTAGTGAGAAGTACCTCAGAGTCATGATAGGACCAATGTACACTCCAGAGATGGAGCTCTTCAACTGTTAAGATTTCGATAATGAAAATCCTGGTTTGAGCTGAGTCTATGACCTTTGTGTTTCCTCATGATTGAGATAGGTTACTTGATAACTTAGGTATATGTATGGGTATATACCTGGGTATTGGTTATCCGTTGATTTCATAATCCTTGTGTTTCCTCATGATTGAGATTGGTTACTTGATAACTTAGGTATATGTATGGGCATATACCTAAGTAGAGGTTATCCGTGGTGATCTTCTTGTGGTTATACTTGTTGGTTTTAGTGAGAAATTCAAGGTCTCGGGGTCCCTACTGAGTATCGTTATACTCACCCTTGCACGGGCTATGCCCGTACCTTGTTGTGTTGGTTACAGACGACGTACAATGCTGACGGAGGCCGAGTGTTCGAGGACTGTACGGTACCCGGAGGTGGACTACACGACGAGTCAGTACCCGGAGGTGGACTTCACGACGAGACGACACTCGGAGGAGGTTGACGGGCGAGAGCGTTGTGGAGGATATCTATACCTACCCTTCAGGTAGGATCCATGGTGGACGATCTTGGAGCTGCGCCATCTGTACCTACCCTTCAGGTAGGATCCAAGGAGGACGACCCATGAGCCGTTTCCGTTCTTTTAGCTGTTAGTCTTTTCCTATTGTACTTTGTTCAGTTGTAGTTGTACATTGATTTGGGTTTGTATTCTGTCCCATTTACTTTTCAGAACTTCTCTTTGTACTTAGTGTTTTACTTCCGCTTGTACTCTATGGTGTTTTGTTACTTTTATAAAGGAAATGCCTTCCCAGTTATCGGGATTTACGCCTTTGGTGCTAGTCGCTAGCCCCTGGCCTATGGAAGGCGGGCTTGGGGTAGTCACGACATGGTTCCCAAGGACCAGTCGTGAGAAATAATATTCATAACGGCTAGTTTTAATAATATTTTAATAGCATATCGTTGTTTAGTAAAACACGGTATTGCGTACAACACACGCTATCGAGGAAGGTCGTGATTGCCTAAAATGTAAGACAAGTCAGGGTTGCGTGTAGTGAATGACTCCTTTGTCATTGCGTATAACAAAATTAATTGAATATATTTATATACTCAATGTTTCGTAGAATAACTACTATCAAACAAACATGAAATTGTGTGTAACACGATCCAAGATTAGTGTTGCGTATACTGCAAGCTAATACGGTGTTGCGTATAGCGCAAGACAATCTTGGAATCGCGTATAACAGAAGATATGAAAGAAATTAAAACGAATATATCTCATAAAATCTCGGTTTTTTACATTCTACCCCCCTTAAAATGAATTTCTGCCTCGAAATTTTTCAGGGTTATAAATCATTTACTATTCATAGAAACCCACATTGTAAAAAGGAATACTAAAACATAATTTTAAAAACTAAAGTATGAAATGTAATAATTACCCAAAGAAACTCATCACTGGGTTTCCATATAAGAGAAAATAGGTGAAAATATGGATATGGAAGAAAAATATAACTATCATGTTCTGATGGAGTGTGGTAGAGAACATGGTTATGAAAAATCCATCAATCACAAAGCCATAGATTTGTGATGATCTAAGGTACCATCTGATTCATCAGATAAAAGGAAACTAGGATAACATTTTTTTTTTCAAGATCATTTCCCTAATGTTGATGAAATTGGAATTAGAAGAAATACTTTCATGATTTTGGTACAGTCTCACCGTTGGTCGTTCATTGGACAATTTCCACTTCATCTCTTAAAGAAATGAAGTTGAATTTGTCATTCGTGAAGTGTTAGCAGATCATGTGATTGAATGATGGGTTATTCCATCTGTCTCAAACAAAAGGTTATAAAAGTTATCAAAAATACATAAGTCCATCTATAGTGATATTAATCATATATGGTTCTTAAAATGGACTTATACTTCATATATCATACTACATAATATAATAAAACTAGTTTCTACTAAACAGGGACTTCTTGTAGGCCAATGGTAGGTGATAAAGGCCAGTCACACTTCAGATATGGGTTCAATTCCCACAGCCTTGTCTGATGTGATGGGCTATCTCCCATCCTGTAGGTTTTTCTTTTTCTAAAACTACATTACTATAACATCACATCAATAATATTGAAAAAACTTCTATCCTTAAACAATACTAACTTATGTAAAACATAATACATTCCAATCTTTAGGCTTATCCATAATACTGCAGTCCACTCTCTTATTATAGTGAAAACGATTACCAGAGATTTCATATAACAAGAATGTTAATACCATTTTTGATCTCCATTTACCATAAGATATTTCTTGATGGTCACATTCCAAACATTCGAAGGCCTTAATCATGTATTCTCTTGAAAATAATAAAAAATCATTTAACCTTAGTGAAAACATGAATGCTGTCAAAAGTTAACTCTTTCCACATACCAAAATCCCAAAAATTCTATATACTCAAACCATGATATCACTTAGTCCTTATATCAATCATGAGCTCATGAATTCTATAAAATATTTCATTTTCTCTTTATCCCTTCATTATGTGGATATCATCTTATTTCCAAAAATATATCGATCACTTTCCATGGTTACCAGTACCATAAAATTATTGAAAACCACAATAAACCAATACATAAATATTCCAATATTCCAGGATACTATATACAACATTATTTTGGAATCCCATTACATAAACACTTAATCATTCCACCACATCGTTGTCATATTCAACATCTCCAATAGTGATCGCATGTGACTTCCCTTTGTCCTTTACCTTAAGTGGTTGCTCATGTCGATCATCACTAACCCTCAGATTTGGGCATTTATTAGCATAATGCCCCATTTCCTTGCACATGAAGTATTGAAGTGTTGGTGGTTCGTTCTCTATAGTACTTTCTTTATTCACATCATTAGAAACAATTTTTCCATTATTTCGACACTCAAATGCTCGATGACTTTCTTTTCCACACTAAAAACATTTTCTAGTCCCTTTAAGACAATCTCCACCATGCTTCTTTCCACACATTGATCATAAGGAAACATTCATCTTCTTCTCACCATTATACAGAGATTTATCCTTGAACTCCATCTTTCATTTCTTGTCAAAACCATGAGATGGATAAGTAACACCAACTTCTATTTCTACCTTGATAGAACAACGTACAATTTCTTCATAGCTACTGAAGTCTCTTATAGCTAATGCCCTTCGAATATTTGGTTTTAGGCCACTGAAGAATCGTTCAACATTACTTTCAGGTTGGATGATAAATCCAGATGCATACCTTGCAAGCCTTGTAAAATTCCCTTTATATACACCAACAGATTCATCATCCTTTTTCTTTAGTTCAAGAAAATTTTTCTCTATCTTTGTTTGAAGAATACAAGGGAAGTACTTATTGAAAAATTTGTTCTTCAAATCGTCCCATTCCATGTATTCAATTTCATCTATTGAGCTCGTATTCTTGATAAGATTCCACCATTGATCAGCTTCAACTTCCAAACGATATACTACTAAGATGACTTTATCATGTTCAGAACATTGCAGAACTGAAAATATCTTTTTAGTGGTACTGATCCATTGTTCAGCAACAAGTGGATTAGAAGACCCACAGAAATAAGGTGGTTGTTGCCTCATGAATGACTCAATAGAATATTGTTCCCTTATCTTCTCATTTGGAAGTCCAGAATGATTCATAGCTTGAGTAAGTATAGAAATAAGATTTTGCATTCCATCTCCCATAACATTTGTTTGTTCAGGAGGACAATCATTTCATTGTCTATTGCATTGATCAACATGGTTCCTTCGGGATCCAACCATCATCTAAAACCCAAAAAGAATAGTGTGAGAAGAAAAAATCATGCCAGGGAAAACAACATAATAATGGGGGAGTACCTTCAATATCTATCATCTTAGGTTTAATTCAATGATTGTTACCGCAATTCTTGGACTATAACCTATACTTATACTTAACCATAGGGAAATCCCTAGACATACCTTAGAAATATCTCTAGGGATCTCACTAATGTTCTCACATTCTAGTTTCCAAAGGTTAACTAAACCTTTCCTCTAATACCAACTGTAGAGACCCAAAGCTTGACATACATGGAAATTACATTACTTTGGCAGAATACTTAATACATAACAAAAACAGACACACAAGGACTGTAATAGTTTAGTGTCTTTGGAATCTTGGAATATAAACTTCTAATCATGTTGAAAAATCTTCAACAACACCCATAACGATCTTCCCCTTTTTGTTTCCTTACCTAAAACCTTTCACTATTTCCTGGGGAAAATAAAACATAAAAAGGGTGAGCTCAAATGCTCAGTAAGGGCAAACATTGTTAACATAAAACAATCCATAAACATTTGGAAGCAAAAACTTGAATATGAAATTTAAACATCAAAATCTTGAGCAAAGACATAAATCGTTGAAGTATGTAAGGCATATATCATAAAGGAACACCAATCATGATAAAATAGAATGGGAATAAAACATGTAATTGTGTAAACTATTCAGCACATGTTATGATTTCCATAGTATCCAAGGAATTTCTGCCAAGACTATCTTTGTGGACAAAGTCCCTTTCTGAATCGAGTTCACTCCTCATTTCAGTCCTATAACACTGAACAAGATTAACTTACCGTTCCATCCATGTCTATTTCATGAGATATAAATCTTTACCCAATGCATTGGAGGGAGATATAGGTCCCACCCATCTCATAATGAAATCATTCTTATGTGTGCCACAAAATAAACATAAATCATTCATCATAACCCAAATAATAAATGTGTTTCATAAAAATCATCTCATCATCACATAATCCATATAAAAGAAAGGGATATCATTTCATAATAAGAAAAGTGAAACCATGGAAATCATAGAGGCATTATAATTGAAAAATACACATAGGAAATAATGTCATCTTAGATGGAAAAATGGGTTTGATAAAACACTTGAAATGAATTCTTGAGGAAAATATCCTTTCTTTTTCAAAATCAATTTATTTTCACAAAGCGTTATGAAATTTTAAAAGAAAGAGATTTTGTTGAAAATAATCATGAAATATTTTGGAGGAATCTTCATGAAAAAATGGCTTTACAAAACCGTAAAAATCCTTTCATGTCGTATAAGTTAAAATAACATTATCTCCCTTCTTTTGTCACGAAACTCAAAAAGTGCCTCGTACGTAAACAAAAGAAAGATTCCATACATACCATGTATTAAAAGTAAAAATGGGTAAAAAGGACATTAAACATACATAAAAACACTTTTAGAAAACATGTACATGGATGATAACAACAACCCCAGTAAATACTTACGTATAGGCAATCTCGGATAAAAATGAGATTTGCAAAATTATCCCTTACCTTATGTCTGATATGCTTCGTATGTATCCGAACCTCCTGTATAATGATTTAAATAATGTCATTGACTTATTACAGAATAATATTCATTGTTTTATATCATATATGGTTCACTTAGGTATTTATATTACCAGTTCATTTGTCAATTCCATGTTAAAGTAGTGTTTTGGGTAAAATTGTTTCTTTTATCGTACGTGTTTGGACTTGTTGTTCTTGATATTATTATTACTTATATCATGATTTACTTACTTAAAGAATATAAAACATGATTTATATATCATATATATTCTTTATATATATATATAATAGATAGATAAATGAAATGAAACACATCATTCATGGAGACGGTAGGACATACATATGCATGAATGCTATTTTCCTTTCTTTTTTTGACTTGAATGGAAGTAAGTAGATGATATATATATATATATGTATGTATGTATGTATACAGAAATCCAGTAGCTTCATAATGTCATATATTTCATTATTATTCATTATATATACTTTATAATCATTCTTCAATGGTTAATCATGGAAAATGAATCTCATTGCGTTCGTGGAGACGGTAGTCCGTACGTACGCATGAGTGATGATATCATTATCATGATCGTGGAATTGTATTTAAGTGTATGTATAATATTATAGAATCAATATCACTTTCCAATAATCATATATAGTTATTCTTTACACAATTATATCCATCCAAGTAAGGTGGTGGTGGAAAATAGATTACACCACGGCGTGGAGATGGTATTCCGTACGTACGCACGCGTGGTGATTCCTTTTTCCGTAGGATGGATAGATGGTGAAATATGGTTGTTTAATAATTATAATAACATATCAGTATATGAGTGATACTGATCTTATTACTTCATAATGAAACAACTAATGAAGAAGAAGTGGACGAAGAAATAAAGTTGAAAGAATCGGTAACGGACATTACCTCTTCTTTGACGCGCCTCTTTGAGACCTCCTCTTGGGGAACTAAAACTGGTTTCTGAAGAAGACCAAGACCTCTAGGATGTTTCTAGGGAAGTGGAGAAGATAATTTGGCCGGGTTTGGCTGAGCATGAAGGCTCAATGTGGTGTGAGGAAGAGAGGGAGGAGGTTCCCTTTTATAAGGGAGGAGAGGGGCACCTTTGGAAAAACTAAAAATATTATTTTATTATAAAGTCATATTCAGTTTTTAATATCTCCAAATTGATATATTTCTAGGCTAAGGTGGGGATGAGTCGACATACTCTCATCCAATATAATTTAGAGAAGTTTAGGGCATTATATTAACCATATCTTTTAGTTTTAACTCTTAGTTAATTAGATTGACATTTACCATGTCACTTTGTATTTTTATATTATATAGTTAATAAACTTACCATATACATCCAAGAGACCCCCAAGTGGTCCATTAATGATAAAACTATCATGATATAAGTATCTTGGCCGGTCCTTATATTTTTAGGAATATAATAATAATTAATAATATAATATTTGTTTTAAAAACTATTTTATGTCAACTAAGACACTATTTGGTAATTGATTTTTGTGAAAATCATAACAGAATTAGTTAGAAAAAAGTTAATTAAATCAATACTAACATGTCATATTTACATAGAAAATTATTGGAATTCATAAAATGTCTCAAATTACATTTATTTGGGTATTTATAACATCAATTATGTCAATATTTCATTAATAAGATAATTACTGCATCATCATTGCGTCATAAATAAATTATATTATTTTAAGTCAAAAAATTACAAATAAAATACCATTATGTAGGAAATATTTTTATATTTATAATGAATATTTACAGTCGAATTTATCTTATGTATAACCCTGCATTAAAAATGATTTAGTTATTAAACACAGATTTTAACTATTTTAACTCTTTTTTAAATAAATTAATAATAAATGTCCTAATCTAATCTAAGTGGGCCTAAATGGTCATATTTTATTCATAAGGTTGTTTTTGGATGACTTACACTTATCCAATATAATTAGGACATTTGTTAGGGTAATAATAATATCATTTTTACCCTTAATTACCATATTTACTTTTAACCGTGGGAAAAAAAGTAAAAAGTTACTATTCACCAAAAATTATTTTCAAATCATTGAACCACATTTTAGTCCTTGATATTAACCGTGTCTCTCGGATTTTTGAAATTCCACTCACAGAAGTGGTAAAATTCTGTTTTATGAAAAATTCAGTTTTTTAACTACCACTTAGGGGTTTCACTATTCAACAAAAAATGAAAGTTTCCAGAAAAATACCCAAAATTATCCCTAATATATATTTGATATTATGAATTCAAAAATTATGTCTATTTTACCAAATTAAAATCATATTGGTTTCATTAATTAATTTAAAAATTAATTCCCGCCGTCAAAACAAATAGGGTGTTCTTAAGAGATAATAACTATAAAAAGATTCACACTTGTTTATGTCTGGTTTAAATGTGAAATTACATCCAATGAACAACATTGTATTAAATAGTAAAAATATATTATAAATATACTTTAAAACCACTCAAATTAACAATTTATCACTATTAATTATTTCGATTAAAAAAGTTGTTTTTAATTAAATTTTAGTAATTTTCGTTATTCATCAGAATATGAAAGTTATTCGAAAAGTACCAAAGTTTCACCCTAAGCTAATTTCGATATTCCGAATCCAAAAATTAAGTCCATTTTGACAAATAAAATTTTAAAAATTTCAAAAAGTGGGTATTACTATACATAACGGCTGGTTTTAATAATATTTTAATAGCATATCATTATTTAGTAAAACCCAGTATTGCGTACAACAAACGCTATCGAGGAAGGTTGCGATTGCGTGTAATTCAAGCCAAGTCAGGGTTTCGTGTTGTGAACGATTCCTTTTTCGTTGCGTATAACAAAATACATTGAATATATATATATACTCAATTTTTCGTAGAATAACTACTATAAAAAAACATGAAATTGTGTGTAACACGATCCAAAATTAGTGTTGCGTATACTGCAAGCTAAAACGGTGTTGCGTATAGCACAAGATAATCTTGGTGTAGCGTACAAAAGAAGATATGAAAGAAATTAAAATGAATATATCTTATAAAATCTCGGGTTGTTACAATGTGTAATCAGTTTAGACCATATTTGTTTTTTTCTAATGATAACTACTTGATGTCAATAGACTCTCCCTTATCCATATGAAAATATAATCCTACAAAGGACCCAAAAAAAAATATATCATGGTCCAAAAAACTGATTAAGGATAAACAAGAACTAGTGAAGAACATAATGGGAAATTATTGGATCGAAGAGGTGAACTATTCTTGAAAGTATTTGAAATATCAATAAATATAAAATGGAAATTTCTTCAAGAACATTATATAAGGTCATTCTTGAAATAATATATTCTTCTTCATTTAATTATTATAAGATATGATCATCCCAACTCATGCATGGATCATTTGAATAATAGTTTTCATAATATATTTTAGATTCCTCTTCATGATGTGGATTCTTTTAATTTTCCTTAGTGGAAGAATTTTCCATTTTTATAGTAGTTTATTTTTTGACTATATCTTCTCCATTTATGATAGGTCTAATTTATTCTTAATTTGAGCATGAATAAATTGATTCTTCTACCTATTTAAATAATATTTATGTTTTATTTATATTTTTAATCACATTCTTAACTATATTATTTAGAGTATTGTATGATATATAGCTCTAATGAAATATAGATGCATCTTCTATAATTATGCACTTCATGATACTTTTGGAAGATAAATCAAAACATTAAATCATTACATCTTTTAATTTATTGAGAACCTATTCAGTGTTAGATCCATGGATTTGATATCAATTATTGAGCCACTATGATGGGTGTAAACAACATAGGGGGTTGAATTGGTATGGATCACTTTTGAAAAATTAGAACATGTGCTCTCTCTTTTACCTTTTCAACTATTTACGGAATAGTTCTAATACACTATATCAATAATTTTTTTTATGAAAGTGATATAATTAAGAAAGAAAAACAATAAGGAACACAATGAATTGAAAGTGAGGTTTCCCTACCTTGTGGATTACTACATCCTCAGTGTATGTTTGTTTTAATCCTACACACACAAAAAAAATATTTTGTTTTCATGATGAAGTTTGAGAAATGGTATATCCTTGAATGTGTAATATCAACACCAAACATGATTAATTAATTACACTAACTGGAAAATGAAACATTAACTTAATATTTTTCATACTCTATAACCAACTAGGTCTTCCTATCTAGGTACCAAATTCCATTGGATCCTCCTTGATCCATGATCTATAGTGTAAACTCTTGTCTCTATTGGACATTATAGATATGAAATCCTTACTCAATATATAAAAATCATAGGGTTTCCTCTTTCATAACAATCCCAACTGGCTATCTCCCTATTTTCAAACCCTATTATATAAATATTTATAGACCCGTCTTCTCCCTTTCAAAATCATATATGACCATTAGTAGAAGTGTGCTCATTTTTATATATCTTATCTTCTTCTACTTCAACATATAATTTATTATATTATAGAAACATTATTTCATTCCTATTTTTATTTGACACAAATTATATACAATTTTATAAACATTGGTTATCGCTCATCAATACCTTCATCTTATCCTACTCTCTTTTTATATTCTCAATATATGATAATAATAAAATCCCATAATTCAACTATTTAAAATATAATTAAAACTGATAAAATGTTCTTCTATAATTTTCAATACCTCTACATAACAACATGAGACTATCCCCAAGATCCATAAACTCACAAATGATCTCATGGGCCTATCTCTTAGGGTCTCCTCCGTGATATTCATCCTTTAAAAATTTAAACACTATTATAGCTTAAATAATAACAATATTGGGATATTCAATATTTTAATTTTCATTATTTGTGAATTTTTATTCCTCATGATCTCTCTTAGTTATCTCAATTTATTTTCTATAAACTTTATAACATAAAATATACATTCTTTATATGAATACATGATTTCTTGATAACAATATTATGATCTTGGGAATCTCTTATGATGAAATAACCTTGTAAATATCACCGAATTCATCAATACATAAAATAATATTATCTTGTACAAATATGATATTTATACATTTAAAAACAAACACACATCATCTAAATTAATCTCCCATATTTTTTTAATTTCAACATAGTGAAAATCCTTATATATGAAATATATTATCTATAATAAGGGAGAGATCATGAATCTTACATATTACTATGACTTCAGTCCTTTTCAAAATATGCTCAAAAAAATTTTACATACTAATAGAATATATTATATATTGATTACAATGTATTTGAAAGATCTTACTATTCAACCAAAATATCTTATGTATCACTGTGAGATTGGTTAAATTTTCATTTTTCACTTTGGAAGTATCATGTGTATATCATTATTCATGTAATTCATACTTATTCATTGAATTATAATTTCAACCATTATATATGAGTAGAGGATGTATTGGAAATTTACCTTTATATATTATTTGAAAACTCTTACATATTCCATGAATATTTTGAGAAAAAATTATTTATAAACTTTAGAAATAGATAAAAAATTATGTATATTTTTTATCCTTATGTTTTTTTAAAAACCACTAGTTTAATTTATAAATTATTTAGAAATAATGTTATTCTATTATGTATTAGATGTTTTACCTTCCATATACTTTGAAATACGTAATATACCATAGTGTGTATTTTTAATTTTCCAAATTCTTAATTGGAAAATAAGATAAAAACTTTTATATCTTAGAATGACTCAATTGGTTTTACACATTCTAAATCTATAATTTCAATTTACTCTTATATTTGAGTAAATGAAACTTAAAAAAACTTATATATTTCGAAGAATTTCTTATGTATAGAGTATTATTACAGTTACTATATTATATTGGTAATTTTCTAATAGAATGGAAACTCACATATTTTATATATGAGCTCTAGACTTCTCCAAATCCATCAGAGAGCATCAAATTCTCATCCCTAGGACCCCTAGGTTCTTCATAGAGATATAATGTCTGAAAATATTAATACACCATTAAAATATTCTTATAAAATCAATTTCCTCAAATATGTATGAATTTATTCTAAACATGAACCTCCAATCAGTAGTATTCTCATCAACCATATCTATATATGAGTTGATCTCTAAGAAAATCCAATGGAATATTATACTTTATCCAATGAGTAATGAAAGAAACTCACATCCAAGCTCTATTTTGTTTCTCCAAAACACATTTTATGTTCACAAATCAATATATAATGATACCTTTCTTTGGTAGTTTACTTAATATTCTCATCTAAATGATTGGGTACTCTAAAATCCTTATAAAATTCCATTCTCAATTTTAATTAACAACATACCTACTTATATTGTTCTTATTGAAATCATTCTTATTATAAAAAAAATTCATCTCAACACTAAATGGGTTAAATATATATCTCATTTATTAGAAATTTTTTAAAACCATGCAATCTAAGACAACTTTCATAGATATCCCAAAAAATTTCCATCAATGTGGTTTTCCGAGTTATCTTAAAACATTTTTAAACTGAATTATAGATGAATTAAAAAGACCCTCATGTAATCTTGATCAGGATAATAAACTTATCCTCAATATCTGGCAAGTGGGTTGGATCATATCTAAGGAATCTATTATTTTTGTGTATCATTTTGTATATCACTTGGATTCTTATTTTTTAAAATTATTTAAACCATTTTATCTAGTTATATGGCGTTTTTGATATTCCCACATAATGTGATTCTTTTTATAGTTTTAGGTGACTATTTATGTTATTGTATAAATAAACTTGTGTAAGTTATTTATTTTTTTTGGTCCACTTGAACTCTTTTCCTGTAGTCTTATTGTATTATCATATGCCTCATATTTAGGAGAATTATATATGTTGGGGAGACCTGTAATAGGACTTTTATATCTAAAGGATACAAACATGTTTTATTTTGAACTTTATAAGATTTTGTTGAATATTTTTGGAAATAAATTTGACATTTAGGTCATCTTGTGAAGTTTGAGGTTTGGATTTTTATATATTTTGGAATTAGAAAATATTCATATTAGTGTCATGGTAATTTGGGATTACTAATTGTATTACGATTTAGAAAATTATATATAAACTACTATTTCATCTTCATGGGATTCTTCTCGAGTTTCTTTAACATCCAATAAATTGTAAGTTGTATGTGTCGACGAATTATCTATATCATCAATTAATTTTTAATAATTTGGAGTATTTATATTGAAAAATGTTCTACATATATGTGAATTAATAGATTGACCGTTTTAATCCTTAAATTTATAGATGAATTTATAGGGACCAAATGTAGCATGGTAATGAGAATTGTAACACCCCCTGTGTCACTTTGGTTTAATAGTTTAACTAATTACTAGTTTTTATAAATTTCTAGAAGTTTATATTTATGTTTGTGAAATTTTTTTGAATTTGTTTTGTGGTGAAATATTGGAACACAATTAGTAGTAACCATCTGAATTAGCACACATAGTCATAGAAGGAGTTAGTCATACAATAGATTATACACTATTGGTGCATGTTTTGGGATACCATATAGAATAACTATGTGAGTGTTGTATCTTGAGTATAGTTTCAACCACATAGATGGAACACGATTTATCACACAATGTGGCTAAACCATGCATGTTTACCCAGAAGAGAGTCTTTTATGTTACTATCCCACCCCTATTCAATTTATTCCAATAGTAGCCTCAATTATCATCCAATATAGTTGATAGTTCTAAATAAATCAAAATTCATTATATTTATTCTTCTACTATGGTTCCATATTCCCTCTATCATGATTTCATTATAGTTTCTCATAGTTATACTCTTTTCATCTTCCCAAATTTCTCTTATATTCTCCCTCATTATATTTATTCTTGACCTCTACTAATTCTATGAACCATAAAGTATATTTTTTCAAAAAAATATCATAGAGATGGGTTAATATTTTGGTTTTGGTTGTTTGGGGATTTTAGTGGCCACCTTCTTCTATGATCTTGCATTTTGCATTAAAGGTGACTTAATTCATATCCCCAAAGCATGTGATTTTGTAAATTCCCATTGATTTTTTCATATGATATGGTGTTTTATATTTATAAACATTTTTAATCTTTAAGTAATTTCTATATGTGATATTATTGGGGAGTTAATGAATTTGTTCAATAATTTTTAATATTTTCTAAATATGAATAATGGTTTTTCCATGGATTCCATGTTTTGGATTTCAAAATAAAATTTTTATGCATGAAAAGTTTTTATATAATTTCCTAAGAGGATATGTTAAAATTAATTGGATAAATAAAGTTGTATGTTGACTCTGAATCAAATTTTTATTACGTTAAAACATATTTTGATTTATTTTTTTCATTATAATGGTTTGTTTGTAATGTACCAATTATTGTTGAGCATAATTTTTTATTTGGGGTTATTTTTGATATATTTATATATTAGTTTAGTATTCCATTGATATAATTTTTTTAATAAATGTATTTTTTATTCAGAGATTTACATAGCATAAATTAATAACTTATTTTTTAGAAAGATGTTTTAAAGTCTCTTCTTACACTTTCGAAGATAATTTTTATAAACACCAATTACAGTATTGGTCTTGAGATTATTCTTTATTATTTGTGTGTGTTTATAATTATATGTGATGATTGGATTATTATTCAACATTATGAAAATAATATATTCATTATGTTTATGTTGAAGTTGGTAAGAAATATTATTATCTAGCTTATATTATTAATAAGTTATTTGAGCATGTAACTTTGTTTTTAACTCTCATCTATATGGTCATATCATGGGAACATTCAGTAGCTATGTTGGAGATCTAGGTTTATCTTTCAGTAGTTTAGATTATGAATTTCCTAATTTCCCTTAGGAATATTATCATAATTTCTAGGGGAGTTACCACGATGAGGATAATTGAGAATAAGACTAAAGTTAATTTTCTAGGATCTCAAAATATACCTTCTACTTGTTACACATGATTATATTCAGGTTCATCTATCATTAATTTTTTTTATTTTACCATGATTCTTATTATATTTGATAATCGTCCTTAATTTTTATTTTTTTTATCTTTCCATGTACCAGTATTTCTTTTTTGGTATTACATTAACCACTATTTCATGAATTATAATATGTTACTTTCAAACAATGGTCATTTCCATTATTTGAAACCGTTTATTTTATGGGTTAACATATATTTTAACTATATTTGATAAAGGGATTTGAAATAAATTTTTTAAAAAGAAAAATTATGTTTTTATTTTTATAAGTTTAAAATAATATTTTTTGTGTTTCTGAAGTCATTTTCTTTCCCATAAAAGTTTCTATCTTTTGGAATTATATAAAACGCGACGTGGAATTCATTAGTAGACAAAATTAAGGTTTCTTTTCTATACACTACCCATAATGATGAGGGTTATTTTCTATAAAATTATTCAGAACAATATTTTATGAAATGAAATATAAATAATAATTTACAAAAAATATTATTTAAAATCCTACTAGACATGTGTATCTCACCCTCGACAAATACACCTATTTGTTAATATAACAATTATGTTCATTTTTAAGGTTTTCAATTTATGTTCTCATGCCAATAATGTTCTTTTTCTTCTTATTTATAGAGTTTTTTGGAATTGGATGTGGCCTTAGTTCATATGGAGATAATCATTTGGGGTTAGGGTTTATTTCTTATTTTATGATGTTCATATATTGGCTTATTCAACCAATATTGTATTTTTATTTAGATTTTATCAGTAATCATTATGTATCTCATTTATGTGGTATCAAAATGTTATTTTGGTCATTTATCCCCTATTTATTTATTTCAAATTTATAAATTTATTTTTATAGAAGTACACTATTTGGATATAGGTCATATTCTCAATAAGATCCTATTAATTATTTATTATTATTTCAAAAATCATTCCCACTAAATATTATTTGATTCCCTATAACCCTTCACTATCCTAAGGGTATTGATAATTCTATTGGGTTATTATGAATAATTTTTTTATGTTTTGAGGAACATTGACTCGAGATGGTTTTGTTACACCTATCATAACCTCATTGACAAATGTTTTGTGTGGATTAATGATTAAACATTGGATCTTAGGTAATATCTAGATCTAGTTTCTCAACCAAGACATATCTTTTCTCTATCTCTTGTATTTATACTTGGGGATATTATAACATTGTATCTGTGATCATGAATTGGGGGTTATTATTTATCTTTACTATTGTTTGATTGATCCATCTAATTTTGTGATCTTATATCATGTATTTGGGGGGTTATTATTGAATAACACATCTCTATAGGTGGATTAAATATTTCTTATGAAAAAATTAACTAATATAATATTATTTAAAGATGAATTAATATTTTCAAGTTATTTAAAATTATTTTTTAATCAATGGTTTTGTGAATTAATAAATTTTGGAATTAAATGGTTTTTATGGAATGAGGGATTGTAAACATCCATTGATATATTAAATTGAAAATATGAAATTTTTATGGAACTTTTTGATTCCCTATCTAATGTATACTTGACATATTTTTAATGGTTTGACTGTGATTTTTATAAAAAAATATATTCTTGATAGAAAATGGGTTTTTATGGAAATTACCTTAAACGTGGGAAAGTTTCATAGAAATTATTATGATTTATTGACTTAAAAATTATTATGTCATTTTGTTCATGAGTGAGTAATAAATTATTTGAATCTATTTTTATAACCTCAATGCGCAATAGTTTATCTCTCATTATCCTATTACATGGTGAAATTTGGGTGTTGGAAGTAGTGGGAAGAGGTCTGAGGAGAACCATTTAGAGTTAGAGCTAAAATATCAATTGTAGAGGATATTTCTATTTGGTGCTTTAGATAGAAGTATAGTTGATTTACATTTGGTGTAATGGCGGTGTTACATTGTAGAGGTTTAAGATGATGGGTTTTTGTAGATCTTCCAATTTAGGCATGACTGTGGCATGAAGTCAATTTACAACATGGAGAATCATGGAGTAATATTTCCCTTATCACTACCTCCTAATAGGTGTCTATGACCTAGAGGATAACTACTGATTGGATACTTGAAGTTTTTTATATTTTATCAATGTTGTTTTTGTGATAATGATGGGGTGGGGGGTTTAGTTTCTTTTTACCATTACCCATAGAATATATTATGCCAAAAAATTCTTTGGCATGGATCCTGAAGTCCAATTGAGAATACGGTGGTTATGACAAAACATCTGGACATGTTCCATGGTTTTAGGTGAAACCCTATTACCTATGGCATGATAAGGGTCTCTGCATCATCGTCTTTTCATTTGATACCTGTATACAAATTCTTATGGCCCCTAAATATCACAATTCATCAAACATATATTTTGAAACTTGTATTACATAAGTGTGTTTTTTGTATATATTTCAACAAATTCTTAGTACCTTTGATCCTAGGCCTTCAATGAAATGCTTTGGGAAAATATACGTTGTTTCACTCTTCATTCCCCTATTTTTCATATCTCCATACCTGTGTAGGTGGGTCATGTGTTGGGGGAATGGCCAGTTTAAGTGGTGTTGTGGAAATAGATTGATGGGTTATGTTATGATAAAGTTTTTTAACATCATGTTGGTATGATTCTAATCTTGTGGGATTCTATTCTTCATCTTATACATTTTTATGAAATCAAAATACTTTGTTTAAGGTAATGGGTCATCATTATATACTTATTCTTTTTTTCATATGTGATTCAAGAATACTGATTTTTTCTTTTTTTGGATGATATGGATTAACCAAAGAAGATAATGAAATGGTTTAAATGATATTTAAGTGGAAGGGATGAATTAACATTTGTTTACATTAATTTTTAATTTTACTTCAAAAAGTATGCCTTCTATTTGAAATAATGAAAAATCACCATTATTGAAAATACCTAAGTGCGATGTAGCTAAGATAATTTATAAACCCTTATTGGGTTCGTATTGTTGAACCCTCCTCTTATAAAATATTATGTAATGTTGTATGTATAGCAAAACATTTGTGTGTGAATCTTGAATATTTTGTGAAATTATCCATTATTAGTTTGATGAAATCATATATAATCACTCTTGAATGAAAAAAATAAATTATGATGGGTATAGAGGCTGAAATATAAGATTGTGTGTGTTAGTTTGATTAATTAATTCTTTTAGGGTATTTGGAACTATGTTGGGATTGTATGGTGATGGAGGTGAATGGATTAGAGGAGGATTATGGTGAGGTAGTGGGATTGTGGCTATTTTGTATGGGGATATGTGTTGTGCTTTGTTTTTGTGGCTCGTTAATGACTATTGGTGTATAATTGTTGGGATATGTGAAAGAAATGTGAGTAAAATGTGGTGTTGTTATTGTGATACAGTTGGGATGTCGTGTTTTGGATTGTGTTTTGGTTTCCAAGTAGCTATGTGATGAGTTAGTGACAATGAAATAGTAATGAAATGGGATAGAGATAAATAGGCAGAAATGTGTAAATGAACCAAATAATTATAAGTGGGATGAAATTAAATGGGTAGTAGCTGTAAATAAATTTAAGGTGTGCTTAAGAGTGGTTTGTTTTTAAAATGGGACTAAATGGATAAATAAATAGAAATTGTTTGGTAAATTGGTAAATATATAAATGGGTTAAATATATGAATAATGATGGGAATGGTGGAATGTTTTGTATCTGTATTATGCGGTGATGTTATATATAGTGGTGGTAAGAGTTATTAACAGTTGTCATAAAGTGATTTGGTAGTGTTGGGGGCTATTCTAATGGAGTTAAATTTAAATTGATAGGCTTCATATTGTGTGTTATCTATTATACTTAAATTTTTTTTTCATCTCACCCCATCCATGTCATGAACTACATAGTGACATCCATTTGTTTGGGGGGTGGGGGTGTTTTCCCAATCATATAAGATGGTGATGGAATTAATGAATGACTACACCCCTCTTTCCCACTCTCCCTTTAGTAGAAACACATATAGATAATACTAATTTGGTGGTGAGTACGAATGAACAATGGAAAATTTTGTGTGATTCTTAGTGATGAGAGGATATAATATGCGGTCAGGGTCATATATGGTAGGAGGATGGAATACAGATGGTTTTTTTCATGTTCTTGACACCATACTAGTTTTTTCAGGATTTTTTATGGGTTCTGATATAATATGGATGATGAATGATTCCACCAAATGTTGTTGGGCCCTACAGGAGTCTGGGAAAGGCAGTGTAATGTCCCAAGATTTTGTTATTGAAAATTACTCCAAATTTAATTTAATGTCTTATTATGTAAAATGGTTATATAAAATATACACTTCCTTGGTTTTAAGTTTTTGGATTTAAAAATACCATTATGAATTGTTACTGTTGCTAATATTGTCATTTAACAGTGATCACAATATTTGTATAAATAAATGGTTTTAACAAATCCAATTTACCCAGACAAAGGAAGTGATAACCTCATCCAGTAGAATTTATCCATATGAAGCCCATTTTTTAGAGCTCAAAAAGGATGTGGTGTTACTGGCCTTCTCTCTTGACCAAGTTCAAGTTGAGCTTCAACATGTTATGACTGAATGGAACTAACTTTAGGAGAAGTGAAATTTAATAGAGATTACCACCCGAGCGATGTTCTCGGTGCCTCCGAAAGAGTTTTTCACCACCTCAAACCTTACCCATAGGTATTATGTGGGTTTTATAAGGGGTTATTTAACAAGACCTCATCACTATGATTATGTGCAATATTTTTTGTATATAATAAAGAATATACATTCATTTTATTATTATTACTTAGTGAATAGTTTTAATGAAAAAATAGTTTTTTGGTTAATATTCAATTAAGAAATATATTTTGATGAATTAATATATTTTTTAATTAAATATTTTTTTAGTAAAATATAATTACTAAATTACTTTTTATTAAATAAAAATGATTGTATATTTTTATGAATAAAATTGTATTTTTTATTAAGGTTTGGAAGCTGTTGTTTCGAAAACAATGAATTTATAGAATTTTATTTTAAAAATAAAAATTCACATATTTAGAAAATTATTTCGATAAAATGAATATTAGTTTTGGACTGAGGATGTCGAAATTATCCAACAGTGATTTTTTTATAATTTTCTAAGATAGTAAAATTTTTGGGTAAAAATTAAATACTGTTTAAATATATAATGTGTTTTATGACATAATAACACCCCAATAGTGATGTAATAAAATAATATAAAAATGGTTTTCGGCCAATATATATTTTACCTTTAAAATAATGTGATTTTAGATTTCATTGATTAATTTTATGGTGCCTTAATGTGCCCTCTAAGACTTATAAATCCTTTTAACTTTTAAAAAGATTATTTTGAGAGTGTGACCCACATCCACATAATAAATCCTAATAGTCTAACAAGTTAGGTATAAGGCCCCAGCCTTAAACCTTAATTAATCTTGAGTTATTACAAGATTACACATTGAGGATCTTTTCGGGTTTAGAGTTTTAGAGAATTAGATCATAAAACTTGCATTACATTCCACATATAAACCAAGTGGTAACATAAATATAGTATTCTTCATTCCCATCTATGGAAACACATTTAAAATAAAACATGGATTATTCTTGACACATCCTTGACTCTATCATCTTATCATGTACCTTTCCCTTTACCTGTGAAAAACATTTCAAAAACTTGGGATGAGCATAAAAACTCAGTATGGGTTATAAAAAAAACATCGAAAGGAAACATGAGTTCATATATACATAAGAATGAAATCATACTTTACCCATAAAACATAGGCACTTTAACATACCTCATAAAATCATGAATAAATCATAGAAATCATAAGACATAAAGGTAACTTGAGGCATTCATAACATTCTTACGTAGGGAGTAACCCTCTTGGTTACGTTTGGAATACCCATCACAGTATATTCCCTAAAATCTCTTCGGAGAAACCTTAACGTTTCACTCCTTCGCGTTACCCAATGCATTGGAGAGCTATAACGGGCTCACTCGCCCTTAGTTTATCACGGAACCACCCGTCTTCATAATAATGCCCAAGAACCATAACATAATCATATCACATAAAACATGCATAAAGGAAACATAACATTTCCACATATCAATCATGAGATATCAATACAACACATTGATATAATAAAAACATTATGAAAACCATTTTCAATACCAAAGTAAAACATGGTATTTATTTTTCGTTTTAAAAAAAGGTATGGCTTGTAGAGGAAGCCGAAACTCAAATAACGATCACGACGGCGGAGAAGTCGTTGTCTCCACATACGTACGACAAAAACATTCCCTTTTGTCGTTTAGTAAACGATTCGTATAAAAAATATTCCTTTTGAATAAACGTAAAAGTTAAAGGGGTTTATACACCGTATAAAAGAAAGTTGTGTATAAAATAAAATATGCCTCAATGAAAGGAGATTGAGACGAAGTTCCATACCTCGTATCCGACTTGACCCGACCGTTCTTTAATCTCCTGAATAATAATCTTGAGTTAATCTCTACTTGCTTAAGAACCTTTTTCAAGTTCATTATTCCTTTTATACCATGTTATGGACATCATGTAATCATTTAAGTTAATAATGTTCATTTTGTCGGTATTTGGTTCTTAAGTCAAAAATAGACTTCTTACACTTACATGTTGTTAATTTGGTCAAAGGTTCATTATATCCAAGAATGATATTAATGATTTGGATAACATATACATCATATATATTCAGCATATACATGTATTTATAATATTACATCACATTTAGAGGTAAGAAATGAAATGCACCGTTCATGGAGACGGTAAGCCGTACGTACGCATGAACGCTACTTCCATTTCTATTTTGTATTTTTTTTTGGAATGGAATCATAATTATAGAAGAGTATATTATAATTAAAGTATAATAACATATATAATATCATTAAATTTATCCTTTACACATCCCACATATGGTATTAACGAATCAAATCACTTTCAAGGGGCGGTAGTCCGCACTTCCTAAAATGAAGATATCGTGTTTACCCATAATGCAAACCATAAAGGTATGCCCAAAATGAAAAAAACAGAATCTTAAGGAAAACATAAACATATAATATATCATATATAAAATAGTGACATCATAATGGACACCTTTAAAGGTGTTAAATGAGTATTGAACAATCATCATTTCGGGAGGCAGAATTTTTCCATCCACGGAAACCGTATGTTCTTTAACCATTTGATGTAGTTGTGTGAGAGTGTAGATCAAATAAATATTATAACAACATAATAGTATATTTAAGATACTGGTGTTGTTACAAAATAAGTAAATAAAAAGAGTTTAGGGGGTTGGAAAAGCAAAATAAAACAAATGAACATGAGAGAATAAATTACCTTTAAAAGTGTAACTCCTTTTGATTTGAGCCTAAAGGCTTCCTTTGAAAGGATTCTGCCCAACGGGAATCCTATAGGATGAGGAGAGGGATGTGGAGAGAGTAAATGGGCAGGGGATGGCCGAGCCAAAGGCTTGAGGAGTGTGTGAAATGAGGTAGAGGTGGGGGCCTTTTATAAGAGGAGAGGAGGGGCACTTTTGGAAAGTAAAGAAATATTACTTTATTTGAAAATGTGTTTCGGTTTTAAAAGGTCCCACATTGATATAATTCGTGGATAAGGTGATAAGGGTTATACATCCACTCATCCAATTGGTTTTGGCCATGTGTAGTTCATAGATTTTACATTATCTTTCCATTTTATTTAAATCGTCAAATAATGATGTCATCACTGCATCATTATTATGTCATAAATAATTTAATTTATTTAATGTTTAAAAATTATAAACAAAATACTATGATGTAGGAAATCTTTTTATATTTCCAATGACTATTTATAATCTAAAATATGATCATTATAAACCCATGTAGAAATTGTTTTCGTAAAACATATTATGTTTGTGTCATTTTTACTTTTACATTAAATAAAAAGTTATTTTTGTCATTTCCCAACAAAAGTGGATCCATGGGGTCCCCAAGTTAACCCATGGCTTGTCTTGGTCGGCCACGACACAACCAATAAGTTTGGGACATGTGTCTAGGTCATTTCATATTATTAAAGCATTATTTATACCTTAAACTACCCTAATTACCACTAATCGCGATTAAAACTTAATAAGTTACTATTCACCAAAAAATTATTTTAATCTCATTGAACCACATTTTACTTCTTAATGACAACCATGTATGTTGGATTTTTGAAATTCAAAACACAATGATGGCAAAATTTCATTTAAACGGGAAATCAGTCTTTATAAGTACCACTTAGTGGTTTTACTATTCATCAAAAATTGGAGTTTTTCAGAAAATGACCAAAAATTCACCCTAATCTATATTTGAAAATACGAATTAAAAAATGAAGTCTATTTTAAAAAATTCAATACATATATGTCAAATTGATTAATTTAATAATTAATTCCCGCTGCCAGAGCAAATAGCGTGTTTTTACAAAACAATAAGTATCAAAAGATTGACACCAGTTTAAGTCTAATTTCAAAGTGAAATTGATTCCAATGACCACCATTGGATAAAATGGTAAAAATATATTCATATTAAACATTAAGAACAATTCAAAAGATAATCTAATCATATAAATAAATTAGATTAAAAAGCAGTTTTAATTTAAAATGCAGTATTTTTCACTATTCATTAAAAAATGAACATTGTCAGAAAAATACAAAAAATTCACACAAAGTAAATTTTGATGTACCAATCATAAAGAATAAGTTTATTTTGACAAAAATAGTTTATAAAATTTCAATAATATAGATTCAAAAATGGTTTGACATCAAAAGGCAATAAAACAATCTTTTAAGAATATTAGTGTATTCCATGCATAAGATTGTATTTATTTTCATTTTAAGCCGCTATAACACTATATTAATCATTAATAGAAATAGATAAAAATATCTATTATTCATTACTTATTTGGGATGTTACATCCTTCTCCCTTTATAAAATTGCGTCCCCGCAATTTATTTACTTATTGAATAAATGGGGGTACTTAACCCTCATTGCATTTTCAGATTCCCATGTTTCCTCTTCAATCATGTGGTTTTTCCACAAAACCTTTACCTGGTGAATCAGCTTATTCCGTAACACTTGCTCCCTGTGGTCAAGAATCTGGACCGGTTGTTCCTCATAAGATAGGTTCTCTTCCAGCTGAACTACTTCTGGACTCAAAACAAGAGATGGATCTGGCATATACTTTCTCAACATCGAAACGTGAAAAACATTGTGTACCTGAGATAAACTCAGAGGTAAAGCCACTCGGTATGCAACTGATCCAACTCTCTCCAGAATTTCGTATGGTCCAACGAACCTTGGACTCAACTTTCCTTTCTTACCAAATCTCATCACACTTTTCCAAGGAGAAACCTTGAGAAAAACATGATCACCTACCTCGAAAGATAGATCCTTCCTCCGGTTATCCGCATAACTCTTCTGCCTGCTCTGAGCTGTTCTCATGTGTTTCTGAATCAGCTGAACATTTTCTGCCATCTCTTCTACCAATTCTGGTCCCATCATCTTCCTTTCACCCACTTCATCCCAGAAAGCTGGAGTTCGACAACGCTTCCCATATAATGCCTGAAATGGTGCCATCTGTATACTGGAATGAAAGCTGTTATTATAAGAAAACTCAACCAAAGAAAGATGTTGGTTCCAACTTCTCTGATAATCCATAGAACAAGCTCGTAGCATATCCTCCAATGTCTGAATTTTTCGTTCTGACTACCCATCTGATTGAGGATGAAAAGATGTACTAAAATTTAATTCAGTACCCAACGACTTCTGAAGGCCTTTCCAAAAGGTAGAAGTAAACCCGGGATCACGATCCGATACAATTGAGAGAGGAACTCCATGTAACCTAACTATCTCTTTAAGATACAAACGGGAAAGTTGGTCAAGAGGTAAAGTATCTCGTATAGCAAGGAAATGAGCAGATTTGGTCAAGCGATCAACAATAACCCAGATTGCATTATTACCTCGAGATGTCTTTGGTAATCCAACAACAAAGTCCATGGATATATTCTCCCATTTCCACTCTGGCACTGGTAAAGGCTGAAGCATCCCTTTCGGTAACTGCCACTCTGCTTTAACCTGTTGACATGTCAAACACTTCACAGTAAAATCAGCAATATCTCTTTTCATTCCATCTCACCAGTAATACTCCTGCAGATCTCTATACATCTTAGTACTGCCCGGATGAACTGAAAATGGAGAACTACGAGCTTCACATAACAACTCTATCTTCAACTGTGAATCACAAGGCACACACAATCTCTTCCCAAATCTCAAAACACAATCATTATCAATGTTGAATTCAGGCAACTTACATTTCTGAACCAGCTCTACCTTTTTCTGCAACTCACAATCTTGCTTCTGTGCTTTCTTGATTCTATCTGATAGAGATGATCTCACTGATACCTGAAACAAAACAGAAGGACTTCCTGCACCAACAACTTCTATGCCAATGTTCATCGAATCCATAACCAAAGGATCACGTTCCAAACACAACATTGTTAATGAAGCATTACTTTTTCGACTCAAAGCATCAGCCACTTTATTTGCTTTTCTCGGATGGTAATGAATTGTACAATAATAATCCTTGATTAATTCCAGACATCTCCTTTGTCTCATGTTTAACTCTTTCTGAGTGAATATATACTTTAAACTTTTGTGATCGGTATATATTTCACACTTTACTCCATACAAATGATGCCTCCAAATTTTTAAAGAAAAAACAACAGTAGCTAGTTCCAAATCATGTGTAGGGTAATTTACCTCATGAATTTTCAACTGTCGTGAAGAATAAGAAATTACCTGATCATTCTGCATTAGGACGCAACCAAGTCCTTTCAATGAAACATCACTGTATATAACAAACTCACCATTCCTGGAAGGTAGTGCCAAAACTGGAGCATTCACCAATCTTCTTTTCAATTCCTGAAAACAATCATCACATTCTTTTGTCCAGATAAACTTAACACCCTTCCGAGTTAGCTTAGTCATTGGACTAGATAACCGTGAAAAATTTCTAACAAACCTTTGGTAATAGCCCGCCAAACCAAGAAAGCTACGAATATCGGTTACATTTGTGGGTCTTGGCTATTCTTCCACAACTTTTGTTTTTGCAGGATCAACAGTTATTCCATCTTTAGAAACAATGTGACCATGGAAAGAAATTTGTTGCAACCAAAACTCACACTTGAAAAATTTCCCATACAGTTTCATTTCTTTTAAGGTTTTCAAGATAACATTTAAATGTCTTTCATGCTCCTCTTTACTTTTAGAAAACACCAAAATATCATCAATGAAAACCACCACAAACTTATCCAAGAACTCATGGAAAATTCTATTCATTAAGTCCATGAATATAGCAGGTGCATTGGTTAGCCCAAAAGGCATTACTACAAATTCATAATGGCCATATCTCGTAAGGAACGCGGTATTCGGATATCTGCCTCCTTTACCTTCAGCTGATGATACCCCGATCTCAAGTCAATCTTTGAAAAAAACTGAGCTCCCTGGAGCTGATCAAACAAATCATCGATATGAGGCAAAGGATATTTGTTCTTAACAGTGATATTATTCAAGGCTCTATAATCAATGAAAAGTCTCATAGAACCATCTTTCTTCTTAACAAATAAAATAGGAGCACCCCATGGTGATGTGCTAGGTCTAATGAAAACTTTCTCTAATAAATCTTGCAATTGCTCCTTCAACTCTAAAAGTTCAATTTGTGCCATTCGATAAGGGGGTTTTGAAATTGGCTTAGCATCAGGAACTAAGTCAACAGTAAACTCAACTTCCCGATCTGGTATTATTCCAGGCAACTCATCAGGAAAAACATCAGGATACTCATTTACCACTGGCACATCATTAATATGAATAGTTCCTTTATTTTCAACAACGTGTGCAAGGTAACATTCATTTCCATCTTTTACAAGTTTCTCAGCCTCTTGATATGTTATCAAAAGTAAGGGTTCATTCCTGTAAACAAACTGAAAGTCTTTTTGAAAAGAAACTTCTTTAGCTCTACAGTCAATCTTAGCATGGTAAATAGAGATCCAATCCATACCCAGGATAACATCAAACTCTACTAGAGGTAGAACAATAAGTTTTGAAAGTAGGTTCTTTCCACAGATAAGGATAGGAAGATTCTTATAAATTATTTTTGCCCCAACAATTCCCCCAGGTGTTTTTACCAAAAGTTCAGGAGTCATTTCTTGAGATGGTATTCCCATTTTACTAGAAAAGGTTTCAGAGATGAAAGAATGTGTAGACCCCGAATCAAACAACACACTGGCATAATCTGAAAAAACAAACAAAGTACCTGATACAACTTCATTTGATGGCCCGACATCTGCTGAAGTAGTTGCAAAGGATTTCACCACCCCTTTCTGCTTGTAGTCTAACTACTTCCCATCACTCAAGCTCTTTTTCGGACACTTGTTTTCATAGTGACCCATCTCATTGCACTTATAACATTTCACTAACTGTAAATCAAATTTGTTCTTACCTTCACCTTGATCCTTTTTAGTGCAATCACGAGCCTTATGTCCCATCTTACCACATCGGTAGCACTTTCCAGAATTCAGAAGACATTCCCCAGTATGCCTTTTTCCACATTTATCACAAATTGGAAACTTAGTTCTCTTACCATCAGACTTTTTTGAAGAATTCTTACCTTTCTCCTGCCACCTCGGTCTCTTCTTCTGCTGGTTGTTATAGAACACTTGGTCATAGGAAAACTCCATTTCCACCTTCTCAACACATTGAACAAGATTTTCATAACTTTTAAACTCACGAGAAGCTAATTCCCTTCGGTATTTTGGCTTTAATCCTGAGTAAAAATGATTGATTTTACTATCAAGGTCTCGGATAAAATTTGGTGCATACCTTGCGAATCGAGTGAACCTTTCTTCATAGGTAGCCACTGAGTCTTCCTCTTGCCTCAATTCCAGGAATTGTTTTTCCATTCTAAGTCGAATAGCCTTAGGAAAATACTTCTCAAGAAACATACCTTTGAATTCATCCCAGTCAAGAGCATCAATCTCATCGGCATCCCTGATATTTTTAACCATAGACCACCACTGATCTGCTTCACCCTCCAAACAGTAAATAGCAAGACTAACCTTTTGATTTTCTGAACACCCCATGACATCAAAAATCTTCTCCATTGCTTTAATCCACCCTTCAGCTAGCACAGGGTTAGATGATCCTCTGAATGATGGTGGATGTTGCCTCATGAAATGTTCCACCACTGACATGTTCCTCTGCGGTTGGTCTGGCTGATCTCATGTATGGATACCACCACCATTTATCACTTGATTCAACTGTGCCATTACTGAAACAAACTGTTCAGTTCCAATTCCGACCATTTCTGGATGCTGATTCAGAAGGTTATTTCCTTCTGTATGCCTTCCTAGCACTGCTTCCCTGTTTCCTCTGCGGAAAACCATTCTAAACAAACATGTCTTAGATGAAGCAACATGGTAATCTTTAAATACTATATCATTTGGAAAAAAATATTTTTGGATAATCATTTAATAGAATTATAACTCCTAATGTTATCTAAACCGACCTTTGATACCAACTATAAGGCCCCAACCTTAAACCTTACTTAATCTTGAGTTATTACAAGATTACACATTGAGGATCTTTTTGGGTTTAGAGTTTTAGAGAATTAGATCATAAAACTTTCATTACATTCCACATATAAACAAAGTGGTTACATAAAGATAGTATTCTTCATTCCCATCAATGGAAACACATTTAAAATAAAACATGGATTATTTCTTGACACATCCTTGACTCTATCATCATATCATGTACCTTTCCCTTAACCCGTGAAAAACATTTCAAAAACATGGGATGAGCATAAAAACTCAGTATGGGTTATAAAAAAAACATGGAAAGGAAACATGAGTTCATATATACATATGAATGAAATCATACTTTACCCATAAAACATAGGCACTTTAACATACCTCATAAAATCATGAATAAATCATAGAAATCATAAGACATAAAGGTAACTTGAGGAATTCATAACATTCTTACGTAGGGAGTAACCCTCTTGGTTACTTTTGGAATACCCATCACAGTATATTCCCTAAAATCTCTTCATAGAAACCTTAGCGTTTCACTCCTTCGCATTACCCAATGCATTGTATAGATATAATGGGATCACCCGCCCTTAGTTTATCACGGAACCACCTGTCTTCATAATAATGCCCGAGAACCATAACGTAATCATATCACATAAAACATGCATAAAGGAAACATAACATTTCCACATTTCAATCACGAGATATCAATACAACACATTGATATAATAAAAACATTATGAAAACCATTTTCAATACCAAAGTAAAACATGGTATTTATTTTTCGTTTTAAAAAAAGGTATGTCTTGTAGAGGAAGCCGAAACTCAAATAACGATCACGACGGCGGAGAAGTCGTTGTCGCCGCATACGTACGACAAAAACATTCCCTTTTTTCGTTTAGTAAACGCTTCGTATAAAAAAGATTCCTTTTGAATAAACGTAAAAGTGAAAGGGGTTTATACACCATATAAAAGAAAGTTGTGTATAAAATAAAATATGCCTCAATGACAGGAGATTGAGACGAAGTCCCATACCTCGTATCCGACTTGACCCGACCGTTCTTTAATCTCCTGAATAATAAACTTGAGTTAATCTCTAATTGCTTAGGAACCTTTTTCAAGTTCATTATTCCTTTTATACCATGTTATGAACATCATGTAATCATTTAAGTTAATAATGTTCATTTTGTCGGTATTTGGTTCTTAAGTCAAAAAATAGACTTCTTACACTTACATGTTGTTAATTTGGTCAAAGGTTCATTATATCCAGAATGATATTAATGATTTGGATAACATATACATCATATATATTCAGCATATACATGTATTTATAATATTACTTCACATTTAGAGGTATGAAAGGAAATGCACCGTTCATGGAGACGGTAAGTCGTACGTACGCATGAACGCTACTTCCATTTCTATTTCGTATTTTTTTTGAATGGAATAATAATTATATAAGAGTATATTATAATTCCAGTATAATAACATATATAATATCATTAACTTTATCCTTTACACATCCCACATATGGTATTAACGAATCAAATCACTTTCAGGGGGCGGTAGTCCGCACATCCTAAAATGAAGATACGTGTTTACCAATAATGGAAACCATAAAGGTATGCCCAAAATGAAAAAAACAGAATCTTAAGGAAAACATAAACATATCATATATCATATATAAAAATAGTGACATCATAATGGCCACCTTTAAAGGTGTTAAATGAGTATTGAACAATCATCGTTTCGGGAGGCAGAATTTTGCCATCCACGGAAACCGTATGTTCTTTAACCATTTGATGTAGTTGTGTGAGTGTGTAGCTCAAATAAATATTATAACAACATCATAGTATATTTAAGATACTGCTGTTGTTACAAAATAAGTAAATAAAAAGATTTTAGGGGGTTGGAGAAGCAAAATAAAACAAATGAACATGAGAGAATGAATTACCTTTAAAAGTGTAACTCCTTTTGATTTGAGCCTAAAGGCTTCCTTTGAAATGATTCTGCCCAAATATAATCCTCTAGGATGAGGAGAGGTATGTGGAGAGAGTAAATGGGCAGGGGTTGGCCGAGCCAAAGGCTTGAGGAGTGTGTGAAATGAGGTAGAGGTGGGGGCATTTTATAAGAGGAGAGGAGGGGCACTTTTGGAAAGTAAAGAAATATTACTTTATTTGAAAATGTTTTTCGGTTTTAAAAGGTCCCAAATTGATATAATTCGTGTATAAGGTGATAAGGGTTCGACATCCACTCATACAATTGGTTTTGGCCATGTGTAGTTCATAGATTTTACATTATCTTTCCATTTTATTTAAATCGTCAAATAATGATGTCATCACGACATCATTATTATGTCATAAATAATTTAATTTATTTAATGTCTAAAAATTATAAAAAAATACTATGATGTAGGAAATCTTTTGAGCTTTCCAATGACTATTTATAATAAAAAATCTGATCTTTATAATCCTATGTAAATTTTTTTTTCGTAAAACATATTATGTTTGTGTCATTTTTACTTTTACATTAAATAAAAAGTTATTTTTGTCATTTCCCAACAAAAGTGGATCCATGGGGTCCCCAAGTTGACCCATGGCTTGTCTTGGTCGGCCAAGACACAACAAATAAGGTTGGGACATGTTTCTAGGTCATTTCATATTATTAAAGCATTATTTATACCTTAAACTACCCTAATTACCACTAATCGCGATTAAAACTTAATAAGTTACTATTCACCAAAAAATTATTTTAATCTCATTGAACCACATTTTACTTCTTAATGACAACCATGTATGTCGGATTTTTGAAATTCAAAACACAATGATGGAAAAATTTCATTTAAACGGAAAATCAGTCTTTATAAGTACCACTTAGTGGTTTCACTATTCATCAAAAATTGGAGTTTTTCAGAAAATTACCAAAAATTCACCCTAAGCTATATTTGATATTCCGAATTCAAAAATGAAGTCTATTTTACAAAATTCAATACATATAAGTCAAATTAATTAATTTAATAATTATTTCCCGCTGCCAGAGCTAATAGCGTGTTTTTACAAAACAATAAGTATCAGAAGATTGACATCAGTTTAAGTCTAAAATCAAAGTGAAATTGATTCCAATGACAACCATTGGATAAAATGGTAAAAATATATTCATATTAAACATTAATAAAAATTCAAAAGATAATATAATCATATAAATATATTAGATTAAAAATCAGTTTTAATGTAAAATGCAGTATTTTTCACTATTCATTAAAAAATGAACATTGTCAGAAAAATACCAAAAATTCACACAAAGTAAATTTTGATGTACCAATCATAAAGAATAAGTTTATTTTGACAAACATAGTTTATAAAATTGTCAAAATATATATTAAAAAATGGTTTGCCATCAAAAGGCAGTAAAACAATCTTTTAAGAATATTAGTGTATTCCATGCATAAGATTGTATTTATTATCATTTTAAGCCTCTATAACACTATCTTAATCATTAATAGATATTGATAAAAATATCTATTATTCATTACTTATTTGGGATGTTACATTAGGCCATTGGTATTATAAAATATTTTTTTACACTCCCATTTGGAAAAAACCATGGGATGGTTTGTTGTTTTTAATAGTTTAATGTGTAGTGTCTAAAACCAAAATAATATAGGATTACCTCCCTTTTCCTATATAAAAAAAACCCAATATCAATCTTCTTTTCACAAAAAAACCTCGGAGCACATCCCTACCCTGCCCTTATCTCTATAAAATCATCCCAAGTTTCCCCATGCTTACATTAAGCCTCTCTCAAGCCCCTGCCAAGCCTTTGGGACCACACTTCCAAGTAAGGGATTTATTCCTTTCACATTTTTTTCCAAATTTCTTTATGTTGTTATGTCCTTCTATTTTTAATTAAAAATATTGGGATATTATTTCTCACCCCCTATACTTCCCAACTTATTTTTGAATGATTAGATACCCATTTATCTCTTATTGATTCCTCCCATGTATACGTGTTACTATGAAAAAATTCCATAAGGGATTTTTATCTCCACATTTACATTATAGAAATTATTTTACATTTTGCATCTAAATTCAATTAAATATGTATGGAAATGTTTATATGTGACACCCTTACTTTTTATTGCATGTAAATATGATGAGATAGCCCTTTATCTCTCATCAACCATTTTTATGAATTCTTATGTCACGCTGTTATGCTTCCAAAATTGTACCATGATTTTTAAGCCAAATTATTTATATAGTGAATACTGGGCCCATTTCCCTATCAAGGGTATTTTACTTTACACAGATTTAATTATTGAATATATAGTTTAATGTCTGTATTCCAAATTCTTTTATCATGGAATAAGTGATGATGTTGAATGATTCTATGTTGTATGATCCATGTAGGACACTTATGCATGAAATGAAATGATTAAGAAGGGTGCAACCTAATAGCGCTCCATTGCATTGGGTAAAGAATAGTATCATGATACGTCAAGTGAAATGTGAGTTTACTCATGACAATTCATGTAAATTATGAGTTTACTAAGGCACCATATTCTATAATCCTTGGCTCATTCTAATATCATGTTAAATGTCGTTTCCACATTTCCATGTTAGGATAATTATACTATATCATGCATTTATGTTCACGTTTCTCTTATGATCCATTGATATGCCTATTACATAACATTTAATTAAATCTTCATGTTATTAATTGTTGAATTCCTTACTGGGCTTTATAGCTCACCCTTTTTTATGCATGTCCTCAGGTTATCCCTTTCAATGCTTAGTATGAATGAATGTGTCTTTTCATGTAATATTAGTTTTCAATAAAGATGTGTATTCCATGTTTTAAGTTGTTATGTAATGTTCCTAAGCCCCAAAGACACTAGACCTATTGATCTTCTATCTTGTATCAAGAGAAGAGTTTATGTAATAAATCATATTTAAGTTTTTAATGAAGATCACAACTATAATAGTTGGTATCAGATGATATGTTTAGTTATTTTTGGTATTGAGATTTAAAAAACCTAGTGCATTACTTAGTGATATAACAATGTACAATAAAAACATCCTGAAATTTTGGTGAGTATTGAGTAACTGGTTTATCAAAAAAATACATCTCTGTCTAGATACAAGCAGTTAGTGGCGGCTCTAGAACATATGAATCTAGAGGTAAAACACGAAAACACCGCTTTGAGCTAGACTCAAATGGGAACTGGTGCATGAAAATGGGCCTTAGTACACTCTTGATAACTACAATCCCGAGGGATATTATTTGGAAAATTCACAAGATTACTACGAACCATTATTATGGGAATAAAAAAATTCCACTAAGAATATGTGTGGGGGAATAGATCCTAGATAATATAGATTGAAGCCTATAAATTCATAAGTTAAGGGAAAAAAATAAATTTATAAGTCATATATTTTTTTCTTTGGATTACCCATTATGTGTTACCCCTAACAATCATTTTATGTCCAAAAATGGATGGTAATAGGAGGACTTGTGCTTGCCACTGATGTGAAGATCTATGTGATAAATGTTCTAATGAGATGCCCAATCAGATGGAAGCGGGAATCATAAACTTCTTCATGATACTCTCTCAGTTAAATAATGTTTTGAATAGAAACATGGGTAATGTGGAACGTTCATCCTCCCCTAAGAAAGAACAATTTGAAATTGAATGTTTTCTAAGAAAAATGCCTCCTACTCATAATGGATCATCTGATCCATCAATTTCCAAACAATGGATAAACTCCATTGAAAGATATTCTTCATCATTCAATGTTCTAAACAAGAAAATGTTCTTATCAGTGGTTATTATATGGAGGGTGAAGCTGATCAATAGTGGAAATTGATAATAAAATACGAATTCGTAGGAGAAGATTGAGGTGTTGGAATGGAAGGATTTCTAGAAAGAAAATTGATAAATATTTTCCTTGCAACCTCTGACTTAAAAACGAAAGGGACTTCCATTCCCTCATGAAAAAATGAAGAATCCATCGGAGAGTATGAGGAAAAACTCAAAAGGCTTGCACAATATGCCTCCATCATTTTTGTTTCCCCCACATGTAAATTCTAATGCTTCTTTTGTGGGATAAAACATAGCCTATGGAAATCCCTAGCGATCTCTGACTTTGAGAGCTATGATGAAATTGTCTGATGTGGACTCAATGTTGAAATGGATATCGGTGAATCACAGGGGTATCATGGGGGTAAGAGGAGAAAGGTGGAATTTAATTTTGGTGGTCTAATGGATAAATCCAACAATGCTAATAAAACTCAGGACCCCACATGACAAAGGTGTAGAATGAAGCAACCTAGAAATTACCTTAAGGGGGAGAGGAAATACATTAGGTGTGGAAGAGGAGGGATTCTAGCCATTAACGTGCGACAAGACAAACCCACTGCTGCGAAAGAGGTGAGGAATGCCCCATTTGATCCTCAATCCAATATTCATTTCATTAACTACAAATATCAATGGCACATTTCAATCTAGTGCCCTATGCCAACGGTTTCCAAAGGAAACCAACTATTTCCAAGGCAGTATGGGATAACTTTTCTCATCACTTCCATTGATGTAAACCATGAAAAAAAGTGGTGACAGTTATGGTTGTTATTCATTCAAGAATAGAGAACATAATTCTTGATTCTATTTCTACACATTCATTTTTATCTAGAATTTTTAGCAGAATAATCCCAACACCACCACAAATCATGGAATAAAGATATTAGTGAGAATAGAAAATGGGTAATTCATTGCATCCCATGAATATAATTCCTCCCCTATCATAATTTGTTGATTGATCTTCCTGGAGAACTTCTACATATTCCCTATAGTGGAATTTGATGCAATTATTGGAATGTATTGGATTTCCTTAGATATAGATAACATAAATTTATGTGAGAAGGAAATAACTCCCTATATGGTGAATGTTCCCCAATTCTATACATTTGAGAGGAGTTGGATGAATCTTTTTAAAAACCATCATATCAAAAATGGATATTACTACCCTATGAGTACACATATCATTATCAGAAAATTGAGTCTAAGTAAGAAACCATCCTTGAAGACATTCAAATTGTGAGGGAATTCACATATGTGTTTCCCGAGGAATTGTCTGGTCTTCCTCTTAGAAGAGATATTGAATTCTCCATTTTTCTTATACCAAGGGCATTGCCAATATGCAATAATATATATTAAAAGGATATTGTGGACCTTGAGGAGTTGAAGAAACAACTACAATATAATCTACATAATGGGTTTATATACCCAACTACTTCACCAAGGGGTGCACCAGTTCTCTTCATCAAGAAGAAGGATGGGTCAATGCTCCTTTGCATCGATTATCATGAGCTCAAAAAAATCACAATAAAGATCAAGTATCCTCAACCATGAATTTATGACTTGTTTGATTAGATACATGGAGTAAAATACTTCTCTAAGTTGGATATATAGTCAGGATATTATCAAATATGGGTGAAGAAGTAGGATATCCCCAAGAATGCTCTTCGTACATAATATGGGCACTATGAATTAATATTAATGCATTTCAGACTCACTAATTCTCCGGAAATATTCATTTACTTGAGGAATACAGTATTTATAGATTACCTCGACAATTTTATGGTAGTCTTTATAGATGATATTCTAATATACCCCAAAACCAAGGGGGAGAATGAAGAGCATCTAAGCACTGTACAAGAGACCTTGAAAAAAGAGAAGCTCTAGGAAAAGTACAAAAAGTGTGAGTTATGGTTCAAGGAGGTCTCATTCTTGGGTCTTGTCATCAAAAGTAATGGGATATCTTTAGATCCCTCTAAGGAAGCAGTAATTGACGGTTGGATGAGACAAACATCAGAAACAGATATCCGTAGCCTCTTGGGATTAGTTGGATATTATCACCAATTTTTGAGATATTTCCCATGATTGTACAACCCTCTTACTAGGCTAAATCGAAAGGGAGTAATGTTTTCATGGAATGAAGAATGAGAAGAGAGCTTCAAGGAGTTGAAAAAGTGGCTTATCACTACACTCGTGCTCACACTAAGCACATGTGGATAATTTTTTTGTATTTAGTGATGCATAAAATAAGGGACTAGGATGTGTGTTGTTGAAAAATGAAAAATTCATTGCCTATGATTCATGGAAACTGAAAACACATGAGAAAAACTATCTAACACATGATCTGGAGTTAGCTGCAGTAATATTCACTTTAAAAATTTATCAACATTACCTATTTGGGGAGATCTGTGAAATATACACTGATCACAAACACCTAAAGTATATATTCACAAAAAAAGAGTTGAATGTGCACCAAATTAGATGGCAATATCTGATCGAAGACTATGAATCCTCAATCCATTACCACCTTGGGAAAGAGAACAAGGTGTAAGATTTTCTATGTAGAAGGGACCTAGAAATTCTATCATTTATGAGAATTGGAAAATATAAAATATTCTTAGATTTGATGAAGATATACATGAGAATCGTAAATAAGGGATCATAATCAATCCATTCACAAATTATTTCTCAACTGTCTCTTTTGGAAATATTAAAGGATGATAAAAATAATGATGTGGGAATTTAGAAGAATGTCGAAACTATCAGAAAAGGGTAATACTCATAGATCAATGTTAATGAAGACCAAGTAGTGAGATTTGGGTCAAGACTTTGTGTTCCATAAAATCCAGAGTTAATGAAATATCTTTATGATGATGTATATAGATAGAATTTTTCCATTCACCTAGGAAACACTAAGATTTATCGAGATCTATGAGAGCTTTATTAGTGGGATAAATGAAGAAGGAGATCACTGAGTACTCTTCAAATTTCGTAGTATGATAGAAAGTGAATGCTGAGAGGCAGAAGTCCAAGAGGATGATAAAACCATTACCCATACCAATATTGAAGTGGGAGTACATCACTATTGACTTTTTCACTAAACATCCAAAGACATAAAAAGAAAACAATGCTATCTAGGTTTTTGTGGATCATCTTACAAAGATTTCACACTTCATTTCAATTCAGGATGATTTCTCATTTGATCAACTAGAAAAGATATACATCAGATAAGTGGTAAGGCTTCATAGTGTTCCACTATCTATTATATCCGATTGGGATTCAAGATTCACCTCTATGCTTAAGAAGAGTCTCCAACACACTCTAAATACTATGCTAATCTTTAGCATGACTTATCATCCTTAAACAGATGGCAAATATGAGCAGACTATCCGAACACTTGAGGACATGTTGATAGCATGATAAATGGAATTCAAAGGCTGATGGGATTAACATATTCCTCTAGTTGAGTTCTCTTACAATAATAGTTTCAACTCAAGCATCCAAATGGATCCTTATAAAGCCACATATGGGAAGAGCTGTAGAACACCGACATGTTGGGATTAAGTTGTGGAGAAAAATATTCTAGGTCCATAAATGGTCGAAGAAATGGTGGAGAATGTTAAGAACATCCAGCATCACATTAAAGCTACCCATAGTCAACAAAAGTGCTATGTTAATAATCATCGACGAGACCTAGGGTTTGATTTTGGGGACTTTGTATTCCTCTGAATATTCTTGTGGAAAAGAGTTATATTATTTGGTAAGAAGGAAAAGCTTGGTCCAAGGTACATTGGCCCTTTTGATATCTATGATCGCATTGGAGCAGTGACCTATTGACTAGCACTCCCATCGAACCTTTCTCAAGTACATGATGTATTACTTGTATTATTATTGTGGATGTAATTACCAGGCCCATCACGTGTACTCAATATAGAGGTGGTACCATTGGATAATGACCTCTTCTATTAAGAGAAGCCGGTGATGATCTTTGATTTTAGAGAAAAAATTCTATAAAATAAGACAATACCCCTCATCAAGGTGTTGTGGAGAAACCCCGAGTTTGAAGAAGAAATTTGGGTATCAAAGGAAGTGATGAAGAAAAGTTACTATCATCTATTTAGTGTGGGAAAAGTAAATTCCAAGTAAATTTTTTTAAGGGGGGTTGATTGTGATGACCAATTTTTTTTAATGAAAATTACTCTTGATATAATTAAATTCCTTATTATGTAAAGTGGTAATATAAAATATGTACTTTATTGGGCTTATGTTTTCGGATTTCAAAATACAATTACAAATTCTTACCATTGCTAATATATCCATTTAACATTGATCACATTATTTGTATAAATATCGGTTTTTAATAAATCCAATTTACTTAGTCAAAGGATGTGATGGCCTCATCTAGTTGAATTTCTCCATATGAAGCCCATATGATGGAGCTTGGAATAGAGGTGGAGTCACTGGTTTTCTCTCTCTACCATGCCCAATATGATCTTCAATAGGTTAAGCATGAACAGGACTACCTACGAGAGAAGTGGAGGATAATAGCGATTACCACCTGAGCGGTGTTATCTGAGCCTCCCCAAGAGTCCGTCACCATCGCACACCTTACCCATAGGCCTTATGTGGGTGTTATAGTGGGTTATTTACCAAGACCCTAGCACTATGATTATGTGCATGATTTTTGTATATAATAGTGAATATACCTTTATTTTTTTATTGTTACTTTGTAAATAGTTTTGAAAGAAAAAATAGTATTTTTAGTTAAAACTCAGTTAAAAAATCTATTTTGATGAATTAAAATATTTTTGAATTAAAAAATTATATAAATAAAATATTATTACTAAATTAATTTTTATTATATATAAATTATCATATAATTTTTATGAATACAATTGTAATTTTTATTAAGGTTTGAAAGCTTGTTTTTTAAAACCCATGAATTTTTTAGAAATATCGGTTTTAATTTTAAAAGTAAAAATTCAAATATTTATAAAATTATTTAGATAAAATTTATATTGTTTTTGGAATCATGACATCGAAAAAATTCAACGGTGAATTTTTCATAATTTTTTGAGACACTCAAATAGTTTGGTAAATATTTAATATTATTTATAAATATAATGTGTTTTATGACATCATAATGACCCAATAGTGATGTAATAAAATACTATAAAAAGTATGTTCAGACAATATATGTTTTAAAATTAAAAAATGTGATTTTATATTTGTTTTATAAATTTTATGGGGCATTATTGGACCCTCCAAGACTTACTAAACATTTTAACTTTTAAAATATTTTCCTTGAGAGTGTGACTCACCTCTATATAAGAAGGCCTAATATTTTAATATTTTCGGGCATTTTCTATATAAAATAATTTTTTTCCACTCCCCTTTTTCAAAAACCATTGTAAAAAACATGGGTTTGTTTGTTGTTTTGATTATATTAATGTGACTTGTCCAAAACCAAAATAATAAAGAAATTCCTCTCTTTTCCTATATACACCACCAAAGATCCCACTTCTATTCACACAAAACCCTTGGAACACGTCCCTAACCTTCCATACTCTATCTAAATTCCACCAATGTCTCCCTAATATTCCAATAATCATCTCTCAAGCCCCTCCTAGGCCTTTGGGATCTCACTCCCAAGTGAGGCATTTTTTCATTTTTGTCCAAATTTAATTATCTTGTTATGCCCTTTTATTTTCAATTTAAAATGTTGGGGTATGATTTCAAACCTCCCATTTTATTCCATATTTTTTATTGGATGATTATATACGCCTTAATCTCTCATTAATTTCTCCCATGTACACCCGTAACTATGTCAAAATTTCGTAAGGGATTTCTATCTCTTCATTTACATTCAAGCAATTATTTTACATTATGCATCTAAATTCCATTTCATATGATGGAACATGTATCTATATGAACCCGTACATTATAGTTTATTTAAATATTATGATATAACACTTTCCCTCTCATAAATAATTTTTATGAATTCTTACGTCACGTTGTTATGCTTCTGAAATTGCATCGTGATTTTCCAAGCCAAAGTCACTGTGTAATGAATACGATGCCCATTTCTCTATCAAGGGTATTCACCTTTATGACTATTTAATTATTGATTTTATAGTTTCATTTACATATTCTACATTAAAATATCATGAAATAGATGATGATTTTTATTGATTCCCTATTGTATGATCCATGTGGCACACTTATTCATAAAATTAAATGATTAAGAAGGGTGCACCCTGATAGTGCTTCAATGCATTGGGTAAAGACTAGTATCATTATACATCATGTGAAATGAGGTTTTACTCATGATAATTAAAGTTAAATGAGGGTTTACTCATGATCCATGTGAAATGAGCCTTGGATCATGCTAATATCTTGTAAAATGTTGTTTCCACATTTCCATGTTATGATAATCATACTGTATAATTCATTTAAGTTCATGTTTCTCTTATGATCCATTGATATTCCTATTGCCTATTATGTAATGTATTATTCATGTTATGAATTTTTTAATCCCTAAATGGGATTTATATCTTACCCTTTTTATTCATTTTCTCAGGTTATCCCATTCAATTCTAAATACGAAGGAATGTGTGTGGTCATGTAAAAGAAGATTTCAATAAAAATGTGTATTTCATGTTTTATGTTGTTATATAATGCTCCTAATCCCCATATACACTAGACCTATAAAAATTCTATGTTGTATCAAGTGAATAGTTTATGTAATAAATCATGTTTAAGTGTATAATAAAGAAAAGGGTTGTTATAGGTAGGGATGCAATCCGACCAACATCAAATATGGCGTGTTGCGTGATGAAAGATGCATACATGAAATAAATGATAGCACATGACACTTGATATTGGGGAATGATAGAGAAAACATAGTGGGGAAGTAAATGAGAGGAACATTTACTTATGTTTTTTATATTATTTTACTACTTTGTATGTCTTATTTGGGGAGTGATCCCCCGTAAGGTCAGGATGGTTAGTCGATCTACTTAGTATAATTCTTGTTATGTTATTCATTTACTAGTTCATTAGTTTTATCTTAGGAAATTTTTTAAGATTTCATTTGCTAAGATCCTACTGAGTGATATGAACACCATATATATATATATAAACTATTTTTATGATTCTAAGAGGGTTTATGGGACTAAGTTGAGAGTTTTTAACTTGGAGGTTAAGGTTTCTATGGAGTCAATACATTCATATTTCCCTTTGTACTATTTTTAATAGTTATTATTTTTTATTGATAAGGAATGTAATATGGTTTGGGTTTCATTTTTCAATGTGGTGGATTTTTTTGTTATCTCTCAATACATATCATTATATCTAGGGCAATGCCTCCAACATGACTGTTTTATATACCTTCAGTGATAGTTTCCAACCCATGGGCTATTAGAGGTGGGATTTAATGGTCATTATCTCTCTTTATACACTTCCAACCTAGTTGGGGGTACTTTTGGAGGTAGTGTCAAGAGTAAAGTTACCCAAGATAAACATGGAACAAATAATACGTGAATATAATGATTTAAATAATATATATCACAATAGTTTCAAAGACAATCGACTGAAAGATTTAGTGTCTTATAAATTAGGTACATAAATATATTTTTACTACAATTTAAAAACAATTACCATAAATAATTTCCTATAGAAAATTCTCTAGATACATTGCATGCCATTATCATCATCATAACCTTAGTAATTAAAGAATATGAATGTGTTGATGCTAAATGATTTGTAATAGAAAACATATCAAAAGGTTTAAGATGATAAACATGAAGGAGAACATGAGAAAGACATAAATATCATAATGAAATATACTAACACAATATATAATAGTCAGAAAATATGTTAATGAAACATATTATCATTAATAAATAATTAAGAAAAAATAAAATATTATACAAGGATCAAAATATGTACTAATAATTGTCAAACATTTGAGAATGATATAAAGGTGTATAACACTGAAAAACCCAAATGAAATCATGAAAATATGGCATATAATAGAAATTAATTTATCATTAATACTTGGAATAACTTGATGAAAACGTGGAAATGTGTCATAAATTTGGAAATAGAAACTGTGACATAACCACAAGCTTAGTAAACTAGTTTGATTAATCTAATTTATTCCCACTTTTATAAAAAACACACTATATTCATGCCTAAAATTTAGTAGAATATATTATTCCATGGATTATGAGAACAAAATCATTATTTCTCTACCTCACTAACTCCTGAGATATATTATTAGACCAATGAATTGGAGGGTGATATAGGACCCCACCGATCAACATCTGTACAGTTATGTAATATAAAAAATTAAACAAAATAATAACTTAATTAACTCCTGAAAAAATAATGGGGTTTTTAAAAATTCAAATATCATGAACTTAAGATGCTGTAAGATATAAAAATATCATTTTTAGAAGGATTCATAATATAATATCACATGGATGGTGATCAGAACATCACATCATTCGAGATAAACCTCAAAGGAAACATTGAAGTGAAAATAATTGTTTTCAAAAAACATTTGTAATGGTTTTTATAAAATATTAAGTGTGAATTATTTTTAAAAAATTTATGAAAAGTGAAATAGAATACATTTTTAAAACCATATTATAATATTTTCTATGTAAAATATTCGTGAAAATGAACTAGGTTTAGATAACGTTGAAAACATTTTATTTTGAAAATATATATATTTAAAGATATATATATAACATAACTTTTATCAAAACCATATGTATATTGGATGGTAAATCCTTTAATTTTTAAATTATATAAAGTAATTTTGAATCATTTTCAAATATCCTTATTAAAACACCACGTCGTTAAGAATAATAATTATATATTTAATTTCAAATTAAATGAGGTGAATAAAAGTATTGTTGGAGATAAAAATATTTTGTGTTTCCCCTATGAAAATGATAACATTTAGGGGAAGTAAAAATATGAACATGAATGAAATATTCAATAAAATTAATGATAGATATTCATAAAAAATAATCATTTTAACAAAGAATTAGAATCACAAACGAATAATACATTGGAAAAAATTATGATTACCCAAGAAAAAGGGGTAATACATTCTAGAGTAGTCCTCATTCATGAGAGGAAATATAAAATTACAAGTGATTATAAACCAAGGAAGAAAACTAAGCCCCAATGAACCACTTAAGGCATTAGTAATTTTTGAAAAAAATGGTATTGGAAGATTTAAAATTTTATAGCTCTTTAAATAAAATAGACACAATCATTTATTCTTACAAAATATATTAATTTTTTATTATGAAAATTATTTAAATAAGATATTGGTTAAAACCATTACAACATGTCTCAATGAAGATAAGTATAGATTAAAACTCTTATAATATTTTTAAAATTTGAATCAAAACCCAAAGAGTGAATGAACATGAAAAAAACTATACAACTTGAAATAAAATTAAATAATGACAAAAAATGAAAATGGTACAGTATTGACATCATCTAAAATGATATATGGTGTATATAATTAACATGTATCAAGGGATTCAAATTTGAGACAAGGCAACCATTGCAAATTCATTATCTTTTGAATTAAAGGAAATGAAAATGAAAACTATTTTATTGATTTTAATACCCCACACATTTTTTGAATATTTTAAATTAAAATCACAATAAAGTAATATCACCATGTAATGGAAATAATGGTTCCCAATTTCAAACATGTCTCATGGATTCTAAAATGAGACAAAGAAACACATAAGAATATTAAAATCCTTACTGTAATAATCCATTGAAAAGGAATTCATGAGAAAAATATTTCCCCCCTCTTATTAAAATGTTATCTAACCTCTTGTAAAAATACATATAAATATCTTTATATACTATTTAATAATTAAATTAATAAATAAATATAATTATAAGTTTCAATTATAATCATTATATGCATGTATATTAGTTTGTTATTTCATAGTTTCCCACATCATCTATAAATAATTTTGACCATTTATAGTAGTTTCATTGGAGAGTTGTCATCACTATTTATTCTTCAAAAGTTCATTAATAAATTTTAATTAATGTTATTATAACGTATTATTTATAATTATTTATGAAATCTAAATTTTCCTTCATCAGAACTTTCATTTTTTTCTTAGAAGGTGAAATCGACGATGAACTTGTTTTAGTGATTTTCATTATACAATGTTCATTTATTAATTACTGATTTAAATGTTGTTTTCTACTTCCCAAAACAAAACAAAAAATAATTATTTACATATTTATTTCATAGTATATTAGAATGATGTTTTTTAATCATACATGATATAATTTCATAGAATAATTCAAGTGGGTGGTTAAATCAACCCAATGTTGAACACGATTTAGTTAATTAGCGAGTATGGTTAAATATTTGTTTATTTTGATATAATATAATTATAAAATAATTATAATTACATCATTTTTTGATGGAGATACATAATTTAATATTTTTTTATAAACACATATAAACTATAAGTAAAAAATAATTCATTTTGGAGACAATAGTCAGCACAACATATAATTAGCATTTCCATTACACAAAGAATGAGGGGGGGTGTGATTTTTGTTAGTAAGTGATAATTTTTGAATCATAAATATATTTTATAAATCATATTTATTCATAAATTTTACCATTAATATTATTCACGCTGGAAGGTGATAAAAAACCAAAAGCGTCACATTGTGAGGTGGTAATCCACACACATACAATGATGAAAATTCTGGGTTTTCTTAGTAGATTTAAGATAATATAAAATGTATGTAAAATTATTTAATAATATCTCAAAAAAATAATGATGATTATGTTATTATTATAATTTTTTATAGTTTGTTTATAATTTAAAGAATAAGATATAAACATTTAGAATGATGTGATATCGATGTTGAGACGTTAAACATCCTCTTGATAAAGTCATTAGATCTGAGGAACATAGGCTAATATGTGGTGACAAGGGGAAGTATGTACTGTAGATTAATTAAAGAACATGAAATTTTGGAATGGTTTCAAGGAAATTTATAAGTTGAATTGGATTATTGAAAGGGTGGAATTGATACAATATTTATAACTAAAGAAGATGGAATTTTCCATGGAAAATAATGGCAAGTATGGGGAAATATTAGAAAGACATGAATGTTAGGATAGATATATGAGAGAATGCTTTTTAGAAATTTAAAAGAATCAAAATTTTTCTTTATGATCCATAGGTAATGTTAATTTACGAAAAAATGAGCCACCTTAATTTAGTCACATGTACACTTTCTACTCTTAATTAAATATTAATAATGTTAACTATTTTATTAATAAAAATATAAGTATACCATTATTAAGAATTTTCAAGAGGATTAATGAAAATTTGGAATAAATATATCCTTATTAATTTTCTAAATACTGTAAAATTAACTTTTAAATCAAAACAAACAATGCATTGAAAACATAGTTTTTTAGAATGACATTTTAATCATTGAGTTTTCTTAGTCTTATTTAAAAATTATTACCCATTAAATGAGTTTTAATTAGTTTTTATATCTTTTGAAAAAATATATTATATATTTAATGTAAAATGTATCCATTTAATTTTAAAAATTACATAATATTTATATTAGTATTATTATTTGAAAAAAAATACTTTTACTAGGGTAACAAATATTTTCCAGGGGTAACTTAATCATTATTCATAAAAAAAGTGAACCTTATTAGATAATTTGAACCATTGATTATAAATATAAAATTATTTCATTTGATTCAATCGATGAAAACTATTTTAAAATATGAATGTATAACATATTGAAAATAATTTTTATAAACCATTGTTTATGTTTTCAAATATCAATTTTAGGTTTATAATTCAAACGTTACATATAAAAATATTTAATATTACTTAAAAGATATATATTTTTTAAATAAAATTGATTTTTATGTTTTAGGTTATGAAAATATCCAATTGATGTAACATAAGTCATCGTATTTTCTGAAATAGTATTTTCAATATTTCCTTAAAAATCAATTATTTTAGAAAAATTATAAAAATCCATCCTAGGGTAATATAAACACGATAAACCCAAAAACAATGATATTTTTTTTTGAAATAAAAATATTAGACTATATTAATTTAATTTTAGAATAACATCATAAAACAAAATGATAAACATTATGTTATATGAAATCATTTTTTTGTATGATAGTTATTATTATAAAGTTATTTTTAATCATAAATATATGAAAATTGATAAAATAGCCCTTTTATAAAATATATTTTAAGCAAAGAAAGATATTTTATTATTGTATTACTTGTACTAATTCAGTTATTTGTTTAAGGATAATTTTATTTTTTGATCATATATAGATATAGTTGTTTATATAAATATAATTGAAAAAACATTTACTACTGTTTATATCTTCTAATTATATGACTACCTTATGATGTTCTATATTGGTTTGGTTTTTGGTGTTGTGTGTGGCGAAAATAATCAGAAAAAATAATTATTTAAGGATAAAAACTACGGTCTTTACAATGAGGGAGTTATATTAAATGCATTGGTAGGGAGATAAGATATAGATTGGGGTTGAGAAGTTAAAAGGATTTCATGGGTTAATAGGGAAACAATCTCAGTTGTGATTAAAAAATTAAGTAATGAAGGGATACCGTATTAAAAATAATATTTTAGGGATCCTTATGATCTAAGATGAGGAATTTAAGATTTATGATTGTGCTTAGTGAAGTGTTTCTTCTTTCAAGGTAGAGACTAAGGAGTGTTACATCCATCATGTTTTTTTAACTTGTGATTGAATGAGGTGATGTTATAAAATTAGAAGGAACATAAATAATAAATAAATTTTAAATGAATTCCATGCAACTATGATTGATTTTAATTTTTTGACATCCTTTCAAAAATGGCTCATGGTCATCACACAAATTAAATTTAAGGAGAAGTGGTTTAATATGCCGATCAAATCGGTCGATAGACAATCAATCCTACTAACAAGGATGAGTTGTGGAAGAAGATGTGGTGTACCATCCAAAAATAGAATATTTCAATGTATTATGGGATTATTTATGATTTAGATATGGACCATTGGATGGGGATTATGAGATAAACTATACTTTTATTTTTGTAACACTCTGTGATTTTTTTATTTTTTTCAAATGATTTTAATCTTTTCTAGATTCTATGTCACACATTACATTGATTTTAGACTGAATTATACAAAAAAACTGTTTTTTAATTCCATTACACACACCATTTATTTTATTTTATGTTACACATAACACTATGTTTGTCTTGTGTTACACACAATCCTTAGTTTATCTTGCACAACACAAAACCACGAGTTTAAAAAAACATGACATAAATTTAAAATATTATAATTTAATATGATTGTTATCACATATTTATTAGAATGGAAGGTATTAATAATATTAAATAAATTATGAAAATATGTTTTTCACATGATCAATTCTAAGGTGACTGATTAATTATAAATGAAAATAATAACTATTTTAAAATAAAAGAAATCTTTTTCTGAAAAAATAATTTTATCATGAAAAAAATGTCTTTTGCATAAATAAAATAATCAGGAAGCTTTTATTGATTTATTTTAATGAAATTTTTATAGTATATATTAGATAAAATATTTAACATTTATCTTAAGTGTTAATGGACAAGAGTTAGGAATAAATCCCATTTTACGCTTATGAATATTATTTTTCTAAAAAATAGATTTTCACCTTTCTTTGATACATATATTTTACAAAATTTTATTGACACATTTATTAAATTTGGTTTTAAAAAAATAAAATTATACTTTTAATTCATAATTTTAAAATAATTTTATGGTTATTTTTTTTCTAAAAATTTTAAATTTTGATTAGTATTAAAAAATACTGAATTTTAATTGAAAATTTCTTTTTTTAGATAATTTATAAAGATTAAATATATTATTAACAGGTTTTTAATTATAATTATTTCTATTATATATATATATATTATTCCATTTATCTCATTGGAATCAAATTCATATTGAAATTGGATATAAAAAAATTAATACTTTTGGACATTTCACGTTGAAAAGCCGCATTCTCCTCGTGTTTGGTAGATTAATTTTAAATTAAATTCTTCCAATTTTATGAGTTTAATTTTTTAAAATGGATTAAATATTTGGAAATAAAATAGTATTTATTATCTAATAAGTTAAAATTAATTTATTACCATAATGATCAGTGAAAACAGTTAAAACTAATTACAGCGACTTAGGTATAAACAGGTTTACTAGGTGTTAAACATAGTTGATAAGGGGTAAAATGAGTAACCAAATTGACCATAACCCATTTTATGACCATATATTTACCCTTATAACCTTATTATAAATTATTATATGTTTTTGGTACACATTCCATTAAATTGACCTATATAATATGTTATGTAAAGAAAAATATAAAAATGTAATGTTCCATGACATTAATATATATATAGATTTGAGATAGGGTAAAACATCATATGTTTAGTTATAAATATTATTAGGAAATAAGAATGAGTTTTTTTTATCATCATAATTTATTTTAATTTTTTAGATATTAATTAATCACTTGAAAGTCCTATGAAACACCGAATGAGGGATTATTTAGTTATAAATACATAAAAAATCATACTAAAAATATTAAAAGTGAAGTAAATTAGATGATTAATTTTATTAAATTAGTTGTTTGGGGATTATTTAATTTAAATATCATTTTGCCTAATATATTTTAAATCTGTCATTGTTTGGGTAATTTTTAATTAAAGAAATAAATAATTTCAAAGCTGACATTAATGTTTTTTATAATAATAGATAATTTATTAAATGGTTTAAAATTACTATAAATCCTATATTCTTCCAAAATATTTTTAAATTATAATAAATATAATATAACTTCCATTTAGGGACCAATTTTTCATTTATGATGACAATTTTGGCCTCTAAATACTAAATACTCTATTAGCATGGTAATGCTTAGAAATGATTTTTTCTGCATTACATGTGTTCGTATAAATATTCCACATGCATAAGTTATTTATTTAATATATTGGATTACATATTTAGAATAATTAAGTATATATTTTCTAATAAATCTAATTTTCATTTTATTCTTAATGGTAAAATTATCTAGGTAAATAGAAATATACAAGTTATGGTGGTAAAAAATTAATAGGCTAAAATTGAGTAAACACAAATAAAAATTAAAAAATTTGATAAAAATGAATTTACGTTTTGTTTTGGAGTTATCTCTCATGAATAAAAACCAAACCCTTAATTTTTATTCCTTTTTGGAGGCACATGATATAGCGACCCTAATTTTTCTTACATGATTGTTATATCATTTAAAATATAAACAACAAAATTTAGTTACAAATCAAGGATAAAAGGGGTTTAGTGTTTCGAGAATATAAGGATCATACATAACTTTTACATACTGAAACAAAAAAAAATATTTAAATACTTCTTATTAATATTTAGAAAATATTTAATTTCCATTATTAAATTTAGTCACATGAGGATACACCTCAATGAAAGGGGAGATCTAAATGCTTAGTAAGAGGATGCATAATGGACATGAATTAGTATAACATGGGTGAGCATAGTAAAAATAATAAAATCATATAAAAATGATCATATTATAAAAAAAGAGGTAAAAATTGATAATTTAATGGAATTTTTGAATTCATAAAAATGAAAAATCATGTTATTGTGGTAAAATACCATAAATAATTATGGACAAAGCTAACAACATGTCCACACATAACATATATAAATAATCTTAAAATTATCATTATGATAAAATATATTCTCATATTCACACATAATACACATAATATAATGAGATAAAAAACATTACCTAATTCATTAGATTGAAATATAATTCTGGACCCACCGGTCACATAATAACATTTACATAATCATGTATACCACATAAAAAGTATAACAATCATAGTCATGTATTAACCAATGGAAATGAATGAGTTTCAAAAGCATTCCATCAATTTTTATTTTATTAATAAATATGAGGTTAAAAAATGAAAATGGTAAAAATATATTTGTTTTATGAATCATCATTCTTGAGTGAAGAAGAAACACTCAAGAGGAGTCAACGATGCGTTTTGGAAGAAATAATTCTTTTGGAAAATCATTGATTTTTTCATAAAATAATGTAGGAAACATGTATATCCATGAAAAAAGTTTTAAAAATAATGATGTTATATTTAAGGAACATCATATGAGTGTAAATATCAAGTATTTAATGAAATAGGTACAACCCAAAGAAAAGGAGTTGTGTTTGAGAATCCCTTTACCTCAATTCCCGCTTTATTTTGTTGTTTTTGCACAACCTGAAAAATAAACATAGATTTATTATAACATTGATACACAATTGAATTATAGTCATTTATAAAACTATTAATTAATTATAATAATTGTATTATATTTCATTTTTTCATTGATTAATTTGATATTTTTGATGTCATGTTTTTCTTAAATATTTCTTATTTCTCTTTGATTTCCCTATTTTTATTCAATGTCATTTATAGAGAAGTAATATTAACTCCAAAAGCATATAATAAATTTAATTAATTATTTATATATTATAAATTATTAATTATTTCCATACATAATGGTTGCTATAAGAAATTTCATGGAAATATCTCCATATGAGGTCAACAGACCTCTAACGAGATGCTATCGAAAGAAAGTGAAATGAAAGTATCATATTTCTATTTTTCATAAATATGATATTTAATGTAGGTAAAAATCCTTAATATAATGTTAAATTAGTGAAAAATTAATTTCACAGTATATTTTTTTAATGAGATTAGAAAAAGGAAGAAAGATACGAAGAAAAGAGGGAATAGTCAATAAAGACTTACTCTCCTCGATATAGCTTCTCTTGTACAACGATATAAATCCACTGGTGATTGGAGTTGCATTGATATAGAATTTCCTTAAGTTGAATAACATACATTATAATGAGTATTAGGGAAGTTATAGATATTTTGAATGGGTGGGATGGGTTGTTTTATAAGGTAAGAGAGAGGGGTTATTTATACTTGAGGATATGGGCATTTTTACAATAAAATAGTGAATAAAATATTATATCAAAGGTAAAATAAGAAATAGTGGATTTTCGAAAATATAGGTCATATATAAATATAATATAATGGATTTGAGACTTTAAATATCTTTTATAATTTGAATTCATTATTTTAATCAAAAGGAAAGGTGGGGAAATGAGAATATAATATTTTATTGTAATACGTTAGATTTTTAGGCTTTAGAAAGTACTTTTTAGGTTTCCAAATTATTTTTATCATATTCAAATTGAAAATTTATGAAATTAAATATTTAATTTATGAAACTAAATCTCATGAAAGGATCATGTATTTATTACATCATGAATGTTTTAATTTAAGATACATTTATTATGTGAACAATTGTATTATTACTATTCCACCAAAAATTAATGAATTTCAGAAAGTAACAATAAAATAAACCTTGGATAATTTTGATGAGATTATTTCAAAAAAATTATTAATTTTATCAAAATAAATATCTAAATAAGTTATTTTATATTTTAATATAAAAATTATGATTTTTATGAAATACGTTAAAATATAGTTTAATAAAAATGTGCCTTTATTTTATTTGAGTTTTTTAATCATGATGTTTATTTTTTGGAATTATAATATTTATATTTAAATAAATTATTAATGATAAATATTATTTATATCATAATTTATTACTTTTTTTGGGTATAAATACTATTTCGACAGTAAGGTTAATATTCCCAATAGTTATGTTACTATTCCCAAAGGTTAGGTTACACATCAAATGATAACATTACTATTACAACAGTCACATTAACTCTTATATATACTACACCATTCATTTATTAACTATTCAACTCAATTCCTCTCAAGGTTTTATATCTCTATTTTCTATAATGATGACAGGTTTACCAACCTTTTGTTCTTTTCTATATTTTTTCGAGTGGGGTTGATGATTCTAGTAGATTGGGTGATCAATATTTTTTCATATTATATTTTCTATTTTCTATTTTATTTCCAATTATAATGTTTTTAATTTTATTGGTTTTGATTTATAATAAACGTAATATTGATTATTAATAAATTTCTTTCGCAGTTTCATTATGTGTGTGTCGAACTGTCTTTTAATGAAGGTATGAATCATTTGTATTTGGTTTAAGTTCCTATAAAAATTCCTTATAATGTTACATAATTATAGTGACCCATCCTTTTCATACATTACTATTACATATTTATAAAGATGAAAACAATATTATTAAACCACGAGGATCCAAATGTTTATTGTTCTGGAAAAAATAGGACCGAACATAACATTTAAAACATCAAACATAATTTTTCATTTAATTAATTCTTCAAAAAACATCTTATTGTCCCTTGAAAACTCATTAGTACACATAATCAAATAAGGATATAAATCTGAAAGCGGTGAGATAAAATCCCAGAAAGATGATAGATAAGAATAATATAACATGGTGTGAGCATAATCATAACATCATCATCAAAATCATGATAGGAATCAGTAGATAAAGTCATGGAATGTGACAATACATAAAAATGAATACATCATATCTTAGTGGTTAACAACAACATATATTTATGACCAATGATGGCATCATGTTCATGCATCATTTCAATTTAACTCATAAGATTATCCACATTAATAAATACATTGGAGTGCTATATAATTATATGCGAACCCATCACATCATAACATTTATATTGCACTATATAATTCTGGGCGCACCCATCACATCATAACATTTACATTCTCATGCATATCACATATGAAAAACTTAAAAATAAAATAACCCATGGAAAGGAATGGTTTTCACATAATAATATATACATTCTTAAAAATTTGGTTCCAAAAATAAATACGGAATACCATTCTTGACATATAACTATTAAACTTGAGTAAAGAGTGAAAAATATTCGAGGAGAAAAAAACGGTGTGTTTATGTAAAAGACGAGTTATTTCAGAAAACATTGGGTTTTTTAATAAAATAAATTTGATAGAATTTATATCCCAAAAATTGTTAGATACTGAAGAATAAATTACTTCTATGGAATATCCATACTGAATATGGGTTGACAAGGGAGAACCCAAAGAATGAGAGTTAGGTCCGAGAGTTTCCCCTTACCTTGTATCTGAACACATTCTTCATGTTAATGTACCATATAACCACAATATATTCATTAATTAACACATTAAAAACCTTTTATATAGTAGTAAGTTTCATTACGGTTTTATTATGTTAATTTTTGGGCTTTTAGATGAGTTATAGAGTTTAAATTCAATCTTAGGAAATGTTTGTTTTTATAGTTATATCGAACGGTTCACATGTATTCATGAATGAAAGTTCATTTAGAATATGGATAAAAATATAAAATTGATATTATATGTTATTAATTATTTTATATAACATAAAATTATCTTATAAATAATTTTTTTATAGACCATGAGAATGAATTATTAGATAAGAATTTAATGATGACTGTTTGGGTTAATTCAAGTGTTTTTTCGACCATAAGGAACTTTTTTTGATTAATCATATTGTAATATATACATAATTTAGTTATAGAAAATTAAATATTATATAATAAATATAATATAATCTGGTTTAAACATAAAAATAGTTTCATGGCCATATTTGAAGGCTGTACAGGAAAAATGAAAACATGTCGTTCTTGAGGTGAAAAATTAACATCTCTAAAACAAAAATTTCATTTCTAAATATTAAAAAAGAGAAGAAGGGGGTTAGATGATATATTATCAAATTATTATCATAACGTTACAGTATATTTATGGTACTAGAGTTACCATACCATGTGGATTAGGATAGATGTATTGAAAGGAAATTAAAGCAAGAGAGAGAGAGAGAGAAATTCCCTCTTGAATCATCCTTAATGAACCTTGTATTGGTATTTTGATGAGACCATATTCTCTCTGGATGTGGGGAAGTGTCTAGGGAAGATTTTTGGATATATTTTAGGGAATTATTGAAGCTGGTGAGGTGTGAGGAAATGAGGGTGTGAAAAGTGGAATTTATAGTGGGGGGAGAGGGGTTTTCTCAATACTATATTCATTAATTTATTATTTATACACAAGACAAGTAATATTAATGATTCTATGGACATGAATAGTAATATATTCATGTGAGTTTGAACCAATTGGTATTTCATCATCATAACATCATACATGACTCTATAATTAATGTATTTAGCTTATTTTGTAAATTATAGCATTTCACTATTCATAAAAAATTATAGTATTTCAGAAAAATACCAAAAATGAACCCTAACCATTCTTTTATTTGTAGAATAAAAAAATGAACTAAATTTTTCAATAAAAATTCAAAATATGATTAATTTAATTGTTAATTAAAATCATAATTTACTTGAAAATGCAGATTTAAAAATTAAAACATATTTCCTAATGATTTCTAAAATTACACAAGTTCTTCTAAAATTATCATAAATCTGGAAGACATAGAATTTTTTATTTGAGAAAAAATGAAGAAAATACATTTCTATTAAATTAATTAATTAATTATAATAAATTATTTATAACATACAAAAATACCAATACTTTTACTATGATCATATTTTTCACTTATAAGATGTCTAATTTTTTTTAATCATTCATGGGAGAGGTTGCTATTATTTTGGGAGATTAAATATTCATAATAGTCATATTACTATTCATAATGGTAGTCTACTGTTCATGAGGGTATGAAACTATTCACCAAAAATTATGTTTGTCCTATCAGACTCCAAATATCTTACTAATCGTAACCGTTTATGTTAGATTTTTGATTTTCTAAACACAAAAGTGTAAAATTATGTTTAATGATAATATATTAGTTAGTATCATGATATGTAATTGTTCTTCTTAATGTGATTATGATATAATACATAAGAAGGGAATTCCATTAATAAAACTTTGGGTCGTTACATTCTTTCCCCATAATAAAATTTCACCAGAGAAATTTAATTTTACACAAACAATTGAGGGTACTTATCTTTCATTGCATCTTCCAGCTCCCTAGTTTCTTCTTCAATCTTATGGTTCATCCACATAACTTTAACAAGATGGGTTATCTTTTTGAATTAGACCTTATCTATCTTTTCTATAATCTTTACTAGAATCTCTTTATAAGAGAGATCATCTTCCAGCTATATGACCTCTTAGTTTAGTAAATGTGAGGGATCTGGTATATAGTTGCTCAGGAGTGATATGTGAAACACATCACAAACGTGATCCATATTCAGTGGAACTGAAATTTGATAGTCCAAAACTCCTATGCGGTCAGGGATCAAAAAGGGGAACATGTACCTTGGGCTAAGCCTCCATTTTTCCTAAAATGCATGACTCTATTCGAAGGTGATATTCTAAGGAAGACATTATCTCAAATGTCAAACCCCAAGTTCATTCGGTAGTTCTCTTCATAAAACTTTTTCTGACTCTGAGCAGCATTGATATGAATCTGTATGACCTGAAGCTTTTCTGTAATCTTTTGAACATGATTATATCCAAGTAGTTTTCATTCATCAACTTCATCCCAATATGATGAAGTTCTACATCGCTTTCCTTAAAGAGATTCATATAAAACCATATGAATACATGATTTGAATCTATTATTGTATGATAACTCAACAAATGGGATATTCTGATCCCATCAAACGTTGAATTATAAAGAGAATTCTCTTAGAATATCATCAAGAATCTGAATAGTCCTTTAAGACTGTCCATCAGTTTGGGGGTGATAGGCCGTGGTGAAATTTTATTCAATACTCAAAACATGTAGAAGAATCTTCCAGAATTTAGATGTGGACCTTGGATTATGGTAAGAGACAATCTAGAGTGGAAGACCGTGTAATATCACAACTTCTTTCATATACATCTTTTCATTTTTTTCATGCAATTGATCTTACAGAATAGTGATAAAATGGGATGTCATGGTGACTCGGTCAACCACAACCCATATCTCATTATTTACCATAGACATCTTTGGGAGACCCATGACAAAGTGAATAGTGTTATTCTCCCATTTCCACAATGGTATGAGAAATTATTGCATCATCCCTTTGGACTTTTGTCACTCTACGTTAACTTTCTAACATACCAAGAAACTTGAGATATATTTCACACTGTCCTTCTTCATGTTATCCCACCCGAAGTGTTCTTTGAGATCTCAGTACATCTTGGAGCTACCAAGATGGATAAAGAATGTTGAGCTATGAGAATTTTCCAATAGATCTTTCTTTATCGTGGGTGACGAAGGCACACGATGTCATGTTCCTAACCAAATCAAACCATCATCATCGATATGGAAGTCTTGAAACTTTAATTCCTTTACTGCATTAACATACTTTTGTAGGTCTATATCATTCATTTGTGCCTCTTTAATCATCTCTTGGATTTATGGTTGTGTAATAATATAGGAAAGGTGAGAAATATCCCATTCCCATATGATTTCCAAATCCATCCCTTGAATATCGATGAATATAGAGTATTTCTCAATCCAAAACATGGGTAGAGTAGTAGGTTCTTTTCTTCTTAGAGAATTAGCTACTATGTTTTCCTTTCCATGATGATAGTGAATAGAGCAGTCATAGTCCATGATTAGCTCTAACCATATCCTTTGATGTATTTTGAGCTCCCTTTGTGTGAATATATAATTATTTTCTTTTGGCCAGTGTATATGTCACACTTATCAGCATAATGGTAGTGTCTCCATCTTTTCAAGGAAAAAATAATGGTTACTAACTCTAGATTATGTGTCAAGTAGTTATTCTCATAGATCTTAAACTTTCATGAGGGTTAGGATATATTGTTATATTTTTTCATGAGTAAAAAACCCAATCCTTTATTTTAAGATTCACTATATATCACTAATATTTGTCCACCTTTCAGTAATGTGAGTACAGGTGAAGTGATCATCATTCTATTTAGGTACATGAAGCTTTTCTAACATTATTACATCCATAAATACTTTACCATTTTCTTGTTACGTTATTTAGTAGGTTTGAAAATCATGGGAAATGTCTCAAAAAATGTCAGTAGTACCCAGCTAATCCCAGAAAACTATGGATTACTGTGACACTAAAGGGTATGGGCCAGTCCTCAGTCACCTTTTTTAAGGGTCTATAGAAATTATTTCTCTTGTGATCACATGTCCCAAGAACATCACTTGATTCATCCAAAAGTCACCCTTGCTGAACTTGGCTTACAACATCTCATATCTCAATGTCTCCAAGATAAGTATTAGATGTTCTTTATATTCCTCCCTACTCATGGAGTAGATGAGAATATCATTGATAAACACTACCAAATTGTTTTGAGGTAATGTATAAAGACTATATTCATTAAATACATGCATATTTTAGGGGAGTTATTAAGTCTGAAGGGTATCAACAGAAACTCATAGTGCTCATATCTTGTATGGAAGGAATTCTTCAGAATACCTTCCTTTTTCACCTTTAGCTTATGATTTCTAGAATGAAGATCCCCCTTTGAGAAGTATTGTTCTCCTCTTAACTAATCAAACGAGTCATCAATCCTTAGAAGATGATACTTGTTCTTTATGGTGATCTTGTTGAGTTCCCAATAATCGATAGACATCCGCATTGATCTATCCTTCTTTATCACAAAGAGAACTGGAGCACCCCCAAGGTGATTAACTATGGCGTATAAACCCTTTTTCCAAATTCTCATGCAGCTACTTCTTTAATTCGTCCATTTTTTAGGATCCATCCTATATGGAAACTTTCAGATATGAGTAGCTCTGGGTATGAGTTCTGTTGATAAATCTAATTCATCGTCAAGGTGAAGTTTGGGTAACTCTTTTGTAAATACATCACTGTATTCCTACAGGATGGTCATTTATGCAAGGTTGGAAGTTTCTTTTGACTCATACTTTTGGTCGAGTAATTCTTCTTCAAAGTGAATAAACAACCACACCGTTGAATGATTCTTCAAATGTGATCCAGGATCTTACATTCATTTGTAGAGGAGCATGGAATGGTTCAAAATATGAAAAGATATTTATTTTTCCATATAGTTCATATGTGCTATATATAATGGGAGCCAATCCATTCACATTATAGCATCGAATTTCACCAAGGGAAGTATTATGTGATTCACTAGAAGAATATTTCCACAGACACCAATAGGAGGAGAGTGAAACACATGGGTTGAAATGATTTCACGCCTTTGTGTTTTCACAGATATATTTACTTCGTGTATTTGGGTATTTGATTCTATACTTCTAGAAAACTTTAGGGATATAATGGAATGCATAGAACCATAATAAAATAATACTTTTTCCATTCTTGAGTAAATAGGAAGTGTACCTTTAAAGACATCATTATTTTGACCCACTTATGTAGTAGTGATGGCATAAGACATCCCTTATTTCCTTTTTCATTGATGGATAATCATGCATATTACATTGGAGAATGTGAGGATTAGTGCACTGGCTTTCATAGTGCCCTTTCTTCATACAATTGTAGCATTGGACCATGGGTGGTTCCCTCCTTTCTTCCACTAAATTATCATTCCTTTTCATGACTTTTTGACCCTCTTGAGCATTGTGGAATTATTTCCCACATATGAAGCATTTCTCCATCCCTTTGAGGAAGTTCCCAAGATGAAACATCCCACATTTTTGGCATGTGTGTCATTGAGTTTTCTCCCCCCCCATGATCATTAGATCCTCTGGCTTGAAACTCCATCATTAGTTTTGTATCCCCATATCCAAGAGACCATTATTCAAACTCCAGTTCCACTTTGAGTGAAGACATAAAAACATCTTCATAACTGCCAAACTCTCGAATTACAAGATCGTTTCGATGATGTGGTTTTAATTCACTAAATAATCTATCAATTTTTATATCATTTTTATAACAAACCCATTAGAATACATTGCAATCCTTGTGAAATACACTTCATAGGTCGTGACAAATTCTCCTTAATTTTTCATGAGGTCGATGAATTCTCTCTCCATCTTTGTATGAAGAGTTAATGGGATATACATATTAAGAAAGATGATATTAAAGTCTTCTCATTTCAACTCTTCAATTTCATCACATGGGTTGGTGTTCTTAATCAAATACCACCATTGATCGAACTCTCCATCTAGACGATACACAACTAGTGTCACCTTTTCCATCTCATAATAGTAAATAACAAAAAAGATATTCTCCCTGGAGTTGAACCATTTATTTTCAACAAGTGGATATGAAGTCCCACTAAACATCGGTGGTCATTCCTCCATAAAACACTCGACAACCTGTTTCTCCCTCTTAGGTTAAGGAAGTTGTTCCCCATTATTATGGTTATTTTTTGTAACATGAAATAGTAGGGTAAGAATCACCATGATGTTTTGAACTTCACCTCCCAAAGCATTGGGGATGTCATTTAGAAACTTGTTGCATTGGCCCTTGAATGGGTTGTTGGCCATGTTTATCCAACTTGCAACCATTTTCTAAAATATAAAAGGATTGAAAAAAACATAAGTCAACAAGTTATGAATAAATAACTTATTCTTTTGTATACTTTTCACAAGATAATGACTTATGGGATCCCTATGTAAATATTATTATTTGTATAAATATTCTTAGTCTCATACTAGAGGTTTTCTCTATGGATCACTAATCATAACTCTCAAATTAACTAAACGATGCCTCTAGTACCATTTATCATGACACACCATTTTCTTATAGTAGTGTAAAATCATTATAAATATGAACATAATATTAATACACCACAAGGATCCAAATATTAATGTCTTCAGAAAACTAGGACCAAACATAACATTTACCACATCAAACATAAACATTTAATTAATTAATTATTCTTGAGCTTCTTATTGTCCCGTGAAAACTCAATAGTACACATAATCACATGAGGATATATATCCAAAAGGGGTGATCTAAAATCACAATAATAGGATTGATAAGAATAATATAGCATGGGGTGAGAATAACCATAACATCATCATCAAAATCATGAGAGGAATCATTATATAAAGGCATAGAATGTAGGAATGCATAAAAAATGAAAACATCATGTCTTAGTGGTTAACTACCACACATAGTTGTGAACAATTATGGAATCATGTTCACACATAATTTCCCTTTAACTCATTATATTCCTCACATTACCCAATGAATTAGAGCACTGTATAATTCTAGGTGTACCCATCACATTATAACATTCATAATGTGCTATATAATTTAGGGCACACCCATCACATCATAACATTTACATTATCATGCATGCCACATAAGTCAACATTAAACATAAAATAACCCATGGAAAGGAATGGGTTTCACATTATAATACATAAAATCATAAAAATTTGGTTCCAAAAATATATAGGGAATTCCATTCTTGATATATCACTTTTAACCTTGAGTGAAGAGTGAAATAATCATTGAGGAGTAAAAACAGGTGTGTTTATTTGAAAGAACTTCTCTTTTGGAAGAAATTGGGTTTAAAAAAATATAGAGAATGTATATCCTAGAAAATTTAAGATCTTTATGCATAAATTATTGCTATGGAATATCCATAATGAAAATGGGTTGAATAGGGAAAACCCAAAGAAAGCGAGTTGGGTTGGAGAGTTTCCCCTTACTTGTACCTGAACACTTTCTTCACATTAATGTCCAATATAAGCACATTAAATTAACTAATTAACAATTATAAAACCTTTTATACATTAATAATATTCGTTAATGATTTATTAATTTTATTTAAGGGTTTTTGGATGAGTTATAGATTTTAAATTAATTGTTCTGGAACATATGTTTTTATAGTTTTCTTGAACGGTTAATTTGTATTCATTAATTGAAGTTCATATAGAACATGGATACACTTCTAGAATAGATATTACATTTAATTAATTATGTTAAATAACATGAAATTATTATAAAATAATTTGTTTACCTACAATGAGAATGAATCATTAGACAAGAATTTAATGATTACCGTTTGGGTTAATTCAGGCGGTTTTTCAGTCACAACAAAATTATTTTGTTTAATCATTTAGTGATATATATAAGTTAGTTCAAGAACAATAAATAAGATATAATCCATATGTAATAATATGGCTCGATTATAAAAATTGGTTCATTACTAGATCTTATGGCAGTAGAGAAAATGAAAACATGTCGTTCTTGAAGGTGATAAATTAACACCTCCCAAAAAACGTTTTACTTTCTCAAATAAAAATAAAAGGAGAAGTGGGTTGGATTATATATTATCCAATTAGTTCATAATAATACAGTATATGTATGATATTGGAGTTACCATACAATTTTTATGAGGATATGTGGGTATAGATAATGAAAAGAACTGTAAATTGAATGGAACTTAAAGGAAAATATAGAAAGAGAAATTACCTCCTTCTTCCTCCTTTAGGAACCTTGGAATGGTGTTTTTATGAAACTAGAAGATCTTTGGACTTGGGTGAGGGAATAGGGAATAATTTTGGATAGATTTTAGACATGTCTTAAATCTTTAGAGGTGTGAGGAAATTAGGTGTGAAGGGTGGTATTAATAGTGGAGGTGGAGGGGTTTTCAAAATATTACATTGATTAATGTATCATTTCTCCAAAAAGACAAGTAATAGTGATTATTACATGACTAATAACAACAATATTTTTATAAGAGTTAGAACCAATTGGTCTTACATCAGTATAACACCATACATGACTCTATAATTAATTTATTTAACTTATTTTTGTAAATTATAGCATTTCACTATTCATAAAAAAGTTTAATTATTTTAGTAAGATACCAAAAATTCACCCTAAAAATTTTTAGATGTGTAGAATACAAAAATAAACTCTATTTTTTTTTAAAAATATAAATATTATCAATTTAGTTTTTAATTAAAATTATTGTTTACATGAAAAATTTAGAATTTAAAATTAAAAATGATTTCATAATGCTTTAAAAAATAACATAAGTTTTTATAAAATTATCTTAAAACAAGAAAACATATTATTGTTAATTTATGAAAAAAATATGGAAAAATAAATTTTATATTAAATTAATTAATTAAATATAATTAATTATTTATTACTTTAAAAATTACCAACACATTTACTATGGTCATATTGACACCTATAAGATGCCAAAATTTTGTTTAATCATTCATGGGTGAGGTTGTAATTATTTAATACAATTCACTATTTATAATGTTTTTATTACTATTCACAAGGGTAGGATACAAATAATAAGTGTAGGTTACTATTCACCAAAAATAAGTTTTGTCCTATCGGACTCCAAACATCTTACAGATCACAACAATTTATGTTCGGTTTTCAAAATTCAAAACATAACTTTGAAAAATTATGTTTAAAGATCACATAGTATTTAGTATCATGATATGTCACTGTTATTCCTTATGTGATTGTGCTATAAGGCATAAGAATGGAATTATCTTTATAAAACATTGAGTCATTACAATAATGGTGTCATGGAGGTCACGAGGGTGTCTCAAGCTGGTTCAGAGTCCATAACCTCAATAATTTAGAAAATAAATTGGGGCGAATGGTAAGAAGAAACCATGATGTCCAAAATGTAAAGTATCTCCTAACCATGTGGGGTGTGATAGATGAGAGATGGTGGACACATAGTATGACTGAATCTATGAAATCCTAGGAACATTCCCATATACGATAGTAGACCTCTTGGGCTGAGGATATTTTCAGGGTTGGAGCACAGTTTGGCTGACTGTGTGGCCAAACCGTGCTCCCGTGTTTTCAAGGGTGAAATGTCTAAAATAACCATAATGAATATAATTAACTCAACCTATATTTTATTCATCTAATTATAGTGGATGAACCCCCATTTCATCCTTTAATGGACCTCCCTCGATATCTCTTAGGTATTTCTATATCTCCTAGTCCCGGGAACCGAATTATTATTTTTCAGAAGTGTTGGATATCTTGAAGTAAGATCTAGAATCCTCTTCATCCAATTATACATTTACTAAAGCATTTTTTTTAACTATTTAAGTGAAATATCATTTTCCATATTCTCAAGTAAATGGTACATTCTTCATTTTTCTTCAGAACTACATCGAATCAGAGGCTCCTATCTGATGAGGAGTCATCAATGACCATAAGGTTAGTGGAATAGTTTGTTTCCATAGAGAGTGTATTTATTTCATAGATATGTCATTGTTCTAAACACCAAACACTACTGATAGTCTCCTTAAAATGAGTTATTTTAAAATTTATATACATATAAATTTTTAATCTCATTATTCCTTTCTAGGGGATTAGAGGATGTTGACCTCAATTATGGACATCCCTTGGTTGTGTCACATAGAAAATACCCTTTATAATTAATTGATTAAATCCCTAGAATGTATTCTAAATATTTTTCTAGAAATATAAATGGAATTTCCGCCATGTAGGTAGTTTCTTAGTTGATAATGGAAACTACTATGTGTTTCATTTAACCATGGGATGTAATTTAATTGTTTGATTAATTAAATTTATTATATTAATTAAATGATTTTTTAGGATGGATTGACATGTTGAAATGAATTAATTTGAATTATTTGGTAAGGCCATGCCTCATAATTTATAATAATGGACATGAATATGATTCTAATTTTGTTATACATTTATTATTATTATTATTAGGCCATTGATATTTGTCATGGAATAGTTAACAGACATGTTAGGCATGGTGTTTTTCTCTCCCTAACATTGGGTGTTGAGAATAACATATCACAAAATCGAAACTATTTTAATTGTGGGAAAGATATCCCAAATCCCTTTCTTAGAGTTTTTACTTGATTAATCACCCAAAATATCAACTAAAAATCTTGTTGTTCCGCATTTATCATGAGATGTAGGGCTCGTACCCTCATATTATATGATCTTTTAGAATGGTTATGGATGAATGAGTTATGCCCCAGTCCATATAATAACTTGTAATCATTGTATATGGATACTTATAAGCTCACATAGTCAGTGAATATATGTTGATACAATATATAAATACACAATATATATAGTTACAGATCAGACTATCATTCTAGACAGATACGATGTAGGAAGAGCTTCTAGATGTCCTATAGGAACCTGAGTGGGCTAGTGATTTTTAATTCATCATTTTTAATTATTCCATGTACCTGAACACTATTTTTAGCTATATAAACATATTTTGTTACATCTATACATTGTTGGTGATTCCCTATTGAGATTTTATCTCACACCCTACTCGTGATTCCCTTGGTAACTGAGTTGAATAAGTTTTTGTAGGTATGGATTAGGGAAAGTACCCTGCTATAGATATTTTATATTATTTACTTATAATATGGATCAGGAGACCATAGGATTGGGCATATGGTCTAGATGAATGTGGAACTGTCTTTTTTGTAGTCTAGCATGTTGTATATGCCTTCCCCCAGTTCCCCTTTGGTTTTATATTATAATTCCATGAAATTATTATGTATATGAAACTACATTTTGGATTTTGACATTATTATTTAGTGGATCATTTATTTATGCTTTCACACTTGATTATTATATATGTTATATTACGCTTTCCACTATTGTGGGTTACTACTCTAGGGTCGTTACTATCTCTACTTATATAATGATAACACTATTTTTGGTTTATTATTATTTTTGTAGTCCTACTCTGATAAGAGGGTATAGTTTCCCCATTGTACCACATTTACACCCTCTTTTCTAGTCACTCTAATCTGGAGTATGGGGAGACATTCTTAATTCCTTGTAACCCACTTTCCCTATCTTGGGTTAAGTGGTCCCTGGGTTGGGATGTTACAAATTGGTTTCCAAGGGTTTATGTTTTCCATTGTATATCTATTTGGGTGTATGGAAGGATACTAGGTGCTAATGGGATTTGGTAAAGAGCCTATGTAAAGACTCGACCCCAGTTTATCGGATCTAGGGCCTTATTACATTACATTGGAATGATTACAAGAAATTATAATCCTGAAGGAATGAATAGTTTAGTATATTTGGAAGGCCAGATATATACATAAATTCAACATTACAACTGGATATTAAAAATAACAAAAAGATTCCTTGGGAAAATCAACCATAAAAAATTACCCCTATAAGCCAATCATAATATACCTCTTAATGTCTTAAAAAATGAAACATAAAATAGGGTGAGATCGTATGCTTAGTAAGGGTATGAAATATAGAATAATATATCCCAAACATAGAAATTAGGCATGGTGAATAATTTAAAACACGAGACTTTAAAAAAATAATAAACTTGAACACATTACCATAGGGATATGAGACGAGTAATTATTTCTGTTATAAAACATAATCATGGGTATTATACTAGTCAAATAAAAACATTAACTATGAATTTATATCCTCATAATGTGGGAAAATGCATATGCTGAACATTCCAAAACATACTGTCATGGCCTCGTCAAAGACATCTAATAATTATTAAGGCATCGACAAAAACCATATCTAAAAATGAGTAAGGCCTCAGCCAATTCCATATCTATTTTTCTCATTAGACCAATCGATGCATCGAGGGGCTATAGAGGGCCCCTACCATTACATAATAAGTCAAATTAATTCTTCATATTAATGTGGATAATCATAAACAACATATATATTCATATTGAAACTAACATATCAAACGTAAATAACATTCCCGAACATTAAACATAAACACTAACCATTTAGAGTAAATTGGTGAATGGTTTTAAGATATCACATCATCAGTCAAACTAATCAAAAAACATTCAATTAAATATTGTAGATTATATCATAATGAATAATCCTAATAATGCATAATAATCAATAGGTGTGTTGAAACAGATGAAGATACTCTTATAAAATCATCGATTAATTCTTAATATAAATACTCTTGTAACTTGAAAAGAAATGCTATTTTGGAAAAGTGTTTGTATAAAATCAGAAATGAGGTAAGATAGAATTGTCATTATAAATATAATTGTTTCTAAAAAAATATTATAGAGTGCCTTTGAAAATAGGTATGAATTTGAGAAATTCCCTTGAGTCGGGCTTGTATTTCGGGGATTTTTTTGAAATATCCTTTTAAACCATAAAAATAGCCATTAATGAAGGTAGGAATATTGTTAATAAAAATATATAAAACATAAAAAAATAATTAATGAGGAGTAAATATTAATGAATAATAATTTAATTGAGGTATGTAGACAATCAATGTAACTCAAATGAAAATGGAGGTTTGGGTGGAAAACCCTTAACATATGTCCAATGGTGTTCCTCACATGATTTTAATGACCTGAATAATAAAATTTTTGTTCCTAAATTATTGGTTAAAAACCTTAATCTACATTTAATTGATTTATTATAATCCTATAATGTTTATTCTTGACTTTTGTTTGGTTAAGAGATTCAATTTCATTGTTTGGGAGTGTTTTCTTCCTTGGATTTCATGATTGGTGTATTCATGTACGAATAAACCTGTAAAATGAGTATGATTGTCATGAATTTAAGTTATATTTTATTAGTGAACAAAACAATGATTATATTTTTATAAAATTTTTTTTTTATTCAATGTGAAAATGAATCATTATATAAAAGTTCAATGACAATTTTTTGGGTTAATTGGATGGTTTTGATTACAACAAACTCATTTTGATTTATAAATTAATATCATGTGTAAAAAATAAATCAAGAACCTTATATAAGTTATAATATATATATTATATTCTGGTTAAACCATCAAAATGGTTTCATGACCTGAGCTGAATATAGTAATAGAAATGAAAAACCCATCATCCTTGAATGTGATAAATTAACACATCTCGAATGGTGCTTTCATTTCTAGTAAAAAAGAAGAGGAACGGAGAGATGATGAAGAATAATTCATTTATCATAAAAAATTATAGTTCATGTAATTTTAAGGATTCATTATATCTTTTGGATTAAAGTATGCGAGAAATAAATTAAAACAAAGGGAACTTGAAATAAATTAAATGAAAAGAGGAATTTTACTCTTGAAGTAATATTTCTTCAAAGCCTCTTTAGGGGATATGTTTTGGTGTTTTTATGTGACCAAGGGATGTTATACATGGGGGAAGATGTTGGGAGTATATTTGAGCAGAATTTAGAAAAGTCATAAGGCATGGGATTTGGTTAGAGAATAGGGAGTGAGGGGGGTTTTATAGTGGAGGAGAGGAGGGTTTTCCAATTATTTTACTCATTATTTTATTATTTTTTCAAAGACAAAAAATAGATTTTATTCTTGTGACCAAGAATAGTATTATGTGAATGTGATTTTTGACTAAGTGTGATTACATTATCCATGATTCTAGTAATATTGAATTTAACTGATAATGTATATATATGGAAAATTACCGTATTTTACTATTCATAAAAAATTTGAGTAATTCAAAAGAATCCCAAAAATTCAACCTATCTATTTTTCTATGTGTAGTATTCAAAAATGAACTCAATTTTTGGAAAATAAATTTCAATATATTATCAATTTAATTATTATATAAAATCATATTTTATTTTAAAAATAACAATTTTAAAACTATAATTCGTTTTATATCACCTTGAAAAATTAATCTAGATATAATTATCATATAACATTATAAAAAGAAAATAATAATATGATATTCAATTCATAAGTGTCATATTACTTTTAATATTACTATTTCTAAGTGTGTGTTACTATTCACAAAAAAAAAGTTTTTCTTATCAGACTCTAAATATCTTACTGAACGTAACCGTGTTCGTCAGTTTTTCAAAATTCAAATCACAGAGGTCAAAAAAATCATGTTTACTTTCTAGGATATAAAAAAGTGGTGCTTTTTAGAAACATAGTGATTCATGAATTCAATATTAAATTTATGTGCTGAATATTAGGGTGTTATAACCTATGATTTGGCATTACTAACCTATGTACATGGGAACCCAAGTTACATGGGATAAGATAATCTAGTAATTGATTACACATTAGTTTAAAAAAATTTATCATTAGGTGAATGACATATTTTATGATTTAAAATTATTATAATTATTTTAATGATATTTCGTTTACCTTATACTAATGAAATAGGCATTACATTACATAAAATGTAATAGACACAACATGACTAATAGGTCATTTATTTTATCACACCACATCTATTTTCTGAATTCCTTTTATTGGTACATATTATTAGTTCCATTATAAAATATATCAAAATTTAATGAAATTTATTATATTGGTTTGAAAAACATAATTTACACTTAATGTGCCGACATTAATCAAACAATGTTTTCTTGCATAGGTTAAAGAATACACCTTTAGTAGTCAGTTATGGAACATTGAGCTGTGGACCCTTGGTCACATATAATGGAATGGGTTATGGTATAGATTAAGTGGATTCCATAATTTGGTTTAGGAAAAGTATGATCCAGTATGGATCTTAAATAGTGATCTATCTATCTTAACCATTTTAATAGATTTTAATGAATAAATGGGTTAAAATTTAGAATAAATGCCACTTTTAAAATGAATTGGCCATATTATTTGTATGATATGAGACTTATCCTAGAACTGACCTTATTAGTGGGTTGTTTTTAGGTCTTTTATGCTCTTATGGACCGTTATTTTAATTTCCCTTCCATATAGACCATGATTTAGGTACTGGGGGGAGGTGTTATCTATTCACATGAAGGTTGTGTACCTATCACAGTTTTCCATTTATAACTATTTCAATTGTTATGTTATCTTTTTAGGAGTGACTTTGGAAATGTTGCGTCATTCCTCCACAATGTCCTATATTAGTACTTCCTGAAGGGGGTTGCAACCACGCACTGGAGGTGGTGAGCCTTGAGCAGTTAGTGGTCCATCTTGAAGTCCCACACATAGAACCTCTTCTTATTCCTGATATGTGAACAATTGACTATTTATGAGGGGGTGTCTTTTTTTGTGATTAAAATCATGAAAGGTGTTGCTCAACCTACCCTGAGTATGGAAGAGTTGACCCGGGAGTTCTAGTTGTAGCAACCTCCCACCTTTTCATGGGATGGAAGACCTCATGATATCGAGTCTTGGATCAAATATAATATTTATATATTTGAGAATATAGATATACCTCCTGAGTGGAGGGCTATTCTTTCTAAATATATTCTACACAATTATGAAAATCAGTGGTGGAATTTTGTTACCCAATCCAATCCACATCAAGATATGGTCTGGCTAGATTTCCAGATGATCTTCTATGACTATTTCTTTATACAGACTCAGAGGAATGAAAAATCATTTGATTTTATGAACCTGTAGTAGGGATCCATGTCTATCATGGAGTATTTTTTTCACATTAATTACATGTAATAGTTCATGTTGACTCTGTCCAGTGATGATCTTATGTCCATGATATGATTCGAGGATGGACTGGTACATGCCAGATGATCACATGTTAATATTTTTAGGATAACTAATATTTCAAAGATATACAAAAGAGCCCATATTATTTAATGGGGTATGATGGAAACAAATGTTGTTAGTCAAGTCGGTGCATCACCATACATATATTTGGTTATTTATGTTTTAACAAGGATTGCGTTGAGGTTTCACATTGTGAGTAGCAACAATCAGGATCCTCATATTGAAAACTTCTTGATTTTTATCTAGCGTGAGAAGCTGGGACATACAAAACCATAGTGTTTATGGATTTTAGTGGAATAAATCAGATGAGGTGTGACAAGACATATCGTAAACATCTATAATACTTTTCAATCAGTAACCAGTGAGAAGGGATCTACACAAACTCCCCATTCTAGAGCAGGGCTTCTATTATCACACTAGAAAAGAAAATGGAATACCACCAATATTCATGACAATGATGTGGTCGAGGAAGATGTAGTCAAACACGTGATCCTTAGTGCTAGTATAGTATTCTTGCTCAAGGCAGTTAGGCTATGGATTATGGTTAATGTACTGGCTAGTAACATAAATTTTATCATTTGCTGGAGGTGTGGACCACCAGAAATTATACTATATGTGGTACTATTTTAGTAGAGTCCACATTAGTGTCTTCTTTATTTGATAGAGGAACATATCACAATTTTATATTTGAGCCTATTAGGGAGAATTAGGGTCACAATATGGATAAATTTTGTGGAATTATGATCCATTATTACCCATTAGGAATTTGATCATAGGTTGTTTTCCATTGTAATTATTTCCCCATTAGATTAGAGGATTTCTTTTCATAGGTAATATTTTTTTACGAAGAATGAAAATGTTTTATGTAATTATTGGATTGGATTGGTTGGATAACTATCATGAAAAAATTGACTGCTATCATTGTATGGTGACATTTGAGTCACCAAAGGGTAGTAGTAACTTGTATAAGGGAGAATAAGATGTTCATGGGGATCGAGCATGTCCTGATAATAAAATGTGTTTTAGTGTGATATATCTGATCACTAGACTCTTATTGGATTACTAGGGGTTAAAAATTTCTATTTTCCCTATTTTATTCTATCATTTATGGTACATCACCCCTAACAAATTTTCTGGGCTACCTCTAGTTTGATAGGTAGAGTTTACCATTGAGATAGTTCAATTAGTAGCACCAGTGACCATTCCTCCTTACAGTATGGAACCTATAAGGATTACTGATCTTAATAAATATTTGGAGGATACGGAGGATAATGATTTTTTATGCCCATCACTTATCCATGTGGTTCACCAGAATAATGTTTCAATAGGTTAATGATTCTACTAGGATTTTTTAGATTATAGATGGTTGAACCAGATTATGATCACTAACCGACAACCAATGACTAGAATAGATGACTTCTTTGATCAGCTCTGAGGAGAGAGAGTGTTTTAAAATATAGTTTTGAGTGCAGGCTATCATCAGGTTCATGTAAGTTCATTTGACATACCTTTCATAGATTTTAAAAGAAGATTTTGATATATAAGTACTCGGTCATGTCGTTTAATCTCATGATTTCACCAAAGGTTATTATGGATCTAATGAATTAGGTTTTCCACCTGTATCTATATTCATATTTAAAAGTCTTCATCGATGAATTATTAGTGTATTCATGTTCCATATATGAACATTCCAACCATCTTGAGATCGTGTTAATTACATGAATAGAGAACCAAATTTATGAAAATCTTAGAATATGCCACATTTGGATCAATAAAGTGATCTTCTTGAGTCATATCATCTCAGAGTCAGGAGTTATAGTGGACTTCAAAAAATTTAGATCTGTAGTTCCTTTGGAGATATCCAAGAAAATTTTTACAAATGGAATTTATTATAATAAGATGAATATTATAGATGCTTCATACATGCTTTATCATGTATTTTTTGCACCATGTATACACTTGAAAAAGTATGGTGTGAAATTCTTATAGTTAGAACCGTTGGATATATCCCTCTAAGAGTTTATGGGACATTTGACTTCAGCACCAATACTGATTATTCAAAAGGTTGGGAGGATCTTAACTTTTTAATGTAACACATTGGGTATCAGTATTGGATATGTAGGATGAGTGAGTTATTGCATACAGGTCTCATCAGTTGAGCCCTAATTAGCAGAATTACTGGTCATATGACAAATAGATCGCTACAGTAGTACATTCCTTACATTGTTGGATACCCTATTTACTTGGAGAGAGTTTTTTAATATTCATCGACTAAAAATCATCAAGTACATATAAATATTTAGAATAGTCTCATCATCTGGAAGTGAATATGGGTTGAATAACTACAATCATTTGATTTTGAGCTAGCATGCATGCCTGGTAATGGAAATGCAGTAACTGATGCTATGATTCAGAAGAGTAGAACATAAATGGTTCAGGAGGCCAGTAATGAGTTGAAGCACATGCCCTTATTTTCAAATATTCAGATTGATGCTCAGGAGGATGATGGTTATAATATTCTCATGACCATAGTAGTGACCTATACCCTTTTGGAATGGTTGATATTGAAGAAACTATATAATCTTGAGGGTATTTTAATAAGGGAAATCATCTTAGATGACGATATATATTCTAATTGGACTGTGGATGGGGATTATAAATTTTTATTTAATGGGAACTTATGGTATATGAAGGTCATAGAAGAGGAGATGATACTAGAATTTCATGCCTCATCATCGGTAGTACATCTCGATGTCACCAAGATTTATCAAGACTTATGTCACCAGTATTGGTGTCCTAGTATAAAACACATGATTTCTAGCCTTATCACTCAATTTTCCACTTGTTAATAGGTGATAGCAGAACATCTGCATCTATAATATCTTTTATAGCCGGTATCCATTACAAAGTGGAAAAGGGAAATTTTTTCTTTGGATTTTGTTACTGGTTTACAAAGATCACCTCATGGAACCAATACATTGTGGGTTATTATTGATCATTTGTAGGGCTCACAATTCTTACATGTGATAGAGACCTTATCGGTTGATGATCTAGGAAGACTATACCTCAGGGTGGTTGCATGTATTAAAGGAGATCCTCATTCTATCATTTATAATGAGACACTCAATTCACATCATAATTATTTAGTATGTTATAAATATCCTTGGGTATAAAGGTGCTACTAAGCACGACCTATTACCCTTAGATCGATGGACTTGAAAAGCATACGATTCATGTTTTAGAGGACATGATCCGTGAATGTGTCCTTGAATTTGGGGGTTCTTGGGAGAAACACATTACCATTGTTGAGTTATCTTATAATAATATCTTTTATGACACTATAGAGATGTATCTTTATGAATAATTATATTTTCATCCTTTCCAATCACCTCAGTGCTGGTTAGAGGTAGGGGAGGTAACTTTTCTTGGACTATGTCTCATTTAAGAGACTACAATGTATGTACAATTGATTAGAATCCACATGATGACAACTAAATATATAAATAAATCATATTATAACTAACACCGATGAACTCTTTAGTTCACGGTTGGTGATTGGGTCTTCTTGAGTATTTCACCTAGGTAGGACCATGGACATATTAAGAGTTAGGGTAAGCTCTCACCTAGACTTGATGCATGTTTTTAGGTTTTGAAATAGATCACACCAATGGAGTACTAGACATCACTTACTTTGAGATACTAGTCTATGCATGATGAATTTCACAAATATCATATTCATCGATATTATCTAGACATTTCACACGTGTTTCATCATGATGAGGGTGTGTTAGGAGTATATGATTTTTTTGAGGAGTATCTAGTTTGTATTGTGGATCATAGCATAAGGACGTTATGGGGAAGGTAATTTCCTTTTGTATGGGTGTTATAGTAGCATGAAAAAGTACAAGATGATGCCTAGGAGTGGGTAGATAATAAAAAATATCAGTGGCTGTGAATCATTGCTGATAATATATCTTTAACCTCAAAAGGCTAACTCAAAGACGCATTTCTTTAAGGAGGGGAGGTTATAAAGACTATTATTTTCATGATGTTATATTTAAAAATTTTATTTATTATTTTAAAAGGACTTTATAATGTTATGTAATAAATTCATAGAGGTCACAAGGGTGTCTGAGGCTTGTTCAAAGCCTATACCCAAGGAGTTGGTAAAACGAACTAGTTCACACAGGTTGAAGAAAATAAACATTTGAGCCCATATGGTCTCTCTTAACCGTGTGTGGTGTGAAAGAGGAGATCTATGGGATGAAAATTTTTTCCGCAACCGTAAAATCCTAGGATCATTCTCTTGTGCAATTGTATACCTATTGAATAGCATCCCTTCACACGGTTGGTGCATGGTCTGTCCAACCATGAGGCCAAACCGTGAGCCCCTATTTCTTATGGTAAAATATATAAAATTACCTTAATGAATCTAATTAACTCATACCCTATTTTCTTACACTCATTCTAGTGGATAATTTACCCTTTATCCTTCCAAAGAATCTATCTTATGCTCACCAAGGTATTTTTATATATCCAAGATCTTGGCACAAAATCAAGATTCGTTTTAAGCGTTTGGTATCTTGAGGTAAGATAAAAAATCATATTTCATCCATTATATATTTATATTTATTTAATTTGAACTATTTAGGTGAATGCCCATTTTATATATTTTTAAGGAATTGGATTTTTATTTATTTATCTTCCAAACTACATTTAATCTGAATACACTATTATATGAGGAGTAATCAAGGAACCTAAGTTAGGTGGTCTAGTTTCTTTCCATAGGGAGCGAGTTGTCTTCATAGTTGCACTATTGTGTCGCACACTGACCATTTTCGAGCATTGTTTTAAAATGGGTTCTTTGAATTTAAATTTATATACTCATGATATTATACTTCCATTAAAGATTTCATGGTGATTGAATAATGTTGAAATAAATTTTGGGAACCCCTCAGGTTTGGAGGTTTGAAATTTCCCTTTATAAGTAATTGATTAAATTATCAAAATGCCTTCTATGAATTCATCTTTGAATGTTAGTGGAATTGACCTCGTTTAGGTAATTTTCTAGTTGTTAATGTAACATAATCTATGTTTTATTGAACCTTGGAATTTAATTTCCATGAATGATTAAATAAATGGATTTTATTAATTTAATGGATTACATTATGATGGTATGATATTATTAAATAAGTGAATTGGAATTGGGTGTCAATTTCATGCCTCATCTATTATAAAAAAGAACTTTATTATGATGATGAGGAGATGATACCATAGGTTATTATTATTATTATTAGGATTACACCATTGATATTGGATATGGAATGATAGAAAAGGGACTTGTTGGGCATGAAGTTTCACTCTCCCATACATCAAGAGTTGAGCATGACGTCTCAAATTATTGACACTATTTGGATGGTGGGAATGACACATCACATCCATTGATTTAGGTGTTGACATAAGGACTCACCCACCATATCGAGTGATGGACATGACTTCTCTCATTATTCAAGAGATATAGGGATTGTGTCATCTTCTTGAGAATATAAGATCATTTAGACTAGTTATAGATGATTGAGTTATTCCCCTGTCCAACTAGAACCAAGTATTCAATGTATATGGATACTTACATCCTCACGTACTATGTTTATATTGGTTTATATTGTATATATATACAATATATATTTTATTACTATATATATATATAGTTAATTAATAGACTATAATTACGATGCAAACCAATGATGGTAGAGATGCTAGGTTTCCTATTGAATCCTAAGCAGGATGGTGATTATTTATTTAAAATTTATCTTTATTCTGTATACCATAACACTATTTATTATACATGTATACTTCTTAGATTGATTTTTGAACACTGTTGGTGGTTTACTATAGGGATTTTATATCACACCCTACTCAGGCTGCCATTGGTACGAGGGTAGAGTACTATTTTATATGTACAGATAAAGGAAATCACCCTATAAATGATATTTTTTATGATTCAATCATACTGTAGAACATGGGAGAAGAGGACCACTCATATGGTCGAGATGCTAGTGGAACAATCTTTCTTCTTTTTTGTATTTTAGTATAGCATGTTTTACATGACTTCCCCATGTTCCCCCTTTTGATTATATAAGAATGAAATTAAATAAAAAAGAATATTAAACTGACTGGAAAATATTAATATTATTATTTAGTTTCTTAGTTATTTATTCTTCCACACTTTTTTACTATATTAGATATATTCTTCTTTTTGTTATGGAGTGTTACGAGTCTTGCACCATTATTGTGTCTTTTTATATTTTGATTCTTCGTTTTTTAATTATAATTTCTCATATTCCACTATAACATGAGGGTATAGTCTCCCCATTTTACAACTTTTACTCCCTAGATTCTATTAAGCCGCCTCTGTAGTACGAGGAGGTGTGTTTGAGACCATGTGAACCACTGTCTTAGGGCACATGATTAGTGGACCATGTTCATGGACGTTACATTGGGTATAATAATATATAGTTTATTAAAAAATTATATTATTTCAATAGAAAAATATTATTTATAAATTATGGGTTGTTACGCAAGATTTATGGGAGACCTCTCAATATGGAATACTTTTGGGTATTTACATAAATGGAACCCCTCCCAACTTATAAAATGGAATTAACTCTCCTCACTTATTCCCACATATAAATCCATTTGGATCCACCAATACCTACCAAAATAGATTTTATACATCCCTCTTCTCATTGCATAAGACTTATTTTTTACAGAAATCAATCCTAGGAATTGTTTTGTGAAAACTAAAGGGGGATACATTAAGAAGAGGTAACATTATTCAATGAGAAATTTTGTTTTATTTCTTTCTAAAACACCATAAATTATTTTTATATCATGCTAAAAAATATCATATGATTCTTCCATATATTGATATGTTTTTTATGTTAACGTTATGACCTAAAATATCTCAACTTCTATCAAATGGGTTATAAAATCATCATACATGTGTACAACGGTCTGTTGCCTCATGAACCAATGTCTTTTTTTATTACCACCTCTTAGGATTATAAATAATGATTGATTTATATATTATAAATGATATTTATTATATTTAATATTTTATTATGATTCTATAATTTTTTACATCACACATACATTCATACTCTCTTTTTTGAGGGAATAACGATAAAAAATTTTGTGAAATATCATGAAAGATCATAAGAAAACAATATATAGAATGATATATATGAATATGGCTCTATACTATATTTTTAAAAACATATATTTATTTTACATGATGTTTTCAATGTTTATGATGGAATTCAATAATTATAGTATGGGATTTCCATCTCACTTCTTTATACTATAAAATACATTCCATATTCACAACATATTTAATTTATGTGTTTTATGTATTGAAAATTATTTTATTTTATGATTATAATTCATAATATTATAGGGATTTATATATTATTTTTCTGATCACTTTTTCATGGGTTTTACAGTTCAAAAGTTAACAAAGCAGTAATGGATTTTTATTTCAATTTTCCTTCTTCGAGATGTATTTGTATGTTATGAACCTATATTCTTTTATGAGGTTTGTATAAAGTACTTTTGACATGTAATATCAGGAATTTAGTTATAGTTATGGAATTTTAAATTTTAAAATTATTATATCCTTTTATTGGTTTTATGATTTATTGTTACCAATGTGGCGACATTTTTATTGTACAATCTCATCATTTATCGGGATTATTTATGATTAAGTCACTAATATTGAAATATTATGATATATATCTCAAGAAACTAATGAATATTATTCTCCTATTGTTATTTCATGAGAATAATTTTTCCCTTTATTTTACTCTCTATATTTACTCATGAGTTTAAAATAATGTTTTTAATAAAAATAAAATTTCAGTCTAAAATCCTTTTTCTTCCAAATCAATGTTTTATAAACATCTTTTAAAAATTATTTATTACTTTTTTTAAAAAATAAAATATAATGGATGGATTTCTCAATAAATTTTTTAAATTTTTTTCAATTATTCCTTTACCAGTTTCTAATGTTGTTTTCAATGGAATGTTTTCAAAAATGATTTCTGTTTTAAGAAGAATTTTTTAGAGAGGAAATGATATTTTCCTCAAGATATTTTTTAAATGATCATTAAAAAATATTTTCCATATAACAAGGAATCCTTTGGTGTTACCAAAGACTTACTGAGTAAATGATCCAAATATTATATTCATATTATTTCTATGAATGGTTTATGTATAGATTTTATGATTTTTATGAAACCCATTTCTCCTCCACGGGTTATACATTGATGAAATTCCACTGAAACCAACTTTATTGATGAGCTATTCTATGATTAAATGATTATTAAACATTAAATTTTTTCCAAAGGATATGAAATGATGTAATTTTTATGATAGCCATTTTATTTCATAGGTTATGATATGATCAATGTTTATAATCTTATGACACATATAAATATGTTTTTCATTATAAGATGGGTAAGAACTATATCTACCTCAATGAAATGGGTAAGGATTTATATATCATGAGAAATATATGGGTGGAACAAGGAGTGAACCCGATTCACTAATACGAGGATATAATGGGGAGTAAACCCAGTTCCGTAATACACGGCTAAAATGGGGAGTGAACCTGGTTCAGTAAGACAAGGCTGGAATGGGGAGTTAAAGCAGTTCACTAATACTCATGAATAGGGTGTGAACCCAGTTATGTTAGAAATGGATGGAATGGTATGTGAACCCATCTCAGTAAGGTACTTTTTCACTTATGATGGTTTTGTAATGTTGTCATCAATACATTGAAAATGAGTTTATATGCTTATGTTTTGGCCACAAATCCTTGTCTTATGACAATTTTATTCTCCCATGACTCATTTTATTTTATTTTCTTCATGATTTATGTATTATAATCTAAAAATATTTAAGAAATCAATCAATAATATGATCTTTTATATCCAGGTTAAGGTTTTAAATTGTTATTGTCATATTATCATACTCTTACACTCATGTTATGCTTATGCATCTCCCTTATTTACCCTTATTGGCCATCGTATCTAACCCTTTATTATGTTTCATTTCCCTAGGTTATGAATATATGTTTAATAAGAGTATTTTTATGAATATTAGTAAATTGAAACATCATTTTAGGAGACATTGAAGATATTTCACCAAATTTAAAATATTTTATTCCATGCTTTCAATGGTACTAAAATGTTACAATCCTCTGGCATGTGTTTTTGGAATTCAATAGATGTTAATAAAAAATGATATAGTATCCATGAATGAGAATCATGGGTCTTTATATTTGTTATAAAATTAATGGTTTAGTTAACATTTGGAAACCAAGATGAGAAAACTTTAGTGAGATCTCTAGGGATATTTCTAGGGACTTATCAAGGGATGTCTTTAAGGATGATTCAATGTTTATGAAAATATTCTTGAATTATAGTAAAGGATAGAGAAAGTGATTTCAAGAAATTACATCCATGTCTAGATACAATAAGTGGATGTGTATTGATTATAAAGGTTCATAGGGGTGATAACTCGAAAAAAACACATTGAGCTGGACCTAATTATCACCTAGTGCAACAAAACATGCCTTGATGCACAATTGGTTTGACACAGCCAGTAAATATGATTTTAAAATTAAAAAATATTTATGTATAAATATGAAATATTTTAATAGAAAATGACTATGAATGGAAAAAGACAAACCTAAGGTGTACTATATTAAATAAGGTTTCATGATTTAGACACACTATATGTGAATTTTTATTATAATGTGGTTTCACACTATAACTAGTGTTCCCCACACTGTGATTTCTGTTTTAGATTATGGACGGAACCTAAAAAAACTATGTCAATGCTGAGTGTGATGTAGAATTTTATGATTAACATTGAAATAGGATGAAGGATGGTGTGAAGGATGATGTGATTATTCCTAATCAGTTTTCACATAACATGATTAACAATTTATAACTTAACAAAATATTAGACTCACCAAAGAATATAAGTAATGTTTTTATGAAGAGTTTGGGTAGTGGACAACACAGAGGACCGAAGATTTAGTTTCATATGTGTTGAGAATGTGGGAAGAAACACATGATAGAATATCTCAGATGAATGATATGATGTTTTGAATATGGAAAAGAAGGACACAAATCAAGTAAATAAAAATTGAAAATTAAAAGTTCAGTTAACACAATGGATGGGAACATCGGTATCCCAAAAATAACATTTAATTTTGAATTATTTGAATGTGAAATGTATGAGCATTATGAAGATGTATTTTATAAGGGGAAATATTCTGAAAATAGTCATCATGGTTGCATGAGTGATGATTATATTATTGATAATGATGATCATGAAAATGATATAAGAAATGAAAAAGGAGTTAAAGAAGAAGTTGATAAAGCCAAGTTAATAGTTTGATAAGGATGTTGTATGATTGATGTATTTTTGTTTTTTGATTCCCGAATTATGAAATATATAAGGATTTAATTGTAAAAGTTTTAAATTAAGGATTTGAAAGAACATGTTGAATGAAGTTGATGAACAAAAAAAATTAATTTTATAGAAATTTTAAATTTTATGAAAAATAAAATATAATGGGAAGGTAAACCTTAATATAATACTAATATTAATAAAATTTCGTTTAGTTTATATAAACATAGAAGGGATAAGAATAAATTAAATTGGGTAGTGCAAATTACCTTGGAACATTTTAATGATTTTTCACAAAGTAGATTATGCATTGATTGATGGAGTTTATAACATTTTTGGATTTATAGAATATATATAATAATATGTGTTCTATGAATGGAATAAAAAATCACATATATTTTCAATATGATTTTATAATAATTCATGTTATTACCTTTTTTATGAGAATACATAACGGTATTAACATGTTTGGTATGTTACAAAGAATAGATAATTTATGATATATAGAGGATCAATGTTAAGATTATTTTGAGAAATTTATTAAGATTCTCTATAAATTTTTGGATTTTCATATTTTGGTAGGTTCTAAATATTAACAATTGGTTGAATCCAAATTTACCTAAGTTGTATGGTGTAAGAAGTCATTGTAGTACGGCTTGGGATATCGATCCTCAGATACCTAAGAAGAAACCTATGAAACATACATTCTATGAAGGTGATTTTATGATGTTGATTTGGATATGAAGTGGCCAACATGGGTTTTAATTGATTAGATAATTTATATCTTAAATATGTTAGTGAATTCAATTTAAAAACATGAGTTGATCCTTGGTTATCGCATGGGGTTAATTGGATGAATTTCTTTTTAAATTATTTCAATGTCTTAAGTTTGAGCATTTCCTTTAACAAAATAAAGAAATCCCAAATCACTCACCAATTTCGAGATTTAATTATCCTAAGGCTAGTGACCTATAATCATGGAGGATCATATAGATGAGAACTCAAAGGCAGAGGATCGTTTTAGCTCCTGGGAAGTGTACCTTAAAATTGGTGAGTTTAAAAGAGAACATTTATCATTGAATGAAAATCTAAAAAATAGAATTGATTAGGAATTATAAAATTACGAAATAATATCTAATTCATATCCTTACTACTCCCTTGGATAAACCCTTTAAAGTATTATCCCTCCATTTATTCTATTCTATCAATGAAAGAAGTTCGTATACTTACTATGGTAGAATTGGAGAAGAAGGAAAAAAACAATCTCTCCACTATTGTGTGAAGAGTTTCACAAAAGATTATGTGAATAATCTCACTCCATAAGAAAAAGGTATCATCATGATTTAAAAAAATAATAAATTAAGAAGAAGAAGACGATGATGATATTTTATTAATTAAATGAAGGTGAACGAAAAACATACATGAAGGAAATTGACAAAGCGATTACAAAATGAATGCATGATAATACAAATGAATGAAAAAAAACATTGATCTTGAATTAACATCACCAAAAGATCATTATATAAGAATATTAGGAGCCTTAGAGACACCCCTAGAAATAAATTCCATACCCCCTAATTTAGTGTGTCAAAATGAGGGTGAGAAAATCAAGGAAATTGGACATTTCAATGTTCACCAGGAAAATCGTCCAGATTCGTTCCTCTTATTGACTTGTGAATTTTTAATTAAAGGAAGCTGAATCTGGAGGGGTCATAAAAGAGAAATTTTCAATTCCATCTGTCCTCTATTTTCAGTAAATATTTCCGGCTATTTGGTGCAGCCGATTGGATTTTATGGTCGAACTGGTGGGATGACTTTATGTAAATTCAGATGAGTCCCACTATTTAAATCTCAACTTCAGATACCATTATCTCCATAAAAAATTGATAATTATCTTTGGACATAGTGAAATGAAAATGATCCCCATATTTTTCTATTTCTAAATTAAAAATTTGAGCTTAATTGGACTTGGTTTGTGGGCCCCACTTATGTTTGATGGGCCTTAGGCCCATTATGATGTTTCTAGAAAATTTCTCCATTCATGCTGAAAAATCTCCATAATCACATGGGATATATCCATCAATCATAAAAGATAAAATATTCCAAAAAAGTGATCAATCATATAAAAATATCAAATTCAATAAATTAATATAATATTTTCCACAAACAAATGATTTATTGGGGCCAAATTTGTATTTTAAAAAATAATTGCATTTCAGATTAGAAATGAAGTTAAATTTATATAGTGCACTAAAATTGATGTTTATGGAATTTGGAACATATTATTATTAAGATATTGAAAATGAATATTAGTCAGTTTCTACGGCTAATCACACCCTAAAACATGAGTTTTTCTAGTCCCAAGAAAAAAATATTTCAAATATGAAATTCAAATATCCTTTTCCAAAAACATTTTAATACATATTTCTCACCGAAAGACCTCATACCAAAACAATAATGAAACCCATCAAAATAATTTAAAACAAGCTAGTTCCATAAGCATATTTCAGGCCCAAGCCCATTCTTTTGTTAAAATTCATTATCAAATTTCATCCAATTACAATTAACCGTGATGATGTGGTGCGCATAAAAAAATTCATGGGGCCCATTTTATTGTTCAAGTGGAAAAAATAGAATCACTATGTGGGAATCACATAAAACATTAAAATGAGTGTCCAAATTTTTTGATTTTTTTTGATATTTTTAATTTATAATTTTGTTTTTATATTTTTTAACCAAAATAGAAATGAATTGACTAACTCTGGGAAAGAAAACTATGGAGTCACGATCCCCAAGTGTTGGATTCCACATATATTTTAAATTCCATGTTTTTTAATAGAGATATAAATCCAAACTCTAGGAAAGACAACTATGGAGTAATGATCCCCAAGTGCCAGATGCCACACATTTGGAAAAAACATTTCTCTATGTGGTCACACTTTTTTTTATGTTTTTTTGGATACTCAAATTAACATAAAAGTGATCCCAAACCCTATTCAATGATGAATAGGACCCAATAACTCAAATTTACACCCATGATCCAGTAGACATTCATTATGGCATTTTGATTAAGATGATGAAAATGTAAACATTGAAAAATCACATCGGACAACTACACTTTTGAAAAGCTATTCTCATGAACATTAACATGAATTAAAATTATAATCATGGCATGAAAAATTATTCGATATTCAATTTTAGAGTTTTCAATGTGTTTTATCATTTCTATGGTTTATAGAATTTTTCTTCGCACGTATGTTCTTATTCATAATAAATTTTTTTTTTTTTATTCTCCCCCAAACATAGAATAACACGGTCCCCATTGTTTAATGAAAACATAGAAATTGGAATGGGAGAGGTGTTCCAATAGGAAATTGATATTGATAATTATATAATGATGTCACCTGGTGGTGGATGATGAAAGAAAGTGCAACATTCTGCCTTCAATTATGGGTTCAAGTCTCAGTTTCTTGGAAACTTGTGATGGGATATTCCCCATGACCTATGTAATGTCCCTTAATATTTTATTTTTATTTTTTAAGCTATACAAACATAAAAAATAAAAATAAAAATAAACTAATGATACACAGTCTTCCTTTAAAATTTCTGGGTAAGGTATTAATTAGATATCAAACCACGTGACATAGATGAATATGGAGCTCCCCTTTCATACCCATCCATACTCATAATATAAGAACATTTCAATGGTATAAGGTACTGTGATATTCAAATTTTTTTAAAACTTACAAAAAAATACACTAATGATACATTGTCTTATTTTTAAATTTTTAGGTAAGGCATTACTCCGGGATCACACCACATGACACAGATCAATATGGAGCTCCCCATTCACACCAATCCTTACTCATAAAAGAAGAACATGTTAACAACCTATGGATATTTTTTAAATAAAAAAATTGATTCAAAATGATTTGAAACATGAAAACCTTGGGTGGCCTGCCATGCAACGCTTTTGTTTTACATTGTTAGCTCAACTTGGACACTTAATTGTTTATGTTTTTTCCTCATAGAAGGATGGTTTACACATGTCTTCATAAATTTTTTGTTTTTGGAATGGTTCAATGAATGGTTTGAATCTATGACCATTAACATTAAATGTCTGACCATTAGTGGGATCTTGAATTTCTACAGCTCCATAGGGGTATACCTTATGCACTATGTATGGACCTGATCATATGGACCTCAACATTCCTAGGTGTAAATAAAGTGTAGAAATAAAAATAATAATAGGTTTACCTAGTTCAATGTGTTTGGTTTTTATATTTCAATATTGGTAGGATTGTACTTTAGCTTCTTTGATCCTTGAATTTTCATAAGCCTCCATCCTAAATTCCTCATGTTTATTGAGATATAATTTACTTTTTTGTTTCGGCCAATGAGAGGTCATAATTCATTTTCTTAATTGACCAAAAAGCATTATGTTCAATCTCCACTTGAAAATGAAAATATTTACCACAAGCCAACCTACATGGGGACATTACTAAAATGGTTTTATATGTAGTTTGATAGGCCCAAAGTGAATATAAGAGATTTCCTGACCAATATTTCCTAGATGAATTAACTGTTTTCTCAAGAATTTGTTTGATTTCTCAATTGGCTAACTCAACATGACCATTGGTCTATGGATGGTAAGCTATGGACACTTTTTGAGAAATTAAATATTTTATCTATGAGTGCTGAGAATAGACGATTCCAAAAAATGGGTTCCATGATCACTAATGAGAGCCATAGGAATTCTAAATCTACAAAGGATATTTTCCCTAAGAAGGATGATTACTGTTTGATGATCATTTTATTTTATAGGATTTTACTCATCCCATTTTGAGACATAATCTACAGGTAAGAGAATGTAAAAATATCCCCTAGAGTTTGGGAAGGGACCCATAAAATTGATTCCCCCGTAGTCAAAGATTTCAATCACTAAGATGGGAGTGAGTGGCATTTGATTCATTTTTGTGATGGACCCTAATTGTTGGAACCTAGGGTAGATTTGAAAAAATGTTTAGAAATCCCTTGAGAGTGTGGGATAGAAGAGACCACTCTGAGGAACCTTAGAAGATGTTTTCTTAGAGAAAAAGTGACATCCACACACCTCACTATGATAAAATTTATGGATAGATTCTTGTTCAGATCCTAGGACACACATCATAATGACTTGTTCAGGGGACAAAATATAGAGGTACGGATCATGAAACACATTGTGCCTATCATTAGAAAGGAATTTCATTCTAGCTTGAGTCCCTATGATTTTTGGAATGACTCTTGTACCTAAGAAATTGTCTATGTCAGGATACCAAGGGAAGTCACTCACAGAGTATATGTGTTCATAAGGGAATGAATTAATCACATAATGGTGGTACAATTTGTAATTAAATTCTATCCTAGATATATGACCATCTACAAAATTTTCAACACCTATTTTGTCCGTGATTGTGAGGTCAAAGTTTTGTAAGAGAACAACCCACTTAATCAGTCTGGCCTTATCATCTTGCTTTTGGAAGAGATATGTCAATGAAGAATGGTCAGTATACACAGTGATGAGGGATCCTAAGTGGTAGGACATAAACTTTTTCATGGAAAACACAATAGAAAGTAACTTTTTCTCAGTGGTGGTGTAGTTTATTTGCTCATCATTTAAGTATTTTATTGCATAAGAAATTACATAAGGAGTTTTATCACAACATTGTCCTGACATAGCTCCTAATGTAAAGTCACTCTCATCACACATGAGTTAGAAAAAAAGGGTTCCAATTTGGGGATTTTATGATTGGAGGAGAGGTGAGAGATGACTTTAGGGTGGTGAATGAACCCTCACTGCTTTCAGGCCAAACAAATTGAGAATCCTTTTCTAGAAGACCACAAAGGGGACGAGCGATTGAACTAATGTTCCTAATGAATCTTCAATAGAAAACAACATTTCCTAAAAAAGACATCAGTTCCTTGAGAGTTTTGGGTAATGGAAGGTGAAAAATGATGTCATACTTGGCTTTATCATCTTCAATCCCTATACTAGAGACTATATGGCCAAGGAGTAGTCCCTCTTTATCCATGAAATGTAATTTTTCCAAGTTTGGGACCAGATTCCTTTTTTTACATCTTGAATAAATCTCTCCACATTCCTCAAACATCCCTAAAATTTATCCCCAAACATAGAGCAGTCATCCATGAAGACCTCTAGAAAATACGCTTCCTTGTATCAGAATATTCCCATCATGCACTGCTGGAAGGATCCAGGGGCATTGCATAACTGGAAGGGGATGCGTTTGAAGGAAAATGTACTGATTGGATAGGTGAATTTAGTCTTCCCATGATCCACTAGGGAGACCTCAATCTGATTATACCCTGAGTACCCATCTATGAAAAAGTTTAATGCATGACATGCCACTCTCTCAAAGATTTGGGCAATGAACAGAATGTGGAAATGGTCCTTCTTTGGTAAATGATTTTAGCTTCCTATAGCTAATGTAGACTCTCCAGCCACTACGCACCCTAGTTTGAAGAATTTTTCCATCCTTATTGGTTATCACTGTGATTGTAGCCTTCTTTGGAACCACATGAATCGAGGTGACCCACTCACTCTCATCTATGGGATAGATGATACCATCTTTTACCAATTTCCGAATTTCTTTTCTCACTACTTCCATGAGATTAGGATTGAGTCACCTTTGAAGTTGACAAAATGACATTGTATCAGATTCTAGAACAATCCTATGACTCTCAATAAGTGGTAGAATCCCAGGAATATCAGATAGGGTCCATCCAATGGCTTTCTTATGTCTCTTAGGGACATCTAGAAGAATCCTCTCATGATTATCTTGATGTGAAGAAGAAATGACAATTTTTTGTGTTCAATTTTTTCCTAGGAAGGAATAATTCATTGTAGTAGGAAGTTCGTTCAATTCAAGATCAGGTTGGTTCAAAATTTCTGTAGAATATTGGGACAAATGACTCTCAGATAATATTGATTCCCCATTTGTAGAAGTTTCATCTACTATATTGGTTTGATCATTGTTAGGGAAGGGAGTTGGAGTGGTCTCCATGAATGTGGTTTTCTGAAATATTTCACTAATTTTTGGTCTTGAGATTTCATCATTTGAGAAATCAGAATGTGAGTTTAGAAAAGGAGACAAACTTCTTTCATGTGAACAAAAGAAATTAGTCTAGTCCTCACTTAAACATTCTACAAATATTTAATGATGTTTTATGGATTCTTTATCAACACATCCTATCATTTTTACTTCATTAATATCCGCATCATACCCTATTTGTGAGCTTTCATTATAGATGTTCAAGTCTAGACTCATGTTTCCAAAGGTGATTGTCTTGTTCACATTTTGGTCTAGGATAACAGATTTTATTGTAGCAAGGGATGGCCCAAGATGATTGTGGTTTTTTCCTTATTGTCTATGGTTGTATTGTTTTCAAGTACAACAATGTCAGCAGGGTAGATGATGTTTTCTACTTTTACTAGAACATATTTTAGTATCCCCTTTGTGACCCATATGCAATGACCAACAAGTTGAAGTGTGAAAAATGTTGGTTTGTGCACTTCCAATTCTAACTAGCAGTACATAGCATAGGGAATGATATTGACACTGGCACCTAGGTTACACATGTCTTTGAAAAAAAATTTCTCTCCTAGTTCAACATTGATGTAAGGGCATCTTGGGTCATTTACATTTGGTGGAAGGGTTCCTTATATTTTTTGTGCTAACATTTGATGCCAGAAGGACTTGGTTCATATGTGATAATTTTCTTTTAAATATGCATAGGTCTTTTAGGTATTTTGAGTATGAATAAATGGTTTTAATATCATCTAGGAGTGGAATTTTCATCTTTACATGTGAGAATATTTCCCTCAATGTCTTAATCAATTCATGCTCGATTTTCCCCCTCATGCATTGAGGAAATGGTGCCTATTGTGGGATTGTTTGTTAAAGAGTTGTTTCTTTCACATTGTCATCATTTTTCTCAGTATGATCACGTGGTTCATTTGAATTTTCATTTGAGTTTTAAGCTTTAGATGGTTTCCGAATTATTTGTTCAGTATTTTCAATTGATTTCCCACTTCTCAAAATGGTCACAACCTTTAGTTGTTAATGAGTTGTTTGAGTGAAACATTCCACTCCCCTTGATGTTTGTTGTAAAATGGCATGTGTGGGCATGGGCGCCTTTCCATTTTTATGGTTTGATGTTCTTGTTTAATGGATAAGAATTACGAGTTCATTTTTTCCATTTGATTGCACAGTTGTTTAAGTAGGCTTTGTGGAACAGTTTGGGTTATTGATTGAGCTTGTTGGATTATCCCAGAAGGATACATTGTTTGTTGGATTGGTTGTTGAATGGGTTGTTGGATAGGTTGTTGATATTGTACACGAGGATGTTGGAATTGGATCGATTTTGGTTGGATCTGATTATGAGGTTGAAAGTTTTGTTGAGGGTATGGGTTGATACATTGTTGGTGTGTTGGTTGTTGATTTCCCTTCCAACGAAATCCCGGATGGTCATTATAACTTGTATTGAAGTTGTTTTGGAATTGTGTCTTTTAAAATTTCATTGAATTAACTTCGTCTGATGGTCCTCCAAAAATAATATGCTTGATATAATAAATTGTTGGGAAATTATCTGTCTTGTGTTCCTGTTTGTCGCAATTTGTAAAAACAAGCTCAATAGTTGGGGTTTTGTGGACCTTTCTAATATCAATCTCCTCAACTTTACATATGAGTGCAACAAGTTTTTCAGTAAGGTTTCCTTCTTCTACAAGATTGTGTATTCCGCAAGATTTGGGAGGCTTCTCATAGTATGGTGATGTTTCCCTTGTTTGGTTCTGTTCCGCAATATTTCCTAGATAATCGTTAGCATCATTTGGGGATTTGTTTTTGATGGTTAAATTACACATAATATTAATAAATTGTTTGTTTATGGGACCTAAGCCTTCATAAAAAATTCTCACTTTTTTGGATTAAGAAACCATGGTGTGGTTCCATGTTTAATGTGTCCTTGAACCATTCCCATGTTTCATAGAATGTTTCTCCCTATCTTTCAAAACATTTTGGATGCTATTTTTATGTGCAATGTTTTTCTTATGGGGAAGTATTTTTATAGTATTCTCATTATAGTTGGTCCCAAGATTAAATTGATACTGGTATCAAATTGTTTAACCAATTCATTGCACTATACATCAGAGAAAAAGGAAAAATTCTCATTTTAGAGGATTCAATTTGATTTGGAGGGCACATGGTTTCAACAATGTCATTAAAATTTTAACATGAATGTAATTCATCTTAGACGCCATCCCATGAAAGGAGGGAAGGTGGTTTAGGACATGGGGATTGAAAACATATTGGGAATATCCTTTTTTATCATTACTAATGCATGATGGTTCATTTGTTGAGGTAGGTGTGAGGTTGTTTTTCCTGGTCGGGTCTGTAATAATTCCCATGTTAGGTTCTTACTCATTATTTCAGTTCCCTCCCTTGTTTAAGATTTGGTTTTGTGGGATATTCTCTATTGTTTCTAACTCAACTTCTAAATATAGAGTATTAGGAATATTAGGATATAATGTAAAGATACCTCTATGGTTTCTTGACTCCCCATCCCTAGGACTATCCACCCAAACTACTTGAATTGAATTGTCATGGCTGTAAGTGGCCATGCACGAAGAAAAGAGAAGGAATAAATTAAAGGGGAAAAGATAAGAGAAATGGGATGAGAAAAGAGAAATGGGGGAGAATAGAAATATGTTCTAAGGTTACATACTTATTCCTCGAAAAAAGCACCAAAATTTGGTTGTGCCCAAATTTACCCAAGTGGTATGGTATAAGTGGTCATTATAGTACGACTTGAGTTATCAATCCTCAGAAACCTAAGAAGAAACCTATGAAACATATATTCTAATAAGGTGATTTAATGATGTTGATTTGGATATGAAGTGGACAAAGTAGTTTTGAATTGATTGGATTATTTGATATTTTAAAGATGTAGGTGAATTCAAGTTAAAAACATGAGCTGTTCCATGGTTATCACATGGAGTGAATTGGATGAATTTCTTTTTAAATCATTTCAATGTCTTATGTTCGAGCGTTTCTTTTAACAAAATAAAAACATCCAAAATCACTCAATGATATAAAGTTTTAACTATATTAAGGTTAATAACTTATACACTTGGAGGATCATATTTATGAGCTCTAAAAGTTAGAGAATTGTTTTAGCACTCAGGATGTGTATCCTTAAAACTAGCGAGTTTAAAGGAGAACGTAAATCATTGAATGAAAATTTAAAAAATCAGAATTGGATAAGAATTTTTAAATAAACATAAAACATCCAATTAATCCCCTTTATACTCCCTTGGACCAACCCATTAGAGTATTATCCCTCTATTTATGCTATTCTATCAAGGAAAGAGGGTAGTATACTTATGATGGTAGAATTGGAGAAGAAGAAAAAAACAATCACTCCACCATTGTGTGAAGAGTTTCACATAAGATTATGAAAATAACCTCCCTCCCTAATGAAATGGTATCAACATGATATTAAAAAATTATAAATTAATAATAATAATAATTATATTATATTATATTAATTAATTGAAGGTGAATGAAAAACATACATGGGATAAATTGATAAAGTGATTACAAAATGAAAACATGAAAATACAAATGAAAGAAAAATACAGTGATCTGGAATTACCTTCACCACCAGCTTCTTATATAGTCATATTATGAGCCTTATATAAACCACCAACAATAAATTTCATCCCCATTAATTTATAGAGTCAATATTAGGGTGAAAAAATTAAGGGAATTTGACATTTCGAAGTTGACCCAGCAAATCATCCAGATTCTTCCCCCATATGGACATGTGAATTTGTAACTGAAGAATGCTGAATCCAAATGGGTAATAGAAGAGATATTTTCTCATCCTTATGTCTTCTATTAGTTTTAAATATTTCAGGGTAGTTGGTGTAGAATTTTGGATGTTATGGTCGAAATGGTTGGATGACTTTATGTGAATTCAGATTGGGACCACCATTTAAATCTCAACTTTGGGTCCATTTATCTCCATGAAAAATTGATAATTATCTCGGGAAATAGTGGAATGAAATGATCCATATATTTTTATGTTTCTAAAGTAATTTTTTTAGATTTATTGGTCTTATTTGTGGTCCCCACTTATGTTCGATGGGCCTTAGGCCCATTATTCTTTGTCAAGAAAATTTCTACATTCATGCTGAAAAATATCCATCATCTAATTGGATTAATCCATCAATATTAAAAGATATTACATTCCATAAAATGTGATAAATCATAAAAAATATCAAATTTTAAAAAATTAATATATTATTCTCCACAAATAGATGATTGTTTGGGCCCAAATTTGCATTTTAAACATTAATTGAATTTGAGATGAGAAATGAAGTTAAATTTCTATAATGAAGTTAAATTGATTTTTATAAACTACAGAATATTTTATTATTAATATATTGAAAATTAATATTAGTCACTTTCAGTGGCTAATAAAAAATCTATGATTTAATTTATGTTAAACCATGAATGAGGTTTTAGAGATTAATGTATTATTTTTAAATATGATGATTTATGCATATTGGATAACCTATCCTAACCAAGTTGTCTTTATGATGGATAAAGATAAATGGAATTAATTATAATTCTAAACAATGATATTTTAATCCATTAGTACTTCAAGTATAACAAATTCTCCTTTATTTTTGGGAGTGAGAGATGAAGTGAATGTTGATCAAGGAATAACCGAAGGATAAAATTGGGCCTATGAAAAAAATATCATGTAATTACATTGTTAATATTTTTCTAATCTAGATGTAAAATTAAACCCCCCCCACATTTGTAAAATATCCTAAAATAATCTTTTGATCTAATATCATTATTTTTTATAATATCAATTACATTTTCATGAATCACTTATTTATTGAAATGTGATCATTAAATTTATGTTGACCATGTTATATATCACCATATATATGTATTTGGATGTTATTTTTCACTTATATGTCTGTATTTTCACCTCTAAAATATTTTATACTCTTTGGAAACCTATTATGCCTTATTCTAAATTACTTTTTCACATCCATTTATCGTTTTCAAGAGGATTTATTTATAAACCCTATTTATGATGTTGGTTTATTTTAATTAATTTTCTAATGATAAAATATTTATGATCAAGATGAATTTCATGGGTGAAATTCATTTTAATTTGGGTATAATGTAACAACCTAAGAATCTATTAATTTTTTTATTCAAATGATTTTAATCTTTACGATGTTTTTCATTACACACAACATTGAGTTAAACTTGAGTTATATGTAAACACTGAGTTTTGATTGAATTACTCCCAAAAATGAGTTTATATTTTTTTACACTCAAAACTAAGAATGGATTTTGTTACACACAATCTTGAGTTTAGAAAGTGCTACACGCAACACCGAGTTTAAATTAAACATGACATACAATTAAAATATTATTATTTAATATGATATTTATCATTTTGACATTGGAATGGTTGGTATGAGGAGGGTAAAATTAACTATGAAAATATTGTTAAAACATTTTGAATTATCTAGTGACCAAATAATTATAAATGAAAATAATAACTATTTCAAAATAAATAATACATTTTTCAGAGAAGATATTTTAAGAAAAAATGTATTCTACCTCAATAAAATATAAACACACTTTTTGTAAATTATTTTAATGAGAAATATATAGTATATTTTTAATAAACAATTTAATATTTATATCATGTGTTTTATAAAACATAGATAAGAATAAATCTAATTTTACGCTTGAAAACATTATTTTTCTAATTTTTTTTTGTCTATTTATGGAGAACTTATGTTAAAATTAGTATTCAAAAATTTTAAATATAATATTGAATAAATAACTTAATTTTATAGTTTATAATTTAAAAATTATCCTAGGGTTATTTTTTGGTATTTGTTCTGAAAAGATTCTTTTTTTGATGAATAATGAAAAATATTGAATTTTAATTGAAAACACCATCTTCATTTAATTTTTTTATAAAGTAAAATTATATATTAAATTTAGTTTAAAGTATAATTAGGTCAATTATACATATATTAATCTAAATTATTTCCCTGAAAAAAATTCATATTGAAATTGGATATAAAAAACTTGTAATCTTTTGAACATTTTAACCTTAAAACAGTTATTTTTCATTGCATTTATAGGATTAATTTTAAATTAAATTCTTATAATTGTAAGGATTGAATTTTTAAAATAATTATTAAGTATTTTGAATGAGATTAAAGGTTATTATCTATTAATTTCAACTTAATTTTTTACCAAAATTATAAGTGAACACAGTTGAAATTATTTATCGTGATTAAGGAAAAAATGAGTTTTACGGGTGTTATACATAGTAGATAAGGTGTAAAATGACCTAACAACTTTTATAAAATCTAATGGATGACCATATATCTACCTTTATCTCCTTAATCTATATTTTTAAATTTTTTAGAACACTTTATAATTAATGTGTCCTATATAATAAGTTAAGTAATGAAATAGTCAAAAGGAACCTTCCATTATTTTAATATATATAAATAATAGGGTTATGGAAAAATCATAACATATTTGGTTAAAATTTTATTTTGATATATAAATGAGTTTTTTATAATTATAATTTATTTTTATATTTTTGGTATGAAATAATTAAATTAAATGCTTATGAAACCCATTGGTTCTAAATATATAAAATAATTGATTATAAATATATTTAGAGTGAATTAAGAAAAATAAATTATTTTATTAAATTATTTTATAAATTATTATATCATTTTGAAATGTTTTAACATAATATATTTTTATTCAATAATTTTAATTATATCTTTAACAGAAAGGAATGAATAATGTCAAAAATTGACATTAATGATATTTTATAATAAATTATAACTTATTAAATGGTATAAAATTAAAAAAAACATATATTCATCCAAGTAATTTTTAAATGTTATTCAATATCAAATATGTTCCTTTAATGGAACAATTTTTATAAGGACTTTATTGACCACTGAATAGTAAAAACTCTTTTAGCACGGTTAAGCTGAAAACAATATTTTTCCACATTACATGCAATTGTATTAATATTACCCACATAGTCAATTTTTTATTAATAAATTATATTTAATATATATAATAATAAGGTATAAATTTTATAATAAATCACATTTTATTTTTTTTTCTTCATGGACCTTTTTCCTAGCAACGTAAAAATATGTAAGTTACCATGTTAAAAAACTGAAAGGGTCCAATTGATTAAACCTAACAAAAAAGAAATAAATTGATATAAATGTGTTTCTCTTATATTTTTGATGTGTTTATATGACAAATAATACTTAAAATTATTATTATTTAATTTTTAGGCACATGAGGTAAGGTATACCTCCCAATTTGAATACTATTGGGAATTTACAGAACTACCGCCCTCTAAAATTATAAAATGGAACTAACTCTCATCACATCTTTACAATTATCAGGCCTTTTAGGTCAAAAAATAAATAGAAAAATAAATTTTAAACTTCCATATTCTCAATATAAAATCATTTTTTTGGGATTAAAGTGAACCTTGGAAGGATTTAGTGCAAACCTAAGGACGATACTCGAATTAGAGGCTATTTTCTTCAATGCGTGTTTTTGTTATATTTATTTCTACTCCTCCTTCATATATTATTATATAATAATTTTATAATATCATAAGTATATTAAGTAAAAATTTATATTATTATGTTAAGGTAGTTAGCTACAAACATCTCCACTTCCATCAAATAAATTACAAAATCATCATTCATGTGTACAACATAATACCGCCTTGGGAACCGATGTCATTATTTTTTATCCTTTACAACCTATCACAGTTGGACATAATGATGGATTTATATTTTTTATATTATATTTATGTTATTAATTATTTTATTATTTTGGAATTTATTATATCACACAAACATTAAAACTCTTCATTTTGGGGGAATATGATAAAATTATTCATGTGCAAGCGGACTACTACCTCAAGAAGCTATGTGATTCGTTCACGCATTAAATGAAATGGATTAAGGATTTTGTTTAATGAAAATATGTGATATATTTGACATAAAATTTATTATATAATTATATTATTTCATTTTAGTTTCCTTATTTTGGTACAACATGAAAATGGAATAAATGTTCATGCGTACGTACGACTTATCATCTCCGTGAATGATGTATTACTTTTCATATCAGAAATTTCTCTGGATTAAAATAAATAAATATATAATAAATAAATATTATATCTATATCATGTTCTACAATCTAGATATTATTAAATAAATTTCAACATAGAATGGCCCTGAAATAACAAGTTAAAACATACAAAAAAAGTAAAACAGTTATTTTACAAAATGTAAATTTAATATGGAATTATTAATAAAAGGGTAATAAAAGATCATAATAAAACCATACACATAACTATATATATGAATATGGTTATTTATTACAATTATAATAAATTAATATTTATTATACTTGAGGTTTAGAATGTGTAAGAAGTAATTCAAGACTCAAGTTAAGGGATTTCTGTCTCTCTTTTTTACTTTTAAGACACATTCCATATTCACCACATATTTATTTCATATGGTATATATAAATCCCATGAATATATTATTTTTATTATTATAAATATAATAATGGGGTATTACATATCAATTTTATGATCTATCTTTCATGGGGTTTACAGTTCAAATGTTACCAAAGTAGTTTGATATTTTTGTCACAATTTGACTTCTTTGAGATGTACATTATCTTATGCACCTATATTGTTTGATGAGGTATGAATAAATAAGTTTTGACAAGTAATATAATGAATTTTTTATCATCATCAAATTTTAATGTTTTATTTTATTTTATCCTTTCATGGGGATTATGATCCTAGGTTACCAAAGAGGTAATGGTTTTATATTTCAATCTCATAATTTTACAAGAATTGTTTATGATAAAGTCACTAATGTTGAAATTTTATAATATATATCCCAATGAACTAAATAATTTTATTTTAATCTAGTTGTGTATTAGAATAAAATTTTACCTTCATTTTATTCTCTTCAGGTAGTGAATAGTTCAAAAGGACATTTTTAAGAAAAATTTTCTTTTCGGTCGAAAATTCGTTTTTCTTACAGAACAAAATTTTCAAAAAAAGAACTCTAAATATTTCATTATTTATAAAAAAATAAAAAACTAAAATTATATTTTACTCAATAATTTTTTTAAAAAACATTGAAATCAACCTTTATAATTTTTTGGGTTGTTTTCAAAGAAATGGTTTTCAAACTATTATATGTTATTTAATGTGTTTTTCATTGTAGAAAGGATATTTTACAAAATAAATGTTTTAAATAATATTTTAATGTTTTTTATATTTAAAATGACATATTTTGGTGTTACCTATTCCATACATAGGATATTATCCAAGGATATAATTTAAATTATTTCTCTAAATGGTTTATGTTTTGATGTCGTGATGCTTATGAAACCTGTTTCTCTTCCACATGTTATAAAAAGATGAAATGATTATGAAACCCACTTATTTTCATGAGTTGTTAAATGATGAAATGATTGTGAAATATTTCTATTTTCCATCAGTTATGATATGATGAAATGTATATGATAACCATTACATTTCATGGGTTATCATATGATTAATGTTTATGATCATGTGAAACAAACAAATATGGATTTCATTATGTGATGGGTGGGATATATATATCCCTCCAATGAATTGGGAAAATATTTATATCTCATGAGATAGATATTTATGTTAAGGGGAGTGAATCCAGTTCATTATGAAATGACAAGAACAAGGAGTGGACCTGATTCAATAATACAGGTCTCGAATGGAGAGTTAAACTAATTTTTTATGAAAGGGTTGGAACTATGAGTGATCCTAGTTCAGTAATAAAGGGATGGAGTGGGTAGTAAAACAAGTTCAGTAAGAGAGGGATGGATTATGGAGTTAAACTGATTCAGTAAGATAGATCTAGAATGGTGAGTGGACTGAGTTCATTAAGGGTCTTTGTCCGGTATGATGGTTTTGGAAGTGGGCCTTTAATACTATCTAAAAGATATTATTTTCTTATGTAGATGCCACAAAATCCATATATTTTTCCTATTTTATGGTCTCATGACTCATGTGTATGTATTTTCACTATGACTCATATCTTATGAACATCCAATCCTTAATCCATTACTCAATTCTATGATTATTGAAAAGGAGGGTATGGTTTTCAAATGTCATGCTCATCTTATGCTAACATATATCTCCTATTTACCCTAACAAATAAACTAATCTCACTCTTTCCTATATTTACTTTTCCTATGTTATGAATAAAGTTTTATGTATGGTATGTTTATGAAGAGTACTAAAGGGGAGTATATTTCTTTGGATACATTGATGATCTTTCACGAATTTAAGAAGATCATGTTACTTAATTCCATAGGAACTAAACTATTATGGTTCACAAGTGTGTGTTTGGGTAATGAAATGTTTATGCACCTAAAAATATATAATACCCATTTATTAGTAGTTTAGGTTTCCATAATTCATGGCCAAGATGAGTATTGGTTTACATTGGCTATCATTCAGATGTGAGTTGCAAGACGTTAATAGTGGAATTTTTTTATAAGTATTAGGAAGAGGCTTCATCCAATCCATAGAGGGAGTTTCATTAATAATTCATGTCATTAATTTGGATGGAAAAAATGAGACAATTGATTATATCCCTTCATGAAGGGAGAACTATCATGCCAGATCTCTTGAACTGGTTCAAGGTCTGCCTATGTTGCACTCCAAATATCTTTCTGTAAAATTAGTCTTGATCATGAAATATTTAATAAGCACTATGGTATGTGATCTAATATACATTCACTTTATTTATGATTTCAATTTATCTAGAGTTGTAGAATAATTCAAAAGTAATTGAGATAATTCACTCTCAAGGAGGAGTTAACATATAAGGAGGTCAACAGAGTTTCTCAGGGTAAAGATATTTAGGTGAGTGATTGTGGATGTCAGGGTAGTTAAACATATGATTAATAGGTATTCAGTTTGTAGTATTATTCTTCATGATTTTTTTGGGGAAAATAGTTCTCAATCTTCATCATTGTGTTCTTGTGATGTGTGTTTTTCTTATGGAGGTCATTGACATCATCAACCCTAGTTCCTAATAATTCAGGGAGGTCAATAAATTTATGGTTATTAGGTAACTTTTCATCATCATCATGAATATTTTTTATTATGGTCATATATGTAGTAGGTCCATCGATGTTTTATTATAATCCAAATTAGAAAATTTATGATCAATATAAAAGATTTTATTATAGAAGTGGATCACCCCATGATGGTCCTCAACCATAGAGACATAGACTAGAGAATTTTCATAGAGTCCATTAATAGCGAGGAAGATGAGTAGATCATAAAAAGATATATTCCATGGAGGAACCAATGATAATGGGACCAAATCTTGTTCAGGATATTATTGGTTTATTATAATCCTCGTTGTATTTTTTTTTTCAGAGCATCACACTCCATTGTTTCACCTTCTCATGTACATGAATTATAAATGGAAGTGGAGATACTTACTATGTCATCAGTGTTTCCCTTGCTTGTTGGAGGTTAGGCTATGCTTTTTTATGTGTGATTGGGGTGTAAACTGATGTTGGAGTAGCGCCAGTCACATAGTGAATTCTTCCTGTAATAGATACAACCATGTGATGTCATCCTTTGAATCGATTTGATGTATTCTATGAATAAAACCATCGATTTATTTTGGAATAGTATCACATTACCTAATTTGGAGGTCCATCAAGTGGTGATTCGTGGTGTGTGAACATTTTAGATGGGATATCTGTGCTTCGAACCTCTTCTACCTTTGTTTGTGGAGTTTTTACTATAATATTGTATAGTGGGGTTTATGAGAGTAGTTTAAGAGTTTTTGGATGTCTTCCCAGATGAGTTTATAATAGTAACCCCTCAATGTGATGTGGAGTTTTGGATAATGATACCATTACGAACATATCTAATTTCTATGGGCCTTGATCATATCTTACCAATGAAGTTTCACGAGTTGAGAATATATATGACCAACTTATAATAGAAGTTATTGATTCATAATAGTTTATCTCCTCAATGTGATATTGGTTTGTTCAATAAATATATGGATGAGTGTCTGAGGATGTGTGTGGGCTACTGATGGTCAAGAAAATTCATAGTACATAATTATTACACCTCTCATAATGATTTAATACATTTTCAACTAATGGGAAATTTTGTTTCTAAAGGTCTATCTACACTCACGATTTCAAAAAATGAGGGTGAATTTGGGGGTATCCTAAAGATTAAATTATAGTGCATATATGAACACTTTATGTTCATAGTTATTTCATCTGGTGACATAAAGAAACTAATTATGTTCATGGGGCTCATTAACTATGTATTGAGTGAGTTCATAGACCAATTCATATTCGTGTTAATCGAAAACATTCTCATATAATCAATGTCGTATGAGTAATATACTGAGCACCATAAATATTTCAAATAGGTTATTCATACACATCGTATATATGGGAAACTATCATGGAGTATGTATTTTCATGTTATAGGTACACTTTATAAGACATGTTTTGTCTTAATAGGGTGTGTCTATGGATCCATTGAAGATTGAAGTAGTTGTTTCATGGGTGGTATCCAAGAACATGGCATATGTTCATATATTCTTTGGAAATAATGGATATTATCATAGATTTGGGTCTAACATCTCTAGGATTCTAACCTCATTACTGACATTGATTAGGAAGGACCAGGCTTTCATCGGGATTGATCAACAACATGTAGTGTTCCAATACCATAAAGAGTGGTTGATCAGTGCCCATGTTCATTGGTTACCTAAGTAAGGGATAGTGTTGAAGTCATTTTGTGAAACATGCCTATCAGTTTTGGATTATTTGTAATTAATCCAATGGTTGTGATCTCTTATTGGTCTAAGAAGTTATAAAACTACTCTTATAACTATCCCACCCATGGTTTAGAGTTGGAAGTAGTATTGTTTTCTATGAGGTTATGGTGACATTGCCTCTTCATCAAGCACTGTATTGTCTGTATAAACAATAAGAGTATGAGTTATGTTTTTTAATTATAATTATTTGAATCTACATAAGGGGAGGTAGATATAGTTTCAATAGGATTATGATCTTTAGATCAATTATTCCCCATGTTGGGAATGTTGTAGCTGATGAACTGATTACGAAGTTATGATGAGATGTTAGTCAAGAGTCTATGGTTTCATAGATGGAGATGTAGGAGTTAGCAACCTTGTATCTTAGACAAAAGGAGATTGATTATATGGGTGTTTATATCAAATTATGGTTTATTTTTTTGATGCAATGAGTAAAGGAGTCTTCATGAGGAGAATAAGAGGTTGTGGTGGTTAGAGAATATATTGTCTATAATGATAATCTAATGGGGTGGTCTGAGAATTTTCCAAATTAAATGTTTTTTATAAGATTTTATTTTTTTCTATACAGGTGTGAGTGAGTTCTCTATGAGTTTCACAACTCAACATTAGCTATATAATTGGGTGTGTTAATAATGTATCATGGATTAAGGAGAAAGTTTTGGTGTCCTAGGAAGAATAAACTAGTGGAGAAGTTTGTAGCATGATGTTTGGTCTTCTTATACATGAATGTGAATCTTTATGTTCATAGAGGTTTGTTATAGATATTGGATTACCCTATGTGCAAGTGGGATGAAATATCGATGGATTTCATTATTAGGTTGTTGTTGAGTCAAAAGGCTTATTTATAACTATACTTTTTGAAACTGAAAATATACTCTTAAAATGTTTCCATATTGCTAATTCTTATCTTTTTAGTGTTTTAATAATTTTTAGGAAAGTAATCAGGTTTACGTGATGGAGAATGAAAGTTATATTTGATGTAAATATATAAAGTATATCAGATGGATGCGTACCAAGTACATCGGGTTAAAATGTACTGAGTACATCTAATAGATGTGTATGAAGTATACTAGATAGAAGGCTTATAAAATCCACATGATAAATTTTTATGAATTTTATTCGATATAATTTTACAAAGTTTACTAGGATCAATTCATCAGATGGAGAACTATAAATTCTATTGGAAAAATATTTCTAATCTTTCGGAATGAAGATATATTAAGAACATTGGAAACTGATGCATCATTTCCACCAGATTAAAAATTCTAATGAATTATAATGGTATTATATCTGATGAGCAAAATAAAGATTGATTTTCTTCTGAAATCAAATATTGAGAGAAGAAAATTTTGTTTTTATACCATTTCAAATTATCCTAAGAAGTGTAGAACACTATTATTGGAAGCATTCGTATAATGTGGACCACAACCATGAGGGCGAAGAGGGGTTTGAGAAATAAATTTTCCTGCTAACACTAGATGATCTAATGTTATAGTGTATATTATTCAATATATTTTTCCAGTGTGATTCTGTTTTAAACAATAGAGAGTTACGTTAGATCACGAATTGTGAGGATTATATTGTAAAATTTTTATGATTTTTCTGTTGTAATAATTTTTTTGATTGTATAATCGAGGTATCGTAGGGAAATAGAGATAAATAAGTGTGTTCAATTATGTTTACTATGGTCTACTAGAGATAAGGAGACAGATCTGTGTCTGATCTGGTGAATCGAGGGATTCCAGGGACTAGAATATAGATATTATGATATGATAAGTGATGGTAACCTATGGTATAGTTAAGAAACATCCTAATCACTTGAGTTTAAACTTAATATATTTCTTAGGAATCATTATTTATATCTTCTTACATAAATTATAAAACATTTTATACTTTATCAAAGTTTTTGATACATGTATCATTTATTTCCACTATATATTTTTATGTAAATTATATCTAGCGATGTAGTGAAATATCTTACTCTAATTATAAATTATATAAGTACATGTATTTTTCTAATGTATTTTCTAAAATATTTTCTAAAATAAGGTGTTGGGAAAATTATTTGTTTAAATTTTTATAAAATATATTTCACCCCTTCTTATATTACATTAAATAATCTTATGGACACACAATTTGTATCATAGAATGTCTACACTCATATATCGTATTTACACTAACCATGTTTTTAGAGAATAATTATTTTTCTTTATGATGATAGTATTGTTCATTAGGTATTTAGAAATACATAATCCTATAAGACTGTGAATTTTTTATGGTTTTGAATATGAGTATTAAAATGATCAAATGAATAACTTTTCAAATAAACAATAGTGTTGATACTTTTGTTATGATGACAAGAAACAATAAAATTTGAGATATAGAATTTAAAATTTTTTCTTGAGAGGAAAAATATGAATATCATCTAAACTATAAATCTCATAAATTTATATTATGAATCATGAAAATTAATATTTATTGTTCGCTATATTATTGGGAAAATACTAATTGTATTTGGAGAAAGTAGTGAGTTACTAATTTTGGAACCATGAACGTTTTGGGGACTAGATGAGATATATTTTGAGAAGAATGTAACTATTTTTATATTATACCATTTCAAATAGTGGTGATGATAAATTAAAATTATATGATTTTTTTTAACAATTTATAATATACTGGTGAGAAATATTTGACTAATGATCTTATAATAGAAAATATTATTGATATTATACCTAAGGAATGAGAATCTGAGTGTACAATGATAGATGAAACATAACATCTAACCAAGATGATATTGAATTATTTTATTTTAAATATCATACAATTAAATAGTATATTGAAAAGTGATGTTTATAATAAAAAAGGATAAGAATAGTGTTTCTTTTGATTATACATAAACTGGTATACCTAAGAAGTAAATATATAAAAATATGTTTTCTATGTAATATAAATCTAAGAAGAATGTGAAGGTTGAATTAGATTTCATCTTGCAGAAAATGATATTGACCTTACTCAGACATCTAGGAGGCTGAAGAAGATAATTTTTAGGAAAATTATTTAATATAATTAAAAGAAAATATAGAATGATATATTTGATATGAAAGATTATTATGAGGTGATTTTCATTAAATATATGAAGCTAGAGCATATCATGCTTGATTTTCCAAGGTTGAAATGAAATGAAAAGAAAATATTGTTTTTTCAAATTCAAAAGAAGTAAAATATTGAAGGCATCAAATATTTAGAGTTCTAGTGGATGATATGCTTCTATAGAATTATAATTTGAATAAATTATTGAGGATCAAAATGTTATGGGATTTTGTGTTGGAATTATAAAGAATAAATCTTTCCACATGATGAAGGTATCTACTGAATCTATTACAAAAATAAATTTAATTACTAATTACCCCGATTCAAGTGATGAATAATGTTCAACTTATTTAGAAGAAGAAAAGAATTTCAAATCATATTATGAAGATAATATGCCTAGTATTTAATAGATAAATAAATTTGTTACATTACTAGAGATAATTATGATATTGCTACAAAAGACTATAATTTTAAAGCAACTAAACATTCCAATATTGATAATATACTTTTTAAACTTACTTCTGATGTTTAGAATCTTTTCTTAGATTTAGTTAAAAAATATAATTCTAACTTTACTTGGGATGATAATAATTTAGTTATAATACTAAATTCTATGATAAATAGTTAGAAAAAAAATTATCAAATTTTAATTTTGAAAATGCATATTTTTCTATTTTATACAAAATTCTTATACCATAAAAAATAATTATGGAATAATCTATACCTTAGAAAAATCATATTTTCCATTTTACTATTTTCCGTGAATAATGAAACTTTCAAATAAAATTTTTAGACGATGGACATTGGAAAAATAAATGTTCCATAAATAAGGTATAATCATTTGGTTTTCAAATGACATATATCTAAAAAATAAATGAAATATATTCAATATAATAAAGTTAGAGTTATGTGAAATAAAAATGTTTATTTTCTAATAATTATAGACTAAAAAATTTCTTGGTACCAAATTCGGAAATATTTTTACTCTAGAGAGAAAGTCTAGGTTCCAACAGCCATAAAATATGGTGCATGGATCATAGTTGTTCGAGGCATATGATCGGTAAAATAAAGTTCTTTTTTATGATTATAAAAATAGAATATGGAAATTTAACTTTTAGTGAAAACATTTAACAAGAAATATATTTTATTAATTATATTGAATTCGTCAATAAATAATTAATTATTATTGTTTTTTATGTTGTAACACTTAAGAATAATCCCATAATCATATGTTGATTCTGTGATGAAGGTTATGTTGTGATATTTAGAAATAAGAAATGTATATTTCAATGTTCAAAAGGTTAAAAAATTATTTTTTGCTAATATTTGTAATTATGATTACATATTAAACTTATAAGACCATAGAAGTCAAGATCAACCTTTCCTAAGTTAAATAGATGATCAATATTGGATATGGAATAAACAGTTATGACATTGTAACATAATAACCATAGTGAAAATTTATATTAAATGACTTTTTATAGATCTACCAGATCATTAGATTAATTCATATTATGTTTTTGAACATTTTCAATATGGTAAGAAACATAAATCAAGATTAAAATATGTTAGTAAAGTATCATGTTTGGAAATTTAATAGTTCATGCACATGGTTTTATTTGGTCTAACACAAACAATATTTATCTAATAAAAATACTATATATATATATCCTGATTTATGATTACACTATTTAAACATTGGTCTGTTTTCTATCTAAAATATCATAATACAATTTTCCTTTTATATTTTTTTATCCCATGATAGAAATTTGAAAATATTACCTTTCATTATAATTTATATAGATCATGGTGGTGAGTTTGAAAATTTTTATTTTGAAAATTTTTATTGTAAAAGGGTTAACACATAACTTTTCAACTTCTTTAACACCTCATAAGAATAGTTTTGTTGAATGAGGAATATAATTTTTTAGTAGATTACAAGAACTATATAAAGTTAATACTTATTTTCTAAACATTATTGGGCCTAATCCATTAATATGTCATTCTATAAAATGAATTGGTTTTTACTTTAATGTTTTCCTTCTAAAAATCCTCATGAATTTAAGAAAAAAATAATTCTAATGAATTCTAATTAAGAGTTTTTGGACGTAATGTATTCACACTTAATACGAAAAAATATATATATAAATTTGATCTAAAAGCTAATGATGGATTTTTTGATGGGTTTTCTATAATGAGTAAGACATTTCATAATTTTAATAAATTAACAACCACATTTAAAGAAGTGGTTCTTTTTATGTTTGATGAAAAAGATCCTTAAGTTATCAAGCATCTAGAATCTATATATTCAAATGATGTTTTAAACACTATTTTTTATCCCATGTTAGAGAATGATTTGAACATAGTAACATCTTAAGAATTAATTCATAATTTTTAACATTATAATAATTTCAAATTTTTATTTAATAAATTTTTTTTATAATCCCAAGGAATCATTTGATCATAATTAATCAACTCATTGACAAGACCATTAGATATATAGATAAACAATTAAAAAATCGGTGTTCCTTATGAAAGGAATGTAAACTTTGTATATTTTTATCTCTGTTCGAACTGAAAAATTCTAGTGATACTTTAGGGGATGAATATTAAAAAAGGTTAATATCATATGAACAATATGAATTTTCATAGGAATATATTTTGGGCATTGGTATAACATCCTAATATTCTTTTAGTGATTGGAGTAACATAGAGTTTTCATAAAAAATGTGGTCAAAATATATCTATAGTAAGAAATCAAGAATATATTTTTTCTAAGTTTTATAACCAATAAGATGATATATATTATGAAGAATGTTTTCATAGTAGAAAGATTCGATTATATCCCTATACATTTATAATTTTTAGCGTAGTTAAATTTTCCCCCTTTTCAAATGTATGTGATGTGTGCTTTTATTAATGTATATTTATAGAATGATGTTTATATTGATTAACTAGGTAGTTTTGAATTCAAAAACTTTTTAGAACAAGTTTTTAAACATACTAAGGAACCTTATAGACTTAAAAAATCTCCAGGATCTTGGTATGATTTACTTTCTAGATTTTCTACTTCAAATAAAATCAAATGTGATTTTGATCAAACTATTTTTATTCAGAATTATTTCAAAGATACCATCATTTTTCGAATATATAATTATTAGATTATATTTCACTAAAACAAAAATTTTCTACCAGATTCTTTTAAGGAACATATGAAATATGAGTTTTATATGATCATGATATATATAAAAAAATTTCTTGGGTTTTAAAATTTCATAAAACCCAGAAGGATCTTACATATAAAAAAATTAAATAAATAATACTTAAGATATTTTGTTATGAAAATTATAATAGTTTAATTACTTTTATAAATAACTAAAAAAATTATACCTTGATGAATCTGGGAAACTAATTGACCAACTGCATTTTATAAGAATGTTTGGAAGATTATTATATCTTATAATTAGATGGCCATAATTAATTTTTTCTCTATTATTATGAAAAACATTTCTTAAAAATGAAATACAGTACCATATTAAAGCGGTTAAATGAAATTATCATTATCATAAAGGATCTTTAGATCATTCAATATTTTATTCTTAAAAAAATATTTTAATCTATTTTTTTAAGATACAAAAATTTGTGGCTATAAAATATATTTGAAAAGTAAATCTTGAAAAATTAATTTTATTATAGAAGAAATATTTTTTTGGTATTGTGCGAAAAAAAACATTCAATTTTACTTCTAAAAGATAAATATAAATATATAGTAATAGGAAGGTTTTGTGCTTATGTTTTGTGGTTGAAAAACACACTCATTTATTTTGGAATGAGTTTAAAAAAAACTCCAATTTGTTTTAAAAAAAATGTTCTATAACGTCATCTATAATCCCATAAAATCATTCATGATAAATGAACACAGTTATTATACAGCAGTTCCTTCGGGATAAAGAAGATAATTTTATTTTATTGTCAATTTGATTGAAATATCAACATGCTGACATTTTTACAAAACCTCCATATTCAAATATATTTGGATATATTAAATAAATACTTTAAATGATCAATATAAATTGATCAATAATATAATTCTCATTTCCCTATCTCCCAACAGAGAAAAACACCGCAAAGAAGGGGGATAAAATTTTTCATAAGGTTTTATTTTATAATTGTTTTTATAACCTTGTTTGAAAAAATATTTAGAAAGATATTTCTTAAGAAATATTTCATTTTCCTCATTAATATGTTCATCCAATGATTTATCAGTCAAAATCTATTCCACTAACTTTATCTTATGCATCTATGTATTTAATATCACCAGAAAAACTTTTATAGGAATGTAAACTTATAAACTCACTCTAAGGAAACCTTTTCTTTTGTAATATTTTTTATAGGGAAATTTTTATAAAATTTGTTATAAAAATTATATTAATTTGACAGAAAATTTTCATTTCATAAAACATTAAAAAATTATAAAAATTTTATGAATATATAATGTTTAATACCTATAATTTCTCAAATATTTTATGTCATCGTCATCTATGATCAATTCCCAGTCGTTGAATTATATTGGATGTAATTACATTATTTTTGTTATATATAGATTGAAGGAGTGACCCAACTCTTCTTCACCACCAATTGAAACTAGGTAGAATTAATTATAATTGGTTTTTATTGTTTCTAATAATCTCTTTCATTCATCCATTCCTTCTTAGTTTTTCCACTCCCTTTAAAGGGAATCATTCAATCCTTTTTTTTAGTTGAGAACTAGTAAATGACATATTGAAAGAATGAATTTGGTTGGACATGTATGGTTATTTTCTAAAATAATCTATTATTTTTCATGGATTGAAATTTTTTATTGTAAAAAATTATGAATTTTATTAAAAATACATATGAATAGTGAAGGGTAAATATATGATCTCATATTTTAATGAAATAGATAGATTAAATGATTTTTCATTAAATTTTTTAAAAAATCATATAATTTCAACATTAATAAGGTGGTTGATCAGGTTTAATTTCCATTATAATGTGAAGCTTCTGTTATAACCCATAAGGTAACATAGAATATTGGTTTATTCAAGAGATCCCTAGTAGATTAATCCTTGTTTTCTTGAATGATAAGGTAATAAAGTTATCTCATATTGTACAATATTTAAGAATATTTTCATTATGGATTCAAAATTATTTTCATCCAAGAAAATTAGATAAGGATTCGCTAAAGGTACTGTATATATATTTTTTGGATTTCCAATTCAATACATGAAATTTAAACTTTGTAATTTTAATGTAGAACTCTATGGATGATATTAATACTGGAATTTTTGAGACTAGGATCCTTTAATACCCTAAATTGAATAACAATGACTGGGTTAAATTCATTAAAGATTACAATATCAAGAATAAATGAGTTCCTATATGAGATAAGACATATTATTTTGGTGATTAATTGATTATGAAGATGATGTTAGTCTATTTTTCAACTAATAAAATATTAATAGAAAAGCTAAAAAATGTTTTTTATACTGAAGAAGTTTCACTTCATAAGAAACCTATTCTTGATGAGAATAATTATGGTGATTCTTTTCATAAATCTGATGAGTTTTTGAGAATGAAGATGACAGAAATGTATGATAAATATTTCAGTAAGTCCATGAAATTGAAAATGAAAAATAAATATGGAGACCATGTTTTGCTTTTGATATTGATATGGAAATGTATTTGAATGTTCAAGTATATAATACATTGAATTAAGAATAAAGGAAGATAAAAATCCACCAAATGAAAGTATCCAAATGATACTCCCGATTTACTAAGGTAAATTAATAATGATCATAAATAAGCTGAGAGGTATAAGTAAGTAATCCCCTAATTAAGTGATGTTTATAAGGAACAACATGTTCTTTTTTTGTTAAATTTCTTTTACATTGCACTTCTCCCCATTCCATAGAAAGAAGATGAATCTATTCCTTAAAAGATAAATACTATGCTCATTTTAAAGTAAAAGGGAATCAAATTTGAGTTAGATTATAAAGGTGATGATTATTTTATTTATAAAGTAGTTGAAAAGGTCAAATATGTTTCTGGAAAATATTATCATCCCAAAGAAAAGTCTAGAGTACCAGGGACGATAATGTATTTTATAATGTTTGAGGAGATTGTAAAAGATCTTAAGATATATTTTTATAATGGGGAATCTTCATTCAATTTATTTTTTTATTTACTAGAACAATCTAAATAAGAAGAGGTGTCTCTTAGCTCTTAGTAAGAAGAGTCCTCAAAAAGTGAAAATAAAGTATCAACCTCCATGGAATATGAAAATCCTCAGTCCAATGTATATGTGGATATTGTAATGGGGTTTCTGTATAATTTCCTTGAAAAAGAAGAATCACTACCTCCAAGATCTAGAAAATTAATCTTGCATTATGTTTTTATAAATTTTATAAATTCTTATTCAAGAAACAAATATAAAAAATTGAAATAAATATGAATTACATCAATGAATTAATTAAAATTAGTTAGGGTCATCTGGAAATATTTACAGATATCAAAGATAAATATAACTAAATAAAAGTTAATTTTTATATCATTTCCATATCAAGCACCATATAAAAAATCTCAGATATTATGATCCAAAATGAATCTAATATTAATGATCTTAATGGAAAATATCTAGGAGAGTTTAGTAAGTTAGAAAGTATCATTCTATGGATGAATTATATTGAACGGAATATTATTTATTTTGATGAGAATGTTGATGGGTTAAAAAGGGTGAAAAATTCAATGTTAATATTTATTGACAATTTCATCCATAAAGTCAGAGTTTTGTTAAAGTAGTTGATGATCTTAAGAATATCTCCATTAAAATTTTCATAGAGTTATCTCATCAATGTAAGAATATTGAGTTTATATAAAAAGTGTATTAATGATCATGTCAAAATAATAGGATTGAAATAAACAAGATGATCCAAGAAAGAAATGGTAATACTGAATAAGTTATCTATGAATGATTTATTTTCATGTCACTTTTGATGTTTGTAATAGTAATCTTCTATAAATTTTGATTTCTAATTTCATCTATTGATTTGGATGAATATTTAAAATTTTATATCTAGTTGGATATTACTTTTTTTGATTCATATTATTTTTTATAAAAAAAATTTACTCCACACACCTATTTATAAATTTTTTTAATAACACTTAATGGTACCTTTTCTACTTAATGTATCTATTTCATTTCTTAATTATTTTTAAAATCATAAAGGGGGATATGGTATAAAACATATAAGTAAAGAGAAAGTATATCACTAGAATTTTATTTTAGTAAGAGGGAGTAAGCATTTTAAAATTTTTACATTAATCTTTTTCCTCAAGTGTTATATATTTTACTTTTCAACGAGTGGGAAATTTTTGTTTCAAAATAATTCTTTCTTAATTTACTTTTGAAAATAAAAAACCAATCCTAAATTTTTTCCTTATTACTAATTCATATCTCTCTAAATAGATAACGATCTTTAGAAAAGTAATCAGTTTACCATCACATGACAACTATAAAGTATGGTAGAAAAAATATGAAAAAAGTAGATCATAAAGACATATAAGAAATATTTTCGATAGAAGTTTTATAAATTTTATAAAAAAATTGTTTATGAAGTCCTTCATATGAGGTTATATAATGTCTACAAAACAAAGTTCATTGGACAAATTCCTACAAAGTCTATAAGATGAAGATATTTTAAGCATACCAGATAAATATATATAAATTACACTAGATGAATATAAAAAAATTAAAATAAATGGAATATTATAAATCATTTTAATGGTGTTATATCTAATGAACATTAGATTGAGTGATGTTGTGTTGAACTCAACATGTGAAAGAAGAAGTTTGTTTGATGTTTCTGTAACTGATCCTAAGAATTGAGGATTATAAACATTGGAAGAATACCTATAGAGATAACCAAAACCTCAATGGAGAATAGTATTTTGAATGATATTATTTCTATTTTACAATTGATGATCTAAATTTATCGTATAGGTTTTTCAATATTTTATTTAACAATGTGTTTTGATTGTTGAATTTATATATTTTTCTTAAAGAATCATTTGTGTGGATTCTATTGTAAAATATTTAATATTTTTTTGAAATCCTCAAGTGTTAATCATGTTTTAATGATCAAAAAGCATATCTATCCTACAAATCCTATTTAATCTATCTCAAATCATGTGTACAAATGATTAGTCTCTTTATGACATAAATAATTATTTTAAATTATTTGGTTTATAATGAAATTATCTTATGAATGATTAAGCTTAATTCAATATGTGGATATCACTATTTATTCCTGCATATAGATATTTAGCTAAGACCCAAACACCGTGACCCAGACACCATGACCCAGAAACTGTGACCGCGACACCGTGACCCAGACACCGGGACCAGACACCGTGACCTAGACACCGGGACCAGACACCGTTACCCAAACATCGTGACCTAGACACTGTTACCCAGACACCCTGACGAGACAAATTTACCCATACACCGTGACCCAACACCGTGCCCAGACACCATGACCTCGACACTGTGACCAGACACCGTGACCAGACACCGTGATTCATATACCGTGGCCAAACACCATGATCCTAACACCGCATATGTGCTACCGACTCCTGATCTCAATACAACTATGCCATTATAAATATATCACTTCTCAAAGACAATAAAGGACACAAACTTTCCTAGAGACACTACTTCTAAGTGATACCATTTCTAGATAGAAAATGACACCATTTTTAATCTATTTTCCTTTTCTCAATTTAATTTATAATGGTTATATTTGAAACTTTTAAATACACTGACATAATTAACCTTTATTTGTAGACATGTCACCTGACAGTATGAGGTATGAGGAGTAGCATACATTAATCATATCAGCTACAACACATGAAATCCAAGAATAAAAAGAACAATGTGGCCAGAAGCAAAAATATATGACATAGAAACAAGTGTGTGATCTATAATGAAGAAGAATAATAATTCTTGAAAGAATAACTAACACATGCAAGTCAACAGTTCTGAAGAATACAAGAAGCATACTCAAAGCATATATTCGAGAACATTTTCTCACTATCAACTCCACGAAGAACACGAGCTAGAGCTAGCTGAATTGAGATACACTGTTTCTGTAAAAGGACTCAATTCCTATATCTACTTCATCCTAGATGTCCAAAGCTACCTAGACTAACACTCAGAGCACTTCTAACCTTATCTAATCAACTTTTACCTAGTGTGTATTTTTTTTAGATTTTGAGTAGTGTGTGTTTCTTTATAAAATCACACACGCTCTCCTGCATTAAATTGAAGGATACAAGATATCCTTTATCTTAAATATTTTTACACTTGTGTATTCCCGCAGATAAGGGTAGAATAGGTCCTTGCGTGACCTGATAGTTCATACCCACGATGAACTTTGGAAGAGGTCATGTGACTTGGACTGTCCTTTGTACTATATTTTACCTCGATTCATGGTGTGGATTAAGTTTATTAATATAAACTACTTTTTGGTTGGTGATCACCATGTGGAGTGGATTAGGTCTCTTCACGAAGCTGAACCACTTGTTTTATATACACTATGTTGTATAATTTAGTTTTCTTTGTTTTACTGTATAATTTAGAAATCACGAAATTTACTTTGATTATTAATCATGGAAACAAGTTATAATTGTTTTTATTTATAAGAATAGCTTCAAAAGTAATATTAATAACTGATATTAAGATTACTGTGAATTGACCAATCTTTTGAGAAGTTATTTAAATAGTCAAACTATCAACACCGTATTACATTGATTAACTGGGATGTATTTTTATTTATTGGGGAACCTTTTTTAAGAATACATTTTAAATAGAAATTTTTATAGATACTCAATTTACCCCCTCCTGAGTACTTTACTCTGACCAACGTTTAGTATCACATGATTTTTTTATTCCTATTAAGACACTGTTTTCGACCCTATTCAACTATTATTTTAGTTGTACTTTAAAGATATAAAAATTTCAGTTAATTATAAATTTTAATCCATTTCAATGTAATTATTTATCATGGATAATATATTGGAACGTTCTTCCACAAACAGACCACAAGTCATTATTTGAACCAATTATTCCCAATGGAAAATTAAAATGAAAATTCATTTAGAAACTATGATTTTTGAAATCTGGTCTTAAATTATAGATGAGTATAAGATTACTACTATTGATATAAACCCTTTGTACAACCCTACCAATATTGCCTAAAAAATATTTATAATGTCATGAATTTCTTATATTTCTCTTAAAGAGATAAGGAATTTAATAGAATTTCTGCATGTAAAACGGACTACGAAATTTGGGATACCTTGTCTGTTTCACAGGAAGAAACATATAGTGAGAATGAAATGAGACTTAATACTTATACAATTAAATATAAAACCTAATGATCCTATTTAAAACAAGAATCTCATGTTCAATGAAATTTTCAACCCAAAGGATTATCTTAGAAGAGATGTTACTTCCACAGAATAGAATATGAGGATTCTCAGATGCCTACCTAATAGATATAGAGGATCCTCTATCTCTATTAGAGAATCATGAGACATCAGCAAGTTACATGTAAAATAAATCATTGGAAAATTTATGCGGTATGAAGAGGAGATGAAAGTCAATAAGGAAGAGGAGGATGAACCCAATAGAAAATCAATTGTGTTCAATACCACTACCTCTAAACTCAAAGAGAAAGGAAAATTGGAATTCCCTGTAAAATTTTCTTGTATTGAAAAATAATCTCCTGAAAATGACGAGGAGATGGGTCAATTATTCCGATGGTTTAAGAGATTTTACAAGAAGAATAACTTTTTCAGAAAGCGTAACTTTAAGGGAAGATATGATTAAAAAGGAATCTGGAAGAATGATTGGAAATGAAGTGACAAGTCTGATGAGATAGTCTAATATAAATGAAAGTGAAATGGACATATAATGTCTGACTGTCCAAAGATCAAGTATAAAATGAAATATGAGGACAAATATTGAATGTATAAAAAGGCAATGAAAGAAACATGTAGTGCTTTTGAGGATTTTTCAAGTGACTTAGAATCATTAAATTATGAACATGCTAACAAAGCCAATACGCGTTTTATGAGAAGAACATCAGAGGAATGTTGATTAAAGAGCCCCTAGATCAGATTATGGTACTTGGACAATGGGTTTTCAGGACAAATGATATAAGACTATTAATGATTCAAGAATTTCACAAAAACTGATTGTGGACATGTCACCATTGGTGACAAAGCCAAAGAAAAGATTATTGGCCTTGGCCAAATCAGAAATTCTATCTTAGTTTTGATTTCAAGAGTACATTTTTTTGATGGATTGAAATATAATACGCCTAATATTTCAAAAATATGTGCTGATGGATTTCATGTTATAATTGAAGATGATGCATGCAATGTTTTTAATTCTAAAAACGAATTAGTGTTTTCTACCATAAGACAAAATGTATATTCTGTTAACATAGATTTTTTAGTCTCTCAAATTGCTTCATGATTAAGTGTATTTCACCAAGAGTTTTGGGTTGGTCATAGGAGACTCACACACTGCAACATTATCTCTCATAGAAAGTCTACTAGAGAAAGCATAGTAAAATATCTACCCAAACTTGAGTTTCCAAATAATAAAGTATGTAATCCTTGTCAAAAGGGAAATAAACACAAAAATTCCTTCCAAACAATGAAATATGTGTTGACATATCAACCTCTCTAACTGGTTCAAATGGATTTGTTTAGACCATCTATATTTTCTAGTTTAAAGTGGATGCACTATGTTTATGTTCTTGTAGATGATTTTTTTATATATAATTACACTTTCTTTTTGGAAGACAATAGTTAAAACTTCTCTCATTTTAGAAAATTTTCCAAAACTATATAAAATCATAGTGGACATAGAATTAAATCCTTAAGAAGTGATCGTGGCCGTGAGTTTGAAAATCAAAAGTTAGAATCCTTTTTCTCACAGAATTTCTATAGTCATAATTTCTTTACTGCTTGATCACCTCAATAGAATGGAGTTGTAGAAAGTAGAAATAGAACCTTTCAAGAGATTTCTAGAACCATGGTTAGTGAATATGACCTACCTATTTATTTTTATTCTGAAGCTGTAAACACAGGATGGTATATTATCAATATAGTGTTTATTAGACTTATTCTTAAAATAACTCCATATGAGTGGTGGAAAAAATAGAAAACCCAATGTAAGATACATTAAAGTTTTTTTGTTACAAAGCCTATATACTTAATACTAAGGAAAATCATGTCATATTTGAATCCAAGTTTGATGAGGGAATATGTTTAGGACATTCAATCTCTAGTAAAGCCTATTGAATGTTTAATAAAAGAACTAATTTTGTGGAATAATCTGTCCATGTCATATTTGATGAAATAGATCCACATGAACCAAATTCCACTCTAGAGAACTCAGAGGATGATGTATTAAATCTAGAAAATAATTCAAAATACTCTAACCATCATGTGAAGGAATCAGTGAAGTCTTCACGTTTTTTAAATTCATTAGATTCAAGTTACAATGATCCTGACCCTGTTGAAGAACCTGAAATCACTAGTCTGTATTTTTCTAGAATTGTTATAACATCAAAGAAACATCCTCTAGATGATGTTTTAGTAGATTTAGATAAAATAACTCAAACTAGAGATTCTATTCGAAATCAGGTTCAACATCAAGTCTTCGTTTCAAAACATGAACCTAAAAACATTAATGATTCTATCAATGATGAATTTTGGGCGATGACTATGTAAGAAGAACATATTCAGTTTTAAAGGAACAATGTTTGGAAACATATTGATAGACCCAAGGACACATTTACAATAGGCACTAAATGAGTGTTTAGAAATAACGTAAATGAAGCTGGTAACATAGTTATAAACATGGCTAGATCAGTTGTACAAGGCTATAGTCACGAAGAATGAATTGACTATGAAGAGACCTTTGCACTAGTAGCTAGAATTGAAGCCATCATAATTCTTCATTCTTATGCTACACATTTTAATTTCAAACTATGTTAAATGGATGTCAAAAGTACATTTATAAATGGGTATATAGATTAGGATGTCTTTGTTGAGAAACCCCATGGTTTTAGAAATACTCATTTTCCATAAGTTATTTTTTAATTATCAAAATCATTATACTGTTAAAAACAAGCTCCAAGATCCTGGTATGGTATATTAATTACTTTTCTTATTTCTAATGGATTTATAAAAGGAATAGATGATCCTACCATTTTTATAAAATGATCTTCTAATGATGTTTTTATCGTTCAAATTTATTTTGATGACAATATCTTTGGATCTTCAAAGAATTATTTATGTATTGAATTTTTTAAAATGATGCAAAACGAATTTGAAATAAGATTAATGGGTGAACTAAAATTATATCTTGGATTTCAAATTATTAAAATAAATTATGGAAATATTATAAAAAAACAAAATATAATAAATATCTTCAAAAAATGTTTAGGATTAGATAACACTAAAATTTGTGACACTCTAATGAGTACTACTTGTATGTTTGACCATGATGAATATGGAAAATCTTTTGATGAATCCACTTATAGAGGAATGATTGGAAGTCTTATCTACCTAAATAATAGCTGACATAACATTATGTTTAGTGTATGTATGTGTTATAATTTCCAAGAAAACCCAAAGGAACCTCATTTAAATGTTGTTAAAATAATCTTCAAATACCTCAAGCAAACACCCAATCTAGGACTATTCAATCCCAGAGGACAATAATTATATTTAGTGAGTTATTATAATGCGGACTTTGGTTGTTGTAAGTTAGATAAAAAAATAACCTTTGAAACATGTCAGTTTTTAGTCAAGTCACTCTTATCATGGTGTAGTAAGAAACAAAATTCTGTTGCATTATCCACTGTAGAAGCTGAATACATAGCTGCTAGTAATTTTTGTCCACAAATTTTGTTGATGAAACACACATTACTAGATTATGGATATGAATTCAGGCATGTACCTATAAATTGTGAAAGTACACGTACTAATAATATCTCAAAAAATAATGTTTCACACTCAAGTAAAAACAGATTTTTATAAGACATTACTTTTTGAGAGATCATTATAAAAAAGGTGACATCAATTTGAAATCATTGGAAAAGAATATAAGCTCAATGATATATTCACCAAACTATTAAATTCTTAAATAATAGATTACATCATTAATGATTTGGAAAGGATAAATCTTAAGTAGTAAGTGTACTGTTTCATAGTTTATGGTTTCAACAGTCACTATCTAATGGTTCTATTGTTTTACTATCTTTAGAATTGTTGTTTCATGTTTACAGACTCATAGATACTATTTCTCAGTTACTATCTTTCATTTACTCTCTCAAATAATACGGTCACAAAATTTATAAATCACACAATTAAAAACTCACTGTGAAAATCTGTTATGATCTCACCATGAAATCCTGTTATGGTTTCACCGTGAAAACCTGCTACAGTTTCACCATGAAATCCTGTTACGGTCTCACCATGAATGTTGGTTATGGTCTCACTATAAAAATTCATTGTTGTTTTATTTACATATTATAACCCATATCAAGGTAATTAATTATTTTATCCTTTTACTTTCCCATGACTTTGTTCCCATAATGCTTGATATCCTTAAATGATAAACTAAAAAAAGTTTCACAACTTTATTCATCCAAGTTTTCTTTTCATAAACCATAAACTCTCTTTCAACCTTTCACTCTCTCAAACATTTGTTGAATGCCCAGAATAAAACATTTGTCCATAGAAACCCCTGATAAGCGTAGTTCAAAGAATAATTTGAAAATAGCACCAAAGTTACCACCCAAAGGTCCTTTGAATCCGAACCTAGTGAACCAAGTAATCATCCATGAAAGGGAAATATGTCAGGCGTGGCTACTGTCAAGTAAGTCTCTATTATTAAAAGTACATAGATATCAAGGACAACATTATTGGTTCATAAAGGAGGATAGAACGATGTACCTAAAATTATTTTCACATTTCTATTAGTATGTTCAATTCAATTTTGATACAATAAATGATTTTGTTGTGAGAAGCTGGATAAATGGCTAGAGATGCACGTTTTCTTCATGGTTAAGGGAAGTATGACTTAGGATACCTAATGAGGGTATTTTTGAGGACTACCAGAGAGGTCCTCCACCTCGAAGTGAGATCTTTGTTTTGGAATATGCATTTGGAAGCTTAACTGGTAATGAATCCAAGAAAAGATTCATAGCTACTGAGCTAGATGATGAAACCAGACTTCTGTTTATCTTTGTTCTGAATTTGATTAGCCCCCAAAAAGTTGATTTTTCTACACTCAAGAATAAGGATGTATTTTTGACAAATCTCATGAAAATGGACATAATCTCAACCTACGATAATATGTTATACTCCATTTGTGTGAGTGGATCAAAACAACCTCCATGTCAACCACCTTATTATATTCAAGGATAATCTACGCTATACTTCATTCCAAAGGGATGGTTGGACCAGATGAAGAATCCATTAAGGTCTCTAAATTCTTTCTCTCAAATGTTAAAGTAAATAGAATGAAAATCTTATGGAATCCATGGATAAATGAATGGGTGGAAGAAAATGAGAGGGGTTTTGAAAAGGTCAATCCAATGGCGAACTCCTCATGACCTAGAGACATTTTTTCCTATTTTGGAACCAGATGAGACTGTTGAGTACTATGATGAGGAAGAAGTTGAAGACATTGTTTCACCTATAGGGAAAACTCTCTTGGATGAGAATAATAGTGAACTTGTTATCCAAGACATAATTGAAAATAATAGTGAATTTGTTCTCCAAGACATAATTGAGAAGGGAGCTCATATTCCAGAAGAATTTGTTGATCTACAAGAACAACCTTCTTCTACAGATGAATACATTGTTTTCGTAAATGAAAAGGGTGTTGTAGAAGAAAATATAGAAGAAGAAATTTTTGTTATACTGTAAGCTGCTGATGAGGAACATGTTGAGTAACAAGCTATTCCAGAATTTATCCCATTTACTGAAGAGAGAATTGATCAAGCCTTAATGTTGGCTAGAAAGGATATGGGTGAGGATATTAGGGATAAAATCTTGGAATTATATCAAGGATCTAAATCTATTAGTTTAGAGAAAGATGAACCTATTGAGGGGGATAAACACCTGAATCTGGAACCTGTTGAAGTCCCTAATCTAGTTTATCCAAGCTTAGTAGATACATGGTATAAATTCCCTAGTTATTTTGATGTCAGTGAGTCCCTGGAAACCACATTTAAAGGTATCGATATATCTATCATGTTTCAATTGAAACCAGTATCATCTCTTGATGTCATAACGGCAATGGAACCTGAGCTTGTCTCATATCTTATTCCCAACCCTTCTTAAGAACCTTCTACCTTGGTACGTAAGCATGATTTGAATTCTCTTGGAGCAACCCTATTAGCTGGAGTTGAAAAACACTTGAATACCCAACCGGCTCCTATAACCAATTTGAGTGAAAAATGCGCAACTCTGTTGTTAGAAATGATCATATGGAAGATTCAAACTAAGATGATTCATGAGATTCAAGAGACCATAATTGAGAACAAACAGTTAAGTGATGAAGTGATGTATATTAAAGGTATAGTTGAAGATATGCAGAGTGTCCTGAAATCAAGACCAGAAATTGTTTCTCATCCTATTAAGGATGTTGTTATTCAGATTCCACAGGACGTATAACCTCCTTGGCTGACAAGGTAGCTGAAAGAAACAAGAAAACTGTACCAGAAATGCGTGTTCTTGTTAATGGTCTTAAGAAGTTGACTGATCAGTATAAGGGTTGTCTCCAGAAAGATATAAATCAACTAATGTCCTTTACACTAGTTGTTATAACTTCTAATACATATGTATAGTCATCTCAACCCTCTTTGGACAATGATCTTCTCGAAATAGTTGTCAATGAAGAACATCAGGCTATACATAGTGGTTTTGACAAAGAGTCTCAATCTGAAGTTGTCAAGAGCAGTGACAGAGTTATTGATTTGGTGAGAATTCATTAAAAAATTTCAAATGATGCTCAATAAGATATTACTCTGATGGTGGACTTCTACTTCAATAGTATATTCTCAAAGCATGACGTGACCAACCATTTCATGTACCTAGTGGAGAATCTAAGAATCGCTTCTATCACTCATTCTTTCTAAACTCATGTGACAAATCTATAATATTTCACTCCTATGTTGGAAAAGATTTTGGACAACAAAGATGACTTTGAGAAAGCCTTGCAGTATGGTGGAGAGATTATTGATGACTTCATCAAGATTTTGAGGATTTATCTTCATGTCTAGAGTAATTTTATTGTGGCTCCTACAGCTACACACTTGAGACCTGGTTTTACTACCTTCTCATCCTCTACCCTTGCCTCTACCTTTGAGTTTATCTCTCAGGATCTGAGTCAGATTAGGCCAGTTATCCATGATCAACATTTTTCTCGGTCTTCCACTACACCTACCTTGGCCCCTTATGTTTTATAAGGACTTCCATTACCTTCTCTGTCCATTGGATCCATTCATTCTTCATCTTGTACATATTCCCCGACAACTTCTACTGCTACTACTACCAATGGTAAAGAGATGAAAACTAGTGCTGACAATAAGTGTCTATTAACATTTGATAGGGATCTTGTTGATTTTTTTAAGCCAACTATTTATAATCCCACATCTTTACCCATATAATTCATTTTGAACTCTTATTTTCTATTTCTTATTTAATATTTTTGATAATCCCAAAAGTGGTATAGCTATGCACACTAAGAGATATGTTATGCACACTAAGGGATAGATACATTCCCAAAGAGTAGATATCTCACTCACATGATTTTTGATCATCAAGAAGGGGGAGGTTGTTGGACTCCTCATGTTTTAATCATGTTTTAATGATCAAAAAATCATATATATTAAACAAATCCTATTTAACCTATCTCAAATCATGTGTACAGATGATTAGTCTCTTTATGCATTAAATAATTATTGTAAACTTTTTGGTTTATAATGAAATTATCTTCTCAATGGTTAAGCTTAATTCATTATGTTGATATAACTGTTTATGTCTGCATATAGATATTTGGCTGAGTCCCAAACACCGTGACCTAGACACCATGACCTATACACCGTGACCCAGACATTGGGACCCACACACCGTTACCCAGACACTGTGACCCAAACACCGTGACCTAGACCCTGTGACCCAGACACCGTAACAGAGACACAGTGACCAGACACCGTGACTAGACATAGTGACCATACATAATGACAAAGACACCGTGACCAGACACAGTGACCCAAACATCGTGACCCAGACACCGTGACATAGATACCATGATCAAACACCGTGACCCAGAAATCATGACCCAGATAGCATGACAAGACATCGTGTCACAGAAACCATGACCAAACACCGTGACCAGACACCGTGACCCAGACACCTTGACCAGACACCGTGACCAAATACCATGAATCAGATACCATGACCTGACACTATGATCCTAACATCACATCTGTGATACCAATTCTTGATCTCTATAAAATTGTGCCATCATAACTATCTCATTAATCAATGAAAAATAAGAAGAAACCATTTCATAGAGACACCTCTTTTAAGGGACACAGTTTCCAGACAGTCTATCACACCGTTATTTAATCTATTGTGACGTTTCACAATTTAATTTATAATGGTCATTTTTGAAGATTTTTAAATACAATGACATAATCAATGTTTCATTGTAGACATATCACAATAATGTATGAGGTACATGGTTCATAATACATGCATCTTGTTGGCTCCAACACATGCACTCAATGAAAAAGAAGAACAATGTGTCTAGAATAAAAAATAGATGACAGAAAATAAGTGTGTGTGTGATAGCAAAGAATCTCGATAATTCATGAAGGAAGGACCAAAAAATGCAAGTAAACACACATATAGAACAAACAAGGCATAATCAAATCCTATTGTTGAGAAAATTTTCTCACTATCAACTCCATGACGAACACGAGCCAGATCTAGCTGACTGGAGATACTCTGTTTTTAGTAAAAGGACTCAATTCCTACATCTGCTTCATCATAGAAGTCCAGAGTTACATTGAATAACACTCATAGAACTTATAACCTTATCCCATCATCTTTTCTCTATTGTGTATTTTTTTTTAGCTTTTGAGAATTATCTATGTGTATGTATAAAATCACCCACTATCTCCTACATTAAAATGAAGGATAAAAGATATCCTTTCTCACATATCTTTTTACACATGGGTAGTCCCACGATTAAGTGTGGAATAGGTCCCTGTGTGACCTGACAGTTCATACCCACAAATAATTGATGAAGAGGACACGTGACCTTGAAAGTCTTATGTACTGATGTTCACCTCGATCCAGGGTGTGGGTTAAGTTTATTAATATACACTACTTAATGGAAGTTGATCACCAAGTAGAGTGTATTAGGCCTCGACTTGAGACTGAACAACTTGTTTTATATACGTTGTGTTGTTTAATTTATTTTTCTCTATTTTACAGTATAATTCCAAAATCACTAAATTTACATTGATAGTTAATCTTGGAAAGATGATATAATTTATTTTCCTTATTAGAATAGCTTCAAAAGTAATATTAATAACTGATATTAAGATTACTGAGAATTAATCAATCTTATGAGAAGTTATTTAAATAGTCAAACATTTGTAACCATATTACATTGATTAACTAGGCTATATATAAATTTATTGCGGATCCTTTTTTAATAATACTTTTTAAACTGAAATTGTCATAGATACTAAATTCACCCCCTATTGAGTACTCTACTCAGAGAAACAATTTTTATATTATAATAATTATTTTTTAGATTATATGATCAAGGTTTATCACAGAAATAGAGATATTAGTGTGTCTAATAATTTTGATCAAAGGGTCCTAAGGATAATGGGAAATATATTTTTCTTATACTGTGGATCGAGCGATATCTGGGCTTAGAAGATATACCTTTTAAAAGGTAATGTAAAACATACAAAAATTTGGTTTAAAACCAAACCTATTCACCAGAGGATAAAGTGAAGATCCTTTTTAGGAAATATTTTTTATGTTTTAATATACTTTAGAAATGTTTTTAAGATTTATTATCCTGGTTTCTATAAGTTTCATATATTTACACTATTAATTTATAATTAAATTTATACATTAGTATAGTACACCTTTTTTATCTAATTAGAAACTATATCAATCAAAATCATTATCTAATATATATTTTTGAAATAAGGTGTTGATAAAATTAAGTTTAAATTCTTATAAACTATAAATAAACCCATATTATAGTCCTTTGAATACTCTTACAATCCCATAGTTACCACATGCCTAGGGGGTATTTAATATATTTTGTGTGACCATGAACTATCCAATGAGGTGACCTGATTTCATGGTGTTTCTTGAATTGAACAACATAGATGTTCTAGTAAGGTGGAACATTGATGAAGCTGTGAGGCTGCATAGTGTATTATGTACCATAATCTCTAATTGGGACCCTTCGATCACGTCATGAATCTAGATAGTATTGCGTAATAATTTTCGATTCTAGATACACCATAGAACTAATTTTATCCCATGATGGTTGGGTAAAATGGGTGGGCTATCTAGATGTTGGAGGATATATCGTGTTCATGTGTCATCGATTTCATTAAATAATGGGTGAAACTTCTACCCTGGGTTTATTTTTACTACAATAATATATGTCACTTGTCAAAAATTATAGATCTATTTGAGGTATTTTATCAATAAATATTATGATATTTATTATCTTGGATTAAGGTTATGGGTTCAATAATTCTTTTTCCTGATGTGGTTCTAAGTATGATAGAAAATAACCAAATGGGATAGGAGAAGATGAAGGCAACGTATGATCAATAAAATTCCTATAATGATTGTAGTTGAAGACACATGGTTTTTTAGATTAGAGACCATGAATCCTTTATGGTTTCTCATTATGGGGGAAAATAGGTTGGAACATGAGAGTAATACTTATACCATGTTTTTGGGACCATTAAGAGTATTTGAGTGTGTTGGTGAGACAATATATCCCTTGAAAATTCTATCATGAACGAATAGGATGAGCCACATCTAGCATGTGTCCTACCTTTATCAGTATCTTCATGATGACTCCAATGTAATTGATTAGGGAGAGTTGTATATTAGGGAAAATGTGATAATTGTTGAGTAACTGGTTGAGATCTTGGATTTTTTTTGTATATCATTCTTTATGGGAATTCCATTCCTTTAGTTTTTGTGTTATGGAGGCATGGTGATTTGGTGGAGGGTACATGGTAGTGATGGGAATGGACTAATTCTTAGTACCCCATGATATTTTGAACCTTCTAATTTTTTTATTTTACTTTTTTGATTTTTTTCCTTTTTTATATTATTATTTTTTGGGTTTTTGAAATATTGATATTTTCTCTCTCTATTTTTGTGTGATTGTTAGTTGGAATTGGAAGAAATGAAACTCCTAAGAGGTTTTATGGCTATGGTTTTTCATAAATTTTCCTTTCCCCTTCATTCACATTTTTTTTGTAATTATTGAAAATGTAATTTGAAATGTATGTAATGTAACATTTTATATAATCCAAACCCATTACATGTCGAGATTTGGGTGTTAGAGGTGCTGGGAGGAGATTTAAGGAGATTATGCTGGAGTTGGAGCTAAATTATCTACTAGAGATGATCTTATAGTGCAGAGATATTTATTGCAATTTAGTTGAGTTCCTTAAGGTAAAGAGGTGGTCCTATGGTGTAACGGTGTATGATGATGGATTTTGGTTTCTCTATCAACATAGTTATAGCTGTGAAATGGAGGTGAGTTGGGGTGTGGAGGATCGAGGGGTCAAGTTCCTCTTTTCACCACCTCCTGATAGGTGGATATGATGTTGAGGAGGTCTGAAACATGGAGGAATGGAGATTCTAGTACTTTTTCTCCATCATTTTGTGGGTAGTTGTGATATGGTGGTTTATTTTAAATCTATTGTTACCCTAGGAAGATTGGTTCTCGATGTAATCTTTGATTGGTGTATTATCCAATATTTTGTGGATGTATGCCCTTGTTTAATGTTTTTTTTAAATATATTATTTGGTTATTGAAATTATTCATGGAGGTATGAAAAATATTAGGTGTGTTCTAGATGTTTTGGGAAGGAAAGGAAGGAGAACCAAGACTATTTGTTCAAGGCTCACAATTGGTGCACGGTTAAGAAAATTGTCCAGCCTACCCAGGAAAACCATTATTCCTTGGAAAATAGAATATCACATTGTTGGTACATGCTTAGTAAAACCAAGAGAAACTCACAAGGTAACCATGTGACCAAATCCCCTAAGATAGTGTCTTGTATACATTTTTTGCACGGATTGGAAAAATGTGTGGGTAGATTCTGCTGGCCTAGTAAAGTTGAAAAAATTACAAAAATTGCAACTATGATATTTTATGTTACCACATATTTTTTGTTCCACATTTCCTCCCTTTCATCCGTAGTGAACAAAACTATCGACCAAAACATTCCAAGGGTGATTCTCTTTCATCTCTATCCTATTTCTAGAACCGTCATTCGTGGATTGAATCTCTGAATATGTCTAATACTCTCATTTGTTCTGTTTTTTTTTGATTAGGGAGTTTATATTGGGAAACCATCTTCTAAATACCTAAAAACGTATTTAATGTGGAATCTGGTTCTATTACTCAAATTGGGTTTGGATCAGGATATAAAGAAATTATTAAGATTTTGTTCTTCAATGGGTTTGAGGTATGTGTTCTAAAAGTTACATCACATAGTAAATGTGTTGTTTTTTTCACGTTTGGATGAGTTATTGGGTATCTATGGTTGAGATATGAAATATTTTAGTGATAATTTTTAAAATAAAATCCCAAATTTAGATTTAAACCATTGTAGATTCTCATGGGATGTGTAGAGGATGACTTAACTGATTTAGGACCACTAGGGGGTGCACTGACCGTCCAGAACATGGTTAACGAAAACATTATTGGTGAAGTGGAGTGGTAAATAGGTATATCTCATGTAAAACATGTAAATTGGTTAATGTGATGATTAAATGAAGAAAAAATGGATAATTATGTCAACACAAGTATAATGGATAAGGGATTTTTTGTCTTGGAATGTAAATGGGTTAGATGGGATTAATTGAAATGTGTCAAATGAATCGTGTCTTATACTTGAAATGCATAAGTGGACTAGACATGGGAAATGAAGAATGTGTTAAGTGAGATAATTATGTGGAATTATTATTTTTTGTGTGAAAAATGGTTAGTTTTTGGGGAACTAGTTAATAATATTAGTGATTTAGGCATAAGAAATGAGAATTGGAATAAATGACCATGTGATGATAATGGTAAATGTGTTAATGAGTTATGGAAAAATATTAATTTCCATTCCAATTGACATGGATTATGATACTATTATTGGTAATGGTTATGGTTGGTTAATATGTGGTATGTGTGTTGTAATTGGATATATATAAGCATGTGCACATGGATTATTAGAGTGCAGATATAAACATGAGGTTCTACTCCCAGGGGTCGAGTTAGACTGAGGATCTAATATCCATCCTAAATGCGTAGATTTGGGAAGGGGAAGGAGTTATATTCTTCTAATGGTTTCCTTTGATGATACCACTTGGACCAAGGATTCAATTTTATGGTTCTGTATATATGATTGTGTATTATCCCTTTTGATAAAGGGAACATGATTTATCTACCCTTATTCATTGTGATTGATTAATATTCCTAATCCATTAAACACATGAGTATGTGAATTATGTATTAACGATAGTATAAGTAATGATATTGGGATTAATACTAGGAATTACTTAAGTGAACCTGGTTATCTAATGTCACCAAACATTATTTTATTTACTTTTCATATATTAGCACGTGCATGAACTATTTATCAAGAATTGATATTTTGTTAACACCGTTGGTGGTGGCCAACAGAGTTGCAATAACTCCCTGCTCAGGCTTCCGTTAGGTACCTAAGAAGAATTCATGCTTGCAAGTAAGGATAAGGGAAAATGCCTTGTTCTTAGGAGTTGAGTAGGGATTGGGACATATGTCGATGAGGTTTCAGACATGGAGTCAAAACCATTTTGTGGATTCCAATTTTGGTCTTTATTTTTTTATTTTTTTATTGTCCGTCTATTCAGAATTTCATGACATATTTACTATTTTTTATGCTTTCTATCTAGCTTTGAGAGATGTTTGTATATGTGTTTGAACTGGTTATTATATATTGTTTCATGATTTTTTCTATGCGGCATACTTTGGTAAAGATGGTATAGTCTCCCCACGTGAACCTTTTGACCCTCACTGCATGTTAGAAACCTATGGTATAAAGGGAGGAGCATTTAAGGTCATGTAGAAATCCAGATCGGGGCACTAGTTTAGTGTATCTTGGGAAAAAGATGTTATAAATGCGCATCAAAGGCAACCTTTTTTGACATAATGTTTGGGGATGATAGATATTAGGTTAGGAAGGTTTTGGGCCTAGGTAATGAGATCATTCTGCGGATTATCTAACCCATATATGGGGGAAACCCAATTCAACCAGGGTGGGAATTATTGTTACTGACATGTGTAGTTAAATTTGATGATATTTAAACATTTGGTGATGCACATGGTATGTGATGTGATAGTTTATGATATTTTTCTCTTAGACAAAATGGTATGAGGCTGTACATTCATGCATCATACTAAGAACCAATGAATATAAGTGAAATACATCCTGATTGGTTTACACAAGTGATGGGTGTATGGGACATAAAGGTTACAATGAATTTTATTTTCTTAAATTTGTTTAAAATGGTTTCTAATTAAATGAGGACAACAGGTATAAAGTGAAATAAAATGTTAAGAATTAAGGAATTATTCTTAATGGTGGTAATATATGGTTTAAAATGGTAGTTGTAGAAAGTTGATAAATGGGAAATGTTCTTAGTGAGAATGATTTGAATGGTAAGTATGGAAATAGTTTTAAATGGTGTCCCATGTAAGATTTGTAATAGTTTAGTTGTATTACTCATGTTATCCATGGACCTTGGTAGGGATGGGTGAGGGTAGTGTATGGGATGTGAAGATGAATTTTGGGATAGCATATGCAATGGATTATTTATGACATGTAGAGAGCCTTCTTTTATATAGGATATTGAAGCATTACATTAGGTATTCTCAAGATAATATTTGGAATTGTTGAGAAATTCCACCCTGAAGATGTGTGTCAGTAGGGTGACACAATGATGTTTCAAAAAAATGATCCTATAGTATTGGATCAAAAGAATGTTCTGATCTATTATAATATATAAGATATGTTTAATTAAAACATCTCTCACTTTTGGGAAATGCCGGAACAAGTCTGAGAATGTGTTTTTTTAGCATGCTTGAGCTGATCAGGGATTTTCAACTACAACCCCCCCATCCATTACCAGAGAGGGTGGGATAAATGTATCCATTTTTGGGATAGATTCCACCCTAATTATTATTGAACATTTGTAGGCTTCTTTTGAGAAACGATTCATGGTAGAGGCCTATAAGTTGTAAGGTCCGGAAAAGTATTGGTGGTACATCATGTTGCAGATTGAATAGGATAAAAGAATGTTATGGAATGATTTGCAGGAAATGTTTCTTGACAATTTTTATCAAGAGAACATGATTCATGAAATGGAGGTGGATTTTATGAGTTTGATGCATGGGGCTATATTGGTGATAGATTATTCTATCTATTTCATTTAATTACAATACTTCCATCGATAATTTGAAAGAGATGAAGTAGGTGTAGAGAAACATTTCCATGATGGAATTTGGCATGAGATCAAGTCACATGTGAATATTTTTTTTGAACAGGTGTATAGATGTAGGAGGTCATTCCATTATCTCAGAAGGGAACCTAAAGGAAGATTTGGGTAAGGGAATTGTGGTACCAGCTGGCCAAACAAGTGGTTCAGATTCCGAAGTCAGTAGGTAATATTTTTTGAGAGTTTCTACAAGGGTGGAAGCATGAAGAGTTTTCAAGAAGAGAGGTTAACTTTCTCTGAGGGGAGATAAGGTGTTCTATTACCTATGTGTAAGACCAAGGAACAAGTGCAGTTAGTGTCCTTACCCAACAAATGAGTACTGAACCTGTGGTAGAATGGGGAACATAAAGAGGTTATGTAGGAACCCTTGACAACTAGGCACAAATGGAGGACAAAGGCGTATGTCAAGTGAAGTCATGGGGATGATTATACCATATCAGAAAGGTAGTTGGAGTTCCATAGGCCATACTTTTATGGGTGGTGGATGTGGAAATCTAGGGAGATAATGTCCATACTAACAGGGAAGTGCTGTGTTGGGTACTCAGACCAGGGACTAGGTTAGGGGCATGTCATCTTCATATATATCAATATGAACTTGTAGGTGTTGGGGAAGGAACTTATATAGTTCTAGGTATGATTCTTATAGCTTCTACAGTTTCTGGTGCTTTATTCTAGAGAGGCCCCACACACTGTTTTATCTCTGGTTGGTTTGTTGTTGTGTTGGTCCAAACAGTTGAATGTGTGTGGTATTATGTCGATTGATACTATGTTTAAGGGGTTATGTGATGGTATCATATGATTTAATTGTTGTAATCTGGTGGTTTGTGGGTATTAGTTTCCATGGGACTTGTTCTTCCTCGACATTTCATGATTTGAATAGATCCTGGGTATGGATTTTTTGGTGTTGTACCATGCCCATATCAATTTTTACAACCATTGGGTAACATCCATGTCTCTCAATGGAGACACTTATTCCATTCATGGAGAGTGGGATGTTTGATCAAACTATACAACGATAGTTAGTCAAAAACTGGGAGAAATCATAGCCCAAGTGGCTTGTATTTTACTGGAAGATGGAGGTGTTGAGTAGCATATCTTTCCTCCTATAGTGAATCAGTTTCATGATGGTTTCTTAATGATTTCTTGGTGGTTCCACCCGATTAAGATATTGAGTTTACAACTATGTATTTTTCTTGGGGAGGAACTAGCTTCCATTCTACCTAATACAGTGAAACTGACCGAACTTTGGGATCTTAAGGATCAGTTGGAGGAGTTAGATAGAAAAGGGTTCATTCTTCCTAGTATGTTTCTTTGGGGATCTCATGTTCTATTTTCAAAGAAGGTTAAAAGATTTTTACGACTGTGTGATCATTATAAGAAGTTGAATCAAATGAAGGTGCAGAAATGATACCCTATTAAAAGAATATATTCTATTTTTTCAATTTGAGTGGTGATTTAGTGTTTTATATGATCGATTTGAGATCATTATTTCACTAGATATGGGTGAGGACTTTTGATATACTACAGACTTCCATCATTAGTAGTAAAGAGTTGTATGAATTTTTGGTGATGCAGTTCTGGTTGAACAATGCACATTCTATGTTCTTTGATTTAATAAACCTATTAATTCACCCATATTTTGATCAGTTCATGGTGTTATCCATTGATGGTATCTTGATGTGCTAAAAAACTCATACTGATCATGCCAAACATCTTGAAATCAACCTAACTAAACTAATAGAGAATATGATATATTCCAAGATATAATTTTTTTATGGATTAATAAAGTTAAACTAATTGGTCACATTATTTTCGAGGAATATGTGTTAGTGGATCTGGAGAAGGTGATGGTTTTTGTGTCTTGGGAACATCTGAGGAATGTCTCTAGTTTTTAGAGTTTTCTGGGATTTGATGTTTATTAATGAATGTTCATTAAATATTTTTCCCATTTCTATTCTTTAATTTTGGGCTTAACTAAGATGGGAGATATGTTTGAGGGGTTTGGGGCATGAAAAAAATGATTTTAAGAGTTGATGAATCGTTTGATGACTACACCAATCATATTCTTACCCAACCCAAGAAATAGGTACACCTAGTAATGTGAGGCATCTAGTGTTGGAATTGAGGCAGCACTGATGCATGATGATTGAGTTGTAGAATATAGGTCAATATTGTTGTTTCATCATGATTGAAATTACCCTACTCATGATCTTTTGTCAGTCGTGGTGGTGTATGGATTAATGTTTTGGAGGAACTAATTGTTGGGAGAGTGGTTTATGGTGTATATCGACCATAAAAGTCATAAGTACATCTTCCATCAGTGTGATTTGAATATTCGGAATGGAGGTGGGTTGAATACATTTACTATTTTGACATTGATATGGTTTACACTCATGGAAAAGGAAACAATGTTGTTGTTACCTTGAGTTGCAAGACATAGAATTAGAGAGTTTAGGAATCCAGCTCTGAGTGAAAGCTGAAGGCGCTATTTTCTAAAATGCATTTGGAGGAGTAGGACGAGAAGGGGAAGATGACCCGTACATACATAGTAGTTTAGTATGTGCTTTTAAGACGGGTCAAGTAGATTCATCATGGTGATCTAGAGTGTTTAGCTATGAAGGAAGGTATTAATGGTGGGGATTCACCTTCTAGTTAGGCTTTCGATGTTAACAGTATTGTTTCTATTTGTGACATTGTGATTTTGCCAGTATGTATGTAGAAAGAGTTAATTCATGAGTTCCTAGCATCAAATTTGGAAGTGAATCTTAGTTTTACTAAGATGTATCATGATCTTATTAGGATGTATTTGTGTCCAAGAATGGAGAAAGAGGTTGTAGGTTTTATGGCGCGATGCCTTACCTGTTAGCAGGTGAAGTGCACACAATAGGTAAAAAGTGATTTGTTATAGCTATTAACCATTTTGATGTAGAAGTAGGATGAAATAACAATTCAATTCATATTTTTTCTTCTGAGGATGCATCATACAAATTATTTGGTTTGGGAAGTTGTGGATTGGATGACGAAGGTGGCACATTTCATGATGATTCCAGAGATGTTCACTTTTGATCAATAGGTGAGTTATATGATTGAGAGATAATTTAATTTCATGGTTTAACCTGAACTATAGTTTCATATCTTGATTGAGGTTTTAAATCATGCTTCTAGAATGGATTACAAAAATTTCTCGGTTCCCATATTTTTTTAGTATGAATTTTCACCAGTAGATGAATGAGTAGTGAGAGAGTACAATCCAGGTGAAGAAGGATATGTTATGGTTTAATGTCCAATAATTTGGTGGTTTATGGGGGATAAAATTATCACTGTAGTGTTTTTTAATTTTTACAAGATACAATTCATATTGAACCTTTTTAGGAAATATATGGGAGATCTGGTAGAGCTCTATTGTGTTGGTTAGATGATGGGGTGTCTAGGATGTTGGGAAAGAGACTCATGAAAGAGACCTATGAAAACGTTTAATTCATTCTGAAACGCTTTTAAATAGCTTAGAGTAGGTAGAATACATATGCAGATAAATTTCACTAACCTCATGATTTCTTGATGTGTAATTGTGTTTTTCTAGGTGTCACCAAGGATGTGACACCGTCGAATTCAGAAATAGGGAACATTGGGACCCAGGTATGTGGGGTCGTTTGAGATTATGGAAAGTATTGGACCGATGGCTTACCTATTGGGTCATCAATAATGGTATATTATACTGTATGATGTTTTTCCTATTTCATAGATTTAATAGTATCAACTTGAAAATTCTCATGTGATTAATGTGGAATATGTAGAGTTTGAGGTTGATGGATTCTTTTTGGAGAATCTGGTTTGAATCATTGATTGCAGTGAAAAAGTCTTGCAAGGAAAGAATGGTCCCTTAGTTTGAGTTTTATGGGAACATAGAAGCATTAAATAATAATCATGGGAATGGGAGTTTGATGTTTGAGCCCAGTGGACGTATATCTTTTCATAAAAAACTCAATGACTATTGGGTTCATAGATTGAGGATGAACAGTTATAATGTGGGGAGGTTTTAAGACCTCGGATTTCATGGAGGTATGTCCTTGTCTAAATTTTGGTTTCAATCTCTTGTTTCATATAATGAAATGATTCCTTGAATAATGTCGAATACTAGGGGTGTTTCAGATGTTGGGGTATAAATGGAAGGATAACTAGGATAATCTGTGCAAGGCACACTATTGGGGTAAGGTTAAGAAAAAAATGTGTCCTACCCATGAAAACCATGCTACTATGTATGGTGACATATCACATGGTTGGCGCATAGTTAGTCAAAGTGTGTGAACTCCCCATGTAACCGTGTAAATCAACAAACCTTGGAATATTGATTGCACACCATTTTTGAATGGTTTGGAAAACAGCATGGGTAAACCATGTGGCCCAGTAAAGATGAAAATTTTACAAAATTTACACTATAAGATTTAATATTATCACTTTCTTTTCTTCCCCATATTCTCCTTCGCATCCCTAGTTACAAACCATAGCAAATTAGGGCATCCCAAGGGAGATTCTACTTCATCTCTAGTACCTTTGGAGTGTCGTCAGTTGTGGATTGAATCTCCTATTATGTCTGATCCTCTTATTTCTCCCAGTTTCCGTATTTTGGTTTGTATCTTGGGAAATGTTATTATGAATCACTAAACCCCTATTTTTACAATGGATTACTGGTTATGGTTTCAAATAGGTTCTGAATTAGGAACTACAATAATGACTAAGAGTGATTTCATCAATAGATTCATGGTAGGTTATCTACATGTTTTATCCCATAGTTGTTGTGCAGATTTGTGCATGCTTGGGTGAGTTATTGGGTACCTCTTCATGTTATTGGAATAATTTTAATATATTTGGTAAAATGAAAACGAAAATGTGGAATTTAACCCCTCTATATTGAAAGTATATGCATAGAGTATGACTTTGCTGATTTAAGGTCATATATGGGGTGCGCCGACCCTCCTGAACATTGTTAAAAAACATTAGGGGTGAAAAGGACTTGTAAATAGGTAGAGCCCTTATCAAAAATTTAAATTAGTTAACGTGATGACTAAATAATGGGAAAATGAATAATTATTTCTAGATGTGGATAATGGATAAGGTATTTTTATTGGAATTTAAATGTGTTAAATTTGTATAATAGGAATGTTTCAAATGAGTTGTGTGTTTTATTTGCAATGTATAAGTGGAATAAACAAGGTAAATAAGGAATGTGTTATGTGAATTAAAAAAGTGGGATAGTTTTAGGTTTCATATGGATTTGTTTTAGGGAAATAGGGAAGAATATTAGTGAGTTTGGGATATGAAACAAGAATTTGGCTAAGTGACAATGTGATGATAATGGTAAACGTGTTATTAGATTATGGATAAATATTAATTTCCATTATGCATGTCATGGATTGTAATATTTCTATTGGAATTGGTTATGGTTGGTTGTGATGTGGTATGTATGTGGTGATTGGATATATATCAACATGTGCACATGACATTATAGATTAGGGGATTACATGAAGTTCAATACCTGTGGGATGAGTTAGACAGAGGTTCTAAACACCACACCAAAATTCATGGATTAGAGAAGGGGTTGTAGTTTTATTCCCCTAATGGTTGTATTCAATGAGACCAAATAGACATATGACTAAAGGTGAGTTTGTTTTATATATGATGATGTTTTATACTTTTTCAGATTGGGAACTTGATTTAGCTCTCCTTATACATTAAAATTGATGAATATGACTAATCCATTTAATACATAATGATTTGAATTGATTATTAATGATGGTATAAGTAATGAAATTTGGAATAATACTAGGAATGAATTATGTAAACCTTGTAAACAAATTTCAAAAAAAAGTATTTATTTACATTTAATATATTAGAAAATTCCTGCACTATTTATCTAGACTGTAGATTTTTTAGACACTGTTGGTGGTGGCTGACTGAGTTGTAATCACACCCTACCCATACCACCATTGGTCACCTAAGAAGACTTTATACCTACAGGTAAAGATAAGGGTAAAGTCCCAGTGGTTGGGATTTTAGTTGGTCATAGGGAGTACAAGGATGAGGTTGCAAACTTGGATTCATGACCATTTTTAGGATTCCCTTATTATCCCATATTTTGGTTTCGTTCACCTAGAAAAACTTATCATGTCATGAAATATTTAATATTGGATATGTTTTATACCCATCTTTGGGAGATGTTTGTTTTATACCTATCAATTGGTTATTATAAATTCTTTCTGCTATTTAACTTATTTATTTTTTCTATGGTGTACTATGGTAAAGAGGGTATAGCCTCTCCACATTAATTTTTAGATGCTCGTTGCTAGTCAGAATCCTCTGGTGTATGTAGGGGTGAGGTCATGTAGTGCCTCATCTCAAGGAACCAGTTTAGTGGCTCCCAATCTGGGGATGTTACTATGGGAATCTTGAAGGTTATTTGGTCCAAGGGTGGAGGTGATGTATCACAAGGACCTGCACTATGATTTGGGGTAAAACAATATTCCATATGACATAGTCAAAGGTACAATGCTGTCGTATTTTAATTTAATAGTGGGATATATATTATTGACCCCCTTTGAACTCACAATTTCAGAAAATTCTCTCTTGAATCTTATGTGACATAAGGGAGAGTTTTAGAGTTTTTTCACCCCATATTATAGGGATTTGATCCCTATCCATCAAATATTGATTATTAGAAATTGTGAGGTGATCCCTTATTATTTACATTATATTTTCCATACTCTTCTTGATCCAAATGGTTCTATGTTATGGAAATGGAACTTAAAGTGGTATTGTTGAATGGTATTGATGGGGTATGTTGTCACGACCCGTCCTCGGGGCCCGTGCCGTGACTACCCCAAGCCTGCCTTCCATAGGCCAGGGGCTGGCGACTAGCACCAAAGGCGTAAAATCCCAATAACTGGGAAGGCATTGCCTTTATAAAAGAAAACAAGCACCACAGAGTACAAGCGGAAGTAAACACTAAGTACAAAAAGAAGAGCTGAAAAGTAAAAAGGGGCCGGAAATACAAGCCCAACTGTAAAGTACAACTCGAAAGGGAAAACAGCGACTGAAAAGTAAAGCTGCTACGCTGAGATGTCCACTGGAAATCCCACCTGAAGGGTGGGTACAGATAGCTCTTCTGCTCCTCGGGTCCCGCCGTCTGCTCCGAGTATGTCCCGCCCAGTGGTCTGCCTCTGGGTACCGCCTCGTCGTATAGTCCACCTCCAGGTACCGTCCAGTCCTCGAACACTCGGCCTCTGCCAGCACTGTCCGTCGTCTGCAACCAACACAACGAGGTGCGGGCATAGCCCGTGCAGGGGTGAGTATAACGATACTCAGTAGGGACCCCGAGACCCTCAAGGTCTCACTAAAACCAACAAGTATAACCACAAGAAGATCACAACAGATAAACTCTACTTAGGTATATGCCCATACACATACCTAAGTTATCAAGTAACCCATCTCAGTCATGAGGAAACACAAGGATCATGAGATCAACGGATAACCACTACCCAGGTATATGCCCATACATATACCTAAGTTAGCAAGTGACCCATCTCAATCATTAAGTAACACAGGGTCAAAAGTCTCAGCTCAAACCAGGATTTTCATTATCGAAACCGTAACTGCTGAAGAGCCCCGTCTCTGAAGTGTGCAGTAGTCCTGTCACGACTCCGAGGTACTGCTCACTAACCTAAGACTGCTGAAGTACTCCTCCTGTCGAGTACTGCGGGTCTGCTGCCAACTACCAGGCGCTCCGTCCGCTGAGGGTCTGCTGCCAAATACCGGGCGCTACCCAGATAGCCTACAGAGGTACTCCTCCTGTCGAGTACCGCGGGTCTGCTGCCAACTACCAGGCGCTCCGTCCGCCGTGGGTCTGCCGCCAAGTACCGGGCGCTCCGTCCACTGGGCTAGTCGACTCACTCCAAGTCGAGTCGGTCAAGCAGTCGTCAGGTCTCAGCCGGCTACACGGTCTCCGTACTCTGCACGCTCGTCTCCGGGAGGGTCCGCTCCACGAGCTACTGGTCGATACTCCAAGTATCACAAAGTCCCACGAAGAAGTGTCTCAAAGGTCCGTCTCGTCACAGGGGTCTCAACGCAACAGACGGCGCGTCGTTCGGACGCCCGGTCTGTGAGTTATTAGCCTTTTCGTCCCAGGGGCCCGGTTGGTTTCGAGTGCGAACCAATCCCGGCCGTATCTCAACTGTACCCCGAACTCCCATAGGGTATACTCATAGGGACCGTTTCTCTTCGTGATCATCAATGCCGCTGACGGTTCGTCAAGCGGACGTCCTGTCTGAAAGATATCAGATTTCCCGTTCCAGGGGCCCGGTTGGATTTCGTGAACAATCCAACCCGGCCATACTCCGACTGCATCCAAAACTCGGGCGGAGTATGTCAAAAGTTCCGTCTCATCAAGAGGAAGTCAACGAAACAGACGGCACGTCAATCGGACGCCCGGTCTGTGAGTTATTGGCATTTTCGTCTCCGGGGCCCGGTTGGTTTTTAAGGAAAAACCAACCGACCGTACTCCACCTGCGTCCAAACCTCGGGCGGAGTATGCCAAAAGATCCGTCTCACTAAGAGGATCACAACGCGACTGACGGTGCGTCAATCGGACGTTCGTAGCTCAAGATATGAGCGTTTCCGCTCCGAAGGCCCGGTTGGTTTCGTGAACGAACCAACCCGGCCGAACTCAAAGTAGTCCGAAACCTTGAGTGCGATATACCGAAACGACCGCCTCGATCCAAGGATCGCGTTGCCGCAGACGGTTCGTCGTTCGGAGGTCCGAGGCTCAAGATAAGGCCAAGAGACCGAAACTGGTCCGAAACGGGGGGTCCGGGTCCGGACCGACCCGGCCCGACCCCCCCTCAGGTCGGCCCGACCCGGGTCGACCCGACCCGGGTCCGACAGAACCGGGTCGGACCGACCCGGTCCGCTGGACCCGGCCCGGCCGGTGGCGGCGCGGCCGGCCAGCGGCGGCGCGGTCCGGCCAGCGGCGGCGGCGCGGTCAACGCGCCGCGCATGTGTCGCATGCGGGGGGGTGTAACCCCCCCTTTTCCCGGATCTCGGCCGGCCCTTTGGCCGGCCGTTTCTTTACACACGCGGGACCCACCCGCGGGTCCCGCCTCCTGTCCAAGCGGCGGCCGGCGCGGCCGGCCGCCTTCTCTTCTCCGCCGCGGCCGTAGCCGCGGCTCCTCCTCGGTCTCCGGCGGCCGGCGAGGCCGGCCGCCCCTGGTTATTCCGCCGCGGCCGTAGGGCCGCGGCCCACCCGATCTCCGGCGCCGGCAAGGCCGGCGCCCATGGCTGCTCCGCCGCGGCCATAGGGCCGCGGCCCTTCTTGATTCCCGGCGGCCGGCGAGGCCGGCCGCCCCTTGCTCCTCCGCCGCGGCCATAGGGCCGCGGCTGTTCTGATCTCCGGCGGCCGGCGTGGCCGGCCGCCTCTTGGTGTCTTGCCGTGGCCGTCCAGCCGCGGTTCTTCTTTTTCCGCCGGTGGCCGGTTTTCTGGCCGCCCTTCTTGTTCGGTCCTTGTAATATTTTCGTAGCGTAACGACGTCGCGCCCCACCGCCATGGCCCGACTCCGGCCGCGGTCTCATCCGTTCTCAAAGGCGTGGCATTATAGCGTCGCGGTTCTTCGCCGTGACCCAAACCGGCCTTTATCCTTTTTGTTCCTGCACGGTGCGACGACACCGCGTCGTCTCCGCTAAAACAACACGAAAGCTTAGAAGGGGGAGGAGAATCGGTCGTGTTCGTGCGGTCCGATCTCCTCCCGTTATAACGATATCAGTTGGTCAATCGAGTATACACAACAATGAACGTTTCACAAAATTTAATAAAATTTGGAACTATGCCCAACGGATTTTCTTTCATGCTCGAGGGAAAGAAAACACATAATTTAAATAAGACAAACCCCTACCTCAAATAACAACTCGGCGTTCGTCAACGGCCGCGGGAGATGTGTGTCGCGGAAGTCGGACGTCACGGAGGAAGACGTCGTCGGCATCGCGGTTATGGCGTCGCGGTAGACGGACGTGGGTTCGCCGCGAGAGGCACGTCGCGGAAAGGATGCGTTGCGGCGTCGTGGAGGAAATCCAACGCGTTGCAGTCCGTCGTCGTGGAAGAAGGTCGCCGCGTTCTTCGTCATGGAGGAAGAACTCACAAGAAGTCTCCCTCCTTTCCTCTCCGCACAGCATAACCCAAAAACCCAAACATAGGAAACTAAACCAAGAATTAAATAAAAGGGTTTGGAATTTCAAAGGTTTGAAATTCAAACCACTTCATTTAATTCTCCTCATTTAAATCTTAAGTTATAACTTAAGTTTATTAAGTTTCCAACCTTAACTCCACGTGACTCTTGAATTCCAAGAGTTTGAAAATAAAACTAACTCATGTAATAAATTACACAAGTTGTCAAAATAATAAAGTGGAGTTTAATGAGGAGTTAGGAAAAAATGAAAAGGTGGGGGCTCGTGTGGGCCCCACCTTCCTCATAACCACACATGGGAAGTTGGGTGGTTGTGGGCCCCACCAACAACTTCCCATGAGAGAGTCTAACAACCAAGAATAAAATAAAATTCACACACAAAATTTTATTTTACTTATTTTTTAAACCCCAAAACTAACTTTCAACCCGCAACAAACGCAACTCCCGAAAAGGTCTCTTTAAGCGAATATCGGCGCTGCGAGTTCATCGGTGCCCTCGGATTTCAATTCCGAGCACCGTATCAAAAGTTAGGAATTCCCGCTCGTTCGTTCACTGAACGTACCCGAGCCAAACTTCGGAAATTAATTCCGGGCACTCCGGGCCTCGGAATCAGGTGCCGTCTGAAACCGCGCTCTTGTAAAATTCTAAAGAAAATTAAGAAAAAATTTCCCTTGAATTTTACGGGTCTTTACATTACTCCCACCTCAGGGCTTTACGTCCCCGTAAAGCTTCAACTCACACTTAAGGGAAACAAAGTAGTACTGAGCACGCAACTGAGCTTTACGCTCTCATATGCTCACCTGAAGATCTTGTGCTACCCGAGAAGCACCCCAGAGGAAGCAACCGTTCACGTAGAACCTACTCTTGTCGATCCTCAATCTCTACTAGAATCTCTGTGCTTATCGCCCTATCATCGACGTCCAACTCCCCGGGGTCGATGACGTGTGAAGAAACATACACGTATCTCAACAGCTGAGACACGTGGTGGACACTATGCACCCGGTGCGACTGAGGTGGTAGGGTTAAGCGGTAAACCTCCTCGCCTACCCTGCTGAAGATCAAAAGGGTCCATCGAACTTCGGAGATAACATGCCGCCTCGGCCACATCTCCGAAACCTCATCGGGTTGAGACCGTATAAGAACGTGTTCGTCACCCTCGAACTCAAGAGGTTTCCCTTTTTAGGTTAGAACTGAACTCAAACTCCTGCTGCCACAGGGGTAGGGTTAACCAACTCAAGAGTAATCGGTCACACCCTCTTATGTTTGAGTTTAACATGAGCTGCCCAGGGTTTCCTTTTCGCCGACCAAGGAAAACCCATTCCGACGTTTGCCTAAAACAGTCAACCGGGGTATGATTTGTGAATCAAAACCATACCCAGATCAACGTCGTAAGGCCTCTACGCTGCCACCAAGAGATTCCAACCGAAACTCTCGCCTCGAGGTCAAATCACACCGTCGGCGTAAGCGTGATTATCGAGTCTCCTTCCAAAGGTATCTCCAGACGTGAGGGTCAAGTCTACGGCTTACCCGGAACCTCTAGGTCTGGGACATGATTCGTGGAAGGGTAGAATGATTGGTTCCTATGTCTATAGATATGGCAGCTCGTGATAGACATAATTCGTACCCCGAATCATTCTTAGAGCTACTGGGTCACACTTCTTGACCGTAATGCAGCTACTCTCCTCCCCAGCCCTCCTGCTCCCTGAGCCTGGCGGGGACTACTAAGTCGGGTGGTCGTAACATGTCGAAACGTACACCACCACATGCTGCTCTCCAAGCTCCGCTTCCATGTCTGCTACCCTGCAGATTCATCTGTCCCTTGCACTTCCTCCTCCTGAAACATTTTTACACGCCCGAGTCTCTGAGACTGGCGCTAGTTTCCTGCCTTTCACTGCTAACGTTCACAACCACAAAGGTTCTCTCTAGCATCCTAACATAGGTAGGAATGCATAGAGGAAAAGAAATGGTTCGGATGTCCTTTAGACACACTTCGCTCAGAAGTTCGAGTCTAAAGAACTGATCACAACGTAACCAACGAGTACCAAGATCGATTGGTATGCCACGTTGAGTGCTCTGCTTCCGACATGTCGTACTGTCGAAGCTGTATTAGCTCCAGAAAACTCACAACCACCTCCTCAAGCCAGTCCTCAGCCGCCTACGAGTCAGGCTCACCTCGAAACTTGAGGGATATATGGTGCTAAAACATATGTAAGGCACTAAGCCTGTGATTCTCTGCTACCGGTACTGCCGGTAGTGTCTGCTGACCAACAGGTAGTGACATAGCTGGCGCACTACCCGTAGGTACTATCCCAGGTATCGGTTCGCGTAACGAAGCCTCATTACTATAAGGACCAACCTCATGGTCACTCACTGGAAACAACAGGAGCTAAGATCATCATCCGCTCTACTAGTAACAAAGCTTGGCGTAGAACTCTAGCAATTGCCTCCATCCAGTCCACTGCTGCCTGGGAAATCTATCTCGCCTCGTATCCTCAGAGGCCTCTACTGCTGGAACTCGTGCATCGCGCTCTGCTAGCGTGCATCGTCAGCTAGTGGAATCTGCTGCCTAACGGGTGGTGGTGCAGCTGGTACACCATCCGAAGGTGCCAACACTGAAAAAGGGCCCTGCACTGGAGTCTCGCTGCTCGGTGGGCCATCATGAAAGAAACAACGTAACACGATCAAACGATTATACCTGGTGAGCTGACCTGGTTTGAGCTGTTTTAAGGGGAAAAACCTTTGAAAACACACACGCAATCAGTGTTTTCGTGCACAAAGTCGGAAATCAGTTGTCAGGGTCCTGGTGTATGGATACGTCGGCCGCCCGCACCAACACTGGACTCCCTGAACTGAAAACCACACTCGGTACTCTCAACACTATTGCTTCACAGAAAGAAACATCAGAGTTATAAGTTCTGCGGTAGAACCGAACTCCTCTGATACCAATTTGTCACGACCCGTCCTCGGGGCCCGTGCCGTGACTACCCCAAGCCTGCCTTCCATAGGCCAGGGGCTGGCGACTAGCACCAAAGGCGTAAAATCCCAATAACTGGGAAGGCATTGCCTTTATAAAAGAAAACAAGCACCACAGAGTACAAGCGGAAGTAAACACTAAGTACAAAAAGAAGAGCTGAAAAGTAAAAAGGGGCCGGAAATACAAGCCCAACTGTAAAGTACAACTCGAAAGGGAAAACAGCGACTGAAAAGTAAAGCTGCTACGCTGAGATGTCCACTGGAAATCCCACCTGAAGGGTGGGTACAGATAGCTCTTCTGCTCCTCGGGTCCCGCCGTCTGCTCCGAGTATGTCCCGCCCAGTGGTCTGCCTCTGGGTACCGCCTCGTCGTATAGTCCACCTCCAGGTACCGTCCAGTCCTCGAACACTCGGCCTCTGCCAGCACTGTCCGTCGTCTGCAACCAACACAACGAGGTGCGGGCATAGCCCGTGCAGGGGTGAGTATAACGATACTCAGTAGGGACCCCGAGACCCTCAAGGTCTCACTAAAACCAACAAGTATAACCACAAGAAGATCACAACAGATAAACTCTACTTAGGTATATGCCCATACACATACCTAAGTTATCAAGTAACCCATCTCAGTCATGAGGAAACACAAGGATCATGAGATCAACGGATAACCACTACCCAGGTATATGCCCATACATATACCTAAGTTAGCAAGTGACCCATCTCAATCATTAAGTAACACAGGGTCAAAAGTCTCAGCTCAAACCAGGATTTTCATTATCGAAACCGTAACTGCTGAAGAGCCCCGTCTCTGAAGTGTGCAGTAGTCCTGTCACGACTCCGAGGTACTGCTCACTAACCTAAGACTGCTGAAGTACTCCTCCTGTCGAGTACTGCGGGTCTGCTGCCAACTACCAGGCGCTCCGTCCGCTGAGGGTCTGCTGCCAAATACCGGGCGCTACCCAGATAGCCTACAGAGGTACTCCTCCTGTCGAGTACCGCGGGTCTGCTGCCAACTACCAGGCGCTCCGTCCGCCGTGGGTCTGCCGCCAAGTACCGGGCGCTCCGTCCACTGGGCTAGTCGACTCACTCCAAGTCGAGTCGGTCAAGCAGTCGTCAGGTCTCAGCCGGCTACACGGTCTCCGTACTCTGCACGCTCGTCTCCGGGAGGGTCCGCTCCACGAGCTACTGGTCGATACTCCAAGTATCACAAAGTCCCACGAAGAAGTGTCTCAAAGGTCCGTCTCGTCACAGGGGTCTCAACGCAACAGACGGCGCGTCGTTCGGACGCCCGGTCTGTGAGTTATTAGCCTTTTCGTCCCAGGGGCCCGGTTGGTTTCGAGTGCGAACCAATCCCGGCCGTATCTCAACTGTACCCCGAACTCCCATAGGGTATACTCATAGGGACCGTTTCTCTTCGTGATCATCAATGCCGCTGACGGTTCGTCAAGCGGACGTCCTGTCTGAAAGATATCAGATTTCCCGTTCCAGGGGCCCGGTTGGATTTCGTGAACAATCCAACCCGGCCATACTCCGACTGCATCCAAAACTCGGGCGGAGTATGTCAAAAGTTCCGTCTCATCAAGAGGAAGTCAACGAAACAGACGGCACGTCAATCGGACGCCCGGTCTGTGAGTTATTGGCATTTTCGTCTCCGGGGCCCGGTTGGTTTTTAAGGAAAAACCAACCGACCGTACTCCACCTGCGTCCAAACCTCGGGCGGAGTATGCCAAAAGATCCGTCTCACTAAGAGGATCACAACGCGACTGACGGTGCGTCAATCGGACGTTCGTAGCTCAAGATATGAGCGTTTCCGCTCCGAAGGCCCGGTTGGTTTCGTGAACGAACCAACCCGGCCGAACTCAAAGTAGTCCGAAACCTTGAGTGCGATATACCGAAACGACCGCCTCGATCCAAGGATCGCGTTGCCGCAGACGGTTCGTCGTTCGGAGGTCCGAGGCTCAAGATAAGGCCAAGAGACCGAAACTGGTCCGAAACGGGGGGTCCGGGTCCGGACCGACCCGGCCCGACCCCCCCTCAGGTCGGCCCGACCCGGGTCGACCCGACCCGGGTCCGACAGAACCGGGTCGGACCGACCCGGTCCGCTGGACCCGGCCCGGCCGGTGGCGGCGCGGCCGGCCAGCGGCGGCGCGGTCCGGCCAGCGGCGGCGGCGCGGTCAACGCGCCGCGCATGTGTCGCATGCGGGGGGGTGTAACCCCCCCTTTTCCCGGATCTCGGCCGGCCCTTTGGCCGGCCGTTTCTTTACACACGCGGGACCCACCCGCGGGTCCCGCCTCCTGTCCAAGCGGCGGCCGGCGCGGCCGGCCGCCTTCTCTTCTCCGCCGCGGCCGTAGCCGCGGCTCCTCCTCGGTCTCCGGCGGCCGGCGAGGCCGGCCGCCCCTGGTTATTCCGCCGCGGCCGTAGGGCCGCGGCCCACCCGATCTCCGGCGCCGGCAAGGCCGGCGCCCATGGCTGCTCCGCCGCGGCCATAGGGCCGCGGCCCTTCTTGATTCCCGGCGGCCGGCGAGGCCGGCCGCCCCTTGCTCCTCCGCCGCGGCCATAGGGCCGCGGCTGTTCTGATCTCCGGCGGCCGGCGTGGCCGGCCGCCTCTTGGTGTCTTGCCGTGGCCGTCCAGCCGCGGTTCTTCTTTTTCCGCCGGTGGCCGGTTTTCTGGCCGCCCTTCTTGTTCGGTCCTTGTAATATTTTCGTAGCGTAACGACGTCGCGCCCCACCGCCATGGCCCGACTCCGGCCGCGGTCTCATCCGTTCTCAAAGGCGTGGCATTATAGCGTCGCGGTTCTTCGCCGTGACCCAAACCGGCCTTTATCCTTTTTGTTCCTGCACGGTGCGACGACACCGCGTCGTCTCCGCTAAAACAACACGAAAGCTTAGAAGGGGGAGGAGAATCGGTCGTGTTCGTGCGGTCCGATCTCCTCCCGTTATAACGATATCAGTTGGTCAATCGAGTATACACAACAATGAACGTTTCACAAAATTTAATAAAATTTGGAACTATGCCCAACGGATTTTCTTTCATGCTCGAGGGAAAGAAAACACATAATTTAAATAAGACAAACCCCTACCTCAAATAACAACTCGGCGTTCGTCAACGGCCGCGGGAGATGTGTGTCGCGGAAGTCGGACGTCACGGAGGAAGACGTCGTCGGCATCGCGGTTATGGCGTCGCGGTAGACGGACGTGGGTTCGCCGCGAGAGGCACGTCGCGGAAAGGATGCGTTGCGGCGTCGTGGAGGAAATCCAACGCGTTGCAGTCCGTCGTCGTGGAAGAAGGTCGCCGCGTTCTTCGTCATGGAGGAAGAACTCACAAGAAGTCTCCCTCCTTTCCTCTCCGCACAGCATAACCCAAAAACCCAAACATAGGAAACTAAACCAAGAATTAAATAAAAGGGTTTGGAATTTCAAAGGTTTGAAATTCAAACCACTTCATTTAATTCTCCTCATTTAAATCTTAAGTTATAACTTAAGTTTATTAAGTTTCCAACCTTAACTCCACGTGACTCTTGAATTCCAAGAGTTTGAAAATAAAACTAACTCATGTAATAAATTACACAAGTTGTCAAAATAATAAAGTGGAGTTTAATGAGGAGTTAGGAAAAAATGAAAAGGTGGGGGCTCGTGTGGGCCCCACCTTCCTCATAACCACACATGGGAAGTTGGGTGGTTGTGGGCCCCACCAACAACTTCCCATGAGAGAGTCTAACAACCAAGAATAAAATAAAATTCACACACAAAATTTTATTTTACTTATTTTTTAAACCCCAAAACTAACTTTCAACCCGCAACAAACGCAACTCCCGAAAAGGTCTCTTTAAGCGAATATCGGCGCTGCGAGTTCATCGGTGCCCTCGGATTTCAATTCCGAGCACCGTATCAAAAGTTAGGAATTCCCGCTCGTTCGTTCACTGAACGTACCCGAGCCAAACTTCGGAAATTAATTCCGGGCACTCCGGGCCTCGGAATCAGGTGCCGTCTGAAACCGCGCTCTTGTAAAATTCTAAAGAAAATTAAGAAAAAATTTCCCTTGAATTTTACGGGTCTTTACATATGTTGTGATCTAGGGCGCTAAAACCTTCTTGGTATAGTTTTGATAATGTGAGAGTATCTTATTCATCGTTTCCTTATGTAGAAAATAAGAAATTTTTGTTGGAGGCATGCAAACCTTGTTCTATTTTTGTTTTTAAATGATTATATGATTCTAGAATACTTTATTCTTCCATTGTCTGAATGGTTAGGGACAACGAAAGAATATAATGAATCAGTTTAAATGAAATTTAAGGGGATGGGATAAAATCTCATGTGTTTACTTGATTTTTTTATTTTGATTCTAAAACTATGCATAATATCTAAAATTATAAAAAAAATCACTATAATTTATAATACCCATGTTTGAAGTGGCTAAAAATAATTATGAGCACTTATTATGTTTATTTTATTGAAAGAGACTCTCATAAAAGGCTATTCACTTATATATGTTTAGTAAAACGGTTGTGTGCGAATATAGACAATTTTTCAAAATTAGTCTTTTTATATTTAATGAAATTATGTGAAATCCCTCTTTAAAGAGTAAAGTTTTTTTCTGTGGGTGTGGATGCTAAAATCTTGGGGTGTGTGTGTTTCTGGATTATTATTACTAATATGGGAACCTTTTGTGGTTTTTTTGGTGAAGGTGATTATTGGACAGAAGATGGAATGTGGTGAGGGATTGGGGTAGAAGTGTTTTGGCATGGGGGTATATTGTGGGTTGAGTTATGGTGTTTTATTGATTTTTGTTGTTTTATGATGGGTTGGCTATAATGTTGACCTAATATTGAGATATGGAGTTTTTGTGAGATAGTAGGGCTTTTGTGATGTGGTTGTGTGGTAGTTTGAATATAGTTATGAAATTAGTCTAGGGGTGATGAAATAGTAAATACTTGTCCTAGAGTTGAATAAGCGGAAATAGGTTAATGAAATGAGTAATAATAAGTGGGTTAAAATGAAATATATATCGACTATAAATAAACATAGGGACTTCTAAACATTGGATTTTCTTTTATAAAGGCTTCAATTGTTTAATAAATAAAACATAATATGCTGGTAAATATGTAAATATATAAAATCTATAAATAATTAATAGAATGGTGGAATGTGTAGTGGTTTTCTTTAGTGGTCAGGTCACATATAACAGTGGTAAATGATGGTGGTAGATGTTGTATAGTGATGTGGAAGTGTTGTGGGTATGATAGAGTTGTTGAATGTAAACACATAAGTTGGATATTATGTGATATATATTATAATCATATTCTCATATTATTTATATATACACCCCACTCTAATCAACCACTGCATACCAACACCCAAATGTCTTGGAGCAATTTTCTCTGACATCAAGGATAATAAGTAAAACAATGACTGGTAACCCCTTCTTCCACACTCTCAATTCAGTTTTTTCACATGGCGATGGTACCCAATTTGTGGAGATAGCTTATTGTGAAAGGATATGATTTGAGGTAGGGGTTATTCATGGTAGGAGGAGGGCACAAGTCTGAATTCCATCACATTCATGATACCCTACTACTATGTCATGGAATTTTTCATTTATTATGAGATAGAGAGGATGGTGATTGATACTATAAAATGATGTTAGCCCTTTTAAGAGGCCAGGGTTGGAAGGTTTGAGACCTGACCCCACTGGACATGACTTGATATGTGCTTTCAAATTCATTCAAAGAAGGGATGTGAAAACATGAAATTTGATGTTGGGGGTGAAAGAGTAGAAAATCAATGGAAAAGTGGGTGCAAGGTGACTTTACCCAAGTTCATGATACTATTTTAATATATTAAATTTGTTAATTGGTGAGTGATAATTGGTGAGGATGAGACACTTTTTTGACATATTTTGGGGTATGTTTGTTCTACTATTTATTCACTGGTTCATTAGTATGCTCTTCTCAAATTTTCATTACTCTAGTTGGGTATGATCCTGTGAGTAAATAAGATATACTCATTCAACGTATATATATATATTTAATATTCTCAAATATACAAGAGTGTTTTAGAGATAGATTATGCCATTTAAAGCTTAGTGGATCGAGTTTCTATAAAGTTTCTACTTTATTATTTCCCTTGGAACTATTTTATTTTTTAGTTTTACTTTTCTTTAATGAAATATGCTGTGGGATGGTTTTTGATTATTTATGTTATGTGATAGAGTTTCTTAGTGGTTTTGTATATTTTATCTCAAACCTTCTCATAACCTGATGTTTAATTACTCCTACTTGATTGTTTTATATACCCCTTTTCTAGTAAAAAATTTGTTCTCTAAAGGAGTCATACTTTAGGGTTATTATCCCCTTACTTCATTACCATCACTAGTTGGGTACCTTTAGAAGGAGGGTTCATGGTACAACTATTTATGTTTTTAAAAGTGGATACTTAGATAACATGCATTATGGTGAGTAGTAGTTGAGATGACTAGAGATGTAAGGTGAAACACCACTCGTTATCATGGTAAGGTGGATGGTTTGGGACTGTGTAAGTGATGGATGAAATAATCCATAAACATATATTGAGGGAAATATACATTGATTCTAACTAGATAGGTGATAACTCAATTTATATAGTTAGATAAAATAGATTTTTTATTATTATGATTTAGTATTCCTTTACATTATTTTTTTAAAAAAATATAGAGTTTCCATAGGATTTCATTCTGGTTGGAAGTTTTAGGTCTCAACATCCTTTATTTGGTATGTTCGATAGTTTTGTCTTTAGAATCAACAATTTGACAAAATATGAAATTATTTCCCTTCTTGATAAATGGAATAATATGATTCATTTCGATTTAATGAAGGACTTGATAATATTTTTTCCTAGACCTCCACATATTTTTATTGTTAGTCATTATCGTCTATTTTATGAATTTCATATGATGTGGGATATTCCTACTAAAACGGTGTGTGTAAGTTTCCTTAAACATTCACTGCTATTTCAAAACACCTCTATTTTTTTTCTTGGAAGCCTAGTTGGTTTTTATCTATTTTTGGATAGAAGAATGACTTCGTTATGTCACCCAATATATGCTGACATTTTTTTGGATGTATATTTCTCTAAGGTGCTAGTGAAATTTATTGGGATCACTATTAGGGAAGAGTTCTGATGAAAACAAGTCAATGTTTTCAAATAATGGTTGGAATACATTATTTCATGCATGCATCTAGGCCACTTACCTTCATATTTTTTTCAAGTACATGAAAAGGAACATAAGGATATATATTCATTATTTCAACATGCAAATGGAGATAAGAATTACACTTCCCTAACTATGGACTAGATTGATTATGGTGGGTCAGTTCCATCCAAAAGTATTCAAGGGGAGGTGTGACCCAGAAATGTTAATATGAAGATTAATTACATTTTAAATGAATTGAAAAATGATATGGTATACTCTAAACATGTAAAATCTACTACGTGGTTAATGTAAATTGAGGGAGTGGGGACTAACATGGAATCTAACCTCGAATTTTAAAACTCTACCTCTAATATAGTGTATGTTTTATTACAAGAAATGTTATTAAGATTGAAATGGTGTTGAAAGTGTCAAACATGAGAGGTACTATGGGATTTTCAGTTTGAGAGAGCTCAATTAAAGGTTTAAAGGGTTGGGTGAAAACAGTGAAGTGGCCTACTACTAGAAGGAAGATGGAAATGATAAATATTGGAAACTGTTTTGAAGCCATGGAAACTGAAGAGCCAACCCTCAAAAATAGTGAAACTGAACGGGTAGAGAACCTCAAGGAAAGAGAATGACTATAAGAGGATGAATCAAGAGATGAGGTATTTAGTCAATGTTTTAGAGGTAGTGCAGAGGGAGACCAAAGTAGAGGAATTTACAGCCCATGGAGGAATAAAGGGAGGAAGGATTCTCTAGAATTGATGATCTGGATTCTTATCAAGAAGAAGAAAGTAAAAGGGAAGAAGGATTGCTCCTACTATTCCACGCCAATGAAGATGTGATCATCCTTAAATTCAAATTCTAAGGAGATGGTCTCTATCTTATCTTCTACTGATAAGGAAACCAAAGGTGGGGATCCAGAAAGAAATGTGATGAAAATAGATTTGATGGAATACCATAAACCAATGAAGGGAGGATCTATGGTAGAGGATTATGAAAACACTAAGGTCACCACTGTTTTGGGTGTTACCATGATGGGTGGACCATTTGATGAGCAACCAGAGGTAGGTAATGAAATTGAAAATATGGGTGAAACAAGGGATCTTATCAACTATTCGAGTAAAAAATTATGGAGGTGTCATTTTTGATTAAGGTCCCCATATAGGTGGAATAATGGATGGATGAGAGATTAATCCTTGTGGAAAACTATAATGAGATGTGTGATTGGATTAACAATAAGGACCTTATTTTAAAAAGGAGATTTGATGAAAGGAAGATAAATTCAAAAGAGTACATTAAAATGTGAGGCATGGAGTCAAATTAGATTGAAGACCTTAACAAGGAAAACCTGATTAATAGGTGGTCTTTATTGGAAATTATTTATCTATAATTATTCCAATATGTTTAATAATTATTTTAATGGTTTCTGTATTTTCAAAAGTGCATGATGTTTTAATATTTACTTTGTAGGGTATCACACCTTTTCCTTAAAAGTGTGTGAAATTAATAAAAAAGAAATATTAAGTCTTAAAATAACGTTTTTAACTATCATTGATTTAACATATATTTATTGATAATAAATTATATGTATTTATCATGAAATGTATTTTATTATAGTCATTTTCAAAATTATATCAAGTTTATACTCATCCCAAACATACTCAATTCAGTAGATATGTAAAAAAGGTGGGTCATGATAAAGAAAATGAAGATAAGTATATTTTAAATGATGATATGTGTATCCAAATTAGATATATATCAAATTATTTTGGATTTGGTGGCTTGAGTTTGACTTATATTGATTATCTTGAGTTATTATGTGTCTTATTTTTCTTTTTTTTGATATTGAATTTTTAATACAAATGTTTTTCCACTGTAATATTTTTTTAATTTTTTTTATTTATGGAGATTTATATTCTTATAAATATTTATAATTTATTTCAATGAAGGAAAATTAGTCTCTCAGTTGATTATTTTATCCCTTAATACCATTCATCAACCTCTGGTAGGGATATACTTGAGGCCAAAGGGAATCCATGTACCCATATTGGGATTTAGGCTATTGTATTGGGTTATATAGATTATGTTTATTCATAAAAATAATATCATGTAAAAGTATGGATGTTTTTTAATTTATATTTATATTTTTAAATTTTTATCTCATTATTTTTATCGATTTGGTGTTGTGTATAATGTGGTGGTGTGATGAAGAGGTGAAGTGGAGATGTATGGTGTGGTGATGACTTGTGGAAAGAGGAAGTTATCGTATATACCATTGTTTATTTATTATTTCTATACAATCCATGGATAGTTAATGAGGATCCACATTTTTGATGTTCACTAATTGAGTGAGAGGAACATTCTCCTAGTATATAGATAAGTGAAATGGTAGATTTGTTTATTTATCCTTTTTAATGGACACAGGTTACTTATATTGAGAACCTATTTTTAATCTTTGTTTAATCTATTTTTCTTGATTAATTGTTTTTTTTCTTATTTGATGTTTAGTTGGAATGTTTATATGATTTAATAAAGTATGGTAGATGGGATGGTAATGTAGATATGTGGTGGGAATTATTTTGTGGTGACATAAACACCCTCATCCTTGTCCTTGAATAAGTTGATTCCAAATATGTCCATGTATTTTTTTATACATTTAAACTAATTAGATTAGAGTAAAATATTACTGAGTTAACTTATGTTCACCCTTCTATATTCATTTTAGTTAGTTTTATAAGATGGTGTGTTGGATATTTGGAGTAACTTTTTGGGATGATGTAGTGGAACTTGGAAGATATTGTAGAGTTTTTGAGATGATTTTTTATCTATTTAATATATTTTATTTAACTAATATATATTTATTGGGATATCATGAGCTATTCTGAAATTATTTTTTTTTTATTTTTTTATTTCTAATTATTTTATTATTTCAGATAATATGAGTTCATACCCATGATGTTAAGAAATAACATGCGTCTTAATTCATAGGACCTCATGGGATACTTTAAATGTCATTATTGATACACATGAGGACTTCAAAGCTTTAGGTCATGAAATATTTTTTGTGGAGAGTGTTTCTTTTATATTAGAGGCTAGTAAAATAGACTAAGGGTATAAAAGGGCCTCTTTAATCCAAATCACAGACCTTTCATTATTTACATAAATATATTTAGGAAAAAGTGTATTAAGTTTTGGGTATAAACATAGGTCCGGTAAATGAATAATCATTTATAGTTATTGGGATTGAAAGTATAGTTTTTAGATGTTATGAGATTATTAAGAAGTGGTATGATATTGAATTTTATTTATTTATGTATAATTTAGTTGATTCAGATTGTTTTGATTTTCTTGTTTTGTTTATGTGTTTACATTGTTTTAATTAAATTAAAATTTTAATTCATTCAAAACTATATAAGATAATTGTTCCCATTAATGTAAAACAATAAATTAATAATGAAATAATTATTTTTCATATTTTTTTAAATATTATGGGGTTGAGTCACATTTTTTATTAAAAAAGAATGTTTTTAATTCAGTTGAGTGGAATCCCATACACGACCCTAATGAACAATGAATCATAGACATAATACTACATAGCGCAATGGCCCAACAACCAAAATGTCTATACATGACCCTAAGTACTTGAGTTACTAGTCTGTATCATCTCATGTCACCAGTCATACAACATGCCCCTCCCCATTCTAGTAGTTATCACACCATTATCCCAATCTTAATGTTGCATTACCACTATCTATAAAATATTTAATTATGCTAGAGTAACACATCGAAGAAGATAACACCTCTATCCATGGTGTGGGAGTAGGGATGAATGATAGGTTATAGTACACCCATATTTCTTTTTATGCTTCCCTCATGATTATGCCTATGTAGCCTTACTCTTTTATTTCATACCTATTTCTCCACATCCTCAAACCAAAACCAAGTTTAGATAGTAACATGTATGGGGTCCCCTCCATAACACTGTGGGGATGTAAGGTCATATGATAAGAATCATCACACCCATACCTCTAATTGAGGATACCCATCTAGATGTTTCTTCATGAATTTCCTTCTTATTGTGTTAATACATATGTTTGGTTCTTATAATTATAGACACTAAAAACTAGTGATGACCCTAAGGTCTCATTCATTTAAGGCCCAAATCCCATTACAAATAACCCTAATATGAAAAACATATACTGGATATGTAGCCCATGTATCATTGAATCCTTAATCCAAAGGGCCTACCTGATCTTGCAATGCCTCCAAAAACATACATCCATCATCTAGACCACTTAATCATATACCATCGACCAATACCGGCTACCATGATTATCATCACTGATTTTCTCAAATGGAAGATTCAGGAACAACATTGTAATGAAGTTCCAGCTACCTAGATCTTCCTCCATACCACCTTCAACTATGGCCTCATCCATGGTTCACCAAGTCTCCTCAGACTTATCTCTCTATATATCACAGGTGTTCAACTAGCATAATGGTCATGAATAAGTCATTATGAAACTATTCCCTCAAGATATTCTCCTAGGGTTATAGTTGAATTTATCCAAAAATCGGCATGTTTGTTAATTGAATGATTTTACCAAAAATAATTATTGATAGAATATAGGGATATATGAAGAAATTACATAGTAGAAATTATAATATAAATTAGTATATATGATATGAATTAATATATAACCTAGAATCAAAAAAATATAACATATATCAAATAAATATACTTAACTCTTTTATTGGTAAAAGTAATGTATCTAAAAATATATATGGTACACTAGCCTCCATTCCAACTCACTAGATAATGCTATTTCCAAATCATTGACTTATGATATGATACATAACCCAAGACATACATCTAGTTTAATATTAATACCCACTCCTTAAATGAAGAAATAATGGTTTACCCATACAAATCATAATCTGGACCATTTATTAGTATGGTGGTTATTATAATAAACTAGTAGGATTCCCCACCTACATTGACTCACTAAATAATAGTGATCAAGTTGATAAATGTGACAGTTATTAGTATATGAAACTATATAGTGAGTATGATTAAACCCACATAAATACATAATATATTTATGTCTATGCATTTCAATAATTATATTTTATTTTTTCCATAGGACACACACACCCTAAAGACTCAACTAGTACAACCAAACGAAGGATATGTGTTTCCTAGGGATATTCAAATACATGTTTACCCTCTTATAAAAATGAGGTATACAATACAAACTCTTTCATATAAAATATTTTATCACCATGATTCATTACATTATAACCATAGTGACTCCATCATTATATTCCTACCCAATTAATTAGTCATATCTCTACTTTTCAAGTAATTATACCTGTAATTTCATGAGAAATAATTATCAAATTTTTTAATTCAACACATAATAAAAAATATGGTATAAACATAAAATTAAATGTGAAAGAAAATGAAAACCAAAAAATTTTATTCCAATAAGACTCAAGAATCAAATTACAATATAAAAAATCTCATGATTAGAGAAATTAGTAAATAAAGAATGGGTCCCAACCGCATGAAATAATAATCATTGCTCTCATGAACAACCCCATGTCATATCGCTAATCCTCATTGGACACATATTACATACTTCCCATAAATCAACTTTTAATTTATTCTAGATACTGTAATATATTATAGGGGTTGGAACCCACAAAATGATATTGTAACACTACAAGTATATAATGATACATAAAATAATTTATCATATCATTTCCATCAAAAAGTTTGTGACAGAACCATGGTCTTACTTATGTGAATCCTTAGAGAAACAATTATATCATAGAATAGTATTAATCTATCCACATCCGCCAAGAACCCTCTACTATCTCTTCTGGGGTCATTTTTACTATCACTCTACATTCAGATTCCCAAGGGGAATAACAAAACTGTAGTGACTATAAATATAAACATGGGTAAATAATCAGTGTGTATAAAATCTCAAGAATAATAATAATAACAATACAAATAATTAATCATCATCCTTACAGATATCTATGACATCTCATACCAATTTAGGAAATCTTGTGATCCATGAGGTTTTCTTAAAATACAACGTGAAATTTAATGTTCATTGCTAAATCTAGTTGTACCGCATATACTATATACCCAATCAAACAATATCAAAATAGAAAACCCAAAATACAAGAAAAAGAGAAACCCATACCACTATAATGACATGATCTAATTCCCCACTAACGATCATTACAATAATGGTATAACTTACCAAAAATCCAACCTTAGCATTAAATCAAAACATCATTGCGAATACCTCCCATATTCAGCACCAAGGTCAGTCCTAATGGATCATAAAATCATGTATTAATGGATAATGGTTAGATCCTTAACCATATGTCAAAACCATCCATGGTGTCTCACACTATCCGAAAGTTAACAAATGAACTAATCACACACAAAGAATGATCACTCACAGAGTCTCATTTAAATCCTTTACCATAACTCAAAGTAGTGGGATACTAATATTAGAAGACTCTATCACTTTCATAGATATTTATTATCTTCAAATACATATATGAAAAAAATGTATCCCTATCGATTCTATATCATTGTATAAATAATTCATCACACAAGGGAAGAATTTTATTATTTTCATAATTATATCAAGAATCAATATAAAGAATGATATAAAAAGAAAACCATATATCAAAATCTCATAGAAGAATAACATATTCCAAAAATAGGCAATAATAATCATGAGTCAAACCGAACAATTTGTTTTTTTAAAATAGTATTTATTACAATAATTTAAAAACCTTAGACAAATAAAACTTTTAGAAATCATATAAAGGGTTTCACATAAAAATATAATTACGTACATCCCTTGGAAGGAAGACTGTGAGAAAATAAAAGTAAAATCATTTCTTTGAAATCACATATAAAAATATTACTTTTACACAATTCTTTAGATATTCCATTCTTAAAATCATTTATTTTAGAATTCCATTTTAAATGTAAAACCATTTTTTTTAAAACTGTGTCAAAAACCAAAACATGTTATTAAATAATTCATAGAATGGGCCGCCATTACTACTTTTTCCATGGTACAACTACAAAAAAATATAAACATTCAATATAGTCTGTGTTGGATATTAATTCAGTGCATGACCATCCCTTTTATGGAGCGATTACACAAAATGTCGTATAATCTTGCACATAATAATAATAGTAGTTCCACACATTTTTTAAATAAATTTAAGGAAACTATAAAAAAGATAGGTAATCAATATTTTTAATAAATAATGTTAACCTACATCAATTTCACAATTATTCTAAAATTTGGAACTCAAATAAAAACGCTTAGACTCCACATGAATTAATATCAATAATAAACCACACAATTTTTTTATAAGTCTATACAAAATAAAAAATACAAGACATAAGATTCAACTATGGTAACATTATTACTGCTTACTTAAGTATCCAAGAAAATTCAAAAAATAGTTTTTGTGTTAAAAAAATATTAAATATTACAAATTTATATTATCCAATGAATAATAATTATTCACACATGTATTAGAATAAAAATTATATTTACCATATAAAGATTTTTCTTAAAATATTAGGCACTGAATGCATAATATTGGAATAAAAAAGTTTTTTTATTTAATAATTAAATTTCACATAGATAGATAATTATTTTAATATAATGTATTTAAATTTTTAATAAAGATGTCAAAAAAAAATTGTGATTTTTTGGTTTTTCTGAAGATGGTGGTTTTTTGGTGAATATTAAAAAATTAATTTTTTTACAAATACCACATTTTTTATGAGAATAAAATAAAAAAAATTAAACCTTTTTTTAATAATAACTTATTTATGAAGATAAATGATGAATTTAAAAATATTATTTTTAATTTCTAAAATTATATTTGAAATTTTGGAACCTAAATTACATTTTACATTAATAAAAAATATTTTCCTTATTTTTATTTAAGAGAGTTTTCAAAAGGATAAAACTATTTTTGGCATGATTAAAATATTCTCTAACCCTTAATTTTTATTAATAATATAATTATTTTCTTGGAAGTCAATTCTATTCAAAATTAGATGAACTATTTTTAAAATTAATCAATATTTTAACATAAAAATACCAACTCAATTATAAATACCAATTCAATGTCTAATTAAACATCACCATAAAGGAATTATAAATGAATTTCCTCTCTTTTTGTCTCTCAAGAGTCTGCCCAAGGATTTTCTATGGCTTTATGGACTTCCTATCATGATTTAATAGGCTACTTTTCAAGGTAAGTGTTTATGACCCCATCTCCACCTATATTTTTCAATCCCAACATTCCCATTTCATTAAAATGAGAAATTATATTGTGCATCATTATTTTAAATTAATTATTATATTATCAATCATAAAAAAAAATTCTCCCTCATTATTCTACCTTCATTGTCCATTACAATGCTCAAAAAATTGTGTTGCCATAAAACATCCAATAATTTTGGTAAAGTAAAGAGTTTCTGGTTTTATAGAAATGAAATCCATGTCTGGATGGAGAAAATGGAAGGAAGATCTGTAATAGATAATCCTAAGAGTAATACACATAAAAAAAGATGTTTGGGTATTAAATTTACCTTTACTCGGTTCCCTACTGAGTGGATTAACTGTACACCTTGTTTGACACTCTTGAGTGATATGTATTGGATGAATCATGAGTTATTTACAAACCATAATAACGTATTATTTCGTATTGATACCCCTATAAAATTAATTTAAACTTTACCAATACATTATTACCATTACTCTGATAAGGGTACATTCCATTACATTTAGCATGACCCATTATTTCTATGTTTATTAAGGGATAATCAACTAGATAACCATTTTATTATGTTGAATGGAAAAATACTGAAATTTCATATGTCCTTATTTCTATATGGTATAAAATTAATTAACTAGCCATAATTATATATGAGGTTCCTTATGGTTAATTAATATATATATATATATATATATATATTATCCATTCTCTTAATATAGTGGATAAATTTGACATTGTTTTTTGATGGGTGGGGATCAAAATTATATCTCCCCTTGATGCATTGATATGTCTCATGAGACCAAATAATTGGGTATTTTGTGTAATCCTTACCCATTTGTGTTTGATATATTGGAATATGTAATTTATTATATATTTATAATGTTTTAAATTATTCATTCTATAACTATGTGATCGGTTATTCTTATCCATGAAATAATTTAAAATTGATTAATCTGTGGATATATTTTTTTTGGAATTTATTACGGAAGTATTATTTATTCCTTACCTTTTTTGATAATTTTTATAATACACTGCCACTAACTAAGCATCTGATATCGCTCTTATATATTGCTTCCATTTCTTTTTTAAGGAAACATGATTACTACATGTGAAATATGGATTTTAAAGGAGAAATAATAAAGGTTTTTTTTGTATGATGTATATTCAGTTCTCTGTTTAATGTAACGTTCATTTATGTATCTAGTTTCCGAACACAACTAAACTATTAGATCCAATGATCTATTTTTTACCAATTTAATAAAATAACCATCAAATATAAGTATGAGAGACGATGTGTTATATTTGGTATGAAAGAATGTTTATTAGAAACCATATGTATTAGATTTAGAAGAACATATCTAAATAATATCACCCTATGATAAACACTTAATATACTCTTGAAAAATTTCTAAACTATATGATATGAATTTTTAATAAATTCTTTGGAGTTATAAATTATGATTTATAATTCATTGTTTCAATCTTGTACAAATTAAGTATATAGAATTGTATAGAAATGGAAAAAAATAGAATGAACATAAACCATGTAAAAAATGATAATAGATGATAAATATTTCCTACCTAATCAAATAATTGAAGATTGTTTTGAAGTTGAGAATATAATGAATATATTTGGGTAGTTATCTCAGGTAATTACATATAACCATTACAACATAGAACAACTTTTTTGACCAAAATGTGATATAAAAATGATGGACCCATTCTTAAAAAACAATCTCCATCCTTCAGTGGAACCTCAAATCTGTTAATAGTGGAATAATGGATCATGCCCACAGAGAAGGTGTTATTTTTATTGAGGTGCACTAAAATAAAGAATGATAACATGGCAGTTTATCATATAATGGGAGATTCTAATAAATGGTGTTATTTGACTCAATACACTAATTAGGAATAATAGATAAACAAAATGAAAAAAAAATTCTATTGAGATTATATTCTTTGAAACGTATTTTCCTCATGAGAAAATAGTTGACCAGGGAAGGTGATTCCAAAATTTTTAGAAGAAATAAGAGGAATCTATTGTTGAGTATAATGATAAAATTATATAGTTTTAAGGACATGATTTGGACTATGAAACTCTTCTATAAATAATGATTTTTTGATTCTTTGATGGATTGAGTCCTCAAATTCAAATGGAATTGTCCTCTTAAACAATTTCATCTCAAAATAATATAGTTAAATGTTCTATAAATATTGAGAAGAAGCTATCCATGTCTTTGACATTTAAATGGAATAAAGAGAAGAATAAAATCGATGAATTCCATGTTAAAAATAATTTTAGTAAAGGAGAATAACGGATGGGTAGAGTTTGATACGTAAAAAAATTATTGGAAGAAACACCCTGAGGATTGCAAATGGGAATACAATTTTTTTACAAGTATAGAGATAAGGGCTATCAAGATCATGAGTTCATTTTAATGAATGAATTTAAAAATATCCAATGATTCAATTATAAGGTTTGGACAACCATTAAAATCAATCACCCACAAATTAAGATAAACTACCTGAGAAGATCCCGTGGGAGAAAGGATGATCCTATTCTATCACAAAAGTAGAAATAGATGTAATAAATAATGTTATAGCATGAAATTGGTTAGTAAAATAATGGTTAGATAATTCATTATTTACATTTTTATTTACACAATATTGTCTTTCAAAATTTTTTTATTAACATTAAATCATCTCTAAATGAACTAAGGAATGAGTTTCCATTTAAAACTTTTTGTGGAAATATTTTAACATAAAAATTAAATTTCCTTATCTCTATAAAAATGCATGTAGGATCCATAGTTGAGAAAGTAGTTGTATTACAAATGGTTTTCATTAATATAATCCTTAGTATGTATTATATTTGAAATTAAAATTAAAATATGTATTATTGTAAGAAATTGATTACAATCTATGAGGCTAGAATATAAGACCATATTTTTATGCGAGAAAATTCATTTCCCTAGTCTTATTCTGAACAATATCTAGTGGATCATCTTAAAAAATTATTAGAGTTAATTAATCAATAAATCAAAAGGATAGCCTTATAATAGATGATTTATCTATTGTGAGGGATTATACTAATGTGTTTCATAATGAATTACCTTGATATACATCTGATCATAAAGGTCAATTTTTTATTGATCTTATACGTGATGAAAAAACAGTATTTAATTATCCCTATAAAATGACTATAGTTGAATTAGTGGTATTAAATAAAAAATTTCCACTGTTTTTTGGCAATATATTCAAATACCATTGTGATTTACCTTAGTAAAACTGATCTTATTTGTAAACAATATAAATTTTTTGAGGTTATGCATTAAAAATGTATAAACCAATGCTGTTAATATAAATAAAATGTATTGTTAACCTCATATCATTGATATGTTTGATCAACTTCAATGTGATGAAAACTTTTTAGATAATGATATCTATTCTGGTTATCTTGTATTAAAAGTCTTGAAGGATGACAAACATAAAATGATTTTTTATAAGGTGTGGGCATTATGAGTTTATATTAATTCCATTTGTGTTAAAAAATACACCCTTTATGTTTAAGAATTTAATGATTATAGTATTCAAGTATTATATTTATATATATTTTTAGTTTTTATGGATTATATCTTGATATAATGTATGCTATATGAAGATTTTGGATACCATTTAAGAAACATAATTGACACTATATGGGTAAAATATCTATATAATAAATTTTATAATTTTGAATTTTGGAAATAACAAGTTTCTTTTCATTGTTATATTCACTCAAATTATTAAATATTAGTTGACCTCAAAAAGACATTGGTGGATAAATAATGGACTACACCAATGAATATAATTTACATATTTAGTTCCATTGGTTAAACTAGATACTCTTAAACTAGATTTTTTCCCAATTAGATAATCTATTAATCAATTTGACACATAAGGGGTTCAAAATAACATTGTAAATGGAATACGAAAAAATTTGTGTGGAACTATAGAATGGATTGATAAATTATCTTGTATTGAAATTACCAGAAAGAAAGGACTTGTAATATATGTGGATGTATTAATGAATGGGCTATTGTGAATCCTTTAGAAAAATGATAGAATTGTTTCTTATGAATCAATGAAATGTAATACCCATGAAAAAAACCCTCTAATTCCTGATCACGTGCCATCAATTGTAATATTTTCATTTAATATGTAGTTTATTAATATTTATGGGGAAATATATGATATATATACCAATAAAAAAATATTGAAGCATATATTAACTTATAGATTTTTCAATATTAGAGAAATGAGAATGTTTTAACTTCTCCAGGTTTATGAATGTACATGACACTGTCGTACAAGGAAGAAAACAAGGTAGAAAATTCATTGAGTAGTAAAGATCATGGATTCATATCTATGAGGATATAAAAAAATGTAATATACATGGTTTTTCAAATATTAGATATGGAAATTTTTATGGAAGTGGAAAAATAATTCATTTTCCTATAAATTTACTAACCATATTTACTACAGATAAGGAATATGTCTCCAAAATATGACAAGGGTTTTTAAAAGAAGATAAAATACATTGAATATGGTTTATTGAAATAATTCATATATGAAGATGAAATATTAATATCTGTAAAGAGACTATGCATACCATAAGTACTTATATTAAAGAGATAATTACTAGATGAAGTGTATAACCAAAATTTATATATACGCCCTAGTATAACCGATATATTTAGTAATCTAAGGGTGCACTTTTAGTGGGAAAACATGTAGTGATAAATTTATGGCTATGATTCAAGATGGTTGATATGACAACACTAAAGTTTGAGAGGAAAATACTATAGAGTGTAATGAAATATCTCCCTATATAAATGAGAAATTGGGATTATATCACTATATAAGTTTTTACTAAAATTTCTAAGACATCTAGACATAATGATTCTATAAGGGTCATTATTGAACAGCTGACCATATTTTTATATTTTCTAGCTATAAGGGGGGATTTACCCCTTGAATGTCTGGTGAAGGCAAATTATAGTCATGTTGTGAGATTTCATTGTGAACCTTTGAAAATTATATCTAATCATGGTCCTCCTTTAAAATTTAAATTTTGGAGTATTATACATTTTTTTAACATCAACTTATATTTCAGCACTTCTTGTCATCCTTAAACGGATGGGTAGTCTAAATAGACTATCCAAAACATCGAGTTTATTATAAGGTCATTTTAAATTGAATTAAAAGGAATGTGGGACTATTAACTACCTATGGTGTAATTTACATACAACAATATCATTAATTAGGGTACACATATAGCAATGTTTATGTCCTCGTATAAAAAATGATGATGTACTCCTACATATTATTATAGATATGGGGATAATCATAGTTGGTCTAGAACTCATTGAGAAAGAAAAATGATGGTTTGAGAAGTCTGTAATCACATAATGATATCTCAAAAAAAATCTAAAATTGATACTGATAATTGAAATAATTATCTCCCTGGTAGAGAGTTATATGATTAGTCAAGAACAAGAATCCAAATATGAGGTATATTAGATCATTTTAGATTTTGGAGATAATTGGAGATAAGAATTTTCATAATATTTTTTTAATTAAACACACTTAAGTGCATAGTTTCTTCCATGATTCAGTGTTCTGGAAGTACATCAACAACCCCAAACATGTGATGACCATTGATGAAATAGACATAGAGCCTGATCAGTCATATAAGGAAGAACCTATATAGATTGTTGACACTAGAGAAAAAGTGTTATAGAATCCTTAAACCTTACTTGGTAGTGTTATTTTTAGTAATCAAAATATTGAATAAGTAACTAGGGATCATAAGGAATTTATGAAGGTTAATTATACTAATTTTTTCATGGATTTACATACACCGTAAATTTTGATGATGAAATTATTTATGGGGTGTGAGAATATATGACCTAAGATTCGACTATGGTAATGTAACTTTTATTTATTCAACTGACTCATACAATTTTTATTTTTTTTACCATAATAAAATTATTAATTATTAAAAATTTATATTAATCAATGAATATTAATTACACATCAATGAATGAAAATAAAAATTACATTCCCTAGAAGAAGAGTTTTTGAATTTCAGTCACCAATTGCATAATTTTCAAAGACAATATTTTATTTAATACTTAAATTTCCAATAGAGTGATAACTATTATAATAAAAGTAAAATTGGGAATGAACATTTCAGCATTATTTTATTTTGAACCATTTGGATTTTTCTAAAAAGGTTATGTTTTAATGAATCATAAAAGATACAATTTTTATGAATAATATAACTTGAAGAAATAATGTTGATGTAATAATGACATAATAATTTATTATTATTTTCAAATAGAAATGTATTTATCAAGTAAAATGAAAAATTCAAAAAAATTAATTAGAATTTATAAATAGTGATTTTACATTATAGAACCTAAATTATATTTTATCCAAATAACAAATATTTTTTATTCTTTACAATTAATGGGGTTGTTTGATGTTTTAAATTAAAATTTTCTGTGTTTTAATTTTTAGACCATCCTAATATTTTCTCTACAAGGAATAAAATTTCTTTGTAATTAATTATATTAAAAATTATTTATCCTAAATAATAAAATAATTAATATTTTAGACTAAAAATACCCTCTCCTTAAGTATAAATACCCACTCAATCTCTAATTAATCCCAACTAAGAAGAAATTTAGAATGAATTAACTATAATTTTCCATCTAAAGTGTCATTGTATATATTTTCTAGGGTTCTAAGCTATTTCTATAAATATTAATGAAGATACATTACATGTTATGGAATTAAAACCCCATCTCTATTGTTATTTTTCACAATACTTCGATTTCCATTTCATTCCATTAAAAAATTTTAAAAACCATTATATTTATAAATTCATTATTTTATCATCAATTAGATTCCACAATTCCCTCTCATTATACAACCATCAGAAGCTCGTATAATAATCAAACACTCTCTTATCCACACAACATCGAAATATTCTTGTAATTAGTGTATGGTTTTGTAGAAAATAAATCTCAATATAGATACAAAAAATACATGTTGTCTCTTTCTCAAACAAACCTAGGGGTAATAACACATAAAATATTGTTTGGGTGTTAAATTGACCTTCATTAGGTGCATCAAATGTGGGCCTAAGTATATCCATGGTTTGATAATACCAAGGGATATGATTTGGATGATTAATTAGCTCTTTATGAACCTGAATAATGGAATATTTCCTATTGACACCCCAACACCATGAAATTACTATTCAACACTACATTATAATCATTACTTTAATATTTTTTCTTTCTATTAGATTTATAATAACACATTTTTTCTATGTTTATTGTGGTGTATTAACATAGAGATCCATATTGTTCTTTTTAATTATGAAATAATTATATTCCATATATAATTACTCCAATATATAAAATATTGATGACTTATAAATGATTATATATGTGGGTTCTTAGGTAACATTATTGTAGGTATTGTTTATCATTTATCTTCATATGATAAATTTGTTGGACTTTTTATTTGATGGGTAGAGACTGGAATTGTATATTCGTTCGATGCATTGATAGGTCTCATGAGAAATTCTAGTGGGTGATTTTTTATAATCATAATTCATTTATGTTCGATTTATTGGCATGTTCCCGGGAATACAAGTTAAAGATCTTTGACATTATCAATTCCATCACTATGATATTAGTTATTATTATCCATAATTTATTTAATTTTATGTTTTCACATTTTCATGTGATAAATATTTAGTTTTATAATTATTGTAATTTTCTTTTTTGTATTTAGTTTCATAAGAATAATATAATTTTGGAACTATTGATCTTTATCTTTTTTACCAATGTTATAAAATAATCATTTGATCTAGGTTATTGGGGTTGAGGTGTTATAAAACCAGCAAGACCATGGATGTGGTATTATTATGGGTGTATCCCTGGAGAAATATATTTTGTGCCATCGTAATAAGTTTAAAAATATTATCATGTATCCACAACTCTCTCTCCTAAATCCTCATCATTCATCATTCTATATATGAATATCCATAAAGAAGAGAATCAGTAGAGTAAGGATTAATATCAAGTATGAAAATAAATCAACACATGTGACCTAAACATGTATAATAATATTGACTCCTTAATCCAATGAAAAACCATGAGATCATCCAATAAATAACCCTTATTATAATGTTTTATTACATAATTCTAACTATCTTATAGGATATATTCAAAATAAATATATTACTTGATAGAAAATTTTAAATAAATAAATAAGTGAATGTATGGTCCTCCTATAAAAATATCTCAGCACTTGATAATGATTAAAATAATGCTAGGATTATCTATATGAAATCAGTATTATTCATAAATTAAAACTATATTAACACATCTCCCAAAATTCTATCTTATATATTAAAAAAAATCATACCAATACTATCTCTACTAAATATCCTATATCTATTAATCAAAACCATATGAATAATATATCATAAAACATAATCTTATCAGTCAATAAGAAAATACTATAATTAACTCATAATATGTGAATCCCTAAACTCTCTCACCCATCACTCTATCAATATAAGGTGTAACAAAATATCCTAAGGGACATCTAATATTAAAATCACAATCCTTGTGTGACCACCCATAATAGTCTAATAATAGTCCCATGACGCAGGTCTAATATCAAGGGTAGCTAAAGGGTCGTTGACTCTATCACCATAGAAGGTGCCTCTCTGGGTCTCATGAGTCTAATGTTTTTAGGAAACCCACTATTAAACCCAATTAAATCTAAAAAATCCATCACTAAAAGGAATATTTCACATGAAAATCATTTATTATCATAAATAATTATATTATTGAATATTCTATACAGGAAAATCATTAATTTAGTGTTAAAAAATTAATAACACACACATTAGAGATAAAGCATCACCTGCATTAGTATAATCAAGGTAAAATATTTATAAAAAAATTATCACCTTTTTACCTTAAAATAGAGGGAAAATATTAGTTTTATAAACTTTTAAAAGGTAATACAATATGGTATTTACTCAATCAAATACCTTAAAACCCACTAGAACCATCCTTTGAAAAGATATTAATTTTTTTGAAATTATATTTTAAAACTTCTCATTTAAATTACCATTTTCTCTTTAAGATTTCATTAAAGTCATTTTAAATTTATATTAAAATTTTTAAGATAAAACCATTTGGTTATATAAAAATTGGGATGGCATTAACTTGGACCTCCATTCATTCTATATGGTGGATAACCATCACTTTTATATCTATATCACCACCAAAATAATTGTTTTGACAATATTTATGACCCACTGGTGACTATTAGACTGACACGAGCCCAAACCACTTTATGATTTCTTACAAGGTCATGAAATAATTCCAACCAAAATAATAATTATAAAAAAAATATAAAATGACCTTTATAAAATAAATTATAATACAAAAGATCAAAATACTTAATTAGTGAGGAAAGAATCATAATACAATGTTCTAATTATTTATCGAAGAGTTTATTGTTAATCCCAACACTAAAGACGAACCATATCATAAAAAATCGTAATTCAAGAATTTATTCAAATAAATTAAAATACCATAATATATATAAATAAGATAAATACCATTGAGCTAAATGAAAATCCTAAAACTCGAACATAGGGGGTGAAAAAGAACAAATAATATACTCATTGTTATTATACAAGTAAAAGCATAAAATTATATAATTTAATTAATCAACAACTAAATCATATTTTTACTAAATTAAAAGTGAAAATCATAAAAAAACTCAATCATCCAAATGATAAATATTTGGTTTGTTATACCTCCCATAGAATCCTATAGCCACTATATTGAAAATACACTTAGATATTATGTTATTTAAATATGATCAATATAATTTTAATCAAAAATCCCCTAATAGTTCCTAAAAAATTATGAGAAGAAGAAAACAACAAGAAAGGAGAAATAAATTGGATAAACATACCATTAATCAGTGAACCAATTCCACATAGATCACCATGTGTCAAGAGAAGAAAGAGGTTGGAAGAAGAGGAGAAAGTGGAGTGAGGATCCACGATTTCAAAGTAGATGAGCACCCAAATATTGAATGGGGTTTTAAAATAAAACCACCTAAAAAGAATAAATTAACCCATATTTATTTTTCTTAGAAAAATCAACTATAATCACAAAAAAATGCTATAGAGACTCTCGTGGGCCAATATCTTTGAGGTATAAGGTGTAGTTATATTTATTTGTTTCCCAACCCATTAGACTCCTAACGTGATCCCATTAGGGTTCTAATAAGATCTAGAAAATCCCATAAAAATATATTCCATAGGAATTTTTGATCAATTCGTTATCTTGGGATTTTATACAAGAATTACAATATCAAAAACACAATTTAAAACCCACGAGTGGAAAAAATTTACTCCACCATAACTTGAAGCCCCATGTTTTAAATTCTAATATATTTTCCACTACTTGAATTTGACAACTCCTTGTTTGAATGATAAAAAATGACATCAGTCATTAAAATCTCTAAACTATAATTATTTTCATCCCAAAATGTACGCACCATTTATTAAGTCATAAATAATTATGTATTCTAAATTCTAATTCATTATTGGTTTATCCAAAAATTTTCAAAATAATTCAATTCTGTAAATCTTAACATCATGCTTTTTTATCTTTAAAAACCATTTCATCTAATAAAAAATATTACCTATAATTCTCCACAATATCCATTTAATCACTTGAATAAATTTTCTTCTTTTTAACTACACACAAACTCATAATGAAATTATAATTATTTGAGCACACAACTCGCAACCATTATAATATATTGATATATTGGAAATACATACACTTTATTACTTAAAATTTCATAATCAATCAATCTATAACGTTATATCTATCCCCATAAAAAAGCTACTACCAAAAAAACCCTAACAGTTTTTCCTGCCATAATATTTTAATATTGGATATGAACTTGATTTTTTAAAAAAAGTGAGATAATTATTTTCACACCAAAATACTTTAGAAATATTTCATTTAATAATTTATTAATCCTAAAGAACACGATCCCCTCAAATTCATCCCATCAAAGATACCATAATATGCAATTCAAAAAAATAAGGTCACTCCATGTGAAATCATCATAATTCAACAAATCCAAAAATATGCAGGCTAGATTCTTATTTCAAAACAAGTTAAAATCGTGTGATTCACACATGTTCTCAAATACCCCCATAGGGAACCAAGGGTTTTCAATCAAAATAAAAACCCTTAAAATCTCTACCCTCTACAATCTTTTTCCAAATAACTATTTTCATCTGGAAAGAAATATTCAATAATATTTTCAAATAAAATTTAAAAATATTTTTATTTTATTCCCACAAATAAATAAATTTCAAAACCTTATAGCCTCATAAGTTATTTTTTTAAAATTCAAATAATGTCATTTGAAATAGACTACAAGAGACAAAAACCCATATTAAAAATATGTGTTACGCAAAAATTCGCATTTAATTTAAAACTACCATATTCATATACATTTTAAGTAAAATCATATTATAAAATTGTTTTACACATTCCTTATGCCAAGAATGATGTTATAATTTTAAAAAATCTCAATTTTTAAATACATAATTCATTTCCCAATGATATTTGAAAAATTTCAATCTCAAAATAAATAAATCCATAAATTAACACTTTGATTCAAAAAAATTAATTTTCCAAAAATAATATATATAAAAATATAAAAAAATTATTGTTTCTTTTAATTAATATTTTATTATGTTGATTAAGTATGTCAATTAATACCACCCATTGGAACATGTACCATTCCTAGAGAATCTTATTATCAGGACAGAATAACTAGGGTAAAAATTGGATCCTCATTGAGCATTGTCCTGCAACCTGACTCCATTAAATTCAATGTCAGGAATTCTGAAAAAAAAAATATCACCTATCCTAGAGTACGAATTTCCATCATGTAAAATCCCATTATAACTTTGGTTTCAACTATTTCCATGATGTCAATGAAAAATTTTATTCTATAACACAAGTCCTATTATTCTATTCCCACCTCTAATAGACCCTTTACCATCATAAAACAATATTTGATACAGTTTTATAAAACCCCAAGATCAGTCTACTAGAAAAGTACTTGATCTATGTAAAGACATGATCTTAGGAGCACATTTTAGTATATGGAAGGCTATAGAATAGGGGGAAACCATGTATATAACATAAATGTCATCCATAAATTTATAAAATAAATCAATTATTTTTTATGTGTTAGATATACAAAAAACCTATGGAAATACACAATGGAGCCAATAGTGGTATAATAAATACATTTATATAATATTTAAAAATTATGTATCCATATAAAAATATAGAAGTATAACAATATAAACAAAAATTAATAACAAAATAAATAAGTAGTTTAGACCATTTCGTAATGCACACGAAACAAAAAAATGAAATCCCTTCAACTCAAATTATTACACATTCTCCTAAGATATCATCAACATCCATGAAATTGAATATCCCAAACCAAAAAATCAAATCCATGGTGATACCTATACCTATAATGAAACACAATTTTCTACCCATATACATTTAAATCTATGTAATGTATATAGGTAAAAATTAATCGAATGACCCGGTGGGATTCGATTTCTCACCTTGACTCAATGAGTGACAATGATTAATGGGCTCCATGTACAAGTTTTCATTGAGTTTCACTCAACCCACCTATAGTAAAGATAACATATTCTAATTTAGTATTATCATACATGCGTGTAATCAAGGTATAGAATACACATTAATCCCAAGGAAATATACTAGTACTACCTAAGTCACACTAGGTTTGAAAACCAATGATTGAAGAAATGTACAAACTTATGTCCCAATGAGGTAAACCATGATTCCACACATATTTAAACAACCAAATATTTTATATGTATTTTTTTTGATATAAAATATGAATTATTTGATAGCTTGTCTTACACCCAACCCCTAGTTTATAAGAATAATGATATAGTAAAACATTAAAACATTACTATTAAATAAGAATTTTTTAATAGTACTATTATTTTTTTAACAATATTTATAAAGGTTTTTTATTAATGTAATTGTACTTATTAATTCATAATAAATAAGTACACAATTTTCTATAATGTTATTTACGCTTCAAAAATATGTTTTTTTCAAAATTTTGTTTTATTATATTTATAAAAGTGAACCATTTAATTAAATTATAGATTTTTTAGTAAAATAAATTAACTGAATTAATCTAATTTTTAAAATTATTAGGTAAATATGTTCTTGGGGTGATTTTTTAGATTTCATTAAAAGGATTATTTTTATTGAATAGAAAAAAATACCTATTTTTGTAAACATTATCATTCATTTTCATGTAAATGAAAAATTATTTTTTTAATTTGATCCTAAATTATCATAAATAAAATTTAATTTAAAAATATATAATTAATGACATAGTAGTCAACATTACTACATTATTTTGGATTAAGTTAATTTCTTTGATTAAAACCCCATTTATAAAAAAACATTTTTATGCGCGTAATGTGTCTTTATCCTAATAAATTATATATATAAATAAAAAATAATTGTTTTAATGAAATTTTAATGTTATATATTCAATATAATATTTTATCATTAATTTTATGGTTTTAACAAGGAAATTAATAGAAGTAAATTAGGTTTTATGCTTAACAATCCATTTTTTGAAAATGGGTATTCAATGCGGTCAACATGCATCATTAAAATTAAATTATAAGACATATATATATTTGATCTAGTTAAATATATCATATATTTTTAATCAAAATAAATTATTTAATGAAATAGCGTTAAATTAACTTAGGGATATGGTGAATAGTAAAAACAGTAAAATTGTGTTACCGCCGTAAATAATAAAATGAGTTTACTGGGGGGGAGAGGGGGTTAAACCTTGAGATAGTGGTAGTATTTCCAAAAAATCATTTAAAATTATTATTTGAATAGTTTTATGCATTTTATTGTCCTTGAATCTAATCCTTGGCCATTTGGATCCACATTCCCATCATAGTGACCATAAATAATTGAAAACTTTTAAGATATACCATGTATTCCCCTCCATACCTATAAAAGGGAATTTGTCCTCCTACATTATTCACAAAATTTGTGCCATATATATCAAAAAATAAATACTCTAAAAAAATCATATAATCCTCCACTTTATCCTAGATATTATATTTTTTCCTAATACTAATTCTTTATGCCTTAATGATTTAGCTAAAGGAGTTCTCCCAAAGAAGATGTACAGATCATAAAAAAGATCTTTCAATTTATTTTATTCGTATTCATCCTATAATCATGTAGTATACATAAAAATGTTATTAATATATTATCATTAATATATTTATATGTTATTTATATAATTAGCAACTATTTAAAAACACTTCTTTCTCAAATCGAAGATGAAAGTATCACTTGTGCGTATGTGTGGACTACCACATCCACAAAGCTATATGAATAATTTTCCACCACAAACATTAATTAATTGTTATTATGAAATTTTAAATTTTTATATATTATATTTATTTTTTAATAAGGATTCTATAAATTTGATATAATATTTAAATTTCTTAGGTTACTTCCATCAAAAAAGGGAAACGTCTCTCATGTGTATTTAAGGACTACCCTCTCCACATAGTGATGCAATTCGTTTTTCATCACTACTTTATATGAATGGTTATATATATAATGTATATAATATATATATATATATATCATGTTTTATGTTTTTTTATAAATAGGAACTATGATCATTATGCACAGAACACAAGTGTCGATGTAAAACATACAAGAAAAACTACACAATTTGCATCCGAAATGATGATGATAATGAAAGATTTTAAATAATAAAGTAATAATATTTTACAAGTAAAATTTGTTTGTTACTATTGGTATGATTTTTATTTTTTATATAATTATATTAAATTTAAATTTAAAATACATGTTGTTAGGGGGATTATGTAGGAAGACAAATTTGATATATGGGTTTTTCGTCTTAATTTCTCTTCATTTAGACATGATTTAATGTTATGCCCCATTTTTTTATCTCAATAGTGTATATACTGACCAGGATTTTATTTTTAAATAATAGATTATTTAATTCAAGGGATTTATATATCCATATTATTTTCATCCTTACAATGAATTTTTATTAATTTATTATGAAAATCGTATAGGTTTTTGTTACAATATCATTTTATAGGGATTATATATGATTATATTTTATAATGATGAAATTTTGTAAAATATCTTACCGTAATCTTATTCATTTTATTATAATGTTTTTATTTTTAGAAATTTCATATTTAAATTTCATTTTTCTCTCTTTAAGCACTCTAGATACAAAAATAATGTTTTTAAGGAAATCATGCCTTGTTTTTTCATTTAGTTGTAAACATTTTCTACCATGTACATATTCTTAAATAAAATCATTTAAATAATGTTTTTATTTTATCCATGTATTTTGTTATGTCATTTTTTGTCTATATTTTACTTTCCTTTCCATGGTTTAGACATAACCTTTTTATCATTTTCTAAACAATGTAAGTTTGACTTTTTTTTAATAACGTGAAAGGATTTTTGGTTTTAAATACACCAAATGAATTGATATCCATTCCAAAATGAATACTATTTTATAATGTTTCCTTTATACAATCCCATATTATTTTAATGTAAAATATATTCCTTAATATTTGGGAAAATTTTTGATTCTAAATATGTGTTTTCAAATAAGAATGGTGTTTTCGTAAAACAAATTATAGTGATATTGTATGTGAACCTTCATCTATAACAACATCCTTTAATGATTTAATGGGGATATGATCCAATGTTACCGTATTTAATATTTTTCTACATAATTTAAGATATTTAAATTTTTATGAAATGTTTTTCATTTCCAGGAGTGGGGATATGATTAATGTCTTATTATATTGTGGTGCATATATTCATTATTTTCATTTTGTGATGGGTAATTCTATTATAAACCAATGAAAGGTGATAACATTATAAACTAAGGTAGAGTTGGTATATTATATCCCTCAAATAAATTGGGTAAATATGGATATCTCACCATATAATAAAGAATTAAATGGGTTGTTAAACCAATCTAGTAAGGCATGTTTTCTAATAATACAGTCTTTAGAGTGAACCTCTATTGTGGAAATTATGGAATGAGTAGTGAACCTAATATAGTAAGATATTATTGGAATTTATTATTGACTAATGAAATTATTTTACATGCTTATTTTTATGAAAAAAATTTATTCCTTTTTATTATGATATGTTCTTATATCTCATGATTGATTATTGATTATTATTCACCCTTTTGTATTATGAAATTCATATGAAAAAATATTACACCGTGTTTCATGATTAAATTTCATTAACTGATTAAGTATGATTATTGTAAATATTGATAATGGTTTCATACCATTAAGGATATACCATGCCATCCTATGATCATTTATTGATATCTCTTATGATTACCCTTGTTGAGAATATGATATCACCCTTTCAAATGTTTGGCTTTTGTAGAGTATAGTAACTTTATTTAGTATGATATGCCTAAGAAGGGTGATAGTGGTCAAGAAATAAATAAAAATGATATTGATATTTTATTTATCAGTTTTTGATATATCCATGTTTCAAAAGACACTATAAATATAAAGTATGGAAGTATGTATTTTTTAAAATGTTTTCAATATTCATAATAAATGATGTTTTATTTATTTATGAAAAACATTGGTTGCTATTTTTGGTATCAGGGTAAAGGTTTGGAAAATTTTGAAAACTAGAATGAGGAAACTTTTGTGAGAACCCTTAAGGTAAGACTGAGTATAATAGAACATCCTTAATTATGGTAAATAATGGAGTGTGGTTTTCTAAAGTAAATTAATCATTATCTAGATAATAAAATTGAATGAGGTTATGGAACAGTGCATTTTAGGATAATAATCTTGAAAATAGTAGGTTGAGTATATCCTGGCTTTTATTGTGATACATGAACAATGGGCACTTATAACACATTTAGTTTGACACTCAAAGGGGATATTCATATAAAAATTCTAATTTCAGTAATGATACATAATAAGTGATTAAAAATGACTATACAAGACCCATGTTAAATCAAAGGTGTTATCGATTAAAATTAATATTTCATGATTTAAACATCATATAAATGATTTCATGAATATATGATTTCCCATTATGATTTTTTGACACTATGTTTTTTTTGGTTTTTAGAAAATTGATATAACTTAATGGGACAATGTTTATATAGAATATGAAATAAAATGGAAAAAAATACTCTTGAGAAACTAATAGAGAGAAGGGCGGGAAGATAAAACTTTTGATTATGGCTATGAATCGATGTTGACATATGGTTAGTAACATGAAAGTAGTTGAGTTTACTAAAAAATAGTATAAGAGTAAAATTGTCTTTTATAGAAGTTTATGTGGAAATAATCATGGAGGAATTAATGTTTGACTTCCTTCATGTTAATAATGTTTGAAGTATCACCCAAGAGAATGTCTCAAAGGAAAAGGAATATGTTTTCTATATGAAAATTAATGAGATAGAGAAATTAATTTCAAAGGAATTTTGATGTATTATATGTGGGGAGAATGGGAATTCTCATATTCATTTTCCTATTCCAATATCTAACTCCATAACCAATAAAGGATATATGTTATGTCAATCACTGAAGTGGATCATGATGGTTGAGGAAGAATTATCCTCCACTCCAGTGATAGTGATTTTATATGAATTTTTATAAGATTATTCCCTATAAAAATATTATTATTCATCATTTAGTGAAATTTGATATTATTTGGATAATTGATATCTCTCTCTACATGGATACCACATATATTTTGAGAATAATAAAGTCACATTTGATATCTTAAACCAACCTTTGATTTTATATCAGTGTGAGGATTAATGCACAATTCTAATGGTAGTTACAACCATTGAATGAGTCATGATTCTTACTCATCATAGGTATATATCTCATATGGTTTGTGAGAAAATCAGTATCAAATATTTTACTATTGTAGTAGTGTATGCTTTTAATGAATAGTTTCCAACTCTTCCTCAAAATCATTATGTTTAGTCTTCCATAATATTCATAATTGGTGATACACCTATTTTAAAAACAGTATATAGAATGAACCTGATTGACTTATAGGAATTGGATAAGTAACTCCATGAGAATCTAGAAAAGGGATTCATTTGACCAAGTGCATCACAATTTAATGTCACCAATTTTTCCATGAATTTTTTTTAAATATTATATATAATTAATTAGAGACCAGGTGTTGAGATGAAATGCAATTCCATGGCCCAGTATTCATGAAATAAATGTTTAGAATATTCCATAATGGCTAATCCATGGATTGGGGATCCCCAATCCATTACTCCAAAATTATTTAATAAAAGTAATAGCACCAAAGGACAAAGGGGGAAATTTTCTTGTGCCAACACCAAACCAAAGTAACATGAAACCACCTAAAACACATAAAATAGGGATCACCCCTTTCTATATTGACACTAGTTGTGAGATCACCACTGAGTTGGGTGATTCCACCTTCTCCATTTCATTTGAACATATGACACATCATCTATTGATTCATCTACAATCTCGTCCAGAGGTACATCCTTCTTGAAAATATAGTCTGAGATAATCATGTCATCCAGATCAACATCTTCTTATACCAGTGGACCATGGGAATATCGATCAACCTCCTCCAATACAAATGTACCCAAGGAGGACTTATAAAATTTGAGGGTTCGATTCCACATTATAGTCATCCCATTCATTGTGAAAAATTGTTTCAGGTAGTTCAGATTAAGTTGAAAATCAGAGACGAATTTGTTTAATTATGGCTTCGAATGATGAAGGTCCTTCTTAGGGTTTTGAACATCACACTTCACTGCTTCAACCAGACCCGAAGAAGCACCTGCACCTGCCATCACAGGAAGGGTGAATAGAACTTATTGATCAAATTAACAATCCAAGAAGGAATCCATAGACCTATTCAGCATTGGCATCCTATCGCAGTGATGTCGAACTAGAATGAGACAAAATTTCACCCCCACATGTTAAATATATTAAATACCATGCACGATCTGTTTTCCTGAAAAATTGTAATAAATTCTAAATGGGAACTCAGATCAAGAAATCGATGGAACTATTTTGTTCCAAGAAATGATTTTACCCTATGTGGGACCTAAAATAGGCCTGTGTGGGTCAAATGAGAAATAGAGGTTTTTTTGTTTTAATAAAAAAATAAAATGGTGAATTTATTTTATTTTATCATTTCACTAACACAGGGATGATTTATTTTAAGATAGCCATAGATGTAGGGATCCAGGGTTGATATCAAAACCCAAGAATTCCCTTGATCCTTTGGAGAGGAACTTGGAGAATTCTCTTAGCATCATATGATGATGGAGCATGGATCAGAGATCGACAAATCCTATTTTTTATGGATTTTACCAACAATAGAGATTTGATGATCAATCATCTTCTGAGAATGACCCATCCTTTTAGTAGGACATTTTTATTTTAGATTATTCTTTCACCTTTCATATAATTAATGACAAAACCAGATCAACCAACCAATAGGTTGACCCGCACATCGATCATTCTTGTAGGATGGTATTTATTTATGGGATTTTATTGTTGGGGTTTGATTTTTTGAATATATTTTTTTATGATCATTCTTAAAAAATGGATAGTGGATGAAAAAAATGGATGAGGTTCATTCCTTGGATTGTTCTTTGTGAATTTATCCCCTGAAATTATTTTTTATCTTCGTGTATTATGAAAAAATGATCATTGTGCCTTTTTTTCACATTGAAATGATATAATATTGAATATATGACATCAAAAAGACTTGATGAAGGTGAGATAGCGGTTCTGGAAGAAATTCGAATGATGATGGGTGCTGATTTCTCATTATTCTTTGGAAACAAAGAATAAATATGATATTTTTTCAAGTTGACTCAACGCTCAAATATTACCGATTTGGTGATGGTGTGACCAGATGACCTCAGATCTTGAGTTTCCCTATGAGGTGATACCATGATCAGTGGCCAGAGCATTAGGGAAGATGGCACAACTCAAAGAAGGGTTTCTTGAATATCCCAATTAACAGGATGTGTATTTCAGAACATACGGCATGTGGTCCCTCTTGAGTGGCAGATAGAGTTTCGGGAAGTAGTGAAGTCTCACACGGCATGGGAAACCTATTACATGGCATGTGGGTCTTTCCATGAGACTCAGTGTGTATCTACGGAGATACACAGACATTGGGTGTAATACATCGTCTGACTACATAGCATAAACTCCAGCACATGGCTTGGCCAAAATAGGTCACATGAGCTTCTCCATGTACTGGAAGATGGAAAATCACACATGGGTTGAATATATGTATTTTCATGTGGCCGTAATATATGAAGAATACCCTGAATAGCAGGACATGATCTGTGACCCTATCTATGGGTCGCTCAATCCTCTTCTGCATGACATGTTCTTCTGACACATGCCATTGTAAATGGGTAGTGCCTGAGGTCAAGGAACATTACATGTGACCCTACTACACAACATGAATACATTTCTATGTGGCTTGAAACTCTTTTCGACCATATTATAGAAAATCTTCATTAAAGATCATGATCTTGAACATTTCTCTGAAGGTTGGTGGGTATCGTTTCCTACTCATAAGATTATAATCCCTTTTGCAAGACCTTGTAGATAGAGTCATTGGAACCCCCTATGAGATTCCCAGAGAAGGATCCTATATTAATTCTTCATTCCCTAGCTAGATTCCTTGGTATTGATGTGACATACTTTATCACACCTTGATCCTCTACTTAGTAGTTCAATCGAGATTGAGTTGTTTGTATCACCCCATGGCCCTGAATGTGATCCTTAGTTATGTATCATATCTGTCTTCAAATCTATCAATGAATCTCTCTCATTAATGTTCCTAATGAAAAATTAATCTCGAGAAGATGTCATCAGTTATATCACACTCAAGAATGTGTTCTTCTAGATGAGTGCTTCATGGAATTTATAGATCGAATCCCTAATGCTGGTATACGATAGTTATGACTTACCTCTAGAATTTGTGTATTGGTTTGAGTATATCTTGTAATTTTTATTATATGTTTTGTAGAGATATACTATTTATAGCTGAATATATATTCATTTGCGTATTTCTTTGTGGTTTCAGGGTGTTCTACAGAGTATTTCTATAGTCACCCTTGCATGGGATTTTCCCTTATGTGTCATGTCTTCTGCAGATGAGATAACTTTTAATTGGCTAGGACCATACAATCTCTTGTGTGTTTAGGCAGGCTGAAGTGTTCTTACTACTTCGAGCTACACTCTCAATACCTATTTTGTTTACAGGTTGGACTACGTAGTTTACAGACTATTTCTTTTCATGGGATTGTATTCTGGCTTAGTTTACATAGCTACACTTTACATCCTATCATTCAGTATTGGTGAGGATAGTTGTATGCGTGTATTTGTTTCTTAGTGGTTTTTACATTTCATCATTTTTGGGGTTGTAGATGTGTGAATATGAAAAGTTACATAGAAAATGCCTCATATATTAGTGATATTCCCAATCGATGCTAGCCACTGGCCCCTAGCCTATTAGAGGTGGGCTTGGGGAGTCACAGCATGGGACCCACTGGGACGGGTTGTGATAGAGCTGTATCAAAGGTTACTGGTTGTACCTTAGGACACAGAGTCTGTGAGATTGGTTTCAGGGAACAAAGTTATGTGTTTCAAGTTAGAATTTTAGGACAGGGACTCTACAATTGGTGTCGTTAGATTATGTGTCCATATACCATGACTATGATAACCTATTTTTCGACTAAGTACATGAGAACAATAGTTTTAGGGAAAAAATGGTACAAGCATCATATATGAATGGGTTTCAATTCCATGTCCTTCTTGAGTCATCTCTCCAATTATAATCATTGACCATGGTTCATATTATTTCCTTTCAGGATGCCTTGAGATGCATAATATATAGGATTTAGCATCCAGATCATGAGGAAGACCCCCTCAGTTAAGAAGCTTTAATTTAGGGACCATTTCACTAGGAGTTTACACCAGGTGGTGCACCAGCCATAACACCGCCTATAGAAAAGAACATGGTACCCATAGTACCAGCATATTAAGAGCACAAGATGAGCATGGACCATGAGTTGTAGAGATATACACCCCTCAGGTTATGAGGAGAGTCATATCCTTTGGCAGTTAGGGACTGGCCTGAGCCGGTGACCATAGATTTCTATCTATTCAGGACAGAGGCTAACCAGATGGTGATCTTTGCAACAATCCTTATTTAGGTTTCAACATGGAGATGACGGAGTTCTTCTATTTAGACTCATTATGAGGTTACCATTTCATTGATAGATTTTTTAGTGACTCTTTATAGGGGAGTTATCAGTAGTTACACTGAGATATGTGCACATACAAGAGCTTATTTAGCTCTATTAGGGTAGTATTCCATAAAAAGACAATTCATCGTGGTTCACCAACCCTTATAGGCACTTGATAGATATGGTTAGAGATCAATACTTCAGGGATCATAACATCAAGTGTGGTTTGTGTAGAGACATCCGAGCTAGCATTATAACTCTATGCATTCTAACTTATACAGGGGTTCTTGAGCAAGATTTGGTGGTCAAAAGCTTATTGGGTAAGAAGGTACAACCAGTAGTAGTTATAAATAGATGAGTAGGTATAGAAACCCAGAAAAAAGAGATCTAGCATTAGTCCTAGGGATCCAGGTCTTGGATACATTTCAAGATGAGGTCCTAAGATAGAGGGTCTATAGATCATCATTCACAGAATGGATCCATCCATCCTAGGTAGGCGCGATGCTATTCGTGTGATGGTAGAGGACATCTGAATTGAGATTCTTTGACCCACCATTCTGCTAAAAAGGAAAAAGTGGATGAACTGATGAAGTATAGATAAGAAAAAGAGAAGGAACATATACATGGTGTAGCATATGTAAGAATATTTGAGAGAGCAGAAGGAGGTGGTCGACATTTCAACTTGTTACAACCCTACCCCCAGTTCATCTATTTTTGGCTGAGGAAGATGGAAGATAGGGGTGGGGACAACTGCAGGGAGTTGAGGCATTTAACCCAGGGGATTTAGCGACGAGTGGTTGTATGATCTATGTCTTTTATACTTTATTTGTAGTAATGGATGACAATGTTTATTTTCATTATTTTATCTCCACATATCATGTTCGTGACCTATAGATTTTTTTTGAATAATTAATTTGACCCATACACTTGGAGATACCCACTAGAAACGACTCAGGGATCAAACATCTATTTCGATAGCATGACTTGACACATGGTTGTAAGGGTTTTGGTTGGAACATCTTGGTTGTAGCATTGAGGCCTTATGATTTTATTCTTTAAATGGATTGGTTATCCACATTCCATACAAATATTGACAGTTTTAGGTGAAGAGTAGGGTGTGGTGTGTCCGTAGAGATGGAATGTAGAATTCAATTGTTGGTGAAAAAGAAATCCAGGCAGTGCAAGACTTACTCATGCATAGGAGGGTACAAAATATTCCCCATGAGTTGTGTAGGCTTATACCCGATGCAACATATGTTATGAGTTTCTAGTTCCTGGTAGTAGTGGCTGAGTACAACGACATATTTAGAGAAGATGTTTCAGGTTTACCTTTCAACCGAGTGATATATTTCTACATTGAATTACACCCTGAGACGTCACTAATAACAACACCAGAATATAGTATGGCTCCCATAGAGCTTTGTGGGATAAGGGAGTTATTGGGAGACATATAGAGGAAGGGCTTAATGAGACCTAGTGTTTCACACTAGGAGGCATTAGTTTTTATTCCAAATACAAGGGCTGGATCTTGAAGTTGTGTGTGGACTAAAATTGTTTGAACTAGGAAATAGATAAGAAAAAGCATCCACTACCAAGGTTTGGTTGTAACAACCCGAGATTTAATGAGATGTATTATTTTTAATTTATTTAATGTCTTCTGTTGTATTCTACACCAAGATTATCTTGCGCTATACGCAACACCGTATTAGCTTTCAGTATACACAACACAATTCTTGGATCGTGTTATACACAATTTCAAGTTCATTTGATAGAAGTTATTCTATGAAACATTGAGTGTATATATATATATATATATATTCATTGTATAAATGAAATATGGTTGGATTATATTATATGCAACAACAAAGGAGTCTTGCACTACACACAACCCTGACTTGGCTTTCATTACCCGTAATCGTGACCTTCCTCGATAGCCTGCGTCGTACGCAATACTGAGTTTCACTAAACAACGATATGCTATTAAAATATTATTAAAACTTGCCGTTATGAATAGTAAAACCCACTTTTTGAAATTTTGCAAATTTTATTTTTCAAAATGGACTTTATTTTTGGATTTGGAATTTCGTAATTATCCTAGGGTGAAATTTTGATATTTTTCTGAAAACGTTTAATTTTTGATGAATAGTGAAAACACTGGGTTACTATTTAAAAACCGACATTTTATTTAAATAATTATTTATTTATTTTTGGTCAAAATTGATACATAATACCTATATAAGTTCAATTCAATACATTGGAGTCATTTTATAATAATTTTAGATATATAAAATTTTTATTGAACTTTTCACCGTCTTTTACCCACCTCCTAGGAGAATTTCCGAATTCACATAAACCATAATTTTACCACTTCTGTGAGTGGAATTTCGAAAATCTGAGAGACATGGTAAATATCAAGGACTAAAATGTGGTTCAATGAGATGAAAATAATTTTTGGTGAATAGTTTTTTTTTTACTTTTTTTACCACGGTTAAAAGTAAATACGGTAATTAAGGGTCAAAATGATATTATTACTACCCTAACACATGTCCTAATTCTCTTGGATAAGTTTAATGCGACCAAAAACAACCATAGGAACAAAATATGACCATTTAGGCCCACTTGGATAAGATTAGGACATTTATTATTAATTTATTTAAAGAAGGGTTATAATAGTTAAAATCAAAGTTTATTAACTAAATCATCATTAATATAGGGTTATAAATTAGATAAATTTGACTATAAATATTCATTAAAAAGCTAAAAATCTTTCCTACATAATGGTATTTTATTTTTAATTTTTAGACTTAAAATAATTTAATTTATTTATGACACAATGATGATGATGTAATTATCTTATTAATGAAATATTGATATAATTAATGTTATAAATACCCAAATAAATGTAATTTGAGACTTTTTATGAATTACAATAATTTCCTATGTTAATATGACATGTTATTATTGATTTAATTAACTTTTTTCTAACTAATAATTCTGTTATGATTTCTACGAAAATCAATTACCAAATTGTGTCAAATATAACATAAAATAGCTTTTAAAACAAATATTATATTATTATTTGTTATTATATTGCTAAAAATCTAATGTTTGGCTAAGATACTTATATCATGATTTTTGTATCATTAATGGACCACTTGGGTGTCTTTTTGATGTATATTCTATGTTTATTAACAATTTAATATAAAAATACGATGTGACATGGTAAATGTCAATCTAATTAACTAAGAGTTAAAACTAAAAGATAAGGTTAATATAATGACCTAATCTTGTCTAAATTATATAGGATGAGAGGATTTAGACCCATACCAACCTTATCTTAGAAATAAATAAATTTTTAGCTATTAAAAACCGAATATGGCTTTATAATAAAATAATATTTTTCATTTTTCCAAAGGTTCCCCTCTCATCCCTTATAAATGGGCACCTCCTCCCTCTCTTCTTTAAAAAACATTGAGCCTTCAAGCTCGGCCAAAACCTACCAAATTCTCTTCTCCACTTCCCTAGAAACATCCTAGAGGTCTTGGTATTCTTCAAAGAACAATTTTAGTGACCTAAGAGGAGGTTCCAAAGAGGATCTTCAAAGAATAGGTAATGTCAGTTACCGATTCTTTCAACATTATTTCGTCTTCCACTTCTTATTATTTAGTTGTTTCATTATGAAGTAATAACATCAGTATAACTAATATACTGATATGTTATTATAAGTATGAAACAACCCTATTTCACCATCTATATATCCTATGGAAAACAAAATCACCGCGTGTGCGTACGTACGGAATACCGTCTCTACGCCGTGGTGTAATCTGTTTTCGACCACCACCTTACTTGGATGGGTATAATGGTGTAAATAGATAACTATATATGATTATTTTAAAGTGATATTGATTCTGAAATATTATAAATACACTTCAACACAATTCCACGATCATGGGAATGATATTATCGCTCATGCGTACAAACGGACTACCATCTCCACGACGCGATGAGATTCATTCTCCATGTTAACGATTCATTAATTATTATAAAGTATATTTAATAAGTAATCATGAAATATATGACATAATAATGATATTGTATTAATGTATATATATATATTTATTTCATCTACTTAATTCCATTCAATTCAATAAGGAAACAAAAACAGCGTTCATGCGTACGTACGACCTACCGTCTCCATGAACGGCGTATTTCATTCCATTTATCGATCCATCATATATATATATATGCTGAATATATATTACATATAAATCATTTTTTACATTCTGGAATTAATTAAATCAGGTTATAAGTAATAATATCAAGAACAACAAGTCCAAACATGTAAGATAAATAAAACGATTTTACCCAAAACGCTACTTTAACATTGAACTTACAAAAGTACGGGTAATATAAAGTCATAAGTGAACCATATATGATATCATAACAATGAATATGATTCTTTAATAAGTAAATGAAATTATTTAAATAATTATACATGAGGTTCGGATACGTACTAAGCATATCGAACATAAGGTAAGGGATTATTTTTCAAATCTCATTTTTATCCGAGATTTCTTATTCGTTAGTATTTACTGGGGTTATTTCTATCATCCATTTCTATTTATTATAAAAGTGTTTTCATGTATGTTTAATGTCCTTTTAACCCATTTTTGACTTTTACTACATGGTATGTAAGGAATCATTCTTTTGTTTACGTTACGAGGAACTTTTTTTACTTTTCCGGCAAAAGTATGAGAAGAATGTTTTTTTAACTTATACGGCATGAAATGGTTTTTACGGATTTATAAAGCCTTATTTTCATGAAGATTCCTCCAAAATATTTCCTGACTATTTTCAAAAAAATCCTTTTCTTTTAAAATTGCATGACATTTTGTGGAAAGAGGATTATTTTGAAGAAGAATGGATATTTTCCTCAAGAATTCATTTCAAGTGTTTTATCAAAACCATTTTTCATCTAAGATGACATTATTTCATAGGTGTATGTTTCAAGTATCGTGTCTCTATGATTTACATGGGTTCACTTTTCTTAATATGAAATTATATGGATTTCTTTTATATGTATTATGTGATGATGGGATGAAGATTATGGAAACCATTTTATTTATTCAGTTATTATGAATGATGTATGTTTATTTTGTGGCACAAGTAGGAATGATTTAATTATGAGATGGGTGGGACCTATATCTCCCACCAATGCATTGGGTAAATATTTATACCTAATGAGATACACATGGATGGAAGGGTAAGTTAATCTGGTTCAATGTTACATGACTAAAACGAGGAGTGAAATCGATTCAGAAAGGGACTTTGTCCACTAAGATGGTCTTGGCAGCAATGCCTTGGATACTATGGAAATAATGACATGTGCTGAATGGTTTCCACAATTACATGTTTTATTCCCATTATAATTTATCATGGTTGATGTTCCATTATGATATATGCCTTACTTACTTCCACGATTTAGGTCTTTGCTCAAGATTTTGATGATTAAATTTCATGTTCATGTTTTTGATTCCAAATGTTTATGGAATGTTTTATGTTCTCTATGTTTTCCCTTACTAAGCATTTGAGCTCACCCTTTTTATATTTTATTTTACCCATGAAATAAATAAAGGTTTTAGGTAAGGAAACAAAAAGGGGGATATATTTATGGGAGATGTTGAAGATCTTTCAACACAATTAGAAGATTATTTTTCCGAGTTTCCAAAGACACTAAACTATTACTGTCCTTGTGTGTCTGTTTTTGTTATTTATTAAGTAATCCACAAAAGTAATGTAATATCCATGTACGTAAAGCTTCGGACCTATACAGTTGTTATCAGAGGGAGGTTCATTTATCCTTTGGAGACTAGGATGCGAAAACTTTAGTGAGATCCCTAGAGATATTTCTAATGTATGTCTAGGGATGTCCGTAAGGTTAAGTATACATATAGGTTAGAGTCCTATATTTATGTTGACGATCATGAATAACCTAGGGTGAACCTCAGGTGTCATGGATTAAAGAATTTTTTATTAGTTAGACATCCCATAAGTTACTTTTTAGGATTATTTGGTTCCCCGTTATTTTAACTATTTCATACACAATGGTTTCTAGTTTTAGTTAATGGAGGGAACCAGAAGGAATTGGGTTGACATTTAATCTGATGGAAAAATTGGGGACTATGAGCAGCGAAATTGCGTAATGCCTAGAGAGAAAGATATTATGATTATGGCGAATCAGACATCGCGATATATGATTAATATGGTGAACTTTAGTAGTATTCCCAATTAATCAATTAAGAGGAAGAATGACTTTTATGTATGTTCGTATGTTGAGGAGCATAGAGAAAGAAATATTGATATTTATAAAGAAGGGAAGAAGAACCTTGATGAATACATCAAATGGAGGAAAAGATGTTATCTGTGTGGAGAGAAGGTTCATAGATTGATAGACTTTTATGGAGTTCAATGTCTTATTTGTGGAGAACATGGGCATTACCCAACTCAATGCCCTAACATAAGAGGTTACTTCTAAATAAAGGAAGGCCTTATTCCTTGAAAAACATTTAAAATTATGGTTTCAAGTGTTTATGTATTGGTATTCAGTAATAATGTTGTTGAGGTACTTTTATGGTATATTGGAATACCTATATTTTGGTCAATTGTGGTTTTCCATAAGAGTCTGGCATGGGTAACAATGAAAAGTGATTGAAATTTTTTTGGAAAGAAGATGATATGCGGATAATGTAGGGATAAAGAGAAAATAATATGTTTGATTGTAATCATGAGCTCATGACTAAAATAAGGACAAAGTGATATCATGGTTTGAGTGTATAGAAATTTTTGGATTTTTGGTATGTGGAAAGAGTTAACTTTGGACATCATTCATGTTTTCACTAAGGTTCAATGGGTGTTCATTTTCAAGAGAATACATGATTATGTTATTCAAAATATTGGAATGTGATCAACAAGATATATCGAAGATAAATGATGGTATTCACATGGTCAGTTGATGACATTCCTAGTAATTGTTTTCTTTATACCATAAGCTTGGACATATGTATTTTGGATAAGCCTAAAGATTTTAAATGGATTATGTTATACATAAGTTAGTATTGTTTAAGGATAGAATTGTATTTGATATTATCTATGGAATTTCATAATGATGTAATTTTAGAAAAAGGAAAACCTGCAGGATGGGCGATAACCCGTTACGTCGGACAAGGCTGTGGGAATCGAACCCACAACCGAAGTGAGACAGGCCTTTATTTCCTACCACTGGCCTACAGGAAGTCCCTGGTTAGTAGAAACTAGTTTTATTTTATTAATAGGTATGATAAATAATGTATAAGTCTAATTTTGGAACCATATACGATTAATATCACCATAAGATGGACTTATAACTTTTGCTATCCTTTTGTTTAAAACAGATGGAATGACCCATAATTCTATCAAATGATCTGCTAATGCTTCACGAATAACAAATTCAACTTCATTTCTTTAAGAGATGAAGTGTAAATTGTTCAATTCACGAACAACAATGATATTGTACCAAAATCATGTAAGTATTTCTTTAAATTCATCAACTTTAGGGAAATGATCTTGAAAGCCAAAAATGTTTTCCTAGTGCCCTTATATCTGATGAATCAGATGGTACCCTAGATCATCACAAATTTATGGCTTTTTTATTGTTGTATTTTTCATATCCATGTTCTCTACCACTCTCCATCAAAACATGACGGTTAGATTTCTTGTCCATATCCATATTTTCACCTATGTTCTCCAATGTGGAAACCCAGTGATTAATTAATTTGGGTAACTGTTAAGTTTCATACTTTAGTATTTAAAGTCAAGTTTTTGTATTCCTTTTTACGATATGGGTTTCCATTAAAAAAACATTCATGTAGAAAACCATTTATAATCCCGATGTATTTCGAGGACAAAATTCATTTTAAGGGGGGTAGAATGTAACAACCCGAGATTTTATGAGAAGTATTATTTTTATTTCATTTAATGTCTTTTGTTGTATGCTACACTATTATTATCTTGCACTATACGCAACACTGTATTATCTTTATGTATACGCAACGCAATTCTTGGATCGTGTTATACACAATTTCAAGTTCATTTGATAGAAGTTATTCTACGCAACATTGAGTGTATATATATAATCAATGTATAAATGAAATATGGTTGGATTCTATTATACGCAACAACAAAAGTGCCTTGCACTACACGCAACCCTAACTTGGCTTTCATTACACATAATCGCGGACTTCCTTGATAGCTTGCGTCATACGCAAAACTGAGTTTCACTAAACAACGATATGCTATAAAAATATTATTAAAACTTTCCCTTATGAATAGTAATACCCACTTTTTGAAAATTTTAAAATTATATTTTTCACAATGGACTTCATTTTTGGATTCAGAATATCGAAATTATCGTAGGGTGAAATTTTGGTATTTTTCTGAAGACTTTCAATTTTTGATGAATAGTGAAAACACCGTGTTACTATTTAAAAACCGACTTTTTATTTAAATAATTATATATTTTATTTATATTTATTTTAGGTAAAAATTGATACATAATACCTATATATGTTAAATTCAATTAATTGGAGTCATTTTATAATAATTTTAGATATATAAAAAGTTTATGGAGCTTTTCACCGTCTTTTACCCACCTCTTGGAGAATTTCCAAATTCACATAAAACTTAATTTTACCACTTTTGTGAGTGGAATTTCGAAACTCCGAGAGACACGGTTAATATCAAGGACTAAAATTTGGTTCAATGAGACGAAAATAATTTTTGGTCAATATTAACTTTTTACTTTTTTTACCACGGTTAAATGTAAATACGGTAATTAAGGGTAAAAATGATATTATTATTACCCTAAAACATGTACTAATTCTATTGGATAAGTGTAATTCTACCAAAAACAACTTTAGTAATAACAAATTAACATTTAGGCCCACTAGTATTAGATGAGGACATTTATTATTAATTTATTTAAAGAAGGGTTAAAATATTTAAAATCAAAGTTTAATAAGTAAATCATTCTTAATATATGGTTATACATAAGATAAATTATACTATGAATATTAATTAGAAATATAAAAAGATTTCCTACAAAATGGTATTTTATTTTTAATTTTTATACTTAATATAATTTAATTTATTTATGACACAATGATGATGTAGTAATTATCTTATTAATGAAATATTGACATAATTGATGTTATAAATACCCAAATAAATGTAATTTGAGTCTTTTTTTGAATTAAAATAATTTACTATATTAATATGAAATGTTAGTATTAATTTAATTGACTTTTTCCGAACTAATCATTCTGTTATGATTTTCACAAAAATCAATTACCAAATAGTGTCAAAATTGACATAAAATAGTTTTTAAAACAAATATTATACTATTAATTGTTATTATATTTCTAAAAATCTAATGTTCAGCCATGATACTTATATCATGATATTTTTATCATTAATGGACCACTTGGGGGTCTCTTGGATGTATATGGTAAGTTTATTAACTGTATAATATAAAAATTCAAAGTGACATGGTAAATGTCAATCTAATTAACTAAGAGTTAAAACTAAAAGATAAGGTTAATATAATAACCTAAACTTGTCTAAATTATATTGGATGAGATTATTTAGACCCATACCAACATTATATTCTAAATAAATCAATTTATAGATATTAAAAACTGAATATGTCTTTATAATAAAATAATATTTTTATATTTTTCAAAGGTGCCCCTCTCCTCCCTTATAAACGGGAACCTCCTCCCTCTCTTCCTCACACCACTATGAGCCTTCATGCTCATCCAAACCCTGCCAAATTCTCTTCTCCAGTTCCCTAAAAAAATCCTAGAGGTACTGTTCATCTTTAAAGACCAATTTTAGTTCCCTAAGAGGAGGTCTCAAAGAGGCGCTTCAAATAAGAGGTAATGTCCGTTACCGATTCTTTCAACTTTATTTCTTCTTCCACTTCTTCTTATTTAGTTGTTTAATTATGAAGTAATAACATAAGTATCAATAATATACTTATTTGTTATTATATGTATGAAACAAACCTATTTCACCATCTATCCATCCTACGGAAAATGAAATTACCGTGCGTGCGTACGTACGAAATACCGTCTCCATGTCGTGGTGTAATCTGTTTTCGACCACAACCTTACTTGGATGGGCATAATGTTGTAAATAGATAACTATATATGATTATTTTAAAGTGATATTGATTCTGAAATATTATACATACACTTCAATACAATTCCACGATCATGGGAATGATATCATCGCTCGTTCGTACGTACGGACTACCGTCTCCATGACGCGATGAGATTCATTATCCATGTTAACCATTCATTAATGATTATAAAGTATATATAATAAGTACTAATGAAATATATGACATAATATTGATACAGTATTTATGTATATATATATTTATGTATTCTACTTAATTCCATTCAATTTAATAAGGAAACAAAAATAGCGTTCATGCGTACGTACGGCCCACCGTCTCCATGAACGGTGTATTTCATTCCATTTATCGATCTATCATATATATATATTTATATATTTATATTATGAATATATATTACATATAAATCATGTTTTACATTCTGGAATTGAGTAAATCAGTTTATAAGTAACAATATCAAGAACAACAAGTCCAAACATGTACGATAAATAAAACGATTTTACCCTAAACGCTACTTTAACATGGAACTTACAAAAGAACGGGTAATATAAAGTAATAAGTGAACCATATATGATATCATAACAATTAATATGATTCTGTAATAAGTCAATGACATTATTTAAATCATTATACAGGAGGTTCGGATACGTACGAAGTATATCGAACATAAGGTAAGGGATTATTTTGAAAATCTCATTTTTATCCGAGATTTCTTATTCGTAAGTATTTACTGGGGTTATTTCTATCATCCATGTACATGTTTTCTAAAAGTGTTTTAATGTATTTTTAAAGTCATTTTTACCCATTTTTGACTTTTACAACATGGTATGTAAGGAATCATTCTTTTTTTTACGTTATGAGGTACTTTTTTGACTATTCCAGCAAAAGTACAAGAAGAATGTTTTTTTAACTTATACATCATGAAAATATTTTTATGGTTTTATAAAGCCTTATCTTCATGAAGCTTCCTCCAAAATATTTCATGAAAATTTTCAACAAAATCCTTTTCTTTTAAAATTGCATGACATTTTTTGGAAAGAGAATGATTTTGAAGAAGAAAGGATATTTTCCATTGGAATTCATTTCAAGTGTTTTATCAAAACCATTTTTCATCTAAGATGACATTATTTAATATGTGTATGTTTCAAGTATCATGTATCTATGATTTACATGGGTTCACTTTTCTTATTATGAAATGATATTCATTTATTTTATATGGATTATGTGATGATGTGATGATGTTTATGAAACCCATTTTATTTATTGGGTTATTTTGAATGATATATGTTTATTTTGTGGAACAAGTAAGAATAATTTTATTATGAGATGGGTGGGACCTATATCTCCCTCCAATGCAGTGGGTAAAGATTTATATCTCATGAGATAGACATGGCTGGAATGGTAAGTTAACCCGGTTCAGTGTTACAGGACTGAAACGAGGAGTGAACTCTATTCATAAAGGGACTTTGTTCACTAAGATGGTATTGGCAACAATGCCTTGGCTACTATGGAAATCATGACATGTGGTGAATAGTTTCAGAAATTACATGATTTATTCCCATTATATTTTATCATGGTTGATGTTCCATAATGATATATGCCCTACGTACTTCCACGATTTATGTCTTTTTTCAAGATTTTGATGTTTAAATTTCATGTTCATGTTTTTTGCTTCCAAATGTTTATGGAATGTTTTATGTTCTCTATGTTTTCCCTTACTGAACATTTGAGAACACCCTTTTTATGTATTATTTTCCCCTAGAAATAAATAAAGGTTTTAGGTAAGGAAACAAAAAGGGGAAGATCTTTATGGGAGATGTTGAAGATCTTTTTACCATGATTAGAAGATTATTTTTACGAGTTCCCAAAGACACTAAACTATTACGGTCCTTGTGTGTATGTTTTTGTTATGTATTAAGTATTATGCAAAATTAATGTAATGTCTATGTACGTAAAGCTTAGGGTATCTACAGTTGGTATCAGAGGGCGGTTTAGTTAACCTTTGGAAACTAGGATGCGAAAACTTTTGTGAGATCCCTAGAGATATTTCCAATGTATGTCTAGGGATGTCCTTAAGGTTAAGTATACATATAGGTTAGAGTCCTAAAATTATGTTGACGATCAGGAATAACCTAGGGTAAAACTATGGTGTCATGGATTAAAGAATTTTTGATAAGATAGACATCCCATAAGTGACTTTTTATGATTATGTGGTTCCTCGTTATTTTAACTGTTTCTTACAAAATGGTTTCTAGTTTTAGTTAATGGAGGGAACCAGAAGGGATTGCGTTGACATTGAATCTGATGGAAAAATTCGTGACTATGAGCAGCGAAATTGTGTAATGCGTATAGAGAAAGATATTATGATTATGCTGAATCAGACATCGCGATATATGATTAACAAGGTTAACTTTAGTGGAATTCCCAATTCATCAAATAAGAAGAAGATGGAATTTTATGCATGTTCACATGTTGAAGAGCATAGTGAAAGATAGACTGATATTTCTAAATAAGGGAAGAAAAACCTTGATTAATACATAAAATGGAGGGGAATATGTTATCTGTGTGGAGATAAGGGCCATAGAGTGACCAACTTTTATTGAGTTCAATGTCTTACCTGTGGAGAACATGGGCATTACCCAACTCAATGCCCTAACCTAAGAGGTTACTTCTAAACCAAGGAAGGACTTATTCCATGAAAACAATGAAATGGATGGTTTTAAGTGTTTATGTATTGGTATTCAGGAATAATTTTGTTGAGGTACTTTTATGGTATATTGGAATACCTATAGTTTGGTCAACTGTGGTTCTCCATAAGATTATGGCATGGGTAACCATGAAAAGTGATTGAAATATTTTTGGAAAGCAGATGATATGCGCATAATGAAGGGATAAAGAGAAAATTATATGTTTGATTGTATTCATGAGCTCATGACTAAAATAAGGACAAAGTGATATCATGGTTTGTGTATATAGAGATTTTTGGATTTTTGGTATGTTGAAAGAGTTAAATTTTAACTGCATTCATGTTTTTACTAAGGTTCAATGGGTATTCATTTTCAAGAGAATACATGATTAAGGTATTCACATGATTAGAATGTGTTCAACAAGATATATCGGGGATAAATGATGGTATTCACATGCTCAGTAGATGACATTCCTAGTAATTGTTATCTTTATACCATAAGCTTGGACATAAGTATTTTGGATAAGTCTAAAGATTTGAAATGGATTATGTTGTACATAAGTTAGTATTGTTTAAGGCTAGAACTGTTTTTGATATAATCGATGGAATTTCATAATGATGTAATTTTAGAAAAAGGACAACCTGCAGGACGGGCGATAACCCATCACATCGGACAAGGCTGTGGGAATCAAACCCACAACCGAAGTGCAACATGCCTTTATTTCCTACCACTAGCCTACATGAAGTCCTTGGTTAGTAGAAACTAGTTTTATTTTATTAAGTGGTATGATAAATAATGTAAAAGTCCATTTTTGGAACCATACAAGATTAATATCACCATAAGATGGACTTATAACTTTTTCTAAAATTCTGTTTGAAACAGATGGAATGACCCATCATTTTATCACATGATCTGCTAACGATTCACGAATATAAAATTCAACTTCATTTCCTTAAGGGATGAAGTGGAAATTGTTCAATTCACGAACAACAGTGAGATTGTACCAAAATCATGTAAGTATTTCTTTTAATTCATCAACTTTAGGGAAATGATCTTGAAAACCAAAAATGTTGTCCTAGTGCCCTTATATCCGATGAATCAGATTGTACCCTAGATCGTTACAAATTTATGGCTTTGTGATTTTTGGATTTTTTCTAGCCATGTTCTCTACCACTCTCCATCAGAACATGACAGTTAGATTTCTCTTCCATATCCATATTTTCACCTATGTTCTCTTATGTGGGAACCCAGTGATTAGTTAATTTGGGTAACCGTTACGTTGCATACATTAGTATTTAAAGTCATGTTTTGGTATTCCTTTTTATGATGTGGGTTTCCATTATAAAAAACTTTTAGGTAGAAAACCATTTATATTCCTGACGAATTTCGAGGAAGAAATTTATTTTAAGGGGGGTAGAATGTAACAACCCGAGATTTTATGAGAAGTATTATTTTTAATTGATTTAATGTCTTGTGTTGTATGCTACACCATGATTATCTTGCTCTATACACAACACCGTATTAGATTTCAGTATACACAACACAATTCTTGGATCGTGTTATACACAATTTCATGTTCATTTGATAGAAGTTATTCTACGCAACATTGAGTGTATATATATATATATATTAAATGTATAAATAAAATATGGTTGGACTCTATTATACGCAACAACAAAAGATTCTTGAACTACACGCAACCCTGACTTGGCTTTCATTACACGTAATCGTGACCTTCCTCGATACCTTGCGTCGTACGTAATGCCGAGTTTCACTAAACAACGATATGCTATTAAAATATTATTAAAACGTTCCATTATGAATAGTAATACCCACTTTTTTAAATTTTTAAAATTTTATTTTTCAAAATGTACTTCATTTTTGGATTCTGAATATCAAAATTAGCCTAGGGTGAAATTTTGGTATTTTTATGAAAACTTTCAATTTTTGATGAATAGTGAAAACACTAGGTTACTATTTAAAAACCAGCTTTTTATTTAATTAATTATTTATTTTATTTAAATTTATTTTATGTCAAAATTGATACATAATATCTATATAAGTTCAATGCAATTCATTGGAGTCATTTTATAATAATTTTAGATATATAAAAATTTTATTGAACTTTTCCTCGTCTTTTACCCACCTCCTAAGAGAATTTTCAAATTCACATAAATCTTAATTTTACCGCTTCTGTGAGTGGAATTTAGAAAATCCAAAAAAACGGTTAATATCAATGACTAAAATGTGGTTCAATGAGATGAAAATAATTTTTGGTGAATAGTAACTTTTTAATTTTTTTTACCACGGTTAAAAGTAAATACGGTAATTAAGGGTAAAAATGATATTATTATTACCCTAAAAAATGTTCTAATTCTATTTGATAAGCTTAATTCGACAAAAAAAACTTAGGATATACAATATGACCATTTAAGCCCACTTGGATTAGATTAGGACATTTATTATTAATTTATTTAAAGAAGGGTTAAAATAGTTAAAATCAATGCTTTATAATTAATAATTTTTAATGTAGGGTTATACATAAGATAAATTAGACTATAAATATTCATTAGGAATCTAAAAAGCTTAATTACATAATGGTATTTTATTTTTAATTTTTACACTTAAAATAATTTAATTTATTTATGACACAGTGATGATGCAATAATTATCTTATTAATGAAATATTGACATAATTGTTGTTATAAATACCCAAATAAATGTAATTTGAGACTTTTTATGAATTAAAATAATTTTCTATGTTACTATGACATGTTGGTATTGATTTAATTAACTGTTTTAGAACTAATCATTATGTTATGATTTTCACAAAAATCAATTACCAAATAGTGTCAAAATTGATATAAAATAGTTCTTAGAACAAATATTTTATTATTAATTGTTATTATATTCCTAAAAATCTAAGGTTCGGCCAAGATACTTATATCATGATAGGTTTATAATTAATTTACCACTTGGGGGTCGCTTGGATGTATATGGTATGTTTATTAACTATATAAAATAAAAATACAAAGTGACACGGTAAATGTCAATCTAATTAACTAATAGTTGAAACTAAACGATAAGGTTAATATAATTACCAGGACTTGTCTAAATTCTATTGTATGGGATTTTTCAACCCATAACCACCTTAGCTTCGAAATAAATCAATTTGGAGCTATTAAAAACCGAATATGGATTTATAATAAAATAATATTTTTAGTTTTTCCAAAAGTGCCCCTCTCCTCCCTTATAAATGGGCACCTCCTCCCTCTCTTCCTCACACCACATTGAGCCTTAAATCTCGGCCAACCCCTACAAAATTCTCTTCTCCACTTACCTAGAAACATCCTAGAGGTCCTGGTCTTCTTCAAAGACCAATTTTATTTCCTTAAGAGGAGGTATCAAAGAGGCGCTTCAAAGAAGAGGTAATGTCCGTTACCGATTCTTTCAACTTTATTTCTTCTTCCACTTCTTCTTATTTAGTTGTTTCATTATGAAGTAATAAAATCAGTATAAATCTTATACTTATATGTTATTATAATTATGAAACAACCCCATTTCTCCATCTATCCATCCTATGGAAAACGAAATCACCGCGCATGCATACGTACGAAATATCGTCTCCACGCCGTGGTGTAATATGTTTTCGACCACCACCTTACTTGGATGGGTATAATGGTGTAAATAGATAACTATATATGATTATTGTAAATTGATATTGATTCTTAAATATTATACATACACTTCAATGCAATTCCACTATCATGGGAATGATATCATCCCTCGTGTGTACGTACGGACTACCGTCTCCATGACGCGATGAGATTCATTCCCCATGTTAACAATTCATTAATGATTATAAAGTATATATAATAAATAATCATGAAATATATGACATAATAATGATACTGAATTTATGTATATATATATATTTATGTCATCTACTTTATTCCATTCAATTCAATAAGGAAACGAAAACAGCGTTCATGCATACGTACGGCCTACCGTCTCCATGAACGGTGTATTTCATTCCATTTATCGATATATAATATATATATATATATATATATATATATATATATATATGTATATTCTGAATATATATTACATTTAAATCGTGTTTTACATTCTGTAATTAAGTAAATCAGGTTATAAGTAATAATATCAAGAACAACAATTCCAAACATGTACGATAAATAAAACGATTTTACCCAAAACTCTACTTTAACATGGAACTTACAAAAGAATGGTTAATATAAAGTCATAAGTGAACCATATATGATATCATAACAATGAATATGATTCTGTAATAAGTCAATGTATTTATTTAAATCATTATACAGGAGGTTCAGATATGTATGAAGCATATCGAACAAATGGTAAGGGATTGTTTTTCAAATCTCATTTTTATCCGAGTTTACTTATTCATAAGTATTTACTGGGGTTATTTCTATCATCCATGTCCATGTTTTATAATAGTTTTTTCATTTTTGTTTAATTTCCTTTTTACCCATTTTTTACTTTTACAACATGTATGTATGGAATCATTCTTTTGTTTACGTTACGAGGTACTTTTTTTACTTTTCCGGCAAAAGTATGAGAAGAATGTTTTTTAACTTATACGACATGAAATGATTTTTACGGTTTTATAAAGCCTTATTTTCATGAAGCTTCTTACAAAATATTACATTACTATTTTCAACAAAATCCTTTTCTTTTAAAATTAAATGACATTTTGTGGAAAGAGAATGATTTTGAAGAAGAAAGGATATTTTCCTCAAGAATTCATTTCAAGTGTTTTATCAAAACCATTTTTCATCTAAGATGACATTATTTCATATGTGTATGTTTCAAGTATCATGTCTCTATGATTTACATGATTTCACTTTTCTTATTATGAAATGATATCCATTTCTTTTATATGGATTATGTGATGATGAGACGATGTTTATGAAACACATTTTATTTATTGGGTTATTATGAATGATATATGTTTATTTTGTGGCAAAAGTAAGAATGATTTCACTATGAGATGGGTGGGACCTATATCTCCCTCCAATGAATTGGGTAAAGATTTATATCTCATGATATAGACATGGCTGGAATGGTAAGTTAATCCGGTTCTGTGTTACAAGACTGAAACGAGGAGTGAAGTCGATTCAGAAAGGGACTTTGTCCAGTAAGATGGTCTTGGCAGCAATGACTTGGCTACTATGGAAATCATGACATGTGATGAATGGTTTCCACAATTACATGTTTTATTCCCATTATATTTTATCATGTTTGATGTTCTATTATGATATATTCCTTACGTACTTCCACGATTTATGTCTTTGCTCAAGATTTTGATGTTTAAATTTCATGTTCAAGTTTTTGCTTCCAATTTTTTATGGAATTTTTTATGTTCTCTATGTTTGCCCTTAATGAGCATTTGAGATCACCCTTTTTATGGTTTATTTTCCCCAGGAAATAAATAATGGTTTTAGGTAAGGAAACAAAATGGGGAATATCTTTATGGGAGATGTTGAAGATATTTCACCACGATTAAAAGATTATTTTTCTGAGTATCCAAAGACACTAAACTATTACTGTCCTTGTGTGTTTGTTTTTGTTCTGTATTAAGTATTCCACAAAAGTAATGTAATGTCCATGTACGTAAATCTTTGGGACTCTACATTGGTGACCTTATCCATCAGTTGACAGGGAAAAAATGTCTCTCGAATGTTGAAATTCGATTAGGATATCACCAGTTTAGAGTACAAGATGGGCTTATACCACAAAATGTTTTTAGATGCCGCTACAGTCACTATGAGTACTTGGTGAGAACTTTTGGGGTGAATAATTCCCCAATAATATTCATGGGACTAATAAATTAGATATTTTTTCCTTACATAGTTCGGTTCATGTTAGTGTTCACCGATGATCTCCTTGTGTACTCAGTGTCTGAGGAGGAGCACTTGAGATACCTAAGGATGGTTATAGATGTAATTAGAGAAAACAATATTTATTGGAAACTCTCTATGTTATAGTTATGGACTGAGGTAGTAATTTTTTTGGACATATTATCTAAGCAGCTGGGGTGATTGTTGACCTTGCCAAGGTGGACGCAGTGTTAGCATTGGAGCAACCAAGGAATATGATGGAGGTGAGGGGTATCCATGGGATAACTTACTATTACTAAAGATTCATACATGATATCTTCAGTATATTTCTCCTATGAAAGATTTTATTCGAAAGGGAAATCCATTCATGTGGAAAGTTATGTTCCAAAAGGATTTCTTGTAGTTGTGGCAGTGATTAATGAGCACTCCGATCCTATTACTACCAGAGGAGGGAGTGAAGTACAAAGTGTTCTATGAATCATCAAGAACCATGCATGGTTGTTTCATGATGTAGAGGAAAGTGGTGATTGAATATGGTTCACTCTAGTTGATACTGCATGAGCATAACTACGCGAACCATGATCTAGAGTTAGTAGTGGTAGTCATCACATTGAAGATGGGGCGACACTACCTGATGGGTGAGCGGTTTATCATCTACTATGATCACAGCAGTCTCACATATATCTTCAATCAAAAACATCTGAACATGAGATAAATGAAATGTATATTTTTCCTACTAGAATATGAATTTGATATTATCAATACTTATGGGAATTGGAAGATGGTAGAAGATTCTCTTAGTAAGAGATCTATTTCACAGTTTCTGAATGAGGCATTGATGAGGTTAGCCTCGTTATAGTTATCATTTGTGGATGAGGATAGAGCAGCATATCGCCAGTCAATGGTTTTCCCCTACACTCTTAATTTGAGTCATGGAGGAACAACATGGTGATACCTAATACGAGACCCAACATTCTTAAATGTCCATAGGACATCTTCCTAATGGATATTCGCAAGGTGGTGAGTATTCCATCCTTTTTATAGGATTCATAGTTGTACCAGTTGAATTGAATTAGGTGGTTCAGTGGGATTTTCATATGCCCCCAATGGTGGTATATCTCAGAGTGGAGAAGATGTACTAGGACCTCCGACATCAATTTCGGTGGACATGGATAATGAATGTAGTGTCCGAGTTTGTTTCTTGATTCCTTACATGCCACCAGGTGAAGGATGAGAACTAGGTTCTAGTGAGTTTAGCTCAACCCCTTGAGTTTTACGAATGGAAGTGAGATAGTATATCAGTGGACATCAACATGGCTTTAACACTTATATCGGTGGGACATGATTCCATATTTATGAACATTGACTGACTTACCATGTCGACCCAGTTCTTAGCTATCTCAGAGCAGTGTTCTATAGAGAGATCAGGAAGTTTTTACTTTCAAGAAATAGTTTCACTCCATGGATTCCCTTTTTACCTATTAAAAATATTGTTAGGATATTCATTAATGAAGTGGTAAGGTTTCCTAGAGTTCCACATTCTATTTTATCTAATTGTGATTCAAAGTTTACCTTAATGTTCTATAAATGTATCTCGTATATTCTGGATAGAGATTTTTGTTTCAGTACTATATATCATCCTCAAATACATGGTTAGTTTGAGATTAACATTAAAACCCAAGAGTATATTTAGAGACATTTTACATTATATATCAAAGGCTTTTTGGACCAACACATTCCTCTAGTGGAGTTTTCTTACCATAATTACTTCCACTGGATAATTAAAATGGATCATTTTGATTACATATATAGATATAAGTGTAAAACTCTAACATACTAGGACAATGTTATAAAAATAAAGATTTTGGGACATGATTTAGATGAGGAAATATCCGAGAATGTTAGAGGTACTCAACAACACCTCAAGGAAACTCAATTTCAACAGAAGAGTTATGTTGAAAATCATCGATGAGATATAGAATTAAATGTTGTTGAGAAGGTTTTCCTATGAATTTATCCACAGAAGATTCTTATGATATATATAAATAAGGAAATTTTGAGTCCAATTTATATTAATCCCTTTGATATTCTTGATGAAATATAGACAATTTCATATCAAATGGCACTCACCCAAATCCTATTTCAAGTGCACACTCTGTTCCGTGTATCTCTCCTGAGGAATTACTTACCTTATCTTTTACCAATACTCAAAATAAAGGTTATACTACCGGTGAATGAAATTTAATATGAATATTTTTTTTAAATCATGTATCATTGATATAATTTTCAATGGAACTTAACTACTCACCTGGTTAAATTTATTTGGAGGAATTATAAATTTTAGTTATCTACACAAGAACCCAAGGGTTTGATAAAGTAGAGACACCCTCATTATTTTTTCTAGATTGATTGGATTTCATGTTATAAATTAATTATAATTTTTTTAGAAAGAGACACCCCTATATTTTAGATTTATGACCTTTAAAAGAAAACATTCCGTATTTGATAACCTCTATCACACTCTACCCCGAGTCAATATGAACTACAATATAGTAAACTATTATAACCTATTCATTAAAATTGATTTTTTGAATAGTAATAAATACTTTATAATATATATATATATAATTTTTTATTATTTAATATTTGATGATTAATTCATAATAAATAAGTACTGAATTATTAGTAAAGTAATTTTCTTTTTCAAAAATATATTTCTTTTAAAATGTGACATATTGCATTTTTTAACACGCAATTTATAATTAATTTATAAATTTTTTAGAAATATTATTTGATTAAATTAATATTATTTTCAAAATTATCAGTTCCATACTATCTTATGTTGAATTATTTGTATTTCTCCAAAAATATATATTTTTTAGTGAAAATGGAAAAATACATATTTTGGAAAAATTATCATTTATTTTCAAAAAAATATCATTATTTTTAGATTTTTTCATAAATTAAAAAAAATTCAATTTAATTATAAATAAAATAATTAATTTTATTAGAATCAACTTTATTCATTATTTTTGTATAAGTAAATTTTTTCTTTCTTAAAAACACATTTTTCAAATAAATTATTTTTATGAATGGAATGTGTATTTATTCTAATAAATTGAGTTAATGTATATATATTAGTATTTTTAATGAGATATATATAATACATATCAAATATAATTCTTTTGGTTTCATTTTATAGTTTTTATAAGGTATGTAATGCAATTAAATTATGCTTTATGCTTACAATTTAATTTTTCAAAAATGAGTTTTCGTAGAAAATTGCATGCTTAATTAAAATTAAATTATTTTACTTATTTAAATTGAATATAGAAAAATTTATTTCATAATTTTAATTATTTCAGTGAATTTAATATAAAATGGAGTAATTATTTTTTCAGAGTGAATAGTTAAACCGAAAAAATTGGTTACCACTATTGAGGTTAAAACTAGTTAACTAGGGGGGTTAACCCTTGAGATAAGGGTATAATTTCTTCCCAAACAAATAAATTTTTATCTGTTGATGATATTTAGACCTTATATTATACTAACATTAAATACCTAGCAATTTGGTGCCACTTTTCCCAGAATGTTACCTTAAATCATTTAAATCTTTTGAGAAATTTCATGTGTGTCCCTCCTCTCACTTACAAATAGAACATATTTTCCTCCATTATTAATTTTTTTTATCATTATATCTCTAAAAATAAAATTTATTAAACCATCCATGAATACTTATATTCAATTTTTTTATTTTATGTCATCTTCTAAGACAAATTCATTAATGCATAAAGAGTAAGCCAAAGGAGGTCACTTAAAGAAATGGTATAGATCTTAAACAAGATCTTTAAATATTATTTCTTATTATACTTCATGTTAACTTGTTATATCTATAATATCATGATTAATATACTATAATCAATTTAATTATATGTTATAATTATTATTTCACTACTATTTACCACTTATTCTCGATCAAATTAGAGATGAAGGAATCGCTTGTGTGTACGTGTGGACTATGACCTCCACATAATGATATGAATCATTTTCCATAACCATAATTAATGGATTTTTATTATTATATAATTAATGTGAATATATTATTTTTATATTATAATTTTTTTATAAAAATGAATTGATATTCACCATAATTTCACCGCGTACATCAAAAATGGAAATTTCATTCGTGCATATGTAGAAACTACCCTCTCTATGTAGTAATGTTATTAATTTTCATCTATATTTTTTATGAATGGTTATAAATATGTATTTAATGAGTATATATTATATTTATATCATTATTTACATTCAAGATATAAATAATCATGTATCAATGTGTTAGGACCATAACTGCTGAACCAAAACATGTATGAAAAATAAAGTAGTTAACACCAGAATTGATGATTATAAGGAAATATTGTGAAATAAAAAATGATAAAATATCATAATTAACCAATTATTTTACTTTAGGTATGATTAATGTTATTTTATATAACAACAATTAATTTCAATTTATTATCCAAGATGTTAGAGTTCTTATGAACCAATACAGACAAGAGGTGAGGGGTGTTCCTCTCATTTTCTCTTCATTGAGATATTTTTTAATGTTATTCACCAATTTCTAATATAAATGGTTTATATAATACCCAAGAAGGAATTTTTTTAACTCTAAATGATTAAATTCATTGGATTTAAATATCCCTATGATATTCAATAATCCAATGAATTTTGAATCAAAGATTACTATAGCTATAAGTGTTTTATGTTGTAATATTTTTTTACCAGGATTATTATTCTTTTTTCAATGATTGAATTGAATAATATTTCCCTCCCTGTCACAACCCATCCCTCGGGGCCCATTCTGTGACTACCCTAAGCCTTCCTTCCATATTCCAGGGGTTGGTTACTAGCATCGGAAAGGCGTATCCCTAATACGGGAAGGCATTTATTTTTTAACTTGTACAGACACTCATTCCAAGAACACAACAAGATGCAACCACGAAGTAAACTACAACAGTAAAAGTGCTCTGAAAGTAAAGGGGCCAGAATACAAGCCCAACTGAAAAGGTACAAGTGCAATTAGAAAGTAATAATTTGACTAAAATGTACAAAACAACCCTTGGATACCTGAAGGGTAGGTAAATCTCATGAACAGATGTCTTTGCCTCACATAACGCCAAAAGTTCCACCTTCGTGCACCATCTACTCCTGACCCCCTTAGCCTCGATCAATGTTGTTCATCTTCTACACAAGACACAACAAGGTGTGTCCATAGCACGTGCAGGGTTGAGTATAATGATACTCAGTAGGGACCCTAAGACCCTCATATGTCTCCCAGAATTCTACAAAGGAAAAACCACAAATAAAGACATCAACACTACTTTGGTATATGCCCATACGTATTCCTAAGTTATCAGGATATTCTCAACTCATACAAGAGGGAAGAATACCACAATGGTATCACCACAAAGGTAAAAGTACAATAAAAGTAACAATATGAAGCTAGAAGTACCACATAGGTAACACCACGAATATACAAGTACCACTCAGGTAACACCAAAAAGATAGAAGTACAAGACTGGTAACACCACGAGGATATAAGTACCACACAGGTAATACCACTATGATAAAAGTACCACATAGGTAACACCACATCGATAGAAGTACCACACAAGTATCACCATGAAGATAGATGTACCACAAAGGTACCACCATGAAGATAGAAGTACCACACATGTAACACCACAAAGATAGATGTACCACAGACGTAACACCATGAAGATAAAAGTACCACACAGTTAACACCACAAATATAGAAGTACCACATCGGTATCATCACAAATATAGAAGTACCAAACAGGTAACACCACGAAGGTAGAAGTACCACACCAGTAACATCACAAAGATAGAAGTACCACACAGGTAAAAGAATTAGCTCACAATCCGGTATAACATAAGTACAAAGGTATATATGATTTTTCATAAGGATAGATCATCTTATTCTGTTAAGTATCACTGCTTTTGACACACAGAGGGTCGATAGATAACTATCCCCCGCTGACCCACAATGGTTCTAACCAACACAAGATCGATAGGTAACTAACCCCCACTGACCCACAAAGGATCTGACCCACATAGTATCAGTATCCACTAACCCACACAGGATCACTGAGCGTTGTCCCACACTGGATCTGATAGATGTTGACCCACACAGGATCAATGTTCTTTCTCCACATTACTGCAAGCCACATGATTTCTCGCACCTGGTGCACTCGAGTTCCATAGAATCATTCCCATGAGATATTAGTTGTACCTAATTTGCATCAAATCTCCATAAATGAGTAACAGAAAGGACCACCATGTCGTAAGGGTACCAATGTGACATATGGTGCGTCAATCAGACGCGCTATCTGTGAGTAATAATTATTTTAGTTCCAGGGTCCCAGTTGGAATCAGGCTCGATCCAACCCTGTTGTAATACAAAATTATCTAAACATAAAGTAGAGTATACCCAATGAACCATATCACTTAAAGAGTCCCAGCAACGCAGACAGTTCATCCAAAAGATGACCAGATTTCAAGATATGGTTCTTTTAGTGTTTTGGGGTCCTGTGTGGCCTGGGTCTGGTTCATCCGGGTTGGACCGACCCATCCCAACCCAATCTATACTGGGCCGCGGTGGGCTCACCACGATAGGATGAGGTCCAGACCATCCCGCGAGGGGGTGTCCCGACCCGCAAGGGACAGCCCATTGGGCGCACGGCCCGCAGGGTAGGCGGCCCGCTGCTTAGGTAGCCAGCTGTATAGCATCCCGCTGGGCAGGTGGTCCAGCTGTGTAAGGCATGAAACACCCTAGCCGACACCGTGGGGTGAGACCCTCTGTCTTCAAAATGGACTGAGGGCTGTTCGTCTCCTCTACAGCGGCATGGCCACGTGGCACTGCCAGGTTGTAAGTGGGACCCGCTGGAGCAGGTCCTGCCTTTCATTGTGACTATCAGTTTTTCCAGCCAATGTCTCCAACATTGCGAGACAGCGTGCTGCTCCACCTCCCGTGTTCGGTCAGTGTGTCGACCGCCTCTCGTTTAGCCACGGCTAACGAGTCGTGGCTTGAGTCCCATGGGGGCATGCTGGTCACGCCGCCCTCCTCCGTCCGCCGCGGTTGATGAGCTATGGCTGATCCCTCCGGCGGCGAAGCTGCACCACCTCCTCCCTCATAGCCGGTCGGTGCCAGCTATTTCCTTGGTCCCTACAGTCACCGATCACTAGTACCGTTATGCCGATGTGTCTTCTAAGGAGAATGAAAGGGAGTAGTATGGTAACAGAGTGTCCGGGATGGGTTGGTTAGGCCCACACCCTCCGCATTTGCTTTTAATTAAGAGGGAGGATAAAAGGGGTTTAATAAATTCACTTGAATTTAAAACAATAATAAAACCCCTACCTCAAGAATGACAGAGAAACACCCATGGTTGAAGAAGTGGTTCGATGCTTATTGTCCCCAACAACAATCCTTCAATGACATTGCTCGATCTTCGATCTTCGGTGCGGGGTATCGGTGTTATTCATCACTGCTTTCTGGAACCATATTCTTTCCTCCAAGGGTTTGGTGTCTTGACACTTTTTCCGCACTTCTCTTCTTGGTGAAGCGATCCCTCACCTCCCCAAGTTCCATATAAATAAAAGAGGGGAAGTGTAAGTGACAACAATGGGAATTAATGGGGCTCATTAATTAGGGTTCTTTCTAATTTCCCCAATTTTGATGATACTTAGATTGAAGGGTCAATCCATTTAATGGATTCAGAAATTGTTGGTCCCATGCTCCTCTTGTCTGTTGGAGGATAAGAATGAAAATAAAATTAAAAAGTTATTATATTTTATTTCTATTAAAGATTCCCAAAAAAAGCATTTTCTCCAGACATACTATGGTCAAAGTAAAGTCTCCCATAAGTGAATAACATCACTACAGATTCAATGGATCCCTTAGATTTTTGATATGAGCACCAGTTCAAATGATTGAAAAAATCTCTCTTAAGTTTACTTAAAGTACCTTAAAAACATCAATAAATTTATAATGTTCACCCTTGACTAGCACCGGTCGAACACACCCCATTGAACTCAACGGTACTCTCAGATTTTCAATACTAGTTACCATTTAGAAGTAATGATTTTTATAATAAAATAATTTTCACTAATTTATTTTATTTATGGCCAAAAACTAACATTAATTGATGGCCCTTGCCAGCTAATGTTATTATCTACCTAAATAGATCATAACCTCCTGAGCTCAATAGTGGTCTCAGTTTTGTAATCTGAGTCATCGTTCATGAGTTTTAAACATTTGAAAAATAAAATAACTTTACATAATTATTTTATTTATGGTTATGCCATTTTTGGGTTTTCTCATAGGAGGATTGCGCTGACTAAACTTATGTCGCGTTTAGGGTAAACCTTCCATCCTAAACACAACAGTACCTTCGGATTTCTAATCCAGGAAACCATTTAAGAGTCATTCCACTTTTCAGTAAAACTACTTATACACGCAAATTAAAGCTTACCAAAACATCGACAGATCATTCCAGGAACTCCATGCCTCTGAATCATGCACTATCATATTTCTCGGTCTCGAAATAATTCCATATAATTAAAAAAAAAATTATATGGATATTCTGGAACATTACCTTCTCCCCAACTTAGGGTCTTACATCCCCAAATTCCAAAACAAAGGAAAATCAAACAAATGAGGGTAATGTGCACGAATTTGAGCCTCCCGCTCCCATGTGCTCTCATGGAGGTCCCATGATGCCACCGAACTCGCACTAGAGGGATCATCCATTGATGAATGAATCACTCTTTTCGATACTCTATCTCCACCAAGAACCCCATAAAAGTCACCCCATCATCAAAGTTCAACTCGCCCTAGTCAATAACGTGTGATTGATCATGCTAGAATTTCCTGAGCTGTAACACATGGAAAACATTATCAACCTGATGCATCTGTGGGGAAAGAGATATAGGATATTCCACCTATCCCACTATACAAAGAATCTAGAAAGGTCCAATGAACCTCAGAGATAACTTTCCACCCCGACCAAATTTTCGCAAATGTCATCGAGGTGAGACCCATAGGAAGACTTAGTCTCCCCCCTCCTATCAGCATAAGACTTCTGTCAGCTCTGTACATTATTCACTTGTTGATAATTGAGGAATCATGATTCAAACTCTTCCACTGTTTCCTTCATCCTTGGCCACTAGTAGTCATTCCAAAAGTCATGGTACACCTTCACCACTCTAGAATGCCCCGCAAAAGGGGATGCATGGATCTCCCTCAACACCTCCTCCCGAAGAGTCACTGGTACCACGGTGTGTCCTCTGAGGAGGATGACATGCTCCACGGCTTCTGAAAATCCTCAAGAGACCATCATGAGAATATCTAAACACGTCGGGCCTCGCAGTCAACGTATCAAGTTGTGCCCCCTAAATTTTCTGAAGCATTGGGGGAGTGAAATCCATAGACTAGAGGTAGGATACACCATCTTTATCCATGACAGATATTTGTAGTGTGACTTGCTTCTCTAATGCCTCACTCAGCAGTTGTTGACTAGAGCACTTACTGGGTGGTTTTGCTACCACATTCCCCTTCCAAGGAGTATAGAATATATCAAAGTCATAGTCCTAGAAGAACTATAACCATCGTCTTTGTCTTTAATTTTGAAAGATCTACTGACACTTCTCTATCCATAGGAAAGGCTCCCCTACTTCATCAAAGCTGAAAAGTGTGCCACTACCCTGGAGAAGTTGGGCTCAAAAATCTAGTAGTACCCCACCAAATCTAGAGTCCATCTCCCTTCGGGGAGGTAATCTAGGTAACAACATTTGAAAATATGTCTCCACACTCTGCCCCAACTATTGCGAACTGAAAACCCAAAATTCTTGTAGCTATGAGGGTAAGGCCGTCCGACTAAAGAGTGATCGGCTGCACCCTCCTATGCATGAGTTTATCATTTTCTGTCTGGGTTTCCTTTTTTTCCAACCAAGGAAAACACCATTCCAATGTTGTAGATGAACAAAAACCTTTTTTTCCTAATACAGTCAATCTGAGTATGAAATGTGGATGTCTTTCCAATACCCAAACTAACGTCGTAAGGCCTCAACGATGCCACCACGAGGTTCCTACTGAAACTCTCGCCTCAAGGGTCAGATCACAACATCAGAATAAGTGCGATTTTCGAGTATCCTTCCAATGGTATCTCAAGATGTAAGGGCCAAGTAAACGATTTAACCGAAAAATATTTGTTTTAAACAATATTCATGGAAAGTAGGAATGATTATTTCATATATCTATTAATATGGCTTCAAGTAGTAAACATAGACCGTACCTCTAATCATTCCTGGAGCCCCTGGTTCACACTCCTTGACCGCATGAAGAAACTCCCTTCCTCAATCCTCCAGCTCCCTGAGAATGGTGGGGACCACATTGGGGTGGTGGTTGTAACATGTCAAAATATGTACCACCTATTGCTGCTCTCCTAGCTCCTCTTCCAAATCTTCTTCTCTAAATATTCATCTATCGCTATCACTTCCTATTCCCGATACATTTTACATGCCCAAGTCTCTAAAACTGTCATTCTTTTCCCACTTTCTCACTGGTAACATTCACCAGTTGTATCAGCTCAAACAAATAATATTCAACCACAATGGTTCTATTTTCCACCCTAACATAAGTCGAAATGCATAGAGGAATAATGCTGACTTGGATGTCCTTAAACACACCATTCTCGGAGGTCTGATCCCTAAAGCACTGACCGTACTATATTCATCAAGTACCTAGGATGGACGGTACACCTTGATGAATACTCAGATACTGAAATTTCATTCTACCAAAGATATAGAAGTACTAGGGAACCCTCATCCCTTAGCACATTATGGAAAGAGAACCCCTTCGTTAACTAAGGTTCTCATGATTGTCTAGAAAAAAGTCACCTCTTTGCAAGATGAAGGTAATCTAAACCTTATCCCCATTATGCTGAGCCATGAAGAAGGCTCTCTACCAGGACATCCATCTGATCTAATGGTTCTGTACAGTCCCAAGAATGACTACATGGAAATTACATTACATTTGCGAAATAAAAAAACACACACCTAAGGACCGTAATAGTTTAGTGTCTTTGAAAAAATGGAACAAAATCTTCTAATCATGGTGAAATATCTTCAACATCTCCCATAAAGATCTTACCATTTTGTTTTCTTATATAAAACATTTCATAAAATTTTGGGGAAATGAAAACATATAAAGGGTGAGCTTAAATTCTCAATAAGGGTAAGCATGGAGAAAATAAAACAAATCATATACATTTTAACTTAAAAAAACATGAACATAAAGTTTAAACATCAAAATAATGAGTTGTGAAATAAATCTGGGCAGTACGTAAAGCATAGATCATAAAGGAACATGAATCATGATAAAATAGAATGGGAATAAAACATGTAATTGTGGAATCCATTAACCAAATTATATGATTTCCATAGTATCCAATGAATTTTTTCCAAGGCAATCATAGTGGACAATTTCCATTACTGAACCGGGTTTACTTACCGTTCCAGTCCAATATTACTGAATTGGATTTATTTTCCGTTCCAGCCATGTCTATATCAAGAGATATAAATATTTACCAAATGCATTGGAGGGATATATAGGTCCCACCCATCTCATAACGAAATCATTCTTACGTGTGCCACAAAATAAACATAAATCATTCATAACACCCAAAAAATAAAATGGGTTTCATAAACATCATCCCATCATATCATAATCCATATAAAAAAATGGATATAATTTCATCATAAGAAAAATCACACCATGTAAATAATAGAGACATTATACTTGAAACATAAACATATAAAATACTTTAATTTTAGATGGAAAGTATTTTTGATAAAACACCTGAAATGAATTCTTGAGGAAAATATCTTTTCTTTGTCAAAATCATTTTCGTTTCTCAAAATGACGTGTGATTTTATAAGAAAATAATTTTGTTGAAAATAATTATGAAATATTTTAAATTATGATTAATGGAAATAAGGCATTATAAAATCGTAAAGATCCATTCATGTCATATAAGTTAAAGAAAATTCTTATTGTACTTTTACCGAAAAAGTCAAAAAGTACATCGTATGGTAAAAAGAATGACGATTCCTTCCGTAGTACATAGTAAATGTCAAAAAGGGGTAAAAATGAATTTATAAATACATGGTATAATAGTAAATACTTTATTAAAAAATCTCTCTAAAACATGGAATTGGATGATAAATATAACCATAGTAAATACTTACGTATAAACAATCCCGTATAAGAATGAGATTGAAATAATTATCCCTTACATTATGTCCAATTTCTTCCGTATGTGTCCGAGACTCCGGTATAGTGGGGTTAAATATATTATTAAATTTTAAAATACCTATAATAATATATATGATATCATATATTATTCACTTATGACTTTATATTACCCTTTCTTTTGTAAATTCCATGTAAATGCAGTGTTTTGGGTAAAATCGTTTCATTTATCAAACGTGTTTCGACTTGTTATTATTGATATTATTACTTATATCATGATTTACTTAATTCCAGATTTTAAAGCATGAGTTATATATAATATATATTCTGCATATAAATATATATGATAGATCGATAAATGGAATTAAATACACCGTTCATGGAGACAGTAGGCTATAAGTATGCATGAATGTTGTTTTCGCTTCATTATTGAATTGAATGGAAATAATAAAATGAAACATATATGTAAATAAATATAGTATCATTATTATTTAATTTATTTCATTATTATTTATTATTTATATACTTTATAATCATACTTGAAAGTTTAATCATGGAAAATGAATTTCATCGCGTTCGTGGAGACGGTAGTCCGTACGTACGAACAAGCAAAAATATCATTAAAATCATATATAATTGGATGGTATATCATATTTAAAGAATAATCATAATGTTATATTTTTTATTTATATCATTTATAATCATTATTATACACATCAAAATGATGAAATGTTTGAATAACAAACTACACCACGACTTGGAGACGGTAAGCCGTACGTATGCACGTGTGGTGACTTTTTCATTCATAGGATGGATAAAATAACTAATATGGTTGTACCATTTTTATAATAAACTAACTTTACATATAATATACTAGAGTTATTATTTTATAATTGAAATAACAAATAAGGTGGATTTCTAAGGAGAAAGGAACTTGAAAATGGTGGTGAGACATTTACCTCTTCTTCGGCTTCTTCCATTTGATTTTATCAAAAGGGCTCTGTAGGTTGGCTTTATGACTAAAGGAAGGACTCTAGTATGAATGGAGGAAAGTTTAGAGGCTATTTGGGAAGGGGTTGGATGAGCCAAATGTCATTTGATGTGTGAATTAGAGAGACAGCGGAGTGCCCTTTTAGAAGAAGGGTGAGGGCACCTAAGAAAAAACACAAAATATTATTTTTTAATAAATTCATATTCGGTTTATAATGGCTCCAAAGTGATATATTTCGAGGCTAGGGTGGGGATGGATCGAAATCATCTCAAATAATAGGTTTTATAAAGGTTTATGTTTCCATTTAAACCTTATCATTTAGATTGAACTCTAAGTTAAATAATTTAACTTTCACCGTGTCTTCTAGTATTCTTACACTATATGGTTAATAAACTTACTATAAACTACCAATAGAACCCCAGTTGGTTCTTTAATGTAATACATATTATTATATAGGTATTTTTTCTACATATTATATTTTTAGGACCATTATATCGATTAATAATATAATATTTGTTTTAAATACTCTTTTATGTTAATTTTGACACTATTGGGTATTTTGCTTTTTCTAAATTCATAAAAGCATTATTTCATCAAAAACAATTCATATAACCAACCCTAATATGTTATATTGACCTAGAAAATTAGTTTAATTTATAAATAGTCTCAAATGCCATTTATTTAGATATTTATAATGTCAATTATGTTAATATTTCATTAATAAGGTATTTACTGCATCATCATTGTGTCATAAATAAATTAAATTATTTAATGTCAAAAAAATATAAAATAGATACCCTTATGTAGGAAATATTCTTATCTTTCTAATGAATATATATAGTCGAATTTATCTTATGTATAACTCTATATTAAAAATGTTTTTCGTTATTAAACATTGATTATTTCTATTTTAACTCTTCTTTAATTGAAATAATAATAAATGTTCTAATCAAATCCATGTAGACCTAAAAGGTCATATTTTATTCCTAAGGTTGTTTTTGGTCGAATTACACTTATCCAATAGAATTAAGACAAGTTTTATGGTAATAATAATATCATTTTTACCCTTAATTACCCTATTTACTTTTAACCATGGTAAATAATAGTAAAAAGTTACGATTCAAAAAAATTATTTTCATCTCATTGAACCACATTTTACTTACTGATATAAACCGTGTCTCTTGGACTTTTTAAATTACACTCACAAAAGTAGTAAAACTATGTATTATGTAAATTTACAAATTCTCTTAGGAGGTGGGTAAAAGACGGTAAAAATTTCAATTTTTTATATAACTATAATTATTATAAAATGACTCCATTGAATTTCATTGAACTTATATTGTTATAATATATCTATTTTGACCTAAAATTATTTTTAAATAAAATAAATTATTATTTAAATAAAAATTCGGTTTTAAACTATAACTTAGTGTTTTTCACTATTCATAAAAAATTGACAGTTTTCGAAAAAATACGAAAAATTCACCCTAAGATAATTTTTGTATTCCGAATCCAAAAATGAAGTCCATTTTGAAAGATAAAATTTATAAAATTTTAAAAAGTGGGTATTACTATAATATTTTAATAATATATCTTTGTTTAGTGAAACTCGGTATTGCGTATAACACACGCTATCAAAGAAGGTCATTATTGCGTGTAATGCATGCCAAGTCAGGGTTGCATCTAGTGAAAGATTCCATTGGTGTTGCGTATAACATAATCAAAATATAGTTCATTTATACATTGACCAAAATCTATACATTGTTTTGTGTATAGAACAAGTTAATTTTGGTGTAGCATACAAAAAAAGACATCAAAGAAATTAAAAAGATTATTTCCCATAAATTCTCGGGGTGTTACATTATATCCCCCTTGAAATGAATTTTGACCTCGAAATTCATCGGGGTTATAAATCGTTTACAATATGAATGTTTCATTCATAGAAACCCACATCATAAAAAGGAATACTAAAACATAATTTTTAAAAGCAAAGTTAGAAACATAACGGTCACACAAAGTTACTCAACACTGAGTTTCCACATAAGATAATATAGGTGAAAATATGGATACGGAAGATAAATATAACCAACATGTTTGGATGAAGAGTGGTAGAGAACATGGTTATGAACAATTCAACAATCACAAAGCCATAAATTTGTGATGATCTAAGGTACCATCTGATTATTCAGATATGAGGGCAATAAGACAACATTTTTGGTTTTCATGATCATTTCCCTAATGTTAAATAATTATTGAATTAGAAGAAATACTTACTTGATTTTGGTACAATCTCACTATTGTTCGTTCCTTGACTAATTTCCACATTATCTCTTAACTAAATGAAGTTGAATTTGTCTTCTGTGAAGTGTTAGCGGATCATTCCATTGAATCATAGGTTATTCCATCTGTCTCAAACATAAGGTTAGAAATAGGTATATACATAAGTTAATATATGGTGAAATTAATCGTATATGGTTCCAAAAATGGACTTATACTTCATATATCATACCACTTAATAAAATAAAACTAATTTCTACAAACCAGGGACTTTCTGTAGGCCAATGGTAGGCGATAAAGGCTAGTTGAACTTCGATTGTGGGTTCGATTCCCACATCCTTGGCCAACGCGACGGGTTGTCGCCCATCCTACGGGTTGTCCATTTTCTAAAACTATACTATTATAACATTTCAGAAGTAATATAAAAAGTTCTATCCTTAAACAATACTATCTGATGTATAACTTAATCCATTCCAATCTTTAGGCTTATCCAAAATAATTTTTTCCAATATCATAGTATAAAGAAAAATATTCCAAGATAGGTCAAAAACAAAGCATGTGATTACCATCATTTATCCTTTATATATCATAAGATATATCTTGTGGGTCATATTCCATAAATGTGAGTACCTTAATCATTTATTCTCTTGAAATATGAATTACCATAGAACCTTAGTGAAAACATGAATGGTATCAAAAGTTAAATCTTTCCACATACCAAAATCCCAAAATTTCTATGTACTCAAACCATGATATCACTTTGTCCTTATATCAGTCATAAGCTTAGTAATAATATCAAACATCTCATTACCTCCTTATCCCTTCACTATGCACATATAAGGTTCTTTCCAAAAATATTTGAATCACTTTTCATGGTTACCAGTACCATATAATTATTGAAAACCACAATAAACCAATACAAAAATAGTCTAATATTCCACGATACTTTAAATGACATTCCACAACACTATTTTGGAATCCCATTACATAAACACTTAATCATTCCACGACTTCATTTTCATATTCAAAATCGCCAACAATGATCGCATGTGACTTCCCTTTGTACTTTTCCTTAAGAGGTTGTTGGTATCGATCATCATTAACCCTTAGATTAGGGAATTGGTTATCATAATGCCCCATTTCCCTACACTTGTAGCATTGAAGTGTTGGTGGTGCGTTCGCTGTAGTCTTTTCTCCATTCACATCATTAGCTACATTTTTACCATTACTTCGGCACTCAGATGCTCGATGATCTTATTTTCCAAACTTAAAACATTTTCTAGTCCCATTAAGACAATATCCACCATGCTTCTTTTCACACTTTGAGCATAACAAAACATTTGTCTTCTTTTCACCATAGTTTTGAGATTTTTCCTTGAACTCCATATTGTGTTTCTTGTCAAAACCATGAGATAGATATATAACACCAACTTCCAATTCTACCTTGATAGCTCAATGCACAATTTCTTCATAGCTACTAATGTATCTTATAGCCAATGCCCTTCGAAGACTTGGTTTTAAGCCACTGAAGAATCGATCAACTTTACTTTCAGATTGGATAATAAAACCAGATGCATACCTTGCAAGCCTTGTAAAATTAGCCTCATATATACCATCATATTTATCATCCTTTTATTTAAGCTCAAGGAAAACCTTTTACATTTTTTTTGAAGTATACAAGGGAAGTACTTATTGAAATAAATGTTCTTCAATTCGTCCCATTCCATTGATTCTATTTCTCCTTGGGGCTTTGTATTCTTAATTAGAGTCCACCACTGGTCTGCTTCACCTTCTAAATGGTAAACAACAAAAATTAATTTTTCATGTTCTGAAAAGTGAAGTATAAAAAATGACTTTTCAATGGAACTGATCCACTATTCAGCAACAAGGGTATCAAAAGACCCACTGAATGAAGGTGGACATTGCCTCATGGAGGACTCAATAGAATATTGTTCCCTTATCTGCTTAGTTGGAAGTCCATAAAGATTCATAGCTTGTTTAAGTAAATTAATAAGATTTTTCACTCCATCTCCCATAAAATTGTTTTGTTCAAGAGTACAATCATGGAATTTTCCATTACATTGATCAACATCATCCCTTCGGGTTCCAGCCATCGTCTAAAACCCAAAATGAATAGTGTGAGAGGAAAAAATCATACTAGGAAAATAACATAATAAATGGGGATTACCTTCAATATCTAACATCTAATCATTAATTCTATGGTCGTTACTGTAATTCTATTACTATAACCTATACTTATACCTAACCTTAGTGACATCCCTAGACATACCATAGAAATATCTCTAGGGATATCATAAAAGTTTTCACATCCTAGTTTCCAATGGTTGACTAAACCTTTCCCTAGATACCAACTGTAGAGTCCCAAGATTGACATACATGGACATTATATTACTTTTTTGAATAAAAAAACAGACGCCCAATGACTGTAATAGTTTAGTGTCTTCGAAAACATGGAACACAATATTATAATCGTGGTGAACGATCTTCAACCACTCCCACTAAGATCTTCCCCTTTTGTTTCCTTATCTAAAACCTTTCATTAAATCCTATGGAAAAGAAAACATATAATGGGTGAGATCAAATGCTTAGTAAGGATAATCATGAAGAAAATAAAACACATCATATACATTTTAACTTAAAAAAACATGAACATAAAGTTTAAAATCAAAATCTTGAGTTGTGAAATAAATCTTGGCAGTACGTAAGGCATATATCATAACAAAACATTAATAATGATAAAATAGAATGGGAATAAAACATTTAATTTTGGAATCCATTAATCACATGATATGATTTCCATAGTAGCCAAGGCATTGTTTCCAAGACCATGATAGTGGACAAAGTCCATTACTGAACCAGGTTTACTTGTCGTTCCAACCCTGTATTACTGAACCATATTCACTTTCCGTTCCAGACATGTCTATATCAGGAGATATAAATCCATACCCAATGAATTGGAGGGAGATATTAGTCCCACCCATCTCATAATGAAATCATTCTTACGTGTTCCACAAAATAAACATAAATCATTCAACACAACCCAAAGAATAAAATGGGTTTCATAAACATTATCCCATCATAACATAATCCATGTAAAACAAATGGATTTCATTTCATCATAAGAAAATTCACACCATGTAAATAATAGAAACATTGTAATTGAGACATAACCATATTAAATATTGTAATTTTAGATGGAAAATAATTTTGATAAAACACTTGAAATGAATTCTCGAGGAAAATATCCTTTCTTCTTCCAAATCATTTTATTTTCTCGAAATGTCATGAAATTTTAAATGAAAATAATTTTGTTGAAAATAGTAATGAAATCTTGTAAATTAAGCTTCATGGAAATAAGGAATTATGTAACCGTAAAAATCCATTCACGCTGTATAAGTTAAAAAACATTCTACTTGTACTTTTGTCGGAAAAGTCAAAAAGTACCTCGTATGGTAAACAAAAGAATTATTCATTCCATAGTACAAAGTAAAAGTAAAAAAAAGGTAATCATGATATTAAAAATACAAGTAATAATCGTAAATAATTTTTGGAAATGTTTCTCTAAAACATAGAAATGGATGATAAATATAACCCCAGTAAATAATTACGTATAAACAATCCCGGATAAGAACGAGATTGGAATAATTACCCCTTACCTTATGTCCAATTTCATCTGTATGTGTCCAAGACTCTTTTATAGTGAATTTAAACTTATTATTAACTTGTAACATAACCATAATAATATTTATGATATCATATATGATTCACTTATGACTTTATATTACCCGTTCTTTTGTAAATTTCTTGTTAAAGCAGTGTTTTGTGTAAAATTGTTTCATTTATTGTACGTGTTTCGACTTGTTGTTCTTGATATTATTACTTATATCCCAATTTAGTTAATTTCAGAATGTAAAAAATGATTTATATATAATATATATTCATCATATAAATATATATGATAGATCGATAAAAGGAATGAAATACACCGTTCATGGAGATGATAGGTCGTACGTATGGATGAACACTATTTTTGTTTCTTATTGAATTGAATGGAATTAAGTAAATGAAACATATATTTAAATAAATCCAGTATCATTATTTTTAAATATCATTCATGATTATTTATTATATATATACATTAAAATCATACATGAATGGATAATTGAGGAAAATGATTCACATCGCGTTTGTGGAGATGGTAGTCTGTACGTACGCACGAGCGACAATATCATTAAAATACTATATAATTGGATGGTATATCAAAAATAAAAAATCATAATAATGTTATATTTATTATTTATATCCTTTATACACATTATTATACTCATCCAAATAATTCAAATGATTAAATAACAATCTACACCATGATATGGATACAGTTAGCCATACGTACGCACATGTGGTGAATTTTTCATTGATAGGATGAATAAAAAAACTTATGTGGTTGTACCATTTTTATAATAACAAATAATTATATAGAAGATATTGGAGTTATTTTTTTTAATGTAAAAAACAAAGAAGTAGGAAGTGGAAGGAGAATGGAACTTGAAATAGGTGGTGAGACATTTACCTCTTCTTCGGGTTCTTCCTTTTGATTTGATCAAAAGGGCTCCATAGTTTGGGATTCTGACTGATGGATGGCCTCTATGATGAAGGTATGACAGTTGAGAGGGTATTTGGGCAGGGTTTTTCCATGACGAATTGCTTTGGAGGTGTGAATTAGAGAGGAGGTGGAGTGCCCTTTTATAAGATGGGCGAGGGGACCTTAGAAAAAACATAAAATATTATTTTATAATAAATTTATATTCGGTTTATATTTACTCCAAAGTGACTTATTTCGATGATAGGGTGGGTATGGGTCGATATCCTCTCAACCAATAGGTTGTAGATATGTTTAGGTTTCCATTTTAACCATATCATTTAGATTTAACTCTAAGTTAAATAATTTAACTTTTACCATGTCTTCTTGTATTCATACACTATATGGTTAATAAACTTATTATAAACTTCCAACAGACCCCCAATTTATTCATTAATGTCATATATATTATTATATAAGTCTTCTGGCCTATCTATAGATTTTTAGGACCATTATATAGATTCATAATATAATATCTATTTTAAAAAATATTTTTATTTCAATTATGACAGTATTTGGTATTTTGTTTTTTCTAAATTCATAACAGCATTATTACTTCAAAAAAATCCAGATAGCCAACCCTAATATGTTCATTTAACATAGGAAATTATTTTAATTCATAAAAAGTCTCAAATTACATTTATTGGGTATTTATAATATCAATTATGTTAATATTTAATAAATAAGGTAATTATTGCATCATCATTGTGTCATAAATAAAATAAATTATTTAATTTTTAAAAAATATAAATAAAATTCCATTATATATTTAATCCTATTAGATTTATAATGAATATATATAGTCGAATTTATCTTATGAATAACCCTAGACTAAAAATGTTTTAGTTATTAAACATTGATTTTAACTATTTTAACTGTTCTTTAAAAAAATAATCATAAATGTCTTAATATAATCCAAGTGGACATAAAGGGTCATATTTTATATCTATGGTTGTTTTCTGTCGAATTAAACTTATCCAATAGAATTATGACATGTTTTAGGGTAATAATAATATCATTGTTACCCTTAATTACCCTATTTACTTTTAACCGTTGTAAATAAAAGTTAAAAGTTAATATTCACCATAAATTATTTTTGTCTCATTGAACCACATTTTATTTACTGATTTCAACTGTGTCTCTCAGAATTTTAAAATTCCACTCACAGAAGCGGTAAAATTATGTTTTATGTAAATTTTCAAATTCTCATAGGAGGTGGGTAAAAGACGATAAAAAGTTCAATAAACGTTTTATATATCTAAATTTTTTATAAAATGAACCCAATGAATTACATTGAACTTATATTGGTATTATGTATCTATTTTGACCTAAAATATATTTAAATAAAATAAATTATTATTTAAATAAAAATTCAGTTTTAAACTATAACTCATTGTTTTTCACTATTTATAAAAAAATTGTTAGTTTTTAGGAAAATACCAAACATTCACCCTAAGGTAATTTTGATATTTTGAATCAAAAAATTAACACCATTTTGAAAGATAAAATTTATAAAATTTCATAATGTGGGTATTACTATAATATCTTAATAATATATCGTTGTTTAGTGAAACTCGGTATTGCGTACAACACACACTATCAAGGAAGGACACTATTGTGTGTAATGGAAGCTAAGTTAGGATTGCGTGTAGTGAAAGCATCCTTCGGTGTTTCATATAACATAATCAAAATATATTTAATGTATACATTTGACAAAATATATATTTGGTTTAGTGTATAGCGCAAGATAATTTTGGTGTAGCGTACAACACAAGACATCAAGGAAATTAATAAGATTTTTTCTCACTAAATCTCGCAGTGTAACAGGTTCTCTGGGTATATAGAAACTCAACCACCTCCTCAATTCAGTCCTTAGCCGCCTATTATATGGTCTCACCTTGAAACCTAAGGGGTATTTGATGCAGAGAGATGTGTAAGGGACTAAGCGTACATGTATCCTCTATCAGTATCGATGGTTGTATCTTCTGACCATCGAACGGTGATATAGCTAGCACACTATCCGAAGGTACCATATCTGGAAACAATCCATGTACCAAATCCTCATCACTATGAAAACCATCCTCCTAGTCATGAACTGATAAATACTAGCAGCTAGGATCATCAAATGATCTGATGGAGTCTCAACTAGGTGGAAAACTCCATCCACAACCTCTTACCAATTCTAAGATGCCTGGGGATATGTCTCGCCACAGAAACTATGATCTATTTTCCATTGAAACTCGTGAAACATGCTCAATCTACGTGCAACCTCTGCTGGTGGGGATGGTGGAATCTTCTTCCCAACAGGTGGTGGTGCCACGGGTGAACCGCAAAATGGTGCTAACACCGTAAGAGGGCCATACACCGAAGGCTCATTGCTCAGTCGGCCATCTTCATGTACTATCTCAAGAATCTCGGTTGGTTGTCTATTTGGCGACATTCAAAATAAAATAGGTGCACCACAGTCAATAAGTTATACCTAGTGACCTGACTCAAATAAATCACAAGAAAACTCTTGAAAAACACACAGAATCAGTGTTTCTGTATACTGAGTCAGAAATCAGAATTCATGGTCCTAGTGTATGGATACCTCGGCTGCCTCAACAAAACTGGATTCCCCAAACTGAAATCCGCACTCATAACACTTAACACTATTTGCACACATAAAATATTATATTTCTAGTTCTTCGGTAGAACCAACCCCTCTGATAAAACTTTGTCATGACCCATCCCTCAGGGCCCATGTCATGACTTTCCCAAGTCCGCCTTCCATAGGCCAAGGGCTGGAGACTAGCACCGAAATGGAATATTACTAATACGTGAAGGCATATCCTTTTTAACCTATACAGACACACAATCCAAGAACACAACAAAAATCAACCAAGAAGTAAGCTGTTGTATTAAAAGTGTGTTGAATGTAAAGGGTCCAGAATATAGGACCAACTGAAAAGGTACAAGTACAAAGAGAAATTAAAAATATGACCCAAAAGTATAAAACAACCCCTAGATCGTCCACTGAGGATCATACTTGAAAGGTAGGTACAAATAATGAACAAAAGTCTTTGCGTCACGTAATGCCAAAAGGTCTAAATCTAGGCACCATCCAGTCCAGACACCCTCAGCCTCGATCAATGTTGTCTGTTGAATGCACAAGACACATCATGGTGTGGGCATAGCCCATTCAGGGGTGAGTATAACGATACTTAGTAGGGACCTCGAGACCCCCGTAGGTCTCCTAGAGTTCCACGAAGGAAAAAACACAATGCAATACATCAACTCTACTTAGGTATATTCCCATACATATACCTATGTTATTAAGATTTACTCATATCATACAAGAGGGAAGACTACCAAATTGGTAACACCACGAAGGTAGAAGTACCACAAAGGTATCACCATGAAGACAGATGTACAAAAAAGGCAACAACACAAACATATATGTACCAAACATGTAACACCATGAAGATAAATGTACAACTCGGGTAACACCATGAAGATAGAAGTACCACATAGGTAACACCGTGAAGAGAGAAGTACCACACAGGTAACACCATGACAATAGAAGTACCACACAGGTAACACCATGATGTTATAAGTGCCACATATTTAACACCACGAAGATAGATTTTTTCCACACATGTAACACCATGATGATAGAAGTACCACACAGGTAACACCACAAAGATAGAAGTGCAACAAATGTAACTCCACGAAGATAGAAGTACCATAATGGTAAAACCAAGAACAAATAAGTACCACATATGTATCATCACAAAGATAGAAGTAGCACACAACAAACACAATGAAGGTAGATGTACCGCACCGTTATCATCACGAAGATAAAAGTACCACACAGGTAACAAAATCAGCTCACAATCAGGTATTACTTATTTGAAAAAGTACATAGGATTATTTTTAAGTCTATATCATCTTATTATTTTAAGTAGAACTACTTTTGACCCACACATGATCGATAGGTAACTAACCCCCACAGAATCACACAGGATCTGATCCAAACAAGATCTGACCCACACAGGATCGATAGGTAACTAACCCCAGCTTACCCACAGAGCTTCTGACCCACACAGGATCGGTATGTGCTTACCCACATGGGATTGGTGAGCACTGACCCACATAGGATCAGTATGCCCTGATCCGCACAGTATAACTGAGCACTAACCCACACAAGATCTGATATATGGTGACCCACACATGATTGATTTTATTTCTACACGTTACAACCAACCAAAAGATTCATTGCGCCTGGAGTGCTTGAGTTTTGTAGAATCTCCCCCTCAAGATATCATTCACACATCATCATCCCCCAATATCAACAAAGGATTGACCCAAAATACTTCCATGTCGTAAGGGTTCGAACAAGACAGATGGTGGGTCCATCAGACGACCAGTCTGTGAGTTATATGTGTTTTATTTGAGGGGGCCATGTGGGATTTGGGTTCGATCCGGCCCAGCCATACTCTATATTTTTTTAAACTCAATTGGAGTATATCCAAAGGACCGCCTCACTCCAAGGGTCCTAGCACCATAGACGGTTCATCAAACGGACACTCAGATATCAAGATATGGCTTCTTTAGTGTTTATGGGTCCTGTGGGGCATGGGTACAGTCCAACTGGGTTGGACCGACCCAGCCCGACCCAGTCTGGGTGAGGTCGTGGTTGAATCGGCTTGGACGGAAAGGGGGATTCCCACAAGGGGGTGTCCCAACCCACGAATGACAGCCCGCTGGGACCATGAACCTCTTGGTGGTCGTCCCGTAGGGTCGTAGCCCGCTAGACCGGCGGCCAAACCGCGTGAGGAGTGGCTTTCCCTAGCCGACACTGGGGGATGAGACCTCCTTCTTCTAAATATCCCAAAGTAAATTCATCTCCTCCACAGCAGGGACACCACGTGGAGCCTCTAGGTGGTATGTGGGACCTGCTGGAGTGGGTCCTTCCTTCTATGTCGGCCGACCGGTGTTCCACCCATCGTCTCCAGCGGCGTGTGACGACATGCTGCTCTTCCATCCATGGTTTCCCTGTGTCGCAGCTGCCTCCCAGTTCACCACGGTTGACAAGTCGTGACCTGAGTCCCTTGGCAGCATGCTGGTCTTGTTGTCCTCCTCCGTCCTCCTTGGATGACGAGCCGTGGCCGGTCCCTCCGGCGGCACGGGTGCCCCACCTCCTCCATCGCGGTCGGGCAGTGTTGGTCGCATATACCTGCATGCATGTGGGTATCCCACGGAGAAGGAAATAGTGTGACATGGTAGAGGAGGGTCTAGGCCAGGTTTGTTAGGCCCGCGCCCTCTGCATTAGATTGTAATCAAGAGGGAGGACAACAGGGGATCATTAAATTCTAGTAATTTTAAAACAAGAATCAAACCCCTACCTTATGAACGATGGAGAAACACCCTTAGTTGAGGATGTGGGTTGATGATCGCCTTCCCCCATGACTAGCCTCCAATGACGTCACTCGATCTTTGTTCTCCGGTTCGTAGTTTCGATGTTATTCGTCACCGCTCGCTAGAACCGGCTCTTTCCTCCAAGGGTTTGGCATCTTAAAACTTTGTCAGCACTTCGGTGCATGGTTAAGAAATCTATCACCTCACCCAAGATCCATATTAATAAGAGATGGGGAGGGTAAGTAACGACGTTGGGAATTAATGGGGCTCTTTAATTAGGAAGGTTCTTAATTACCCTAACGTTGTTGTTACTTAGATTGAAGGGTCAATAAATTTAATGGCTTTACACATCACTAGTCCCATGCTCCTTTTGTCCGTTGGAAGATAATAATGAAAATAAAATAATAAAGTTATTTTATTTTATTTCTTTTAAAAAGTCCTGAAACATTACATTTTCTCTAAAACTACTTTGTTAAAATTAAAGTCTCTCTTAAGAGAATCCCGGTGGTGTAGATTCACTAGTGCCATTTTTTTAACCCGAGAACTAATTCAAAATATAGAAAACGCCGCTAATATGTTTACTAAACATACCTTAATGAATGTTCAATAAATTAATAATGTTCACCCTTTACTCGTGCCAGTAAAGGTTAGAATCTGCCTAAGGATAACATGCCCCAAATAACTCAACGGTACTCTTGGATTTTCAATCCGAGTTACTATTTAGAATTTATGGATTTTACAATAAAATAATTGTCACTTAATTATTTTTTACGACCAAAAAACTAACATTCACTGGTGGCCCGCGTCGGCCAATGTTAGTATTTTCCTAAAGAGAGCATACCCTCATAAGCTTAGTGGTTGTCTTGGATTTTTAATTCAAGTCACCATTCAAGAGTTATAGGAATTTGAAAAATAAAATAACTATATTTAATTATTTTATTATAGTTATTCCATTTTTTGGTTTTCTCACAAGAGGCCTACGCCGACGAAAATTAAGCCGTGCCTAGGGTAAACCCAACTTTCTGAATGCAACAGTTCCATCAGATTCTGGATATGGGAAACCATTGAAGAGTTATTCCTCTTTTTTAGGAAAAAATATTAAGAAAAAAAATTAAAGCTTAACAAAACATCGGAGGATCATTTTGGGCACTCTGGGCCTCAGAATCACGCACTGTCAAATTTCACAGTCTATAAATAATTCCATATAATTAAAAAAGTCATACAGAAATTCTGGGACATTATACTCCCAAATATTATATATTTTCTTATCCTCTAGTTATTTATGGATATTTTATTTTTTTCAAACATCTTATTCTAATTAAGTACTCAAGAGACCAAAATAATTTTTTAAGGTAATCCAACCATGTTTTCCCTTTAGATATGAATCTTTTCCTTCACATAAATATTTTTTATTCAAATTTTTCAAGAATGTTTTTATTATTCCCCATAAATTATTTAAATTCATTTTATATAATATTTTACCTTCTTTTCCATGATTAAAAAGTTACCCTCTTATCAATTTCCAAACAAGGCAATTTTTTATTTTTATAAAAAACATGAAATTAATTTATATAACATATATAACATGAATGAATATCCCCACCACAATAAATACCCTATTCATTTAATACTCAATCATAACTTTCCTTCTTTATTCCAATGAAAAAAATCATCTTTAATATTTTGGGTAGTATTAGATTCTAAATATGTGTTTTCAAATTAAAATTTTATTTTTCTAAAAAATGTTCTAGTTATATTTTAAAGGAATATTCATATATAACAATACCCATTGGTGTTTATAATGATTTACTAGGGATATGATACAATGATAATATATTTATTCAATCTCTAGAAATTTATCATTATTTAAAAATTATTTGACTCATATACTTTCTAAGGGTTATGATATGATGAAATGATGAAGGTATTATAATTCACTAGAACATATATATATGGGTTTCCTTATGTGGTTGGTGGTTTCATTATAAACTGATGAAGGGTTGTTACACTATATACCATGTTTGGGTGGGTCTATTATATCGCTTCAATGCATTGGGTAATGAAGGATATATCATGAGATAATAATGATTGGAATAGGGAGTCGAACATGTTTACTAATGGGATTTGTTCAATAAGATATTTTGGATGTGAACCTAGACTATGGAAATGATGGAGTGGAGAGTGACACCAATTCACTATTATAGTATTGATAGTGATCCTTGAGTATGTAAATGATTTTCTATAATTATTTTAATTACAGAAACATATGTCTTATTTATAGGATATGTTCTCATGGGTCATAATTTATTACTGATAATTCCAATATATTATGTCTTATATAATTTTTTTGATAAAAAAATTCCACTTTTCATGATTAATGATATATGACTGATTTTATAACATTATGTGTTTTAGATCGGGTTTAATTTCTAAATGAATTTGGACATTCATGTCGGGGGATTGGTCAATTATTAAATTTGAGATTTGGAATAGATATTTGATCATTGGGTCACTCAAAAGTGTAATTTCATATGTAGATTAAGCCCGATGATGTGTCTTGGGTCTTATATTTAGTTTTTGATAGAACCAAGATCCAAAATAATAATTTTTTAGAGAATCATAATGAAGTTCACTATTGTCAGATGATTAGTATAGATATGTGGATCAACCACACAAACCCATTTTTAAAGGGAAATGTTTATTTAAACATTGAATAATCAGAGTAATTTTCATGTAATAGGGTGAAGGTGTGAAGGTGTAACCGGCATGGGCTATGCCTAGTTTCCCAAACTGTGCACATAACTCATACCCTTAGTGCCACTTAATCTATAAAAGTATATTGTTAGCGTAAAGTATGATGAAACCATGTGATCTGACCATAAGGGGCGTGGATCCTATAAAGAGAAGGAAATATGGTTGGAGAATATTTTTCCAAACCACCAAATTCTTAAAAAGGGTAATTTTATTATTTTACACTTCCCTTTTGATTGATTTTCTCCTCTCTTTTTTCCCCACACACACAACATGGGGGGTTGCTCGATCTCCACCTCCTATACTTCTTCTTTGGAGAGATATCCTCTTTATGGACTTTGTTTCAAGTGCAATTTGTCCCATTAGAATCACATAGTTCAGTTTATGACTCCACCTATATTGTTTATTATTTTTTTATGCATATTAAATGATATCTTCATGTGAGATAATTCACCATATTTTTACGGAATTTGGAAATTTCTTTAATTTCTCTCAAACTAGATCAAAATAAAGACCTATATTTTATAATTTAAGAAGAATTGGTATAAGTGAGGATTTCTTCATATTTTTTAATAATGTCTTGTTGATTTATAATTTACTCCATTATGATGCACAACTGTTTCTCTAGGAATTTCCCTTAAAATGTGAAATTAATTATGAATACCCAATGAATTAAATTATATTTCCATTAATCAATAATTTGAACCATTAGATGGGGTACGAATCAATCCAAAAAACCCCTTTGGGTTGATCTTTTTTATAATATTGAACCATTATGTTTCGTTTTAAAATTAAACCTTTATATTGGGGTATTTTTTAAAGTCCCATGATCATAATTTCTTTCTAACTCTTAACCACCCTTTCAGGTGTGCTTAATAAACCCAATTTTAAGGGGTAGTTAAATTGGTGCATATGAACTTGATGTGATAGATAAACCCTTGTTTTCTAATAAAACAACCACTAATATGGATTGGTTTCTCAAAGATATAGGATAATTAAACGTTGATTATTGAATTTACAAATAAAAATGATTATGGAAATATCATTCTTTGTTATCATTAGTAAAAATGTGATACATCAATATTTCCATCATTAACTTCTTATATTGTTAAATTAAAATTACTAAATAATTTGTCTAATTACTTGAGTAATACCTAGGTTATACTTTATGAAACACTACGTACAAGTTCATTAAATAAATTGAATAACAATACTCCTTGAGTGATGAATGGGTCCTTCATTATATAACTCATTGAATGAGATCATAGGATGAATGATTTATATCATGTTTTTCATTTTTACATATGATTAGTTGTACTTTATTATTTTTATATCGGGAATGACGTACCAAATACCATGTTTAGATACTTGGGATTATGCCCCTTATTTAAAAATAAACCACTGTTATATATTATGATACTAGGAATGGAGTCCCTCAATTAGAATTTATAACCCATTATCATCATTTCATAAGTGTATTCCTTGGTATTAAATGTTTTGATCAATGTGGTGAATGTATATCTTTAAAAATTATTGCATGAAGTGTGAATAATTTTATACAGGAGTGAAGGTGTGATGAGACATTCAGAAATATGATATGAAAAGTACATTTGGATAGGTATCCTTGAAGAACCTTGGCCTGAAAAGTTTACTTTTATTTATTTAGTTATTAAATTATTTTAAATACTTTCACATTACCAAAATTTATAATCATAGACTGAATATATTTAGACACCATTGATGGTGGAAACTGAGTATATCTCACACATTGTATAGGGTTCCATTTCAATGGGTTCTTGAATAGACCACATGTTTTCCAGAACAGGTTCATTGGATTATGATTTTTATGCTGTACTTGTACTGGGGAGTTAGAAGCACATGACTATACTGGAGCACTGGAGGATCATAAAGATATACATGGGTTTTTCTTATTTTTTCACAATTGTACTAAATTATATCACCTGTTATATGTTAACTTGTTTATTTTATGTATCCTCAAATGGACATTCATTCATAGTTATTTATTTGGAATTGAAAACATTATCAGTTATTATATTTATCTTGTACTACCTCTCATTTATATTAATTCCACTAACAATTGATTTATTATCTACTATACTGCTATGCTACTCATATCATGAGGGTATAATATCCCCTCCATACCATCATTGTACCCTCACTACTGGTTGGCATCCTCTGGAATGTGGGGCGGTGCACTTGAGGCCCAGTGGATAATTGCCTTGGGGTTCCATTATAAGTGGATCCCAGGTCGGGATTCTATAAGTGGTATGAGATGTTTTTTTCATTTTGTCTTAAAATTAGGGCTTGAAGACATGCAATGAGGAATGAGTCTATACATGGTATATAAATTTTTTTGGGAGTGATCAACCCACACAGAAGGAAATGACCGAGTGTCCCGATATAGTATTTTTGTTCATGATATTCATTGTTAAAGTTGATTATAATTTCATCTTGATTGAATGGTGTAATTTTATGAATTATTAATTCATAAGATTTAATGTAGCTTTCCCTTAGTCTGGTATAATAATTAATTAGTATATCATGAATCATTATAGGAATATAGTGATTCATATTCCATGATCATCCCATTCCATGTAGGGTTTATTCTGATATTTCTTGATACTTATGACATGTGACTTGGTTATATAACATGCTAGTCATGATTATGTAATAATATGCCATTTTGTTTGTATTTATTTCATTTATGTAATAACTATATTTAATTTTGATAAACTATTGATTATTAATGTTCCACAACAAACCATTATGGTGGTTTCCCATATAGATTGATGTTGGAACCTTAAATGACCAATACTGAAATGTTTGAGTGGCGAAACAATGGTTTTATGTGCTGAAAAATATTATTTGTGATTAAATGGTTTCCAATTTGTGATCTATGATGTGTATGGGAACATTATAAAATATATAATGGTAAGAAATATAATAAAAAGTCTTATATGATCATGATATGCCTCAAGATAAATGCCCTTAAATTTAAATCTTATTAAAAATGGTTTCCTTTATAAGGGCTTGTACCTCTGTGACTTGAGCATTACAACCCATATGAACATATTATAAAATGCACAACTGTACATAATTAGTCTAGTTCTGACATGTTTCTTATGTGAAAAACCCTATTAGGGGTGTTTTAAAAATCATAATGTTTTATATAAAATTGGATTTCATTTTGATGAACCGAATATAATGTAAATAGATACTCATAGTTATCAATAATCATTTATATTCCTTAGTACATAAACCAATGAGGTTATGTTTATGCTATATAGTTATGGTTGTTTAATGTTTCTACAAAAACATATATGGGTTCACATAATATCTTATTGTGGTATCTTACATAAATAGTCTCCAATTTAATTTACAAGAGTCCCATTTTCTGCTTTTGAGTTATACTTATATGAGGAATGAGTTAATTAAAATTACAATTACAATATAAATGGTGTTTTCATCAATATATTGGAATTTACATAATGTTTAACCAATCCCAATTGTGAAAAAAAATTGATAAATAAAATGGATAAAAGGAATTTTAGTGATGAATTTCCTAATTATGACTTCATGCTAGTTAAGTAAATTAATACTTCAAATAAAGTTTGATTTAACTTTAATGTATTACTTGTAGAGTTTTTTAATTAAATATTCTATCTCTATATTTCATTATAAATGGTACATTACATTTATACTGAGCCTTGAAAATGATTAAATTTCAAATGTAAATAGTTGAATTTTTTCAAATAACACCTAAAAGTGGTATTCTTAAGTTTTAACATAGATTAATGGTAGTTTAAAGAATTCCTGAGGGTTTAAATGTATGGTAAAATGAGAAATTAACATAGGATTATTATAACATACGTTATTGGTAGTAGAGCCTTGTGATCCATTACGATGTGACTCTAGTTATAGGATTTGATACTTCTGGGTTCAGTAAGGGGCTATCCCAGTGTAAGTGGTTCTATTAGAGTTTATATCATTTTTAATTATTTTGAAAAATTTCAACATTTTGGGTTCCATTTGGGTTCCATTTTATCCAGGTATGTCTCTTGTTTAAAAAATAAAACCCAGTTTGGATGGGTGGTCATGCGGTAAATTGACCCTTGTTAAGCGAATGAGAATATTGTGATGCTCTACTTAGCTATTTAGATGTGACTAGAGCACAACTGGCTGGATAGTCAGTTGTGTGACCTTCCTTCATCTTTATTGATGGATTATTTGGAAATTCATATATTTTCTTAATAGACATAGGTGATAATGTGACTATAGGATAAATATCTCATATAATAAATCATAAACTAGGATTCACAGGGATTATAAGACTATGAATAATATTAAGGATGTTTTGCTGTTTTGATGAATCTTTTGGATAGAATGCATTGATAAATGTGGAACCAATAATGTTGGTAAAATAGTACAATAGAATACATGAGATCGTTGGTACTCATTTAATACATAAACTCTTACATTTTGGGAACCAATCATCTCTACGGTAGAGTGACCAGGGTGTTAATTGAAATATGACTTGCCCACATTCTCGATATGACATTCAAATGGGGATCTGGTGTTTTGATATGCTTGTTAGATTGTTTAGGATCTTATTCCTAATATTATGACATGCATGACTGTGTCTTGGGAAATCATAATTCATATTCCTAGTGTAGTATTTTTTGAATTTATAAAGAGGGACCATCTTCTTTAATTTTTTTTGGTCACATGGTAAAAGTATGTTGGCCACATCTAGGACTAAAAATTAGTGATTGACAGAGAATTTTTCATGGGATGAGTTACTCTTCTTAGGAAATAAAAACTATGACACTCCAAGGGTGGGTAGCATCTTGTCGAACGTGTTTTTATCACTTCCTCTAAGTAGATGGAGTGAAAACGTGAATGGAACATTTTGAAAAACTGTTAACATTTCTCTAAATTATTATGAGGTTGGTATGTTGGAAACATGTTAGTACTAATGATGTAAAACCTATATCTTATATTTTTCTGTTTACACAACCTTTGAAAACCCCATTTGTCAAGTATGGAATTCAGTGGTTGTTCTTGAGTGATCACTAGATGCCTTTCTTGGTAAGGACATCAAGGTTAGTTGATGAACACATGTCAGTAATCAAAAACAAAATTATTAAACGAAGTCAGAAAAAATGGTTTGAATATTCTTCTCTATACATAGTTTGACACGGTTGGTTTGAGATGATATTGTTCACTTCATGTTGGATATTAAAGGAGTGTATCAGGTATTCTTGGAAATTCTTGGCATCATATTTTTGTACTTGGGCTTAGTGACGTTCAACACCCCTATCATGATATCATAACTAATACACTGAGGGAGTGTTAGTTATAATGTAGTCTAATGAATGAATTCAAAATTACCTCTTTTATTATTAATAGACTTTTTGGGAGTTGTGATCTGGAAGTGTAATTGTTTATATAGGCATGGTTAGTCTTGAGAGATACCTTGGATTTTGAGAAATAATTCGTTATATAGAATCATAGAGAACATCCAAATTTTTTAGTGAAATTTTGTTGGGCTTAGTCAGTGATTTGATGTGTCGTCATTTTGGGTATATACCAATGGAATATTTATAAACTCTATAGTATGAAATACCTTGAATGATCTCCTTGGACTCCAATTGATGATTCAATGTTTACCCTAGACATCAGTTGGGATCAAATTTGATATTTTTATACTTAAAGATTCTAGTTTGTCAGATTGGGTATACACCTATGTTTGTGCTGTGGGAACAACCACATATATGAATGTTCTAGTTAGATACATAACCAAAATTCAGTTATGGGACATTGTGAATTCACCTGGAGAAATTTCAAGTTACCACTATTTAAAGTCATCATGATCTAGATTTTGAAAACATCAACTGTATAAGCTAGGAATTATTGAATGTAGCTGACCTAACTATAATCAACTTTAGGATTTACAATTATTAATTGCATTCAGTGAAAAAATTCTTTGTGGAATGTCATTTAGATGAGGTGAGTTCAGCGCGATTCATCCATGGTTTTCATGAAAAATTAGCTCAGACATGAAATTATAGGTCGATTGAAACTGAAAATTTTTATTATGTTAAAAATCATTCTAAAAACATCATTAAAAATTTAAGGGAGTGGTTAGATAGTATATTACAATAGAGGTACTATGTCTTATAATTGGACATTAAATTTTATAACCTATGATAGGGAGTTCCATTGATCAGATGAGTAATGAAAGGAAGGCTTTGACATGTCTCTAGTTAGACCCGATTGTGTAAGAACTATCTTTTTGTTTCAATTTTGAGTTCAACCATTGACTCAAGTTTAACAGATTATATACTATACTCTTGAAGTTCTGTTTACATGTTCATTGTGCATTGAAAAAACAACAAAACATTTTGAAAAAAAACTCCATGATCCAAGTAGGTTAGTTTTTGTTTTCATTGTTTCCCCAAACCCTCAGGGGGATGATATGTTCTAAGTTGGTGATGTTATAATGCCCTATATTTTCAACCGGTTGGAATTTCGAAAGGAATTTGAATTTCCCTTTAAGATGATGGGTCAATTATTAAATTAGTTCATCATAATATGTATTGAAGAATTGGATTACATAAAACTGTCATTTCTAGATGGGGTTTAAAGGAATAAATGTATCTCAGGTGTTCGATTGAGTTTCATAAGAACCCGGCTCTAAAACCTCTAGTTTTTAGAAAAAAATAATGAGGAGTATGGAGAGAGCATGGTAAATGTAATAATGTAGATCCAATATGTGGATCCATTCATTATGAGCGTGGTTTTTTAAATTGAAACGTCATATGAATAACCGTGTGACCTAGAGTAGGTGTGAAGGGGTGACACACATGTGTTTTTCATGGTTTTCCCAAACCATGTGCCTAGAACACACCCATAGTGACCCTTAATCAGTAGCACCCATGGTTGGTGAATGATTAGATAAAACTGTGTTGCCGAATCATGTGGTGTTTGGCTCTTAGGTAGTATAAGCCTCATAACTTGTGCATGGTTTGGAAAACTGTGTGGTCAAACCGTTTTTCCAAACTGTGCGACTCTCTAAAAGGGGTAATTTTACTATTTTCCCCTACCTTTTTAAATGGGTTTCCCCTTATTTCTTCTTCTCCACATGCATGGTAGGGGCTCTCTTTATATTCTCCTCCTATCAAAATTCCTTGTAGAGTTCACCTCTATTAAGATTCATTTTTTATCACATTGGAAGTGCATTGGGGATTTTATGAATCCTCCTTCCTCATATCTATATTTCTTCTGCCATATTAAATGTTATATTCATGGTAGAAAATTATACATATTATTAGGGTGTTTGTATATTTATTCACTATATCGTGAATTAGATAAAATAAAATCTAGATATTGGATGACTGAATCATCCTTTGTATAATGTATGTGGTATTTAGAATTTTCCCTAATGTCATGTACATTTATAATTTAAAAAATTGTTCTAGATTCCAGATTCCCAATCCATTTCCCATAAAATATGAAAATAATTATGAATATATAATTTGTTAGATAATATTTCCATTATGATTTAATTTAAATTGTTGGAGAGATTTTAATACACTTTGACCTATATGCATTGTTATGTAATTAAACAACCCTATAGGGGTGTTGTTTTAAATGATAATTATTATAATGACATACTTTATATTGATAACCATTTTGGGCATGATGAATAAACCATATTGTATGTGATTGTTAAAATTGGTTTTTATTAAGTTTATATGACAGACACAACCGCATTTCCGAATAAATCAACCACAAATGTGTGATGTCTTCTATAATAATTTGGGGAAATTTAATAGAGATAGTTGAATTGATGAATGGAATGATTATGTGCATATAATTTTATTTTATCATTATTCTAAATGTGATAAAACATGATTATTTTCACGGAAATATTATAATGTTAAATTCTATTGATTAAATGAATTTTATTATTCCTTGAGTGATACTAGGACCCTATTTATATAATTCCAAGGATGTGATCCGAAAAAATGGAACAACAATACTCCTTGAGAGATACATGGGGTTTTTATTATGGAACTCCTTAAATGGGAACATAGGACGAATGATGTAAATCATATTGATAATTATTACATATAATAAATTTTACTTCCTTATTTGGATGTCATACAGGACATACCAAATAACTTTATTAGATTCGTGGGCTTATATAAATTATTTAAAATGAATTCTCTTATTATATATTTTGATACTAAGAATGTTTTCTCTTAATTAGAATTTGTATCCCATTATCAATATTTAATAGGTGTATTCCTCGGTAATAATACTTAGGTCCTTTCCAGTTCATATATATCTATGAAAACTATTTTCTGACATATGTATATAAATGTATATATACACATGAGATTAGATGTGAAATTATATTATGACTTAGGTTGTTGTAGGTATGTTCGTCCATGTGTCCTTGAGAATCCTAGGCCCAAATTGTTTCATTTTATTTATTTATTTAGTTCTATATCTGTTATACCTACAAATTGCGGTAATTTATACACACATACTAGATAGATTTAGAAAAAATTGGTGCTGTCTTATTGAGTTAATATCACACCCTGTTTGGGCATCCATTACACTAGGCTACTGAAAATTAACTCATTGATTCAGGATCAAGTTGTTTGGAATTTTTTTGTGATGTTGTTCTTGTGCTAGAGGGATAAGAGCACATGGATGAAATGGAGTCGAGGATTCTCATAGAGATAGATTTGGGTATTTTATTTATTTCCTCATATTTTTACTTCATTGTATCACATGGATTATGTTTACTACATCAGTTTACGTATCATCATATAGACATGCATACATAGTTGTATATTAGACGTTGGACACTTTACAGTTATTATATTTATCTTCTGCTACTATTGATATATACTGATTTTTCTATCAAATTGATTTTTTATTTTTTATAACATTATTCAACACTCATCATGAGTGTATATTCACTTCTCCACCGCACTACTAGTTTCCATCCGATTGTGTATGAGGTAGAAATCTTGAGTCCTAATGTAAAACCGGCATGAGGCACCATTATAAGTGTCTCCTGGGCTAGGATATTTGATATTGCATGTGATTGTTGTAAATATTGATCATTTTCTCATACCATTACTCTTATAATATGATCATTTATGATAATTGATTGATATATAATTTTTTTACCTTATAATGAATCTGATCTCACCCTTTATTATGTTTCCCTTCCCCATGTTATGAAGAATAATTTTATGCATGATATGTTTAATATTTTTTTAGTTGTGAAGAACCTAATTATAAATTATGTAGATCTTTTATATACAAGTTTTTATACATCCATTTTTTCAAATACATTAAATCTTTATATTCCTAAATCATGTGTTATTATGAAATGTATTTATTATTCATCTTAAGAATGTAATTTTTATATATAAAATGTACGAGACACTACACACATCTCATTATAAATGGTCATTAATAAGATTCATATAATATTAATATATAATAACTAAATGGAGACTTATATTACCCATAAGAAATATCACTACCCATCAATAATAAAAACATAAACTGTCATGGAAAATATAAACTTTAACAATATTTACAATAATGTAAAATGAGGTACAATGGAAATATAAATCACTAAAAATAATTAAAATAATTAATATAGACCAAGAGGTTGTAAATAAAAAAACTAAAAACATAGAATCAATCATAGGATAAAATAAATGGTTAAATTAAGAATGTTTCTTTACAATATGAAAAATAGATATCACATATTTGATGAACCTACCCCATATTATCTCATTTATATTCATCATATTTGTTAGCTACACTACAAAAATATCCTCTTTGGATCCATATTATATATAATACTTCATTAATATGGTCCATTCCCACTGCATGAACATGTTTCATTGAGTTTACTCATATATCCCATATATTAAATTTCAATATCATCATTAATAGAATTATCTTGTGTATTCCATTCCCCTGGTGTTACTATAGTTGAATCCCTACGGAAATACAATATTTACCATCACAAATAGATAAAATATTCTCGCATACTTCTTCCACCCTCTCACCAAATGGATCATTATCCCTTATTCCATTACCAAATACAAATATGGGTGAGAATATATTGCATGGGTGTAAATATAAATTTGGAAAATCAGTTAATTCATATAGAATTAGAAGAAACGATGTATAATAATGAAGCATTACCTCTATAAATTATGAATTTCATAAATTTATCACTAACTCATGAGTCATGTTCTCAGTCACTCTATCTCAAATTGAATAATTCTAAATACTCTATGAAGGGAACACAATCTCCTATTATCCTAGGATCTTTCACCAAGATAATGATAAAAACAAGACATGGAAAATTGTTATAAACATTTCATTGGTATTGAGTTGAAATTATGGTAGGAGTATGTCCCAAAACTTGGGCTTATGTTTTTAATAAAAAATGAAGCTATCTTTATAAACAAAATCATAGTAGAAAATATAAAATAATACTCAGAATGTATGCCTAAACATGGTCTAAACCATTAATAAAAACAACATTATATTTAACCCAGAACGTGTTAATTCATTCCATAAGGTTTATAGTAACCTCCCTAACCCATAACTCTATATGAATAAGGTATCAAACACCATCCCAAGGTTCATTTATTACCCAATAACTACTCATATGTGATCACCCATGAAATCCTCACAACACACCAATGAATTATATATAATAAAAATGATAATTGATGAAACCATGAATTTATCACTACCTGAGGTACCACTTGAGGCCCAAGGATTATAAAATTATGAATACAAAAATTAGAGATCCAAACCTTGTCTATCTAACCTATCACACTTGGAAATATTTAATAGGTGGTATATGCATTATCTTGTGTTGGTATGAGTGAGTATCTCAAGAGGGAGGGGTGAATTGAGTTACAAATAAAATATCATTCTTAACATAGAATTTATTTTAAATACACTAATTAGTTTAATATGGCCTATTTAGTCAGTATAATATATCATTATAATGTTTTAATATTTTAAATGGTTTCTTAATGACTAATTAGTTATTGGGTGATTATTATACAACATTACTTAGTCCTTTGAAATCAATTTACTCAATTAAAATATTTAAAAGAAAAAATAATGATTAACTACCAATGTATTAGTTTTTTGTAGTTAATATAGTTTCAATTTTAAAAGAAAAAATAAATATTAAAAAATCACATAGTTGAAATTTGAAAGAACAATTTCATTCTCATGCTAATACTTAGTCGTCTCAACTTGGTGCTCACCTACCACCAAAAAATTTATATAAAATAAACAAGTTTATCTATAGTCTAGCTCAAGGTTTAAAACCATTTACAACTATCTAGGTCACACATGACCTCCTCCATAGTTTTACATGGTAGTATAAAATAAACGGGTTACACAAGTCCTTTACCACTATTATCCAAGGTAGTAATGGTAAATGATATTAGACGATATAAATTATCTTCCAATTCTGTAAAGGAGATAGTGTGCATATATAAAAAATAGTATATAACACACTACTGAATATGTAAATATACACAAATAGAACTTATGAATATTAGAATATAGAGTTTAGATATGTTCAATTTATTGAAGTGTTGTTTGTGACTCTTGACATGATTTTTTACTAAGGCTCATGTCAGGTTCTCCCAACCTTTTTAGAAAAAAAAAGTGACACAAATTATTTTTTTTAACAGGAATAAGGAATCTGATGTGTAAAAGGTTCAGGTTCCCCAATTAAGTGTTTTTAGGATATAGTGGTTCATCTCTTCAACACTATGTGAATGTCAAGTTACTGTGTTCTCTCATCTTTCTATCAGGCTGCTTCTCACGTTTCTTGTGTGTATCACATGAGGGAGTATACATACATTCTTAATAGTAGAAGTAGATAGAAAATCATTTTGTATCTGGATATTTTGTTTCCACATATAGCATGTATTACATCCTCTTCAATTCATTCCATCAAATATTTAATAGAAATTATTTAAAACAACATTTTTCAGTAAGTACAATAATATATCTGTTATAAAAACATGAAAGAAAAAGGCTATGTCATGAAAACAGGGCTAGTGGATTAGTTTTCTAGTGTGTCATGCCATTGGATTACTAAGATAACATCGTATCATCTTGGTGGTATGACAGTGGTAGTGACTTAGACATAGCCAAAATTCCAAAACATAGGTCCTGCCTCCTCTAAAAGTAGGTCATGATGGAGGTATCTCACACATTTCTAAATTTACGTTCTAGTGACGTATAGATGATTATGCCTCCAATGGATTTTTCTTATATGGTGATGTGTCAAATTATTATGTCTTAGATATGGTGATATTTCTATGATAATAGTGAGTCGTGGACATCAGTGACTCATATGAGATGGTGTCTTAGACTCTGTCAAAATTCTGTCTTAATAATGACATATCTGGTGGGGTGATATATTGGAAGTTTGTTAGGTAGATGGTGTATTAACCTCAATGGTGAGTCAACAGTAGTCAATTCCATAAAATGTCTAAAATTATGAAGTACATAAAAAAAGACATGAAATTCATTAATATCATTATAATTAGGATTTTGTTATCAGTGAATCAAGGAGGTCACAATCACCTACATTTTTTATGATAAAAAATCATATCATCAAAGGTAACAAAAATATAAAACACGATATCAAAGTTAAGATAAAGAATATAAAGCATTAATTATCCTTAAAAGATCGTCAAGACGGTATCAAAGATAAATATGAAGAAAATAAATATAATTAATAAGTATCAAAGGGTAAATCTGATTAAAAGATTATAGTTTCAATGTTAAATAGATAAAAATATATTAGATGGTAAGATAGAAACATCAAATTCCATAGTGTTCCCCCCATATTTTGATTATAAACAATTTAAACACTAGAAGAATAAGATAATAAATTTATTTATAAGATAAAAATTTCATACACAGATTCATGAAGAATATGGAACATAAGTATTTTAAAAATATGGACCCAAAAGGTTTTTACAAAACATTAATCCCATCAAAAATGAAAAACAAAGTTAAATGACAACATAATGGCTAGGAAAAATGATCCATTAGTTTTTTTCCTTTTCTTTTGAATTTATTATGATTTGAGGTAGAAGAATTAGAAGGTTCTAGGGGAAATGTAATTGGAGGACCAGTTGGAAGTCTAGTGATATATTGAGGATTATCTTTTAAAAAACAACTAGCTATAGATGCCTCAAATTTTGGGTAGGAGGAATAGGGAAAGGTTGGAATTGGGAAATAAGAGGTACTACAGGATCTTGATAATGATAAGGTCTGATAGATAACTAATTAGTAATTGGAAAGGCTTCCAGAGAAACAACTCCTTGGAAATGAACACGAAGAAAGGGCTTCATGAGATTAATAATTTCCATTATAATATGGATACCTCATTCCATTTCACTATTGAAATCACCCTTCTACTCCACAAACTAAAATAAATATTAGAGAGATTTCATTCATCTATCAAAATTATTCCTTGAAGTCTTGTTTTATAGGCACATACTCATATTCTAATCCAAAATTTTGAGGTTTTCATACATGTCATGGATTTTATAAATCATGGAGAGAGAGTATTTTATGGATTTATTAATTTTATCTATATCAAAAAACATATATTTACCATACTATCAGATCATCATATTATCATTCTCATTTCTTTACTCAATATTCGTCAAAATGTTTATAGAAATCAGAGGTTCTCCACTATATGGTCCACTGGAAGCTGCTGAAACATCCTATCTAACAAATGTTCGGATCTGATCAATATGAACTGTTAGTGGTGCAGAAGAGGAATCTTCAATTATTTTAAGAATATCATCAAGGGAGGTAAAAAATTATTATTTCAAATCTGCAATCAATGAATTTATAGATTCCAACTCAGCTCCTATTCTATTATTTTCTTTCCCAAATTCTGGTATGTGATGCATCATCTTATGTTTAATGTGTTGAATTACCAATTTAGTAAAATATGAGGCATCATTATCACAAAGGTTAGTCAGAAGGGGGAAATTACATCTCAATATATTATGGTGGTCTAAAAGTTGCTTTTATCCAAATTAATTCTAGTCACTTTTGGTGATAATATCAGCTTAAACATAAAGAAAATATGGATCAACTAGTTTTGGACCAAGAGGTCTTACAAAAGAAATTTGTTACAAAATCACATCAATATTAACTTGAGCTATCAACGATCCCTTAATATTTTTTTTACCATAGGAACACCATATTATGGTAGAATCCATTCTTTTATTGAGAATTTATCCCACTCATCAACCATGGGATGAAACCATTGGTCTGAAGCCTTAGCAAAAACATGTAAAAAAGGTGTTACCAAAATTATTTATATAATTACACTTTTTTCAACATGATTAGAAGTAAAAATTTATTTTACTAACATTAGGAACCTCAGTGATTTTGAAATCCACCTTATGAACTAATTATATTTTGACATAATTGTTTTTTCTATAAAGTGGAAAATATTCTACACAACTATTAACTTGTGGTTCATCAGTATCTAAAACATCCAACTTCACATCACTGCCTTTATTAGAATAAATCATCCCTTTTTTATATTTCTCAGCCACAAGTTTCTCAATAGTAGCTATAACACCCATCCACTCTATTGTAGAAGTGTCAGAAATAGTTTGAATGTTGGAAACAGGGCCACGCTCTACTCTATCAACTATTAGAACATCATGAAAGATCTATACAGGTAGGTATTGATCCCTCTCAACAAAATAATCATTTTATTTAAGCTCTGATCCCACTTCATTAGATAGATATGTTTTCTCAATAGATTTTCTAGGTGAAGGAAGGAGCTCTATAGGCATCTCACATATTTCCTTGTAATTCTACTAGGTAAACTACAATGTTCAGAAATATCATCATCATCATCTCTCCCATTTCCATTCTTATCATATCATTTTTCATTTTAATCTTCTTATTCCTCATCCTCATTATTATCCTCTTCTTAGACATCATTTTTACAAGAAATTTTAAATATATCCTTTCATAAACCATATGTTCCCTCTTTATCACTTTTAATTAGCTTTTCCATTTTTTGACAGTCTCTTAGGTAGACTCAGAGCTCTATTTGTAATCAGTGGTGATTGAGTTGAAGATTATGGATCACTACCTTCATCAAGCGATGGTAATTTTTCAACTTCTTATGTTTTCAAAATTCACTTCTTCCTCATCATATTAATCTTCAACCTCATCAGGGTTGAGACCGGGATCAAAAAAATCACTCGATCTAGTAGGATGATCTACTAGATTAAACCCACCATATAAATTTTCAATAAATTCAACACATTGTTTATTCTATGTGTTCCAACTAATTATCATCCTTGAATATATTTTAATTAAAAAAATTTCACCCTGCTATTTAACTATTAATTTATTCTTAGAAACTAGACCCTTGGCCTATAACATTGAAGAAATTAACTTTGTAAAGATTAAAGAGTTATATCTCGATGTATGATTTATTATCTCATACATATAAAACATTATATACATACATAGATTGATCGTATGACCTAATTTCATAATACATAGAAATTATTCATCTTAGTATCTCATGTTGCGAAAATCACATTTCCTTGGGTAGATCATGCATTGTATGAACTTGAACAACAACCTACACTCCCCATCGAACTATGAGAAAACATGTCTTCTAGTTATCTCAATATTAGTGATTTCAATAAGTTAATATTCATATAAAAATAATTTGTTGACGTTTGGTTTAGATCCTTCATAGTAATCATAAATTTCTTCATGAGGTACATATAGACACTCAACCAAATTTTTTGAACACAAATAATCATTTTCCATCTACAATGGCTCTCATTAAATATTTTTTCCCATTATGAAATCAAAACTCATAATTATGAAATAAAAGTATCACAAAACTATTATTTAAAGGTCATTAAATTAATGAGAACAAATCATCCCATCTTGTTTTTGTATTAATTTTAAAAATGGAGGGTTACTAGAAAACAATCACTTTGATTGTACTTCTATTTTATCTACTATAACAATGTTTGAATGATTAGGTTTAACAAGTTAAACCATAGGAGGAAAACATGGTTATTGCTTCTACTTCATAGCTATATGGGACTCACCTTGAGAATAAATAAATGGGTGCTTCATCTTTTGCATGAAAATAAGTCCAGTTTGATCAGTCAAAGGCTAAGATAAATGTTATAGGTTTGAAGGTTGGAAGAAAAATGGTTGCATTGGGCTTGAGAAATAATGATACAAGAGTATCATGCCTGGATAAAGGTATGTTGTAAATAGATATATATTATTTTTGTATCATTTGGAATTTAGGTATTTGGAAAATAAAAAAACAATAAAAAATAAAACATTGATTTAGAGAAAACATATATATCGAGTTATGAAAATAAGCTGTAAAAATATAAAACTCGTTGTTTCGATAAAATAAAAAAAATGAAATGGCATGAGAAAAATAGGGCTATGTAAATCACAGTGGTATGTAAATAACAATGGTGAGACCAACACAAAGGTGAGATAAGCATGACTAAGTTTTAATAAATAGTTTGTCACCCAATAGTTTGACACCCAATGGTGTGTCCCGTAACAGTGTGTCATGGAAAATTCAAAATAACCAAAATTAATTATTCATAATTCATGCATTATATAATTCATTCTCTTATAAATAAAATTCATAGTAATTATAGTAGTTATCTTATGTTCGGTTCTAACAATGTAAAGAGTCATATTAATTTTTTTAAAATTATCCATAAAAAAGATATGACTAATATCAATATTTTTTCCATAGAATGTGGAAAAAGATTCTGGGAAATGTTAATAGCACTTGTGTTTCACAGTGTATGGGGAAATGATGGAATTGATACCCATAGTCTTGTATAGTGTGTTTCATCCACACAAATGTTTCATATTAACTACCAATATCTATGTATTTAGATTAATAATTTGATAATTATACAACATTTTACTTCATATTACACCATGAAACTAGAGACTTTCCTAAAAATTAACATGTTCCAGAGGTTCTTTTTCACTATAACATGCATCCATAAAATTCAGAATCATAATAACTCAGTAGATAAAATTATTGCCCTTTAAGGAAAAACAATCATAAATTGGTTGTATACTTGAGGTATTTGAAAGTTAGATTAGAAGAAACCAAGTGCGACTATTTTGTATTTTCATGAAAATGAGTAGACATGCACACACAAAACAATATATCCGGTTGACTATAAGTAAAGTATAGAAGAGTATAAATCATATCTCTATAACTAGTTTGGTCCACTGGTTTCCTAGATTAATCAAGATCCAATCTACAAGAGGAACTCATATGAGTATCACAACTTTTAATTCTATCCATGTTAAATCATTTTAATATATATTTACTATAAGTACCTATATTTAAAAAAGTTTATTCTTTATTTTGATTTTTTTTAAAACCAATAATGAATATGATTTCACCATTAAAATTATTTCAAATATATTTTTCATCATTTCAGAAAGGTTGGTACATATATTATTTCATGAATATCCATAAAAGAATATCATCAACATATATTTGAATAAATAAAAAATATTTTGAAATTACATTTAAAATAATAATAATATTATCTATAGCTTTTTAAAATCATTTTGAAATATGAAAGTTAATGATCCTATTATACTATGCTCTATGAGCCTGTTTTAAACCATATAAATCATTAGTTAATTTAAAATTTATATTTGGAAAGTGATGATTTTGAAAGCATGGGGGTTTTTATAAATAAAAAACCTCAATTATAAAACTCTCTAACAATACACTGTTGATATCCAATTCATAAATCATTAAATCTAGATGAGCTTCATAAGTATGATGGATTCTTATGGACTCAAGTTGGTATAAAGGTGAAAAAGTTTTTTCACAGTCTATCCCTTCTTCTTAACAAAAACCTTTTGCAACCAGTCTAGCCATGTTTCTAACTATAGTTGTGGACTCCTCAACCTTATTTCTAAGCACCCATTTAGTCCCAATAGTGATGGTTTCCTTAGTTATATCTATAAGTTCCCACACTTTGTTTATATTAAATTGATCCAGTTTTTCTTACATGAAAATCACCCAGAATTCATTATTAATTGTTTCATTGATGTACTTTGGTTCATGATGAGAGAAGAATGATTGATGTTCAACCTGATTCCAAAGAGAAGATCACATTTCTATTCTTCCTTTTAAGTATCCTATAACAACATATAAAGGAGGGTACTTAATAGTTCTAACAACTCAAGAAAAATATGGTTTGGTCACTTTAGGTTATAAATAATCATGTTTAGGAATTTTTGGAAATTATACAGAACAAGATTATTTGAATAACTCATTGGTAGAATAGTCTAAGAGGTTATAATTTAGATTCATATGAGATAAATAATCATCAAGGTTTTCTAGAGATGTATTTGATTCTTGTGGATCAGTTTCAACAAATCTATAATTGAATTATTAATCCTTAGTTTTTCTAATCTTATTGAGAACACTGTAGTATTTTGTAGATATTTAATAACGAAGAAAAATTACCTCAACACCATTGGATGCAAAATTTTACAAATTAATCTTAGGGTTGATAATAAGTAATTTGGAACAAAAAACATGAAACTAATTAATAATAGGTTTCCTATTGTTCTAATGATCATAAGTATTCTTCTTATTGATAGGTCTGATCAAGAATCTATGGATAATATAGCAGGTTGTGTTGATAGCTTCTGCTTAGTAATAAATTGGTAGAACATACTCATTCAACATGGTTCAAGATATCTATTGTAAGGTTCTATTTCACCTCTCTACAAATCTATCCCGCTAATGGGTCCTAGGAGTATATAAGTTATGAGTGTATCTATATTTTTTGAAATGAGATTCAAAAACCTGATTATCAAACTCAAGGCCAAGGACACATCTTAAGGTCTCAATCCTAAGTCCACTAAGATTTTATTCAGACATAGTATACTTTGTAAAGTGAGTGAAAGAATCACTTTTGGGAGATAGAACGTATACCCAGGTATTCATTTATAAATCATCAACATAAACATAAAAATAACACTTCCCATTAGTAATTTAGACTTTATAAGGCCTAAAAAATCATTGTGAACAAAATCAAGAGGTTGAGTAGTTGACACTTCATTCATTAATTTAAAGGAAACATTGTGATGTTTCCTTTTTTGATAGGGGTTATATACTTTAATAGTCAGATACTATAGATTAGGAAAATATATAACTAAAAAATTCCTAGTTATATTCCTATGTGAGTGACTATTGCAATGGAATAGTCTTATATGCCAAATCCAAGATTCTTTGTCAAAGGAATATAAGCATGAAATATTTTGTGAATCAAAATAATTTAAGTCAATATCATGAACACTATCATTTTTCCAGGAATTAATAATTAATTTTTTTTAGAATCATAAACATTGAACACATAATTTTAAAAAATAATGTATAACCCATCATCATGTAACTATGAAATATTATGAAAATTATATTTTAAACCATCAATTTATAAAACATTAGAAATTAAAACTGAATTATTATGACTCATTCAACATAGGCTGGTTATTTTTCCTTTTATATTGTCACCAAAGGTGACACGGCCAGCATCGGCCTTAATACGTCTCTTGAAGCACGACTCATATCCTATCATATTTCATGAACAACCACTATCTATGTACCATAGGAATCTAATGGATGTCATTATGCATTTTTCCTATAACATAAGATTGAAATAAGAAAATATTTTGGTAACCAAATCTATTTGGATTGAGAAATATAAGATATAAAAGACTTTGGATCTCATATATTCATAATGGGTTTCCTATAAAAATATTTAAAACTTTATGAGATAAATATATTATTATGTCCTTTATAAAAATCGTTTGCAGAAGAATTTTTTTTGTATGGATTTTGGAACACAGGTACCCTTTGTTATTTTCCTCTAGCCAGGAACATATCCTATTCTAGTAACATATTTAGGTGTAACCTTTTATCCTAATTTTTTTTAAATCATTTCACTAATATTTGTTATCTTTTATAGTTATTTCATTAATTTATCATTTGAAATTTTGATTTCAGTATTTTCTTTGAGCAATTCTGAATTTATCTCTTTTTAATAGACAATTCAGATTTTCTATTTGATGTTAGAGCATGATGTCTTTTGAGTATTATATAATAGTTATTTAGTCCATTAATGGTATATTATAACATTCTTTAATAATCAAATAATTCCTCATTTAACATATTTTCATAATCAATATATTTATTTTCAGAATCACTAGAATTATTCACATAGAAAATATTAGAAACTATGTGTAAATCATGTTGCTCACTAACATTAGAAATGAAACACATTTCATGTCTATTATTTTTCTCCTCATGTATTGAATTTGAATCACTAGAGATATCCTATGAAGCACTACATGTTGATTTCATGGCAATTTTGTATCATCTATATTTGTACTCATATTTTTTTTATACTTCATCTTTGAAATATTTGATTATATATGTCCATTCCTCTTACATTCATAGTAGTCGACTTCTTTTGAATCATCACACTTCTTCCAATATCAATTATATATTCCTTTGGTGTCCTATTTCTCTTTATATGTTGTATTTATAAAAATATTATACTTCTTATAAAACTTCTTTAATCTTTTGTTTATATGGGCCATCTACTAATCACTGTCTGTAGGGGATTAACCATTACTAGAACTTATAGTTTGAGAATTCTCATTTACATTTGTTTCTAATTTTTTCATGAATAAGTAGTCCTAAAGGATAATTTTTCCATTAGGTTCATCATCCTCTTCATAGTTTACTTTTAGCTCATTTTCATAGATAACATGCTTTACAATCAAATCCTGGACTGGCAGCTTGAAAATATCATAAGATAATTTGATAGAGACAGATGTGTCACTCTATCATTTAGGTAGATATCTCTGTAATCTCATAATATGGTTCTTATGAGATACTGGTTTCCCATGTGATGTCATTGTGTTGAAAATTAAAATTAACATGAGGTACATTTAATAAATAGGATTATCTGGATTTATTTTAATGTTATCATATTTAATAGTATAAATTTTAATTCTCATCTTCTTAATAATATTATTACCCTCATGGGAAATAAAAAGTGTCCCAAATCTCATAAGCAGTTTTACATGAAAAAATTATCATAAAATCTTCATCTCCTAGTGAATATTAAATTGAATTCATAAATTTACAATTATAGTTTTACGATAACATTATTGAATCATCCAAATATTTTCTAGTAGTTTCATGAAATATATATTGATATTCTATAGAAGACCAAAAATCAAAACCCATGATTTCTAAATTCATTTTAATCTTAATTTTCCATTGATAATATTTGTTTTCATAAATGAAATGAGGTCCATTATTATAAGATCCTTCGAGATGATTATCTATTTAAAGAATTAAATTTATAAATAAAATAATTTTATGATTATTAAAGATTCACTAAAATCCAACTTCAAAATATATGAAAACATTAATACAAAAGACATAAAATATTTGATACCTTTCTTTAGCTGGAGTGAGTATATCAATAGTGGAAGGGGTCCCTTGAGTACCCAATATAAATATATATTTATAATGGATTTATTTCAAATCCCACAATTAATTTAAAACAGTCCAATTAATCAATATTCCAAATCATTATTATTTATAATGTTTTAAAAGGTTTCTTAAATATATATTTGTTCACGGTTATGTAATATAAAATATTACATAGTCCTTTGATATCAATTTAACAAATTAAAATCATATAAAAACCCTAATAAAGATTAAATATAAAACAAATTGTTCTTTTAATTATAACAGTTTAAATTCAAAAAGTGGAAATAAATGCAAAAAAATACAGTGCAGAAATTTGAAAATATAGGTACAATATCAGGATGAGATACAATCCTCTCTACTTGGTGATAACTTACCACAATGAAATTTATATAAAATAAATAAGTCGATCCAAAACCAAGATTGGATTTTACAATAGTTTACAACTATCTATGTAACACACGAACTCTTCCATAGTTATACATGGGAGTATAAATGAATGATGTCACACATGGAACTCTACCACTATTTTATGTGGTTGTTATGGTAAAATATATAAGAAGATATAAAGTATCTTCCATTTTAGCATATGAGACAATTTGAGTATATAAAACTGAAAATTGCACTAACTGATGAATATGTATAATTAAATAAATAGAACCGGGAAATCATAGAATATAGATTTTAGAGATTTTCGGTTTGTTAATGTGCATCTTGTGACTATGGACTTGGTTTTCAGTAAAGATCGAGTCAGGATCTCTTGGAATTTTTTGAAAAATAGTGTATCCAAAACACTGGTTCTTGAATGCATGATGGGAAAAATGTGTCGAAGGTTTAGGTTGCTTAATATAGTGTTTTTAAGGATGTAACAATTTAGATATTCAGATATATGTAAATGTTCAGTAAGCTGGATCACTCGTCTTGCAATAAGTATTCTTGTGTATCCTATGAGGGTGTATACTTCCATTATTAACAAAAGAATTAGGGAGAATGTACACATGCATCCTGATATTACATTTCCTATTAAATCATGTATGACACCAACTTTAATATGTTCTATAAAAAATTTAATAAATAATAATTAATATAACATTTTGCATTGAATTCAATAATATAGACACTAGAAAAACATTAAAATAAAAGGTTATGTTGAGAAAACATTAGCAGTTTATTAGTTTGGTGGTATCTCATGTTGATGGTGTCCTAGGCTAATTTTTGTCATCTTGGAGGTATGAAACTGGTGGTGTCGTAGACATATCCAAAATTCCACTTCAATGGAAGTGTCTCCTTCGATGGAAGGTCAGGCTATCAGTATCTCACACTGTTCCGAATTTATATTCTTGAAGTGTGTAGATGACAATGTCTCTACAGGTGGTATCTTAATAGGGAGTGTATCTTCTAATGGAGTCTTAAAAATATTGATATTTCCATGCTGATAATGATTCACGGAAAACATTTCTTCATAATCAATGATGCGTTATAATTTTTCAAAATTCTATCTTGGTGGTGACATGTCTGCCGGTGTGATATCTTTTTGGTGAGTTTGGTTGACCGTGTCTTTAAATCAACGATGACTCATCCATAGTCAATTCCATCACTTGTCACACATTATAAAATACTTACATAATGGCATGAAATTAATTAGTATCATTATAATCATAATTTTGTGATCATTACGACTGAGAGGTAAACATTATGGATTATCATGCAACAACATAATACATACAAGAGAAACCATAATAAAGAGAGAGCATATAAAAGAACCTATTATTTTGAAATATGTCATCACCAAAATGAATTCAATCCTGAAAACCAATTATCAAAACATACTATTTTTATATTTCATTAAAATATAAATAAAAAAAGATTTTATAAATAGTTAAAAGGGTGTCACAAACCTACTTTACTCACTAACCGAACTTGTTAAAAAATAATGAAAACATCCTTTGTAATATAATTAATTTATTTGAAATTTCATTTAATTTTTTTCATTTAAATCTCCAATTTCACATTAAAAATTAAATTTAAATAATTTTACATTTAAAGAACAATTTTGAAGATCAGACCATTTAGTTACACAAAAATAAAATAGAATATAAATTCATTCCTCTTTGAAATATATAATATTGTAATTGTGAACTCATACCACTAGGTCCCTTGAAAAAAAATCATTTGGAAAATTTAAGAAATCTTGTAGTGAATATTTTATTAGAATAATTCTATAACACTTTCTATAGTCATGTTATCATGTCTTCTATAATAATATTAATAAATTAAATCTAAAAAACCTATAGGAAATCTATAAAATACCAAATTTTCAAAATACTAAATGTGTAAAGGCCATGAGACTCATATAATATTATAATTATTTATCCAAGGTCACATCATCTATATGCAACACCAATGGGAATCTATATATTAAAAATACTTACAAATATATAATAATTTCACTTGAAATTAAAATCCTATAATATTTATGAATAATAGAAGTCTCACCAAGTGGTGTCATGGATCAAAAAATCTTACTATAGTGTTGCAAACAAATCATAATGGACCAGTGATGATCCTATAAGAAAAAAAACATAATTATACTCCCAAGTTCACCTTTAATTTAATAAAATTTCACTAATATTAGAAGAATAACCCATCAAGAATCATACCAAAATCTAAAAATGTTTTATAAATCACATTCATTATCCTTAAAAATAACTTAGCCATCACCCAAAAAATACATGTCAATATGCTGATAAATTCTATGATCCAGGGGAATCCCAATCCAAAATATGTTACACGTTCATCAAAAATTAGGGGATGATAATTGAAGGGGTAAGAAATAAGTAATGATATTATAAAAATTCATAAAACGATTCCACAAAATCCACAAAAATCTAGAGAATAATATGGTGTGTAAAGAGTATAAAATGGTATCAACGTCTACTCGAACTAGATTGTTATGGAAGAAAAACCTAAACAGTTTTGAATAAAAATCAATAAATATCAAAAAACTACACCCCACATAGTGTAGGGGGTGATAAGATGAAATGGAATCTCATTGAACTCCATTAGACTCTAATGGGCCTCTAGATTATTGGTTATATGGGTAATGGGATTTACCCACCTCCCATCCCACTAAAATCCTAGTTGGATGCCACCAAGGTTCATGTGGTATCTATAGAATCCCAATATATAAATTTGTGAATTTTTTGAAATAAATCCTATATAGTGGTATTATTTACATGAATTACCATATTGAAGCACCCATTTTAACCATCAACATACATCATAAAAACTCCCCCTTAAAATGAATTTAGAAAATTTAAATTCTCCCAACTTCCATTTAAATAAAATATATCATATCATTAGTTTCAATAAAACCCAACGATACATCTTAGTATAATAAACATATTTTTGGAGATATGATGTGTATAATATGTAATGAACTCACCCCATATATGGAATAAATATAATATTTTAGGCCACCCCACTTATTATGATTAGGATTTGAAAAGGTCCAATGAATCATAGGTATATATTTTCACCCACCGAAATTTATTTATACCACCATATAAGAGAACATTAAGAACCTGTGGTCTACTATTTAAAATTATAAAATGTATTATAATTTTTTATAAGACTTACGGTAGATCTTATTTTTCTTAACTCTCTGATGGATCACTTGAAACTTCTTTTATGGTTTGTTTCACTAACTCGGGGTCGATAATTCCAAGCTAGAGAACCTTTAAAACATAAACCGATGACTCTAATGGTCTGCTATAGAAATTAGTATAAGGAAATATTTCCACTATATATTGATAATTATTATTATATATGAACTAAACTAATTGAAAGTGGTATACCCACCCTTAAAAAATACACTACACATTCTTATAGAATATTCTCATTTACATAAATAATCTACTTCATTATCATATCAATCTAAGGATGGAATACTAATCTTAGATGTAATGGAGTCAAAATTATTGGCATGGGTTCCCAAGTGTCAAATAATTATTGACTTTAAACTTCTTTAATATTAATAAATATATAATCAAATGATGTGTATTATTCAGGGTAACATAAATGTGACAATTCTATTATAGTATTTTTTTTATCATAAATTTATATAAGACACACCATGTCAATGTTATTTTAAATTATAATATAGTTGGTTGTTATTTGTAGAATTTTTTGATTCTTAGATAGTTTGGATTATATTAAATGTTTTGGTAATACATTATTTTTGTTTTCATTGAGTTCCTATGAGATATTGGTTGGTCAGGTTATAATGAGTGTGTTGGGTAACTTGCAGTTCTACACTGTAGGTGGTATTGATGTAGTGGGTGGTTCAAGCCACAACTAGTGGTTTTTTAATTTTGAATTTTTTAGAAATGGAAGGGTTGTGTCGAGGACAAACCCTATTAGTGAATTCATTTTCTAGGTATGTTCCATAGATTAGTTTTAAAAAATATGTGTTTTCTTGAATGGAGGAATGACACTATAAAGTTAAGGTGTCACCATGATATTCATGTCACACAGTGAAATGTCGTAAGTAATAAACCCTTGTTTCTAACTTGTTAAGGGTAAGGTTTATCACACTATAATAGTGGTTGTTTCAACGTGATGTTATTTTTAGAAGTTTTAATTTTATAATACCCAGTTCTACCACCATTGTATTTTAATAGGTGTTTCAATCCCTTATATCCAATATCATTTAGCTGGCCTTGGGATACTCTCAAGGGTGAAATCCCATCCATTCTCCTCAGTTTTTTTGGACCACATCTCTTGGATTCAAGAAGGATTTGAATATAAATCTCTAATTTTACTCTTTTTTTATCTCTATCCATCTTCTTCTATTTTCCCTTTGTTTTATTTTCACCTATGAACCTTAACACACATGGGATAAATTTTAAGGTTCAAAATCAGCCTATTCATGGGGATTTAATTGTTTAGGTCTTATAGAGGCCATTTCCTTACTCAGTTTATCTTTCCCTACAAAAGGAAAGTGGTTTTTTATTATATGAGGTATGTGTTTTTGTGAACGTATTTTATAGAACAATTCATGAAATGATTGATTCCTTTAAAGGCATAACTTATTATGTTACTCCCTTATATGATACACATGATGGGTTTTTTAAAAAATTTACTGGGTTTTTAAACTTAGAATAGTTAATTTTCAATGGGTTCATTTAAATTCATTTGATTTATTTTGTAAGAAAAGTGTTTTTGAAAATTATTAAAAGTCACTTTTGAATGGTTTTGATGATACATGAAGGGTTTGGATCCTCTTTGGACTTCTATGAATGACATTTTTGGTTCAAGGGTTGATTTAAAAATAATGAAATTATTTATTATGATGTGAATTTTTAGAGGAGATAATTTTTAAAGTGTTTATTGTTATATGGTATTAAAAGGATGGTCGCAACATGGTTTTTATTTGAACATTTTTAAAATCAAATTTAACATTTTTTTGAAATGACATTACTTGAAGATGTGAAACCCTTATTGCAAACCCCTCATGTTATATATTTTATAAACATTTTCTCTTCTTTATGAGAATTTAATTGACTTATTATTTTATTATTATATTATGTGGAATAAGAATGCATAATTTTAGGGTTATAAAGGTAAGATGATGGTGATTGTTTATTAATTTTGATATATGTGCTGATCATTTTAATTATTATATCACTCCACTCTCTTGATTTATATCCTAGGATATATATTTATATAGGTTATAAAGTCTACAAGATTGTTTCCACTAGTTTAGAATGTGATATAACATGGGAATTGTGGCTATGTTTTTTAGGGGGGGAATGAGGTTGGATTTTCTGGCTCAATAAAGATGTATTATTTGGTTAAACTAGACTGAGAGTGTTACCATTATGAAATCAAGGTTCGTGTAGTGAGATGATTATTTCTAGGTTATAGTCCTAGGAACATTTCATGCTAGAATTAAGCGAGTTACCCCGATTCATTTTTTTTTCAGATATCATCTTGGGGATTCATGCCATTTAATTTATACTCATTCTCCTATACTCATGGGCTTTGTTGAACAACTTTAAATATTTTTAAATATTTTTTTATTATTTTTTTATATTATATTCGCATAGTGTACATATTATTTATTTTATTGTATGGTTAACTTTCCAATTTTTATTTGAAATGGGGATTTGTTAAAAGACTTGAAATGAGGATAAGAAGTTGATTTCTTTTCAAAAGCATGGAAGTCCACCAAGTTGGATGTTTTAATGTGTTTTATCCTTATTAATTTTGGATTATACTACTTGGTTGAAAACAATAGTATTTTTAAAGAATGAATTTTATAAGAAATTTCAGTTTATATATTTGGTCTGGAATCATAGTTTTCACAAAAGAAAGTGTTTTTTTATTTTCCAAATAGGATTACCTTATTTTTGGGAAAATATAAATGTATGATACATATTTTTTTAATTCATAAAAATTAGAGAACCATAGATTCTAAATTATTTTAAGACAATAATTTATGAGATTTTTATTAAATGAATTTTATAGACTCGTGAAATCCTATATGGCATATTTATATCACACTATACATATATACCTGTATGAATGTATGTGATTATCATATTTTATAAATGTTCCTATATTGTGATCTTAGATCAATTATTGTTCATTGGTTTATTTATGGATGTTGTGGACATGGTGAGTGACATTGGGTCCAATGGAGATGTCCATGTGGCTGATCTGGTAGTTTATTTACTTTTTGGTATGTGTATGTATGGACCAATTCATTTGGCTATATTTTTGGTATTCTAGTTCCTATATATATTATAAGCATGTTGGAGGATTATTATTATATATTCATGGATGACTGTATTAATATTTATAGATTATATCTATTGTGGATTTTTAACTTCTTTATTTCATGTTTATATTGTTTTTTTTTATTTTCATATTTCATTTTCATAGACCTTCAACATATGGTCACAACATACCATATTATTATTTCATTTCCACTTATGTGTTATTATATATGTTTTGGGGAATCAATTACCAAGATTTCGGCCTTAACTCCCAAGAACATGTTTCCATACTATGGGGCTCCAAAATTACCTTTTGGAAATATTTTGGATCAACTTGGGAATCAGTTCAGGGTTAGACTGGGATGGTTAATTACAAATTGGTATCATTGCTAGTTTTTATTTTTGGAGCCTAGAAGTATATATGTAGTATTATCATTACTCTTGTGTTAGTTCATGACTATGTGCTTGATCACCACCCTTCATGACGAATCTTGAGTTACCATGGAAAGTAAGGATTTGAGTCTTGAATTTAAATGATGATTTTGGTTATCATAATGACATTTTGTTCCCCATTGATTATAAAAGTGATTTTCATGATCTATTTGAGATTATTAGGGTAAGAGGAAGAAGAAATTGAGCTTCATGGGTAGCTCAGATTGTCTAGAAAACAGTGTAGATGGTGTAGGGATCTATTTTTGAGGTTGTTTTATAATTTGTGAACTACCAAATCATGTGGGAAATCCATGAACTTTTTTTAAAATGTATTTATTTTATCTCTACTTTATTAATTAAATAATATATAATTTTATTTATCAATCATTTGAGGTCAAGATAGGTGATTTTGGGTGAGATTTGTTTTTGGATTGGATTCTGTTTTTTGTTTCTGGAATTTGGTAGTTTGGACTTATTTTGTGAGGGATTATTTAGTGAAAAAGTAATTACATTAAATATGAGGATTTGAAAGTTGATTTTGGTTTTCTATTTGAAAAGGTATCTTTTTAGAAGCCTTATATGTAGAACCCTATTTTTTATATATTTGAAATAATTTTTAAAATTTCATTATATATTTTGAATGTGGATGATTTCATTATGGGAATTTGGAACTATTTAGAAATCAATATTGGTGTTTATTTATTTTTTTTAAAAAAAATGAGAATTTACTAAAATTTTTTGTGATTATAAAAGAACAAAAGAAGTGTTTAATAAATAATGGTTAAATTTATGAAATTAAAAAGAGATTATATTTTCGATGAAATTTATGTATTTCAAATTTAGTGTTTTATTATTTCCCTTATAGGGATGTTTGAATTTAACATTTAGAAATCATTAAGACATGAGTTTTCAGACTCATTGAAATATTGGATTAAAAATTTACCTTTTGATATATGTATTTCCTTAGTTTTTCTTTGTTTTAAGAATATTGTTATATAGAGTTTTTTGGGTTTTATTTGGGAAGAATGAATTGGTTAGACTATGGTTTCTTGTCATTTGGAATATGCCTCCCATAGTGGTATTAATGGAATCTAGATATTTAACCTTTAGGGTTGATCATGGGAGTTATTCCTTTATTTAGTTTGGTGCAACTCTTATGATGTTTGAATTTGAATTGGGAGGTAGAGACATAACCATTAGTGTTGTTAGGCTTAATAAATCACTACCTTTTCTTTACATCTGTATTGAATGTGACTTTAGATCATTTGATGAAGATAATAATCCTTCTTATGCTGATATGAAATGAGTTTTATAATGATATCTTCATTGGAAAAGGTCCACTTCAATACCTATAATTTTTTGTTTTTATATTTTGAAAAATATAATTTTTATGAAGTGGTTGAGAGGGGGTCCTAGATGTAGCCATGAATTTCATGATTATATTACTTGGGAGTTATTCAGAAAGAATTTAAACCATGTGGAATCCTTTTGGGGATTATTTATGTAATCTTTTTCTATGTATTTCAACCATATTTATTTTATTAGGTGTATATTATTTTCATTGTTCTCATGCCTCTTTGAGTTTTTATAACTGTTATGATTTTCATTGGTTATTATCTATTTTGTTAGAATTTGATTTTGGTGATTTTTTCATGGGAAAAATTTGTTTTATGTTAGGGTGATTTGGATACCAATCTATATTTTTCACTAGCCAGTACTCAGTATGAGACTTTTCCGAGTGGGGGTTTTGAGTTAGGTTCACCATGGTTAGGTGTTTAGTCAATGAGGTCCTAGGTTATTCTTCATTTTTTTACTTCATTAAATGGGGATAATGATCATTTGTTTTGGTTTTTATGACTGTTTTTAGATTAAAAATACATTTTATCTTTGTTATGTGGTATAATTATGGATTTCTTGACCCTATTTATGACCATTTGGATATTACTTTGTGGTGTGTTTCTATTATGGAACTATTAAATGCTGTCTTGAATGGTTGATGCAGATTAATAGAGGTTTATTGTTTTTATTTTTCATTTGGAGGAAATGACGATTTTATGGTAATATCATTTTCATAGTGTTTTGTATTTATCATCCAACAGTTTTATATGAATTATTAATAATTGAGAGACCCATTTGAGTTTTTAGGTGCCTGATCTTCATGTTCTATGATTACTATTCAAGTTATTCTTGGAATTATTTATTGATTATTGAGGATTAGGTTTCATTGTTTTTTAGTAATTATAGGTTGTCATGTTACCTTATCCCACTAGATAATCTTGTGTTTTCCCCAACCCTGCCTCTCATTATGTTAGGTATTGAGGTTTCTACATCCCACTACTTCTATGTTTGACTATGACATTATAGGGGTTTGGGAATGTGGCATGGAGGGAAGAAATCTTGAACCCCCATTCCAAAATTTTATTAAATTATAATATAATTGAGTATTATTTTGGTAATTGTGGGATTATTCACTATGATACATTTGGATTGATCCATGATGAGTGTGTTGGGAAACATAGAGTTTTGGATTGAAGGTGGCCATGATCTTTTGGGTGGGTCATTCTAGAATTGGGGGTTATCAATTTTTGAATTCTGTTTCTGGGAAGGGTCGCAACATGATATGGGAGGTCACACCATGATTGGACCCAAGAATTATAGTAATTTTTCTAGAGTGGTGTCGCGATTGGGTGTTACCCTGAGAGGGTTCGTCTATAAGTATGGCCTCCCAAAATCAAGTTAGGTTCACTTCATGATATAACCTCTGTAAGGTAACAATAATTTCTATATTGTTACAGGAATGACATGTTTCACCATGATATGGTTGTTTGTTCCAAAACCTTTTTTTCGAATTTTAATTTTATTATTTCTCTCATTATATTACCATTAAATTTTAATGGGTTTAACCTCCCTACCTACACTATCATTAAAAATAGCCTAGATAAATATGAAGGGGGGTTTTTCACTCCCTCCTTCTATTATTTTTTGATATCCTCTCTTAGATTCATGTTCTATTTAACGGTAAATATCCCATTTTTATTCAGTATTGTTCTCATCTTCAATATTGTTCCATTTTCCATTCGTCTTCCATTCTATCATAAATTCTAATTCACATGGGGGTAAAATCTTGGGTTATGGGATAAGTATAATCATTTGGATTTGGATTTTTAGGAATTTTTTAGGTATTTCCATTATTAGTTTTTATTTCAAAAAAAGGCGACTAGTTTCCATTTGGATGATGTAGGTTTATTTTTGAAATTATTTTATTGAAAAATTAATGAAATTAATGAGGCTCTAAAAGGGTTTCCTTATTATATTATTCCTACATTTGTTACCCATGATTGGTTTTAAAATGTTTTTAATTTTTTTTACACATAAAATATATAATTTTCAATGATTATTTTTAATTCATTTTGAACTAAACATTTTGAATGCCAAGGGTTTTTGGAAATACCAATGAGGTTCTTTCTAAATAGTTTTGATTGTTAACAAAGGATTTCAGATCTATTTTTGTTTTCATAGAATGCACCCCTTCTTTTAAGTATTGTTTTATTATTAAAAATGTTTTTGGTTTTCAAGTGAATATTAATGTAAAAAATCTTTGTTTTAATGCATTGATAGTTGAATGGTTTTAAAGGATGGTCACAACATGGATTTTTTCTAAATTTGGTTTAAAATCCTATTTTTAAATTTTTATAAATGAGTATTCTTAAATTTTTACAAATATTATTATGAACTGCTCATTTTTTGTGTTTTATTTAGGTTTTCTCTTTTTATAATAAGTGAATTATGTTATTGTTTTACATTCATATGATGTGTAAAGGGTCTGTTTCATATGAGGGTATTGGAGGTGAGATAAAATTTATTGTATATGAATTTTGATTTATGTGTCAATAATTTTTATTATTTTATTTCTTTCATCCATTGAGTTATATTTTGGTAATCCTTGGTATCTATGTAGAAATATTTGGAAGAGCTTTACTGCTATTTTATACTATTATCTATATTAGGAATTATGGCTTGATTTTGATTGGTAGGTAATATTGGATAGATTATATGTCCTGAAGTGGATGGTCTATATGGGACTTTTGGTTCAAGAGGGACACCAAGAAGATATAATGGTTAAATAAACAATCTAAGTGTCCCATGATACCAGGTACATGATCTTTTCAAATGACAAAATAGTGATTTCCCATAATGTGCATCTAGTTATTGATGATGTTTTCTTGGAGACTCCCACGATGATCTTTATGTACATTACCATATGTCCATTTTCATAGTGGAATAATTTACAATGTTTTTTATTTTTTTTGAATCAATATTAATTTATATTATTGTTGTTATAGTATATTAATTAATTATTTAATTATATGATTTATATTTTAGCTTTTCTGAAAATATCATTTCTGAATAGATTGGAGTGAAGGAAATAGTTTCTGTTTTGTTTTCAAAATCATGAACCATATTTTGTGTTTTAAATTATATTATCATATTTAAAGGGAGATTACACTAATTTTTTAATATAAAGAGTACTTTATATGAATTAATTTCAATGTAATATTTATCTTATATGATGGGTTTGAAATCATGGGTTTTAAGCATGGAATTTTTTTTTTCTAAATACGATGAGCAATAGTTTTTTAAAAGTGAAATGTTTTATAATTTTTCACTATGACATTCATGTATAAAACCATAGTTTATATATGATTTTAAATCTATTACATATCAAAAAATTTCTAAAGTAAAATTCATATTCTATTTAGTGAAGTCATACTGGGAAAATTTTTTCCACACCATACATATATAACTATATGTGGGTATTCAGTAATAATGTTTTATATGAGTTATGAAGTTTTTCTCAAAGATTAGTTTTTAATTTTTAGTATATAATATGAAATTTTTGATATGGTGAGTGATGATGGGTCACAAGGGGAAGTTATAGTAGTGACTTGGGGTTTTTTGTTTACATTTCATTCCTTTATGTACTATCCAATTTGGACATATGTATTATTATTATTATTCATTTATTGTTTTTTATAACAATTTTTTTAATAATATGATTTATATTTTGTTAGTAATATTTTTTTGATTATGTATCATATAATATTTATCATTTATATGTCATGTACGAAATGTTTATTTATTTAGATCTACTTATTTCATTTTCATGGAAATCCAATGTATGGTCACACCATGCAGAATTCTTGGTTAGTTTCCACTATTTTTTATTATTATCTATGATTGGGACAACACACTCCTAAGATGGTGTCCTTGATTCCCATAGAATAGTTTATATACTATAGGGATCAATAACTACCATCACACCTTGTGGAAAATTATCTTAGGTACTATTTCAAGTTTATACTGGACCGATTTGTTACATTATATTAATTACAAACTATATTGAGAAACATGATATTATATGATAATATTATAAAATATATTACCTATCTATTACATATAATATATATGTCGGGGAAAAAAATAATTTTGACTATTAGTTATTGGGGGCTTAAAAATATATTTACACTTATTCTCAATATGTTTAAAATTAGTAATCTCTTAGTAGGAAAGTTATATGGTTAAAACCTCCAATAATAATTCCATAAATTTTTTATGTTATTAGATATTCCGATATATGAACATGTGTATTGGTCCATAAAATAAAGATTATTGTTAATGTATAACATGAATCATACACTTTGAATTATGGGTGAATATAGATAAGACATATTCTCAAAGTAAGGTAGCATACATTGTGTTTGTTATTAATTATATATATTTTATTTAATAATGTGGGAATAGATTTTTAACTTCCATATTAGTGGACGAATATATTTATGGTCCTTTGATTGAAATGGAACTATCTAACTGAATCCATTTCCATGATATTTTCTTTATGTGTTCATTTGGTAATGTCTGAAAAATTTAAATAAATCATGTATAATGTGATGATATAAGTATGCTTCATACTTTATGAGATGTAAATAAAAAATTATTATGTTAAATATTATCATTCATATAAAGGTATTTTCTCATTAGAACATTAACATATTTATCTATGGGTGCACTGATATATTACTAGACATTGATATTCAATATTAGGTATGTTCACCCAATGACACTAATAAAGATACTCGCAGGGTTTCACAGCATGTGTATCAAGAATCTCATTAATTTTTTTAGAAATTAATATTAAGAACAAAATATTATTCTTATCTTGTTGAAAAATAATTATTATATTTAAGTGGATCACATAAATACAATAATGAAATATTTGAGTTTAGGGTATATAAGTTTAATTTTATCTCTTGTTTATTATTCAAAAAGAAAGAAAGAAATTTTTATTTATTATCTACTTTCATGTATATATTAATATACATATTTATTTTTCACTAGTGTATTAGAAAACCAATTTATTCCACCATTTATTGTTCGTCTAAATTTATATGGACAACAACTGGCTATGACATGTGAAGAATGATCAAATATCCAATTTGAAGGTTACAAATCTATTAGTTTCATGACATAGGCACATGTTGTGTAGTAGTGAATTAAACAATATTTAATAATGGTTGACCAAACAAGGAGATTATTGTGATACTCTCATAATTACATGTTGATTGGTTCCTGGAATCATTATGTTCTATGTATTTACTATAAGCCAGGAACATAGTTCGAAAGGTATTACAAGAGTTGAATGTTCTGTACACATTATACAAACCAACAAATATTTGACCTTGCATAAATCAAGAAATGTGTTATGGTCAAAATAATTGATGTCATTACATGATTGATATTGACTTCTCGATGATAGATATGTAATGACATGGATTACATAGTATGTTTTAGTTATATATTCCATGTAATACATAAAAACCCATACATGATACATTCCTAGAATTTAGAAATGTCTTGTGGGTCAATAAATGAAATATTTTAATATATAAATGAACTAATTAAAATGTATCTTTCATACATGTTGTGGGATAGGTAGTCTTAAAAACCAAATACATACCTAGTGATATTAATCTTGTTGTGTAGATATAAATGATTAATAATTACAATATATTAAAATTATATTACTAAATTCCATGTAATTATTTTCATACATTCCATCTAATTTATGAACATTTCCAGTGGAGCATGTCATGCTCATTTGTGGAATTCCATGTGGTTATACATGACACCCATGCTGCACATCTTAACCCATGGAACTATACAACATCTATATCATGATATGATCTATTTGAATATATGAAATTTATGTACATAGATTATGGTAAGAGAAATACAATCTGTTATTGACCTGAAATTTTGAGACATAGTGCATTTTGTTTAAGCATTAAATGAAAAAAATGATTTAATTTAATTTAAAATAAAAATGTTGGGTCACCATTAGTGTACATGTCATATATTTATTAAATTCCAAAAATGAATTTTTTATAACATAAAATGAATACACCATGTGGCCTACATATTATATGAAATGTATGTAATTAAATTATTATTTAAATTAAATTATTAACATTATTAAAATTATTTAGAGGTATATTGGATTTAAATCATATTAATACTTTATTACATTGTGAATTTTATTATAGATAAATAAATAATTTATTTATTTTTCAATTATAATAGATTTAGTTTAATTAAAATGAATTCCAATGAATTCTAGTAATTCTAAATGCTTATTAATTTTTTGTTGGGATTTATCATGAACTTTACCTCTTTATGTATGAGTGGGATTTATTTATTTCATAGTTTAATTTGATAGTTTATTATTTAAATAAAAATGATAATTACTATTTCATCCCTACCTCATTTATTATGTATGGAAAAATACATCCATGGTTTATTTTTTGTATCCCAAAACCCTGACACCCATCACCTATGAGTGATTAAATTTTTTTAATGGATAGATCTCCCTATGAAAATAACGTATTCATGATCTAATTTTGGGTCAATCAAGACATGGATATAAATATAATTATCGAAATATGGTGTAAATTGATCCATGGATAGAATAAATGAGCTATTTCCCCAATATTCAAGGTTATTTTATCTTTACCTGATAGAACTATAAGTAGATAAATATTCAAATCATGTCACATATTTATTTAATTTTTTTTGTGAATGGTTATTAATTTATTTTTTCATCACATTCTTTATATGGAAGATTAAATTTGATCCAAAAATGTAAATTAGTATACAAGAAGGTTAAAATTAATTAAAAAAAAATTATTCATAAATTATTTCAGCCAACCAGATTAATTAATAATTTAAATTCCACATAATATTACTAAGCATGTGAATAATAAAATAAAAAATATTTGTTAATAAGACAAAAAACCCATAGAAAAATATTATGTCATAAGATTCCTTATATATTTTATTCTAAGATGATACTATTGTAATATTTTCATCTAGGTAATGGTTGATGTTACATTCAATTATCAGGAAGATATAATAAATATAGTGGATTGCCACAAACAATTTGTTATTAAGGGTAAAAATACTATACATAATAAAATTTAGTGTCATGTATTGAAGAAATATGATTGGAATACCTCATGATTGGGGATTCTTACAAATTGATCATGGAAAAATGAGTCTATTCAGTTGGAAATTTAATCCCACCTAAATACCTTTTTGTAATTTTCAAGACCATAGTCTATGTCCTGGGAAGGGAAATATAGATCCTTTCTACTAGAATATACGAGTGGTAGGATATTCTAAATCAAACAGTGAGTGATTATTGTTAAAACCATGGTGATCTTGATAATAAGACAATTTCATTCCTTAATAATAGTCATGATTTAAATTTATAGAGTTATATTCAATATAATAATACTAAGTAATTTTCTAATAAAAAATGTAATAATTTTATTCATAGTAATGTCATATACATATATTATATGATTTCATAAATTTATATTTTTTATTTTAAAAAATAAGCTTCATTTCTAAAATAATGAATAAATAATTTTCTTAGAGTGAATTGTTAAGAAAATTATGAAAAAATTGATTTTTGGGTGAATAGTAGAAAATTGCAAATTTTAAGAAAAAATTCATTTTTAATCATATATTTAAAATGTCACATTTTTTATATTGGATTTAAATTTTTATTAGTTACTTTATATTAAAAATAATCTAATAAATTTCATTTATATTGACATTTCATATGATTTTTCTAGAAAACATATTTATACCTAAGAATAGTATATTTGTAAAACTATTTTCATCATATTTTGGAGGCTTGTCTTTAATGTAAATTATATCACAAATAAAAATTTAATTTTTAAAAAATTAATCCATATTGAAAATTATAATATTAATATTTGGTAATTATTTCACTATCATTTTTCTGTCATTAAGAATAATATCATTATTCAAAAATTCAATATCTACAATAAGAGTTGCTGTAGGTTAAAAGGGTGAAAATTAATATGAAAAGGGTTTAAATTAATTAGAAATATATATAAATTATATTTTATTAAAAACATTTAATACTACCACACATTAATTTCATTAATGTCACATTTTGGGGCAGTTTTCCTTGAGTAATATATTAATATATTTTAATATTTTGAAAAATTCAAAGCGTTTCCTCTCCATAACATATAATAGTAATCTCATTCTCATCTCTTATTTACACATTACGGTTCTATTATCTCAAAAAATTATATTCAAATAAATTTATAAAATATCTCCCCAAGTCATATAGGTCATGTTTTTATTACAATACCATCCTAAGATGTATTTTTTTATAAAAATAAGGTGGTTGTCTTACGAAGAGGTAAAGTTCATACCCAAGTGTTTTAATTTTATTTATTCTTTTAAATCATTCAAGAGTCTCTATGACTTTTCCATATAATAAAAAATTCATCTTGAAATATAATAAAATGGCATTATTTTTATGTAAAACCCTTTTATATTTACTTATCCATCTAATGGAAAATTAAAATATCACCAATGCATATGTGCGAACTACTACTTCACAGGATGATTTATTTTATTTTTCATCACTAACTATTATATATGGACATAATGAGTAATTAAAATGAAATAATATAATGTATATTATATAAATTTTATTCTAAAATGGTAAATAAATATACTACTTATTTGTTTACTACTCAACAATAAAATATATCTCACACATTAGTGAGATCTACTGCCTTTGGACTGATGTATTATATTTTTCTTCAATTAATCACATGGATGGTATATATTAGTGTAGTTAGATAACTAATTTGATATTTCAAATATAATTATATTTCATTAATGATAAATAATAATTACTTTTTCACTCGTGTTTCTTGAAAAATAGAAACGTTAGTAACATGTACATATGAACTACTATCTCTATGATGAAAAAAATTAATTTTTCATAACCAATTTACATGATTGGTTATAAAATTATTAAAAATTTATATAATTGATAATTATAACATGACCATGATTTTTTAAATGATATAATCATGATCTATTTGACCATAATCAACTATCCAAATCCATTTTTGACTTGTTATCTGAGTATTTTCAAAACATATGACGTGAACTATATAGATCATGTAACTAAGTATAACATAAATATAATAGGAATCAAGGGAATAATAAACCTAAATAAGATTAATAAGAAAATAAATATTTTACACACTTTTATTATTCAAGAAGATAAAGAATCTACATGATAAGTTGGACTCGGGTTAAGAGATATTCTATCATAAAATATTGTTTTAAAATATATTGAAGATATATTTATACTATTTTCCTCCATAAAAATATTATTTTATATATGTGAAATGTTTTAGATAAATTAATTAAAATTTTCATTTAATATCTTCTTTTATAATCTTAATTTTTTTTTTGAAAATGAATCTTTTGTAATAATTTATATGGAATGTTTTACATTCTTGAAAAAATACAAAAGAAATGTTTTTTAATCCATACAACATCAATGAAATTTCACCCCAATGAAACCATTGTTTTAAATCTGTATTAATTTATAAGATTCAATATTTTATTAAAATAAAAACCCTTCTTCCTTTGGTACTAGAAATTTTCTTTTTAAAAATGCAGTTTTAATAGAAATGGAGAAACAAATTTTAGTAAAAGTATTAATTATGAGTTATAATGTTAGTTTTTATGAATATGAAAATTGAAATGATAGATTATATGTGTTTTATATTAATTTCAAATTTTTATTATAATTAATGAGGATGATATATCCCTCCAACTCATTGGGTAATGATAATGCTTTTCTGGGAATTATGTTTTAATTAACCGAGAAGGTCAATCCTTTTATAATACTTCTTATAAGGATTATATGGAGATTATTTTATATGGATCCTAAATTAATTTTAAATGATTTATAGGGAGTTTTCATGGAAATATTTTATTTTTATAAGGTAATATATTTATATTTTATTTAAAGGAATGGTTTTTTCTATCATGTATAAAAGGGTATGTTTTTAAGAAAATGAATTTCAAGGGTTCTCATATTATCTAAAAAACCTTCATGAACCTTATTGTTTTCATTATGTTTTATTATAAAGTGTTTTATAAAAATATTTCTGGGTAAAAAATTTCATGTATAGTTAAATGATTATTTGAGCTCAATGATTATTATGATAATAAAAAAACCATGTATACGATCTCATTATTTTTGAATGGAATAAAAAGTTTTTCTTCTTATTTTTTTGTCACTTCTTGATATTTTTGTGTTCATAAAATATTCTAAAATGGTTTTCATATTATTTTATGGATGAGTATGAATAATGATGATGCGAAGTTAAAAATCCAGAATATTTTACACAAAATTATTTTTTTCATTTTAAATGAATTATATTGTTGAAAAATGTACAATGAGTTGAATTACACATTTTTAAATGTAGAGATTTCTTGTTTAGGAGTTATTATAAAATTATTTAAAAATATAAACATCAAAAAGTCCTTATGAAAGAAATAACATGAATTAATCATTTAAAACTGTGGATTATGTAATATTTCAATGTTGTTGATTTTAGATGGCATAAAAGGGTAGGATTAGATATCCTTAAAGGTTAGGAAATTGTTAATAGTGTAAAAATAATTGGTTTTTTTTGCAATGATATAGAGTTCAAATATCACCATGTTACTTAATAAAATATATGTTAGTTAAAAAACATTTCCATAGAGGAAACAAGGAAGAAAATATAGGAATGCCCCAAGAGGACAATATCCTTCAAAATTATTAAACTGGATTGGTTAAAATTTTAATATAGTTGGTTTTTACTATGATGGATTAGTTGACGTCATCTGTAAATGGTGGGGGTATCCATGTGAGAGAGAATCTAAATTCAAAATAATGGAATTTATCTATTTTATATCATTTCATGAAGAAATACCCACCATAATTAATAGAATCATGTAACCCTGTAATAACAAAACGATGAGATAGATAATTGGAGATTATAATCAATGTAATGGGTTCATCAATAAATGAAAATATACCTCAATATACATACCATGTTGAAACTAAATCCAATTTATGGTGGTCAATGGTTATGAATACGATACAAATAAAAGATATTGATTCTTCGAAATGGGTTGAATTTAAGAATATTTTCCTTGAGAATTACTTTTTTAAAGTCAAGTGACATAGAATAGAAAATAAATTCTCAGAATTTGGTCTAATGGAGGATGATTCAGTATCAAAATATGATGAAAACAACACTGATTTTTCAAGGTACACATAAAATTGTATTCCAGATCTATGTAGTAAAATAAATCAGTTTTACATAGGATTGAATCCTATATAGGTAGTATCATTGTATTGTTATGAATTTGAAAGTGTTTAGGGGATTACTTAATTTGATAACATGGTATAAATGTAGTTTTATAATGATCATGTCTTCCATTGAAATAAAAAATATATGTTTTCCAAATGGTATGTATTGGGGAATAATTCATTGATGAAATATTAAGGTAATAAAATCATGTTTCCACTCTATCATTAGTATGGTAAAAAGAATAATTGGGATTGTATTTTGATGAATGGAATGATTTTTCAATATTGAATGTTTGTTAATGTGGATCATTATATCAATGAAAAATATCATAGTAATGATTAGAAAAACAATGAAATGTCAGTAGTAAGATGATTTAATATTAATGAAATAAGTCATTATGAGAGTATTTTTCTGAAGATAAGAATAAATAATTTATGTATTCAATATCACAATAATAAATGTGTGGTTAAATCCTTCATGAAAAATTTAGTAGATGTTGTACCATCAAACTATGTGATGTCAGGTACATTACATATTTATTCAGATTATGCCAATGTCTTGTTTGATTATGGGTCTACAAATTCTTTCATTTAAGAGAAATTTTATGATAAATTAGAGATTTCACCTTAACAAATTAATCCATAATTTTTTGAAAAATTACATGGGGGAAGTATTAATGAAAAAATTTATATTATTAACCATCCAATTATTTCCTATAGAAAGAATTTACCGAAAAAATCTTGTTCTATTCCCCCTTGTAGAGTTTGATTTTATTAAGGATTTGGAGTAGATTACATTTTATAAAAATAAGGTTGATTATAGACCTAATGTAGTTTTTTGTATTATTTTTTAGTTTGTATAAAATAATGAATTCATATATTTGATAATATATCAGGAAGATGAGAAAATTATTATATTTAAATATAAAATATATCTTTTTCATATTATTGATAAAATGGAAACATTTCAATTTGATGTTATTCCTATAGAACGTTAATATATAGATGTATTTATAGATGAATTTACTAGTATCAAACATTATCATGAGATTAAAATTATTATTTGTTTAGTTCCTAATGATAGGGATATAATAATTCAGTATTATTTCATGGATCAAGAATACCATTCTGAGTTGAAAAATTAGTTACAGTAGTTTCTTGATAGCAGTTTTATTTCACTTATCTTTTTACCATGGGGTTCCCATATTTTAAATTTTTTCAAACAATGATTGTTTCCTCATGCTATGAATTGATTATTAAGAATTTAATAATATCATTATTATTATTAATTATCATTTTCCTAATATCTTTTATTTTTTTATCATCTCTAGGTGGATAAAAAAATTAAAGGTTAATCTCAAGTTTGTGTACCGTCATATGAAATCTAAGGAGGATTATATTTAAAAGATGGTGTTTCATACTACATATGTACATCATGAGTTTTTGGTAATTACCTCTAAGTTAAAAAATGTTCCAACTATATTTATGGTCCTTATTAATAGATTTTCCCAAGAGTACATTGATAATTTTTTTTGTTTTATGGTTGAAATTTTTGTATATTCAAAATGTTATAAGGATCATTAAAAACACATGGAAAATTTTATTTAAATATTTAATGTAAATAATTATAGTGGAAAATTTCATAAATATTAATTTTTGTTGCAACATATTTCTTTTGATGGGAATATCATAAATAATGATGTAATAATGGATATTACATCTGAAACTAAAGTGGATAAAAAGTGTCCAAGATCAAATAATCTCATATGGATTCATATTTTTCTTGTTTTATATGTTTAGTATTGGTGTTTAATTGAATGTTTTCTTAATTATCTCTCCCACTAACTATGTTAACTGAAAATTGAGTTAAGTTATCAAGCTAAAAGAGTGTGATGAATGTTTCTAGGAACTGAAAAGATGATAAGTGGATACTCATGTTTTGGTCATACTATCTTGAAATGGTGAATTCATCATCTAGAACAACAATTCTTTGATGTGAAATGGTTCTATTTTTATGTGGAAGGATTACATAATTTCTTATAATTAATTTTAATTATAACATTATGATTTAAATTATCCTACACATAATTTGAAAATTGCTTCTACGGTTTTTGGTTAAAAATCAAGAGGCATAATATATATGGAGTAATGTCTTATATAAATATTGATCATAAAATTTTAAAGTATACAATCACTCGACAAGTATTGAAAATGAGGAAGAGAAGATGAATATATTTGATTAAGTAATAAATACATTATTCAACGTCATTTAGGAAAATAAAATAGGGTAACTGATGATTTATGTTGAAAATACAAATAACCATTAACTATTAATGCTTCGAAACATGATATTTTGATAAATATTTTGATGTCAATTTTTCTACTAAATGAGCTTGTAAGAAATTACTCTTTTTTAAGGTGTATGTGTAGTTTTAATTTTCAAATATAATTATTAAATATATTAAACGCGACTTATTTTTATATGAATATGTTTAATTAGTATACAAAGGTATGATTCATGAATTTAACATTCACAATGAAGGTTTTTTAGGATTCAAAAAAATATTATGTGCACCTTATGATTCCCAATATAAGGATGAATTATTGAGTGAAGTTGATAGTTCTACATGTTTTTTTTATCATAGTTTTACTGTGATGTGTATAAACCTTCAATATCATTTAAAATGGTTTGAAGTGAAAATAGATATTTCATAATTTACCTATAAATGTATGACCTGTAAAGAGGTTAATGTGAAATTAAAATTACCATTGGGAAATCATTAGTCTTTTTCAGTTTATGAATTGAAATTGATGAATATATCTATGGATTTTTCAGTAGAATTACCAAATACATCTATAGGTAATAAGATAATTTGGGTAAATTTTTATTGATTGACTAAATATTATCGTTTTCATTCAATTTGAGATAATATCTCTTTAGATAATCATTCAATAATTTATGAAAAGGATACCATTTGATTTCATTATTTACATATTTATGTTGTATTATAAAATGATAAACGATCTACTTATATATTTTGGAGAATCTTTTAGAGGTTTTTTGGTACTAAATTAAATTTTAGCATAACTTTTCATCCTTAATATTATGGATTGTCCTAGAGAATAATTTTTTAATGGGAGACATGATACATAAATATTCTATATATTAATATAGAATTCAATACCAAAATCTACCGTTTGTTAAAAAAAATTATCATAATATTTTTCATTATACTGTTAAAATTGAACCATTTAGGAGTTATATAGAAACCGTCGTCAAACTCGAGCTTGTTAGGATGAAATAGTGGAAAGGAATTTTTTTGCACTATAACAGGTAGAGGAAATGGTTAAAAAGTGGAATATCATTTAATAATATTTTAAGATGGGTCAATTTTTGTGGAAAGGTTATACAGATAACCAAAGGAAATATCTGTCATTTGAGGTAGGTGGTCATGTGTTTATGAAAGTATCTCAATGTAAATGTAATATAAAATTTGGTAAAAAATGAAAGTTAAATATGTATTTCGTAAGAGAATATTATATTATAGATCATATTGGATCATTTTCAAATTTAGTGTGCATTCCTCTAAGTTTTTACCAAATATATGATGTTCTTCATGTTTTATTGTTATGGAAGTATGTTCCAGATGCATCTTATGGTTTGATACATGAAGTAGTATAATTTGAATAAAATCATTCATATAAAGAATAAAAATTTCAAATTCCAAATTATAGAGAATAATTTATGTGGAACAAAGAGATATATTGGGTTAATATTTGTATGGAAAACCAATATTATTGATAAATAAACAGTATAATAATAAAATAATATAAAGGAAAAAACCCCACTTGTTTATGTAATTAAGAAAATTTTGTGTAAAAAACATCCAAAATAGGTGAAGATTGTAAAAACCTATATAATTTTGAAAATATATCAATTTAATTCCATATTAATATCCAATATTTCTATTATATAGAGTTATATTCACTACAACAATACTATGAAATTTTACAATAAAAAAGGAAATAGTTTTATTCACGGTTAATTAGTTAAGATGTATTATATAGTTTAATATAAAATTTTAATTTTTAAACATTAGAATTTAATTTTATAAAATAAAATATTTTCTTTTGAAATCATAATTCCAATGTTATCTTCATATGAATTTTTGGTGAATATTAGAATATATTGAATTTTAAGAAAGATGTAGTTTCAATTAATGTATTCAAAATGTATAATTTTATATTGGATTAATTTTAATATTTCATTAGTTAATTGTTATTAGACATAATCTAATCAATTTCACTGGGATAAACATTAAAGTACATTTTTTCTTAAATTAATTGTATACTTAGAAAGAATTTTTCTAAACAATAATTTTTAACGCATAATGAGAGTTTATTTTCAATTTAATTTTAATGTTTTATAATGATGTCACTTTAAGTTTTTTCTTCACGAATAGTAACATTGGTTGAAAAGTTTGTTACCATGGTAAGAATTAAAAGAGATTAAAAAAACCTAAAACTAAAATAATAAGGTATAAAAAAATTAAAAAAATTCCTAAATCCAATTCGATTAAAAATAAATTATCCTATCCACTCCATTATTTAATAATTTTCAATTTGGGGAAATTTTCATTATGTAATAAATTATTATATTCTACTCTTATGAAAAATTCCATGCATGTCCTCTCACTCACTATAAGTGGTTACACCCTATCCTCTCTTATACACACTTTGATATCCAATTAAATAAACTAATACCTATATAAATAACTTCATTAAATCCATTACCATTTCCTATATGTCATACGATTATCATAATACCATCCTAGTAAGTATTTAGGTATAAAATTGTAAATGTTGTCCGAAGAAGAGGTGTAGTTCATAATTGAGTGTTTTTTATTTAGTATTTAACCTCCTTAAAATGTCTCCTAATAATTGTAAGATATTAAAATATTTATCTCCAATAATCTAAAAAATGTCAGTTTTTTGGTATAATCCATTTTTATTTACTTATTTATCAAATTGAATATAAAAACATCAATTATGTGTACATGAAGACTATCACCTCGTGGGATGATGTATTATATTTTTCATTACCTAATCTTTTGATTTTTCATATTAATGTATCAAAATAAAAAGTGTGACATATATGATATAAACATAACTATTCATTTTTATTTAAATATACTACATATTTATTCACCATTTAATGAATGATTAAAACATCAGTTCAGCAGATGTTCCGACTTCTACCACACAAACTGATATATTTTATTTTTTATCATAATCTTACAAGGATTGTATATATAAGTGAATTTAAATAAATAATGTTAGATCTATTATTTAATTGTCATTATATAAATATTAAATAATTCATTCCTTTTTTCTCTCACATTCGTTGAAAAATGGAAACGTTACCCATGCTTTCATACAGACTACAATCTCTAGCATGCCACAAAATTCATTTTTCATAACCGACATTAATGAGTGGTTCTAATAGTATAAAAAAAATTATCAAAATTAAAATTATAACAATATTAATATTCATAAAATGATATAATAATGATCTATTTTACTACATCAACCTACAAATACAATTTCCAACTTATAAGTTGAATACTCTCCGAACATATGATGTGTACTTAATTGATTACGTAATTAAGTATCAAGTGGATATATGTGGAGTAAAATAAATAATAAAATTTAAAAAGGATATTAATAAATACAATATTGAGCATAATTGTATTATTTAGGAATTTGAAGAAGGAATATGACAACATAGACTTGAGGAAATGGATATTCTATCACAAAAACGTTTTTTAAAAATATTTTGACGATTTCATTGTGAAATTTTCCACCACATAAATATTGTTTTTCATAAATGTGAATATTTTAAAAAAAATTATTTAAAAGAGTGATTTTCCCTCTACTCTAATATTATTTCAATTTTTTAAATGAATATTTTTTCATATTTCTTATTAAATCTTTGAAATTATTTAAATAGTATAAAATGAATAGCTTTAACATACACAATGTTAATAAATTTTCACACCACCAGAAGAATTATTTAATATTGGGATTCTTTTACATGCTTCAATGTTTTATTAAAATAAAAAAATTCTTCACTTTTATTATATGTATTTTAATTTTGAAAATGAGGTTTTAATGGAATGTGATATATCAATATCTGAAAAAACAATTTACATATAGTTTTAAAAGATTATTTTTATGAGTTTGGTGATGGAAATTAATGCTTTTATGTGTTTTATGGTACATGGAACTTTTTTATGCGGATAGGTGAGACTAATATTTCTCTATAATATATTGGGTAATTATTTTGTTCCCTAAATAATTATGATGGTATTAACATAGTAGCTTATTCCATTTATAAGGGGTTTTATAATGGTTATTGCATGGTATCTATGAATATGGTGTCCTTCGGAATCTATATGGCTTTACAATTCTTTATAATGATTTTTCATAGAAATTTTATGATTTTGTATTTTTAAATAGCGATACTTTGTTTAAAGAAATTATTATTCCTTTTAATCATAGAAAGGAATGTTTTTAAGAAAACAACATTCATGGGTTCTAATGTTATATGAGAAACCATCATGATTATTATTATACCATTATGTTTAGGTATAGTTTGTTTTATGAAAAAAATAGGGCAGTAAAGATGATTTCATTTATAAGTAAATGATTATTTTATAAAAAATATTTTTATGTTATAAGAAACCTCTATTATATGATCCCTTGTTTTTGAAATATATTTACATGATTATTTTATTCTATAATTATGTCCCTTACAGATCCTTTTGTTCTCATCCCACAAGTTCAATTTTTTCATATGGTTTTAAGAATGAGGGGAAACAATAATGCTATATTGTAGAAAATAATGATTATTTTTCATGGAAATAAAACATGTATCAATTTAAAAGTATTTTATTGTGAAAAAATGGATACAGAGTGGAATTTTCCACTTCTTAATGTATTAGATTATTATTTAAGAGATATGGACTAATTATCTAAAACATTTAACTCGAATGGGTCCCCTAGAATAGAATAAAAATGAATTAATCATTTAATACAAAATATTATTTAATGTTTTAAGAATAAGTCTTAATAATATTGTGATTTGATAAAATTGTGTGAGACTAATATAATTATTTAAAATTATTACATTAATAATGGTAATCATGATAAAAGAAATAAAATATTCATTTATTTAATATTTAAAATTAACAAAAAATCGATATAAATTCTACAATTATTCTTGGATAAAGACAAATCCCTTCCCAAAACATATTTACAGAAGTGATATAGTCACTTATACACAACATTTCTATGAGAAAGGTTTTATTATGTGAGGGAATTCTCTATTCCTTACCAGTCACCTCAGTGAGTGAGAAAAGGTAAAAATGGTTCCTATAGGTGATATATAGAGGATGTTTATAGGTTCATTACATCATGTTTTCATCTTTGTCTACGGAGATTAAGATGAAAAATAGAGACATGGACTTACAAACTCTGGTAATTCATATCCTAGAACTTTAAAAGGTTAAATAGAGAATAAAGATAAATTATATTATCTCGACATTGTAAAAGTGTAAAAAATAATTCGATGTGATGTTTTATTCAGTATTTTTTTTGGATTCTATTGTGAATATAAATTATCCATTAATGTCATAATATCATCCTTACCACCGATATTATCTATATTCACTATGAATGACAAATGGAAAAGAATATAAAATATTCCCATTATTCTTTTGACTATACTTTACCAATCCAATTAGGATTGGTGGGAGTATAGTTTATTACCCATTATAGTGAATGATGTGAGGTACAAGGTTGATAATATATTGAAAATTTCAAATTTAATGGGGATTTTATAATATTCAAGAAGGAAAAAATTATTCTAATGGTGAATGATGAATATGTGGATATCTTCTTCACATGTGGTAATAGAGGTCACTATAAGAGGAACTCCAATAAATTAAAGAAGAAGAAATTTGAATCTTTACTTTAGGTATATTAATTATTTTATATGGGATTTAAATATAAAAAGTGACTCTAATATCTATATCCATATATTATAATCAACGATTCTTAGACATACTACATGAAGGAAAACATTCTATGTTAATGAAGGATAGTGATTTGTATTTCATGTAAGAGATAGTGACTATCTCAAATTTATATGATGACTGAATTTAAAAAAATATTTTTTAATATTGAGCATTAGCAAATATATTACCTTAGTTCAAAATTATAGACACAATGAGACAATATATCATATTTTAAATGAATGTTCTTATCGTATATCATACATAATTAATATCGTAATAAGAATTGAATAAATGATATCTGATACAAAAAATTAATGAATAATATTAAATATAAGACTCTAATAAATCCTAGTTGTCCAAATATAATAATTGGTTATTTAAAACGTGATGTAATTATCAAGAATAATCCTGGAAGGAAGTGTGGAATATTTGGATCTAAAATTCATAGTCATGTTATATACTTACGTATTATGTTCAATGAAAAATAAAATTTTAGAGATTAACGTTCATAAAATCCATAAAACCTCTAGAATCATTTTATTAATATATGATAGAACAATTCTAAGGAAAAACTGCAAATGAATTTACAGAATTTATATGATAACATTATGATATTTTATTAATGAAAAGCGGAGTAGTAAATATAAAGGGTAAAAGATACAACACCCTTTAGTTGTGTTATTTATGGAATAACTTATCCAACCAATCATCTTTCATTTGAATATATTGTGGAATTATTAATCAACTCACATTAAATTATACACATCATAGTAAAAATGCTAGTAAAATAGGGATCAATTATGAGTCTTAAAAGTTTATAAAATCCACCATAATTACTTACCAGAAATCTTTTTCAAATAGAGTTGTGATTACTTCAAAATATGTGAATGATATTGACTAGTGGATATCATATAAGTTATAATATGAGTGAAATCCATTATTTCAAATCATAATGTGTTTTAATGAGAATCATTTTCAAATGAAATTTTTGTTAAGATTCACTTCTTGAAAAAGAAAAGTGTTTCTCAATTAATCATTCTAAAAACAACGTAGGATATAACTATCCCTAAGATAGACTTGTATTAGTAAAATGATTATCAATATTTATATAAAGGGAAGAACATTCCTTTATACATAGTTTAATAAATATATACATAAATGATGTCAACGCTTCATATATACATTATTGAGCATAAGATCACTAACATCAGAAACTTAGTGGGGGAAATTATTCTATTGACACATATTTCATAGGATAATTTAAACCAAGATGTTGTTTTACGCTAAAATATTTAAGAGATATATTATTTTATAAAAACAATGAGTCTTATAGAGAATTATAAATTAGAAACAATATAATATTTATATGATCATTTGAAATTAAGAATTTATTCCTAGTAAAAATTCTAGTTATATAATTTTGGTATTTTACGAATTTAGAAAAATCCAATGGTGGTAATTCAAGAAGAAACAAACATGGATGGTAAAATTTAGTTCCTATAAGGAATGGCTTGTAACTAAAGCTTCAAGAAATGTCTTGGAATAGTTTATATTGAATTTTTTCTATTATTAACAATTCTAAAACACATTAGCAATTATAATTGTCATTGTAACCTTCTATGATCATGTTATTTCAAAAATAGATGTTAAGAACAACTTACTTAATGGAAACACTTTGGTAGATTTATGTGAATCCCTAATAGAATGGTGGATGACACAAAATAATTAAAATAATTTAAACCTCAACCCAATTATATTCATCATCTAATTGAATTCACAATCCCCAATAAATAAGATATATTCACTCACATATTGCCTAAAGAATATTCCCATGAAATATATTATACACACATTAAAATATTCAACCTAAAATATGTTATTTTTAGAATATCCTATCTATTTACAAAATTTCCAACTCTGTGAAATTTCTCACATGGCTAAACATAATTCCATGAGTCCTTATATTGAATTTTATTATAAAATAAAATCAATAATATCATTTTTATTGTCTTATCAATCTTATATTGTTCTTCATAGGTAATTGGATGACATTTTATTAGAAATGATTAATTTATTTTTTTATAATACACATTCTAATATATCTACCATCCCCTTTCATAAATGAAATTGATTATATCTTGAAGTATTATCATGAAAAAATATTGAATTTTATTTTTACAAGATTTTTTCTTTTGGATAATTCTACCTATAATGCAATTGACCATATCTTAAAAATATACTAATCCCCTTGTTTAGACTATGAGGGACCACTCATATAAAAAAAATACTATTATGGGAGGAGAATTAATTTTTTCGGTGTCCTATAACCTTAAAAAATGATTATAAATAAAACATATATAGCCTTTGATATATCTAATTTCTAAATAAAACTCTAGGATACAAGATAACCAAATATACCAACCTAGGTTTCTCTTCATTTACTAAATACAAGTAATTTAAATCTAAATGGCCAGTGTTTGAAATCAGCTTTTAGCCAGTCATGTAAGACATCGCAATAACATATAAAAAATTAAAATATTTATTTATTTATTTTTCTAATTTAGTTAATATAAATTTAACATATTTTTGGAATAATAAATCATATTATTCTTTTTTTCCATCACTTTTACAAATACATATCACAAAACAAAATACCATGAATCACATAGATCCTAAAATATTATACTAATGTTTGGTGTTGTGACACTAGGTGATGAAATTATCACACATTAAAATGTCTCAAATATGTCTTCTGATTTATTATAAAATAAAAATGACATGTCTTTCCATATATGTTGACATATTGGTCATTAATTTGTTGATAAATCATCAATGAACATCAAATAGAATCATATATCTCCCGTAAAACTCCACACTAACATGACTGAGTTAGGTGGTGTAACATCCCATAATTCTGAATTAAATATTCCTCTATTATAAAATAGTAATTTATTATTTTCATTCATTTCCTTTTGAAATTAATGTTTGACATATATATTATTCATTAATATTTTCAATTCCCCAAAAATATAAATATTTTATATAAGTGTTTCAAAATTAATTACCCTTTTGATTTGGAAGTCCAAGAGAGTTATTATGTAATAAAAACACTTAATCAGGACTTCATTAAATAAAAAATAAAATATATTTAAACATGACAATTTATAGGTATAAAACTATATTATTAATTATATAGAAGATTAAATGTTTTAATATAAAGAACACAAACTATTTTATATTGATTATTTTTTTAATCAATGCATATACAAGTTTTTTGATTATGCTGATTTTATTAATGGGTATATATATACTTAAAACGAAATTGATACGATTTGTTATGGTATTTTAAAATGAATAAACCATTAAATGTTACCAATTTAATATAGTTATTATTTTGTTTTCATTAATTATATCGTGATAAGTAATAAATATATTGAATCAAAATATAGATCATATATTGGAAATATTTGGGTTTATATGTATAAGTAATTAATAATGAGTCATATTATAATTAATGAATAACAACAAATAGAAATGTAAGAGCTCATAAAAATTAAATATATTTCATTATAAATAGATTTTATAACTCTTTATTATATATTTCTATTTAAAAGATAAATTTAATCAATTTATAATTTGAAAATGATAAAGTGGATTTCAACTATCTAACAATCACATAAAAATTAAACATGGTTTTTTAATTTTTTTGAAGAAGTTAAAATTTTGGAGAATAAAAATATAGTAATGGTTTATAGGATATTTTTTGGACATCATTGTGCTATAAAATTATTTAATAATTTTTAAAACATCTTTCATGAAAAAATTATATTTAAAGATTAAAATAATGTATTAGAACATAGTAAACACAATTCTGAAACCTATAAATAAATTTTCAGAGACTAAATTATATTTAATTAAAATTAACTACTATTTTTTATTCTTTACATTGAATAAAATATTCCAAATTTTCTATTTGGATTTAGTATAGTTTTAATTTCAATTTTTTTTAACCAAAAAATGAATAGTAGTCATATAAATTTACACTATTTATAGTTTTAAGGAAAATATTTGATTATTAAATATTTTATTCAAAGATACACCTTTCTTTTTCCAATATAAAAATCCCACCTCCTCCTATTTCTTCTTACTCAAAAAATTAAATCATGTACCAATTTTCTCTCTAAATCACTGTCTAAAACCTTCTAGTCATGTTTTTGTTCCCATATTCTAACCAATAAATCCTCTTCAAAAGGATTAAGAGTTTTTTACAATAGGGACCTCTCAAAGATAAAGAGAATGATTTCAAATCCCATGTATTTCTATTTTTCATTCACTTATTACCCCTTTAATGACACAAGATACCCAAAAATTGATATTAAAATAGTAATATAATATTACTTTAATGTACTTTTGAAAATTAAATATTGATTAGATTTTCAATAATATTAATCACTCTTCAAAATATCACTAAAACATGGTAGATTTATACTTTTTAAGGTAATTATGACACTTATTTTACTAGATTCATATCATGGATAATATGAATATTACTTTTATGTAACAATATTACATTAATAAATAATTAATATCATTTTATGTTTTTGAAGAAAATTTTTATACAGTATTGGTGATTTTTAAAATAAACTATAATGGTTATTTAAATTACTTAAAAACAATCTTGTCGATAAATTTATCTTAAAATACAACAATTTTAGAGTATCTACCATATTATTTAAAAAAAAATACTATAATTATATTAATCACTAGCTTGATATTCTTAGAGGTTATATAACCCCTAGATAATGACCGTTGATCATTATCACTCTATTGTAGTAGTGTTGTACCCATGGACTGGACATATATCAATAATCAATATTAAAATGATACATAATGATTCGATAATAAATGAATAAAAATGAAAAAAATAATGAAAATGACAAGGAATATTTCCCTAATAAAGTAAATAGTTTTTTCATTTTTCACGATGTTAGAGGATATAATGTGGAGGTTACTCTTAAAGGTAAGGGTTTCTTTTTCGAATACTTATTTTATTTCAATTATTTTTTCTCTATTATATATATTTCCTTTTATATCTCTTATAATATTTATTGAAATTATACCATAATCTTTTACCTTTATTTGTGCATTATTAATTTTCATATTTCTTCCCATGTCCATTTGTAATTAATTCCTTACATTATTCATAAGGCATCTCTCCAACTCTGTATCTTATTTGCAATTATTTTCTTTGTCAATCTATTTACCACAAACTAATATATCTTTTTCTTCAATATTCATGTTTTTTCTCTTATATTTTTGAAAAAAAGGGAAAATATTTATTCAATGTTTATCATTTTAATTAAATTTTCCTTTTTCTTTTCATTATTCTGTATTAATTATATTCCAAATATATTTTATAAAAATACTAAAGAGATTAGATTAAAACATCTATACAATTTTTTATCATCCTCATCAAAATATATTTTTTTGAATACATTATTTTGATTATATAACCACCGATTTTTATTAAAGCCTATTTTCATATAACAATATTCTTAGCTTTAAGTGTTTACTAAAAATTATTATTATTGATTATTTTTTATTATTTCAACATTGTGTAAAAATTATAGTATATTTATTTTAAAAAATAAAATACATTTTATTATATTATTTTAAATGATTTAACCAATATGTAAATACCCTTTTTAAATTACACTATTTGAATTTTACTTAAGATATATTGTAACACCTTGATCCGATGGTAGTCGATATTACCTTGGCCTAAGGATTTGTGTGTCCTCAGGTGTTCCTTCTCAAACACATGAGGCCGTCAACATGTAGCGAGGAATTTATCGTTAAATTTATGAGACAATTACCTCAAATCGGAGTGGAACAAGACTGTATAATTTCCAAAACATATGTAACAAATAATTTGAGTATTTAAAATCAATAAAGAACAATGATATAATAATATAAAATGTTGTTATACAACCATACATATACAAGTAAACCACCCTACTGATCAAAGATAAAAAATAAAATAAATAAATTAAAGAGGAGATACATTCATAACCGATCCTCAACTTATACTAGTATGTAAATATCATTAAGAAACTCAAGCATAATCCCCTGCACAACCTATGATCTGAAATAAAATTTTCCCTAAGGTATAAATGTAAACTAGAGTTCTCTAGTAGGGTGTGAAAAGTACATCTCGGTAGGTTTTCGCAATGTACCCATTGTATATGCCATCTTATACATATCATAGTGAGGAAATAAACATTTCATGAAATCACATTATAAGTCATGTTGTTACCATGACACAATGACTCCGTGTGAATCAAACTATCATGTTATAACCAATACACTATAACACATAATCTTACTAGCATCAATATCATACCAGAATCTCATAATCTCATAGCATCATAGTTGTGACCCAATATATACTAGAAGACTCTGGATGGGGCATCCTATAGAGTCTCACCTCATACCCTAAAACTTGTGGTAGGGTCTTCACTATGCCTTTACCACTATATAATGTGAAAGGTAGGGTCATGCATCCAAGTCCCAGATCGGCCCTTATAACTCCATTTGGGTCATCTATTGAGACCTGAATTCTAACGTATAACTAAAGGCTTGAAATGATTACTACTTTTTGGCTATTAATTTTGCACTCATTTTAGGGCCCATCACTTATGTGTATGCTGGACCAATATTCTTAATCAAGGATACCCATCATCATGAAAACAACCTTATCACTCAACATTGTGTCTAATACCTCATAACAACCCATCCACTTCATTCTCATGAGAGGTTGGGTTTATCCATGACCTTCTCAATCAAGTTGAGGTAATCAAGTATCAATCTATAACTTCCCACTCAATGTGGGAATATACTTCATGCACACTAATACTCTATCCCACTCATGGAAGTCCTACCAGATCTATATCACTCATGTAGGGGCAAGGCCTTAGGATCAAAATCACTCAAACTACAATCAATCAACTATCACAAGAAAACTCATGAAACAAAAAATAGGGAAAAATCATAAAAAAAATAACACTATCTCATCATAGGGAAATAATATCTCAATAAATATCCCCTCACCTTGATGCACATATCACCACTTCATCGTAATATACCGGTCCTCTCATCATTCTCATCACACTTATCAAGTAATCCACTAAGGCCCTCCAGACCCAATTTAACTCACCTATAACATCTCAAATACATCACACTTCAGTGACCTCATGTCTTATAGGCTATACCACATTCTATCCTTAAGGAAAAAAATCCAAACCTCCTCAAAAACACACATTATGACCCATTTTATATCTATGTCATGTAGATTGAAAATTCTATTAACCTTCAAATTGTTCTTATCTCACATCACTCTTGGAAGATCTATCAACCCAACACTCAAATAAAGACAATATATGTTACACCCCATATGGTATTAGAGGAATATTCCTTCTCATAACACTCACTATGTCTTGATCCACCCAAAAGGGTGTGCTCCTTATAAGGCACAAGATGTTTGATTGTCACTCTCATAACCAAATATCCCAAAACCCACATACCAACCCTAGTAGCCTAAGAAAACAAACCTAGGGTACATAGTAATAATATTACAGTTTGAAACCAACCTTTGGTTTTTTTTAGCTCAATCTAAACGCTCTTCCCTTGGAAACATAGTCACCAGACTTTCCAATTTACCAAATGTTCCCAAGAGCACCTAACCCAATCATCGGGGAACCAATATAATCGAATAATTTCCTTTAGGGAACTCTTAATCACAATATATAATACCCAAACTAATTCAACATGCATTCAGTAAAGATCAAATGCACAAAAAACATATGTATTTGTTTTAAATAGACAAAATACCTCAGACACTTAGTTAGACCATCACCAAGCTCCATTAAGCCTTAACCAAGCCCTTTGATGCTTTATCCAAGATTGTGTCTCCAACCCAAGATCCTATAAAATTATTTACAACATAAATAATTATTTATTTAAATTAATACAAAGATCCATAATGAAAAACTTATTGGTCATATCTACATAATTAAAACCAATAAAAACTATTCATGTAAGGTTCAGGGCATTACCTTGACACCATTATGAGAAAAATATATATCATATGACAGCCGATCAATTTTTTTATGTCAAAAAATATATTAAAATTTGATATAAATTTACTAGGTGACATTATTTTAATGAAATAGTGTGAAATAGTAGGGAATAATCTAAATGGTGTCTCCACTAGACTTTCCAAAAAACATCTTACATGTTCCCACTCAATTCCACCATGATATGATGGAATGAGAAATAAAACCATTTCCCAAATCACTCCAAATGAGAGGGTTATAAAGGGTATAGAAAAAAATAGTACAATGGGGGAACATTGATTAATAAGCCATATAAAACACAGATAATACACTCCTCTAATGGTAGATTGATGGAGGGATAAATGGAAAGAGATTATGAAAATAGAACACTTGATGTTACTATTCCCCAAAAAACAAGGGAGAAGGGTAAAAAATTAACATTATTTCCATTTTAAAAAAACATGTGGGGGCCTCTTCTGGTGTACCCACTATGTCCATGGATCATGGATCCTCACTTAGGGTTACCACATGGAACACTCCTAGTTGTGGTACAAAATACAAGCCCTTGTTCTTTAGCTATGCTGTAGATTATGTCCCCATAATCCAACCCCCCATCAGGGGGGGGAGGGAGGGACTGAGTCCATCCCTTCTAAGATCCCTTTATAGTGTATCCATTGGGAAATATTGTGGCTTCCCATCTAGTTTATTTATTTAGTGGCCATCTTGGATGAAGTAAAACTAACATTAGGTAGATTTCCTAAGGATATTTCTTCCCAAGGGACCTCTATGACACAACCCCTAAGATACAATATGTTCATCCCACATAACACCACTGTTTAACATCCCTCAATAGATACTTTTTGGACTCCTCATCTTTATGTTTCTTCACTTTTGTTCTCATTATCTGTACTATGGAGGCTTCCTACCATTGAAATATCTGATAAGGGTCACCCAAACCATTCTCTATTGCTCACCCTATAACATAAACATCAAAACATGACTTTTTTCCATATACAATAATATCTTGTTAATATTATTCAATTCACAAAATTCCAATCCAATTCCCAATTCACTGAACATCCCCTACATTATGACCAACGATAAAATTTCCTCAAAAAATTAATGACCTCAGAATCCTTTTCTCTTAAAATCTCCTCAATATAATGTTTCACATCCTCAAAAATTAACAATATTCATCCAATCATGAATCCAAACATACCTAAATCTCCAATTCATCACTAAATAGTTTGATTCCATAATTTAATTAAAAAAATTCTGTAGTGTGACTCCAAACACCAAAATGCACTATTAATCAAAACTCTATGCAACTAATGATAAAAAATGATAAAATTGAGACAAATATATTCTACACTCATCTCTAATGAGAAAAAACAATGTTTTAAAATGGTTCATCCTGAGTATAATAGTTCTCTCCACCCTAATATTCAAAAAAAATGTCCAACTCTATATCATGATGCTACCCACCAAAGTAATTCATTTTCTGTAGGAAATTCTGACTATTATCAAACCATTGAAACACTTGATGTGGGTTTCCATGTCAATAAGTCCAATTCCATAAAAAAAACTCATTACTACTCCACTAATAGACATATCTTGAAAAACTTCGGCCTAAACTATCTACAAAATATCACACATCCCGATCATGTTTTCATAATCCTCAAGGAATGAAATGATTTATCAACCAAAAAAATCAAATTCCAAAACCAACTGTTGGTGTAAATCCATTATTAGATCACCAACATTAAATAGAAGTCGGTATCCTCTCACAATGAGAATAGTATCAACATCGATCTAACTTACTCTCATACCACAAAAAACTAACCTGTAACCATTATAAATATTAGAACATAATATAACACCACATCTAAATTCAAATTCCGTTATTCTCATATAAAAATTGTTATAATAGATCTGACAACACCAGGAACCTGATTCCACCTTAACTGTTAATTGATCACAATAACTAATTACATGATGCCTGAAAAAAGTGTAAATCTTCTACAAATTATAAGACTCTCCCCAAAATAGGAGTATCATTATCATCACCCCATTGAACCCAAATTATCACTATTCAAGGCCTATGTTTAATTCTTTACCAAAATCAATAACAGAACATGAAAATACAATTCAAACCTATTTGATAGCATGAAGAACCCATAAAAAACATTATTAGATCACTAGGAACACAGTCCTCACCCCTAAATAGAACACTCAAAATGAGGATCACACCCACTAATAGATACTGATACACTCATAAAAATATCATTTCCCTTATATCACTCATCAACCACCAAGCCAAATGGGTCTGACACCACATCCATGTTGATCATTCAAATCCATGTTCACACCTCCTGGACAACTTGTGTCAACGACCAAGATCAAGATGACTGAAAAAAGTGCAATAATCTACATATGACCTCACCATCTATCATAGAGGAAAAACATCCCAATATCACTAAAACCCAATGGTTCCTGTCCCACACATGGACAATCATGAATTTTCAACCCAATAGGCACCATGCACTACCAATGTTCACTTTATATAACATGGAATGATTTTCTATTGAAAGTGATACCAACATAACTATCCTCTTACAAAGGCAGAGTAAATCTCCAAGGAACCCAATGATACATTCTTACCCACCATTTACCTAGATGTTACCAAAATACAATGATGTAACACTCATACAGAACCCAACCAGAAAACCATATTTACAGTCCAATGAGTTTCATCTTATATAACAGAGGATCACATGACTAACCCACTAACCATACACATATCACAAATCAATATCACTAACTATACTAAAAAATTTCACTAATTTCATGCCTAATATTATGATCAACATCCTCTTTTGAGTCATTCCAAAACCATGATCATCATTCCATGTACCCACTGTACCACGAAAAGATCATCCAAAATCAACAGTTCCATGCATCTAGCTGATCCTACCATCTCCTCTGACCTCAATAACATGTATAAGAAATTCAAAATGTTTCTTCTTATATTTATAGATTAGTTAAGTAGATCTATATATGAAATCACCATATATTTTTTTGTTGACACTTTAATTTATCGAACATACATACTCAAGGAAACTTGTTCCCACCCTCATATCACCCCTAAAATATTACATGAATGTAATGGACAACCAAGGGTCCCTATAAATACATTAAACCAAGTGATTTTATATACCTCATTGAAGAAATTTTCAAGTTAAGATCTACAATAACTATCATTATAAGAAAAATATCATGGTTTCAGTGTGAATAATGCCACCAACAAGTCATATGGGAAATATTTATAAAATATTATGCTAAACAATAAATTATTAAAAATATCATCTAATATGGTAATAAATAAGAAAATGTATTCTATTTGAATCTTATGTTCACAAAATTGATTCATGAAACACCTCCTTCAAAAAGCACATTAGGGAAATCTACAAATAAATATCTCTAAGAATTCATCAGATTTAATAAATTTCTCAACTAGAATATTGGATGGAAGGAATAATAATACCTTACCTATGGTAACAAGAAATTAACATAAGAAATTTTTTAATTATGTACTATTATAAGGCACATCACAAGTTCAGACACATTAATAGATCACATATATTCCATAAACCCAAATAAAAAGATAAAATAAAATTCATTCATACCACTTTGTAATGACTCATTCTGGGGACCACTTGACAGATACACGAGATGAGGAGGTACGTGTCCTCAGTTTTGGATCCCCATATAGTAGATGAAGGTGACTAGTGGAAAGAATATTACTCATACAATGGGGTGAAAATTCCCTTGAATAATAGTGAAAAAGTAGAAAATAACTAAAACATTCACAGCACATAATCACAATATGAAAAATCAATGAACAATAATTATATCACAAAATGGAATAATGTCATACAACAATACATTGACTGATCACTCACTAATATGAGAAAAAATAAAAAATTAACCAAAACCAAATAAATAGGCTCTTCTGTAACCATGAGCCTCACCTTTTCCAAGTGTCTGATTCCATTTGGGAAGCGCCTACCCAATCCACCAAATAACTTGTGGTCCAACATGAATATAGAAATAGGGGGTGTATGTGCACTAAGGTTCCCAAGGAGGGTGGGAGAAATAAATATTAGTAGTATATCCCCAGGTTTCCATCGTATACACGTTCATATTTTAATATTAATGTGGAAATAAACATCTCATTAAAGTAAGTGTGACATTGTGTGCTTACCAGGCTAGCATGACTCTATGTTCACTAGGCCATCATAATTTAACATGGACACCATACTAAAATTATTTTATCTTGTTCCATCATACCTATATCCAAATTGGTACAAAAAAACACATAGTATAGTATTTCAAAAAATCTAAAATCTTTCCCTATGACTTAGGGTAAAATTTCTACTAGTCCAACAACACTAACTAAAATTGTTGTGAAAGGTTCTACATCCATGTCTTGGAATATCCCTTATCACTCAAAAGAGAAAATACATCATTCATTGACCTATACCTTTTCATTGATGTTAGGGACACACATCAAAGACCTAAACACTACCTTCTAACTCAAGGATGAGTATATCACACATGACTAATCTTGATAAACCATCTCATTAATGGGTTTTTAGCATCTTGAAAACTACCTCATCACTCATGTTAGGGTCCAATACTATTCTTCAACCCAACCACTTAATTCTTACTCATGGTTTGGTTGAACCATCACATTATCACTCTAGGTGTGTCCATAAGGTGTCAATCTATACCTTTTCAGTTATGTTAGAACAAAAAAATTTGAACTAAAGGACTATATCTTATTGATTTATGTTCTTATAGTGCCTCCACACTCATGAATGGTCCAAGACTATGGACCCATATAACCAACATTATAATTTTCACATATCTCAAGAACATGTATTCAACAAAAAACAAAGCCAAAATCCCATCACACAACCTCTTCATCATTTCATATGGAAATATTCAACCAATACTTATCCCCTCACCTCGAAGAAAATATAATTTAAAAATAACAACACCTCTTCCCAATTGAAAATCTTATATAAGCCATTATACCATCCAACAAGGTCCTCTAAACCTTTCTCAACCTATTGAAATAATATCAAATATATAACCCATCAATTAACTCATGAACTATAGCCTATAAACAACCCTAACCTCATGTTTTTATCAAAAAACATCAAAATTCCATACTAGACACCTTGGAATATCTATTCCATGTTGGCTGACAATTCCTTTAACCCACACATTGGTCATTCCTCATGTATCTATATCAGAATAACTATCAACTCAATTCTTAGAGGAATCTCTCTTTGTCAAACCCCATGTGATCCAGTAGGATTCATCATACAAACAACACTCACTAAGTCACAATCCACCAAGATGATGGTGATTCATACAGGTGTGATATGTATGGCCTCCTCACCAATGTCCATGGTGCCTTTTCCCCTCAAACATTCCTATCTATCCCTAGGGAACCAAACCTAGTTTACCTGTAACTCATCCCACTTCCTAATACTTACTCACGATCTATCATCAGCTCAACCACCACCCTCATCCATTAGAGACACAATCATTGGGTGTTGTCAGTAACTTAATGTTGAAAGGAACACCTAAATAATGAATATGCGACTAAAAAATATTATATATTAATATTGGGAGGTCTTGGTCCCAATCTATTCTATTTAAACCAATTAAATATTCATGAAGGTATGAAATCATGAATTCAAATTATATATCATTGTAGTAAAGAGACTACCTACATCAAACCTAGAATTAACCCCATGTTAACCTCCATCGAGCATCAACCACACCCTTCTATGCCTTGTCCAAGCCTGTTTTACCATATAAGCTCATATGTCACACCATATGAAAGAAATGATTAATTAATAAAATTTATAAATATTTTTAAAAAAAAATAAATCAATGTGTTATAATTGGTCAAAAAACTCAATAGGTTTCACATCATCAACAATACTATGACCAACCACTGCCAAAAAGTCCATAGTGTGACCCCAACACCATTATAAGAATAATCCTAATAACCATACATCCATTCAATCTCTAATTAAAATTATTTTTGGAAGCAATGTCAATAAATTCAATGGACGATAAGAATATAATGAAACTACATGAAATAAATCCAATAATCTTCATGAGTCCTCTAGATATTATCTGAAAAATCCCCCTCATTCTCACTCGATTTCACTATGATCCATTGGAATCAGTACAAAAACCCAAACCTATGTTGAACCAAATTAGTTGTCTAGTAAGGGGAATAAATAAATAAAATGTAGAGATTATCAAACACCATAATTTACTCTGAGAACCACCATTAATACACCCATATTAAGTGGGATAAAAGTTAATATAAAGCAGAGGGGATCCAACAAAAAATGGAACTCTTAGTGTGCCTATTTCTTTAGAAATCAAGGGTATGGGATTATTCTTTTTTCCCTTATAGAAAATCTGGTCAATTACTCTTTTTGTTGTTTCTCTAAGTATCACTATGTAAGGCCCCTCTCCCAAGGATTCCTTGTGGCACAAAACCTAACATGTTGTGAAATTTCTCACACCTTACCTGTAATGTGGTATGGAGAAGGGATCAAAGATGAAGAACACCTTAGATGGAATCTAATAACTTTCTTCCTAGGAACCCTCCATGGCACCACCCCTATGTTACATTGTGGGGTTTCTCGCTATGATCTTCAATGGAATAGACGACCTCGATATATTAAAACCATCCTTTGAAAGGAAAACTGACGGCTGTACCTCCCAGGTCCCTCCAAGGTTCATCCCTTGGGTTATGACATGGTCCTTCCCTCATAACACAACTAAATTACATCACTTCTTAGAATTTTTTGTACTTATTAGCATCAATACACCACTACGGAGCACACTATTTATATTATTTTGGATAACTGTAGCATCTAAGTGTCACCTCGACCCTTCTTTGATGCTAACCCAAGCACCGAAACCACAAACTGATCCTCATCCCATAACCAAAAACATCTCATTCATATGTTTATATTCTAAAAATTCTAATTTGAATCCTAATTATATGAATTAAACATGAGAAAATTATAAAATTAAAATTCCATCCACAATATAAGGACCCTAAAATATATTTTCCATCAAAGTATTCTCTCTCAAAAAACCATTTTTGTATCACCCCATGCTTCCACGGTACGCTTCTCATTGAATAATACAATAGCGTTGGATGTACGCAACACTGAGTTCAAGTGCACCACGACCTATCAAAATAGCCATTTAAAAAGATTTTATGAATAGTAATAACCCAATTTTTAATTTTATAGATATCCCATAAAATTTTAACATTCATATTGTGTTTTTATTAGATAAAATATAAGAAGAAATTTAATTTTCAGATAAAAGAATTATTTTTCAGAAAATGCAGTTTGTCCGCCCTTTAATGGGAAACCCTTTCTAAATAAAATATTTGGCACTTTTATATATTTAATTTTACGAAAATAAATTATTCTTTAGAATAGGAACATAAAAATTTAGTTTGGATAAATTTTTGGTGATTTTTTGATAACTTTTATATTTTAATGAATAGTTAAAGATACAAATTTTAATTGAAAATAATTTTTTAATAAAAATAATTTATAGTGATAAATTATATATTGGAATGGTTTTTATGTATAATTATATTATATTTTTATCATTTAACAAAATTTTGGTCATTGTATGTAATTTCACTTTTAAACTGGAGATAAACACATATCAATCTTTTGATAGTTTTTATTTCTAAAAAACAAGAATTCTCATTTTGACATTGAGAATGGACTTTAAATTAATTAATGAAACATCTATATTTTTAATTTTTGTAAAATAGACATCAGTTTTCGATTCGGAATATCAAAATTGGATTAGGGTGAATTTTTGTTATTTTTCTGAAAACATGCAATTTTTTATGAATACTGAAAACACTACGTTATTGTTTAAAAGCCAACTTTTTATTTAAATATTTTTTATTTTATTTAAATTAATTTTAAGTATAAATAGATACATAAAACCTATATTAGTTCAATGTAATTAATTGGAGTCATTTGATAATAAAATTAGATGATTAAAAGTTTATTGAATTTTTTTAATGTTTTTAACCAACCTTCTAGGAGCATTAGTAAATTTGCATAAAACGTAATTTCAGAACATTTATGATTTGAATTTCAAAAATACGAGAGACATGGTTGATATCCGTGAGTAAAATGTGGCTCAATATGATGAAAATAATTTTTGGTGAATAGTAATTTTTGGCTTTTATGTACCACGGTTAAAAGTAAATAGGGTAATTAAGGGTATGAATGATATTATAATTTCCCTAACACATGTAATAATTCTATTGGATAAGTTTTTTTCTATGAAAATAAACCTTAGGAATAATATATGATTCTCTTTAGTCCACATGGATTATATTAGGACATTTATTATTATTTTATTTTGAGAAGAGCTAAAAGTGTTAAATTCATATCTAACACATTTTTAATACAGGGATATAGAAAAGATAAAATCGACTATAAATTCCCATTAGAAATATAAAAATATTTCATACATCATGGTATTTTATTTATAAATTTTAGAAATTAAATAATTAAATTTATTTATGAAACAATGATAATGCAATAATTACCATATTAATGAATGATTAAAATAATTGATATTATAAATTTCAAAATAAATTTAAATTGATTATTATCATTCATTCCACGAATTTTATAGATTAATATGACATGTTAGGGTTGATTATATGAATTTTATTTGAAATAATCAAGCTGTTATTACTTTCAAAAATACCAAATACTAAATAGTGTCAAAATTGACATAAATGATTTTTTAAAACAAATATTATATTATTAAATGATATAAAATTCATAAAAATCTCAGGGTAATCCAAAGGACTTATATAATGATATATATATCATTAATGAACCAATTTAGGTTCTCTTGGCTCTTTATAGTTAGTTTATTAACCATTTTGTGTAGTAATACAAGAATACATGGTAAAAGATAAAATAATTATCTAAGAGTTAAATCTAAAAGATAAGGTTAATATGGTGACCTAAACTTATCTAAAACCTAATGGTTAAAAGTATTTCGACACATACCCACCTCATCCTCTAAATAAATACATTTGGTGCCACTATAAACCGAAAATGATAGTATAATAAAAAAATATTTCAAAGTTTTCCTAAAGTAACCCTTACCACTCTTATAAAAGGGTACTTCCCCTTATCTAAAAATCACACCTCCAAAGCCATTGGATCGGCCATAACACTATAAAATATCATTCCAACTACACTAACTTCAACCTAGTTTCCTTAATTTGATCAGAATTACAACCTATGTTTCCCTTATGATCAAATCAAAAGGAAGAACCATAAGTAGAGGTAATTATTTCGTCACCTCTTTCAATGTTCTTTTCTTCTTCCACTTACTCTTTCTTTATGATTTCCATAACAAAATAATAATTCATGTACCTTCTACATAATGTGATTTTATTATAAATATGGTACAACCATATTCATTATTCTATCCATCCTATGAATGGAAAAGTCACCATATGGATGTATGTATGACTTACCAACTCCATGTTGTTGTGTAGTTTGTAATTCAACACTTAATTATTTGAATGGATATAATAATTAGTATAATTGATGTAAAAAGTAAATATAAAATGTTAATGATTCTGTATATATTAATTACCATCCAATTACATATGATTTCATCATCAATAGAATGGTACTGTTTCTCGTGCATTCATGCAGATTACTGTCTCCACGATCGCGATGTGATTCATTCCCCATCATAACCATTCAAGAATAAATATCATTTTAGGATTAAAAAAATAATTTTTATGAACATAATATCATTCTGTATATGAATTAAATACATCATATCCATAACAAAAATGACTTACGCAACAGAACATATAAAGAAAAATGAATCAGTTAACACCCGAAACAATAATACTACTGATGTATTATTAACAAAGAAATATTAAAAGATCACATATGATATCCTATTTATATATATGGTTCCTCTATAATTAAATAAAAATTATTTAACCATTATACTGGAGGATAACATACCCTCAACTAACGAAAAGTACATGTTAAAGGGTTCTCATCTCACTTCTTATTCCCGTGAGATTCATGCTATATTGCTACTATTTTATTTTGTGTTCTATCTGTACCACACAAGATTGTATTATTGATTTAATAAAATTTAATTTATAGGTATTTATATCATCATTTTATGATCCTTATTTCATGGTGTGTTTGTTTCTTATGTTACAAAATTGGTAAGAGAATTTCAAATTTCAATTTCTACTCATTTGGTTTCACGCAAACTTCATCGATTACTTTACTACAAGATTATGATTGAATTCACTATTTGTTTACTTAATTAGTAATTTAAACTACCCATTGTGTGGATATAATTTTGATACACATAATAACTCAATTTATAAATTATAATTTCATTAATATGATGTTGATGAGTGACATTTTAACACAATTTCAATTCATTGAGTTAAGCATCAAAGTCATTGGTGTTGTTTTTAAAAGAATATGTTTGAATGTACTATGATTTATTTACACTTCATATCTAATAATATTGTGTGTATTAATATTTTTCAATCAAAATTACGTCATTGATTTACCCATAACCTAAGGATACAATCTTTATAAGGGATTTTATCTCAATATACATTACATTGAGACTTCATTGTTGTTATGCGCCAATTCACTTTTATGTGATATATATATATATATATTATAATTCGAAATAGTATATCATGAATCCCTTTATTCTCATGATCCTATAATGTTTTGATAACATCAATTATTTTTATTCAAGTATCTCTCATTTGGTTAGGAACTCTAACTAAAATATCATTTTAAATGTCTTAAAGATTTATTCTTCTAAATCGTTCTCGGTAATGTCCATGTTTTAAAAATGATTTTAAGGATTTATTTATATGGACATTAATGTTTAAAAATTAAAATTACCTTTAAAATTTTCAAAGTTGTATGGGACACTGTGAATCAAAAATATATTTTTAACAACTTCTTGATAAATAGTGATAATTTTAAATGTTTTCAATAAAGAAGGATATTTCATTCAAATAGTTTTACTGGTTATTTTCTTCTATGTCAATATCCTTTATTATTCTTGATTGATGTTGATTTATTATAATAAAATCTTCCATATTGTATTTAATGAGTTATTTTTGACTTTGGATGAGATAATTTTATATCATTCACGATTTGTGGTCAAAATATTAACATTTCATATGCTAGTTTTAATACTAATGTGTATGTCATGTTTCAACCATTTCATATGAGGAAGGAATTGGACTTATTATGTGATTTGTGGATACCTCTATAGCTCCTCGATGCATCGGTAGGTATCATGAGACAAACTAATATCTTGGCACAAGGCTTTGCAAAAATCTTCTTTGTAGTCTTGGAACGAGGCCTTGACTATGTGGTTATGATGTTCGGTATTATGAATTCATTCATTATGAAATTAGCTATTGATATTACAAGTGATTATTTGACTAGTAGAATATCCTTGTTAATATGTAAATGGAATTTTTTTAATTTATATTTTCCATATTATGCTTATGTTTATATTTTAAAAGATTTTTCTTTAGTCTTATACATTTCCTTAAAATAAGGTTTCATGATATTCTCTAAATGATTTCATTACTCACACTATGATTTCTTATTTTAGTCAATGACTAGATTCCAAGGAACTAATAGTAAAATTTAACATTATGTAAAAGGTGGGAATGATTATGTAAATGAGAAACTAAATGGAATGTTAATGGGAGTAAAAGTTATCGTGTTCATATCGAATCAGTTTTCAAAAAATATGATCAAAAAAATATATATTAACCAATTCCCAGACTCAAAAAATCGAAGAAAGGAGGTGAATGATATGAGCTCGAGTAGTGGAGACCATGGAGAAAATAAATCACAATTAACATCATGATGGAAATGTGGAAGGAGACACCCAAAAAAATGTCTCCATGGAATAAAGAAATGATTTATGTTTGGGAAAGAAGGACATAATGTAAAGAATTGTTTAGGAAAAATGAAGAGTGATATGAATGAAAATAAAAATGATCCTAAGAATCAAATTACAATAATTTTCTCTAAATATAAGTGACCATGGAATTACCCGAGTTAATGAACCATTCTATAGGATAACCTCTATGTAAAATAATAACCTATGTGGAAATAAACAGATAGAGAAAATTTTAAAAGTATTAATGGTCCTTGTTTATGGGATTACTTTGGAAGGATATTCTCTTGTATGTGTAACCATGATGTTTGTTATATGAAAATTCTATTTGAGGAATAATTATCTTTTCTTTTGTGGATATAGATATAATGAACTAATTTGGTTTATATGATCCATGAATTTGATGCAATTACAGGTTATTAATTTTTGGTATGAAAATGCGAGGTATGAGATAAGATTTATTGTTAAATTAAGTTATGTTTATTTTGATGAATTTATCTAATTTTGGGAATGTTATAAAAAAAATTTCAAAAAAGGAAAACATGCAGACCCTGTGACATCCTGTCATGTTGGACTAATCTGTGGGAATCATACCCCCAACTAGAGTTTTATAGGGATTTATCACCTACCACTGAACTATGTGAAGTCCATTCTTAGTGTGACTAATTCTTTTGAGTTGAATGATATCATTGGTCAATAATAAGTTGATTTGGGATCTTTTGGTTTATCTAGAAGATATCCATACTATAGTAAAATGATTATGTGAATAAGAGATAAATGTAATTTTGGAAGATGTATGCTCTGTTGGAAACACTATATGCCTATGAAAAATAGAATCCTATGGAATTTCATTTGACGAGTAATGGTGAATTTTTTTATTTTGTAAGAACCTATGTTTTTGAGGATTTAGTTTATTAATTGACATGATTAACCTACCATAGAGAATATGTGATTTGGTTAATTACACTTCTGTGTGAGATTTTAAGAGTAGTATATGTTATTTGTAGATAAATGATAAGATTTACTATTAATGACTATGTAATTTAATTCTTCTGAGTTTTGGGTTTCAATTTTAGTTTGGATTATATTGAATGATTTAAAGGACAATTGTTTATTGAATTGTATTATTTTAACTTTGGGCATTGTTTGTTGAATTTTGGAAATTAAGAATAGTATTTCTTTCAATAATGGATTATCCATTTTGGGGATCATCTGATCTTGTACTAACCATTTGGGTTTGGTAATCTCTAAAGACATGGAAAATATCTAATTCATCCTTTGTGGATTATTTGATTCTCTAGAAGTTGATTCTAGCACTTTAGGTGTGACCAAGTCATCTTGAATACTCATAGTTTGGAGAAAAGATGAATAAGTGGGAAAAATTTATTAAAGGATGAAATTATATTTAAAAAGTTATTATACCACATTATGTTCTTAGTTAATCTCAAAAATAAATTCCCCTACTTTATTTAATGGAATATAAAACAAAAAAAATGTTTTCCATTTACTTTTCCTATAGGGAAACTAATGACTATTTATCCCAACAAATGTTTTTGGGTTTCTTGTTTTTAACTTTGTCCTGCTCAAATTTTATATCACTCTCTATCAGAACCTGAAAATTATTTTATCTTCCATATCCATGGTTTCCTACATGGAATCCTAGTATGGTTTACCTTGAGTGACCTTTTAACTTCTCTTTCTTTCTTTTATAGTGATAATTTTATTGACTTTTTTATCTAATGTGGTACATTAAATGATGTTCCCAATCCCTATTTTAAAATTTCATGGACAAAATTTCCAAAATGGGTGAAGCATGTAACATCCCAAGCTTCCATGGTATGTTTCTCTTTGAATAATACAATAGCGTGCGATGTACGCAGCAGCAAGTTCATGTGCACCACGACCTGTAAAAATAGGCATTTAAAAAACGTTTGTGAATATTAATAACAAAATATGGAATATTATATATATCCCATATAATTTTAACATTCATAATTTGTGTTTCTCATACATAATATAAGGACAAATTAAATTTTATAGATAAAAGAAGAATTTTATAAAAAAAATGCGGTTTTTTCGCCTTTTTGTGGACAACCCTTTCTAAATCCAATATTTGTAACTTTTATATATTGAAATCAATGAAATAAAATTATTTTATAGAATTAGGAAATAAATTTTTAGTTAGGAAATTTTTTTGGTGTTAATCTGATAACTTTCATATTTTGAGGAATAGTGAAAGATAATAAATTTTAATTGAAATCAATTTTTTAATAAAAATAATTTGTTTGGTTAAATTATAGATTTGAATGGTTTTGAAGAATAATTAGATTATATTTTTATCATTTAATACAATTTTGGTTATTGTAATTGATTTTACTTTTAATCAAGACATAAACACATATCAATATTTTGATAGTTTTTACTTCTAAAAAACCCACTTTCTGGTTTTGACAACGAGAATTAATTTCAAATTAATTAATGAAAGTTATATGATTTGAAGTTGTTAAAATAAACATCCTATTTGGATTCATAATATAAAAATTAGATTATATAGAATTTTTAGTATTTTTTTGAAAACATTAAATTTTTTATGAATAGTGAAAAACATTGTGTTATTTTTTAAAAACATATTAAATAATTATTTATGTTATTTAAAAAAAATAAATGTCAAAATAGATGAATAATACATTTATTATTTAAATTTAATTCATTGAAGTTATTTTTTAATTAAATTAGATGTATAAAAGTTTATTGAATTTTTTTAACGTTTTTTATCAACCTTCAAGGCACGTTAGAAAATTTTCATAAAATGTAAATTTACCGCTGCTGTGAATTTAATTTCAAAAATTTGAGACGCGGTTTATATTAGTAAGTAATATTTGTTTCAATATGATGAATATAATTTTTATTGAATATTAAATTGTACTTTTATTTACCACATTTAAATTTAAATAGGGTAATTAAGGGTAAAAATGATATTATAATTATTCAAACACATGTCATAATTCTATTGGATATGTTTTTTTGACCAAAATAAACCTTAGGAATAAAATATGACACCCTTTTATCCTCTTGTATAATATTTGTACATTTATTATTATTTTATTTAAAGAAGAGATTAACTTGTTAAATTCAAATTTTTATAACGAAAACATTTTTAATATAGCGTCATACATAAAATAAATTCGTCTATAAATATACATTAGAAAGATAAATTATTTCAAACATCATGGTATTTTATTTATTATATTCATACATTATAAAATTAAATTTATTAATGACACAATGATGATGCATTAATTACCTTATTGATGAATGATTAAAATAATTGATATTATAAATATCAAAATAAATGTAAATTGATACTTTTTATTCATTAAAGGAAATGTATAGTATAATATGACATTTTAGGGTTGATTAAATTAATTTTTTCTAAGTAGAAATTCTGTTATGACTTTCACAAAAACAAAATACAAAATAGTGTCAACATTGACATAAATGAGTTTTTAAAACAAATATTATATTATTAAATGATATAATATTCCTAAAAATTTACAGTTTGGCCAAATAACTTATATAATTACATATACATCATTAATGAACCTCCTTAGGTTCACTTTTTACTTTATAGTTTGTTTATTAACCATATAGTGTAAGAAAACAAGAAGACATGGTAAAAGTTAAAATAATTACCTAAGAGTAAAATCAATAATATAAAGTTAATATGGTGACCTAAACATGTCTAAAACATATTGGTTGAAGGTATTTCGACCCATTACAACCTTATATTATAAATAAATTCATTTGGAGCTATTATAAACCGAAAATTATTATATAATAAAATAATATTTCAATGTTTTCCAAAAATTACCCTCACCTCTCTTATAAAAGGGTACATCCCTTCTCTAAAAATCACACCTCTAAAGCCATTTGGATCGGCCAAAACATGCTCAAATATCCTCTTAACTACCATAAAATCATCCTAGAGGCCTTAATTTGTTCATAAATCCATCATAAGTATCCCTTTTTATAAAATCCATTAGAAGCACTTGAAGAAGTGTTTATTATTTCACCACCTCTTTCAATGTTATGTTCTTCTTCTACTTCCTATTTCATTGCTGTTTTCATTTTAAAATTATAAATCTAGTACAATCTACATAATTAAATTTTATTATAAGTATGTTACATCTATATTCATTATTCAATGCATCCTACGAATGATAAAGTCACCATACGTGCAAACGTATGACTTACCGTCTCCATGTCGTGGTGTAGTTTGTTATTCAACACATAATTATTTGGATGGGAATAATAATGAGTATAATTTATGTAATTAATATATATAACATGTTTATTATTTTTTATATATTAAATACCATCCATTTACATATGATTTCAACATCAATATAATGGTATTTTCTCTTGTGCATACGTACGGATTACCATCTCCATGAAGGTGATGAGATTCATTCCCCATCGTAGCCATTGAAGAATAAATATCATTTTATGAATAAAAAAATAATGTTTAATAACATAAAATCATTCTGGATATTAATCAAATAAATCCCATCCCTAACAAACATGATTTATGTAACAAATCATATAAAGAAAAACGAATCAGTTTACACCCAAAACAATGATACTACTAATGTATTATTAACAAAGCAATATTAAAAGATCATATATGATATCCTATTTATGTATATGGTTCTTGTATAATTTAATAACAATAATTTCACCATTATAAATGAGGATAACGTACCCAAAACTATGGAAAAGTACATGGTAGGGGGTTTTAATCTCACTTATTATGCCCGTGAGATTCATGATATATGGCCACTATTTCCTTTTGTACAGTGTATGTACAGACCATGATTGTAATATTTGTGAAATATAATTTAAATTACTGGTACTGAAATCCTAATTTTATGATCCTTCTTTCATGGGGTGTATGTTTTGTAAGTTACCAAATCCATAAGGGAATTTCATATTTCAATTTCCACTCATTGGGTTTCGCGCAAACTTCATTGATTATTTTACTCCGAGATTATGTGTGAAATAACTATTTATTTAAATATGTAATAATTTCCACTCCCCTTTTTGTGGATATACTTTTTATACACAATATAAATCTATTTATAAATTGACAAGTCATCAATATGAACTTGATAAGAGTAATTTTAACCCAATTTCTATTCACTGAGTTAAAAATCCAAGTCATTGGTGTAGTCTTTTCAAGAATATGTGTGAATGTACTCTAATTGATTTACACTGAATAGCCAATCATATTGAGTGTATTTAAATTTATCCCACATAATTATGTCATTTATTTGTCCTTAACCAAATGATACAGTCTTTATAAGGTATTCCTTCTCAATTTACATTCTGTTGAGACTACTTTGTTGTTAAGCACCAATTCACTTTTATATGGTGTATATACTGTACTTTGACATAGTATATCATGAATCCCTTTATTCTCATGATACTATATTGTTTTTATTATCTCAATTATTTTTATTCAAGAATCATTCATTTGGTTAGGAACTTTAACTAAAATATCATTATAAATGTTTCAAATATTTACTCTTTTAAATATTTATCATTAATGTCCTTGTTTTCAAAATTGTTTTAATGATTTATTTATATGTAAATTAATTCTTAAAAATTAAAATTACTTTTATACATTTCAATTTGTTATAGGACACTTGGATACAAAAATCTATATTTAATAGATTCTTGATAAATAATGAGGCTTTTAAATGTTTTCAAGATAAATGGGATATTTCTCTCAAATAGTTTTACTGGTTATTTTCATCTATGCCAAGATCATTCATTATTCATGATTGAGGTTGATTTATTATAATACAATCTTCCATTCTGTGTTGAATGAGTTTTTTTACTGTGGATGTGCTATTTTTATACCATCACGGTTTGTGGTAAAAATATCAACATATTGTATGCTAGTTTTAATACGAATTTTTATGTAATGTTTTAGTCTATTCATACGAGGAATGCATTAGATTTAGTATGTGGTGGGTGGATCCCTATATATCTCCTTGATTCATTAGTAGGTCTCATGAGACAAAATTGTGTCTTGGAACAAGGCCTTGAAAAAATCTTATTTGCAGTCTTGACACGAGCCCTTAACTGTGTTGTCATGAGGTCCAGCATTAGACATTACATCATTATGAAATTATCTATTGATATTACATGTTATTATTTGATTAGTAGAATATCCCCACGAATAAGTAAATTGTATTATTTTGATTTATATTTTCCTTATTATGTTGAAGTATAAGTTTTAAAAGGATTTTGTTTTAGTCTTATACATTGCCTTAAATGTTTATGCTTATTTGTAAAAGTTTCTGCTATATTGTTATCCTTACTGAGAATCTGAGATCACCCCTTTTTATGTTTTATTTATCCCAGGACCTGAAGAAGTATATCATGATTGACCTGCAAGAATAATCTATGAGATATGAGTATGTTCAAAGTGGACCCAAAGTTTTTTATTTAATGTTGTAATGTGAAACCTATGTATGTATCTAGTACATCCAAAGCTACTAAACTAATCTTTATTTAGAGACATGATCTATTGTGATCATTCCAATGTTATGTAATAATGAACCGACATTGGGTTACTTGGGTCGAGTTGTTACAATTATATCAGTTTTACTATATAAATTTTTCTCCTTCATTCATCATATAAATTCACAAGTAATCACCATATTATAAAAATGAAATCTGTATGAGTGTATTGATCCATCAAATCCTTTTTATTTCCTTATAATCAACTATGATTAAATATTGCCTTTAATCTAATGTATTTAATAAAGGAATACCGTCTAAATATTTTTTTATTGATGTATGTCACCAAGATTTATATACATTTTGATACCGAAGTAAATCTCTAGAAAATTCATATACATATTATTTTAATACAGATAATTATATGTTATATATCCTTATTTATATAAAATATTATTTAATGGACATTAGGTATTTTATTTTTTATAAATTCTTTAGATATGATAAATTTATTAGATTTATTAATTAGCTGGTGGTTCTAAAAATAGATCCATAATGAACCGATATTTCTTATGAGACAACTATCTTGGGTATTGGTTTCATTCCTTCCCTTTTATTTTCATAAATACTATAATTATGAATTTTCATTAAAATTTAATGAATGAGATAAAGCGATGGGTGGATGTTATAATACCTTCTTAGTGAACTGGTAGGTCTCATAATATAAATACCTTGGGTATTCAATGTATTCCTTACCATTTATATAAGATATATAAGTACAAGTCCTTGATCGTATGATTATGATGTCTAGAATTTTAAATTACATCTCTCTGATACTATTTATTATTTTTATCAATGTTATTATTTAGTTTCATTATTATATCAATGAAAAATTATATTATTTTTTTGTAATCATATGTATGTCAGAAATTGACTATTTATTCTAATGAGATTATACATGTCATGTTTATGTCACATTGGCTTTCACTTTATAATGTCCCTTACTAAGAATATGATATCACCCTTTACATAGCTATCTAATTTTACTAGGAGACCATTAATAAATATATATATTATATATGGATTAACATAGAGGAGTAATAAAGATTCGTATATTTTTATGATGTGATTGATGTTTCCAATGTCATTTAATAATCAAGTATATATTTACACTCTGTGAATAAAAAATTTGGGATCCTCTATTTTGTGGTCTTTGTTTTTTTAATGGTAATAAATAAATTTTGTCTCTATGTTGATAGAGTCAGGGTTATTAGAGTTTGTATTACTATATGTTTATTTGGAACATTAGAAACTAGATCTAGAGGTACATAACTAGAGAGTAAAACATTCTGATAAACCAATAAAAAATTATCGATTTCTTTCTAGAATAGAAACAATATTTGATATAAATTGGGATTATATAATATGATTTGAAATTGATAGTTTTATTCAGGAAATTATTGTTTAATTCCATTGTTTTGAACTAATGTATAATGAAAATAATGAAACTGGAAAAATCTGTAAACATTGAATGGATTTCCCAAATGAAAAAACAAATGAATCTAATGTTGGAAGAATAATAATGATCAATATAATATAGTGTTAAACATAGGTTACTAATAATTACATTTTCGATATGAAATATCATGTTTCCCCTCAAAAAAAGGTAACAACATTGGATCATTTAATGATTCATTATCCTCCATTATTCAATGAAATAACTTATCCAATATGGAAGGAATAATTTATTAATTATATGGATAAAATATTTATCAAATTTTCATATAGAGAAATGGATAATTTAATTTTGGGTATATATTTTCTAAAGGGAGATCTTGATTAATAGTGAAAATTGATTCAAAACACTATGAAGGAGAAAGATATAAAAATATCCAAATGAAGTTATTTTATGGATACATTCCTTGAGAAATATTTTCCAAAAGTGCTATGTGATAATATATAATGGAAATTTCTCAATTTTATAAGAAAATGAATAGAAATAATTTTTCAGTTATGAGTATATCATTATTAGATTAGCGATACAAAATAATAATTCTATGAATAATAAATAATGAAATACCATTTTTTTCTTTCATATACTAAAGCCAAAAATTATAATAACATTATCCTCTATATGAGTTGATTTTTACATGTACCATAACTAATAATAAGGGGATCTACGTGTAATTTATTTCCAAAGGAATATAAGACAATAAAAAGGAAATTGAGTTCAATATAAAAATAAATTTTTACAAGTAAACGAATGGAAGTGTAAAATTTATATCTTGTTATTATTATGGGATGAAATAACATAAAGACTTCTTAAAGGGTTTGGGAGTTTATTATATGTGTGGAGAGAAATTCCATCAAGATTATGAGTGAATGTTTAAGAAAGATACTACCAATTGAAAATCATAAAACAAAAAAATAGATACTATTATAATCAAAATCAAAATCAACATGGGAATCCACATTAGAAAAGGAAAATAGAGAATGATTAATAATATTTAATTACTACATTTGAAGTTGATGTCTAGATTGATATAATAATAGGATCATTGAACATAATTTCAATGAGAGCTAACACATTATTTAATTTTAATCCTTAAAACTATTGTATAAGTTAAAAGTTTTTTATGAATATTGAAACAACCCCTTACATACTAAGAAATTGAAATATCCAGTTGATCATACTACTACACTGAGATAGGGTGAATTAGTATGGTCAATGTTTTACTAAATTATCCCCCCTTTACATATTCAATCATAAGAACCTAGATGATATATCCTGAAAAAATTCACAATATTATAATAATCTCTTCATATAGAACCCCTCTTATTTGAAATAAATTTTCTAACACACTTAATGATTAAGATCATTAGTAATCCACCACAGTGCCCTAGTAAAAATAATAGATCTTATTCCTCATGTCAACGACTCTAATTAATTGATGATAAATAACTATAGCATAATGTATATAAAACTTCTAAAAATGTTGAGAGTTTTTAATGTGTTTATGGAGGAAATTAGAAATCACATGTTTTCATCATCCTCATATGTAGAAACACTTCTCTTGATTAGAACCAATATATACATTTCTTATCAAAAATGACAATCAAGACTAGTGTTTTCAAATTAGAAAACCCTATTATTCTTTTCTTCTTGTTATTTAACAAACAATATATTCTACTATATTAGTATTATATTTTTTCAATTTCAACCCTTATGATATTAAAAAATTATAGGCTAATTTTATTCGTTATTTGACTCTATATAATATTAAGTAGTAAAATTTAAAGTCTACTCACACAAAAATTTATTATTTCACTCAGATTATATATAAAAACATAGTAAAATCACCACACATATATTTCCCATATTTTTAATATATTAATATTCAATAAAATATATAATGTTATCATCTGTTTGAAACTAGTAAAATATTATTAAATGGAATATATGATCTTTGAACTTTTTAATTGGAGTAAAATAATCATTTCAAAAACTCTATAATTGACTCACTGAGATCATATCTAATTACGACTCAAGTAATTCTCTATGAATTTTCTTATTTTATTATTCACTAAAATTCATCATCTGAATCTCAATAAATAATTTTATTTTATTTCCATAAAATTGGGGAAAAAAACCCCACATTATTTTTACATATTAATGTGTATTCTCACAAAATATTTCTTGTGGTTGGAAATATTATATCACATTGTAATATACTCATTTTCAATTCAAAGATATCATAGCTTGAATGATGACAAAAAAAATATCATTATATTTGAATATATTAAGAATAGAAAAATAATCATATATTCTTTTCTTATGATTTAAGTAGAAATTTTTTTATCTTCATAGAACATTATATATTTTTTACATTAATTCTGGTTACTCTATGTATCATTGTAAAAACACTGTTTACTCTTTTGTATCATCCTAATAATTCATTTGCATCCTTCAAAACTATTGATTTATTATTAGGAATACTAATTTATGATCTTACATATCCTTCCAAAACTATGAGTTACACCTATATAGATCCTAGGTTACACATATAGAACATTAATAATCTCATATTACTCTTATATAGATCATTGTCTACTATTACACAGTTAGTTTCTATGTATTATACCCACATGTAGCTCAATATTATTCATATATTCCTAGTTTTATATGGATTTTTACTTATTAGGATCAAGATTATTCATAATTAGATATTTAAATCTCAAATTTACTTTTAAAAATTGCCATAATGTTCCAAATTTTTTAAAAAATTAACTCAATGATGTAATATATGATTTCCAAATTTCTTGAACCTCTTTAAATAAACAAAAAAAATACTCAAATATTCTCATGAAACATAAATTCTTTTCTAAATGATTAAAACTAACTTTCTTAAAAATCATACCCATGTAAAATTACATCTATATATTTTCTAATAAACTTTATCCAAATTAGAATAATCCCAAAGATCATGAAATATTTAATTTTCTAGAAAGAAAAATATTTCATTAATTATTCAACTAACACAATTTATTAAATTTTATTTTCAACATAATAAAAATATTCATTGATTCTTCAAATAAAATTATAAAAACATAAAACATGTGTTATACATTCAACTAAGATTCTTCAGTATTCACGGTTTTTAATGGATCAACCTATTTCTTAGCTGAATACACAATGAATTACGTCAAATAAAGAATATTTAATTAATTATAAATTAATAATGAACATTACTAATATAATATCAGCATTTTATTATTTTTTAAGTGACACATTACATAAATATCTCACCATAAGAAACACAGGGACAAATATGCATATATTCAATTCCTAATTGTTTCTTTCTGGTAGCTTCTTTAAATGCAAAAAAACATGGAATATTCGAAGGTCACCTCATGTGAAAGCAATATTCCTTCCTTTATGAGATTTTACTCATTCTATAAACTAAGTAATTATTTATAGAAACTACAATATTTATCTCAAACAACTCTCAATTGGGTTTTCAATCTTCTTATTTTAGGGAACAATCCATAATTCATAGGGTCCATCAATATATTCACTAGTTGGATTTTATTATTATTCACTACAAGATTTATCTAATATATATTTAATTTTATCCTTATTGAATCAAATATAACACTATTCACTATAATTTGTTGGGATATTTTGAATTGAGTTATGACTTAAAATAATTAGTGGATAAGTTATTATAATGAAAATATATTTTGTTAAATATATTATAATTCATGGAATTAATATACATTAAAAAGATATTGTTATACCAATTGTGTAATTTGAAATAATTCTAGTGAGAAATTGTCCCTCAATGTTTAATAAAAAAAATTTGTACTGATAAAAAAGTGTTGCAAAATCTTAGTCATAAATATAATCATTTATAGAGGATAAAAAGCAGAGATACCTAGTTTCAACCAATAGTTTCATAATTATAACAAAAGGTTTCATAAGTTATGAAATATATGGATTAAATTTTCATATTTATAATTTTAGTAACTATCATTATATTAAATATTATAATTACTCACACTAAACACTTCCAATTTAGAAAATTTATTAAAATTTGATTATGAAAATAAAGTGTTTAATGTAACATATCTCGTAAATCATGTCAATTATTAAAGGAGTAATACAAAAAAAATTATGGAGAGTAATGAAAATATTTACATATTCTAATTTTTAGTCAAATACCATTGTCTTATGCTAGGAATAAGTAATCAGTTTTCAATAAAAGTCATATATTGAGTGAGGCCAATTTTAATGTTTCCTTCAAATATTTTTCATTTGTGAGAGTAAATTACTAATATGAGTATATATTTTATTAAGGATGAGAATATAAAAACCCATAATTTTTTATCAAATATATCTATATTATATAATAAATATTATTATCAATTTCTTAATTTCCTTTAGAAATCAATATTTCACCTATATGTATTATTTATAAAATATTGGGTTGACTTAAATTAAAATATAAGCCTTTCATAAAAGTGTCTGAAAATAAACTTCTCTTTTTTATTTTGTAAAATAATATATTAATTAAATAACTGAATTAATAAAACATAATTATATATTAATATAATAAATATAAAAATAATGTTTTATTTGTGATAATTTCAAGGGACAAAAGTGTATAATTAAACTTCACGAAGATTGACTGTTTTCATATAATGAACTAAAACTATTGGATATGGACTGTACGTATAATAGGAATCATGATTTTAGTTTAATGAGAATATATATATATATATATTAAAAATAAATCAATATGTTTTGTTATGGTATTCAAAAATGAATCAATGATGAGATGTTCCAATCATAATATAAATGTATATATTTTTTAATATAGTTTGGATTACTTATATTGTTATAAGAAATAAATATGTAAATTTTAATGATATATTATATATTTTAAGTATCATTCTTGGAATTTATAAATATTTAATTATCAATCATGTAATAATTTTTGAATAAGAATAAATATAATTGTAATCCCTCATAGAAAAATAAATACTTTTATTCTAAATAAATAGTCTTTGTATGAATTATATGATTTTTTTAAAAGACAAATTTATATTATTCCTAATTTAAATTTATTAAAATGGTTCTAAAAGGTGGAATTAGAAGAATGGATAAGGGTTAATTTATAATATTTTTCAGGAAAAATTATTCTTTAGGTCAATGGTGAAAAATACATTTTTTTCTGTATGTAGTATGATTTATGGCATTATTATGATGTATAAATAACTGAATAATTTGTAGAAAAATTGAAATAAAATATTTTTAATGTTTAAAATAATTTATTCAAAAATATTAAATGTAATTTTCATGACTATAAAACCATTTTCAAATCCTAAATTATATTTAATTATAATAAATAAATATTTATTATTATTTTCTTTTAATAAAATATTTGAATGTTTCAATTTAGTTTTGGGAGCATAAATTTTTTTTAAAAAAATATATTTAAAAAAATTATTAATAGTAATCAGAATCAATACAATTCATGGTATTGAAAAAAATTATAAACTAATACATATTTAATTAAAACATACCCCTCTCCCTTGACTATATAATCGACCCCCTCCACTCAATTATAACACTCCCAAAACATCTTTATATATGAAATATCTTCTAAAATCACTCTACAATTTCATATATCTTCACTCTCAATCACTTAGTCTGTGTAAAATATAATCCATTGAAGGATTAATTCTTCTTCTACTAGAGGTGTCTCCAAATAAAGGTAAGGGTTTCAAATATCTTGTTTATTGTATTCTATTTTACTCTCACACCTTTAATAACAAAATTAATCAATAATGTAATAATAAAAAATTATTATAATTATACACTAATGAATTTATTAAAATCATATATTGATTTTTTGTCCTACCCAAGGTTGGTTTATACTACCTAAGCGAATATTGAGTTCTTATTATCACTTATATATATATATATTTCATGGATGATTTGATAAAAATATTCATGCATGTATGTATAATTAATTATTAAATAAGATTATTTTCTACTATTAATGATAATTTTAAATATTATTAATATTAAAAATAAATTATAATGATCAGTTTAATCACATAAAAACATGATTATTGAAAACCATATCTTAATTTTACCTAGTTTAGGGTATCTAATACATTATTGAACTTCTATACTAATAGAACTATATGAATCTATAACATAACTATTTTAGATATTATTTTAACATCGGATAGTTTCATTTGACTACAAATATTATTCTGATGTAATTTTAGAACTATAGACTATACATATATAAACAATCAACCAAAAAATCATGAAACCAGTATGTGATAAATAAATAAAAAATTTAATAATAATTATGATGAAATAAAATTTAAATTATTCTAAATAACTTAAATAAAAATTATAGTTTGATTATTTCAGAGGTTAGAGTACACAGGAAGAGAGATGGGGCTTGAGGTAGGGGTTTCTATTCTGAATCCCCATTGTTTTTAAGTAGTTTTCCTCTATTACTATGTTCTTTTATATGTATCATATAAAAAGTATTGAATTAAAACCTAAATATTATCCCTTTATTTTTTCATGTACAAATGGTATAATTTTCTCCCTTACAAATATATATTTTATACATTACATTATTTGGAAGAGGTTACTCTGACTCTTTTTATTACATGTTCTTATGTTTTTAGCACTCTCTATATAACTCTTCTAAATTTCTCTTTATCTTCCATGTCAAATTTATTTCTATTTTATTTTTTAAAATATTTTTCTTATTTTTAAGTTTTTCCAAATTAATTACATTTCACATTTTTTTTATTTATGTTCTTTTATTTTACTTTTAATATATTTTATGAAATTACAGAAGAGTTTTCTTTAAGAAACCTTATAGTTTCATATCTTACACATTTTTACCAATTTTTTAAATACATTATTTTTAATCATTATTCATTTTTCATCATTAAAAAATATTTTAAAATAAAATTATTCAAACAATTTTTTTATATTTCTATAAAAAAAATTGTCATTATTTATTATTACTTAAACGTTGTGAAAAAACTATGGAGTAGCTTTCAAAAATCATTTATGATTTATTATCAAAATCTAACAGATTTTTTATCTATTGAAATATACTTTTTAAATATCACCATTTTTAATTTACTTATGTTATATTCTCTCTCATCATAAATTTTTTATGTTTTACTATAGTGAATTAACCCCATAATTAAATATACAAATTCTTATATATATGTAGAATTATGGAAACAAAATTTCTGTTATTATATTGATCCATCACTATGTTTTTCATTACATTTTATAAAATATTCATAAATATTGACTTTTTCAAATGTATTTCCATATTAAATATTTAAAAATTATTTTTATGGTTGAGTGGGGTTCACTTTGATAGTCATACAATCATAAATCGACCTAGGCCATCCAATACAATCACCTTAATATAGCTTGTGTCAAGGCCACAAGTATACCTATCCATACATTAAGGGATACTGACTAGAGACGAGGGAATTATAAGATATAGTGTGGAAGAATTTCAATTGTAATAAAGTGTCATAAATGTTGAAAAGTAACCATGACAAAGAAACTTCCATAAACATTAGAGTACACATAATAAATAACTAAAAAACATTATATATCAAATGTAGTGAAAAAAACCTAGAATCACAACCAATATAAGCACATCAATTGATCACCCACTAGGCTGATAACATATACAAAAAAATAAATAAATTAAATTAAAATAAAAAGGTTCTACCACCCACAAAGATCTATTTCACATTCATGGTCTTCATGAATATAAAACTACTCAAACTAATTCCTTAGACTCGTCATGTGTGATTGCCCTTGAAAATGAGTTGTTGGGCCTCTACTGAATCAATTGTGTATCTATTTCTCAACCAGAAAGTATAAATAAATTATTTCACAAGATCTAGAGTGCACAGATAAGGGGTTAGAAATATATCTCAGAAGTACACCCCTAGTGGTGAACTTATAAGTTGTCATATATATGGGAAGAGATATGTGATATTCCCCACCCAGAAAGAACAATATTTCCCAGTATTAAAATAATTAAAAGACTGAAATAAGAATAAGGGGTTGATCAAAAATAAAATAGTTAGCCCCATGTTCTAGTATGACACCTGAGGTGAATCCAACCTTCCTTAGACCAAAGCAAGTAGATTTATCGCACATGGACCCTCCATCCATGTATCATCTAGCATATTTACAAGGGAAAAAGGAACTCATAACAACTAACATGTCAATATGTATGAAATCAAAACACTAGGATATAATATTTTGTTTCAAAACCTGATAATTTGAAACTCTAATAGGGTCTTGGAATTAAATATCATGATCTAAACTAGATACATGAAATCTAGTTTGACACAACTAGAGAACATTTTTGTAACAATATAGAGTTTTTATAAGGTATTTGTTTCTTGAAATAAATACATGTTACATTATATTTTTGATTATTTTAAACATAAAACACATAAAGAAAACAAAAAAAAATTATTTCTATAATAAATATAATTACTCTAGTAACTAAACACATGAAAATACAAAAAAAATGTAATGAGATAAGAAATATGAATTATGAAATGTATAATGGAAATGTTTGGATCCTTCCAATCTTCTAGAATCATCAACCCCATGTCCAACACTATATAAATGAAACAAAATAATTTTAAAATAATTGAAATTCTAGGAAAATGAAAAACATAGACCATATGAAGTAATTTAAGGGAATTTTAAATAAATTAAATATTCTTTAAAGATGGTAATATGACTATTATAATAGTAACATGATCTTCTAAAATAGTAACATGACTGTTGTGAATAGTAACCGAATATTTGGAATAGTATTTTGGCCTAAAAAAAGTAAAATATAATTTAAATAATATTTATCATGATTAATTTAGAAAGTTATAAATATTATAATTCCATAAATTAAATATCACGATAAAAAACAAAATGATAATGTAATATATTTTTTAATAAACTATAGTTTAAATTATTCAAAAATAATAATTTTTATATAAAAAAAATATGTTTGAATACTTTTTGATAAAATGAATTTAATTTTTCATATAATAACATCAAAATTTTCTAAGGATTATTTTTTGGTAATTTATAAAATAATTTAATTTTTAGGTGAATAGTAAAAATAATGTTGTTTGATAACAAGTTTATTTTAAATTACATAATTTATGATGTAATAATAACCTAATAAACTATAAGAAATTTTGGCTTCACCATGAAAATATTAAATTATATAAAATATTCATTTTAATACAATAAACATATTTTCTAAACCTAAAATGTATTTTCCAAAGTCTAAAGTCTAAAGTATTCCATTAAAATAACAATTTTCTATTTCTACACTTTCCTTTTTGATAAAATATTCAATTATATTTATAAAGAGGAATCATGTCCTAAATACATTAATTGTTTTATTTATGATTAAAAATTTTAAATATATAACTAGTAATTTTGTTATCTCATATATTGTAATTTAATCAACATTCTATTCTAAAAAACCCCTCTCCTCACATATAAATTACCCCACTCCCATACATTGGAAGAAAACTACAAAATCACTTAAATTTTTAAAAAAACTACCAAAATATACTCTATTTAGACTATCACAATCTATATTTGTGTTATTGATTAATATTTCTCAAATATATCAGGATGTTAATGGATGTAGATAACCCCTTGAAGAAATACTTAATGTACTTTTGTCATTTTATTTTATTTTTATTTTCAAATTGCTTATCCTCCTTCACTTTTCTAACTAAAACCTTCTTAAATGAAATATACCTTATATTTATAGGTTTTGGGCGCGATGGAAGTGCGTTGGAGGGAGTGACTAACTTTGATTTTAGTGTTAAACAACATTCAAACTGAGATCTATCACGATATGAAACTACAGATCATCGGAATAGAATGAAGACCAAAAAACAAAAGAGGGAGTCCCAGAACCATAGATATTGGATCATCATATGCTGGTTATAATTAATTTAATTAATTCACAACAATTTCATTAGTAGAATTCTTACTTCATTGATGTCTGCAGTCATGATCTGATGTGATAAGTCATTAAATCGTAGAATCCTAGTGTAGGATTCCTCTAGTGTTAATCCACATGTGCTCCATGTATCTCATGAGAGCGTTCTTTGAAGAAGTAGTTCTTTCGGAGATGAAAGAATTCTCCAAGAATTGTTGTGCACAACATTTTGGGAAAAGTGTTGGGTTTTGAGGATATTTATAATCAGGTTTGAGGTTACAGAGTTATGATAATAAATAAACACGTTACGTATTTTATTTATTTCATTAACTCTTATTGAAAACCCCCATGGTGAATTTTTAATTCCTTGATATGTGCCCATGCTGATAATAAGAAATATCATTTCATTAAACAATAGTACATCCTCAAAATCTCGACTAGAAAAACTACATGGCGTGTAATCATTAATATACGACGTGTACTCATTTTCCATAGAAATACACAAAGTGTATATTTAATATACACATCGTGTACATTTATTTTCCATTTTCCTTTATTTCCTCCACCACTTTTATTAGTCCTTGAGTAATGGCTATTCATTTGTTAAATAAATGTAACTACATTACTCACTAATAAATATATATTATTTCACCCACAATATACTCTGTTGAATAACTTGTGTTGAAATTAATGAAATCTGGAATTCTTAAATAATTATTAAACCACAGTCGGGAATAAAATTTATTTAACTTGATAAACAAATATTTATCTGAGATACATGAATACAGTTAGTCTGTGACCCTCTAGGCCCCCTTCTCTGTTGCATTTGGCGTTGCCTACCTAAATTCCAAGGTTAACATCTAGAAACACACCAAGGAACCCATAGAGAAAGTAGTTAACGCTGTAATGATGTGTCACCTCCTACAAACGTTTACAATGTAATATAATCATGTTGTCACGATATCTCGAATCAAGTGGGTTTCATGCTAGTGTCATCAACCCATGTGCTCGATTATTCTTTCTTTGAATTTCTGGAATTCAACTCTCCCATACCATACCATGGCTATGGATTTATTTAGGCTATATAAATTCCATCAAAGGGCCAAATATATCGACTTTTGTTATGGAACAGAAGGGAAAAATACTTCCTCACATTATCTATTAATGTAGTATTACTCGTAACGCACCAAACGTATCCTATCTCGCTACGAACAATGTGTCGTCACAGTTTTCATCAATACATCTAAGTGCGCAGGTTGTAATAACTATGTATAATAATAATAATGTTTAAGGACCAATACACATGTCCGTAGATAGCAACATCCAATTATAGTATGAAATGTTGATTTCCTCTGGCGGGTCTGGTTCTCATAATATCCTACTGGATATTACCAAGGGTGCACAACATGAGAAGGTGCCACAATGTTTTATAAATCCTCACCCCTAATGGCATGTATTATTTTTTTCCCTCAAATAACATAATCTAACTATATAACATATATTAAAGAACAATGTTATGGAACTTCTGGGTTCTCATCATAGAAGGGATCCGCTATGACTCTTTAATGCAACAGTTGTCATTAGGACATTATCACATGAAATGTCATGCAGAAGAATAATCAAGATGTGATAAGGTATTTATTAATTAATGCAGTACAGTAGTTGTTTCTAGGCCACCAACTCCAAAACACTCCCACGTGGACTAGAGCCAACTGTTATCCGCCTTTAACCTTCTAGATCTCACATGATATTCATGCTTCTGCTGAGATAAGACTTTAGTCATGGGGTCTGCCACGTTCTCTTCATTGGACACTCTGCTCACTGTAACTTCACCCCTCTGATAGAAATACCTTAATATATGATACTTCTGGAATATGTGCTTTGTCCGTTGATGTGACCTTGGTTCTTTTTCAAGATCCCCCACTACATTATTATCACAATACAAAGTGATAAGGTCTTTACTTCTAGGAACCACATGAAGATCCTGCATGAAGTTCGAAATCCAGACGGATTTCTTGGCTACATCAGAAGCCGCTATATATTTAGAATCTGTTGTAGAATCAACAACAATTGGCTGCTTTGAACTCTTCCAGCTCACAGCTCCTCCATTGAGACAGAAAACATATCCAGATTGTGACTTCAGATCGTTCTGATCTATCTAAAAACCAGCATTAGCATACCCTCTGATGACAAGATCCTCGTCTCCTCTATAGACCAGGAACATATCTTTAGTTCTTCTCAAACACATAAGGATTGTCTTCACAGTAGTCCAATTTTGTTCTCCTGGATCATCAATATATCTTCCTACCATGATCAGTGCATAGGCATCAGCAAGACTGGTACATAACATGGCATGCATGAAAAATTCTATAAACAAAGTTTATGGGATGTTACTCATTCTATCTTTCACCTTTAGTGTTTGTGGCCACATTTTATTAGAAAGATGCAGGCCTTGTGACACTGGAACTAATCCTCGTATGGATTGTTCCATACTAAATATCTTTATAATCTGGTCAATGTATGTTCCCTGACTCAGTTCAAGCTGCCCTTTGGATCTATCATGAATGATATTGATCCCTAGAATGTAGGCTACTTCGACCAATTCCTTCATGGAGAAACACTGGTTCAACCAGTCCTTAACTGATGTTAAGACTAGTACATCATTTCCAATAAGCAATATGTCATCAAAATATACTAATAGGATAACGATCTCTTTCCCATTAAACCACTTATAAACACATGTCTCACATTCATTCATTATGAACCCAAATTACTTTATGTATTCATCAAATCGAATCTCCCATGACATGGATGCTTCCTTTAATCCATAAATGGATTTTTGAAACTTTCAAAACCCTTTGGCTTCCTGGTGTCAGAAACCTTTTTGTTTGAGTCATATAGAAATCTTCCTAAAGGTTCCCATTAAGTAATGCTATTTTGACATCCATTTTCCAAATCTAGTAGTCATGGTATGCTGCTATGGAAAGTATGATTATTATGGATTTAAACATGGAAACTGGTGAGAAGGATTCATCATAATCAATTCCTTGACGCTGTCTGAATCCTTTATCCACTATCCTTAATTTATAGGTTCTATCTTGAACATCGATGTCTGGTTTTCTCTTGAATATCCATTTGCATCCAATAGGTTTAACATCAACTGGCTCATCGACCAGAACCCAGACATGGTTCTGATACATGGAATCCATCTCAAAATTCATATCTTCTAGCCATCTTGCAGCTTCTGAGCTTTCTAATGCTTCCTTATAGGAGAGAGTTTCTTTATTGTCCAACTATAATGATTCACCTTCCTCGGTGACTAGGAAACCATATCTCTCTAGTTCCCTAACCCCTCTTGGGCTCCTATACAGTACTTGGGTTTTTGGAACCTCTTCCACAGAGACCTGTGGAACTGTTTTCCTGTACTAACTCCTATGTATCATGATCATCAACTTCATCGATGTCAATCTTGCTCCCAGTATCCTTTTTTAGGATGTTCTCCCACTCGAGAAATACATCTTGTCTGGTGATAGTCACATTCTTGTCTGAAGGGTTATATTGGTAATATCCTTTCGTTTCCTTGGGATATCCTATAGACATATACTTTGGGCCATGAGGTTCTAGTTTGTTTCCTAAGAAGGCCTTAACAAATGCCTTACATCCCTATACATGTGTGTGCAACAAAATGGTTTTATTTCCATTCCATAAATTGGATGGAATTATATTATCCACCTTAGTTGGTACTCGGTTTAAAGTGTATGCTGCAGTTTGTAATTAATATCCTCAAAAGGATAGTATAAGATCTGCATGACTCATCATCGACCTCACCATGCCCAACAATGTGCAGTTCCACCTTTCACTAAAACAATTCCATTGTGGGGTTTAAGGAGGAGTGAGATGAGATAGAATCCCAAACTCTCGTAGAAGATTGATGAACTCTTGGTTCAGATATTCTTCTCCTAGATCTGATCAAAGTTTCTTTATCTTCTTACCAAGTCGATTCTCCACTTCATTCTTGAATACATTAAATTTCTCTGTGGAATCTAACTTATACCTGATTAAGTAGACATAGCCATATCTACTTATATCATCAGTAAAAGTAATGAAGTATGAATATCCACCTCTAGCTTCGACTGGAAATGGCCCACATACATCCATGTGCACCAATCCTAGAATCTCTGTCACCCTTTCACCATGTCCACCAAAAGGAGCATGGTCATTTTACCTTGTCAACAAGCGTGACATATATCAAGTCATTTTATCTCAGTAGAGTCTAAATATCCATCTTGGTAGTGCTTTGTCAATCTCTTCTCATTTACATGACCGAGATGGTGATGCCACAACAGGGTGATGTATGACTCATGTGAGATTGTTTCATTATCGATTTCCAACACTTGGTTTTCATAATTTAATACATAAAAACCATTATTTATATGTTCCATACCATAACATACATTGTTCATATAAAGAAGAAAACCCTTATTTTCAAATTGTAAAATTAATCCATCCATATCCAAACAAGATACAGAAATTATGTTCTTCGAAACACTAGGAACATAATAACATTTATGCAAAACCAAAATCTTCTCAGTCAGCAATGAGCGGTGGTAATCGCCAATAGCTAACGCGGCCAGCTTTGCACCATTGGTAGCTCGAAGATCCACCTCTCTCAAAATCTACTTTGTTCCTACATTTGAATACAGATATGATCCCCACAAGCTGTATCTAATACTCAATGTGTAGGAATAGAAAGATTACACTCGATAACGAACACAACTTTATCATCCCCATGCTTCTGGGTGCAGTTCATATTCTAGTGGCCTTGATTTACACATTAAAAACATACTGCCTCTGATTCCTTTCCCTGCCTCTGGTTCTTCCCCTTCTTGGAAGGACGGTGCTCGGCGGATTCTGACCATTTATAAGTCTTTGGCCCATTTGAATTGTCCTTACCTTTCTTATTCTCCATAAGGACTGCGGGTTTTTCACGCCCCATGTCCTTATCTACCTAGTCAATTAAGGACATAATTTCCTATAGACTCTTCTCATTATTTCTCATGTTGTAGTTGAAAAAAAATCTTGAGAATGCCTTGTATAATGATGACAGGATGAGATCTATATGCAACCCATCCAGGAACATAATCCCTAAGATATCCAGGCGTTCAATGTAGCCAATGATCTTGACTACATGAGGCCCATATGGCACAATCTCTCTAATATTAGTTGTAAAAAAAGCGTTGGAGATATCATGTCTCTCTTGTCTCGCCTTCTCTTGGTAGAAATCCTTAAGTTGAGACATCATGCTATACGCATCCATGATTTCATGTTTCTTCAAGAGCTCATTAGACATGGATAATAGCATGAAACAATGGACATCTATGGCATCATCCAATTGTTTCATGTAGAGATATAGTTCCTCATCACTGGCCTCCTTTCCAAGATGAATTTGAATAGGCTCATCCAATACATACAATTTCCTTTTGTGGCAATGGATGATTCATAAACGCCTCTTCCAGTCTTGAAAATTGGTGCCCCTGAGAAGGTCTTCCTTCTTGAGTATGGTTCACCAAGATATGTTTGAATTAATATTTCTTGTCGTTTCTACAAATTAAGATGAGAAAAGTTTTAGTACTGTTTTAAAAAAATTAGACAAATAAATAAATTAATACTTTTTAGTATCCCACTTTTTTTTCAAAATAAAATAGCCCTCACCATTGACTTTAGAATATTCTATTGCTTGAATATTCTAGTGGCAAAGATCCATATTTCCTTTCAAATTACACCAAATAGGGTTGGTCAAGCAACATGAAGGGTTTTAAGTAGGCATTCCAAATGCCAACTTCATTAACTCGTATCTCCTTGATCCGCTGAGTGGACTCCCCAATCCTGAAATCCTTTTATTTTGGGTTTCCTCAACCTTTGCCTCTTGGTCACACTATGTCCTACTGTTGCAGTCAAACCTTGATGCGAGACAAGTCAATTTAGCCCCAAACCTTGAATTAGAATTTCCCAATCATTGAAAGCACCCCAACTAGGGTTGGTAAAGCACTTTGAACTATGGTTCGATTCTAACAAAGATTATAGATGGATATTATGACTTAATATTTCTTTGAGGGATTTTGTCCTTATACATAAATTACTTTTTTATTATATTTGATTACATGCTTATTAATATTATGTGTGAAATAATTAAGTGACTAACCATGTCTAAGATAATATTTACACATAATCTAGTATTTATTTTTGTTCCATCCTACAAGCTTGTTTAATTCATTAATTATGTGATTGTGACAACACAACCAAATAGAAAAACCATGCAACTAACAGAATTAAAATAAATGGTTTGATTATGAGCATGTTATATTGGTTAGTTTATCTAGCGTTTGACAAACTAACCTAAGACCCATGGGAGAAACATCTAGAAACTTTTGGGTTTGTGTTTATAGTTTTCCACCTCTCCACCTTTGTATCTCTGTGGATTCGTTTCACCTTGGCTTTGGACTTGAGCCGCCCCCACTAGCTTGGGATCTCCTTCCATTACATATGCATTTATCTCACATGCAGGTGAGGGGTAAAAAGGTGTTTTTAAATAAATGAATCCTTGGGTGCTCATGCCCTACATATTAATGAGGAGAAGGCTCACATGCCAAAAAATTTAATGTAAATAATTAAATTAAAGAAACCATTCACATATAAAGGTCTTGGTCTAGATCATGATCATCCATAAATGCAATGATATTTACCGGTAAATAAAACTATAATTTAATTCATTAATCATTAATTTTTATGATATATCACACACGAATCTATTAATTATCTTTAATTAACCAATAATTTCATCTTAATCCCTTTTCTGAATTTCCTTCAGATTATCATCCATCATAATTTTAAACTAATAAATTCAATTAAAATTATCTTCATATGTAACATATACCTAGGAGGAAACCCGATGAATTCCCATTCATTACGCAGATGTTAAATTATACATATTTATATAAAACACCTATCACGTGTTATACATTATCTTTACTCTTGCACCATGGTACAAGTCTCAAGGGTCTGTATATTATAATAATAAATTATAATAAATCTGCGTAATTTGGGTTAGTAAACAGCGTATAGTTCTAACTACACAGCATGTACATTTCATCACCATCTATCTGAAGTACACACCCAGGGACATGGCGTGTTAATGTACTTTGGAAATTTTTGGAGTACATGGCTTGTTCTGTGGGACACAGGCCGTGTAGTTTCCGTGTTACACGGTTTCTAGCCGGGAAAGCCGTGTAAATGGTACATGGACCAACCCTAACCTGAAGGGACTACATGCTGTGCTATTTAGGACCAAATGATGTGTAATCTGGAAACCATGTGCCACCACTTCCTAGTCAACACACAGTGTAATAAATGACTTAGATGGGATCAATACACATCCTGATTTGGCAGAACAGTCCGATGCAAGAAACTAGACTATACGACATGTACTTCCGAATACACGCCATGTATTCTCGTGTTGTACGACCATGATTGTTTGGCTCCTCTGGATGACATCCTCTTTTTTATTGTAATCAAAAATTAAAATAAATGGTTGTTTTTGTATACTAAAGGAGAAACGATAGGGGGGGAACAAATCTCAAGATTCACATTTAAAGAACAATTAACTTGAGTTGAAATAGGAAAATTATTAAATATGTAAACCACCAACGAAAAACTAAAAAATTATAATCAACTATATGACCCCTTGGATACCACTTGTAGGTTCCGGGCGCAGCAGAAGCGCGTTGGTGGGACTACCCACCATTGATTTTAGCATTAAAAAACAATCAAACTGAGATCCTTCATGACATAAAATGTCAGATCTTCAGAATAGAATGAAGACTAAAAAACAAAAGAGGGAGTCTCGGAACCATAGAGATAGAATCATCATATGTTGGTTAAAATTTATTTAATTAATTCACAAAAATTACCTTTGTGGAATTCTTACTTCGTTGATGTCTCCGGTCACGATCTGATGTGATCTATCATTGCTTCACATAATCCAAGTGTAGGATTCCTCTAGCGGTGATCAACATGTGCTCCACGTATCTCTGAATGTCACCAAAGGGATCTCTAGGTGCTAGCATGGAAGAACCATCACGTTCGATGTCCACCTTCGATTGCCTTGACCCGATGGAGGATGACCTCTCTCAGTCATGAGAGCGTTCTTAGAAGAAGTAATTATTTTGGCCATGAAAGAATTCTCCAGAATTATTGTGCACAGAGATTGGGGAAAAGTGCTGGGGTTGTGAGGATATTTATAATCGAGTTTGAGGTTATACAGTTATTACAATAAATAAACGTGTTATAAATTCTATTTATTTTTTTAACTCTTATTGAAAACCCCCATGTTGAATTTTTAATTCCTTGACATGTTCCCATGATGATTATAATAAATATAATTTAATAAAACAATATATCATCCTCAAATCCCGACTAGAAAAAATACACGCCGTGTAATCATTAATACATTGTGTGTACTCATTTTCCATAAAACTACACAGCGTGTATATTTAATATACATGGCATTTACTTTTATTTTCCATTTTTCTTTATTTCCTCCACCACATTTATTAGTCCTTGAGTAGTGGCTATTCATTTGTTAAAAAAATGTAACTGCATTACTCTATAATAAATATATATTATTTCACCCACAATATATTCTCTTGAATAACTTGTGTCAAAATAAATGCAATCAAGAATTCTTAATTAATTATTAAACAACATTCAAGAATAATATTTATTTAACCTGTTAAACTAATATTTAACTGAGATACATGGACACACTATGTTAGTGACCCTCTAGGCCCCTTTCTCAGTGGCATTATGCGGATCGTACCTAAAGTATAAGGTTAGCATCTACCAACACGCCAAGGCACCCATAGAGAAAGAAGTTAATGCCATAATGACATGTCATCTCCTAAAAACTTTTACTATGTAATATAATCCATTTGTCACGATATCTCGAATCAAGAGGGTTTCATTCTAGTTTCATCCACCCATGTTCTCGAGTATTCTTTCTTTGACTTTTTGGTTGAAGACGCTCATACCTTACGATAGCCAGTGATTTATTTAAGATATATCAATTCCATCGAAGGGCCTGAGATATCTACTTCCATTATGGAACAGAATGGAAAAATCATTTCTTGCATTATCTATTAGTGCAATATTACTCATGGCGCACCCAACGTATCCTACCTCGCTGCGAACAATGTGTCATCACAGTTTTTGTAGATACATCTAATTTTACGAGTTCTAATACCCATTAATTGTAATCATAATGTCTAAGGACTAATACACACGTCCACAGATAGGAACATCCAATGAAACTATGAAATTTGGATTTCCTACTCGTGGGTCTCGTTCTCATAATATCCTCCTGGATATTACCAAGGGCGCAGACCATGAGAAGGTGCCTCAATGTTTTATGAGTCCTCACCCATAATGGACAGTATTATTTGCGTCACTCAAATAACATCATCCATCCATAGAACATATATTCAATAACAGTGTTATGTCACTTTCGGGTTCTCATCATAGCAGGGATCCATGATGACCCTTTAATGAAACAGCTGTCCTTAGGACATTATCACATGCATTGTAACGCAGAATAACAAACAAGATGTGATAAGTTATTTATTAATGAATAAAGTTAAAATTAGTTGGTTCTAGGTCAACAATTCCAACAATAATATCATGATCATAATAATTTTAATATAATATAAAATTTTCATTTTTAATATAATCATATATTATACATTTCGTGACTCCTCTTGATATAATTTTCCATTAATGGCTGGTTAACCTCTAATGAAGAGGTTTCCAATTATTTAGTTACCACCAATATTATTGATTGTTATATGAAATTATTTATCATAAATAAATTATTAAATATATGTATTTTAAGATTCTATAATTAATTCTACTTATGTATTAATGAATTTGATCAAAAGAGATAAATTGGACCAGAACATGATGTTTTTAAGGGAAAAGTGATTTAAAATTTTATTCCTTTTAAAAAGTGGAAATTAATAAATATAATACAATAATTATAATTTATAAATAATGAAAAAAAATATAATAATTTACTTCAAGTTCAATGTTGTAATGAACCTAATTTTATTCATCAGAAATGTTAAATATGACAAAATAATGATGGATTTTACGTTAGTGGAATCCTAAACCCAAACTCCCTTTTTGTTTATCCCATATATCAAATTAATTTCAATATGAATACCCACTTAATATCTAATATATTAACTTTAAATATTCATCGTCTTTTATTTTGGCGATATACATGTTTTTACCATTGCAAAATGATTTCTAATCCATTTATAATTATTATTTTTAAAGTATTTAAATTTCAAAATCATCACTTGAATGCGCATGATTTATTCACCATTAAAAGAGTAAAATGATATTTTTTGAAAATATTTGATCTCACTTAATGATTTCGTAACAATAAAGATAATTTCATGAAGTATAACATGTAAAATCATTTACAAAACCCATTATATTATATGGAGTATTTCATAAATAAAATTATTATAATTCTATGTGAAATGCCCGATTATGAGTATTTTATGACAAAACTAGTGGGACAAGAATTATAAATCCCTCAAATTTATTTCTAAAATTCCATATCTCGTGAGGTAATGTGTATTATGAATTAAAATTATATTATTATTGTGAACAATGATGATGTTATTGTTTATGCACATATGTTTGGTGTGGAAAAGATTGTAGATTTATTCACTACTATGTGTAGTGTTTGACCATTGTGTTATGTTGTTTTGTTATTATGAATACTCTACATTCTATGACTATCATAGTTTTCCCTCATGATTATAATGATTATATTATTCTTATGATATGATGATGGTGATTATTCTCACCCACGTTCTATTGATTCATGTGCAATATTTCACCACTTACTGGTCTTTTATCTCTCCCATTTCATTGATGTATATCCTCTAGTGACTACATGTTATGAGGATATTGTGAGATATTTTTATGAATAATAAATATGAATTTAAATAATGTATTATTATATAAAATTGATGTTTGTGCCTAATTTACACAAGTGTAACGTCCCTATTCCGGAAGCCACCCAGAGGCGCCCCGTACTCGGTTGGTCACATTGCCTCAAGTGCATTTCCCCAAATGCCAGAGGCTGCCAACTAGAAGCAAGGGACTTGGGTGTGATAGTGGGGAAACTATGCCCTCATTTTCAGAGTACACAGTGGAAGGAAAAAAAATAGATAACAACAGAAATCGTTACCATCCATACAAGAGTAAATGATAAACAGCGGAAGACTAACAATAAACAACTGGAGCACACACACATGTATATAAAATGATGCATGATACATATGTCTAGGAAAGCATCCAAACAAGTCACAATGCTGAATAAAATACTAAACCAATGTGCAAAAGAAAACATGTAAACTCTTCAACAACGCAAGCTATAGCTTGGTCCCATGCACTCCAACTCCACAACTAGTCAAGTACCTGAAGAAGAAGGGTGCATGCCCTTATCTACACCTACAACAATATAATCTATTTGGGCCCAAAACATGGCCCAAAAGGGTGTGAGAAAAGGTCCCAGTAGGCAACCAACCAAAGATCTATGCCTAACAGTTAGTGAATACATGGAAGTAATAAAACATGAAGTAGTAAACAAGGAAACACACAGCATCTACAATCCACAGATCTAGCATATAAAGCACTCAAGAAACAACCACTCAAGAAAGCAGAACAGAATGGTAACCTCTGGTATGTTCTCACATCCTAACCACTAATGATCAAACTACATGTACTAGCAACCCTCTTGGAAGCACACTCAGTCTTACCCCTCTGGTTCAGCTAAAGAATGGACTCTATGGGGATGAACTCACCGTCAATTCCCCCTATAGTCTTGTATTGTTCTAAAGGCTCTCTGGAGAAGCACTCAACGTCAATTCCCCCCATGGCTCATGTCGAGGAACTACAGACTCTCTGAGGAAGCACTCAACGTCAATTCCCCATGTGGTCTCGCATCATAAATTAAGGACACTCTGGAGAATCCCTTACATCCATTCTCTCTATGGTCCATTACACTAGGTTCTCACAGCCCTGTGTAAAACAAACGTGCATAGCGCACATATAGGCTCAAGTAAACCTAAAGAACTACTTTCCTATCATTCTAAAGCACAACAGCATTACAATACAATAGTTCCACTATCCTATAACGAGGCATGGAAACTGGAAAAACACCTAACATTATATCAAGCATGGAAAAACATCCGGAGTACAATAAAAATTACTGTATTCACATGCAATTACCTATACTCAAGCAATCAAGCAAAGAAGGAAAACAATAGGGGGAAAAGGAACACACATAATTCCCCGGTCACAAGAATTGGTGAAATTTCACAAAATACTCACATACATCCTACAGAAAGGCACAAACCACCTACCTTAGTTCAAGGAGATTGATATACGTGAACCATGATGATTGATTCTCCTTTGAATGTCAAATATCTGAGAAAACGTCCAATGTGCTCAACTGATGAAATCTTGAGATAGAGGAGGAATTGGAAAACAAGGCTCAAGGAGAAGGAAAAAATCAACGATGTGGATCCAACACAATCGGCGATGACTAAAATGGAGATCAGATGGATGCATGGGATCTCAGAGAAGAAACATGGATGTACGTGTTGCTCTCGGATGAAGAACCTGAAGAAGAAGTGAGTTATGTCTGTCAGGCGCGACCCCGGTCTATTTAATGGAAAAAAAGAAAATACACGGCGTGTAATTCTGCGGTATATTGCATGTACTCTTTTTTTCCATACTCTACCTTAAGAACCCTCCACATCACCCCTACACATCGTGTGTGTGGCTCGGACACGAGCAACACATGGATTTGGGCCACAAAGGAGTACACTGCATGTACTCATAAAGTACATGATGTGTACTTCAAAATTTTCCAGAAACAATTCTTTTCTAAAAAACTCCAGGAAAATAAAGACATACCTGAAAACGAAGATCCAGGTTCTTAAAAACATCCCCCCTTAAAGAAATCCGTCCCTGAATTTCTCTAATGAGGTGGAGAAGAAGAAACCCCGAACAGCTCTGGCCACTGAAATCATACATCGGCCTCCCTATCCTAGGTCTCGTCCTATGCTCGCCTGTGATTCCATACCACCTGTACTAGAGGAACTGACATCCCACGAAGAACCTTTGTACTGTAATCGATAATACAAATAGGATGCTCCTCAAACAATGCATCCGCTTCGAGCTCAACCTCATTGGGCTGAAAGACAAGAGACAGGTATGAAAATTAATGTCGGAGTTGAGAGACGTGGAAGAGGTCTTGCATGGCCTAGTACCTCTGAGGTAACTACAACCACTAGGCAACCGGCCCAACTCTCTCCAATACCTCAAATGGCCTGAAGTATCATGGTGAAATCATTCCATATCTCTGAATCCTCTTGTTTCCCAATCTCCGCACGACACGTATGAAAACCTGATCCCCACCATGAACTCTGGAGGTTGTCTCTGTTGATCAACATAAGACTTCTGTCGAGACTGTGCTGTATCCATCCTCTTATGAATCAACTCTATCTATTCTGAGGTCTCCTTAATAAGACGAGGTCCCAGAAAAGCTGCCTCTCTTGCCTCCATCCATCATAATGGTGATCGGTATGGCCTACCGTACAATGCCTCGTAAGGTTCCATCTGAATAGTCGCCTGAAAACTGTTGTTTTAGGCGAACTCCACCAGAGGGATATACTTCTACCAAGAACCACCAAAGTCTAGAATTCAAGCATAGAGCATATCCTCAAGCACCTGGATCATATGCTCGGAATGGCCATCTTTCTATAAATGGTATTCTGTACTCAAAAAGTACATGTGTACCCAAAGCCTTCTGAAGCTCCTGCCAGAACCGATAAGTAAAGTTTGCATCCCTGTCTGAAACAATGGAGTGTGGAACTCCATGCAGACGCACAATATCTCCGATGTAAAGTCATCCCAGATCATCAGCACTGAAGTTCTCTTTGATCAGTAATAATTGAGCAACCTTCGTAAGCCTGTCGACGACAACCCAAACAATGTTGTTCCCTCAAGGTGACCTCGATAATCTGGTAATGAATTCCATTGCGACATGGTTCCACTTCCACTCCAGAATGGGTAACTACTGTAAAAGGAACGCTTGTTGTTGATGATCCGCCTTCGTCTTCTGACATGTAGAATATCTCAAGACGAAACCAGCAACATCTCTCTTCATACCTGGCCACCATTACTGGTGATGAAGATCCTGATACATCATGGGGATGCCTGGATGAGCTGCCCAAAATGAGGAATGAAAATCCCGCATCAGCTCCTCACGTATGTCTTCTAGAAACCATACGTTTCCCTGGAAATGCAAGATCTTATCATTTCCCACTATCCATACATGAATAGGGTCCTCTCCTGACACACTCTCCCGCAGGACTAAGCCTTCTGAGTCTGATAGCTGCCTCATTCGTACTCGATCAAGAAGTGTAGAGGTAACAACTACAGATGATAGGAAAGTATGTTCCTGTCTGTTGTGCACCTCCAGATGCATATCAGAGAATAGAGCCATAAGCTTCTACTCACGGCTGGCCTCCTGAACTGGCTAAACTTTAGTTCTCCTACTCAACGCATTTGCTACTGTGCTTCCCTTTACCGACGTATAGGTGAGCTCGAAATTAAAAGAAATAAGATACTCGACCCACCTCCTCTGTCTTAGATCCAGATCACACTGAGTGAAGATGTACTTGAGACTCTTGTGGTTGGTGAAAACTAGAAAGTTATCTCCCAGAAGGTAATTTCTCCAACAGTGTAAGGCATGAACAAGAACTTCCAACTCTAGGTCATGCGTCAGGTAGTTCTTCTCATGTGGCCTTATCTACCGAGACCTGTACGCAACGACTCCATCTCCCTGCATAAACACAGTGCCCAACCCGATACCGGGATCATCACAATAAATAGTATATATCTTTCCTGGATATAGAAAGACCAATATCGGTGTCGATGTCAACCCCCCCTTCAGCTCTGGAAAGGCTGACTCACAAGAATCTGACCATAAGAACATCACCCCCCTTCTGGTTCAGACTTTTCAAAGGCGCTTCTAGGTGTGAAATGTCATGGATGAAGAGTTTGTAATATCCAGCCAGCCATAGGAATCTCCGTACATCAAAAATGTTCTTCGGCTGCTCCCAGGAAACTACAGCTCTCACTTTCTCTCGATCCACATATACTCTTTCATCTGAGATGACGTGACCCAAGAAGGGAATCTGATCAATACAAAAGTGGCACTTCGAGAGTTTAGCATAAAGCCGATGTTCTCTTAGTGTACTCAGAATGATCTCAAGATGCTTAACATGGTCGTGTCGAGTGTGAGAGTACACCAAGATATCGTCCACGAAGACCATGACGAAGGAATAAAAGTAAGGAGGGAACACTCAGTTCATCAGTTCCATGAAAACTGCTGGCGCATTCGTGAGTCCGAATGGCATATCCTTATACTCGTACAGACCATACCTACTCTTGAAGGATGTCAGAGGTATATCTGATGGTCTAACGTGCAATTGATGATAATCGGACCTCATGTCAATCTTAGAGAACACCCGTGCTCCTTGAAGATGATCAAAGATATCATCAATCGTTGGAAAGGGATATCGGTTCTTGACTGTCAACTAGTTTAGCTTCCGATAATCCACACAGAGCCTAAGGGTACCATCTGTATTATTCACAAACATGACAGGCGAACCCCAAGGAGATGTACTAAGTCAGATGAAACCATTTGCCTAGAACTCCTCTAACTGCTTTTTGAGATCCTTCAACTCAGGTGTAGATATCCTATAGGGAGGATTGGACACTGGTGCCTCTCCTAGAACGAGATCAATAGAGAAGTCCACCTCATGCTCTGGAGGATAACATGAAAATTATTCTGGAAACACATCCTTGAAACGATCCACCACAGGAGGAAAGTCTAACTATGAAGTCCCATGTTCATCCAGATAATGACTGGCAATCTAGGTCGTCACCCTTCCTATCCCATGATGTTGTAGTCCTGCTCGACTCACCCAAACATCCCATTCGCCTCTATGAAGAAAAGATTCACCCTCTAGTGAAATTAAACTCACCCAGTGGCGATAACAGTCGACGACTCCTTGGAAGGGAACCAACCAGTCTATTCTATGAATGAAATCATAGCCTGTCATCTCTAGAACATAGAGATCCTATAAGAAGCAATACCCTGCAACCTTGAGAGGGAACTCTATGCACTGACGTGCAGTAGATTTCTTCATCCCCAAAGTTGTGTCTAGTGTCAACAAGTCGGCAGAAGAAATGATACAGAGCCCAAGGCTCTCCACAATAGAAATAGAGATAATGTTATGCATAACACCAGTATCGAAAAGGGATTAAGATAAAACTGGGGATACTAAAATTGTACCTCGAACATTAGAAGGTCTGGGATCATGCTCCTGATAGATCTGCTCCACCTCAACAGTCTAGTCTGCCCCGCGGCCCTGTGACCCTACCTGACCACCCTGAGCCGATCCCCCCTATTGACGCTGAAGGACAGGTGAATGACTGCCATGTGCTCGACCTCCACCTCTACCCGAATGTCCAGAAGAACTCCAGTTCCCCGACTGGTGAGAATCTTGTGGTGATTCTCCTGAACGAGGAGACATGGAAGAACCCTCGTCACCAGCTTCTGGTGAGAAAACCTGGCAGAAACGCTGAAGGTGACCCATATTTCCGCAAGATCAGCACTCCACTAGGTCTCTCTGACACTTCGGCCTCATGTGCCCTTCCCTTCCACACTAGTAGCATACCACCTGGATACCTGAAGATGTATCTCGCCTCCTCGGATCCCGCACATAGGCTCCCGATTATGTTTCATGCTGTCAACTGGAGGAACACTAGCTCTGGTTGCCGAACCGCCCTGGCTCGCAGCTCCAGAGTCTCTCAGATTGTGCTCCACAATCAGAGCCTGGTTGACATTAGAAGAGATGGAAGTCAACTGGAAGATATTCACCTGAGAGCGGATCTCCTGCCTGAGACCATCCTCAAACTTCCTTGCCAAGAACACCCCAGTACCATACCGGAGGGGTGTGAAATGCTACATCTTAGTGAAATGAGAGGAATACTTCATAATAGAAAGATTACCCTACTCAAGACTCATGAAATCACATGATCCATCATCCCTCAGGGTCTTAGGGTAGAAGTAGTCCTAAAACATGCACTGGAACTCCTCCCAAGACGTAACCTACTGATGACCCGCCTGTGAGATCACGTCAGACCGCCTCTTGGCGGAGTCTCGTAGCATATATGTAGAGAGCATGAATCGACTCTCTGGAGGTGTTTCCAGATGCTGAAAGATAGTCAACATGGCTTCCATCCATGACACTGCATCCTGCAGTCCTCCTTCCCTTGAGAATGTTGGAGGATGATGCTGTTGGAAAACCCGCTTCTAGTCTGCCATAGTCTGGGAAGGAGGAAGTGCTCCCTGAAAGGTATGAATCATCCTCAGAAACTCTTCCGTTAACTAAGCATCGATTCCTACAACTAGTATGACTGCCGGTGCCATGGGTGGCATGAATGGAGGATCAGTAGTAAGTCCCTGGTCAGCCATATCTGGTGTCTGATCATCGACTGGAAACTGACGTACAACCGGATGATGTATCAGAGGCATATCTCTGAAAGATCAAAAGCATAACTTAGATCAGGAAAACAAGGACAGAGAACAAAGGAGTAAAAAAAGGAAACAGGATAAAGAAAACTAAAGTTTTACAAAACAAGACAACACGACGTGTATAAACTCTACACGGCTTGTACTTAACCCTATTCACCTGCTTGTGTCTCCTTTCCTGACTAAATCTCATGGTCCTCTTAAACCAAGACTATATGGCATGTTCCTGGTGTACATGGAGTCTAGTAGAAAAGGTTTCATGACCCGTGTAGTTAGTTATAGGGCCGTCTACATGGCTGAGACAACACGGCGTGTTCCGAACAAACACAGCGTGTACTAAAAGATTTTTCCCGACCCATGTTTTTGGCGACATGGCTGGGTACATGGAACAAAGCTACATGGCGTGTTTATACAAAACACAGCATGTATGACACAACCTCCTCAACCCTTGTTTTTATTTACATGGTCGGGTACACCGAACAAGACTACACGGCGTGTACATACATAACACAGCGTGTATTACACGAGCTTCCCTGACTCGTGTTGTCAGTGACACGGCCGGGTACACGTCTCAGTTCTACACGGCGTGTACCTATCGTACACGGTGTGTTCCTTGAGATTTTTCAAAACCCGTGTTTCTGATCGCAAATTCAATGACACAATTTAAAACTACATTGCGTGTATATGTAAAGTACATGCCGTGTATTCTGGGCTTTTCAGGCAGTAGCTCTGAAACTGCACCGAAGCCCAGAATACACTAAAAAACGAGCATAAATATGCCAATTTCCAATTCATTAGGTTCCATAACACCCCAAGAACCAAAACATGGCATTCAATTAAGAAAAGTACCGAACAAAAACCAAACTACAAGGATTCTATCAATCATTTATCCCAACCGCATGCATAATCTACACAAAGTCTATCACAACAACATGAAATTGCTAATGCACCCTAGATGGCATGTCAAAAATGCATGGCATGTGATTTCTATCAAGTGAATATATGATGCATGAGATGGAATACCCTCATCTCATTAGGTTGCGACAAAAATAAAACCTAAATCTCAACAACAATAACAACACAAGTCATGTGAATCACTCTAGGTGGAATCATATCACTATAAAATCTCAAAACCAGAAAAATGCAATGATCAAGGTAGTATGGTTTTATCCCGTACACGTGTTAGCTACTCCCAAGAACAGCTTATTACCAAGTATTAAATCCATCCTATCTTTGGATAAGGCTCCAAATAGTAAATTAAGAGAAAAGAAATGCTCTGATACCACTTTGTAAAATCCTGGTTCCGGAAGCCACCCAGAGGCGCACGTACCCAGTTGGTCACATGGACTCAAGTGCATTTCCCCAAGAACCAGAGGCTGCCGACTAGCATCGAGGGCATTGGGTATGATAGTGGGGAAACTATGCCATCCTTGGTAGAGTACATAGTAGAAGAGATACAAATAGATAATAGTAGAAACAATTACCATCCATACAAGAGTAAATGATAAACAGATGAAGACTAACAGTAAACAACTAGAGCACACACACATGTATATAAAATGATGCATGATACATATGTCTATGAAACGAGCCAAACAAGTCTCAATGATGAATAAAATATTAAACCAAAGTGTAAAAGAAAAAAAGTAAACTCCTCAGAATCGCAAGCTATAGCTTGGTCCCATGCTCCCTAGCTCCACAGCAAGTCAAGTACCTGAAGAAAAAGGGCACTTGACCTTATCAACACCAGTAATAATATAATTTATTTGGGCCCAAAAGGATGTTCCAAAAAAGGTGTGAGAGAAGGTCCCAGTAGGCAACCACCCAATGATATGTGCCTAACAGTCAGTGAATACATGGCAGTAATAAAACAGGAAGCAGTAAATAGGGAAACACACAACAGCTACAATCCATAGTTCTAACATATAAAGTACACAAGAAACAGCCACTCAAGCAAGCAGAACAAAAAGGCAAAATCTTGGTAGTTCTCATAGCCTTTCCCCTAAGGTTCAACCTACAAGTACTAGAAACCCTCTGGGAAGCACACACAGTCTCACCCCTCTGGTTCAGCTAAGGAATAGACTCTCAGGAAAATCACTCACCATCAATTCCCCTTATAGTCTCGTATCGTGGTAATGGCTCTCTGGGGAAGCACTCAATGTTAATTCCCCCTATGCCCCGCGTCAAAGAACTATAGACTCTCTGAGGAAGCACTCAACATCAATTCCCTCTATGGTCTCACATCGTAAATTATGGACACTCTGGGGAAGCCCTTACGTCCATTCTCCCAGTGGTCCATTACACTAGGTTCTTGCAGCCCTGTGTAAAACAATCATGCATTGCACACGTATTGGCCCAAGTAGACCTAAAGAACTACTTGGCTATCATTCTAAGGCACAATAGCATTACAGTACAACAGTTCCACTATCCTATAACTAGGCATGGAAATTGGAAAATTGCATAACAAGCAAATAAGAATGGAAAAACATCCAGAGTACATTAAAAATTACCCTATTCACATGAAATTACCTCTACTCAAGCAATCAAGAAAAGCATGCAAACAATAGGGGCAAAAAATGAACACACACAATTCTCCGTTCACGAGAATTGGTGGAATTGCAAAAAATACTCACAAACTTCCTAAAGAAAGGCACAAACCACCTACCTCAGTGCTAGGAGATCGATATACGTGAAACCCAACGATTTATTCTCCTTAGAATGTTGAAGATCTATGAAAATGTAAAAAACGCTCAACCCAAGACATCTTGAGAAAGAGGAGGAATTGGAATACAAGGCTCAAGTAGAAGGAAGAACTCACCACTAAGGATCTAACGCAATCGAAGGCGGCTGAAACAGAGATCAGACAGATTCACGGGAGCTCAGAGAAGAAACGTTGTCGTACGGGTCGCTCTCGGATGAATAACCTGGAGAAGAAGTCAGTTACGTCTGTCAGGCGCGACCCCGGTCCGTTTAATGAAAAAAAGAAAATACACGGCGTGTACTTCAAGGGTACATGGAATGTACTCTGTTTTTCCGTACTCTGCTTTAAGAGGCCTCAAAATCACCCCTACACATTGTGTGTGTGGCCCATACACTGCCAACACACGGATTCGAGCGGCAAAGGAGTACACGGCGTGTGCCTCAAAATTTTCCAGAAACCCTTATTTTCTCAAAAACTCTGGGAAAAGAAAGAGATACCTGAAAATGATGATCCGGGTTCTTACAACAAGACACTGAAACTTTGTATCCATAGTTATAGCCATATTATGATTTCTATTTTAAAAATATTATAATAATAATAATATAAGAAATTGTTGGGTTGAAATTGTTGTTATAAAGGGATGGTTAATTTAATCTAAGAATTTGTTTTAGAAAAATTCAGTTAAAACCAAAACTATAAGACGTCGTATTTGTAATCATCCTAAAAAATCATTTTATAAAAAGTGTAAACATATGGATCCCATAATATATTCTTTTAGAGTTAATTTTCACATTAGGATAAATTATTTATTCATGTATTTTTGGAATAGTTTTTGTTAAATATTATCTTATTTTAGAAAATGGTGGGATCCAAGAGAAACCAAACAAACAACCCATGTTAGATACAATAAAATTATTTTACAAATAAAATCTTCAATGCCATGGGATGTGGAGTTTAAATATTTAAAGATATACTTACCCAGTTTTCTCAAGCTATGAAAAATAAAATCATCCATGTTGAATTAATTCCTTAAACCAATAAGGATCAACTAGCTATTGAGTACTTTAGTGAACAATGACCACAATAATTTAGTGGACCATTTATCCACCGTTCTAAGAATAGTGTGCCAGCTCAATGTAAAAGATATTTTTTATGATATAGTATTCAAAAAAAAGAAAGTGATTTTGGACATATATATTTTAGATTAAGAATTTTATAAATTGTTAGAATTGATAAAGAACACCGAACCCAAAGATTCAATGGAATATATTAAGTTGGAATACATTAATAAATTATTTATTAATAAATAATTACATATATATCTTTAAAAAAGGAGAATCAATTTCACGAGCTTATGAAAATTGGGGGTGAATTAGTAAGATATTATGAATAAAACCTCACATGGAATGAAAAATACACATAATGTTTTTTTATCAATAAAGGAAGAGAAATCGATAGGTTCTTTAGTGGTTAAAATCCACTCTTTCAAATGGATCTAGATATTTGAGACTATTGGAGTAAAAAAAAACATGTTTGATGTGATCTAAAATTATATATGAAGTTTTCTTAATGGTCCCATAGATATGTAGACAAGAATATAAGAATAGAGTTTCAAGTTTGTGGGTCTAATTAAAATGGTGGAAAGAAGATCCAACCACCCACATGCTATTTTTTTGGAGAATAATCATGGGCATTTACTCAATGGGATGTGGAATTCTTTATGTGTGGTGGGAAATCACACAATTCTCATGAAGGTTGAAGAGACCTTAATAATACTTACAATATTATGAATTAAATGAATGAAACTACTAATGGTACACTGATGGTTCAATGTCTCAACTATAGGAAACAAGGGAACAATGCAATCAAGTGCACAAAACCATGGGTCCTTGTGGATAATCAGCATCTATATACAGAAAACAAATTTTGAAAGAAAAATATTATTCCATCACTACTGCAATATTTTAGTTTCAAAAAGATGTCATACAAGGTACACTTCTTATTAACTTAGTAGTAGAAAAAAGATTAATTTAATTTTGGTTCTATGTAATCCTTTTTTGTCCTACAGGTTTTCTATATCTACTTAATCGATATCCCAAAAAATCATTGTAGTGTATTAATAAAAGCACATAGTGGTGTGATAATTAAAATCCATGTTTTGGACTCTTCCCGTGTTAGCATCAGTTGGAATATTCTTCTAGGGATTCTCATAATCCATCCCCATGTATACATTTATTCTATATAGGGAATGGATAGGATCTCGTTATATAGAGAAAAATTAAAATATCAAGAAAAGCAAATCTATGTCTATATTTCAGGAAACACAATTATCCTATACAAATGAAAGGAATATCTTGAATCTCCTATGGAAAACCCGGCAACGGTGTGGGAGTGGATTACCAATGAAGAATAATTACATTATAAAATGGTTTAGATGAAGGAAATCATCAAACTTGTGGAAATTCCTATTATAAGAGAATATATTGATGTATTTCAGGATTATTTTCATATACATACACTAGATCATGAGATAGAGTACTCAATAGTGGTTAGAATAGATGCATTTCTATCTTCAAATTTCCCTATTCGATATCCCACATTTAACATGAGGAGTTAAATAAGCACCGGGAAGAGAATTTGTAAAAAGGGGATATAAGCCTTAGTGAATTGTATTGGGGTTCGCCAGTGTTACTTATAATGAAAAAGGATAGATCAATACTACTATGTATATATAACTAGGAGCTCAAAAGAATCACAATAATGAAAATGTATCCCTTATCAATGATTGATGAATTGTTCGATAAAAAGGATTGGATTAATACTTATTAAAGGTAGATCTTCATTATATATATCAACCACTAATGTTGAAGATGGAATATATATAGATGGAATAATATCATAAGAGTTGTGGAAAAAATAAGTTCATACTTATGTCGTTTTTTCTTTCTAATTCGCAGGAAATATTTTTGGTTTTGGTGAATATAGTTTTTAGGGACCACCCCAATATTTTTTTGGTAGTATTTATCGATGATATTCACATTTACTCAAGAGAAAGGAAGAACGTGAAGAGAATATAATTATTTTATTGGGGATTGTTATAAATATTAAAATTTATTATATGTTTGGAAACTGTGTCTTTTGGATGTATTGATTCACAATCATAGGGAACAGAATCAAAATTAAAAGAATTTAAATGGCCCCTTCAATGAAAAAAGAAAATTATGGAATGGACTAGACCCACAAGTGTAATGAATATTAATTGTATTCATGAATTATTAGGGAACCAATGACAATTTTAAAAAGGTTATCATCACTTTAAATCCCTCTAAATAAGTTAATATGAAAAGGGTTAATTTATTTCAATATACAAGAATGTGATGAAATATTAATTGATCACAAGAAGAGTCTGATTACTACACCTTCAGTCATACTAACATCAAGTGAAAAGGGTTTTTGTGACATATAGTGATAATTAAAACAATGTCTTGGGTTTTGTACTCATGGAGAATGAAAAATTGATAGCTTATGCCTCAGGACAAATGACTATCCATTATAAAAACTGTCGTACATATGATCTAGAGTCAACAGATATGATATTTACTCTAAATATTTGGTGGAACAACCTCTATGGAGGTAAGTGTGAAATATATAATGAAAAAAATTCATAAATATATATTCACACAGAATGATATGCATAAACAAATATTTATAGAGCTGATCACGATCTATGATTTTAATAATAACTACCATCCAAAAGGATAATAAATCAGCAGATGCTCTTAGAAAAAATAACCTAATACTATATCAATGATGCAGATTGAGAAAACCCATATCTTCAGGGATATGAAAATAATAGACCCGGAAGTCATAACACTAGTGAATTCCAATTAACATACCTAAATTATTAACCAAAAATCATTCCATGATAATATCAAAGAGGCCCAAAGGGATGATTTAGAGCACTAAAAAGGTTAAAAGAATTAAAGGAATGTAATATTCCTGAAATCCATATCGATTATGATGTTGTAATTCAGTTTGTAACATTGATTTTTATTCCTTCATCGCCAGGGTTAAAGAAGGATCTATTGGATAATGTGTACAAATGATATTTCTCCATCTATCTAAGAATCACCATTATGTACTACAATTTATGGGAGCACTTCTGGTGGTACAACATAAATAAAGATATCGATGGGTATACCTAAAAGTTCATGGTTCGTTATCATGCTAATGTGGAATGATAAATTTCCAAGTGGATGATGATACCCTTACTAATAACCATGTTGAAATGGGAGAACATCAAAATTGAATTTTTCTTATGTCTCCTAATGAAATCCTAATGATATAATGTGTTATGGGTTGTGGTGGAATGAATCACCTAAAAATATGACCACAACACTATTTTAGAATATTTATCAGTTAAATAACTACTAGTATATATGTAAAACAAGTGATAAGGTTTCATGGAGTTCCTCTTTAGTTCATATTTGATCGTGATTCAAGGTTCACTATTAAATTATAGATAAGTCTTCCAAAATATTTAACATTTAATTGACTTTATGTTTGGCCTATCATCCCCAAAATAATGGAAAATATGAAAGGATAATTTAGGAACTTGAGGAAATACTAAGAGATTACCCAATTTATTTTAATGTTGGAATGGAGAAACATATCCCATTAGATGAGTTCTCATACAATAACATCTTCAACTAGTGTAGTCAAATGGATCCATATGAAGATCTGTATGGGAATTGATGTAGAACTCCTATATGTTGGGATGAATTTTGAGAACAAATTTTAATAGGAAACGATCCTATAAATGTGATGAAAGAGAAGTTTCAATCCATATAACATTATATAAAATATATTTTGAATCTGTAGAAGATATATTATAACAATACCCAATGGGAATTCTAGTTTGAATTTGGATATAAATATTTACTATGAATATAACCATAGAAGGAAGTCATATTGTTTGGAAATAAAGTGAATATTTTCCATATGTAAATTATCCCCAGTGAGATTATAGAGGAATAAGAGCAGTATCTTAATGGATTTTACTTCTACCAAGTATAGCTCAGGTTCATGATGTGTTACACGTATCTCTCCTAAGGATGTACATGCCTGATCACTCATATATATTGAAATTCGCGGTGGAAAACTAGAGAATGAACTATAGTATGAGGAGTATCCAGTGAAGATCTTTGACCATAGAGAAAAATTTATAAAATACAAGATAACTGACATTATAAAAGTGAGTTGGGGGAATTATAAATTCAAGGTGGTGATGTGGAATCTAGGGGAAAATGAAACAAAAGTACACTCTTCTATTCTCATCCAAGATTATTATACTAAATTTTGGGGATGAAATATCTAAATGGGGGAAGAATATAACAATCCATAGTTAATGATTTTTTTTTCAAAAAATAATTGTTTCTTATATAATATTATATTTTATTATACACATAAAAACAAAAGTTAAAAAAATAAATTATTTTAAATAAAAAAAATCATTACACTAATTACTTTCTAAAACCATTAAAATAATTAACTTTATAATTGAAAAAATATATATATTAATAAAATTAGAAATGAATGATTCGGATCCTTCTAATATGTTCGAATCCTCACTCACACAACCAACACAATACAAAAGAAAAGAAATATTATTAAACTAATCAAAATATTTTAAAATTGAAACATATATAACCTTGGGATTAATTTTAGTGAATATTTAATGTAATGATTTTGTATCTATATGATGTAATATGACTGCTCAAAAAATTACCCAAACATCGACAATAGTGAACATACCATTGTGAATAGTAACATGAATGTGGGAAAGTAATTTAAAAATGAAATAAATAAATATTTTTAAACAATAATTATCAAGATAAATTCATGAAAATATAAATAATATAATTCCATAAAATAAGTATCAATTTTAAAAACCCAAATAAATTATAAACACATTTCTAATTAAATATATTTTATAGAGTTTCCCAACAAATCATAATTTTTGTATTGAAAATTAAAAAAACCTATGTTATAAAAATATTTTGATGAAATTATTATAATTTTTAAATCATCGTGTTTAAATTTTCGAAGGGTTTTTTTGTAATTTTTTTGAAATATATTAATTTCCATGTGAATAGTAAAAATTCATTTTACTATAACTGTTGTATTTTAACATACTTAATTGTTGATGTAATACTTATCGAATAAATTACAAAAAAATATTAATGGTTTTGAACATATTAAATTTAATAAAAGAGTCATTTAAATTTGATAATTTTGTTTTCCCAACCAGGAAAGTATTTTCCTAATTCTAGATTCGATTGTATTACATTAAAATTAAATTTTTTTTCCAATTTTACAAACTTATATATAAATATAAATTATTATTCAAATAATAAAGTAGTTTAAATACCTAAAAACATTATATTTTAGTTATTTATGGTTAATTATTTTAAAAATATCACTGTTAGAAGGTTTACTATGGATATAGAATTATATTCAATATTTTATTCTAAAAACAACCCTCTTACCAAGTATATTTCGCTTCTCTCCCTCCTCATGGAAAACCACTAATATCCTAGTTACTAACGCCAAATTTCTACCCAAATACCCTCTTTTATGCTTCATATAACTCTTAGGGGTGTTTTATAGTAATAAAACTCCATGATTTTAATAATTTAATGGTCGTTGAGATGGAACCACTCCAATAAAGTGGTATTTTCCATCCATCATATTATTTTATTTTCATTTCTTAATATCAAATCCTTTTTATCATTTAAAACTCAACCCATTGTAAAAAAATTACACCATTTTTTAAAATTATTTTGATAGTGAAAATATATTTTAAAATTGTTTATTTTTATTAAAATCATATATTATACATCTCACACCTCCACATCGATTGAAATCCCGTTAATGGATAGTCAATCACCTACGAAGAAATTGAAATATCTTTCCTTATAACCAACTTTATAGATGGTTATAATAAATTATATATGATATATAAATGTATAAATATATGTATTTATTATTATATAATTAATTATATATATGTATAAAGTACATTTCAAAAAATAGAAAAATTAAAACAAAATGGATTTTTTTATAGAAATCATGATTTTAAAATGTTTTACCTTTAACCAAGGTATTTAAGAAATATGATAAATTTTTAGTAATTTATTAATAGTTATAAAAAATAAAATAATTATTCCTTTGAAATGTTTTAATAAACTTATTTTTATTATTCATGAAGTGGAAAATGATGATGTAAATCTGGATTCAAGTTAAGGGGATTCTTAAACCCAAACTCTTTCTTTTGGGTTATCTATTATTTAACATTTATTTAAGTATGAATTCTCTTATAATATCTAAAATATTCCATTTAAATATTTTTTCACTTTCCATTCATGTATATATATGTTTCTACCATTTTAAAATGTTTTTTAATCCATTAACAACTCTTTTTAAATAAGGATTCAATTTCAAAAACATCTATTGAATCCTCTTGTGTTATTTATCCTTTATATGAAAGAATGATATTTTATAAAAATTTATTACCAACTTTATTCATTTTATAGTCTTAAATTTTATTTCATGAAATATAAAATGTGAAATATTTCACAAAATCCATTCAATTAAATTAGTTATTTCATAACTATGATTGTTATCCTTCAATGTCTATTGATTGATTAGGACAATTAAATGATGTGATAGGTAGGACTTGAATTATATAGACCTCTAATGAATTGGGTAATGTGATATATTCCATGATATAATGTGTATTATTCATGAAAATGATGCTATTTTTTTCCAAATGATGATGTTCTGATTTGTGCACATATGTTATGCATGGACATGATCATAGCTTTATCCACATCTATGTGTGGTAGTAAAAAACTATGTTATGATGTTTAATTATTATGAATATTCCACAGTCCATGACATTATAAAATGTTTATATCATGATCATGATGATGATCCTAAGCTTATGATATATAAATTGTGGATATTTAGACCCATGTTCTATTGATTCATTTCCCTTATTCCCCCCAAAAATGGTCTTTTAGCTCAGTTTTTTCTTTGAAGTACATCCTAAAGTGACTAAATGTTCTAAGGAAATCATGATAGATCTAGAAAAAAATAAGATGATTAAAATAATTTTTTATTATATATAATTAATTCTTGAGCCTTATTTTTCCAAGGCACTTAAAATTTATATCCTGGATTTTATCCTTATTATGTTGTTTAATTTAAAAATAATATAATATTCATGTATGATAATATTGGGTCACACTACTATCAAGATTGATATTACTTTCTGAACCAACCCGGATGTGATATCCATCTTTTCAGATCCAAAACATCTTGATGGGGCCTAAGACTCATCCTCCCCACCTTGGAAAAAATTAATTCAACCATGTTCCTCAAACATCTTTTGAATATAGAAACTATATTGGGGACTATGATTCACTAATCCTGATATTCTATTATCTCTAAATACACTATTAACACTTGAAAACCAATAGATGTGGGAATTCAATAAACCTCATGGCCAATTCCCAATCCATCAATATCCCAAAGGAAACCTTAAATACCTGAATCTTAATAAATAACCTTCCTCAAACAATCCTAACAGATTATATTTGAACAATATTTTTCCAATTCTCAAATCCATCATCATCCATGCTGAATCATCAGTGTCAATCCTCTAAGGAACATCAAAATAAAGGGTATTGAAATACATCCCCAGAGTGAATGGCTCATGAAGAATCCGTAGTGGTTTTTAGAACCAATATAAAATAGAACACCCTACAAGGGGATCCTATAACAAAATAAAATCCTTTCCCAATATGGATAATGAACCCTCAATTGGGTTCCATCGCAAAAATTATTTTTGAGAAACACCTAACTCATAAGATTATCCAAAGGAAACACCATAATTGAAAGGGAATCCTAATGAAATTTAGATACCACAAATGCGTACTCAAATAGGCCCCTCAGACCAATGTTAACTCTATGTAATATCACATTGTTATACCAAATTTCCTATGAAGCTAACCTATCCCATTTATCTAACTAAACTATACCAGGAGAAACATACTATAAAAAATCACCTAAGTAATATCAAGACTCTGCCTTCCAGTAATTGTATGAAGGGTCCTAAAAAATACAGTTAGAGTCCTCAATCCAAGATATCAAACAAGATCATGACCCTTATATAGGACTTAAAAAATACATCCCAACCGACAAGATTATTTTGAATCAAAAATCAAATAAATCATACCACCAATGAATTCCCATTCCAAAATACCTTCCAATAAACTCTCTCATTGTTTAAAGGATTCAACCCTTGCAATAATTTTGAATTTTTTAGACGGGACTATACATAATTTCAATTCTAACACCAGGGTGGAAAATAGTTGAAACACCCCTAGGAAGGGAAAGTAAACATTGTACACCTCATGTTCATTGACTGTAACCCCCAATGATCCTCCATAGCTGTGTACCACATTCCATCCAATAAGAACCCTTCCCAAGTACTTGATGTGAACTTTATCTACATAGTGTTTCACTCAAATGGGGTACCTGAAAATGTACCCCACATTAGGCCATGTTCTTTATGTGGCCCATATTAATGTACTTTATATGGGGTATTTCCATATAGATTACATGGATTTGTATCTCATTTAAGGGGTGTCTTAACATTTACTCGACCACACCTTGACTCTCACCACACAACATGTCCCAAATACTCATATTGTTTAGAAATCATCTTCCACCACTCTCTCAAAAGAACACATGATGTGTGTACTTCAATCAAACATTTTGTGACCGGGTTTTAGTTAATGGGAAACCCTTTTGATCACCTAGAAATCATATATTTTTCACAAAAAAACTCCAGATTAACCTTTTAATTGTCCCTAAAAACGCAAAATACAATTTTAAAATAAAAAATTACTATCATATGAATATTTATGGATAAATCATTTAATAGGGAATAATCATGGGTAAAAATCACTGAGTATCAAGCCTAAATCTACATCGCACCGCCAATACATCTCAATCTACTTCATCTAATGATCCCCAAAGACATCTCTGACTTCTCCCTCTAGCATTTTCAATCATCTAATGGAAATAAAGGGGTGAATACCCTAGGAATTTAGAAGAATCCACGGTAGAGGAGAGAAAAAATAAAAGACAAAATAGAAAAATAAAAATAAAAATAAAAGAATAAGAAAAAGGGGCATGGGTCTAGCAATATTTCATAACACAAGGTTATTCCGGGAATAGGTATAAATCCCAATATCTGACTCAACCATAGAGTTATAATTCCAATCCTAAGATCACAAAATAATATATCACTAAAAAAACACATGAATATATAATATTTAATTATTTCAAAATTAAATATTTTGTAAAAATTTGAATGGATATTAATTTTATAAAACTCCTATAATATTATGATCATGATATGATTGGACTAATAGAGTAGCCAAAAAACTATTATCTATGACCGTACAATATGATTAAATATCATTTTTTCCAATAAAAAGACCCCATGAAAAAAATTCTTATTTTCAATATTTTCTTGAACTATCAGGATGGTTATAATGGAAAATAGATTGTTTTGTCTAGGGAAATATCATACCAATATTTATACCAATTATATCAATATTGATTGTTACTTATTTTTTAGTCTTTTTATATAAGATATTATTTAGGGGAAAATAAATATTTTATTTTTTCCATTATTCTCATATAATGAATGCATTGAACTTATTATGTGAAATATGGATCCTAGAATAGATCCTTAGTAAATATATAGGTCATATTAACTAATGATCCTGTCAATTGGATTAATTCCTTGTATTTTATGTTTATTATTTTAAGCATTATGCATTTATATTAGAGTGAATTAGATGATATTAAGTGATGGGTGCATCTTATTATAGATTCTTAGTAAACTTGTAGGTATAATAAGATAACTATCTGGGGTATTTTGAATATTCCTACCATTTTATGTAATATATTTTGGTATAGGGACTCAATGATGTGGTTTTTATGTTCACCATTATACATTTAATTGTTGTGATATCGTTTATTATTTTAATCCATGTTACCAATTTTTACCATTATCATATAATCCATTGATTACATTATTCTCATTTTATCATATATATGGAATCATTTTACTTTTTATTCATGTAATGTTTTGTGTTTCATTTTTATACCTTGTTTTCATTTTATATATCCTACACCATGATAGGATGTTGATCTCAACATTTTTATTTTCCCCATTTCCCTAGGGAACCAAGAAGAATTATACATATGATCAATGAATTAATAGATTAATAATAAATTTCATCTGTCTTTTTGATGTAATTTATATTCCCATTGAAATATAATGAAAATATATATACCTAGTCTCATAAGAATTATTATATTTTAATCCATTATATTACTATACAAGAATTATATTTCTATTATAATAAATTAGCATAGACTCTGAGTTACTGGAGTCAGCGTATTTATAGGTGGAGGTAGAGAGAAATTACCTCAATATTTTCCAAATCTATAATGATTCAGTCCATTGAATCCTTACGTAACATTATTATGACTTATTTTACCATTAAATGAATCTTCATTCAATTTTTCTAAACATTTTATTCATTACATGATCACAATAAAAATGTTAAGATATCAAAATACCCATAAAATGAAATTCTATCCATATAAAACATATTCATGAAAATATTTATTATATTATCAACCATATCAGAGTGGATGAAAATCATGAAACTATGAAATATTGGTAGAGATCCACACAATCAAAATTCCATCCTTCTATAAGTAAAAGTGTTATAAGGCTATGTGAAATTTATTTTATCTTAATATTATGGAGCCATATACACTTTTTATAACAAAATTAACTTTTTAATAATCTAAAGTTAGAGCATTCTAATAATAATTTTACAATGCTATAAATAAATAGAAATATTAATGGGTATTTTCTAGGGTTTAAATTAGGGTTCTAATAGTCTATATATTTAATATCATGAAATATTATATATGAAATGTACCATCATATAACTATTTTGTATGTTATAAATCACATAAAAATCATGTAGATAACATAGTAGAAACATTATAATTGAAGAATAAATGAAATAAGATATATTGATTTAAAATAAAATTTATTTTCATAAAATTTATTTATAAATTAATATATTTTTGTATTATGATTATAATATAAATTTATCAGACCTTAATTAATTATTGGTAGTTTTATAAAACCAGTTTTAATATAAAAATCCGTATTTTTTAAATAAATGATGATTTCTAATAAAAATTAAATTTATCACATTTATGAAATTAATTTAAAAACATTGAGTCAATTTTTTAATTCATAATGTTGAAAAATTACTTGTGCAAATTTTTGGGATTTTTCAAAAGTAGTTGAATTTTAGGTGAATAGTGAAATACATTAATTTATGGTATCAGCTAAATACATGAATTATTGAGTCATGGATGGTGTATTTCCAATCTAAGAACCTTTAATTCAAACTCACATTCAATATTTAATGTATTGGGTCAAAATTATGAACACTATTAATTGTATTTCTCCAAAATAATAGCAAAATGAATAAAATAATTGAAATCACTCTTCTCCCCCCACTATAAATATCACCCACACCACCACTTATCCTCATAATTCCAAATCCTTGAATAATATAAATATTCTACCCAATCCTCTACCAAGTCTCTCCCCCTTGTCTAGGTGAATTTTTTCTAAAAAAATACAAAACCCAATTGCCGAGGGAGGTTCTAAAGGGGAAGAGGTTCAAGAGGTAAAATCCTCATTATTTTTCATTTAATTTTTTTCAATTAATTTTATTTTATTGTCCTTTAATTACCTCTTATACCAATGATTCATGATCAATATACTATATTTTATATACTCTAATTTTATTATGATAAGTTGTATAACCACCATCAATTTTCTTCTATTCCCTCTTGTTCTAAAAATGAAAACATCGTGTGTGAGTTGTCGATTCACCATCATAATAGTTGGTGATTTTTTTTCTATTATCACCATAAAGTCTACTCATAAAACCATTATATTGGTTAAAAATATTTTAAAATTTATATTTAGTCTTATTTATAGTTATAGAACCCGTATATATTCAAAATAATAAATTATAAAACAAAAAAATTCGTGATGGTTGAAAATATACAAAAATAATTTAAATAGTTTTCATTAATTTTTATTATAATTAATCATCCTCGTATATAGAAATAAAATTATATATAAGATCAATAAATATTTTTTATTTTAATTAATATCATATAATATTAATTGAGGATAATTTATCCAATTTTACATGATCATTCATGCATGTATACAAGTTAGTTGATCATCAAATCTAAGGAAATGAACACTCCCAAATGAAAAATTGAATCTTATAACCCATTAAAAAGACTATAAATGAACATAATATAATAATATAGACCAAAATAAATGTGTAATATGTTATTAATTAAATTATTATGTAATCTATTTTCATTATATATAAAATTATGTACATGTACAAAAAACTTTTAGACATAAGGTAAGGGGCTCTCTCTGAACCCCCATTTTTCCCTTCAGGTTACACTTTCTCTATATTTTCCCAAATGTAATTATTAATTATTATTGTATTAAATTCTTAAATTCTATGTTTAGGTTACCAAATTACATACCAAGATCAATTATTCTTTATTTGACATAGATATACATATTTTATAATGTCCCATTTTCAATTCCTCCAAATATGTAATCCTAGTTAAATTGAAATTCTTGATTTCATACCAATTTTCATGTACAATCAATAAATTGTTTTAATACATCCTTATTTTTTTTAAATAACCAATTTTATCTTTATAAACTACACTATCTCATTTCTTGTCCTATAAAAACAATTATTTCTTTTCCATTTTAATAAATCATTACAATTTTCACTTAAAAAACCATGTGGCTCATTTAAAATTTATCTTAAAAAAATATTTTTATTTGTTTTCACATCTATTTGACTTATCTTATCTTTTTTTTGCCAATTTTTCTTATTAATGTCCATGTATGATTTAAATCCACTATTTCATGGACAGCTTTATAATACAGCCATTTTTTATGCCTTATGACATGACTACGATGCCCATTTTATTCCATAGGTAACCCTTATGTTAATTCCTCATATATGATTCTTATTGTGGAACATATATGAATGAACCTATTATTATGGGTGCACCCAAATAGTTCTCAAATTCATTGGTTAATGGTTAGTATCATGATACATCATGTTAGGATAGGGAGTAAACATGATTCCATTATGGGACTTGGTCTGTCATGTGAAATGTTCTTGGTAGTTAGCCTTTACTCATGATCTTCCATGTACAATGGTCTTGGATTTTATACTTGAATGATGCATATAAAATGTTTTTTATTTCACCCATATTCCTCGGATTCCATGATTATATGACCCATGTTATACATGTTCTAATTCATTATGTTTATTCATCTTCTGTTCAATTTTATGTCATCTTATTATTTAATTTAACGCATGTGCTATGATTTATTTATATGTTTATTTTATTTTTAGGATTCTTTGCCCATCATTTTTTCATGTAGTCTCTAGGATATCCTATAATGATCTAAGATCTCAAAGTATGTGAAGAACTCATTATGGTGTTTTAATAAATGATAATTTATTTTTATTCCATGTTTTCATTTTTATGAACCTAATCATAATCGTGAAAAAGACTTTATAATCATTGTTTATTATTTGAAGTCTATATTGATTAAAATAATCAAATAAAATGTTTAAAATTCTAGGGTCATTATTGTTGGTATTAGAGAATGTTCTTGTTATTTTTGGATATTAGGATTAGGAATCATTTGTAAGAATATAGATGATTATTCTATCACAATGGATACCCTAGATTGAAACTTTGGGAATCAGAGATATTATAAAAATATAATTTACCTATTTAACATTCTATGTATTCCAGTTTCATTTTTATACGATTATTATCTATGTATTGAAGCCCCCCCCCAAATTGTAATTTATTTTTCTAACTTAATTGATGGAAATAGAGAACCTATTTAAAAAATTAATGTTATAGGCAATGTGATGAATCTGTCAATTATATGCAAAATCATATGGGAATGAGAGATCAAAAGAGTATGAAAGAACATTCTCAATTGGATCAACTTATGAATAATAACATGAGTCTTATGGAATTCCCTCCTTATCTTAAGAATGATAAAGTTTCAGTTGAATCCTTCTTTAAAAAATGGCCTCCCATATTTAGTTGATCTTATGATACCCTCATCATGGAATAGTGGATTAAATCCATTGAAAATAAATTATTGGTACTCATGTGCTCAAAAGTAGAGAATTTTCTGCTGGAGCTCTATCATATTTATGGAGTGGATGATCAGTGGTGGACACTTATCAACAACATGATGTCCAAGGAGGAAATTGATTCCATGGAATGGGAAGCTTTCAATAAAATATTTTCCAAATAATATTTTACGTAAAATCTCCATCTTAACTTGGATAGGTAGTTTATTAATATAATTAAAAAGGAAGAACAGTCTATCAGGGTGTATAAATTAATGTTCTCAGGAATTCCATGATACAACATCATCTTTGTTATGAACACTTGAATAAAGGTGGATATATTTTTTAGCGAACTTAATTTGATTAAAAAAGGTGGAGATTTGAGAGTCCAAAATTTATGATGGGATTTTCCATCATGCCCATAATGTTGAAATGGATATCAGAAACTCATAGTGGTATCATGGTACTAGAGACAAAAAGTGGAAATAGAGTTTAATATGGGATTATCAATAGATAATTGCCATGATTGAAAGAAAAACCAAAATCCCTCATGTCAAATCGTTGGAATAAGAATCCTAGTAACTACGTAAATGGTTCTATGAGATTATTTAAATGTGGAAGAGTGGGGAATCTGGATAATAAATACTGAAGGGATATGAAGAATCCCACTAATGTAGAAGAATAATGGAAGGTTAAAATCATTACTCAACCAATAGTGAAATGTTTCAATAGTAAGAAATAGTTGAATTATTCGGGTTATTTAACTAGATAATGGGTTGTTGGAGAAAATTTACAATAACCCCATCCAATCCTTCAAGGAAGGTCATATGCTATCACTAGTACTAACGTGCAGCACCAAAATGATGTGGTGATAGGTGAAATTTTTATTCATTCAAGAATAGAGAACATACTATTTTAATAATATTCTATGCATTCTTTCATATTAGGAATCTGTAGTAGATCTATTCAAACATCACCTAAAAATATGGAGTTTGAGTTATTTCTGGTAATGAAAAATAGAAAAATTATTAAAACCAAATCATATAACTCCTCCATGATTAATATTTTTGGACTGAGCCTCCCTAAAAATCTTGACTGACTACTATTGGTGGAGTTTTATGAGGGTTTTTCATGGATTGTATTTCTTCATATAAATCCATAACCAAATGTTAGTTAAGAGAGATCACTCTTCACATCCCTAGGAATCCTCGATTTATGTACAACTGTAAGGAGAATGATAAATCTCCTCCAAAATAATCATCTCAATTGTGGATATTATTGCCTTATGAAAAATAAAATCTTTGTCAAATGGATGAGATTTATTAAAAGATCACACTCAAAGATAGGCCCATTGAAAAGGACTACACAGATGTGTACATTGAAAAAATTATAATCTCCATCATGACCGAGAGTTTGAGCTATCAATTGAACTTATAGATGAATCTCTTCCAATATCAAATACATCTTCTTTAATGTCAATAATTGATTTAGGGGAACAGAATAATAAGTTACTAAATAATCTAGAAAAGGGTTTTATATTCTTGAGTGATTCACTCGGGGGTGGGGGGGGTCACCAGTCCTCTTTTTCAAGAGAATGTATGGATCAATGCTTCTCCGCATTGATTATCCTGAGCTCGATAAAATCATAATGAAGAAAAAAGTTCCCCCTTCTATAGATAGATGAATTGTTCTTTCTACTAAGTGGGGATAAGTTTTTCTATAAGGTGGAACTTTAATCATTATATCACCAAATAAAGGTGAAGTAGTATTATATTCCTAAGAGCACCATTAAAAGAATGTATGGTCACTATGAGTCTATAGTGTTCTAATTTGGAATCACTTATGATCCAACAATTTTCATGGACATTATGAATTAAGTCCTTATATATTACCTAAAAAAATTATTTGTCTTTATTGATGATACTATAATATAATCCAAGAGAATAGTGGATCATTGAGAATCATTTTAATACTATGATAAAGACATTGCAAAGGGAGAAACTACATGAAATTTACATTAAATGTGACTTATGGATGGAATATGTATCATTCCTGTTGAATGTTCTCAACAGTAATGAAATATTTCTGGACACTTATAAAACAATAGAAATTGAGGAGTGGCCCATGCTATCATTTGTAATTCAAATACATAGTTTCCTTGGTGGTTCTTTGTATTACTCAGGATTTTTGAAGAAATTATCATTAATTTCAAAACCCACTGACCAAGAAAACTCGGATGAAAGTAATGTTTATATTGATGAGTGAATGTGATGACTACTTCAATGAGTAGAATAAAAGTATTGTCACTGCACCATAAATCACACTTCTTGTAAAGTGGGGAACTATATTTGGTTTAAAATGATTCTTAAAAGAAAGTATTAGGATATGTACTGATGAAAAATGATAATGTGAAAGAATAGTCTTCAAGGCAGTTGTAAATTCATAAGAAAACTATCCAACACATGATCTAGGGTTTATGGCTATGATATTTGTGTTGAAAATATGGTGGCATAATATCTATGGGTAGAATTTTTAGATGCACACATATCATAAGGGCCTCAAATATATATTCACATTTAAGGATCATAACATTCTCCAATATTTATGGTTAGATCTGATCATGTATTGTGATTTCTCAATCCATAATAATCCTAGTAATGGAAATAAGATGATAGAAGATCTAAGTCGAAAAGATCCTTCATATTTATCAATGATGATAATTTATAAGGATCCAATATTCTTTGACCTTTATTGGATCGACATGGTAATACTTTTGCAAGGAAAATCATAAATCCTTTATCAAATTATTTCTCAATCATCCCATGTGGAGAAAATAATAGATTCTCGAATAAATGATGATGAAATTTAGAAAAATGTGGATTCTATTACAAATGGGAAAACCATAGAGTTCAAAATTGATGTAGTAGTCATTATATTTGGGTCACTATTATGTCTACTAACCAATATATAGATAAAAGAAGAGATTCTGAATAATTCACAAAAATCAACTTTCTCTTTTCACCTATGAAGCACAAATATGTATCAAGATATCTGATAACATTATTGTGGGTACAATATGAAGAAGGATATAATTGAATATACATCAAAGTTCATTGTATGATATAAAGTTAATGTTGAAAGGAAAAAGTATAAAGGTGATATGAAAACACTACCCATACCAACATGGATGTGGAAAAACATTACCACGGACTTTTTCATCGTACATCCAAAGACATCAACAGGTCATAATGCTATATGGGTCATTGTGGATAATATTACCATGATAGATAACTTTATCACAATTTTAGAGGACATATAACATGATCAATATTGAAATACATAATTAAAATATTTGGTAGGAATCATAGAGTAAAACAATCAATTTTACCCAATAAGGATCCAAGATTCACTTCCATGTTCTGGAATAGTCTTTAACATCTTTTAAACACTAAGCTGAGCATTAATACTACTTATCATACTCAAATTGACTTCTTATAAGATCAAATAATTCAATAATTAAAAGTAATGTTGAGAGAATGTTATATGTGCATGAAGGGAGATAAGACTAATATCAAACTATGGAAAATTACACATTAAATAATAATTTCCACTCAATAATCCAAATTTATTTATATGAAAACATTTATTGGAAAACCCGATGAACACCTAAATTCTGCGATGATGTCAGTTAACGTACGATTCTAGGACATGAAATAGTTGATGAAATGGTCAAAATGGGAAAAAAATTAGTTAAAAATCAATGCAACCCTATGTTGATAAAAGATATACACAATCAATTGTCTATGAGACTTGGAGTATAAGTATAGAGACATGATATTCCTCCACGTATCTCTATGGAAGAGGATCATAAGATTTGAGATGAATGGATAGCTGAGTCCTCGGTATATCATAGCCTTCGAGATTCTTGATAATGTTGGAGATGCAGATTATTGACCAAAACTTCCAACAACCATGTCTCATGTACATTATTCATTTCATGTATCCAGCTTAAGAAAGTATACACCAAATCCCTCACTTGTACTGAATCCAGATGTGGTACAACTGGGGAATGGTCCCTCTTATGTGGAGAATCCACTGATTATCATGGATCATAGAGATAATGTTATAGGCAACAAGAAAACACACCTGGTTAATGTAATATTGTGTAACCATAAGTATGAAGAGGAAACATAGGAACTAGAGGTTAAAAGGATGTGCACATTACCACACATTTTTTCAATATAGCCTGTAAAACAAATTTTTAAGGGGGAAATTTCATTGGTGGTGGGGGGGGGTATGTAATGAGAAAAAGATAATAAAATTTACCTTCTTATAATTATGTTACATTGTATAAATCACCTAAAAACTAATAGATAACACAATATAAATATCATAAATAATGAATAAATGAAATAATATGTATTTATATAAATTAAGGAACCTACACTAATAGAATAGTAACATGACCTTTGGAATAGTAATATAACCACTAAGAGTAGTTAAACAACCAAAAGAATATTACCCTCACCCATTAAATTATAAATAAAATTTTGGTATCTAATTAAATAAAATATTTTATAATTATATCATCGAATATGTAAATAAGTGTTTTAAAAATAATAAATTATTTATTGATATTTGTATGAAATGTAAATGTTTAATAAATTTTTTATAATTAATATAAGGATTAAAAAAATATTTTTCATAATATAGATTCATTAATTAATATTCCTTTGACTAATGAGTATAAGATAATTTTATGTGACTTTAATAAACTATTCAATGTTTTATAGAATCAGTTATAATCTTAAATTCATCATTTTTTAAATAAATTGTGATTTTAATGAAAAATTTAATATATCACATTTATGAGACTAATTTAATAAAATTAAGTCAATTTTTTGAATTCTACAAAAAAAATTGGTATGGTGAATTTTGGGTATGTTTCTAGAATAGATGAATTTTTGGCGAATAGTGAAATATAATAATTTAATATATAAGCTAAATACATGAATTATTTTGTCATGGATGATTCATGGATGATTTAATCACCATTTATTCTAAATAAAATGAAATATATTATATATTTAGCCCCAATAATCAACATTATTCATGGTCTTGAACTAAAATAATAAGAAAATGAATAACATAATAAAAATCACCCCCTCCTCCAAATTTTTATTACCACCCCTACTAATCAAACTTCCAAATACATGATGATTTTCCATATTATAACCATTAATATCCCAAGCCTCTCAACCCTTGTCCATGAGCCTATATTGTAAAGAAAATATGAATCTTAATTTCCTAAACATATTATCAAGGAGAAAAAGTCTAGGATGTAAAATCCTCTTTTTATGTCTTTTAATTTTTGTTTTCAATTTATTTTCTTATCAACTCATCACTTCCCTATGCCGAAGTGGAATGATATCTAATGTATCATTCATATAATATAATTTTATTATTTTAATTTTTATATCTACCATCAATTATATTAAATTTCACTTTTTTCTAAAAATGAAAAAGTCATCCATGAGTGGTCGATTCCCCACCTTTATGGATAAGGATTTTATGTTTTATAATACTAAATTTATGGATGGTAATAAAACCATTAAATTGTGAAACATTTTTTTAAAATTTATATTGAAACATTTTTAGTTTTATGAAAACATTATATATAAATAATGATAAATAATAAAACAAAAAAGTGTTTTTGAGGATAGAAAATATGCCAACATAATCTGAATGATTATCATTAATGATTTATCTAATGAATCATCATCAGATCCAGAAAAATGATATATAATTTCATTTAATATTATATGATTTCATTAATAATATATATTATTAATTCTGTAAATCTATTCTGATTTTACATGTTCTTTTATACATGTATACTGGTGATCCAATCATGAAAAACAAGGAAACAAACACTCCTAAATGATGATATTGAATATTATAACTCTAAAAGGTCCATAAATTAACATAAAAATAATATTAAAGGAAATAGTTGTTTTTAAGGTTATTAATTAAATTATTAATGAATCTAAATTCATTATACATGATATTGAGTACTAGTGTAGAACACTTTAAGACATAAAGTAGTAGATTCTATCCAAACCCCCATTTTTTCCATCGGGTTACACATTCTCTCTCTTTACAACAATTTAATTGTTATATATTATTATTTAATATTACTAAATTATCTATTTATGTTCTAAAAATATTTACCATAATCAATTATTTTTTCTTTTATGGTAAAATATGTGTGTTATAATGTTTCCTCCTCAATGTCTCTCAATAAGCAAGCCCGATAAAAGGGAACTTCCTGCTTTCATACCATTTTTCAAGTTCACTCCTTAATATATTTTAATATACAATTATTTTAAAAAAATCAATCATTTATTCAGGATAGAACAACTTGGTTTATTTTTTGTTTTATTCAAATGATTATGCCATTTCCATTTTAAATAATCATTAAACAATTTCCTTAAACTACACTAAGTTGCTCATTTCTAAAGTATCCTAGGCACTCTTTTTACATGGTATCACTTTATGATGACATAAATTCATATTTTTTATTCATATCTTTTATTATTAATATCCATTTGTTATTTAAATCCATTCTTTCATGGAAACTATTATGAAACTCACATTTTTTATGCCTTATAACACGATTATGATACCCATTTCCTTCCATGGGTAAACCTTATGTTTGTTTCTTATCGGTGATTATTAATGATGAACCCATATTATTGATCATTTTATGATTGGTGTGAATGAATAAAACTCCAATTTATTGGGAAATTTTTAGTATTATGAGAAATCATATTTAGATTTGGAATAAACCTGATTCTTTTATGGGACTTGGTCTGCCTTGTGCAATGGTCTTTGGAAGATAGCCTTAACACATGCTCTACCCTATGAAATGGCCTTGGTAGTTATACATGACTCATTCTTATTTAATTTTTTATTTTATCTTTTTGACATATTTCTATGATTCCATGATTATATGATCACATGTTATACATGTTATCGTTCATTATGTTTATTAATATTCCATGCCATTTTATTTCATCATGTTATGCCTTTTGACCAATGAGCTACAGTTTATATATAGGTTCATACCCTTACTGAGATTTTGAAGTCAAATATTTTTTCACGTTTTCCCCAAGAAACCCTATAGAGTTCATAGAGCTCATTACAGGTTAAGAGATCATTATGGATGTTAAATTAAATATTTTTTTATTTTGGTGTCTTGTTTTAAATTTTATGTACCTAATCATTCAAGGAAACTATACATTACAATCAAAGGATTGTATTTAAAGGCTATTTATGCTTAAAATAATTTATTAAAATGAGTAAAATATTGTATTATTACAATAAATATACTCTAGTAATTCATTTTTGTTGTTGAAATCATATCAAAATTTCCATTTTATATGATGATAATTCCACTGTTCTTAGGGGATACATAAACATGGATCCCTTAAAAGATTTCTAACAAAAGGTAAATTATCTGCTCATACAACATCTTGATTATCTAGTCTTTAAAAAATTACCCAATTTTCAATTTATTTATCCTTTTCTACCCACCATTCCTTCAGTTATGACTTTGTGTTTATTCAATGCATGTACATACTGGATTTAATCATTTAACTTTAAAAAAACTACATTATAATTTTTCTATTTGCATCTAAAAATGATAAAAATATTTATTATTTCCATTTATATAATTCTATTGAGATAACCTGTGTTAATAAATTGGTATTGCCTGAAATTTTTGTACTATAATGTGGGTGGTAGTTCATTGAATAAATATATAGGTGGCTCTTGAATAGATGGAATGAAAACAGATTTTCCATTGAAAAATATTATTTGGTTAATTATGGAGAGTCATGGAGACTAATTAGGATGACATACATGTTTTAATATAGAGGTTTAAAATATATATATATAAACCTAAAATTATATATTTGAGATTTAGTCATAAAAATATATTTGTCTAGAACTTTTGAGAGAGATTAGTAAATTAGAGATTGTAGGAATGAGGAGAATCTGAACAAGATATTATTAACCATTATAATGGAAACTATTTATGCAATTTATACATTATTATAATAATGAGACATATTATTATCCCATCATTGATAGTAGGACTCATTATTATTGATATTATATATATAATTCATGCACATGGAAGATAAAGGATATGGATTTTAAAAGATATTAATATATATAAATTACTGAGTTAATGGACTATATTCCATATATGATCGTTGAAATATATAACTTAAAAATATGTGAGATGAATATTATGAGCATGGAAGACCAATTATAATAATTAATAACTTAGATTATGTGAATAATTGATAGAGCAAGACCAAAATATTTTGATTAATGTGCGAAATACATCAAATTGATAGCATTAAAATGGAGTATCTCACATCTAGCTTATGAATTGATGTTGAAATGAGGGAATGAAAACATATCCCTAAATTTTTATTTATAGTGAAATCTGCCTAAAATTGGACATACTAATTTTACTATAGGATTTTATGACCATAATTTCTTTATACATATTTGAAATAATGATAAACTATAGGAAGAAATACAGTTAATCTAGGGAGGTGGTGAACTATACAAAAACCATTATAAAGGGACTTCACCTTAGTTTGGTGTGAAATTTCTTATAAAATAGTATCCATTAGAGTTATGAGTTTTATTGAACTCTAGTATAATAGTATGTTATCATGGTAAAATAATTACATGTAGCTTATTGTGGGTCAACCAAGTAAAATATTTTTTTAATTATTTGATTTATATGGTTTATATCATATCTATATTGATTTTTTATAGATTTAATCATATTTTATTAAAACATTGGAATAATATACAGCCAAGATAAACATTCAAAGAAGATGTTTAAATCAAATTTCTCCTAGAATTACCCCACCTCCACCTCAAGGTGTTGAAATATACATGAGATATGTTTAGGCCTGTGGTACAATTTTTTTTATCAATACCTATACCTTCTAACATATTTTTCACTTTATGAAATTAATATATAAAGGTTATTTCACATATGAATTTTTATTTAAAGACAGATAATTTTTATAGAGAGAATTACAAGTATTAAGAAATGAATATGTTTGATTATCTACATCATTATGGTGACTATTTTGAAGATTTCTTTTCATGATATCAATTTAATAAATACCAAGAAATGAAATAGAGATAAACATGTATTAAAAATTATGAAATTTGTTTTATTGGTTAATATATTAAAAGAAAATATTCATTTTTCACTTATTTTGAGATGTTCATTACAATAACTATATTTATGAAGAACCCACATTGATTAATAAAATTACAATTAACAATAAATTAACGAAAGTGAAATCAGGATATGTTATGTTTTCAGATTTGAATTTCCTTATGTTAAAACAGATAAATAAAATAAAGATAAATAAGAAAGTGTCATATAAGTGGATCACTCCCTTCATATTATTTATTTTAATATTACTTCAAATAAAAACCTCCCGGAAGTATTTTAAAAATATATAATATTATATTAAGCCATATTGATTGATAGATATGGTGAGGTGGTTGAATAATCAGTGTATGCACCAAGTAGAAAATCTAACGAACGTTCTTATAATAGTGAATATTTTCTTCTTGATCCAATAAGATAAGTTGAATATCTATATACTATGATACTTATTAACACATAAAAAATTATCTAAAATGAATGGAATAGTGAACAAATAATAGTTGATATGGATCTTTTTCAATAATGAAAAAAATGGTAAAAGATAAAATTTATTTATTATAAGAACTTTCACTTGAATTGGCCGGATGAAATGAAAAAAGTGAAGGAACCTAAAGCAAGAATGATTATTTCGAAAATTAAATTCAATCGGGAAATAAACACTGTATATAAAACCATCATAAATTATAGTTTCTAAAGAACATTTAAAATATAATGATATAGATATTATAGTTATCGAATAGTAGTTGAAATATTTAAAATAGAAGAATAATGTTAATAGATCTCCCATTATAGCTTACAATAGTGGGGTCTACAAATTAAAATTTATTGAATCATGATAAAATAAAAAACATTGAAAAATAAAAATGAATAAATAAAAATTATTAACTGTAAATATTTTTTATGAATATAGAGCTATGGGACACATGATTTATATATGTACGGAGGAGACAGACTTGAGAAATCAAAGGAATCCCACTAGGGTATACCATCTGAAAAAGGATACAATAGGCATGAGTTTATTAAAAATAATTTATTCTAACTATGATCATATATAAATTTATTGTAATAAATATACTTTAAATGGATTGATAGGAAAATGAATTATCCCTATGGTAAAGGGAATATATACAATAATGGATGTAAAATTTTATTCTTAGAAAAAATAGAGTCACGTGTTTAGAAAAAAAATATTTATTAATGTAAAATTAAAATTCATTAAGAACCAATGAATGATTATAATAAAAAACCCTTATAACGAAAAATAGAAAACTCTAGATGATTGAGAAAGCGGAAACATACATCATGTCTTTCATGGAAGATAATGGAAAAATATATCTAATCTGAAGACGATGAAGGATAAACATGGATACATAAGTATCACTAGTGTCAGTAATATAATCTGAAATAAATATTTTTTAAAATTTAAATTAAATATCACTTTAAAAGAATTTGATATAATAATGATAGAATGTGATAGGCGATAAAGTTGAAATCAAGAAATAATTTCTCATATGTGGTATTGTTGAGAGTAGTTCCTATCACGACCAACCCACTAGCACTCCGCCTAAAATAGATATGATTTAGAGTGTGATACTTAAATCCCACCTTTAACAGGCCACAAATTAGTGGGTCATTATAATGTAAATTCATTACAAATTTATTGAATGTATTTACACGTAAAAAGGAAAAATCATAAAGCATGATAACTATAATGGAATTACCATCCTTAAAACATGAATACTCTATACAAAATCCTATTTGATAATGATTATGATTCCTTTTTTATTTATAATAGTGTTTTTTATCAAATTATTATAATAATTTTTAATCATTTAATTAGGATGTTTATTTATTAAACTACAACTAAAATTATTAATCCTTTTAAATTTTATATCATATCCATTAATGGGTAAATCTTTATATTTCATTAATTAATTGAGAATAATTTAATGTTTCTCTCACCACATAGCTATGTTGGAAGGATATATTTTCAATCGTAACATATATTAATCTTGTATAGTTGAGTAGAAAATCATTTTCACCAAATCAATCATGTGGATTTTTTCAACTCTATTATGCATAAATCCAAACCTTTACATTTTACCAAATAATTGTTTCCAATTATTATGACAAATAAATGAACCTAATCCTACTAATTCCAACCTACCCTTATACATGATAATCAATGGGAACCCTATATTTTAAGAAAATGGCCATTAGGATAGTCATGGTCTTGAATAGTGTTCCCTTAAAAAGTAATATATCAATTAGAATTTTTTATGGGATTTAAAATCATCCCATATTATTACATTAATTCCCATCATGTGCGAATACTTTTAATAATTTCCTTTTATAATCCTATACCTTTAAAAAATTCAAAATGCAATAATATATAACACCTTATACAATTGACTATATGTGTTACTTCCCTAAAAAATAAAATACTTATGTATTCACACATATTGAAATGTATCCCACAAATAGGGTATGTGAAAACCATTAATTTAATGGATTAGAATCTTATAAAACAAAATTCCCCACAAAACAAATCATGGAATGGTGGGTAGACAACCCCCTCTTTTTGAGGTAAAACCTAAACCACCTATATAATGAGAAGGCCAGACCAAAGTCCCACTATGCATGTATCACTAATAAAAACCAATAGACAAATCTTATTGAGGATTTCGTGGTTTTAAATATTATTTTATTCTATGAATGTTACTTCTTAAATGCATGGTATGAAATTTTTAGGAAAAAATCATACACAAAAAACTAAATACTGCATTTAATGATAATAGAATAAATTCATATTTTGGAATAAATAAAATAATGTATAAACTAAATAATAAAAATAATTTATAAATTTTGATATGAGATAAATTTTTTAAACATTTCAGAAATAACAATTATATTTTTATTATAATTTAGAAATTATTTATGGATATTCATTATGTAAAAAATGATCACTAAAAATTTAATTTATCCTGGATATATATATATTATAAATTTATAGTGAATTTAATATAACATAAAACATATTCAAAATATATTATATTATGAATAATTTTATAGTCAAACAAACAATTAATTTTTTATATTAATAGTTTATATAAAATAAAAAGAATATATATAATTTTTTCCAAATAAGGTCTTTTATATGAAAATTTTATATTCCAATTTATTAAAATTTTAAATAATAATATATAAACATTTATATTTTACATTATTTTCAATTCATAAACACATTATAATTTATTATACTATGTAAAATCACTTAGAACCTAAATCACATGAAATAAAATTTTTATATGGTTTAAATCCTTCTCGGCTAGTTCCTATAGAGTTTTTTTTTGAGAATTTTATAAAAAAAATAATTTAATATTTTAATTAATGACCATTAAAACTCATTATGTATACCATGATAATTTTTGATATAAAATCACTTTGGTTTTTCTCGTGTTAAAAATCATGCCAATGGAAACTGTCACCATTTTCTTTGGATGAATCGAATTTGGGAAAACCCATCAAGTGAATTAATTTTAAAAATAAAACACTGGGTTTTAACAAAAATCATGTAATTACTATATAGATGAAATTTCATTACTATTATAATTTTTAGAATAAAAAATTCAATAATTTTATGTTTCCACGATGCACTAATTTTAAGAAGCTTTTTCCATTTTGGGTTTTCTCAAACTATATTGTTGTTTAATAAATTTTATAAAACCATTATTATTTTCATCATAAAACATGTAATGGTTTTAAAAATTTTATAAACCCTTAAACAATTCTATTTTTCCATGGAAATTAAGAATCTCTAAATTCTTATGGAGGATCCATTACTCCTCATGTGCTGCAAGAACCTTTTAGTTTTTGTTAAATGGATAAAGGGTATAAGAGACTTGGACTCAATGAGTGTTCATGGACTTTACATTTGATATTGTATTACATAATTTTAATAAGGATTGATCCTCTTTTATTTATACCTAATATGTTCCTTGTGATTCTAAATGATTCCTAAAATTTTATCCTATTAATGAAAAATTTCAAAAGTATTATAAAGAATTAGAATCCTCTTTATTCTGAGGATCAATTCGTCTATTTATTATTTTTATTTTAATAAATAATTTTAGACATTCAAACACATCCAATAATTATTACATTATGATAAAAAATAATATGAAATCTTAATTATAATATTTTAGAAAATCTATGAACTATATTAGAATAAATACATTCCAATATACTAAACCACATTATAGAAAACCTTATTATATCATTATTTATACCAACTCATATTTTGTCCTGGTATATTTCACCATTGAATTATTTACACATTAGTGAATATTTTTACCAAGTACTATATATGTATGCTGATGTTATAACCCAATTATTGTAATAATAAAACATATATGATTCAGACTATATACATGATACGACAATAAAAAGTAAAATATTGGGGTGGGTCTAGGGTACTAAATCTAAAAACATACCTTTTCACTTGAACAAGTTTCTAACAACTCTTAACCCAGTGGATCTCCCAAGAAATACACACATTTACTAGGATATATATTTAGATAGTGGGAATACAATATTATCCTCTATTGATACAATTTTATCTATGAATTCGTGTCTTTGAGTAAAGGCCATCAAGGTATTATGTAGAAAAACAATTATCTAATTTAGATTCTATAATATACGTAGTCTTTATATAATTAGTGATCATTGGATACTATGAGTATCTATTTATCAATTCTATTTTCCTAATTGAGATACCAGATCAAAATTTTCTATTATGAATCCATTGTTAGTATATCCCATTATAATGAATTTATCATTTCTTCCATATACATTAGAAGTATCATTTATACATTACAGGAAATTAAATAGAGTTTCAAATCATTCCTAGTGTAAATCATAGAGATCTAATTTCTTTTTTTTAAGTTTATTAATATATTGGTATCATCAATGTTATTACCTAACATAATATACATGATTAATGCAATCATTGAATCAAAAATATATTTTACTCATTCATTTCCAATCTTCCTATTTCTTAGGATATTGTTTTTAGAAAGACTTATTACATGTGAAATTGGTGAAAATTTCCTTTTAGACTGTTCAAAATATTATAATTTTTATAGATTGTTAATATATTTTCTTTGACATAGTACAAGTAGCTTTTAAAATATATATATATAGAACTTTAACAATATAATATTGGTTAATTTTCCCAAATATTACATAGAGAATAATTTATTTAACTATTTTAAAAAATTTACTATTACTTTGATATTACTCCCATTAGCAATATGTCATCAATATAAAATATAGGAAAACTATGACACCCCCACTAAACTTTTTTTAGATACATAGATGGAAATCATTTTTATTGAAACCAAATTCTATTAGGGATTCATCAAAATGGAAATTCCATGATTTTTATTCATATTAAAATTCCTAAATGGATATCTATAACTTATACACCTAATTAGAATCATTTAGGGTTATAAATTACCCAGGTTGTGTTATATAGACATCTTCTATTAGTTTCTCATTTGGGAAGGTAGTTTCAAAAATTTATAAATGTAGGTAAACTATAATGATAATATATTTAAGAATATATAATAGTGAAAAGGTTTCATCATAGCCAATAACATTGTGTTTTATGAAGCCCTTAGAAACAAATCACACATTAAAGGTATTTACCTAACCATAAATTTATAAATTTTTCATCATTAATAATTTTTTTCTAATGGGTTTTATTTCATCTATTGGGTAAACCAAAATATAATATTTATTTTATAACATTAAATGCATTTATAAATTCATGGATTCTTACATTATATAGCTTATTTTAAATATACTACCTCATTATAAATATTATTTTCATATTCATTATGGAATAATGTGTCACCTAATTCAGTGGAAATAAAAAAAATATCTATAGTTCACCAACCTCTATAGCTAACCTAAGTTACACTTATATCTCAATAAATTATTACACTAATTATTGTGGAGATTTCCCCTTATGAAATCTTGTGTATCATGAGCTTAGACATCCTCAAATGTTATCATACTAGACTATTTCTACTTCAAATACCATCACACTCTTGTATTATGAAACATATTTCCACAATCACATTTCAATCTATGGGGTTTTATGGGTAATATACATTAATTTAATAATTATTCCTTTGACAATTAACATTATACATTGGGTTTCAATTCAATCATTATGACTAGTATTTACAAATGCTTCAAATCCTCATACATCGATATATCATATCAAGAGTCTGTTTCTACACCATAACACATATAGAATCTTCTCGGTCACATTAGTTGGAACACACCTAAGTTCACATGCCATTGATTTTAAATAATACCCACAAATGGATAATATTAATTTCATATTTATCATCATCGATGTCACAATTTCAAGAAAGGTAAGATTCCTCATTTTAATAACACTATTATAATGAGTATTATAATGTTTAGTGTGTTGGAAAAAATGTCCCCACAAATTTCTATGAGTGATTGGTTATTAAATGATATTAAAATGTATGATAAAATATCCTTTAACATCTTACCAAGTGTATTTTCTACATTAATTTTCTATTCCTTAAATCGCTTAGAGGAATATTATTTGTTCCTTATCAAATAGAGATATATTTATGTACTAATTAGATCACCAAATTTAATGAGTTATGAATATTTATATATATTTTTTACATATAAAAACTCACAAGAATCTTCATGAACTAATTTTTGAATCTTCATGGATCATCCAACTTTAATACTAAAAGGCATCTTAATCATTTTACCAGATAATAATACATGAGAAATTCATTAAAGGGTTATGCTTAAAAGTTTCCAGCTAAACTTATTGGTCTTTTTCTAATATTTTATTCTAGTATAATTAACCTAGTATTATATTTCCAAAATTGGGTGTAATATTAGTCTTGTAGATGGTATTAATAATTTATTTATTATATAATATTTTATGTTTCAAGTATATATATATATATAATATTATTATGATATTGTATGAAAAAATATTTTTCTTAAAGAAGAAATTTAATTTCCAATCATGAAGATAAAACATATTTATGTCTATACATGAAAAAATTATAATGTATTTAAATTTATAATATAACAATATTAGAGTAATATTAAAATCATTCCAGTAGAAAATGTGAGATAGTTATATTTTATAAATACTATAGTTAGACTTGCTCCAATACCAACTACCATATTTACTTTAACTCTTAAAAACTCCTAAAACATAATTATCTCTTATATGTAAAAAAATTTTGTATTTAATATGTTGTATCTAATACCCAATATTTAAAAATATAAATAATCCATGAAATAAAGAGTATCTATACAGTTCAAACTTATGAATATTTTATCTTGACTTCATTAAACTTTTTTCCTGTGACCATTCATTCCATAAAAAAAATATATCCTTTGATTTTGGGTTCCCCTTTATCCTCGGGTTCACAATGAATTTTTTTGAAACATACATCTTCTTTGATCACATTATTGACATTTATTCTACTATTATTTATTTCATTTCAATCTAATTAAATTTAAAAATCATAAAAAAGTATATTGAATATTATTTTCCATGTCATTTATTTTATAGTTTAGATAACAATTAGAGATAATGGGTAATAAGGATGATAAAATTAAATATATAGATAAATAGTTATACCAAATAATATACAAATAGTTTATAATGGTATCATCCATGTCTTATATCACTTTCTCAAATGGTATAAAAATGGGTTGGTTAGGTGTAGAACTATCAGTTTCTGGTTCATTACCATGTTTTAGGCATGTAAAGTTTTTATAAATATTGGGTTGTGTTTTGGGAGGTTAAAAGAGTATTTTTCATGTTTAGGGGGTGTTTTAGAGGTTCATGAATTGTATAAATCATGAAAAACAACCAATAAACTATAAAACAAGTTTTGCGGTTCAGTAGGAAGGCACACAATTTTTGAATCGTTTAAAAAACTATGCAATTACCCAGTGAAAACCATGAAATGGAAAACATAGGGAAAATAATGATTCGGGAACAGTTTGTCTATAAATGTGACAAAATTTATCGGGGCGTGGGATTAACATAGTAGAAGCACATAGTTGGCGCATGGTTTGACAAACTATACAACCGAAACCAAGTGGCTATCTAGATTTTCCAGATGAATATTCATGGATGGTGCATTGTTTAATAATATATTCCACCTAACTATGTAATAGGTATTCAATGACAATAAAAATGTGGATTAATCCAGATTAGGGCCTCATTACCCCCAATTGTTTCTCTATTATCCCAGGATATGAAATTCCACTTCCTCCCTAGGCTCCCATGATGTAACGACACTAAATATAACAAATAAATTTCCCCTATTTGACTTAAATGCATCATAATGAAATATGTTTATTGAAAAAACATGCTCATATTTTGTTTTATTTTATCTTGTTGGATTCTTAAATACCAATAATAAATATTTCCATTGATTATAGATCCTTTTAAAAGATATTATGTTATTGGTATAAATATATGGTTTTATCAAATCCAATTATCATAGATAAAGGAAGTCATGGATTCAACCAGTAGGATTATACCATATAAATCCCACTTATTTAAGGTTCATAGGGAGATAGCATTTTTGTTATTTTACCTTGACCATGACCAAGATATGATCCAACAACTTATGAATGAGAAAAAACCATTATGTTAGAAGTTTGAGCTCATCAAGAACATTGCCAAAACCATGTATGTCAAACCGTCCATTAAATGTCCCACCATCTTGCACCTTAATATTATAGAATTTCCAAATGTATTAAATAGATATGTATCAAGACCCTGAAAATATGAATTTGTACTTTTTTATTGAATAATGAATATAATTTCTCTATATGATTTCTACAATGTAATCAAATTTTATTTTGTTACTATAAAGAAACAAATTGTATTTTTTTAATTATTCCAATAAAAATAATGAATTTATGAGTTATTGGATTTTCTAAATGAATAATATTTTAATTATATAAAATAATTTTTTTCTTCTATAAATGATCATATAATTTTTATGAAAAGAATATTAATTTTTCTAAGGCTTAAAAAACTATTATTTAAAAAAATCATGGTATCTTAATAAATGTTGATTTCATTAAAAAAGTGAAAACTCACATATTTAAAAAATATTTAGACAAAATGATTATAATTTTTGTAATCATAACATCAAAATTATCCAACATTGATTTTTTTTATAATTTCTGAGTTAGTTGAATTTTTGGGTAAAAAATATATATCATAAAACTATTCATTATTTTTATGACATAATAATGACAGAAGAGTTATGTAATTATTACTATAAATGGGATACATGAAAAAATATATGTTTTAACATTATAAAATTTATATTTATGTTTATTTTATTTATTTTTTATATCCGTTATGAATCATCCAAAACATAAAGTGTATTTTGAGATTTTAAAATCCCTTCTATAAGAGTGTGAATAACCAAAACATATAAAAGGTAATTATATTAATAATTTCAGACCATGTAATTATAAAATAATGAGAAAAAGTTCCATTTATTGGAAACCAAGTGATGGTTTTTGGTTTTGGATATTTTATTATGTAGAGTCTAAAACTTAAATAATAAAGATATCCCCCACTTGTCCTATATAAACGCACTAGTTGTCCCATTTATCTTCACTGAAATCCCTTGGAGAATGAACATACTCTTACCTATACTATCTAGAGTCCTACAGTGGAATCCAAAAGTTCTCAATAATCCCCTTTCTAGCTTTTGATTTCACAAACTCATGTATGGGAGCCTCACCTTCCCCTCTTTTCAATTCCGGCACATTACTTTGAATTTGTCTTCTTAATTTCAATTTTTTATGATGTATTTTATTTATAAAAATACACTACTATCCAATAGATGTTATTTTAATAATTTATAATTTATTCTCTCTTATTTTACCCTCACCTAAGATGTTTAATGCCAAAAATCGATAAGGTATTTCTCGCTCCTCATTTCCATTCAGTAACTCCTTTTATATTATGTCTATTTAATTGAAATTTATTTTGTTAGAATAAATTTTTACATATTACCCTTATGATCCATTTAATTTATATATGATGATATACACTTGTTCAATATCATTATTCCTCCTATGATCTTTTATGAACAAGGGTTACCACGACCAAATTTCATAAGGGATCTTTTTCTTTCGTATTTTATTCAGGTGTCGTATTTAAATTTTTTATTTTATATACATTTACTTATGATGGAATATGTGATTTAATATCCACCTTAATAAAAAATTTACTTCTAAATGATCATATTCCCCATTTACTCTCATCAATCACAATTATTATTTTTTGAGTTACATTGTTTTGATTTCGAAATTTCACTGTTATTTTCCAAGAAAAAACAATTATGTTGTGAAATCCATAACCATTATTCTATGAAATGTTTTCACCATTAGAACATATACTTATTTTATGGGGAATTACATTTAAGAATTTCACATTCCATTAACTTTGAATAAAATATTATGATGAATGAATCAACGTTGTATGATCTATGTAGAACACGTAAGCATGAGAACGAAATGAATATGATTGGAACACCTAGACAACGCTCTAATATATTTAATAATGCTTAGTATCATGATACATCACATTAGGGTAGTGGTTTTCCGAATTCCACTATAGAACTCTTTCCATTATGATTCATTGGTGGTTTTATCCTTAACAAAATTTTATGATATAGTGTTTTATGTTGTTTCCACATTTCCCATGTTTTTATTATCATTATATATCATTAATTATTATTAGTGTTCTATTTATTACCAATTTATATGCTTGTTGTCCAACATGTATTATAATCTTCATGTCATTCCATGTTTATTCCCTTACTGTTATTTATATCTCACCCCACCCTTATGTTTGTGCCAACGTTATCCCATGCAGTTTTATGTTCAATGTAATATTTTGAGCATGTTAAAAAAAATTCAATAAAGTTGTTTCATTCCTAGTTTTATGTCGGTTTGTGATGTACCTAATTCCCAAAGACTTGTGAATTTCTGATCATCTGATTTTAATTAAGATTATTATTATGTAACAAATAATTTATTAATGTGAAGTAATGATCATGGTTATTATAGTTGGTATTATAGGAAACGTTTAGTTATATTTTGGATTAGGATTATCAAACTCTAGAAAACCCATTAGGTATAAGATTAATTATAAGAAAACAACCCATAATTTTGGTTAGTATAGAGTAAATTTTTTTTGAAGAAAATAAGTCCCTTTATGGATGCTACAACTATGCATGGTTTTGGAATGTATGTACGCAGAATTAACAAATCCCACACGGTGTTCTGGGCTTTACTTATGGGAACCTAGTGCATGAAAATGGGCCTTACTTCGTACCTAGATTAACACTATAGGGGGACAATCTTTCGTAAATTCATAAGATGATTATGAACCATTATTAAGGGAACAAAAAATACCCATTGGATTATATGTTAGGAAATATATTAGGGATAACATTGATTAAAGACATGAAATTAATAAGTAATAAAATAAATATAATATATATATTATCAATTTAATGTCATTGGATTCCCCTTTATGTGTTTAAAAGTTTTAAATACTAATCCCTATGTCTATAAATTAAAATTTAATAATTATAATAAAAAATTTCATTGTAGGATTATAATACATAGTTGTACACATTCATTCATATCATGGATCTATAGTAAAACTATTCAAAGACCTCCATAAAGAATGAAAGTAGATCTTTCAGTGAAAATGGTTAATTGGGAAATTATTTTCTCCCAAGTATATAACTGCTCCCCTATCATGGTTTTTGGGATAAACATCCCATATAACCATTTCAAACAATATTTTGTGGAATTTGATGAAATTTTTTATATGGATTGGCTTTCCATATAAAGAGCCAACATAAATTTTCTTAAGAAGGATATCACGCTCTGTATTCTGAATCGACCCCCGATTTTATATAAGTGGAAAGAAGAGGATGAATCATCATTAATAAAAAAAATATAAAAACTTTATATTTTTTCTGTATAAGAAACTATATATTTATCTAATGTCCAACTTTAAAGAATAAACATCATTAAATGAATTCCAATTGTGAGGGAATAAAATGATGTGTTTCCCAAGGAATTTCCTGGTTTTCCTCCTAAACAAGAGGTTAAATATTCAATCGATCTTATACCATTGGTATTACCAATATTTAAGTCTCAATATAAAATGAAGATTGTGGAACATAAGGATCTGAATAAACTACTACAATAGAAACTAGATAAAGGGTTCATATTCCCATGTTCTACACCTCAGGGTGCACTTGTAATTTTTTTTCATGAATAAGGATGGGTTAATACATCTTTTTATAGATTATCTTGAGCTCAATAAGATAAATATTATGAAAATGTATCCTATTACATGGATTAGTTAATTTTTTGATCAGTTACATGGAGCACAATAATTTTCCCTGTTGTATCTATGGTGTGGATTTTACAGCATCACGGTGAAGAAGGAAGATATCTATAAGACTGTATTTCTTATAATGTACATGCACAATGAGTTCATCATGATGCCTTTTAAGAACATTAATTATCCAGAAATTTTCAAGGACATGATGAATAGAGCCTTTATAGATTGCCTTGAAAAATTAGTTATAGTCTTTATATGTGATATTCAAATAAATTCCAAAATCAAGGAGAAGAATGAGGAGCATCTGATCACTTTGATAAAGACCTCGTGAAACGATAAGATCTATTCCATGTAGAACAAATGTGAGTTTTGATTCAACGAAGTCACATACATGGCGAATAAAATCCTATGAAATGTGATATATATGAATCCATCAAATATATAATAAATTTAAGGAAGGACAAGGCCTACATCTGTGACTGCTATTTTCTATTTACATAGAATAGTTGGGTACTATCATCGATTTTTGAGAAATGTTTCATGATTGTTATACCCTCTAACCAAGATAAATCAGAAGGGAGTCACATTTTCTTAGATTGATGAATGTGAAATAATATTAAAATAATTGAAAAGGATTCTTAACACTACACTTGTTATCAATCTACCCACATGTGTAGATCTTTTATTGGTATCCATTGATGCTTCAAAGTAGGGATTCAGTAGTATGTTATTGCTGAATGAAAAATTGAAATCCCTTACATCATGGTAGATGAAATTTCATGAAAATAAATACGCAATACATGATTTTTATTTGAATGATGTTATATTCTCCCTGAAAATATTGTTACATAATATCATTGGGGATAAGTATGAAATATATATTTAATGAAAAATCATCATGTATATATTTGGATATAAAGATCTGAATATGCACTAAGAAATAGAGTTATAGCTGATAAAAGAATACAATTGTTCAATCCACTTCCATCATAGTAAAGAGATTAAAGTGGAGAATGATTTATGTAGAAAGGATCCAATAATTCTATCACTAATAATAATTGAGAGGGATTTGATCTTATTATATTTATAAAGGATATAAATGGGAATCATAATAGAAGGAACATCATAAATCTTTTCAATAATGATTATTCAATTATCTCTTCTTGAGAGATTAAAAATTATAAAAGGGATGATGTGGGAATTCAGTTTAAGTCTAAACAATAAGAAAAGAGTTATCATATGAGTTTAATTTTAATGAATAATTAGTTGTGTGTTTTTACTAGATAATATGTGTACTATGAAATCCACATTTAAAAAAATTGTAGTACGATGATGCATATAGATCAACCATCTTCATACACCAAGGAATCACAAAGATGTATTGAGATCTATAAGAACACTATTGGTGGGACAATATGAATAAAGAGATCATGGAGTATACATCAAGATTTATTGTATTCCAGATGGTTAACATAAAAAAAGGTAAAAACCAAGGGGATGATGCAACCATTACCCATACCCACATGGAAATGGGAGAACATCACTAACTACTTTGTCACCAAACATCAAAATAAATCAAGGGAAAATAATGATGTATGTGTAATTCTATATTTTCTAACAAAGACAATTCACCTTAATAGAATTCAAAAAGATTTATCACTGGATCAACTTGCACAGATATACAATCGAGAAGTGGTAAGGATGTATGGAGTACTACTATAGATTATATCTAATCGAGATACAAGATTCACCAAAAATTTTCAGAAGAGTATACAAAAAGATTTGAATACTAAATTGATCATCATGATAGATTATCACTATAGAAAAAAAGCTCAATTTTAGCAGACTATCTAGACACTCGTGGTTATATTGATAGAAAATACAATTGAATTCAAATGATGATGGGACTAATATATTCCTCTGGTTGAGTTCCCATACAACATCACTTTCTAATAGAGAATCCAAATAGATCCCTATTAATCCCTTTATAGGAAGAGGTGTATAACAACTAATTTTTGGGATGAATTTGGGGGATATAAACTATGAGGTGATAAAGTGGTTAAGGAAATGTTAAAAATGGTAAGACCATTGAGTAGCACATAAAGGCTGCTTAGAGTCGATAAAAGATCTTTGTTGACAATCATTGTAAAGTCCTAGAATTTGATGTTAGAGACCTGGTATTCATCCACATATCTCTATGGTGTAATATGAAAAGATTTTGGATGAATTGATATTATTTTACAAGAGACATCAGCCACCTTGAGATCCTTGATTTCATCGGATAGGTGGACTATCAACTAAAATTATCACTAATCCTATCTCATGTACATGATGTATTACTTCTTTACTTCTTGATGAAGTACATAACATTCCCCTAACATGTACTCAATCAATATGTGGTATCTTTGGTGAATAACGTCTCCTATGTAGATTAGTTAGTGAAGATCTTATATTGTAGAGAAAATATTCTACAGAATAAGACAATTCACCATATCAAAGTGTTGTGGAGAAACATAAATTTTGATGAATCAGCAAGGAAACCATATGAGGTGATAAAGTAGAGACTTCCATATATGATTTAGTGTGGAAAATGAAAATTTTCTTGGAAAAAATTTCATAAGGGGTGAATACTGTAATGAATAGAACTATTACAAATAAAATTTCCTTTTTTATTTAAAGGTATCTTCATGAAATATGGTTATGGAAAACACATGCTCTTATTTTGTTTTTATATATCCAATTATATTTAATGGATAGTTAAAAATAATTACCATGGATATTATATCCATTGAATAGTGATTAAGTGATTAGTATAAATATAGGGTTTTAGAAAACCCAATTAACATAGAAAAAGGATGTCTTAAAAATTACCAAGGTTATTCTGTAAGGTATCATAAATCTTATCATCTTTAGAGATTAAATTCATTATCCGATGGATATGATTAATATTAGGGTTAAACCTTAATATTTATTAATTAATGTGATCTACATAGTTAAAACAAAACATATCTTAAATAACCCATGGATTATAAAAGAAACGAGTTTCATAAAAAATCATAACGATTTAAAAAGATCTGAAGAACATGATTATTATATCATTTATAACCCACAAAAAGGCAATGATAGTGTTATATATTTAAACATAGAATAAAATAAATAATTTTTACATATATTTGAATAACCCTATAAAATAGATATATTGGGGTATTCACATAAGGAAAATAAAATAATTTCTTGAAAAAATGGGGGAAAATTTGAGATGAAAATTCAACAGCATAACAAGTAACTATCATGGTTTTAAAAACCATAAAAAAGAGATTGAAATGGGTTTTCAGTTATTAAAATAATTTTAATATAGAAAAGGGTTAGAATAAAACTGATATAATAAAATATTATATAAATTTTAAGGAAATACCCCATAAAAAGGGAACTTAATGTGAAAGGAGAAGATGAGGTTTCCTTCAACTTGAATAATAACTCCTAATATTCGATGATTGGGACCATAAAGGTTGAGGACCCCTTGGTAGGAATCATTGGAAGGAAAAACTAGAATATATTTGTAGAGGATGAATTGGAAATAATATCTAATTGAGAAATGGTTTTGTATTTATAGAAAAGGTGAGAATTTTTTTATTGATTTCTTTAGACCACTTCGTTTTGATATTTGAAAAACCATGGGCCTGGAAATGGTATTTTCCAATGGTAATGGACAATTAGGACACATAATAAATTATTAATATTTAAAATAGTATATCATACTTTAATATTAAATATTTCAACATTATTATATCATTAAAAATACCAAAAACACAAAACTGTATTTTTACAATCCACGAAAAAAAATATTTTTCAAAATTATCATAAATTCAAAATTATATAATATCAATGTTTTAATGTAAAAAAGTAGGGTAATTGTTTCCTAATAACATTATATTTGGATAAATTTATCTTTTAAATATAAAAATTCTTATTTACTAAAAATAATAGCGAATATAAGTTGCATTGTAAAATGCATTAGTAAATTTCTAACACATGAAAAACTACATTTATTTTTTTATTAGTTAAATTAATATAATAGTGTTTTTAATAATAATATTTAATCAAAATAAACATTATTAAAAATAATTTAGTATATTATAATAATTATATATTTTCTGAAAGGTATAAATTTGACAAAAAAAATAAATTTATCAAATTCTTCATATTTTTTAGAAAGAAGAAACTAAAAACGGGATAGAAGGAAAACAATTTTATTCAAAATGGTATTATATAATATGTAACTATATCCTTGATAAATATACCCTCAAAATAGACACATGTGATATTAGGTTTTGGTGTGCAATGGCGATAGACTCATGGGGTCGCTTGGCTAATGTCGCCCGAATGGTTTTTTAACCTAACTTGAGCTTCTCTCAAAAGATATTTATTTTAGATCACCATGTTAAAGATCAGATTAGGATCGATCAAGAGAGAATCCTAGTGATGATACCTCCCTCCCAAGTTTAGAAAATGGGGATTCATACTATACGTCACTACTGGATGAGTCCATCTACTATTATTTCTAAATTACTTTTCCTTTCACATTTCTATTTATAAACATTAGTTATAACATTAAAATAATTATTAAGAGTATTGTTTACAATGGTCATACTGACTAATTGTCATAGTTGACCAATGGTCATATAATGATAAGAACATGAGGGTCACATTTCAAATTATACTAACTTCTTTATTCATGAAATATATTTCATAGAGTATAAAATAATATAACACACATTTTTAGGAAGTATATATTATTTAAAATGTTTGGGTCGTTAAATTATTCTCCCTTAGGACATTTCATACTAGATATTTTAAATCGTTATTTTGATTTAGAAATGGTGTGGGTTTTATTTCCCCATTGTCTCCTCTAGTTTTTACATGGAATATTAATATATGTGGTTTCTTCACCACACTATATCAAGGTGGCTAGTACTACTGTGTAGAACCTTGTCTCTATAGTCCAAGATCTCCACCGACTCCTCCTCATAAGAGAGGTCATGTCACAATTATACCACTTTTGGATTTATTATATATGAAGGGAAAAGTATGTACTACCTCAAGGGGATACGTGGAATACACCATGAACTTGAGCTAGATTTGGGGGAAGTTCAAGTCGATATGACACCACTTCTATGAAATCAAGGATTTCATAGGGGCCAATGTACCTAGGACAAAGCATCCCTTTATTCCCAAATCACATGAATATCTTCCATGTTAAAATTGAAAGGAACAATTTTTCAACAACATCAAACTCCATGTCCCTTATACTATTGTTATCATAGCTCTTCTGCCAACTCTTAGTAGGATTTATGTTTTATTGGATGACATGAACCTTTTATTTCATTTATTGCAAAAGATCATTCCCAAAATCTTTCTCTCAGTATTATTGTCTTAAAATTAGGTGTTCTACATCACTTCCTATATAGAGATTCATAGGGTTCCATTTGAATACTTGGAATAAAGCTGTTGTTTTATGGGAATAAAAATAATGAGAGATGATGATCCCATCCACCTTAAAATTCCATTGATAATTTAATCAATATGTCCTTGAAAATTTAAATAGTCCACTGATATTGGCCATTAGTTTGAGGGAGATATGCCATACTAAAAGTAAATTTAATATTAAGATCATGTTGAATAATTCTACTTAGTATTTATGTGAACATTGGATCATGAATAAAAACAGTGGAGAGTGGTACCCCATGAAGCCTTAAAAATTCTTTTAAGTAAATCATTAAAAGTTTTTCGAGAGTAAAATCTTCTTGAATTGAGGTAAAATGTGATTTCTTGGTGAGAGAACACACTATAAACTATATTACATTGACTTCATTGGATGTTTTCAGTAGATCAGTGACAATGCCCATAGTGATATTATACCACTTGAATGTTGGTACGAGTTGTGATTGTAATACCCCTTTAAAAAGCTGTCACTTTTACATCACTTGTTCATACACTAGGCACCTTATAGTGTAGTATAAAATATCCATTTTCATGTTATCCCACTAATAATGAAGTTGTGTGTACTTTTTTTACTTCCAAGATGTATATAGTATATAGAGCTAAGATCTTCATCCATAATATCCTTCTTTATTTGAGCAATAGATAGAACACATAGCCTTGTAAAAAAAATTTGTGCACCTTTTTTATTAATATTGAACTCAAGAAACATCCAATCAAAAATAACCTATAACTTATTTTGAAAAAAGGATAATCCCTTTGTTATTTATTGATCTTCTCTAGTATTGTTTGTTGAGAAATCTTTTGGGATGGGGTTGATGAGGTCCCTTCCCTTATATTTCCCATGTCCAGTTTTACAAGTTCTTTAATTAGACTATCTCCATGTATCCTCATAATCTCTAATACAACATGGTCTTTCCAACTTAATGCATCAATGAATTTTTTCCCCTTCCAAACTGATAATGAATTGTATAATAATAGTCTTTATGATGTTTCAACCATCTCCTCTATATCATGTTGAATTCCTTAGTGTGAAAATATGCATCAAAATTTATGTTCTTTTTATATATATCACAATTCTCTACATAATTATTGTTCCTCCATATCATCAGAGTAAAAACATACATACCCAACTCCGGTTCATGCATAATATAATTATGGTGATGTTTCCTTAACTGTCGATATGAATAGGAAATCACATTTTCATCTAAAATGAAGATGAGCCCAAGACCATTCATAGATCCATGGAATAAAATTACGAATCATTCTCTAATATAGGGTAGAGTTAACATAGGTATAGTAACCCATATTTTCTTTATCTCATTGAAAAATTCATAACATTCCTTTGTCTATATGAAATTGACCCCTTTTGTGGTAACTTTGTTAGTGTTTTAGAAAGTTATGAAATGTATATCACAAAACACTTATAATATCATGATAAACCAAGGAAACTACAAATCCTAGTCACTATTATAGGATGAGGCCACTCCTCCATAACCACTGTTTGGGATGGTTATATTGAGAATCTTTCATTGAATACAAGGTTCTCTAAGAAAGAATCATTTGTATCCAAAAATCATATTTTTGGATGTTTCCAAATAACATTCATTTTTGTTTTAAATATAACCCTTATATGGTCTTTATTCTCCTTGAAACATTAGGATTATATCATAATATCATCAATGAAAACTATCAAAATGTTATTGAGGTATTACTTAAAGAATCTATTCATGAAATCAATAAATATAATGAGATAACTATTCTAGCCTAAGAGAAGAACAAAAAACTCATGATGTGCATAAAAATATCAGAAGTCAATCATTGAAATAATTTTTTCATCACCCTAAATTGATGATAACCAGATCAATGATCAATGTTGAACAAGAAATGAGGCCCATGAATACGTTTAATTAAATCAAAAATTCATGGAAGATGCTTATTGTTCTTCAATGTGATCTCACTGAGTTCTCTATAATCAATACATAACCATATCGATCCATCCCTTTTCTTTACAATTAGAATAGGTGTCCCCCAAGGAGACAAAATTGGTCAGATAAACCCCTTATCTCAAATAACATATAGTTTTTTCTTCAATTCATCCATCTCCACATTTTCTATTATATACAGGGTTTCTTATATCATCTTGGTTCCTGGAATGAGCTCAATGAAGAAATCTACATATCTTTCTGGGAGATATCTTAGTAAATCATTGGTAAATACGTCAATTTATTCATGAATGATGAGAAATTTTTTTATTTTTATAAAATCATTTCATTTTCCATCATCAACGATTGTATCCATAAATAAGGCTAGGGGTGGTGCATTACTAAAAATATTAGGTCAAGATATCTCTCCTTTTAAAACAATTACAGCTTGTCCATTCAAGAATACTACTACTTCCTTTCTTCTAAAGTTGATAATAACATTGAACTTTTAGATATTGTCCAACACTACTAAAATGTAGAATTCCACCATAGAAATTACTACTAGATTTGTGATGGGATTGTTCTCACCAAAGTGAAATCCAGAGTCTATATACACTGTTGATTATTTGAAAACCCCTCAAAGGGTCTGGATTGAATGTTCTACTTATAGTAGTTCAGAAAAATATTCTATATTCTTTGCAAACAATTGGGAAGTTATGAAATTTTTAGAACCAAAGAAAAAAATTGCTTTCTAGTTGTGATTAAACAATTAGAGTACATTTCACCACATAAATTTGAGCTTCAACATCAACTATCAAGATAGTAACAGTAAGATCTTATTCTCGTGGACAATATGGGGGTTGATAGTGATTTCCACCTATTAACATTATATTTGGAGAGTGAGTGGAAATGTTACCATGCTATACACACTTGAATAATTGGTCATTTGGTAGGCCTTTCACCGTATTCCATTTTTTAGTGTTGATAAGTTGAGGATTCACCACACTATGAATGTTTCTAGAAATATGGCCTTCACTTCCATACTTGTATAATTTCCTTCTACCAAGCAAGAAGTTCCCAAAATGATTCTTTCTAAGCTTTTTCACTGTGTAAAGATTCACATGATTTCTTCATCTTTATTGATCAATGATCCTCCCAATGTTTGGCTACAAGGATATCTTTATTTCATTCGATATATAATGCTACTAAGTCTCTCAAAACACTAGTTTGACATTCATATCAATCTTCATGATCATTTCATTGTTGTCAGTATTAGTTTTCTTGATTATTCCATAGGTAGGGTCTTCACACACAAAATAATATATACAAACATCCCATTAGGATCTATGAAAAAAATCATGAGGTGTAATGGAAATGTCATGTGATGTTCATCTCATAGCATCCCACAAATTATTTTTCCATCTGCTTCAACTCTAATAATTCCATGTCCATTTTCATTCACATTGAATGGTGGGAATGTTTTTTTTGAAAAATGTTACCATGACCACTATATACTCTATAGCTTCAATATCCCCACTTGGAAATGATTTTTTAACAAGTTTCCAAAACTGGTCAACTTCTCCCCCTAAGAAGTACACAAGCAGTGCGACTTTCTCTTATTTTGTACAATGGATTACTGAAAAAATATTTTCTATAGAGCTTGTCAATTTTTTAGAAATCAACGGGGAGAGAGATCCAATGAATGAAGGTGGTCATTAATGCATAAAGAACTCACCAAAAAGTTGTTCCCTTGAAGGTAAATCTCATATCGTGGTTGATTCATGTTATTTATCATAGCTCGAGTCCATTAATTCATTATACTCATGTAGTTTTGCATTAAATATTCTCTCAGATGTCCATCAGTACAAGATCCATTGGACTCCCCAATTATGTGGTTTCTCCTATCTCCATCGATTATCAAAAATATGAAAACATTAGTGGTTAATATGTTTCATTTATAATCATATAATTATAAAAGAATTTCAGGTCTTATAACGTCATTCTTAATGAGGAAATTCTACAATAACAATTATATTTTCAATAAACCCTTCATAATGGTTAATAAAAATTGTTTTATTAACAAAACATATAACCAGAGAGCACTAAATTAGTTTCACAGTAAGGCCCATTTACATGATGTTGGTTACATTGAGTTAGGCATGATGTACTTTGTCTGATTTATTACCCACTGGTACATATGCGCAAGAATTGCATCCCCTTCTTCATTTCAAAACATGTATTTTTTTTCTTGGAAACCAGTTACATAAAATTTCATTAAAATACTACGATGTTTGTACTAAATTTACATGTTTTTATAGAGTTATTACTAATGTTTTAAAATCTTTACATCCACAAAAAACTAAATCATACTCTGATTCAAACTATGGAAAACCACCTTTTTATTACATAACATTCATTACATTGTACATAATAAAAGATAATTGAAAGTTTAGATTCTTGTAAGAAATGGTAAATAATACAAGAAAACATAAAAAATTATTATATTCCACTCAAAAAGTTTATTCATGTTTTATCCTATGTACATTTATTGCATCCCGTAACTTGGGGACATACATCAAAGGAAAGTGTGAGCACAAGGCCTAGTAAGAGAAATCAAGGGAAAAAATTACATGATATAATTATAATTATAAATAAAAACATGGGGAATATCATAATGAAATGAGAAAGAAAATAATAATAATAATAAGATCATGAATCATAAGTTGGATTTGTGTCTATATAATTCAAATGAGACATTCATAAACATATAACCATGGTTTTTCATTGAGATGCTATAAATATTACCAAGTTTATTCACCATGGTATCATAAAACATGTCACCTCTAGAGATTAAATTATTTATAAAATGAATTGGGTAAGTATCTAGGAACACCTCTAAAATGTATTAATTAATTTATGTCACATATATAAAATAAAATATCTCATCAATATCTTTTGCAGAATAAAAGAAATGGGTTTAATAAAAAAATTATGGCATTTTAAAAAGTGATTAAAAACATAGTTGTTTGTTACTTTTAACTCACAGAATGGGAATGTGGGACTTATGTATGTAAATTTAAAGATAAAATAGATATTATTTACATATTGGAAAATAAACCTAGAAATTAAATAGGTTTGGGTATTCAAATAATGAAAATAAAACAATTTATTTAAAAATAGATAGAAAATTTCGAGATGAACATTTGGAAGCATAACGTGTAAGAGAAATGGGTTTAGAAAACACTAATTAGAAGAGTGAAAATGGTAAAAAATTAATAAATGTCTCCTAATATAGAAAATAAATATAAAATAAATATACATAAGAAAATTTTATGGAAATTTTAAAGACATACCACATTAAAAAGGAACTTGAAAGGAAAACAGAGGTTATGGTTTCCCTTATCTTGAAGAGAAACTCCTATAACATGGGGATTAAGACCTTGGTGGATTGATAAAACCTTAGGAGGAATTTTTGGAAGGTAAAAACACAATATAATATTTGACAATTAATTTTTAAGGATAACTAATTGAGAAATAGGTGGGTATTTATAGCATAAGTGATGTATTTTTTATTGATTTCCTTAGACACCTTTGTAGTGGTATTTGGAAAACAATGGGATTTACCATGGTATTTTCACATTGTATTGGAATATTTGGACACCTAATATATTATTTAAATTCTAAATAGTCTACCCAAATTTTATTTTAATTTTTACATCATTATGATTCCACTAAACATTCAAAAAACACAAAACTGTTTTTTACTATTCACCAAAAAACAAAATATTTTAGAGAAATCTAAAAAAAATCAACATAAAATAATATTGATGTTATGATATATAAAATGATGATTATTTTATCATAATAATTCTCGAAATTGGAGAAAAATATATTTTAAATATAAAAAACTTATTTATGAAAATAATAGTACATTGAAAATGCATAGTAAAAATTATGACACAAGAAAAAAATTAGTTTATCTTTTAAAGTAAAATAAGTGTTTTTGAATCATACTATTTCATTTAAATAAACATTATTTATAATAACATAGGTTATTATGATAAGTATATCTTTTTTTAAAAGTATAATTTCTGTCTGGAAAGTCAATTGATCAAATTTGTCATGTTTTTAAGAAACATTAAACTCAAAATGGCATTGATAGAACAATAATTTAATTTGTACAAAGGGATTATATAATAAGTAAGTAAGTCGTAAACACATAACCCCTTATAAATCCCACATAAAACCTATGGGTGAGGATTTAAATGGTGATATACTCATGGAGTGGTTCGACTAACATCGACTGTGTGGTAAATTCAATTAAATGAAACTTCTCTTGCATGTGATTTCATTCTAGTTTTTCATATTGATGATGAGATTGGGATAGGTCAAGAGAGTATACAAGTTATTATAACTACATCCCTATTTCAAAAAAATGGCCTTAGTATGACATGACTCTACTATATGAATTCACCGACTCTAATTTATCCATTAGATTTCCTTTTCATTTCTACATATAAACAATTATTAAAACATTTAAATAATTATTAAGGGTAATGTTTCCAATAGTTATATTAACCCATATTCATAATTTCAATTTGGTCATATAATTCTATAAATAATATGGTCATAATAAAAATTATTATCCCTTAATTATTGAAGATATATATTTATGTTGAGTACAAAATAATATAACATGCATTTTCAAAAAACAAAAATTATTCGAAAGGTTTGACTTATTAGATTGATTTTATTTTAAAAGTTAAAAATCAAATATTTTGAAAATAATTTATATATAATGAATATTATTTTTATAATGAAAATGAAAAAATTAAGCAATAGTAATTTTTTTATAATTTTCCGAGACAATCAAATTTTTGTGTAAAAATTAAATATTGTATAAATATACATTGTGTTTTATGACATCATAATGAACCAAAGGTTATATAATAATTACTATAAATTATATAAATGAACAAATATAAGTTTTACCTATAATCTTATGAATTTATATGTTTCTTAAATTTATTTTTTCTTATCATTTCGAATCATCCAAAACATGCAAAATAAATTAAGGTTTTAAAATCCCTTATCTAAGAGTGTGACTCACCTCCACATATTCAAGGGAATTATTTTAATTTTTTGGGACATTAACCACGTAAAATACATATATCCACTCTATTTTGGATAATAAAATGAGCAAAAACTAGGATATGGTATGTGGTTTTGGATATTTTATTATATAGGGTCCAAAACCAAAATAATATAGAAATCCTCATCATTTCCTATATAAACCCACCCAATCTCCCATTTATCTTCAATAAAACTACTTTTAACCTGACAATATTATATCACCCACTCTATATTATCCTCTCATGTCACCCAATGCTCTCAATAATCTTCTCGATATTTTAATGTTACACACTAATGTAACGGATCCTCACTGTCCACTCATTCTTTCAATTAAAGCACCTTCATTGGAATTTTCATTCTTAATTGCAGTTGTTTGTGATGTATTTTATTTATAAACATCCCATACAATCTAATTTATTATATTTTAATGAGGGATCATTTATTATATGTCATTTTCACCACCACCAATGTTGTTATTAATCCAAAATTTTGTAAGGGATATATCTCTTCTCATTTACATTCAACAACTTGTTTTGTGTTATTTTAATTAAATTCCATTTTATTTTTTTGGGTTTTGTTCTGTAATATTTACCATATTTTCAATTAATTTATAAATGATGAGATACCAAAATTAACTATCATTGTTCCTCCCATGATCCTCTATGTACACCAGTTACCATGCCAATATTTTGTAAAGGGTCTTTCCTTTCTCCACATTATTCAGGTATATTTTTTACCTCATATTTTTTTATCGTTTCATTATGATGAGACATGTTATTAAATAACACTATTATTGTAAAATCGAGGTAAAAATTATGATATGCCCCTTTATCTCTCATCAATCCCTATTAAAAAAAATTTACATATCGTCGTTATGCAGTCGAAATTTCACCATGATTTTCCATACCAAAACTATTGTTTAGTGAATACCATACTATTTTTTATATCAAATGTATTAAAATTTATGAACTTATACTAATTTATTTCGGACATACATGTATTTAATACACATTCCTTGATCGTGGAATAAATCATGATGATGAATGAATCTATGTTTTATTATCTATGGGGAACATTTAAGTAAGAGAATTAAATGGATATCATGGTTGTGCCCTGATAGTGCTTCAATGAGTTGGGAATTTTTTTAATATCGTGATATGTTTCAATGGGATTGGGATTGAAAAGGATTAATTTATGAGACTTTTTACACCATGATGTATTAGGGAGTTTAGCATTTAACAATGTTTATTATTGAGTGTTTTAAGTTGATTCTACATTTCCCTTATTATGATTATCATGTTATATCATGTTGTATTATTCATGAACCTTTTATTCCCCATTTATATAAGTATTTATTCACCAGTAGGTAATTATATCTCACACATTGCTTATGTTTCTTACCTGGTTATCCATTGTTGTTTTATGTTCTAATAAGTATTTTGAGCATGTTAAATAATTTTTTAATAAATTTGTTGTATTATCTATTTTATGTTATTATGAAATTTACCAAATTATAAAATACACAATTCTTCTCAATCACTCAGGTTGTATTATGTGTATATTTATGTAATAAATATGTATTAATATGAAATAAGTAGTAATGTTTTTATACATATTGTTTCCATTTGATACTGAGGTATTTTATGGAAAATAAAGGTGTGTTGGATATCTAAATTCACAGTTAATTCCTAGATCATTATATCATCCCATAAATACACTCATTTTATCTACCAACGATTATTGTATTTTTTCATCTACGGATAGATCTATATATTTTTTAAAATTATTATGATATATTGTTGGATACATTGAAGGGTGGGTGTTCCATGCCCAAATATAGAAGATATTAGTGTTTCTCTATATTTTCTCTAATCAATGAGAGGTATGTGGAATATATATACTATCCAATGTTCTATAACACTATTCATTATTTTCTAATAATTTATTTTTGAAAATTATGTGAAATTTTTGGCTGATTTTCTTATGGAAATCAAATTTGGTTATGGATTAGTAAATTTCATCACTTTTGGAAAACCCCTTTGTTTTATTTTTAAATACAGTATTAAAATTACTGTATGGTTTTGATGGAAAAAAGGTATTTTATAAAATCATTTCATGAATTTTAGAGTTTTATGTAAAAAAGGATTGGAATGTTTTTCATACATGGTTGGAATGAGTTTATTTGTGCACACTACCAAAAAATAGTTGTGTCTTCCGTAGGGGATCCTAGATATTAGTCACCTTGTGAGGAATTAATGGATCAATGAGAGACCATTAATTAGTTTGGTACTTTCCCATGTTAGGTATTTGTGGGTGTGGAATCATAATAATGGGTATTAAAAATTATGAGAAATGGTTTAAAGACATATTTATTGTTTTCTATGGAATATCTTTTGGTATTTATAAAAATTATTTTCTCTATTTTATTGAAACTATAAAATATAAGTGTGATATCTAGTTCATTTCCTAGTGGAATTACTTGAGAATTATTTGATTATATCCCACATATTTTATACTCACCCCCTTCTTAGGAACCTTGGAACATTTTTATATGTCATTTACCGGGATACAATTAATAATAATATTTATTATTTATCAAATGATGAATCTTGATACCAAGGAAATTGATGGTCATGTAGAATCTTGGAGCATTGTCAGGTGGATTTTGGGATCATATCACTTGAGGATTTGGAGTCTTGTTTTTATTCAGTGTTGAAATTGATATTACATGTTCTATTTTGTCTCTAATATTGTAGTTGTTTTATTTATTTTAACATGGGTATGATTATTCCTTCTCATGAAAAATATAGTATTAATGTTTGTTTTTTGTTATATGTTAACAAGGTGTTCTATCTTTTAATGAAAAATCATCCCCTGATGTTTCCCCATCCCATGAATTTTTTCTATAATTTTGTATCGTGGGGATGTCACCTTACTCCAGTAACACCTCTATCACTAATCAGGGTAATGAAGATGGGTGGAATGATACACATGATATCAACTTCGTTTGGTCCTTCAATTAGGAATTGTATTAGTCTTGGATGGCCTATATATTTTATTTGGAAGGTATAAATATGGTATTATCATCACAAATTAAAATAAATATCATAAAAATTCAAAAATAACATTTTTCTGTTGAAATTCATATTTCTGGGCTGGTTTGGGTAGAAAATTGTGTTAAGACACTTATAGGGATACTTTCACCTCATCATATTGGATTTAGCTGATGAATATGGAAAATCATGCATTAATATTGATACCTCCCACATGGATTTCATTTTTCATTTGGTATTTGATGCGTTATTTAAATTTGTTAAAATTTTAATAACGGTTGGATTCTGAGAAGGAATACTATATATTATGTTTCTGATTGAGATTTTAAATATTCTAAGCCTTCTGTTTCTTCTGAGTGTTAAGTAAGTGAGGATTTATTTTGGTTATTGAAATGGACTCTTTTAGTGTTCATAAGAATTAGTAAGAGGATAATGTTCAAAATTTGGGTTTACATTAACCATATGTGAATCATAAGATATTTGAAAGCATTTATTTGGATTTTCAATCCATTGAAAGAGGAAATAGGAATGATGAACCTCAACAGATGGACAACTCATGTATGTTTTGACAAAAAAATCAACCAATATTTTAGGGGGATTATAAACATGGGGAATCAAATTAATTAATGAATATCATGAATCAATTAATTTATTTTCTGGGAATTCTTACTGAGATGAAATTTAAATTAGAAAATTACTTGCTTGAGGATCTATAATTCCAATGGCGGGGTTTATCATTTCTGGATAAATACGAATAAGTAATTACATGGTAGGATTTTGAATAATTTTTCCTGAAACATTATATCATCACCCTTTAATAATTCCAAGAAAAATATATTTTGGTACCTTGTTATGGGGGTATCTATTATTAATAGAGTATATGGATAAATTTATGAAATTAGCCTACTTAAACACATATATTTCTACAATTAATTATTGAAGGAACACATTTTTAATCCTATCTTAAGTCCACGTATCCACTCAGATATTATCTTAACTTGTATTAAAGACTATAATAATTTACAAAATTAAGCAATGGTTTTATAAATGCATATTTAATAGAATCCATCAAGTGGAATTGTGTTTATCACCATATGAATAGTTTCAAACTAAAAAAATTGGAATAAGAGGAATAAGGATATGTACATACAATGTGGTGGAGAATCTCAGAAGGCAACCATATGGTCAGTTAATTTTCCACCATTACCTAAGAGTTAGTCATGTTATTTTTTGTGTTTTTACTTCAGAATATCAAATATAATTTTATTAAATAACGTAGAGAATGTCACAAATATAACCATTTGGGACATATATAATGTTTTTATTGTAGTACTCAAAATTATCTTTCTTGAAATGCATCCCATGTTTCTTAGACATCATATTCATTAATGGTGAAATATCATCAGAATAAACCTTATTTTTAGAAAAAACGGAGTCAAGGTGATTCCTAGAACACCATGAATACACAATGAATACAATCTCAAAAAGAAAATGATTTGAAAATGGTTAATCTGTAAGGAAATATATGGTGCTAAGAAGGTGATCATATATGTTAAATATAACCCTTCAAAAAAAGGTGATATAATTTATTTAAAATATACACTTATGCTGTCCTTTTTTGATAATTGTGTACCCTAGTATTTTATTACTTCTTATATTGTTGACCTTATTGGTTTTCATATTGATATTATTCCTTATATTTTAAAATTTCAAAATACCCTTATAAAATGAGGGTGTTCATAATTTAAGTATGAAGCTTTTATGATTTCTATTCCGAATGATTTTGTGTGAAACTATTATATCCTTGAGATGGAAGTCTATGAGTTGATATTGGTGATGCATTAGTTAATGAATTTCATATCCAATTTATATTGTTATATATGGTGGTGATTTTTTATTCATTTAATGGATTCAAGTGTTTATTTAATGTATAATTGGATTAAAATGAAACTATCAAAGGACCATTGGTAATAGTGGTTGGAAAAATATCTTATTTTTTGGTAGTTTTTACTTTGACATCGATGATTGAGATTGGAAGTAATGATTTTTCAAGCATAGTTGACCAATTTCATGATGTTCTTCAATGAAATTTATTGGGTTTTCCACCCAAATGATAAGGGTAATTTATAAATGTTCGTCAATGTAAAATTGGTCCAATTTTAATTCAATCTGACAGGATGGAACCAACAAAAATGAGGTAATTGAAAACCCAACTAGAAGAGTTGGAGACCAAAGGGTAACTTCTACTGAGCACATCCCCATGGGTAGCACCAGTCTTTTTTATGAAGATTTTAGGTGGAACTCTTTGAATTTGTTAGTATTATCATAATATTAACCAAGATATGATAATGATTAAATATCCTTTTCCCTAAATTGATCAACTATTTGATCAATTTAGGGGATCCTAGTGGTTTCTGAAAATTGAATTACGTTGTTAGTACCTCTAACTACGATTTCAAAAGGATTAAATTATGAATAATATTTTTGGATCCATTCTGACCATTATGAAAATGTATTAATTCCTTTTGGTCAAAAAAATTTATCGAATTAATAAAACATATTTTTTTGTATCATGATTCCATTGTAGTGGAAATATTGGATGACATGCTTGTGTATTCATGGACTAAAGTATATCATCAGGAATACTTGTATACAATGATATTCATATTGTGGGAGAATTATATTTATAATAAACTATCTAAATGTGATTTAATGATATAATAGCAACGTTTTCCTGATTACATCACCTCTGAAAATGGTGTTTTTTATTTCTAGAAAATACAGAGGATTTTATCTCATGGAAACCAATGAATAATGTTTTTTAGATAATAATTTTTTAATGATTTGTGGGATACTATAATGATTTCATTTATGATTTTTCATGACTTTCCTTTGGGTTGATAACCTTGAACAGAAAGGTCTTCCTTTCTAATAGAGTAATGATTTCCCAAAATAATTTGAAGAACTCATGGTTTTCCTTATATCAATACATATACTTACTTTTTTGATTCATCAAAAGGCTACATGGTTTATTTTGATACATCAGTGTCTTCTTTGGGATGTGTTGTCATGTAGAAAGATTACATCATAGCATATTGATCTCAAATGTTACGAGTGTATGAGAAAAACTACCTGACACGTGGTTTGAATAACACTCCAAACATTTACAGTATGTATCATCTCATATAATTTCAACTCATTCGATAGATTCCATTTCAAAAAACTATTATTTCGTATAGTATAAAATCACATTGATAACACAAAAAATATTTTATAAATGAGGAATGAATAAAATAAGAGTCCTTTCCTATAAATTAAAGAAAAAATATCATTGAAATAGTAACATGCTCATTAGAATAGTAATGTGACCCTTACGAATAGTAATTCAGCCAACAGAATAGTTAAATAACCTATGAATGTATAAATAAAATTTAAGAATCATAAAAATTGAAATATCATATACTTATATCATATTTAAAGTAAATTAATGTTTTAGAAGTTATTAGTTAATTGTTAATATTTTTTATAAATTTAAATATTTTTTTATTTTTAAAATTAATAAATTATTAAAAAGAAAATTTATTTTCAAAAAATTTATTCAAATATTAATTTTTTTCAGATGATTATAAGATAAATTTAGGACACCTTAATTAATTTTTCAATGTGTCATAAAATTAGTTTTAACTAGACTATATCTATTTTCCATGTTAATGATTATTTTAAATACAAATTAATTTTATTATATTCGGAAAATTAGTTTCATTAAATTGATTTAAATTTTGACCTCTAAATTTCAAAATATGGTTACTGTGAATTATTGGGATTTTTAAAAAATAATTGATTTTTTTTAATAGTTAAATACATTAATTTATAGTATAATATAAATACATAAATTATTGAGTAATAGATGATATATGAAGGATTTATGTCCATAATATCAATCATACCGTTATTATGTTAATATATTTAATGATAATTCTTAATGTATTCATAGTCTTGGGAAAAAATAATAAACTAAAAGATAATATAAGGAGAAAACAACCCTCTCCTCCACTATAAATATCACCCATCACCACATCGTCTCCTCATAAATCTTAAGACTAAAATATTTCCAATATATACCCAATACAATTCCCAATTTTCTCCTCCACACCCAAGATCATTTTTATGAATAAAATACCAAACCCTTGTCTCATAATGAGGTCCTCAAGGAGAAGAATTCATGTGGTGAAACCCTTAATCATTCCCTTTCATTTTATATTATTTGGTTTTCTTTTATTATACATAGATCAAATCCAGTGTCCAAATATTCATGATAACTATAATATATTATATATAGATTAATTTTATTTTTTCAATATAACATCTTCTATCAAGTTTCTTCTCCACTTCCAATTATTCTCTAAATTAAAACATTATCTGTGAGTTGCTGATTTATAGGCTTTGTGTATGACAGGTTTTAGTTCATCAATTTCACATTCAAGGATAGGCATAAAACCATTTATATAGTTAAAAAAGACTATTAAATATTTATTAAAAAATATTTTAAGTTATAATATTAGTATAAATACATAATTTTTATTAATAAAACCAAACTATTTCTTGATGATTGAAAAAAAACGAATCTAAAAATTTATCACTAACATTAAATATAAGGAATAATCCTCATAATATATAAAAAATGTAATATATAACCATTTAATATTATAGAAGTTAATTAATAACATATAATTTCTATTTTGGACAACTAATCCAATTTTACATTATTTTCCATATATGTATACAAGAAAATAGATCGTGAAAACTAAGGAAATAAATGCCCCCAAATGATAAAATTGTATTTTATAAATCATAAAAAAGGCCATAAATGAACTCAATAAATTTATAATAAATAATATTAATGTATAAATTGTGATTAATTAATTAATTAATTGATTTAGTCTTATTATCTAGTATATTACGATCATGTGTAGAATACCTTCAGACACATGGTAAGGAATTATCCAAAAATCACAATTTTCTATTCGAGCTAAGATTTCTCCCTCTAGCCAAGTATAATTGTGAATTATTCTATTGTAACCCTCATGAATTATGTTTTAATTTTAAAAATATATGTATATTTTTCAATTATTCTTTATTTTATTGTCAATACATGTTTATGAAGATCTATTTTCAATTCCTCTGGATAAGCATGGTCGATTTAAGGAAACATTCCAATTTCATAACTATTTTAAAGAACAATGTATAATCTATTATAAGACACCACTATTTTTCTAAAATAAATCATTATATATTGAAAAACTATCCTTGTTAATTTATGGGTTTATACAAACAATTGTCTCGTTTGTCATTTAAAATGATCTTGGATCTTTTTCCTTAAACCACATTAAAATGATTTTTTTCTAAAGTTTATTAAACACTCTCTATAAATGTTTTTATTTAAGTTGGACATTATTTATCATTATATATGACCTATTAACCACTTATTAATTTTTTTATGGTGTCTGTATGTAACATCCCAGGTAAATAAAGAATAAAGAATTTTCATATTTATTAATATTTACGAATTAAATATTAATTTTAATTAAAAGGGGTTTCTACGTTCGATATCGTACTCGGTACGCAACAATGAGTTTCTTTGAAAACTTACGTTGCACACAAGCAATAAAATAATATTATTTTAAATGTTAGTTAACGAGTAGCCATTTTACTAGCGGGAATGGATAGAAATAACTAAAATATGATTATATATGTTTTTAAATGTTTTTACATTTACCCAATAAAAGATAAAGGCTTAAAATACGGAAAGAGTTCAATTTTAGGCATTTATACCCTAATTTTCACGAAAGGTCCACTTATCACCTTTTGACGGAGAACCGTCATTAAATATAGTTTTGATAGATCTTATAAATTCTATTGGACCAAATATAACTCTTCTTTAGAATCAGGACATCAAAATTTACTTTGTGTAAATTTTTGGTACCTTTCTGATAAAGTTCATTTTTTTAATGAATAGTGTAAAATGTTGTATTTTAATTCAAAAACTCTTTTTAATATAATTTATTTATATGATTATATTATCTTTTGAATTGGTTTTGAAGTGAAATTAGAATATATTTTTACCATTTAATCCAATGGTGGTCATTGAAATCAATTTCACTTTGAAATTGGACTTAAACTGGTGTCAATCTTTTGATACTTATTGTTTCATAAAAACACGCTATTTGCTCTGACAGCCGGAATTAATTATTAAATTAGTTAATGTGACTTATATGTTTTTAATTTATTTAAAATAGACTTCATTTTTGAATTCGGAATATCAAATATAGCTTAGGGTGAATTTTTGGTAATTTTCTGAAAAACTTCAATTTTTGATGAATAGTGAAACCACTAAGTGGTAATCAAGAAAACTGATTTTTCAGTTAAATAAAAGTTTACCACTAATGTGTATTGAATTTTGAAAATCTGACATACATGGTTGTCATTAAGAAGTAAAATGTGGTTCAATGAGAATAAAATAATTTTTTTGGTGAATAGTAACTTATTAAGTTTTTAATCGTGATTAGTGGTAATTAGTGTAGTTTAAGGTATAAATAATGCTTTAATAATATGAAATGACCGAGACACATGACCCAACCCTATTGGCTGTGTCATGGCCGACCAATACAAGCCATGGGTCAACTTGGGGACCCCATGGAGACATTTTGGTTGGGAAATGACATAAATAACTTTTTATTTAATGTTAAAGTAAAAATTACACAAACATAATATGTTTTACGAAAATAATTTTTACATGGGGTTATAAAGATCAGATATTTGATTATAAATAGTCATTGGAAAGATAAAAATATTTACTACATCATAGTATTTTTTTTATGAATTTTAGACATTAAATAAATTAAATTATTTATGACATAATAATGATGCAGCGATGACATCATTATTTGACGATTTAAATAAAATGGAAAGACAATGTAAATTATATGAACTAAACATGTCCAAAAAAAATTGGATTAGTGTATTTAGAACCCTTATCACCTTATCCACGAATTATATCAATGTGGGACCTTTTAAAACCGAAACACATTTTCAAATAAAGTAATATTTTTTTACTTTCCAAAAGTGCCCCTCCTCTCCTCTTATAAAAGGCCCACACCTCTACCTCATTTCACACACTAATAAAGCCTTTGGATCGGCCAAACCCTGCCCATTTACTCTCTCCACATCCCTCTTCTCATCCTAGAGGATTCCCTTTGGGCAGAATACTTTCAAAGGAAGCCTTTAGGCTCAAATCAAAAGGAGTTACACTTTTAAAGGTAATTCATTCTCTCATGTTCATTTGTTTTATTTTGCTTCTCCAACCCCCTAAACTCTTTTTATTTACTTATTTTGTAACAACACCAGTATCTTAAATATACAAGGATGTTTTTATAATATTTATTTGAGCTACACTCTCACACAACTACATCAAATGGTTAAAGAACATACGGTTTCCGTGGATGGCGAAATTCTGCCTCCCGAAACGATGATTGTTCAACACTCATTTAACACCTTCAAAGGTTTCCATTATGATGTCACTATTTTAATATATGATATATAATATGTTTATGTTTTCCTTAAGCTTCTGTTTTTCTCATTTTGGGCATACCTTTATGGTTTCCATTATGGTTAAACACGATATCTTCATTTTGGGAAGTACGGACTACCGCCCCCTGAAAGTGATTTGATTCGTTAATACCATATGTGGGATGTGTAAAGGATAAAGTTAATGATATTATATATTTTATTATACTGGAATTATAATATACTTATATATCATTATGATTCCATTCCAGAAAATATGAAATAGAAATGGAAGTAGCGTTCATGCGTATGTACGGCTTACCGTCTCCATGAATGGTGCATTTAATTTCTTACCTCTAAATGTGATGTAATATTATATATACATGTATATGATGAATATATATGATATATATGTTATCCAAATCATTAATATCATTCTGGATATAATGAACCTTTGACCAAATTAACAACATGTAAGTGTAAGAAGTCTATTTTTGACTTAAGAACCAAATACCGACAAAATGAACATTATTAACTTAACTGATTACATGATGTTCATAACATGGTATAAAAGGAATAATGAACTTGAAAAAGATTCATAAGCAAGTAGAGATTAAATCAAGTTACTTATTTAAGAGATTAAAGGAACGGTCGGGTCATGTCGGATACGAGGTATGGGACTTCGTCTCAATCTCCTTTCATTGAGGCATATCTTATTTTATACACAACTTTAATTTATACGGTGTATTAACCCCTCTGACTTTTACATTTATTCAAAAGGAATCCTTTTTATATGAAGAGTTTACTAAACGAAAAAAGGGAATGTTTTTGTCTTACGTATGCGGCGACAACGACTTCTCCGCCGTCGTGACCGTTATTTGAGTTTCGGCTTCCTCTACAAGCCATACCTTTTTTTTAAAAAAACGAATAATAAATACCATTTTTTAACTTTGGTATTGAAAATGGTTTTCATAATGTTTTTATTATATCAATGTGTTGTATTGATATCTCGTGATTGAAATGTGGAAATGTTATGTATCCTTTATTTTAATGTGATATGATTATGTTATGGTTCTTGGGAATTATTATGAAGACGGGTGGTTCCGTGATAAACTAAGGGCGGGTGAGCCCGTTATTGCTCTCCAATGCATTGGGTAACGTGAAGGAGTGAAACGTTAAGGTTTCTCCAAAGAGATTTAGGGAATATACTGTGATGGGTATTCCAAACGTAACCAAGAGGGTTACTCCCTACGTAAGAATGTTATGAATGCCTCAATTTACCTTTATGTCTTATGATTTATATGATTTATTCATGATTTGATGAGGTATGTTAAAGTGCTTATGTTTTATGGGTAAAGTATGATCTCATCCTTATGTACATATGTACCCATGTTTCCTTTCCATATTTTTATAACCCATACTGAGCTTTTTATGCTCATCCCATGTTTTTTTGAAATGTTTTCATAGGTCAAGGGAAAGGTACATGATATGATGATAGTGTCAAGGAAGTGTCAAGAATGAATCCATGTTTTATTTTAAATATGTTTCCTTTGATGGGAATGAAGAATAATATCTTTATGTAACCACTTTGTTTATATGTGGAATGTAATGCAAGTTTTATGATCTAATTCTCTAAAACTATAAACCTGAAAAGATCCTCAATGTGTAATATTGTAATAACTCAAGATTAAGTAAGGTTTAAGGGTGGGGCCTTATAGTTGGTATCAGAGGTCGGTTTAGACAACTTTAGGAGTTAGAAAAGTGTTAAATTATAATATGATTGAAATGATATTGCATTTACGGATTACCATGTTGCTTCGCATAAGATATTTCTGTGTTCAGAATGGTTTTCCGCAGAGGAAACAAAGCAGCTATGTTGGGACGACATCAGTAGGAAGATAACCTTCCAAATCAGCAACCTGAGATGGTCGGAATCGGAACTGAACAGTTTGTTGCAGTGATGGCACAGTTGACTCAGGCTATAAATGATGGTGGTATCCATGCACGAGATCAGCCAGATCAACCGTAGAGGAACATGTCAGTGGTGGAACATTTCATGAGGCAACATCCCCCATCATTCAGAGGATCATCTGACCCTGTGCAAGCTGAAGGGTGGATTAAAGCACTGGAGAAGATTTTTGATGTCATGGGGTGTTCAGAACATCAAAAGGTTAGTCTTTCTATTTACCGTTTTGAAGGTGAAGCTGATCAGTGGTGGTTGATGGTGAAAAATATAAGGGATAGTGATGAGATTGAGGATCTTCACTAGGACGAATTCAAAGGTATGTTTCTTGAGAAATATTTTCCTAATGTGGTTCGTCTTAGGATAGAAAAACAGTTCCTAGAATTGAGGAAGGAGGATGATTCAGAGGCTGCTTATGGAGAAAAGTTCACTCGATTGGAAAGGTATGCTCCAAACTTCATACGAGATCTTGATAGTAAAATAAACCGGTTTTACTCAGGGTTAAAGCCAAAGTATCGAAGGGCTTTAGCTTCTCGTGAGTTCAAAAGTTATAAAAAACTTGTTCGATGTGCGGAGAAGGTGGAAATGGAGTTTGCCGATGATCAGGTGTTCTATGACAAACAACAGAATAAGAGGTCTAGTTGGCAGGAAAAGGGGAAGAATTAATCAAAGAAGCAAGGAGATAAGAAATAAAATATCCATCTTGTCAGAAGTGTGGTAAAATGCATCCTGGAGAATGTTTATCCAAGTCTGGTAAGTGCTTTCGGTGTGGTAAATCTGGTCATATTGCTCGTAACTGTAAGGAAGATGATCAAGCAGGAAATGAAAAGCCAACGGTAAGATGTTTTAAGTGTAATGAAATGGTTCATTATGAAAACGAGTGTCCAATGAAGAACTCAACTGGGGGAATGCAGCCAGACTACAAGCAGAAAGGGGTGGTGAAATCCTTTTCAACAACTTCAGCAGATGTTGGGCCATCGAATGATGTGGTATCAGCTCTAGGGAGCTCAGTATTTTTCGAATATTGACTTGAGGTCGGGGTACCATCAGTTGAAAGTAAAAGAAGCAGACGTTCCGAAGACTGCGTTCCGTACTAGATATGGCCATTATTAATTTTTAGTCATGCCTTTTGGGTTAACCAATGCACCTGTTGTATTCATGGACCTTATGAATAAAATTTTCCATTATTTCTTGGATAAGTTTGTGTTTGTGTTTTGAGGTTTGGGAAGAGATTGTTTGTGCCTTGTGATTCACAGTTGAAGAGAGAGTTGTTATGTGAAGCTCATAGTTCCCCGTTTTCAGTTCATCCTGGCAGTACTAAGATGTACAGAGATCTGCAGGAGTATTACTGGTGGGATGGAATAAAAAGAGATATTGTTTATTTTACTGTGAAGTGTTTGACATGTCAACAGGTTAAAGCAGAGCGGAAGTTACCGAAAGGGATGCTTCAGCCTTTACCAGTGCCAGAGTGGAAATGGGAGAATATATCCACGGACTTTGTTGTTGGATTACTGAAGACATCTCGAGGTAATAATGCAATTTGGGTTACTATTGATCCCTTGACTAAATCTGCTCCTTTCCTTGCTATACGAGATACTTTCTCTCTAGATCAACTTTCCCGTTTGTATCATAAAGACATAGTCATCTTACATGGAGTTACTCTCTCCATTGTATCGGATCGTGATCCCAGGTTTACTTCTAACTTTTGGAAAGTCCTTCAGAAGTTGTTGGGTACTGAATTAAATTTTAGTACAACTTTTCATCCTCAATCAGATGGGAAGTCAGAACGAACAATTCAGACATTAGAGGATATGCTACGAGCTTGTTCTATGGATTATCAGGGAAGTTGGGACCAACATCTGTCTTTGGTTGAGTTTTCTATTAATAATAGTTTTCATTCCAGTATACAGATGGTACCATTTCAGGCATTATATGGGAAGCGGTGTCGAACTCCAGCTTTCTGGGATGAAGTGGGTGAATGGAAGTTGATGGGACCAGAATTGGTAGAAGAGATGGCAGAAAAAGTTCAGCTGATTCAGAAACACATGAGAACAGCTCAGAGCAGGCAGAAGAGTTATGCGGATAACCGGAGGAAGGATTTATCTTTCTAGGTAGGTGATCATGTTTTTCTCAAGGTTTCTCCTTGGAAAAGTGTGATGAGATTTGGTGAGAAAGGAAAGTTGAGTCCAAGGTTCGTTGGACCATACGAAAGTCTGGAGAGAGTTGGATCAGTTTCATACCGGGTGGCTTTACCGCCGAGTTTATCTCAGGTACACAATGTTTTTCATGTTTCAATGTTGAGGAAGTATATGCCAGATCCATCTCATGTTTTGAGTCCAGAGGTAGTTCAGCTGGAAGAGAACCTATCTTATGAGGAACAACCTGTTCAGATTCTTGACCACAGGGAGCAGGTATTACGGAGTAAGGTGATTCATCAGGTAAAGGTTTTGTGGAAAAACCATGTGATTGAAGAGGCAACGTGGGAATCTGAAAATGCTATGAGGGATAAATACCCCAACTTATTTTGATATGTAAATAAAATTGCGAGGACGCAATTCCCAAAAGGGGGGAAGGATGTAACATCCCAGGTAAATAAAGTATAAAGAATTTTCATATTTATTAATATTTACGAATTAAATATTAATTTTAATTAAAAGGGGTTTCTACGTTCGATAGCGTACTCGGTACGCAACAATGAGTTTCTTTGAAAACTTACGTTGCACACAAGTAATAAAATAATATTATTTTAAATGTTAGTTAACGAGTAGCCGTTGTACTGGAGGGAATGGATAGAAATAACTAAAGTATGATTATATATGTTTTTAAATGTTTTTACATTTACCCAATAAAAGATAAAGGCTTAAAATACGGAAAGAGTTCAATTTTAGGCATTTATACCCTAATTTTCACGAAAGGTCCACTTATCACCTTTTGACGGAGAACCGTCATTAAATATAGTTTTGATAGATCTTATAAATTCTATTGGACCAAATATAACTCTTCTTTAGAATCAGGACATCAAAATTTACTTTGTGTAAATTTTTGGTACCTTTCTGATAAAGTTCATTTTTTTAATGAATAGTGTAAAATGTTGTATTTTAATTCAAAACCTATTTTTAATATAATTTATTTATATAATTATATTCTCTTTTGAATTGGTTTTGAAGTGAAATTAGAATATATTTCTACTATTTAATCCAATGCTGGTCATTGGAATCAATTTCACTTTGAAATTGGACTTAAACTAGTGTCAATCTTTTGATAATTATTGTTTCATAAAAACACGCTATTTTCTCTGACAGCGGGAATTAATTATTAAATTAGTTAATGTGACTTATATGTTTTGAATATTTTTAAAATAGACTCCATTTTTGAATTTGGAATATCAAATATAGCTTAGGGTGAATTTTTGGTAATTTTCTGAAAAACTTCAATTTTTGATGAATAGTGAAACCACTAAGTGGTAATCAAGAAAACTGATTTTTCAGTTAAACAAAAGTTTACCACTAATGTGTATTTAATTTTGAAAATACTACATACATGTTTGTCATTAAGAAGTAAAATGTGGTTCAATGAGATTAAAATAATTTTTTTGGTGAATAGTAACTTATTAAGTTTTTAATCGCGATTAGTGGTAATTAGTGTAGTTTAAGGTATAAATAATGCTTTAATAATATGAAATGACCTAGACACATGTCCCAAACATATTGGTTGTGTCATGGAAGACCAAGAAAAGCCATGGGTCAACTTGGGGACCCCATGGAGACATTTTGGTTGGGAAATGACATAAATAACTTTTTATTTAATGTAAAAGTAAAAATGACACAAACATAAAATGTTTTACGAAAACAATTTTTACATGGGGTTATAAAGATCAGATATTTGATTGTAAATAGTCATTGGAAAGCTAAAAAGATTTAATACATCATAGTATTTTTTTTATTATTTTATACATTAAATAAATTAAATTATTTATTACATAATAATGATGCAGCGATGACATCATTATTTGACGATTTAAATAAAATGGAAAGACAATGTAAAATATATGAACTACACATGTCCAAAACCAATTGGATGAGTGGATTTAAAACCCTTATCACCTAATCCACGAATTATATCAATGTGGGACCTTTTAAAACCGAAACACATTTTCAAATAAAGTAATATTTCTTTACTTTCCAAAAGTGCCCCTCCTCTCCTCTTATAAAAGGCCCCCACCTCTACCTCATTTCACACACTCCTCAAGCCTTTGGCTCGGCCAAACCCTGCCCATTTACTCTCTCCACATCCCTCTCCTCATCCTAGAGGATTCCCTTTGGGCAGAATACTTTCAAAGGAAGCCTTTAGGCTCAAATCAAAAGGAGTTACACTTTTAAAGGTAATTCATTCTCTAATGTTCATTTGTTTTATTTTGCTTCTCCAACCCCCTAAACTCTTTTTATTTACTTATTTTTTAACAACACCAGTATCTTAAATATACAAGGATGTTGTTATAATATTTATTTGAGCTACAGTCTCACACAACTACATCAAATGGTTAAAGAACATACGGTTTCTGTGGATGGCGAAATTCTGCCTCCCGAAACGATGATTGTTCAACACTCATTTAACACCTTCAAAGGTGGCCATTATGATGTCACTATTTTTATATATGATATATAATATGTTTATGTTTTCCTTAAGCTTCTGTTTTTTTCATTTTGGGCATACCTTTATGGTTTCCATTATGGGTAAACACGATATCTTCATTTTGGGAAGTGCGGACTACCGCCCCCTGAAAGTGATTTGATTCGTTAATACCATATGTGGGATGTGTAAAGGATAAAGTTAATGATATTATATATGTTATTATACTGGAATTATATTATACTTATATATCATTATGATTCCATTCCAGAAAATACGAAATAGAAATGGAAGTAGCGTTCATGCGTACGTATGGCTTACCGTCTCCATGAACGGTGCATTTCATTTCTTACCTCTAAATGTGATGTAATATTATAAATACATGTATATGATGAATATATATGATATATATGTTATCCAAATCATTAATATCATTCTGGATATAATGAACCTTTGACCAAATTAACAACATGTAAGTGTAAGAAGTCTATTTTTGACTTAAGAACCAAATACCGACAAAATGAACATTATTAACTTAACTGATTACATGATGTTCATAACAGGGTATAAAAGGAATAATGAACTTGAAAAAGATTCATAAGAAAGTAGAGATTAACTCAAGTTTATTATTCAAGAGATTAAAGGAACGGTCGGATCAAGTCGGATACGAGGTATGGGACTTCGTCTCAATCTCCTTTCATTGAGGCATATCTTATTTTATACACAACTTTCTTTTATACGGTGTATAAACCCCTCTGACTTTTACGTTTATTCAAAAGGAATCCTTTTTATACGAAGCGTTTACTAAAAGACAAAAGGGAATGTTTTTGTCATACGTATGCGGCGACAACGACTTCTCCGCCGTCGTGACCTTTATTTGAGTTTCGGCTTCCTCTACAAGCCATACCTTTTTAAAAAAAAATGAAAAATAAATACCATTTTTTACATTGGTATTGAAAATGGTTTTCATAATGTTTTTATTATATCAATGTGTTGTATTGATATCTCGTGATTGAATTGTGGAAATGTTATGTTTCCTTTATTTTTATGTGATATGATTATGTTATGGTTCTTGGGCATTATTATGAAGACGGGTGGTTCCATGATAAACTAAGGGCGGGTGAGCCCGTTATAGCTCTCCAATGCATTGGGTAACAAGAAGGAGTGAAACGTTAAGGTTTCTCCGAAGAGATTTAGGGAATATACTGTGATGGGTATTCCAAATGTAACCAAGAGAGTTACTCCCTACGTAAGAATGTTATGAATGCCTCAAGTTACCTTTATGTCTTATGATTTCTAGATTTATTCATGATTTGATGAGGTATGTTAAAGTGATTATGTTTTATGGGTAAAGTATGATCTCATCCTTATGTACATATGTACCCATGTTTCCTTTCCAAATTTTAATAACCCATACTGAGCTTTTTATGCTCATCCCAAGTTTTTTTGAAATGTTTTCACAGGTCAAGGGAAAGGTACATGATATGATGATAGTGTCAAGGAAGTGTCAAGAATGAATCCATGTTTTATTTTAAATATGTTTCCATTGATGGTAATGAAGAATACTATCTTTATGTAACCAGTTTGTTTATATGTGGAATGTAATGCAAGTTTTATGATCTAATTCTCTAAAACTCTAAACCCGAAAAGATCCTCAATGTGTAATCTTGTAATAACTCAAGATTAAGTAAGGTTTAAGGCTGGGGACTTATACTGTATACTTACCTTTTGTTTATGATCATCATTTATTGATGATGTAATTAAATAACTATACATCTAGTATCATGGATTTGATTATTGTATTAGCTATAAAACATTTTTACATATGGTGTTGTAATTAAATTTAAACTATGTATAAAGAATTATTTTAACTTTAAGTGATGGGTGGGGACTAATAATATATATCTCCCTGATGTATTCACATGTCTCATGAGAAAAAATAGTTAGAGACAAACACATAGTGTTTGTTTCCAAACAGAATGATATGGGTTTTTAACCTCAGACTTAAACCTTCTGGATAGAATAATGGCTGATGAGATAGATACATGATGTAAAATAAATAAAAATTATCTTAATTTATCATTTATTTATTATATTCCATGATATTTTTACTAGGATAAAATCCATTGATGAATTTTCATTCATTGTGTACTGGTGGCATGTGTTTTTAGGTTTATTTACTTCTTCTATAATGTATATGCCTTATTGACTTTGCTTTATTTATTATTTTCTTATTTAACCATTATTAAGAGTTTTAGATTACCCTTTTATCTATATTTCGTCCCATGGTTTTAAAGATGAAATATTTTAATAAGTTTAAAGATGTATTTTATTTTCATTTATTATGTTCTATGTTTTATTATCAATGTAATAAGTGAACCATGAATAAATCTAGGTTTTCAAAACTACTAAACTAGTCAATCCTTGGTGATATGATATCATCTATCTATTACATTTTTGTAAAATAACCACAGAATATGGGAATTATGGTTTGGATTGTTATAGTTGGTATCATATAAAGTTTAGTGGAAACCTTGGAATCTAGATTTTGAAAACATAGTTTAGGGAACATAACCCTATGATATGATTAGCAGATAAACATAGAATAATATCCTAGAACATTGGTAAGGTAGATATTTTATATATATTCCTAGAATTACATCCATATTAGGATTCTACAAGTGGAAATGGTTCTGGAACAAATGTACCTAGGGGTAATAAATCCGATAAGATGTGTCTGCCTTGAATCAGTGGAACCAGGTATACAAAAAAGGGACTTACTATACACCTGTTTTGAAACTCCTATTATATATTCATATATATTTAACATATTATTTACAAACCATTATGAATGACTTCAATTGAAATACATTCTCATAGAAAACATTTTTATGATTATGAGATTATCGATGAAAAAAATTTCAATTTATATTTAGTGTTTCTTCAGTTCAAAATTATGAATTATGATTCATGATATAATTCTCTATATTCTATTGTTTATAAATTGAACCTAATGGGTGGAATGGAATAAATACCCATCATAAATTTATTTATTTCTCCATAGATAAATCTATCATTGTTAGTATTAGTGCTGGGAAGATCATGAACATATAAGGTAAACTTACTCTTTCTATGATGAATTACAATTCTACACCTATATCAGATAATTTCAGGTGGAAGAATCCCCCATATTTTAGAGGGAATACTAATTTTATGGTAGTAGAGAAGTGGATCATGTCCCTTGGAAATATATTTATAGCATTGAGATGCAATGAAAATGAAATGGTATTACTGGAAGTATATTGAATCAAGAGAGATACTGATTAATGGGGGCCTTTGATCCATAATACTAAAGAGGAAGACTAAATGGAAGATATGGAATAAATAAATTTTAAAGAAAAATTCAAAAAAAATATATTTCCCTCATGATCAATGAACTGGAAGGAAGAGAAAATTCCTTAGCATATAAAAATTGTAGAACAGAGTGTTGTAGAGAATAAGGCTACCACTACATGACTAGCCAGTTATACTATTGATTACATACATGAGTGGGAATTGAATATTTACAACATTTTCAATTTCTTAATCCATGTCGTCCAAGGGAAATATCTTCTCAATCATTTTCATTACAAGATGAAATAGTATTAAGTGCTATCAAAATAGAAAACAAATCTAATAGATCTTATTTTTCATGGGAAATCAAGATAAGAATATGTATTCTAATAACCATATAAAGGGAGAATAATAAATGAATAAGAAGGTAATGTATAAATTTATATTAATTGATAATTGTGGAAAGAGTCATATTAGTAAATTCTTGATGGGAATGATAATTTCTATAATTGTGGAGAAAAGGGACATTGAGAAAATCAAAGAAAGGGGAATACAAATAACAATGATGTCCAATGCGTTAATTGTAATGAAATGGGGAAATATTCATATAAATGTCCATATCTTTAGGGGAATATACCATAGAATATGACAATGGGAGATGGGAAATATTACAATATCACTACAACTGATATTGAAGTACCCAATGGTCTGGGGTAAGGTATATTAATCACATGTTATTGTTCATCAGTTGTATTATTTGATTCTATAACATTGAACTCATAAATATCTACCCATTTTTCAAATAAAATTATACATTTACATTTTGATTAAACATGGAAGTTTTCATTCAAAATTTTTAAGATAAGTCTCATTAAAAAAATGTTTCGATCAGTCCCAATTATGACACATGAATTTTCTTTAGTTTCTAACCTTATCTTCACAGCCTTGGTTGACTATTATAAAATCCTCAGTTTGTATTGGATTTCGAAATATGTTTTGATATTTTTTTAAAGAATAATGAAATTACGAGTTTTGAAGAAGATATAGAATCCATGATCCCTAGAGTAGAAACATTATCATGTTATTCTTAACTAGATCCACCACCAGTAAATCTATTGAATGAAATTATTAGGGATGAAGAGTAATAAAAATATTATGTTCACAAAAGTAATATTAAAATTGAGAATGAACCAATTTTACATGAATACATTGATATATTTTTTGAGTAATTACAATGACACCCCACAAATCATGATGTTTAGTTTAGTATTAATTTAATCCATGATGCCAATAATATACTTCTTTTAGAATGGAATCTATTGAATTAGTGGAGCTGAAGGAACAACTATAGTAGTTGAGTAATAAGGGATTTATTTTCCCTGGTATTCCTCTATTAAGATCCCATATTCTCTATATAAAGATGAAATACGGATCCTTCAGGCTATGTATTGACTATAGAGAAATAAATTCCATTACAATAAATAGAATGTATCATGTTCTTCATATAGATAATTCATTTTAACAACTCCATGTAGTTAAATCCCTTTCATAGACTGGCCTTCATTTTGGATATCATTAACAGTGAGTAAAAAAGGAATATATTACAAAGATATCTTTTCAATCAAGGAATACACATTTCATGTTAATATTTATTTCATTTTGGTTGACTAGTTTATCCTATGCTTTCATGGATCTAGTTAATAGAGTATTCAAGAAATAACATTAATATTTTTTGTAGTATTTTTTGATGATATTATAGATTATTCAAAGAGAAATGATGGACATGAGAATCCCTAGTGAATTATTCTTGAGACTCTCAAAATGAAAGAGTTCTATGTTAAAGTTAGTAAATGTGAATTCTGGAATTAGAAAACTCAATTTCATAGATATATTATCTCTAAGGATGGAATATCAGTTCATCATGTAAGGAATAATACAATCCAAGATTGGGACACACCAATGAACATAACCGAGGTTTGTGGTTGTATTCGATTAACATATTACTATTTGAGTATCATTAATTTTTTTTCTTAATTGTATATCCCATTATCCAAGGTCACTTGTAATGGGGGTAAGTTCATTTGGACAAAATAATGTGTAGAATGATTGGAATAATTGATAAGAAGACAAGTCAATGCCTTGATTTTGACTATATCATGAGAAAATGATGGGTTTTTGATATTCAATGATGCATCAAAGAGGGGAATTGGTTGTGTGATTATAGAAAATGAAAAATTTATCAAATATGCATCAAGGTAGTTGAAGACTCGTGAGGAAAATTATCATATCGTTATCATGAGTTAGAACCTGTAATATTTGATCTAAATATATCAAGACACTATATATGTGGTGAAACATGTGAGATATATATTGATTAAAAGAGTTTAGAATAATGATTTACATAGAAATAAATCAACATTAGGTAGTGGTTAAATATCTAATTACTCAATGAATATGATTTCTCAATATACGATCACCCATGAAAATATTAAAAGTTGAAGATGAATTAAGGAGGAAAGATCATGGACTTCTTACCCAAACGAGGACTGATAAAGACTCTATATTCAAGGATGTAGTAAATATGGATATGGGTAATGTTGAGGAAATGTAAACATCACATCTTTTTAAAATGATTGTGAGACCATATTTATTGTATAACATAAATTTCTCTCTATCTGATGTTGGGAATTTTCAGTGGGAAATTAAAGCCAATAAGGATTAATGATTGTAAATTGTTTTGTATGAGGATGGAATTGAAAAATTTGGAATGAGGTTTTTTGTTTCATAAATACTAGATCTAAAAATGAAAATATTAGATAATTATTAGAGCTCAAATTTCTCTATACAACAATGTAGTACCAAAATGTATATATATTTGACGGAATAAATTTGGCATTATAACATAGAGTGGGAAATTTCTTACAGGGTTTAAAGTTTTCTAGGTTTTCAATAAGTTACGGGTAAGAGACAAAATCCTAGAGGATTCACCAAATATATACTTATTCATCTGTGTATGTTGGATAAAATTACAATGCACCACCAATGAAACCTTGAAGGAATGGTGCAATATGGGTTATAATTTATCATCTTACAAAATCTATACATTTTTTTAGCAATAAAAGAATATTTACCTATCGAACACATTGAATGAATATATATTAATGAAGCTATAAGACATTATGGTTCACCTCCACCGATTGAGTCTTATTGAGATACGCATTTGACATAATAAATCTAGAAGAGTCATCAAAATGATTTGGATACATAACTTTATATGAGTACTTCTTATCACCATTAAACCAAAGGATCGTCTAAAAGGACTATTAAAACATTGGAAAACATTTTTAGATCACGCTCACTTTAATTTCAAGGTAAGATGGATCACTATTTACCTTTGGAGGAATTTTCATACAATAAAATTTTCCATTCTAGTTTTAAAATGGTTCCATATGATTCATTATGTGGAAATATATGTCGAACTCCAACTTGTTGGGATGATTTTGGGGAGAGGAAAATCATAGGCCCATAACTTATTGACGATATAGTGAAAAAGGTAATGACTATTCAGGTTCATATTTGTGTAGATCATTGTAGACAAAAGGGTTATGATAGAAACTAGAGAGAGGATTTTTAATATCAAGTGGGAGATCATGTCTTTCTGAAATTACCTCCATGGAAGGGTGTCATATGGTTTAGGTAGAAAAGGAAATTGAACTCGTCTAACATCAAACTATTTGAAAAATATTCAATGAATTGGATTTATAGGATACCAATTATCAAATATTTAATGTCTCTCCAAATTTCATGATGTGTTCCCTATATAATTGGTAAACATGCACATGATAGACCTAAAACATATACTATCATATGAATAAATTGTATGTGAACCAAATTTGTCTTATTGTGAAGAGCCCATCGAGATTCTTAACATAAGACATAAAGTATTGAGAAATCACATTACTCGATTGGAAAAGGTTCTTTAGATAAAACATAAAAGGGAATAATCAACATTGGAATCTAAATATGTTTTAAAGAAGAACCACCCACATCTGTTTAGAGGGAAATGTTCATGAAAACATTCAAGCATGAAAATTATAAATGAGGGGAAAATATAACATGCCCTAATTTTATGGTATGTATCCTCTCAAACATATTATACTAATTTAATGGATTAAATTTTATAATAAAAATATTTCATACAGTATGAAATCACATAAAGAACACAAAATAATCATATAAATGAATAATGAATTAAATATAAGGTTTTTTTCTAGAAATCAAGGAACATATATCAATGAAATAGTAACTTGACGTTTTCAATATTAATGAGACCCTTAATAATTGAAATTAAACCAATATAATAGTAAATTAATCATTAATTATATAAATAAAATTTTGGAAACATATAAATTATATTATGATATAATTATATCATTGTACAAGTAAATAAATGTTCTATAAAATACTAATTATGTGTTAATATTTTATATTATCATAAATTTTTATTTTTGATTTAATAAGTAACATAATTATTTAAATGAATGTTTATTTTAATGAAATGTATTCATGAATTAATATTTTTTGTCTTATGAGTATATGATAAATTTATAAGACCTTGTTTACTTTTTCAATGTGTTATAAAAGCACTTATAATTTTAAAAATTCTATTTTCAAAATAAATATTGATTTTAATTAAAAACTAAATTTCAGATATTTAGAAAATTAATTTCATAAAAAATAGTTCCATTTTTTAATTCTAAAAATTGAAAAATGTTTAGGGTAATGTTTTGTGATTTCTCCAAAATACTTGAATGTAACAGCCCGAGATTTTATGAAAAATATTCTTTTTTATTTCACTAATGTCTTGTGTTGTATGCTACACAAAAAGGAGCTTGCACAACACGCATCCTTGACTTGCCTTGCATTACACGCAATCGCGACCTTCCTCGATAGCTTGCATCGTACGCAATACCGAGTTTCACTAAACAACGATATGCTATTAAAATATTATTAAAACTAGCCGTTATGAATAATAATAACAACTTTTTGAAATTTTATAAATTTTATTTTTCAAAATGGACTTCATTTTTGGATTCGGAATACCGAAATTAGCCTAGGCTGAAATTTGGTATTTTTCTGAAAACTTTCAATTTTTGATGAATAGTGAAACCACTAAGTGGTAGGTTAAAAACTGAATTTTGCATAAAACATAATTTTACCGCTTCTGTGAATGGAATTTCGAAAATCCGACAGACATGGTTGATATCAGTAAGTAAAATGTGGTTCAATGAGATAAAAATAATTTTTTGGTGAATAGTAACTTTTTACTATTTTTACCGCGGTTAATAGTAAATAGGGAAACTAAGGGTAAAAATGATATTACTATTACCCTAACACATGTCCTAATTCTATTGGATAAGTTTAATTCGACCAAAAACAAACTTAGGAATAAAATATGACCATTTAGGCCCACTTGGGTTAGATTAGGACATTTATTATTAATTTATTTAAAGAAGGGTTAAAATAGTTAAAATCAAAGTTAAATAAGTAAATCATTTTTAATATGGGTTTATACATAATATAAATTCGACTATAAATAATAATTAGAAAGATAAAAATATTTCCTACATAATGATATTTTATTTATAATTTTTAGACTGTAAATAAATTAATTTATTTATGACACAACGATGATGCAGTAATTACCCTTTTAAGGAAATATTAACAAAATTGATGTTATAAATGCTCAAATGAATGTAATTTGAGACTTTTTATGAATTACAATAATTTTCTAGGTTACTATGATATAATAGTGTTGATTTAATCAACTTGGTTCGAACATATAATTCTGTTATGACTTTCACAAAAATCATATATCAAATAGTGTCAAAATTGACACAAAATAGTTTTTAAATCAAATATTATATTATTAATTGTTATTTTATTCCTAAAAATCTAAGGTTCGGCAAAATGACTTAGATAAGGATATATGTATTAATAATATACAATTTGGGGTTCGTTTGGCATGTTATAGTAAGTGTATTAACCATATAGTGAAAGAAAACAAAAAGACACGGTAAAAGTTAAATTTTTTAACTTAGAGTTAAATATAATTGATAAGGTTAAAATAATACCCTAAACTTGTCTAAATCCTATTGGTTGATAGGATTTCGACCCATCCCCACTTTAGCTTCAAAATAAGACCCTTTGGAACCATTATAAACCGATTTTGACATTAATATAAAATAATATTTTGAGGTATTCCTAAGGTGCCCCTCTCCTCCATTATAAAAGGACACCTCCTCCCCCTCCTCCTCACACCAATTTGAGCACTCATTCTCGGACAACCCCTGCCAAAATCTCTTCTCCACTTCCCTAGAAACATCCTAGAGGTTCTGGTCTTCCTCAAAAACCAATTTTAGTTCCCTAAGAGGAGGTCTCCAAAAGGCGCTTCAAAGAAGAGGTAATTACCATTACCAATTCTTTCACCTTTGTTTCTTCTTCCACTTCTTCTTCTTAGGTTGTTTCTTTATGAAGTAATAACATCAGTATCAATCATATAATGATATGTAATTATAAGTATGAAACAACCCTATTTCACCATCTATCCATCCTACGGAAAAAGAAATCACCGCACGTGCGTACGTACGGAATACCGTCTCCACGCCGTGGTGTAATCTATTTTCCACCACCACCTTACATGGATGGGTATAATGGTGTAATGAATAACTATACATAGTTATTAAAACATCATATTGATTCTGATATATTGTATAATCCACTCCAATTCAATTCAATATTTATGGAAATGATATCATCGCTCGTGCGTACGTACGGACTACCGTCTCCACGACGCGATGAGATTCATTCTCCATGTTAACCATTTAAGAATGATTATAAAGTATATATAAGAAATAATAATGAAACATATGACATTATAAAGCTACTGGATTTATGTATATATATATATATGTATTTCATCTACTTACTTCCATTCAAGACAATAAGGAAAGGAAAACAGTGTTCATGCGTACGTACGGACTATCGTCTCCATGAATGGTGTTGTTCATTTCATTTATCTATCTATTATATATATATATATACTGAATATATATGATATATAAATAATATTTTATATTCTGGATGTAAGTAAATCATGATATAAGTAATAATAATGTCAAGAACAACAAGTCAAAACACCTACGATAAATGAAACGATTTTACCCAAGACGCTTCTTTAACATGGAATTTACAAAAGAACGGGTAATATGATGTCATAAGTGAACCATATATGATATCATAACAATTAATATGATTATGTAATAAGTCAATGACATTATTTAAACCATTATACAGGAGCTTCGGACACATACAAAGCAAATCGGACCAAAGGTAAGGGAAAATACCACAATCTCATTTTTATCCGAGATTGTTTATTTGTAAGTATTTACTAGGGTGTATTTTGTCATCCACATCCATGTTCCCTCAATATGTAATATTGTTTCCATCCACTTACAATAGTTTAAATCCAATTTTACCTTTCGGTGAGTTTTTAGTAAATAATATGAAAGGAATCTTTTGTCGTTTTTTTTGTACGAGGTACTTTTTGACTTTTCCGACAAAGGTACGAAGAATGTTTCTTTTTAACTTATACGACATGAATGGATTTTTAAGAAACTTACTTTACAAGTTTTAAAGTTTATTTTTAATCAACTTCTTTTATTTTAATGTCGTATGACATGTTATGAAAGGAAAAAATGTTTTTTGAAGTAGAAATGATATTTTCCTCAAGAATGGAGTTCAAGTATTTTATCAAAATTATTTTCCATCTAAGATAATAAAAGGGTTCTGTTTTTATCCCTATTATTACATGGATTTGATTATGTTGTGATGGAAATATTTTTATGAATTTCTTTATCTTATATGAATTGTTTTATGATGTCATGTTGTTTAAGAATCCCATTTTTATTACATGGGTTATGCGATAATGTATGATTTATGATTATGTGGAACACATAAGAAAGGATTCATTATAAGATGGGTGGGACCTATATCTCCCTCCAATTCATTGGGTAAAGATTTTATATCTCATGAGATAGACAGGGCTGGAACGGTAGGTTATACCGGTTCAGTGAAACAGGACTGAAACGAGGGTTACTCGATTCAGAAAGGGACTTTGTCCACTAAGATAGTCTTGGCAATGAGTCTTGACTAACAAGAAATGATTCTCTATGATTATGTGTGAATGCCACAAAGTTTCATGTTTTAAGTTATGATTATTGTGATTACATTTCACTGCCATGATTTACCCCATGTTATGAAATTATGATCTCTTTTGCAGGTTAAGATTTCCAAAAGTTATGTGCTTATGTATATGATGTGATAGATATTTCTTTTGTTTACCCTTACTGAGCATTTGAGCTCACCCTTTTATGTTTTCTTTTCCCCGGGATATAAAGAAAGGTTTTAGGTAAAAAAAAAGGAAGATCTTTATGGGAGATTTTGAAGATCTTTCACCACGATTAGAAGATTATATTCCGAGTTTCCAAAGACACTAAACTATTACGATCCTTGTGTGTGTGTTTTTTGTTATGTACTAAGTATTCCGCAAATTTAATGTAAAGTCCATGTAAGTCAGGCTTCGGGTCTCTACAGTTGGTATCAGAGGAAAGGTTTAGTCAACCTTTAGAAACTAGGATCCGAAAACGTTAGTGAGATCCCTAGAGATATTTCTAAGGTATTTTTAGGGATGTCCCTAAGGTTAAGTATACGTATAGGTTATAGTACTAGAATTACGCTAACAATCATAGAATTAAACCTAAGATGTTAGATATTAAAGGTACTCCCCCTTTATTATGTTGTTTTCCCTAGCATGATTTTTGCCTCTCACACTATTCTTTTTGGGTTTTAGACGATGGCTGGAACCCGGAGGAACCGTGTTGATCAATGCAATGGACAATGAAATGATTGTCCTCATGAACAAACAAATGTTATGGGAGATAGAGTGCAAAATCTTATTACTATACTCACACAAGCTATGAATCATTCTGGACTTCCAAATGAGCAGGGAAGGGAACAATATTCTATTGAGTCCTTCATGAGGCAACGCCCACCTTCTTTCAGTGGGTCTTCTGATCCACTTGTTGCTGAACAATGGATCAGTACCACTGAAAAGATATTTTCAGTTCTTCAATGTTCTGAACATGATAAAGTCATCTTAGCAGTATATCTTTTGGAAGGTGAAGCTGATCAATGGTGGAATCTTATCAAGAATACAAGGCAAAGAGATGAAATTGAGTCCATGGAATGGGACGAGTTAAAGAAATTATTTTTCAATAAGTACTTCCCTCGTATTCTTCGAACAAATATGGAGAAGGAGTTTCTTGAACTAAAGCAAAAGGATGATGAATCTGTTGGTATATACGAAGTGAATTTTACAAGATTTTCAAGGTATGCATCTGGAATTATCATCCAACCTAAAAGTAAAGTTGATCGATTTTTCAGTGGCTTAAAACCAAGTCTTCGAAGGGCATTAGCTATAAGAGACTTCAGTAGCTATGAAGAAATTGTTTGTTGTGCTATCAAGGTAGAAATGGAAGTTGGTGTTACATATCCATCTCATGGTTTTGACAAGAAACGAAAGATGGAGTTCAAGGAGAAATCTCAGAATAATGGTGAAAAGAAGATGAATGTTTCCTTATGCACAAAGTGTGGAAAGAAGCATGGTGGAGATTTTCTTAAAGGGACTAGAAAATGTTTTAAGTGTGGAAAAGAAGGTCATCGAGCAGCTGAGTGTCAAAGTAATGGAAAAAGGGTTTCTAATGATGTGAATAAAGCAAACACTGCATAGAACGCACCACCAACACTTCAATGCTTCAAGTGCAAGGAAATGGGGCATTATGCTAATAAATGCCCTAATCCAAGGGTTAGTGATGATCAACATGAGCAACCACTGAAGGCAAAGGACAAAGGGAAGTCACATGCGATCACTATTGGCAATGTTGAATATGACAACGATGTGGTGGAATGATTAAGTGTTTATGTAATGGGATTCCAAAATAATGTTGTATCATTGAGTATTGCAATATTTATTGATGTGGTATTCAAAGTGATTGAGATATTTTTTGGAAATAAGATGATATGCGAGAAAATGAAATGTTTAATAGTATTCATGAGCTCATGATTGATATAAGGACTAAGTGATATCATGGTTTGAGTATATAGAATTTTGAGGATTTTGGTATGTGGAAAGTGTTAACTTTAAACTGCATTCATGTTTTCACTAAGGTATTCAAGAGAATACATGATTAAGGACTTTGAATGTTTGGAATGTGACCAACAAGACATATCTTATGATATATGGGGATCAACGATGGTATTAAATCTCTGGTAATCGTTTTCACTATATTATGAGAGTGGACTGCAGCATTATGGGTAAGCCTAAAGATTGGAATGGATTATGTTGTAATAAGTTAGTATTGTTTAAGGATATATGTTTTTTTTCTCGATATTATTGATGGGATGTTATAGTAATATAGTTTTAGAAAAAGGACAACCTGCAGGACGGGCGACAACCCATCACGTCGGACAAGGCTGTGGGAATCAAACCCACAACCGAAGTGCGACTGGCCTTTATCGCCTACCACTGGCCTACAGGAAGTCCCTGTTTAGTAGAAACTAGTTTTATTATATTAAGAAGTATGATATATGAAATATAAGTCCATTTTAGGAACCATATGTGATTAATTTCACTATATATCGACTTATGTATATAATTTTTGCAAACCTTTTGTTTGAGACAGATGGAATGACCCATCATTCTATCACATGATCTGCTAACACTTCACGAATAACAAATTCAACTTCATTTATTTAAGAGATGAAGTGGAAATTGTTCAAGGCATGAACAACAGTGAGATTGTACCAAAATAAAGAAAGTATTTATTCTAATTCAAATTTTCAACTTTAGGGAAATGATCATGAAAACCAAAAATGTTGTACTAGTGATCTTATACCTGATGAATCAGATGGTACCTTAGATCGTCAAAAATTTATGGATTTGTGATTACTGGATTTTCCATAGCCATGTTCTTTACCACTCACCATCAGAACATGATGGTTAATTTCTCTTCCATATCCATATTTTCACCTATGTGGAAACCCAGTGATTAGTTTATTTGGGTAATCGTTACATTTCATACTTTAGTTTTTAAAACCAAGTTTTGGTATTCCTTTTTACGATGTGGGTTTCTATTAAAGAATCTTTCGAATAGTAAACCATTTATAACCCCGACGAATTTCGAGGGCGAAATTCATTTTAAGGGGGTAGAATGTAACAGCCCGAGATTTTATGAAAAATATTCTTTTTTATTTCACTAATGTCTTGTGTTGTATGCTACACAAAAAGGAGCTTGCACAACACGCATCCTTGACTTGCCTTGCATTACACGCAATCACGACCTTCCTCGATAGCTTGCGTCGTACGCAATACCGAGTTTCACTAAACAACGATATGCTATTAAAATATTATTAAAACTAGCCGTTATGAATAATAATAACCACTTTTTGAAATTTTATAAATTTTATTTTTCAAAATGGACTTCATTTTTGGATTTGGAATACCGAAATTAGCCTACGGTGAAATTTTGGTATTTTTCTGAAAACTTTCAATTTTTGATGAATAGTGAAACCACTAAGTGGTAGGTTAAAAACTGAATTTTGCATAAAACTTAATTTTACCGCTTCTATTAATGGAATTTCGAAAATCCGACAGACACGGTTGATATCAGTAAGTAAAATGTGGTTCAATGAGATAAAAATAATTTTTTGGTGAATAGTAACTTTTTACTTTTTTTACCGCGGTTAATAGTAAATAGGGTAACTAAGGGTAAAAATGATATTACTATTACCCTAACACATGTCCTAATTATATTGGATAAGTTTAATTCGACCAAAAACAAACTTAGGAATAAAATATGACCATTTAGGCCCACTTGGGTTAGATTAGGACATTTATTATTAATTTATTTAAAGAAGGGTTAAAATAGTTAAAATCAAAGTTTAATAAGTAAATCATTTTTAATATGGGGTTATACATAATATAAATTAGACTATAAATAGTAATTAGAAAGATAAAAATATTTCCTACATAATGATATTTTATTTATAATTTTTAGACTTTAAATAAATTAATTTATTTATGACACAACGATGATGCAGTAATTACCCTTTTAAGGAAATATTAACATAATTGATGTTATAAATGCTCAAATGAATGTAATTTGAGACTTTTTATGAATTACACTAATTTTCTAGGTTACTATGATATATTAGTGTTGATTTAATCAACTTGTTTTGAACATATAATTCTTTTATGACTTTCACAAAAATCATATATCAAATAGTGTCAAAATTGACACAAAATAGTTTTTAAATAAAATATTATATTATTAATTGTTATTTTATTCCTAAAAATCTAAGGTTCGGCCCAATGACTTAGATACGGATATAAGTATTAATAATATACAATTTGGGGTTCGTTTGGCATGTTATAGTAAGTGTATTAACCATATAATGAAAGAAAACAAAAAGACACGGTAAAAGTTAAATTATTTAACTTAGAGTTAAATCTAATTGATAAGGATAAAATAATACCCTAAACTTGTCTAAATCCTATTGGATGATAGGATTTCGACCCATCCCCACTTTAGCTTCGAAATAAGACCCTTTGGAACCATTATAAACCGATTTTGACATTAATATAAAATAATATTTTGAGGTATTCCTAAGGTTCCCCTCTCCTCCCTTATAAAAGGACACCTCCTCCCCCTCCTCCTCACACCACTTTGAGCACTCAATCTCGGCCAACCCCTGCCAAAATCTCTTCTCCACTTCCCTAGAAATATCCTAGAGGTTCTGGTCTTCCTCAAAAACCAATTTTAGTTCCCTAAGAGGAGGTCTCCAAAAGTCGCTTCAAAGAAGAGGTAATTACCGTTACCAATTCTTTCACCTTTATTTCTTCTTCCACTTCTTCTTATTAGGTTGTTTCATTATGAAGTAATAACATCAGTATCACTCATATACAGATGTGTTATTATAAGTATTAAACAACCCTATTTCACCATCTATCCATCCTACGGAAAAAGAAATCACCGCGCGTGCGTACGTACGAAATACAGTCTCCACGCCGTGGTGTAATCTATTTTCCACCACCACCTTACATGGATGGGTATAATGGTGTAAAGAATAACTATACATAGTTATTACAAAATCATATTGATTCTGATATATTGTATAATCCACTCTAATTCAATTCAATATTTATGGAAATGATATCGTCGCTCGTGCGTACGTACGGACTACCGTCTCCACGACGCGATGAGATTCATTCTCCATGTTAACCATTTAAGAATGATTGTAAAGTATATATAAGAAATAATAATGAAATATATGACATTATAAAGCTACTGGATTTATGTATATATATATATATGTATGTCATCTACTTACTTCCATTCAAGACAATAAAGAAAGGAAAACAGCGTTCATGCGTACGTACGGACTACCGTCTCCATGAACGGTGTTTTTCATTTCATTTATCTATCTATTATATATATATATATACTGAATATATATGATATATAAATCACATTTAATATTCTGGATGTAAGTAAATCATGATATAAGTAATAATAATGTCAAGAACAACAAGTCAAAACACCTACGATAAATGAAACGATTTTACCCAAAACACTTCTTTAACATGGAATTTACAAAAGAATGGGTAATATAATGTCATAAGTGAACCATATATGATATCATAACAATGAATATGATTCTGTAATAAGTCAATGACATTATTTAAACCATTATACAGGAGCTTCGGACACGTACAAAGCAAATCGGACCTAAGGTAAGGGAAAATTCCACAATCTCATTTTTATCCGAGATTGTTTATTCGTAAGTATTTACTGGGGTGTATTTTATCATCCACATCCATGTTACCTCAATATGTAATATTGTTTCCATCCCCTTACAATAGTTTAAATCCAATTTTACCCTTCGGTGAGTTTTTAGTAAAGAATATGAAAGGAATCTTTTATCGTTTTTTTTGTACGAGGTACTTTTTGACTTTTCCGACAAAGGTACGAAGAATGTTTCTTTTTAACTTATACGGCATGAATGGATTTTTAAGAAACTTACTTTTCAAGTTGTAAAGTTTATTTTTAATCAAATTATTTTATTTTATAGTCATATGGCATGTTATGAAAGGAAAAAATGTTTTTTGAAGTAGAAAGTATATTTTCCTCAAGAATGGAGTTCAAGTATTTTATCAAAATTATTTTCCATCTAATATAATAAAAGGGTTCTGTTTTTATCCCTATTATTATGTGGATTTGATTATGTTGTGATGGAAATATTTTTATGAATTTCTTTATCTTATATGAATTGTTTTATGATGTCATGTTGTTTAAGAATCCCATTTTTATTACATGGGTTATGCGATAATGTATGATTTATGATTATGTGGCACACATAAGAAAGGATTAATTATAAGATGGGTGGGACCTATATCTCCCTCCAATGCATTGGGTAAATATTTTATATCTCATGATATAGACAGGGCTGGAACGGTAGGTTATACCGGTTCAGTGAAACAAGACTGAAACGAGGGTTACTCGATTCAGAAAGGGACTTTGTCCACTAAGATAGTCTTGGCAATGAGTCTTGACTAACAAGAAATGATTCTCTATGACTATGTGTGAATGCCACAAAGTTTCATGTTTTAAGTTATGATTATTGTGATTACATTTCACTGCCATGATTATCCCATGTTATGAAATTATGATCTCTTTTGCAGGTTAAGATTTCCAAAAGTTATGTGCTTATGTATATGATGTGATTGATATTTCTTTTGTTTACCCTTACTGAGAATTTGAGCTCACCCTTTTATGTTTTCTTTTCCCCAGGATATAAAGAAAGGTTTTAGGTAAAAAAAAGGAAGATCTTTATGGGAGATTTTGAATATCTTTCACCACGATTAGAAGATTATATTCCGAGTTTCCAAAGACACTAAACTATTACGATCCTTGTGTGTGTGTTTTTTGTTATATACTAAGTATTCCGCAAATTTAATGTAAAGTCCATGTAAGTCAGGCTTCGGGTCTCTACATTGAATTTTATGTTAATAGTAAAATAAGATAATTTACCGAGTAAGCTAAATACATAAATTATTGAGTCATAGATAATGTATGGATGATTTAATCCCATAATAAAAAACTATACATAATTATTTTAATATATCAAGTGTTAATACTCAAACTATTTATAGAATTGGGGAAAAATAATAAACTACTTAAAAAATGATGAGAAAACACCCTTCTCATCAACTATAAATACCACCCCTCACCACATATTCTCCTCAAACCTCTTATTCCTTGAAAATTGTCACATATATACCCAATACACTTCTAGAGTATCTTCTTCATGTCTAGGATCATTTTTTCTCAATAAAAGGGCATACCCAAGTCAATTAAGGATGTCCTCAAGGAGAACAATTAATGTGGTAAAACCATTAATCCTTCCCATTCATTTTACTTTATTTTCATTTTTTATTATCCTTCTATTACCTACTCTAACCAAACCTGAATTATAATTAAATTATCCTTTATATACAATAATTATAATAGGTCAATCTAAAATCCACCATAATGGCTCTTCTCCTCTTCCTTTTATTCAACAAAAATGAAAACATCTTCTATGAAGTGCTGATTTAGAGCCTTCAGGCACAATGAGTTTTCATTCATCAGTTATGCATTCAAGGATGGTCATAAAACAGTATATACGGTTTTAAAATACTATTATATATGTATTAAAACATGTTTAATGTTTTAAAACGTGTATTTTTACATAATATTAACTAACAAAACAATACTATTTCATCATGATTGAGAAAATAAAAAAATAATCTAAATGGTTATGAGTAATGATTTATCTTATATTTTATCTCCATAACATATAACTGAATGAAATACATAACCATTTAATATTCCATATGTTACTTGATAGCATATAATTTAAATCCTACATAACTATTCTAATTTTACATGATTTTACATACATCTAAAAAAGTAAATCAACCATTAAAACCAAGGAAATGAACTATCTCAAACAATAAAATTATATCTTATAACTTATCAAAAAGGTCATCAATGATCGTAAAAACATATAATAAATCAAATAAATTTATAAAAGGTTATTAATTAATTAATTATTTGATTTAATCTAATTTTATTGTGCATTAAGATCAAGTACAAAACATATTCGGACATATGGTAAGGGATTCTCCCTGAATGTCTATTTTCATTCGGGTTATGATTTCTCTCTCTACCCCCAATGTAATTTTTAATTATTCTTATTTAATTTTCCTAAATTTTATTTTTATGTTATAAATATTTGTATCTATCTAATTTAATCTTTCATTGATAGGTAATTACATGTTTATGAGTATCACTTTTCAATTCCTCTAAACATGGATGCCCGATTTTAGGGAATTTTTTAAATTTCCTACCCATTTTCAAGTACACTCTGTAATATGTTATAATCCACCAATATTTTTTATAAAATATTTAATTTTATTGTGAAAAATTATACTTGTTCATTTTTGGTTATGTACTAACAATTTTGAATTTTCCCTTTTTAAAATCTCTTAGTGTTTTCCCTTAAATCGTAATAAAGAGGCTCTTTTATAAATATTATTGAACACTCATTTTACATGTTTAGATTTTAGTTTGACATGATTTTTAATTATCTAATCATTATTAACAACTTTTTAATTTTTTCTTTAGGAATACATCCCTTTTTTTGATAATAATTTATTGATGATTTTATTTAATATCCACATTTCATAAATCATTCAAAATATTATTGTCTTAGTCATGTACCATTCTTACATATTGTGTTGAAATTAAATTGAATATATGTATGAATAATTTTTTGGACATTATGTGATGGTAGGGCCTTGTTATAAATACAACCCCTATGTATTGACATGCCTTAAAGGAAAAAAGATTGTGAAAACCCCCCTTGTTTTTTCCTAATAGAATCAAATGGTGTTTTACCAATAGACATAAACACCCTTAATCATATAGTGTTTCATTTTTCAGATATATGATGTCCAATAAATAATAAATATCTTCCTTCAGTGTTTATTTATTACTTTCATTGGTATTTTCATTATGGAAAAATATATGGATGCATATTCATTCTCTTAGTAATGATGGAAAGTGATCTTTAGATTATTTACCTTCCAATAATGTCTATTAATTATTGAAATTGAATAATTAATTATTGTCTCAAATAAACCTTACTAATCATTTAAGTTGACCTTTTTGTTCTTTCTGCATGTTCTTAAGAGGAAATCTTTGAACATATGACAAGAATAAGTTTACTTTATTTTGTTATGTTATATGTTTTTTACCAATTTAATTAGGGAAACATTTATATATCTAGTTATTGAATACTACTAATTTGAGTGATCGTGGTGTTGTGAACTATTTTATATATTCCACTGTAATAAAATTAAATTTTACTTTGGGCTAATAGTGTTGGGGTTGTTAAAATATAGAACTAGATATTGTAGTCCATGCTTTGAAGACATAAAATCATTATCTATTTACAGAGAAATTTATAATGTTAATAGATCATATGATCATAAAAAACATTTCTCATAAAGAGACATGAACTCATGTAAAGAATGATAGATGAAATATAATCATATTTTTGACTTTGAGTTAATGTATACACCCAATATGTTTAATTCCATGTAATATGAATTGATTATGAATTTCTATAAATAGATGGGTAAAGAGGATTTAAAAAATTTTCCACATATAATAGTTATAACAGATATGCATATGGATTATATAGAGATATGAAATGATGCAGTTTTCATTCATGTATATTTTTTTCATGATTTAGTAGAATATATAGGGGAAAATCAAAAATCTATACTGGAATGTATAACAATGAGGTCAAAGTTCAATTTTTGGGAGATGACTAAGGGATGGATGCCGGATGAGAGATTTATATTGTAGTTTATAGGAATTGATGTTCCTTTATGTTATTAGATACAACATCTAAATTCCTACAAACTGTAGGAATGGGATTTCAACTTGTTATCAAGAAAAAGTACACTATGGTAATAACATGATTGTTATTGAAATTAATTAATATAAAAGTGGTATAGTTTATCAAAAAATCCCACAACTCTCACTAGGTTATCATAGAGAACCAATGACCAGCTTGTATGTTTCATTATTTACAAATTATTATCTGAAAATAGTACAAAAAATCTATGAATGTTGTGCTAGGTCGTTCAGAAATGGGTCATAATGACAATGAAATATGGGTGATTGTTGATTATCTTATGAAACTGGACCTCTCAATCCATAATCCTGAATCTAATATGATGAAATATTTTCCCAAACTATACATTCAAGAATTCTAAAATTTGTATGGGGTTCCAATTCTAATATTTTCTAATTGATATCTTTGACATACATATTTTTTTTAAATAACCATGAAATAATACTTTGGAACCTAATTGGCTCTGAATACAACATATCATTCTTAAAGAGTTATAAAATCCAAGAGGATGATCCAAATGTTGGATGAGATGCATAGGGATAGTTTGATGTATTTTAGAGGATCATGGGAAGAGAACATACCCTTAGTGGAGTTCTCACACAATAATAGTTATCTAATATTGAAAAATATGGAACCTATTGAATCATAAAATGTTTTTCAATATAATTCCCTATATTGTTGGGTGGAAACATGTGAGACTTCACTTATCAAACCTATTCTTGTCCATGTTTCAATAATGATGTTTTAAATGATCAAAAAGAGAATGGTTATGACTATGAGCCATTATAAATCACACGAGGATCGCCATCTTAGACCATTAACATTTTAGGTAGTAGACCATGTCCTCCTGAGAACCTATGAAACAATCAGAAAAAATAATTTTGGTAAGAATAGAATATTGTATCCTTAGTACATAATTCTTTTCGAGATACTTTAATAGGTCTGTGATGTGGCTGATCAGTTGGTGAAACAACCAGGGTTCAGTTAGACAAATAATTTCATTCCTGTAGCTCAATTATGGAAGTACCAACCTGATCAATACAAGGTCATTGAATGGGAAATTATTGATCTTAAAACAGATTCTACATTAATTAAAGTGTTTATAATTATTTTGAATAGGAAATAAAAGGATTTTTAGTAAAAAAATCTGTGTTATATGGGTTTTATTTAAACATTGTTTGATTTATGAAGGGACATGGGGGGGTGTTAAAAGGAAATTTTACTATAATTTCATGATAAATTTTTTTGAAAATCTTGGTTTCTAAATTATAGGAATTGAAATACTAATGGTGGGGAGAATTTATCAACCCTAGTTTTAGGTAATTTTCCATAGTTTTATGTATTTTGATCATATATAATGATTTTATTATGTTTTTATAGTTTCTTTTGTGTTTCCAAGATTTGGAGAAATTTTTGGAGGTGTATGATTTGTTTATGTTTACTAGAAACCATGACCTTCCATCAGGTAACCATTAAACATGTTTTGGGGTTCATTATGAAGGTTCATGGTTTGCCCAAACCATGCGAGTTCCTTGGGGAAGCACAAAAAACTATAATAGTGGGATAATAATGGTTTAAACGTGGTTCTTTAAACTATGTGATCCAACCTTGCAGTGAGTGGTATAATGATAATAGCACCACATAGTATGCACACAATTTGAAAAATGTGTGGCTACCTACCTTGTCCAGTAGAGTATGTTTGGTTTTAAAAATCATGTGTCATGTATTTAATGACCCAAAAATTGTGATTTAATCCATTTTAAGTACTCTAATGATCAAATTTTCCCTATAATCCTAATATCTTATATTTCACTACCTTTGGAGGATCCTAAGGTGATTACCTATAATCAAGAGTAATTTTTTAAAAAAATAGATGTGAATTAAAGATCAAGATTTACAAGTAAGTGTTGGTTTCTCTATATCTCATTATATATACTCTTTTTAACACACTTTAATTCTGAGACTAAGGAATCCATGGATATAACTATATACATTATTGATGACCTTGATTATATCATGTTGGTTATTTATAAGGGAAGGTATTGTGAGATCTAATATATATGTTATTAGTGTCATTCATAATTTTTTGAATCATTGAAAGGTAAGTGTATTCTATCTCATCTCCGCCATTCCTAGAATTTATTTCTTAGTTTTGATTAAATGATTTTACTTGAAATTGTTTTGAAATAATTATGTGTTTTTTGATTGAAATCCATTTGGTTTATGGCTTTGGAAATTATAAAGAAACGGATTATTTTTTTGGAAAAACATTTTTTTATTAAATTAACATTATTGTTTGAAAACCATTTTATGGTTTTTATTCACACAAGATGTTTAATAAAATAATATTATAAGAATTTAGATTTTTTTTGAAATGAAATCACATGGATTTTTGGAATAAATGGTAGGTGTGAGTTTATTTGTGTATGTGACCTTGAGGACGCGACATGTGTCATTGGTACACGTAGATATTAGTCAACTTATGATGACTTGGTGGTTTTAAGATATATTTATAATGAGTCTCAAACTATCAATTGTCATGCATGGGTGAGTATGTGTGTGTGTCTCGATCGACGAGAGGCTACTCATGGTTGTGAAACCATCACTTGGAATGCATGTGTGGGATTGTTACATTGTGTGGGAGTGTTTTTTCAAGTGGGAATGGGTATGAAAAATTATGTAAAATGATTTAAATAATTTTTTGTTGTCTTCCATGAAATTGATTATGGTTTTGATATTAACTGTTTTATCTATTTTCTCTATACAATTTTATATGAATTCTCAAACTCATTCATGTTAAATTGGTTTGAGTTGGGATGTAATTCAAGGAATATTGTTGAGATTATAGTCACCCCATATGCAGTAAATTTGGTGTATTTGCATATGTCATCTGTAGGAATATATTTAATGGAACGATATAATATTTTTCATGTAATACCTTTTGAAACCATGGGAATAACAGCTTGATATGAACTTTTGAGATTGTTTTGTGTTGTTCGGGATCATGTCACATGAGGTCAATGAGTTATCTCCCCATTTTATTTTATTTTTGATATTCCATGTTCGGTTATCACTATGATATTCTTTTAATTTTGACAGTTATACTTTGGGTTTCATTATTACTACTCATTAATGATATAGAACGATTTAATTAATAATTTTTAATGGTAACTAGTTGTTTTATTTTTAAAGGTAAAATCAACCCCCAATGATTCTTTATCCATTGAAATTTATAATAAGAATTTGGTATCTTGGGGTTTTCACTTATGGACAGTAATACCCCCGTCACTTCTCAAGACAATGATAAGGGGTGGGATATTACATTGATTCTAAACAGTTAGGTCCCATATGTGACTAGTCTCACATTAGCTCTTCTCATTTGGACACATTTTTTTATACAAGCCATTTTTTACGTGTCTGGTAAATTTTTCATATCGACTTGTAAATCCCATTGGTATGACTATTTATTAATATAGAAAAATTAATTTTTAATATTAATATAATATATATTATTTAAAAACATAATGATTATTTTGGGATAATGTCCTTTATTATATCTAAAAAACCCAACGCCACCATATTTACACCCATTAATGATTTTTTTGACATTTTTCACCTTAATAATTTGGAAAGTGTGTCTCAATAAGACCGTGTGACATAGACCATAAATAGTTAGAAATGATTGTACAATAAACTAAAAATTAAATTATTTAAATAAATATTATTGAGCCATGGTATGTCCCTTATCCATATATATTAAACATTTTACGTATTTTTATGTAATAATAATTTAATTTAGTAATGTTTTAAAAAAAATCACCTATTCATAAATATAACATGAAAAAAAATTGGATTCCCCATCAACCCTATAGGTTAGATTTTGTTTCACTTCTATTTTCTCCTAGAAAAATTCATTGAGATATGAAAACATGATTTAACTATCCATGTGAAATATGTACTATCTAAAGAATATATATATATATATATAATATATATCAAAGTAACATCATATGGTGTGATATAAAAAAATTCAACATAAATTTATTACAATAAAGGGGATTTTCAATTGAATTTTTTGTGTAGAATTTAATATTATTGGGTATATCATTTAAACTAAAATGGTATTTCATGTCACTCTAACAAAACCATATTATATGAATGTGTTATATCGTATGGAGTGTTGGAGTATAATCATATGTTATGATATACACATATATACTTCAGCAGTTATAACGTATGATTGTTAAGGGTAATCATTAAAATGGATTGAGTTGGTATTTTATATTTTATATCACTAAATAATATAATTTCTATGATAAAATCATCTAGGGGTTCATTCATATGATGAAAGAATGAATTGGCCATGTAGAATTTACATAACTATTTTAACATATGTGTAAATTAAATTTCACTTGAGGAATGTGGTTAAGGGATTTATAAATATTACTAACATGAAATGATGGTTCTATGTTTTCATTTTCATTCTTGGTCCAAGATTACATTTCATTATCTCTCATCATCCATTGTCATTTTAGTAGTGTGGTTCTATCATACCATATATGAAATGATGATCCCACTCATGTGATGAGTGATTCATTTTTAGCCTTTGAATACCTCTAAAGGATATATTTCATTTTACTACCTCTTTGTGATGTTTTTCAAACCCACATAATGACGGTTGATGATGTTTCAGGAATCAGTAGTGTAAGGCACACATTCTAATATTTTTCACGCATATATTACAAATTCATTTTAATTATATATCATGGTTAAAACATGGATTAGGTTTTTTATTCCTTCAGATATAACTATGAATTAATTTTAGATCCCTTAAAACCCAAAAAACACTGGCGTTGTCTTATCATACCTTAATATTCCAAAAATAATGTTGATAAATACTTATTTTGAATTCATATTTCATTTCATAACAATGATAAAAAATTATAGCTTAGTGGGTTTTTAAAGTTAGTAAACTCACAGATTATGATATGGAATATCATAATAAGTGGATATAAAGACCCGCTCTTTTCATAAATTGATATTACATCTTAGTAGATGAATATTTATTAAATAACATAACAATCCACATTATAATTGTATAAGTATATTTCCTTTGGAATCACAGATACATAAAATTTTGGTTCATTAATGAATTACATCATCTTCCACTATAATATTAATTGATAATATCCATATTATACATTTCATAAATTAGACAAGTCATTATGGTCTAGGTAAAGTAAACATTAATAAATGTGAGCTTAGATAATGTGTAAGGGTAAACAAGGTTGATGTCAATGATCATTTAAATATAACATGAGTATAATTTTATAATAACATGATATTAATGTTTGAAAATACTACCCAACTTATCATATATATTATTTTTGAGTCATATATTAATGTATGGTAATACAAAATGTTGAGTTAATAAGGTTTTCCTTATTATTTTCCATTCCTTCATTTTTACGGGATATTATTAAGTCAATAAGGTTTCCTTATAACATTACCATACATTATTATTTGAAAAATCACAAACACCTTATCTCAAGGTAAAACTCAATCTACCATATGTTTTACTTCTATAAAGAAAATTTCCTTCCCCAAGGAAATTTATCCTTACCTTGATTTCATTGTTCATATCAACAATTTTCCTAAGTGTTAAATTCGTTTTGTAATCAAAAACCTCGGAATCATATAAATACCTATATATGATGAATTCGGTTTTATGATCTGCAATCTGATTACAAATTCTTGTTACGTACTCTTCTGAGTTCTGAATCTGAATTCTGATTACGAATTCTGGTTATGAACTATTCATAGATCTAAATTCGAGTTCTCAAAATTCTAACTCCGAACTTTCTTGAGTTCTGAATCTGAATTCTGATTAAGTATTCTGGTTACGAACTCTTCTGAGTTCTGACTCCGAATTCTGATTATGAATTCTGGTTACAAACTCTTCAGATTTCTAACTCGTAGTTATCAGAATTCTGACTCCGAACATCGAGAGTTCTGACATCAAATTCTAATGATCTCTATCTCCGAACATTGAGATTTCTGACTCCATACTCCTAGGAACTCAAACCCCGAACATTGTATGTTCTGGTTCCAAATTCCTAGAAAATAGAATATGAATATCCTTATAGACTCCGAATTCTTTTTTTTGGTTAGACTTCAAACCATCATTTTATTAAATTCTAAAAATTGGATTGTGCTTCTTACACTTGTTTTTTTCTAAAACAATGTCGTGCATTCAGTTACTCATTAACCATTGTTTGAGTTACACTTCTATAGGTTCCTCCGAAATTCAATGATGAATATGAACGTTGGAGGAGGGAGCCGATGGTTGGAGATGTGCCTATAAATAGGAGATCATATGAACACAAAAAAGAGATCATTGATAAATTATGCTTACATGATGTTGAAGTGATTTCTAGAGAGAGGGTCTCTTATAAACTCTCATGATTCGTGCATAATGTTTTGAACAGATTGTTCAAACTATTATTCTTGCAGATTTTCATAGTCCAGAGGTTTGATTTCCTTGAAATCAGAGACTTCGGGTTGTGATGTTAGAGGTGCTGATTTCCTTACAAATCGAGGGATTGCGGGGATAGAAAGACAGATACCGATCATCGGATTGAGGTCTTACATGGGTTTGGATAAGATAAATTTTGATGAATGTATAAATCAAGGGACATTTTATCCAGGGTTGTTAGATACCCTCCTCTTTGGGTTAAATGAGTTATTACTTGTTACTTGAAATGTTACAACTTTGTTTTCCACAATGTTTTTTAGTTTTTGAAGAAATTATAACTTTCATACACTTACTTAGACATGTACTATGATTATATATGATTATATATGATTTAAGGTAGAATAATAGTTGTTGTAAACTCTTGTTAAGTTTCATTTCTGGAATCATTTTTCTGGATTCAAGAATGTTATTAGAACATAGAGGTGTTGTGAATTTTGTTTATAAAAAATTTACTTAAGGATCTTTAAGTATACAATTCACCCCCTCTTGTATTTGAGCATCTCATTAGTATCATATTGATCCAACATTTGGTATTATAGAGTATATCATACTCACATGCCTTCTAAACAATTGATATCAGAGGAGGTCTCTGAAATACTTATATTCACATATAAGTTTTTCCCTTCTCAATGTTTTCAGATTCATATTATCAGAATCATATTTTTGGATTCATATTTTTGGATTCATACTTTTTCGGATTCATATCTTCAGACTCATAATGTTTGGATTCGTTCTTTCTAAGAGATACTCTAGTTCCTTCCTTAGGATATTTTCTTTTGTTTACAAACTTATATTACTAACATGTTTGTGTGCAAAATATTTTCTTAAGGATGATAAGTCTAAATGTTTGTTCTATTGATAATATAAATCCTACCAGACGTCTTATTTTTGATGGAAATTATTATGAGTACTGGAGAGATAGGATGAAGACTTTCGTTATAAATACTGGCGTTGAAAACTATCTAATGCTGATTGGAGACAATATGATTCCAGATAAGGAATTGAGAACCTTTACAAATCAGGATAAATTAGAATATCAAGCAAACTTTACAGTCAGAAATACATTGTTATGTTCTATGACAATGAACATCTATAGTCAAATAACATCATGTGAAGTAGAAAAAATTATCTGGAAGAAACTCTATGTTACACATTTTGGTACATCTAAAGTCACAAAGACAAGAAGAGCCATGTTAAGATCTAAATACCATAGCTTTAACATTCCTTATGGAGAACCTATAAGAAAAGTTCAGAAAATTTTTATAAATATCAAGAATAGATTAAAATATATGGGAGTAAAATTTTGGGATGATGAGGCCCTTTTAGATAAGATTATAGATATCATTCCAAATGAATGGGATTCCAAGAGGACACCTATTGATGAGAATAGGAAAGTCACCCAGATTTCCTGAGATGAGTTGTTTAGAACTATTCTTCAACATGAAACTAGAATAAAGAGAGATGATGAAAATGTTATAAAGAAGAATGGGAAGGGAGGAGTTTCTCTTATAACCACTTCTAAACATATGAAAGATAAGACCCCAGAAAGAGTAACTAGATCAAAATCAAAGAAAGTCATTATTCAGTCAGAATCTAGTGATACAGAAAAGTCCGAGAATGAATTAGCTAATCTTTCATGGATAATTACCAAGATTGTAGCTCAAAATAACTATTAGAATTAGTAAAATAAGAGAGACTACAAGGATAATAATGATGGAATAAATACTTATTATTAATGTAGAAGAATAGGTCTTATCAGACCTGATTATCCTTTATTGAAAAATAAGGAAAATAAGGAAAGGAATTCAAAAATTAATAAGATGAAATTCTATTGTGCAATGCACAAGAAAATCCATAAATAAAATGATACTTCGAGTGCTAGCTATGGAGACTCTTCAAAAAGTGAATCTTTTGAATATGATTCATCTCCACTCAAGAATATGGGATTCATTACTACAACTTCTTTCCCTAATACATGTCTTATGTACAAGGTACGCTCTGTTGAGGCTTTAACAAATATATCTCTTGATAATTATTACTATTCCTAAAATAGTACTTCTAATGAAGATACATCATCCTCAAAAAATAAATAAATACCTTAATATGAAGAAGAATATAGATTTTCCAAGTATTTAGAAGCATGAAACTGTAAAATTTCTAATAAATTAGACAAGGAAAATTTCAGAGAAGAAATTATTATAAAAGTGATTTCATATCATTCTAGAGATCTCGGAGATAAGGATGAGCTTTTAGAATAAATTTCTAAAGACCTTGAGGAATCAAATTCTGTTAAGGAAGAACTTTATAAAGATCTTAATAACTCTATTTTAAAGATAAATGTTTTTGAGGTAAAATATAACTCTAAGGAAATGATTCCCGAGGATAGGAATTTAGTCATCAGTCTAAAATCCGAAATATTTTCTCTTATGAAAAATCTTTTAAACTTTACCTCTGGGAAGGAAAATTTTGAAAAGATTTATTCTCAAATTAAACCTCAAGGAAACACTACTGGAGTAGGTTATACTCATTGAAAATCGATTTTCAAAAACAACTATTTTGTTCCTTCTGGAGCCCATTTTTGCACTAAATGTCATAGTGGTGGGTATTTGAAGGAAAATTGATTTTTGAACCAAGTTAAATCTCTTGGGTTTCATAAAGCTTATGTTTTCTAAACCGATGTGGATACCCAAATATTTGTTGTTTAACAATTCCGGATTCAAGAAATCTTGGATTCTGAAAGTCTAAATTTCTGATTTTTAGGAAGATAAAGAAGGTACCAACATCAATACTTGGTAGATGGATAGTGGATGTTCTCGGCATATATCTGGTAACAAAAACTTCTTTGAAAAGATTATCAAGACAAATGGAGAAAAAGTAACTTTTGAAGATAATGATAAGGGATAAAAAATTGGTATAGGTAACACCGCTCTTCTTGGAAAAACTTGGATTACAAATGTTTTACTTGTTTATGGTCTTAAGCACAACCTCATAAACATAAATAAATTATGTAATGAAGGAATCCTTGTAAATTTTAGGAATGATAAGTTCTTAGTACACAATTCCAAGGAAGAATTTATTATTTCTGCTAATAGGCATGATAATTTTTACACCCTAAACATAGATGTCCTTAAGAGTCAGGATATACCTTGCCTTAGTGCAATGAAAGATAATTCTTGGTTATGGAATAGAAGGATAGGACACTGTAAACATAGAAACCTATGTAAACACTCTAATAAAGGACTGGTTAAGGATTTATGGAATCATAGATTCGATTCTTCAAAACTATGTGATCCTTGTCAATATGGAAAGAAAAATAAATCATGTTTTAAATCCATCAGTGGAGTCTCAACCACTAATTCATTACAGTTGGTGAATATGGATCTTTTTGGACCAAAAAAATCTCGAAGCATTGGAGGCAAGTATTATGTATTTGTCTTGGTTGATGATTACACTAGATTTACATTGGTCTATTTTCTAGAAATGAAATTTGAATATTTTTCTTATTTCAAAAGTTTTAGAGCACAACTTAGAATGATAAAAACCTTCCTTTGATAACTAATCATAGTGATCATGGAGAAGAATTTAAAAATATTGATTTTCAAACTTTTTGTAGTAGGAAAGGAATTACTCATAACTTCTCATCACCCTGAACACCTCAAAAATGGTGTTGTTGAAAGAAGAAATAGAATTCTTCCAGAGATAACAAGAACCATGCTGATTGAATATTTTATATCCAAACACTTTTGGGCTGAAGCTATAAGTAATTCTTGTTATACTATAAATCATTTTTCAATTAGGCCTTTTTTTTACTAAAACCCCTTATGAGTTATGGAATGGTAGATAACCTAGACTTTCCAATATCAAGGTTTTTGGATGCAAGGTATTCATTCTGAATACTAAAGATAACTTACACAAATTTGCACCAAAATTTAATGAAGGAATTTTCTTAGGCTACTCCACATCTTCTAAGTCATATAGTGTTCTTAATAAAAATAGGTGTACTGTTGAAGAGATAGTACATGTCAAATTTGATGAAACTGATCCTTTTGTATTTAAAAAACCACAACCTACATATTTGGATGTGTTTTCAAAAACTAATTATCATCCTTTTATAGAAGACCCTTCTGAGAAAAAAAAATTCCAAGACGTTACTTCTGAATCATTTACTCCAGACGATTTCCTAACTTATGTTAGTGAACAAGTTTTACAAAACCCAAATCAGTCGTTTCTTAAGAATCATCTCAGTGATAGTATCATTGGTGATGTGAATCAACATGTAAGAACTAGAAGTTCCTTTTGAAATTAAGTAGAACATCTACCATTCCTTTCCCAGTTGGAAACAAAAATAACTGAAGAAGCTTTAGGTGATGATGATTGGATAAAAGATATGCAAGATGAACTAAATGAATTTAAAAGAAATAAAGTATGGACCTTGGGTGAAAGACCTAAGGAAACTACTGTTATTGGAGTAAAATGGGTCTTCAGAAATAAGTGTGATGAAAATGGAATCATAGTCAGGAATAAAGCTAGATTGGTTGCTAAAGGCTATAATCAACAAGAAGGAATAGACTATGAAGAAGCCTATGCTCTAGTAGCTAGACTAGAATCGATTTGTATTTTACGTTCCATTGTAGCATTCTTAAATTTTAAACATTTTCAAATGGATGTGAAATGTTCTTTCTTTATTGGTTTTGTGAAAGAGGATGTTTTTGTTGAACAACCTACTGGTTTTGAATACACAAAACATCCTGATCATGTTTTTTTAATTACCAAAGTTTTATATAGACTTAAGAAAGAAACTCGAGCTTGGTATGATAGAGTTACAGAATTTGATGTTAAGGGAAATGATGATCCAACTATTTTTATAAATAAAGATAATAAAAATGTTTTTATTGTTGAAATTTATGTTGATGACATTTTATTTAGTTCAACTTCACAATATTTAACGGATTCCTTTTCGGATCTAATGAAATCTTAGTTTGAAATGTGTATGATGGGTGAGTTAACATTTTTCATTGGTTTTCAAATTTCTCAAAAACCAGAATGAATCTACATATCCCAATATAAGTATATTAATTAACTTCATAAAATGTATGGATATGACAAAACTAAGAGTATTAGTACTCCTATTGGAACCTCAAACTCACTTGATCTTGATGAAGCTGGGAAACCAGTAGATCAAACAACCATTGGAGGTTTGATATGATGTTTACTATACTTGACTGCTATCCATCCAGACTTAATGATCTCAGTATGCTTATGTGCAAGATATCAATCCAATCCTAAGGAATCTCATTTAAAGGCAGTGAAAATAATTTTTTGCTAGGTAAAGGGAAACATGGACATATGACTCTTTTATACTTCTGGAAATTATTTTATTCTTAAAAGTTTTTCGGATACTAACTTTGGTGGATGTAGAATGGATAGAAAAAGTACATCCAGAACATTTAATTTTGTAGGAGATTCATTAGTTTCTTGGTCATGCAATAAGCAACACTCAGTAGCACTCTCTACTGCTGAAGCTGAATATGTAACAACTAGAAGTTGTTGTGCTCAACTATTGTGGATGCAACATACACTCACAGACTATGGGATGAGTTTTACGAAGAATCAAACTCTTCGTGAGAACACAAGTTCCATTTCCTTTTGTAAAATCCATGCACATCACTCTCGTGCAAAGAAAATAGATATTAGACATCACTTTCTTATAGATCACATAGAAAAGGTCATATTATTCCTCAATTTATCCGAACACAAGATCAATTTTCTAATATTTTCACAATATCATTACCCTCCTAAAGATTTGAATACATTAAACAGAAGTTAGGAATGATAATTTTAATGTAATATTCCTTAATAACGTCATGTTGAAAATAGTCTCCTTATAGTAATAAACTCCTTTTCATAGAGGGACTACATATTCATGTAAGTTTTCAAAAAAATTTGTAATGATTTTTTCAATGTTTTTTGTAATGAAGTTTTCATAATTTTTCATAATGAAGTTTTAAATTTTTTTCGTAATAATGTTTTTAAAATTTTTCATAATGATGTTTCCAAAAAAATTTCATTATGATGTTTTCATAATTTTTTGTAATGATGTTTTCAAAATTTTCGTAATGAAGGTTTTTGTACTCAAAATTTTCGTAATGGATATTTCTACTCAAAATATTTGTAATGAAAATTCCCGTACCCAAATATTTGATAATGATGTTTTTTTTCATAATAAAATTTTCAGAATCTAAATTTCTTCATGGAAGAAGTTCCTACTATGAAAAATCTTCCAATCAATCCGAAAGATATAATTATTTATTGAGTTTTCATAATAACCATTTACTTCCTATTAGTTTCTTTTGTTTTATAAAATTACTTAGATTCTAGTTTCCTTAAATCTGAATGTTTTCCTTAAAACCCTCAAAAGATCAGATCTTACCAAATTTTCCTTGAGGCTATGATTTTAACCGTTAGATCTGATCAGTAGAATTCACAGCCATTGGATTGAAATGGTAATAAGAATCAACACTTCAACACCTATAAAAGGGGACCCATGATGGTTTTATCGCATCGATTTTTCAATGCTTTTTCATGTCGAATCTCTACCTAACTTCAAAATCTTTTTCTGGATTTACAATGGTTTCCCAAGTTTGAATGTCTACTGAAATTCCTACTCATGATATGTCTTCTATCAAGCTGATTTCAAAGTGGAAAATATACAGGAAAAGGCCGGTGCATCCAAATTTATTTAGCAACTATGACTCTATTATCTCCAGGAACATCAATCTTAATGGAAGGGAAAGTGTTACAGTTTTGAAGACAGGACCTCAGGATGTAGTGTATCCGGATATACTCTTTCAGTTTTATGAGTCAACTTTTTTCTTTAAGGAAGAAGGGAGAGATACGTTTTACTTCAAGATTTATGGTAAAACTTATGCACTCTCTTCCACCAAGGCTGCTAGATTGGTGTGGTTGTCATAAGAAGGGGAAGCCGAGTTCTGCTGCAACAAGCTGGCAGATGTTCAAGGAAGTTTCGTAAAGGTGAAGGGTATGGAATTCCTTGGACATACTGATGTCAAGACAACAATGATTACTCACTTCTCTACCAAAAATTGGATCCTACAGTTATGGGTTCAGGGTTTTTTCCTACCTAGAAAGGGTGACTGGGACACTCTTAAGAAAAGTGATATGAATATCTTAGATTTTTTGGTAAATCTAAGGAACACCAATCTGATGAAGCATATTCTCATTGCGATAGAGAAAATCAAAAATGGAAATTTGAGAGAATAGATAATTATGTATCCTTCCCTACTCTCGAAACTGATTGTTTATTGTCTTGAATCCTTCAAGATTCTCTGAAGTTCCATGCCGAGGAATTACAATGTGATGTTAATAAGAAATGACACTCTGAATAGAACAAATGTTGCATTTTCTAAAGATTCAAGAGAGTTTTATGATCTGCTAGTGGAAGAAACCAATGTCAATCTGAAAAATGCAGAAAAGGTTGAACCGAAAAAGAATGTAGGAAAGAAGTAAGAAATAAAGGAAGTGGAAGAAACAGAGAAAACCCCTAAGGCCCAAGAAACTGAATCTGCACCTTCAAAGCCCAAGAAACAGAAATCATATCTAGATGAGGTTGTAGCCAAATGGGGGAGGATAAGAAAAATAGGAAAGAATGGGAGCCACAGTTTGTCCTAGACGCTGCGGAGGCCAAATAATTGAAAGATAAAGCTGCTAAAGAGCATGATAATAAATACGAATAGAAGAAGCTTAAGAAGAAGTTGTCGGAGGTAGAGATTGTGAAATCTCTTTCAAAGGCTACTAAAGTAGAATCTGAGAATATCCTAGTACTGAAGTCTTTCTTGTTGGAACCATTACTTGAGAGTCCAGGTAAGAGGTTTATGAATCCGGAATACCCCAAGAGAAGGTTACTGAAGAGAAGAAGTTTATAAGAAGAACATCAAGCTTAGAGCTGTGATAATATAGTTGAATTGATAAAGCAAGTTGAAGACATTCATAAAAAGGATAGTGCTTCCGAAAATTTTTCATTCTGGACTTCTCAAGATAGATCCCTAATAATTGGTACACCTAGAATTGATGAGATGGAATAAGATGAAGTGAATAAACCTCTTGAGGAAGAAAGTTTTTCCCAGGACTTCATTCAACTAGAAGAGATTGAGGCAGGAGCCAAGAAAGAAACACTTGTGGAAGACATGATTGTGCAGTTATCTAAAAGTGAGCATGTGTCTCCAGATGAAGAAGCTATTCCAAGAACCAATAAGGGAAAAAAGAGGTTGTTGATACCCCAACAAAAGCAATTTTGAATAAGAAGGAAGATGGTGGATCTTCTAAGAGGAAGCTGGTCTTCCTAGAAGAGGAACCATCACCATGCAAAGAGTCAGATTCAGAGTCATCAGCTTTAGGACATGACTTTGTCATTTAATCTCTGAAAAACTTTTTGACACCAATCTGATCATTCCTATCATTTAATCTAGATGTTAGATAATTTAGTATATCATGAATCAGAAATTGGATTTTGTATCAATGGTGATGGATAAGTGTGTAAATATTGAGGCTGACCACAAGAACATCTTTATCAACTACGATGCCCAGAGAAAATCTTTCAAGAAAGTGACTAGCTGGTCGAGGAAGGTTGATGAAGATTTGAGAGAACTTGATCAATTTCCAAATAATGTCAACGAATATTTTGAAAATGAAGACACAAAAAACAAGTATCTTTCTAATAGCATTGAGTAAAAGATAAATCATGAACAGAATACTCGGACCCAGGAGGTCAAGGATCTGAATTGGAAGCTGAACTTTGTCGCCCAAAGCTGGAAAAGGGAAAGGGATCTCCGAATCGATATTGAAGAAAATCTTGTGAATCAATATGACTTGTTGAAGGCTCAGGCAGAGGCTCTGAAGGCACATGATGATAGGATCAAAGCCTTGGAGAAGCAAGGAGAGGAGGATCTAAAAGAGATAAAGAAGCTGAAAACCATCATAAAGAAGAAGATATCCATGGAAAATGAAGCAAAATAGATCTAAATCCAACCTTTTGTTCTATCTGATTATCCGTGAAAAAATTATTCCAATTTTAATAGAATTATGGTCTGTTCATTTTTGTTTGGATGTCTATACTAATTTTTCAGGTACCATATTTATTCAATTCCCTCAAACACTTATTGAAAATAACAAAGGGGGAGAAGGAAAGATAATTCTAAGTATAAGAAGAAATATCCCTATGTAAGGGGGAGTTTAACTAAGGGGGTGTCCTCATTATGAAGATTTCCATACCCAAGATAATGAAAAATCCCATTCTGGAAATCTAGAATACGATCCTTAGTTTTCTAATGCCTAAGGGGGAGTTAGTCGTATTCATCTTTTCCAATGAATAAAGGGAGATATGTTTTTTTAAGTCAAGAAAATTTTATCTAAGTCCTTATATTCTCTTTCATAAGGATGATTATGCTTTCAAAAAAGGGGGAGATTATTGAGTCAATAAGGTTTTCCTTATGACTTTTACATTCTTTTAGGTTTGGGGGAGATTGTTATGTCAATAAGATTTCCTTATGACATTACCATTCATTCTGGTATAGAAAATCAAAAAAACCTTACCTCAAGGAAATACTCATTCTAACATATGTTTTACATCTATAAGTAAAATTTCCTTCCCCATAGAAATTTATCCTTACCTTGATTTCATTGTTCATATCAATAATTTTCCTAAGTGTAAAATTCAGTTTGTAACGAAAAACCTAGGAATCTTATAAATAACTAGATATGAAGAATTCTGTTTTAGGGTCCGAATTTTGATTAATAATTCTTATTATGAACTCTTTTGAGTTATGACTCCAAATTCTGATTACGAGTTTTGGTTACAAACTATTCAGAGTTTTAACTCCATGTTCTCAGAATTCTGACTCAAAACATTCTAAGTTTGGACTCTGAATTCTGATTACAAATTCTGGTTACGAACTGGTCAGAGTTCCAATTCTGAGTTCTCAGAATTCTGACTCAGAACTTTGAGAGTTCTGACTTCAAATTCCAATGAACTCTGACTCCAAATTTTTGGAGTTCAGACTCCGATCTCCTAGGAACTCAGACTCCAAACTTAGTATGTTTAGGTTCCTAATTCCTAGAAAACTGAATCTGAATATCCTTTTGGACACCGAAATGATTTTTGGGTAGACTCCAAACCATCATTTTCTTACATTCTAAATATTTTATTATGCTTATTACACATTTTTTTTATAAAATGATGTCGTGCAGTGCCGCTGACAGGTCTGACTAAGAAGGGCGCAATGTTCTTATTGTCAGATTCTTGTGTGTCAGTCTTTCAAGAGCAGAAAGGATGGTTTACTTCTGCACCTATACTAGTCTTCCCGGTGATGGGAAAGATCTATATAGTTTACTACGATGTATCAAGTATCAGGCTGGGAGTTGTGCTTATGCAGAGAGATGGAGTCATTGTGTATGGGTCTCGGTAGTTGAGTCCACATGAGAGGAATTAACCGAGGCACGATCTGGATTTGGAAGATGTTGTTCATGCCCTATGTTGTTGGAGACATTATCTTCTGGGAGAGTATTTTGTGGTTTTCACTAACCCCAAAATTGTCAAGTACATCTTCACTCAGCATAATATGAATTTAAGATAGTAGATGTTGGTCGAGTACCTACAGTCCTTTGACTTTGAGCATGACTACTTATCTGGGAAGGGCAATGCAGTGGATGATGCGTTGAGTAGAAGGACTCCGATACAGGAATTTCAGTAGGCATGTAGTGATTGGTAGCTTATGGCTCTGTTCTCTAAGATGCATTTGGAGGTGCTTGATAGACAACGGTAGACTTTTCTCTCTTCTGTATATGTTACCTCTACTCTATTTGATCAAGTTTGAATGAGGAAGATATCATATTATGAAGGCCTATTACTAATGGATAGTGTTTCATAAGAGGACCCTATTCTTGGATGGACCATATACAAGGATGAGATCTTGCGTTTCTAGGGGTGTGTATGGGTGCCAGTAGACATACTTGAGGAGATGATGTGGGATTTTGATTCCTTAGTGTGGCCAGTTCATCCTGGAGTCACCAAGATGTATCATGATCTGCACCTTCTTTTTTGGTATCCAGGTATAGAGAGGGACATTGCTGGTTTCATCATGAGGTGCTCCACTTGTCAGTAGGTGAAGGTGGTGCATCATCGACCAGTAGGGCTTCTATAGTAGTTACCATTCCATAGTGGAAGTGGAATGACCTCACAATGGACTTCATGACCAGTTTACCGAGGTCACCTCGAGGGAATGATGTAGTTTGGGTTGTAATTGAGAAACTAATGAAGGGTGATCACTTCATGTCGATCAAGGAGTCCTTCAGTTTTGATGAGATGGGACAGTTTTACATCCGAGAGATGGTACATCTACATGGAGTTCCATAATCCATTTTTTCAGACAGTGTTGCACATTTTACTTCTTAGGTTTGACAGGGGATTCATAAGGCATTGGGAACACAGGTACTTTTGAGTATAGCCTACCACCCTCAAATAGAAGTCCAGTCTGCGCGTACAATTCAAGTGCTTGAGGATATCCTCCAAGCATGAATTCTTGATTTTGGAGGTTCTTTGGAGAAACATATACCTCTTCTTGAATTTACCTACAATAATAGTTTTAAGAAACTATTCAAATGGAACCTAATGAGGCATTGTACGGTATGCCATGTTGATCACCTTTAGGTTGGATAGAGGCAGGATATGTAGTTTTGTTGGGACCTCGTCTTGTTAAGGATACCACAAAACAGGTAGAGATGATTCAGAAGAAGATGGCTACTGCATAGTCTCGACAGAAGTCCGATGCTGATTAGTAGAGACAACCTCTGGAGTTCGAGGTCAGGGATCAGGCGTTCCTATGCGTCACATAAATTTTGGGACACAAGAGGATTAGGAGACATGGTAAGCTTTCTCCAAGGTATTTCGGGTTTTTTGAGGTGTGGGAAAGAGTTGGGCCAATTGCCTATCGGTTGTAGCTACCTTAGAGGTACCGTGCTATGCATGACGTTATTTACGTTTCTCAGCTTCCATGTTACTTTTTAGACCCATCTCATGTTTTCTAACATGAGGAGGTTGAGTTGGAAGTAGATGCATTCTTTGAGGAGCATCCAATCTGGATTAATGATCGCAGTACAATGGTTCTCCGTGGCTGGTCTATTCTTATGGTATGAGTGCTATGGCTGCAAGTCCGAGTATAGGACGAGACTTGGGAGCAGGAGGCCGATGTATGGGTTCAATGGATAGAGTTGTTTGGGGTTTCTTCTTTTACACCTCGCTAGGGAAAATCGGGGACAAATTTATTTAAGGGGGAAGTTTGTAAGAACCCAGATCTTCATTTTAGGTAAGTTTTCATTTCTTGGCCATTTTTTTAAAAAAAGAGGATGTTGTGGAAATTTTTTTAAGAACACATCATGTACATAATGAGTACACATCGTGTACTTCTTTTCACTAGGTGGTCGTATACTTTTCATGTCATGGCCACCCACACGACTGTGTGGGGGAGACATGGAGGACACCTAAAGGGGAGTATGGAAAAGGAGAGTGCACACTATGTACATCCAAAGTACACTCCATGTACTTTGTTTTTTTACATTAAATGGATCGAGGTCGCATCTAATCTCCAGAACATGATTCTTCCAGGTCTTGTTCGACAGAGAGCTCCCGTATAGTCATGATCCTTTTTAGATCCCCCAAACCTCCGTTCGATCTCTGATTCGATCGTCGTCGACTGTGTTGGGATCACCTCGCTATGCTCTTCCTTATCCAAGATCATCATTTTCTAATTCTTCGTCTTCCTCAAGTTATCCTCTATTGAATGTTTTAGATGTTTTTGTAGATCTTAGACATTCTAAAGAGATTCAAGGTTCAAATATAGTGATCTCCTAACACCAAGGTATGTGGTTTCTATCTTTTTGTTCAATGTATTTGAGTATTATGTGCAAATTCCACCAATAACCTTGAATAGGGTGTTTCAGGTTTACCATTTTACCCCTGCTGATTGTCTTCCATGATTGCATGCTTGTGTAGAGTTAAATGGATGTGAATAGGGTTGATTTTCTATGATTTGGATATTTTTCCCAATCATGCTCTATTTTACGACCATTTGGTCCTGTTTATCAAGTTTTCTCACCTTGCATATTTTCCATGCATGTGGATGTAGGATGGAGAGTTTGTATTCTGACATGCGTGATATGTTGTAGTTCTGTAGATTTACTTTGGCCATATTGTTTTTCTATGCTTGTTGAACTACACAGGGCCTTGAGAACCTGGTGTAGTAGACTATAATGGGAATTTACCAAGTGAGCTTCCTTAGAGAGTCTTTGAGCACTTTGGGCTATGTAGGGAATTGACTGAGTGAGCTTCCTCACAGAGCTTGAGACCACTTTGGGGCTATAAGGGGAATGGACTGAGTGAGCTTTCTCAGAGAGTCCTTGTCTGCTGTAGACTATAATGGGAATTGATCATGTGACCTTCCTCAAGGAGTATTTGATTTTTATTCCATAACTTTTTAGACAATTAAAGGAATTGAATGTGAGTGCTTCATAAGAGAGTCTATGAATGACATGGGATATAAAGGGAATCAACTGAGTGAGCCTCCTCAGTGTGACCATGACCTTGGGGATATAAGAGGAATTGACCACATGAGCTTACTCAAAGAGTTCCTGACTACCTTAGACTATAAGGGGAATTGACTGTGACTGCTTCCTCAGAGAGTCTTCATATAAAAATCTTGAGGGGTTAGACCGAGTGTGCTTCCTAGAGGGTTGCTTGTACTTTTAAGATAGGACCAAAGGGGATGGATGTGAGCGTTTCTAGAGGGTAACCTATTTTTGTTTAGCTACATGTTTAGATGTTTCTTGATATTGAAATTATGGATTGTTTACTGCTGATTACCTTCCTGTTTACTGCTTTTTGTACTTTTACTTGACATATATTCACTAACTATGATCCATATATCTACAGGTGGTTGCCTACTAGAATTTAGTCTCACACCCTGTTTGGTCCATGTATTTGGTCCCAAACAGATCATATTGTTGTTGGTATAGATAATGGTAAGTGCCCTTCTACTTCAGGTACGTGACTTGTTGTGGAGCTGGAGAGCATGGGACCAATCTTAGGCTTGCAATGCTAAGGATTTGTTTATATTTTTCTTTTGTACTTTGGTTTAGCACTTTCGGTATTTCCATCATTGTGATGTGTTTGGATTATTTCCTAGACATATGTCTCATGTATAATTATATATATATATATATGTGTGTGTGTGTGCACTCATTGTTTATTATTCCAGTCTTTCAATGTTTACTATTGTTGGAAATTCATTGTATCCTATATTGTGTGTTTTTTAATTCCACTGTGTACTCTACCAATGAGTTCATTGTTTCCCCACTATCACACCTAATCCCTCTCTACTAGTCGGCAACCTCTAACATGCGGGGAAATTCACATGAGGCCATGTGACCAACCAGGTACGGGGTGCCTCTAGGTGGATTCTATAACTGAGATATCACAATTCCAACCTTTATGAAAATTTTGGGAAACATGAAAATAAATATTCCAGCTCTTTTGAACAAATTAAACCCAATCATTTAGTGGATAATGAAATATCCATTCCATATTTTTTTAGAAACATTAAGACTCATAGATATCATCCCTCAAATTTAATAGTTGGAGACATAGATAGAGGAAGAATAACTAGAGCGATATTTTTAAATTAGGTTGATCATCAATCCTTCTTTAAAAATATTTAACCTATAAATATATATGATGCAATTAATATTGAATTATTTCTAATGGAAATGAATTAAGACCACAATATTTTTTAAAAAAAATAATTTTTGGTATGTTATGATGGAACTAATGATATTCTGGCAATTAGAACTAAATGGTTATTCTGGAGAAAAGTTGACGAGTTAGTCAAACTAGTGGAAAATAATGATAGATTGGTTTCACAAAGATATAGTCAAGAAGAAGGTATTGAATATGAGGAAAACATTGGAACAATATCATGAAATGAATCCATTAGAATGATTCCTACCTATAAACCACAATATAATTTCAAAATATATCAGATGGATTTTAGGATTGAATTATTATATTTTTATATATTTGATGGTGTTTTTCTAAAAAAACCCCACTATATTTAACAAAAAAAATTCTTTGCAAGTTAAGAAAATATATAAATAGTTTAAAACAACTTTCTATAGCTTGTTATGTTATGATTAAATCATTTTTGATTTCTAGGGATTTTACTAGTGGCATAGCTGGCCCAACATTATTTATAAAAAGTACTTAAAAATATGTTTTAGGAGTGATTATTAATATTGGTGATATAATTTTTGGACTATTTAGAAATATTTTGTGTAATGGTTTTTCAAAAATGACACAAGAAAAATTTGATATGAGTTTAATGGGTGAGTTAATAAGATTACTTGTTTAAAAAAATTCAAGTTAAACAGTAAATTATTTTAAATAGAATTAAGTATACCAAATACGAATTAAAATGCTTTGTCAGGGTAAGAAATTATTTTTGATACCCCATGTTTACAACTTGTATGCATGATCTTAATGAATCATGGAAATTAGTTAATAAAACCAATTATAGTGGTATGATTAGATGATTTCTATATTTAACTACTTGTTTTCCAAATATTTTGATTAATGTTTGTATGTGTTATTTTTTTCATAAAATCATAAAGAATCACATTTAAATACTTGAAAAGAAATTAAATACATCATGTATATAACCAATTTATGACTATTTTTCGTAAAGGGAAATCATTTTATTTTCTGAGTTATTCAGGGACATATTTTTTTGGTTGTAATTTAGATCGAAAAAGAACCTTTGGAACATGTATCATTTTAGGCAAGTCACTAGTTTCATGGTTTAGTAAAAAGACAAATTATTTTTCACTATCTACTACAGAGTATGGGTATGTAGCTATAGGAAATTGTTGTCTACATAATATTTAGATGAAACACACATTAATATAATATGGTTATCAATTTAGATATTTCCCTATAATTTTTGATTAAAAAAGTGCGATAAATATCACTAAGAATCTGACATCTCCTTCTAGGAGAAACAAAATTGTTATAAGACTTCACATTTTGAGATATCATTTTCAAACAGTTGATAAAACTCTTGAATTAAATGAAACTAAAGATTATATTGCTGATATATTTGGAGAGAATTTTTATTCATATATATTAAGATATGAAAAACATGAACTATGAATGGTAAGCATTGATTAGTTATTTGACTTAATATTTTCGTTTTATAACAATACCATATTTTATGATAAACCATTGGTGATCTAACATTAGAGATATATCATTTTTTATTTGATATTGGTGATCTACAATAATAAATATTTGGTTGGTGATCTACTATTACTGCTCTATCATTGGAGATACATCTTTGGTGATACACCATTAGATAGTTACCATTAGAGATCCACAATTAGGGATGAATCATTAAAGCGTTTTTTGATCAAATTCAACCAGACGTATTTCCAATGATTAAATTTTTTTTGAATCTATTTATTTTAATTTTATTATATTTTATTAATCTAAATACTTAAATTAAAAATGTGACATTGAATATTAATTTTATAACCATATCACTCACTCCTCCGTAAAACCATTATTCATCCATTATATCATGTCTAAACACCCTATTTTCATGCGTCCTAATCCATTTGAACTAGTGAAAAGATTGTGAGAGTGAAAAAAACCAATGTTTTGTCTTCTAAAGGATCACATCCTATTATGAAATCCAAAGATATATATAATGGAACATCTATTTTCAAACCGATGAACCGAAAACTCTAGACATGATTTATTAATTTCTGAAAAGGGGATATATGTTTAATGGTTATTTTCATGCCAATCACTAGTCCTAAATGTTATCCAAGACCAAGGATAGATGAAATGATTTTCAAGGAAGGATCAACCATTATATCCCACTCTAGTTCAGTAGTCTGATCAGTATGAAAAGTATGTTTTTTGATGAGAACATATATGTTAGTAGAATCATGATCGATGGAAATGTAGGGATATTTTCATCAAAAAATGGGCCACAATTCTCAGTGTACCTCATAAAGGTATTTTATATGATTTTCATGGTTCTATTTCTAGTAACAGTGAGTTATTTCTATATATGGATACCATAGTAAAGTTAATTCAAAATGATTCTTTTTGAAGGAATAAAACAGTAGATATTGAGGTAGAGTGTATATCTTTGTTTTAATTTTTCCAATATATGCTTTGTCCTAGGTAGGGGGAATTTAGAACAATCATGTACAAGGATGTGTTTATATTATATCATTCAAAAATAGTATATAATAAAATATATTGTGTATACATAATGGTTCAAATAATATAAACGATCAAGAAATCATCAAGGTCAAATTACTTGATCTACCCAAGTTTTTTTCAGCTCTGTTGGATGCCAAAGGTATAGTCCCTAAAGATGAAGAGGTTGTAATCAGTTGTAGTGGTTTCTAACAAATATAGTTTACTTGTAATAAAATTAATGTAAATTGAAACCCATTAATGAGGAAATTGGTAGGTAAAAATGATTAGATATATGATAATTTCGTCAATGTGTAGCACCTTTCCATATCAAGATAATTATGTCATAATATATTGGAGAATGATGATGTTTCAGTTTATTACCCAAATTAGAAAGTCGAGGAAGAAGAAGCATGATTTTGAGAAGATGTCTCGGTGCCTATTCTTATAGAGGAATGAAGTGACATTTATGTGGTTAAAATACCATATGTTTCTTATGGAGATTATATTACATATTTATCTATTAATTATAAGGAAATATTAATTAGTAAAAAAGAACATAATGTGGAAACTAATGTATCAAATGATATTATAGTTGATCAATATTATTCAAAGAGATCAGGAGATGTTGCTGAAGTATCTGATGATACAATTGGTATGAGAGTGGTGATAGTAATTCTATTAATGAAGAACAGTCATATCACTCTCCTAGTGCTCCTGCTTCTAGTATGTTTGATGATGATGTTTGACCAAGTTCTACTTAGTATATTTATATTAGCAAAGTATATTTTCTGCGAGATGAATAAATTACTTTATAAGGATAGGCTATTAAAATTAAAAATGGAAAAGATGACAAGGATGAGGATATTGAATGTAAAAAATAGATGTAGTTGTGATGTTTAGTCATTTATGTGTCAATATGAGGCTTTTGTTTCAGATAGAAATGAAAAGAGAGAACCTGCTAAGGGGGAGAAAACCCCTAAGAGGTTATGAGGTGGGAATTGACTATTCATATTACATGTTAGATGATGATGATGTTCATGGAAGACCATATATTAATTTTAGGCCTTCCATTCATATTGTTTAAACATATACTAAGGGATCTCTGTTTGAACAAATAGATGAATGCAGTCAGATGAAATTATTCCCTAATGGGAATCATGAAGATGAATATGGACTTATAGAGGATTACCTACCAAACTTAGAGAGGATTACATATCTCTACATTCTTCTCCCATATATTTTAGTTGTGAAACTAAATATGAATTTGATTTTTATAGTTAGGATGTTATCATATATCACTAGGATCATTATAACTACACCTGTATGAGAAACCAAGACTAGTGAAGCTAATACTGGATGGATATTTTAATTAGTGAACCCTCATTTAAAACCAAATAAGATCAAAAAAATTTAATAATTGTATATTTAGACAAATTAAATTACTAATGATATGGAGGAAGTCAATTATGTCATGCAGGAGATGATAGGGGAATTTCTTGAACGGAATTATTCTCATCTATAGATATTGTAGACTCATCATATAGTTTTTGACTCCACATACTGTGTTTCTCCTCCTTCTCCTTCTTAAATTGATGTATATATGATTACTTCCATTATTATATAGGAATAGAATTATATTATGTGTGATGTTTCTATATCTCATCAAAAGGTTCCTCGTTAGATAAAGAAACATGGTGAAAATATTTATAAGAAGGTTAGTGGATGCTTGAATGTGTATAAGAGTGATAGAAATAACATCCCTAAGGAGATTACGTACCACCTATCCTATATTTTCACAAAAAAATTGTTAAATTATCACATTATGTTTCGTTATAAGAATCTATGAATGACTCCTGTGACCAGGGAATTCAAGGATAATGAAAACTAGCCTAAGATTCTAGCCCTTATGCTCATGAATTTCATGGAGGAGAAGATGTATTTCTTAAAAGTAATTGAGAATGGTTGAAACATTGTCACTAATTTTTCTATCATTATAAAAATTTTCTTTTATTCCTATGAGGATATAACAGTGGAACCTCATGATATACCCATTTCTTTAATTATTTTTGTACCCTCTTTTTTACCCTTTCCTACACAATTTCATCCTTTTAGTATGATTCAATTTTTAGAAGTTAGATGTATTGGGCCTTTCATGATCAAGAAAGATCCTCCACCATCTTTTACACCCTCAACTTTTACTTCTGTCTATCTTATTACTAGAAATGGATATGATCATGTGGTTACTTATTCACATCAAACGTATGCTAGTTCAAAATCCAATTTTTTTTAATAGGGAATGTATTTTCCATTTAAATCATTTTGGGATATAACCATTGACCATTATATATAATGAATGTTTTTTATTCATATTTTTATCTCTTATTTTTATGTTGATAATCCCAAAAGGGGGAGTATAATAGAATTGAATTTAAGTTTGAAATTCTTCCATCAATAATTTTAAATGTTAAGTAGGACATTATTCATATTCATCCATACAAATATATATACTTATTTATATAATTAGTTATGAATTCCATGATTTTTGGTTATAAAAAAGGGGGATATATTTGAATCCTTCTAATATTAATGATCACAAAACATGTTTGTTTTGTTTATAATAATCTCAATGTTCTATGATAGCAAATCATATTCTAGTAACATTGTAAATTAAATTCTCTATATGATGAAATATAGTTAGTTCAAGAGATATACTAAGGGATATTATGTTATAATATTATTTCAAGAGACCTATCATTTGATATTCTAACATAACATTAGTTAAATAGTTTTTCTGATGATAGATCTACCACAAACAAATATTCCACTAACAGATATACAGCTACATTGATTTATCACTACAGATATCTATAATTAGTTACATCTAATATTTATATATATATTGTAAAAACCTATATAATTATGAAATATTCAACCTATATTCTATTATACCATTCACCAATACTACCTCCAAGATGGGATACTATCATAAATCATCTATGTCAAGTGATCATCCACCACCAAAATAAATCTACCATCCATATATCTACCACTTGAGGGTTATTATTTCTATGTAGAATCATATTTTAATTTCATTATTCCAATAGATAATTTAAGGGATTAAATTTAGTCATAAACAGAATGATTTAAGTATCATTTTTCCTAAACCCCTCCATACACTCATTATATAAAATATTAGACTTTCATGATTTAGTGCTGAATATGAGGATTCTATATTTATTAATCAATGGATAATTGGACCTCATAGAATATAAATTCATAATTAATCTCAATATCTATCTCTAATGTGTGAGATAATAGTTTCAAATACATAAAGATCTCTAACTTCCATATGTTGAATAAAATTAAAATCTAAATACAACAAATCGTAGAAGGAATCTATACATCTACAAACTAAATTCATAATGATATTTCAGACCCTTGAGACACTCTATATTCCAAAACATTTTTTGGACCATATTTGAGTTTTTTTCAATGATAGATTATAGGACCTATATAAATCTGATTATATTCAGATTAAGAGGCTTCACATTTTTTCTTCTATAATAACTTTCTCTTTTTTTTTATTCATTATATTTTAACTCTGTTTATTTTTACTCTATTTATTAGTAAAAAGTTGTCTTCTGTACTAAACCAGAGTGTTCATGAACGTCTCTAACAAATTTATTCTTATTTTTTCCTATAGACGATTTAGAATCGGTGACATGTGGCCTGACCTTGTTTTTATCCCACGTAGAACTATAAAGAGGATTTTTTTTCTTTAGCAGCCTTGTGTGTTGTAGTCCTCAAAACCTGATCCAGGTTGTGGATCATGAATACCTTTTAATGAAATTATTTACATTAGGAGATTTCAATGTTGAGGGGATTTTGTCTCCACTTGTTCATGAATCCATTTTTTTATGTTTTTACAAGTTTAATTTTTTTTCTTTATCTGAATGATTAAAACTCTATCTACCTTAAATTCGGCATCAATAATTTTACTCTTATAGTTATTCTTAATTTGTGTTATATATTTTTTGTTTGATTAAGTAATTTAGTTTCAAATTTTAATGTGATTTGAAAGATTAATGTTACTATTCATTGATCCCACATGAAGATTCTATTTAAAAAATGAAATTAAATATTTCGATTAATTTAATTAACTTTATATTATTATTAATCTTGGGGATTTAATATAAAAATTTATTTAAATTGGTATTTTATTGTGAACTAAATTCGCGCCCCTCTTTAGATACTCACTTTGACAGACAATAATCATAATCATTCCTTATAAAAAAATGTTATTTTAGCATAAAACACTTACTACAAGTTCCAATTATTTCGGAGGATCTCTAACCACTTTTTCACTGAAATAAGTCATCTAAATATCAAGTTAAGGCTCATATGGTAGGAATTTTTGAAAAACTGACACCGCAATAATATTTCAATGAATTTTTTGAAAATAAATTTTTATGATCTATTCAAGAATAAAGGTACAATGTAGCATAATGAAAAGAATAGAGGGTTTAGCTTTTATAAATCATGAGTGTGAAACTCTTTAAATTTTTTTAAATACTAAAATATAAAAAATTTATTCTATAAAAAATTATTTCATGTGACTAGATATTAAATTCTATGTTATTTTGAGTTTGAAATACCATCATCCAATATAATTTAGATAGGTTTTAGTTATGATTTAAACATTCACTTTTTGTTTAACCCCTTAGTTAACCAATTGTTTCCTTAACCATAGAAACAAATGTTTTGTTTTTAAAAGATTTTCATATTACTTATAAGGTAAAAATTATATTATAATTGGCATTGGGATGAAATTTTTTTCTTGTATAGTATCCACCATTTCCACTTTCAACATTTTTATGGTTTTTGAATTATTTAATAAATAATTATTTTCGTAGGATATCATTAATTTCAATTTGGACACTATTCAAAAATATTAATTTCAAATACACCAATAAATATTTTGAATTAGAATATAATCCTTTAAAAATCATGGATATATTATAATAATCAATAATATTATGCTAACACAATAAATTACTCAAATTATTTTAATTTTATTTTTGAAATCAATTTTTTTATTAATTGAATATATATTGTGTCTATGTTGCATAAAAATTTATGTCAATTATATGGTTAATAAATATTAAAAATAAATTACCATTATAAAAATAATTTCACCAGTATAAAAATAAAAATTCATATTTTTCAACAACTTTCTCGTTTACTTATATGACCATATAGAAGATATTTAAAATTAATAGATTGAAATTTTATATTTTTCATTACATTAAATATTATATAGGTAATTTTCACTTACAAGTAGTAGTTAAGTAATGAAATGTAGATTCTATGGTGATACTGGTTTAATTTACATCACCCAATAAGAATTTATATGAAAAATATTTACCTCAAAATTTAATTATAACCTAGGTTAACTTACCGAGATGATAAATTTCAGAAAAATTATTATTCATAATTTTTAAAAATAAATGGGTATATTTACGTAATGTTTACCTCCTCATTCCAAATATTGAATCTACTTTTCACAATTAATTTTCAATATGCGGTAGAATTTTTTTTAGAATATGTTTACAAAATTCAATTAAACATATTTGTTTAAAAATGAATTTTAGGCATAAAAACTGATTTATTCATATCGCATTCCTATAAAAAATTAGATGAATATTAAAAATAATTAATTAATTTTTAACATATAAATTTCATTAAATTCATTCACTAAATTTAATTAATTTGTTTTTCAAAGAAAAAAATACATTGCATGCATGAAAAATATTTTTTATTAAAAAAATATTTATCATTAATATGGTTTCATTTTTATTTATAATAAATTGATATCCATGGAATTTATTTTATACTTTTTAAAACCACATATTAATCATAATTTAGTAAGTTTTATTTATACATATAAATTTATTGGCTATGTTATAATGGAAAACATTATTATGTTTCATTTAGACCTAGGGTTGCATGTATCACATGCTATAAAAAACTAATAGTTGATAAAATAACTCATAAAAGCAAGAGATGATACATTATACCTCAATAAAATAAAAATTTCAATGTTTTTTTTAATCTGATACAAATAAATATGGATAGTTAAGATTAATTACCTTATAGGGTTCCCGGGTAGATTCCCTAATTTTTTTATTCTTTTAGAGAACATTAACATAGTGCGTAATCTTGTTTTATAATACATTGTCTCTATGATCAAAGAATTTTATTAACTATTCATTATATTAAAGATCATGATCCAAGCGAATAAAATCTGAGTTTAATACATGTGAAGGATTGGGTATGTACTTCCTTGAGAAACATACAAGGAACACATCATGAATTAGAGATTCGCTGGAAGCACTAAGTGATAAGCTTTTATACCTACTAGATCTAGAATCTACAAAGGTCCAATATACCATGGAATTATATTTAACTTCTTTCTCAATATCATAACAATATTCTATGGAGGAATTCATAGAAAATAATTCTCACCAACCTTAAATTTTAGAACACACCATCAATTTCCAACAAAACGTTTTGGTTGACTAAGAGTTTCCTTGAGGTAACAATGAATGAATATAACATTACATATAGTTTCCTCAGCTATATCTAATCCCAATAGAATTATATCACTAAATTAATTATTTAATGTTTCCTTTATAAAATTCATTCCATATATGGATTAATAATAACACTCATGGATGATCACGTGAAATAATTTTCTATAAGAAAACATGATTAGTTGAAGGGGATGATCCCAAACACCATTGAAATTCATTGAACAAGATCAATAAATATAATATAGGGATTGAATGGTTCTTTTAGATATAATATCGTTTTGAGGATGGTAAGTAGTATCAAAACATAAATATTTATCAATATGTTACTTTTGACTTCCCCAAAACAAAAAGGAAAACAGATGATGTTGGTTAGATATAATAGAATGTGGTATTAGTTTCCATATTAACACATAATTATTGTATTTTATAGAAATATAATCAAAGGATAAATATTCTCTAATAATAATGAAGTCTTATAAATTCATAAGTTAATTGACAATAACTCAAAACACATTATGGTCTTTAGATGATTTGTGGAGTTAGATGAAAAAAATTCATGGTGATGTCATCTCATTTCTATTCCGGTATGGGTAATGGGTATTATGTCCCATTAAAATTCTATATTATATTGTTATCATTATAATATAATAATAACAATGATATATACTATGAAATATATTATTTCATGTTTTCCTACAATAAACACTCTTTCAGATATGTATACATATTACTACATCCAAGATGAATAGAAATGTAGAACTAAGAGCTACATCCTATAAATACTTCTTCAAGTACGATTTAAATGGAATGAATAAATTATTATTGAACCTTATCATTCAATCACATTTTATAGTAAACTTAAGAATAGTTATTGACTTCTTCTTAGCTCGAATGGCCCAAAGGCCTTCATTTTTATTGATTTTTTGTATCCCCCCCCCCCTCTCAAGAGATGAGGGGGAACCCTTACAAGGCATGTAGGGTCAGAGATTACAAGGCCCATAGGCTTAGGAGATAACATGACTCGAAGGTCATAGGGAATTCAGCCAGACTATCTACATGGAACTTCCCCTCCCCAGCATCTGCGTAATGATAGTAGCTCTCCACCTTTGCATGACCGTCTGGCTAGGTTTCCCGTGCATGTACATGCGGGTACCGATGGCATAGGAATACCCTATCATTCTGAAAATCTATTTGTTTCTTCTATAAGGAGTTCACATGCTCTGAATCATCTTCTGGGGATACTCCTTTTTTGTAGTGTGTCAAGGGAAACTGCATGTGGCCCGAAGGCCTTGAGGTGGCCCGAGGTCTTAAAGGTTGCCTGAAATCCCTACTGACCTGAAGGCCTCAGTGGCCCAAAAGCCTTAAAGACTCCAAGACCAAACTCGTGGCCCGAGGTGAATATCTCTAGCTGATACAGTACAAAACAATACCTTCTACAGTAATTGCTATAGTACCTGCACATTCTACAGTTCTGCTAGAGTACATGTACAGTGTACAGTGCTGCTACAGTACCTGGATAGTGTAGAGTTCATCTACAGTACTCGTAAAGTGTACATTACTGCTACAGTACCTACTACAGTAGCCCCAAAAATATACCTCTACTTGGTTTTGAACTTGGGTCTTGTGGACGCACTTAAGCATAACTCACCAACTGGGCTAAGGCTCATGTGCGCTTGAATTATTTTTAAGCTCTACATTTTACTTATGTGACTCTTTAATCATCATTTGGATATATTTTTGAACTATAATTTGATAAATATATGAATTCTCAAATTTCATCAAGATTTTTAGAACCACCCATTAAAAATATTAAAATATTAGATATTTTTGTGATCCCCATCCAACATAATCTAACATTATCCTCTCAAATAAAAGCATTCACTCCCCTGTTTTTTTCTCAAGGTGGTAATGTGTTGAGAAATAATAATTTATAATCAACTCCAACAATCTTATTTGGTTCATATTCATCTATTTATATTTGAATATATACTTAACAATTATATGATCAACATATTTATTAATCGTTTCTTAGTAAAGATAATTCCTCTATATGAAAACGCACTACAACTAACTCCATGTCATGAGTTTTTTCATTTTTCTCATTAACCAGAAATTTTTATGAGGCATAAGATATTACCGTATCAATTTGATTGAGATAACATTCCATCCCATTTTTTGATGAAACAATATAGATTAAAATCCATTCTACACTATAGGGTAATGTGAGCACATGTGTGTTGACTAATTTTTTCTTCAGTTCCATAAACATTTCCTCGTATTAATTTTTATGAAGGAACATGCCTCCCATATGATTTAACATGGTCATTGTATTATAATGTCCTGATACATTCTCCACAATGCATCATAAATATCCATCCACATGAAGAAAACTATTGATCAAAGTTATAGTGGTTGGTCGGGCACAATGTCCAAAATTTTTTTGTTGGATCCAATAATATAGGATCACATGAGATTATATAACCCAAAAAAGAATATTATTTTCCAAGACATACACATTATATGTTTTTTTATACATTGTCAATTTTCTTAATATATTTATCAAATTATTTATGTGATACTCATTTTATTAATTATTCTTTCAATATATAATAATATATTCAATAAATACGACAAAATATGTTCAAGATAACCTGTAATATATCAATTATTTAATTCCATTATGATAACTATGAGATTAGTAAGAAAAATTTAATAATTATATATTCATAGTGTCTATAACATATATGTGAGTATTCAATTTAAATATCATCATACATGGACCTCAATTGGTGATATCAAGATTGTGGATCAATATAGTAATGGAATTATGCTCCACATTGTTATTTAAACAATTATTCTATACGGGAAAGAGGATACTTATCTTTGATTGTGATCTTGTTATGTTCCTACTAATAAAGGTATAGTCACATTCATATGTATTTGTTCTTAGAAAAAAAAATGTGAACCCCAATGTGATGATTTTTCTGTATAATTACCCATTTGATATTCTCTAGTATTTTCTTCATCAAATCAAGAAACACAACTTGTTCTATTCTATATCAAGTCTTTGAAATAGGTGTAGCACCTGGTATGAGTTTTGTTGAGAAATCAACATTATGATTTAGTGGAATACCTGGAAACTCATCAGGAAAGACATCAAAAAACTCCCACATTTTTTGGCATATAATAAATGTTGACTTTCTCACCAATTAACTATGGTAAAATTCCATATTCTAAAGAATTAAAGACCAATATAATGGATGAAGTTTCCATTGGATGTTCATATTTATCATTTCTCTAATAGGGATTACTAGGTTGGTTTAGAATATGAAATGTTTCTTCCCTTTCTAGAAAATTGATGTGATCATTATGTACTGAAATCCAATCCACACCTAAAATACAATCGAAATCATCGAGAGGATGAATAATTAAATTTATAGAAATGATATTCCAAAAAATATAAATTAAATAATATTAATAAACATGTGATGAAATCATTCTAGAATTAGAGGTTTTAAATTCTAATTTAACTTCTAATTATTGAGGATTCTCTATGATGACTTTAGAGAATCCAACTGATATAAAAGAGTGGGTATATCAAGAATTAAATAATACATTATCAACTACAGAGTGTATGGTATGTATAACTTTTACCCCATTAATATCGCACTCCACATTTTAAATAGTGATCATTTGAGATTTCCCATTTCCTATTGTCATAAAAAGTTTTTAATGCACATCATCATCACTAACATTAAAATTTGAATAATAGAAAGAATAATTCACATAATCATGCACTCAAAACACTAGACTAGGTGTGTGTCTTTAAATGGTGATTTTCCTCCATCATTGGATAACTTCTTCCCATATATATGAAATTTAATTTTATGATGACCTTCATTCACATACTTAAAACATTTACCAATCCCTTTAATTTAATTTACACAAATTTTCCTTCTACATTTTATGTATGAGGGAAGGATAATATTCTGTTATCTATTATTTTTAGAATTTTCATTAAATTTAACTTTCCTGACTTACCAAAAACATAATATTTATTGGTAACAACAATCTCTATATCCACCTTGATAAAACATTGATGAATTTATTTATATCTACTAAATACTATTATTGTCATCTCTCTTTGGGGAATTTAATTTAAAATACTTAATAATCTATTACCATTACTTTCTGGTTGGCTGATAATAAAAGAAGCATACCTCACAAGTTTGGTAAATGTTTTCTCATATGTACTAACATATTCATCATCCTTCTACTTTAGATCAGGAAATCCCATCTCCATTTTTATACGAGGAATATAAGGAATGTAGTTATTGAAAAATAATAGCTTAAACTCCTCCTACAACATGGAGTCAATTTCTTTATATTCCCCACATTATTGGCTAGATTCCACCATTGATATTTTTTTCCTTCCAATTGTTTATAAAAAAAATAACTTTTTCATGTTTCGATCACTAGAGAAGATAAAATAAATTTTTATTTGTGATGATCTATTTCTAAAAAACAAGTTGATTATAAAACCCACTGAAATAGTTTGTGTTATGCCTCATAAATTATTCAATAGATTGTTTTCCAATGTTTTCTTTTTATTATGATCAATGTTATTTATAGGATGAGAAAATTTTAGAAACTTATAAATGAAAATTTTCATTATGAATTTCATAAAATTTTGTTACTAATGATGAAAATCATTGATTTTTCTATCACATTTATCATTGAACTAGTTCCCCCGGGTTCTAGCCATCGATTAAAACCAAAAATCATTGTGTGAGCAACAAAAATCATAGTGGGAAACTAAATAATCACGAAAGATTTTTTATTAGATATATAAATCATGGTAATTTCATTTGAATCTAGGATACCTTTGGTTTAAAATAGGATATTCAAGGTCATCATAAATTTAATTCCTTTATAATTGTTAATAGATAAAATTTGGTTCATTTAATAATATCTCTAAACATTTTCAAAAGAGGTTCATAGTATGTGGAAACTCACCCTGGACAAAAATGATGGTTGTGATAAATGTAACCAACTATTTTCATGTTAATTACACCTATTTGAATTTGTTCCAAAAAACTATTCCACCTGTAGCATGCATATAGAGATTTTATTACTATTTAAACCACACTAAATTCTTTAACATAACATTGGACATTCTCAGAAATGTATTATTATCCCAGATATTAATAATAATGTTTTCTCATCCATGTTTCCAAAGGTATCAAAACCTTGATTTGATACCAACTATTGTGACCCATATTTTTCATACCTAGATATTAAATATTAATTGACATATATTAATCACAATACATAATGATCAATTATATAATTGTACTGGTTGAGTGATTTGGGGAATTTAGATACATGAACAACTAGATAATAAGTGAAATAATTCATCTCAAACTAAGTTATTCATAACTACCAAACTAATTAGACATATCATAGTTAATGTATTTATCCATAATATGGAGAAATGAAACATAATAAAGGGTGAGATCCAGTTATTAGTACCATAAAAAATAGAGATATCAATGATAACATAAACCTAAAATTAGAATATGGGTATAATAATAGTAATTTAAAATTTCAATCCCATACCCAACATATAATATATTATAATATTGATTCTTTTAAAAAATAACTGATTTTATAAAGACATGAAAAATATAGGAATCAAAGAAGATGATCAATTAAATAATAATCTTATCATAAATAGATATTTGAGGAACACACATAATCATATAAAATCATTTACATAATAGTCAAGGATCACTACAAAGACTATGTTAGATTGTTTATTTCACTCCCCATTCCACTATATTTGTCATGGTTCCCTCCCATGTCTATAATAGTTTAAAAAGTACATTTATAACCTATGTTCACTACCAATTCTAGTCATGTCTATCTAATAATATATATACATATTTAAAAATTTCATTGGAGGGCTATATAATTCTTATCCCACCCCTAAAATAATGAAAATCATGAATATTCCTTCCATAAGATCATAAATCATTCATAATATTATAACCCATGAAAATGAATCTGTTTTAAAAAAAATTATTCATTTCATCATCATATAAATCCTTGAAATGAAATGTGTTTCATAACATTATTATCCCATGGAAATGAAATATGTTTTATAAAATTATCCTTAAATCATCATCTTTATAATCCATCCAATGATGGAAAGTGGATTGTATCATTGGATCACGTCTTCATTATATCATAAAGAACACAAAAGGATTGCATATTTTATGAAAATAAATTTATAATATAATTGGAATATATTTTTTCTGAAAATATCCATTTGATTTTGAAATAACTTAATTAAAAATTAAAAATTTCACATATATTATTGAAAAAAAATATTATAAAAGAACCATGGAAAATTTTACAGCTACCAAGAATTGAATGGTCATGATGGTAAGAAATTTGTTTCCATTCCATATACATTAAAATAATGATTCCTTTTATATTATCAATAAAAAATCAGAATATTTCTCATTCAGAAGATAATAAAAAGATTCCATTAAATCAATTTTTAAAAATCAAAACATGGGTAAACTTAATTAAGAATTTTTTTTTAGAATAGTAAAAAATTATTGAAATTTTTTTACTGATAACATAGACATAGAAGAAAAATTATTTTTGATCGAAATGAGAAATAAAGTCAATTTTTGTTAAAAAAATATTTCAGTCTCTCGAGTACTTAAATAGTGGAAAATGAAAGGAAAATATATATTCTACATAAATAATCAGTATGGAAGAAAATTCATATGATTATTGAGTTGTAGATCATAAAATATTATCCTAAAAATCATAATCACAAAAATTACCAATAAATATTGAGATTGTAATATAAAACCGTTACCTAATGTTCTAGTTACATAAAAAAATCTAACCTCCTATTATTTAAAATAAATCATTTTCATATCCTTTTTAAGGATCATAGAGTTTTAAATTTTATAATAAAGAAACCTCAATAATAAGTATATGAATGTTTAGAAGATAATTTTGTAGGGGCCAATCAATCTAGAATTCTCAAATTGGTTTAAAGAAGAGAAATGAAGGGTGAACTTTTATAATTTAGGACAGTTGAATTATTATAATTTCATAAAATATTTAAATATAAAAAATTCATTATCTATCCAAATTAATTTATATTTCAATTGAATCAAATGTAATGAAGGATTCAATTTAAATCTTGTCAACAGATAATATATGGGTATGTTTATATGCTATTTCAAACTACATCTTTCTATTTACAATCCTACACCTAGAGTATGCAAGTAATGTACAGAAAATGGAAAATGGGAAAAATATAAGCACAGCAACAAAATTTAAAGAGTCAAACCTTCTCCAAGGGTATGTTCTGTGATTAAATGATGGATCCTAGAAAACTCCTTAGTTTTTCTCGCTTAAGCTACACTCCACCTACTCCACACCCTCCAAGAGGCCGTCAAAAGGGTCGTCACCTACAAAAGACATTGCACATTTTGGAAGAGCCCATGCAGGGATGAGTATAACAATACCAAGTTGGAAACCATGAAAACACTAAACATACATAATAATGTATAGTTAACCTAAAACAATTAAATAAAAACATTGTGAAATAATAAACAACCAGATGTACACATAAAGTACTATTTTCCTGTAGATAGTCACAACCAGCTGACAACCACATGAATCTATAGTAATTGAGGCTTGTTCTAGGAGAATTATATTCAAGAGTCCTGCCAAAGCTAAATACACTCACTCAAGATGTCATGATCATTGGGACCTTCCCAAGAAATATTATTAGTCTCAGAATACCCTAATACTCTGATAGTTGGTCATGCCTTGAAACATTGGGGGACACCAAAAACCTAATATGAATCAACCATGTGCGTAGGATATCATACAACAAAAATGAAACAACCCTACCAATACAAATGAATTCATTTATGATAAATTACCTCCTTAAAGAGTACACATTGACTCAACAAACCCCAACTAGTGTATAATGATGACAGATGACCATAAAAAAGTATCACAGAGGGACACTGAAAAGTCCATCATAGAATCATACTCTAGAGAGGATTACAATATTAAAATGTGTACATAATACCACTCTATACCCTCGTGGGAATAGAAAATAGAAAAAAATAACTAAACAACGACTGGTTTGAAATAAAGAGATGGAGACATTCAAGCTATCTCTAAGGGAGTACACATGCATCACATAACCTAGATTTTCAAACGGAGTTCTTCTACACATGAAATGAAATCTATATATACATAGTGTGTAGATAATTTAAATGACTTGTAGATATCTTACAACACCATTCTCATGTTACTTAGTCTTACATAAGTACGACTGGTCATGCATGCGTACACCTGGACATGCAAATTTTAGAGTAAAAATCACGTCCAATCCCATCTACTCCTAGTCATGTCTCTATATCTTCCAAGTTACATGCCAATACAATAAAGTAGGTTCATGTTCCATGTTAACATGTCACAAGGCGTGTGATATTTAACTCACCATGGAACCTCGGTACCGTAACTAGGGGTCCCACATGCGATGTACTATGGGATTCTTCATATCCATTAATATTTATAATGTAAAATCATATACGTCCCTGGAGATACCACCCTACTTAGAATATATATATTTTGGGTTGGCCGAGCTTTACCATTTTCGTTGGCCGGAATTCATGTTTAACACTGGTTGGAAAATGATCTGATAAGCCAATCTTTCAATGTACATCAAAACTGGAAAGAACATAAACTGACAATCTATTCTGATCTACCTTTGAATAGACAACACCATAATTAAACTTCAATCATATCCTCAGTCACGATCCACACTTGTTCTATCGATCAGTTATACCAAATTACATCCATGCAAGGATATAATACCTAGTTTTTTTATACAACAAGGAAAACTAGTTTCCTACAAATAACATAATAATAAATGAGGGAGAAAAAAATCTATAAAAAATCAAGAATGTAACTATTAATTTATTTCATTTGACATTAATTTATTTTCATAGAATAATAAAAACAAAGAGAAAAAGCAACATATTGAACAAAAATAATTACATCAATTAAATCTACCATTGATGTGTAAACCAATTTTTTCATTGAATATATCTGAGTTTGACGAGGATAAAAGAATGGAAACAAAGAAAATCAATAATCCTACCTTGAATTTGGATCAATCATTTAGGAATAGAGGTTCATCATTTCCATCATTGACCAGATCCATGAACTCTATTGGTGAAATAATCCCTGATCTAATCACAATATATTTTCATTCACTATGATCACTCTTTAATGATCAATCGAGGTCTCTAGGGTTTATTATTTAATCCTAATACATTTATATTATATTGTAATTAAAATGAAAGTTAGTCACCACCAAAAATAAAATAAAATAAATCAACTAATAAATTAATTTTATTTATAATGTGCATGTGATGTCTTTTTCAAAAACATCCTACACTGAAAAATGATATCTCATGGATAAAAAACATGTGTTCCAATCTCATTAGTGCACTCTTATCATCGATCGAGGATACCTTTCAGGAGTTATTTTTATTTTTTAGGAAAAATATGCCGCTGTTTTTTTAATATATTTAATATAATTAAAAAATTTATTCTATGAATACCATGATTTATAATTATAGGACTTAGAAGTTTTTGGTATAAAAAATATTCCAAATAATTTATAAAAATAATTCCTACAATATTTGAGTCATTAAATTATCCATACATTAGGTATTTTCATTCCAAAAAGAGAAAAACCTACTAAAAAAGATGACAGTATGGCACTCACATCATTATCTCCCATGACCATGGGATATCTTGAAGATTCTTTTGCTGCCACCAGACATGAACTATGATAATATATCACCCATTAAGGATCATTTTTATTCAATCATAAATCTCAACTGGGTTCTCAACAAAGAAATGTTTTAAATTAATGTTCAGTTCACCTAAGTGGATAACATGCGACGGGTCATACCCGTATCTTGTCAGCTATGACACATAGAAGATATCATGAGCCAAGTCCAACTACAATAGTAGAGAAAAGTGGTGTGCCCCCTCAATGACTCTACATAGTATATTTGAAGGAATAATGTATCCTGAAGATAATAATCCAATTGATCCAAATATTTGCAGTCCATGTTGGTGTGATACCCTCAAGAACACATGGGCTCCCTCCTAGAACTACAATGGTATTCATTTTTACTCTACATAAGTCTTATTATTGAATTGGAAGGAATAATTTATCACCAATTATGGATCATTTTTTCATTCCATGTTTGGTCTATGAGTGTATACCCACCTGGATCAGTCCAACAAATTGGTGACCTAGAGGGTAACCTGTACATGGCCTTGAATGACTCCATACCACTGGTGGAATGGTACTTTTTGATGTATGAAATCTCCATCAAGGGTAGATGATCCAATTAACTATGGACAATTTCTAACATAAAACATAATCATGTCCTCTAAGGCATGAATGGTATGTTCAATTTGGATGTCATCCTAGGGGTGAAACACCATGATCAAGTGTAACTAACTCTTACGGGCATCCTAAAATCCTACCTATAATCATGAAGTGAAGCAAACATCATGGTATTAAATTACTTTTGGGGTAACTCCATGGATTTGGACTATATCTTTCTCATATATCATCCAAATATTTCTATTGAACTCTTCTCTTGAATGGCTTGGAAGTGGGATGACTTGTTTAGTAATTCTACGATCACCCAAATAAAATCATTTCCTTGAGACTTTTGTGATTACCTCATCCTAATGTTCATGGATATCACTTCAAACTTACACTCTGGGACCCCAAGGGGTTGAGATTAACCTACTCAAACATAGTACTCATCCTTAACGTATTGACTAGTGAAAAATCGAGAGACAAACTTTGTAACACAAATATTCATACCATTCCACCAAAACTGACATTATAGGTCCTGATACATCTTTTCCACACCTATATATTCCACTAATGGGTTTTATGAAACTATTTAATCACCTAATCCTACCAAATTAATGGTACCATCGTCCTTAAATTAAAATTGATCGAATTATCTCCACTATTAGAAGAACCATCATAAGTGCTTTTAATGGATATCTCAAAATGTAAGCTCTCAATGCCAATATATCTATGCTGAGATTACTGGAAATGATGTAAAATATGTGGGGTAACTACCATAAACTAAATATATGAAGCACCATCCTGTCCCATAATGGACAACTACAGTGAGGCTAACAACTCAGATTTCTTGGCTAATAACTGAGAGAAAGATATCTTGTTGATAGTATCTTCCACCAAAGTCCTCTTCCCATGAGTATAAAAAATCAAAAATTCATTTTTCTAGTAGAAATCTTATCATAATAAATATTCCCAGTTAAGATCCTTCTTATATATGATATACATGATACTCTTATGGTCAAAGTAAATGATAAATCCATCTCCCATTAGGAAGTGTTTCCACATATTCAATGTGAAGACTACCATTGATAACTAAACACTATAGGGTGTATATTTATACTCAAGTGGGGTCACGTAATGTGAACTATATAAAATCACAGAATACATTTATATTAAAAATAACCATGCATATTCTGGGATGCATTGTAGAAAACTTTGAACTCAATACACTCCATCAGGAATCTCAATATGGGAGCACTTGTCCACCTCTGTCTCAACTCATGAAAGCACTACTGGAACTATTTAATACACACAAAAAGGCTGATCCTTCTTGGATAAATATATCAAGGCTAATTCCACTCTGTAGAAATCATGTTAAAACCTTTGATCGTACCATTCTAACCCTTGGATACTCTTCTACCTAATAACACTCTTCGGTGGAACCCAAAAAAGAACTGCCTCAACCATTGCTGATTCCACTACTACTCTTTCCCCTGAGAGGACGATTCCCAGGATGTGGACCTATTGAATCCAAAAATGACACTTCAAGAGATCCCTATAATGTTTTTACTCTTATTTTTTGTTAAATACCATCCCTAAGTGACCTGCATTCTCCTCCTTAGATGCTTGGTACACTAGGATATCATCGATGAAGACCACCAAGAACTAGTTTATGAAAGGCTGAATGATCTGGTACTTGAGTCCCATTAACACTTCAAGGCCATTCATTACCCCAAAATATATCAACATGTACTCGTAGTGACTATAGTGATATCCAAATGTTTTCTTCATCATATCATCCCTCCATACTTATACCTGATGGTAGCCTGATTTGAGGTCAATCTTCCCAAAACATTATACCCATCTCAACTTATCTAATATGTCATTACTCCTTAGTAGTAGAAACATATTTGTCATATTCACCATGTCCTAGAATTTGAAATTCACAAATAACTTCAATCCCTCATCAGTGTTTTTGGTGAACAATACAACACCTGCCTAGGGGGAAACAATGGGTCTCAGAAATCCCTTCTCTTGAAAATCCCCCAAATGATCCCTCATCTTTTGAGGATCTACTGAATCCATCAGATATATTGTCACATATATTGGGGTCTTCATGGGGTCTAAGTCAATTCTAAATTATATCTCTTCAAAGGGAGGTAATCTAGACACATCCAATAGAAAATGTACTCTTACTTTTCCACTTCGGTACAGATGTATTATCCCCTAACATGCACTATACCTACAGTAATTATATCAAAATAGAGAACAATTGGAAACACTATCTTATTCCAAAGCTTATATTACTTCACCAATGTTTCTTTTTTACCAATGAAGAAAAACAACATGCCTTCACTCTATAAAGAATGCATCCTCTTCCTAAAAAAGTAAATATGTGCATGAAATATGGATAACCAGTCCATACATTTGATAACATCATAATACTTAATCACATCTATAAACAGATCCCATAAAAACCCTCAGACCTAAGCACCAGACCACACTATCCGTAGAAGCGCACAATCCCTGAGTCACTGCCTATCGAATTTTCTAAACCAAGGGTGACCAAAATGCTTTACCAGAATCTCTAAGTGTTGAAACATTGAAGCCGTAATAAAATAAGGACTTGAACCTATTTCTATAAAAACTACAGGCTAGGTATAAAATAAATATATCATACCTCATATCATCCATAGATCCTCAGAGTCACAGGCCTCGATTCCCTATAGTTGGCCTTGTCCCCCTGACCACCATCTACTTGATCCATGCATAGACCACCTAGGGGTGGTGGTGGAAATATGTCAAACCATTAACCACATACTAATTCTTCAAAAACAAATCTACCATGGTTGTATCCTTGTAGACTACCCTACTCCTGCCTCAACCTCATTATTTTTAGTTCCTAGATCATCTCTTGATTAGTTGTACAAAGGTTTAGAAAATCATGATCCATATGTCATTCACCATCACTTGAGAAAAACCGCCTCTCCCTTACCTGATTCAAGGGACCTTGATAATCATTCACTACAAATCCTTTATATTGGGTTCACCTCGATATTTTTCCGACATGCTTATATCCCTGTGACTTCCATTAGTAACCTTCCACCACAGTCTCAGCTTCTAGGTACCCACTACCAGCACCAACTGTCAATTCCTACTCTTCCAGGAAGCTCTCTACCACCACAGCCTACTCATGAAACCAAACTTAAGTGAGAATGAAAAAGTGTACCACTGAATCCCTGATGACAGTATGTAATACCTTTTTAATGGTATGTTCTCTGAAAGGTGGATCCTGAACCATGTCCTTGGATTATCGAAAGAAATTAGTGAACCTCATAGATTACTCTTCCATGGTCAAATTTCTTTACTATAGATTCATAATATACTATTTGTGTACTGATCACAATATGTCTAGATTTAACTCCTCCTGGAAGATATGTTCAATTTATAACCAAGAGAGAGTTTTCCCATCATGTGAAAGATCCACTAAACTCAACCATTTCTAAGTAGATTTTATAAAAAGAATAAATTTGAGGTCCTCCATTTAATATAATGTTAGCCACAAAAGGTGGAAATTGTGAGTAAATACCTCTATCTAATCCAAAACTACCTGGGGGTTTATCTATTCTTGAAACATGAGACATCATTTAATATAGAACTCACAAAGATAAATCATCCTGCTTTCATCATAATCCATCACATCTAGAGTTAGTTGCTTCTTATCGAGTTTTACTATACCTAGTAAACAACTAGATGGTGTTATCATTTGTACATTCCCCTAAACTGATGAATCTTCACTTGGAGGATCATCCTTGTGATCAAGTAGTGGAATTTTGGATAGTTGTATTTACAATGGCATCCTCGGAAAAAAACAAGATATACCATGGTCAAAGTGTATATCTAGGGAGCTAAATCAGGAATTACATGGAAACCACAACTCATTCCTATATGATGGATGTACCAATATTTTCTGTGAATATAATGTACACATGTACCAAGTCGAAAGGAAGGAAATCAATGTATTGGTGTATAGATATATCGGCCTCTACACTAACACTAATGTCCATGTCCTGAAAGATGATCATGAATATCAAAACACTATTTAACCAATCCTATCTCATATACTATAGTCCAAAGACAGATTTGACTGATATAATATCACTCAGTCATGACCCAACCCACCAATGTTTGACTTGTGACTTCTTTGTGCCCTCCATCAATAGTCCATGGGCTTGAAGCCATCATCGATTAGGCATATCCCAAAAATGAGAGGCATTATCTTAATGTATATGAACACATACACATCTCCAAGACCAATCATTGATAATACCAATTCATTAATACATATATAATCTCACAACTATAGTATTTTAGTAATTTACATAAAATGGAATTGGGGCCAGATACAATCCCGACTAAGAACATTAACGATTCCAACCTACATTAAGTGAATGGACTAAGATCAAATACATGCTCCTATAAAACACTGTGGTCTCTCTACCACAGGCTATGTTCCACATTTTCAATGTCCTCTTAGGAATCCATCAATAGTGTCGTCATCTGTAGAATACATGACACGTTTGGGAAAACACAATGCTTGGATTTTATAAGAATACCCAATCCGAAAATGTGAAAACACAAAACATGAAGCATCAAGTATTATCATTTCAATATTAGTATATATACATCAATGTATAATATAAGACACTGAGATATACTCATGATTGGAACCAATCCTCCAAACGAACACAAAAATCATTAATCTACATTATTTTACTAGAATAAATTCTGGTTATATGAGAATCCTCTACATTATCCAGGCCAACATTAGAAACAGTCATTTAAGAAGGAAATATCATAGGGCCCCAAGCTCACTGTTTTTATAAGGCCATGATACTTTTATTGGGGTGATTCCTAGAACCTTTGGGGTGAACCACGAACCCAATATTGATCAACCCCTATATAAGGGATCATACACAAATGATACATTGAACCCTACCAATAAAGCCTTCTAAATGTAGGATCAATTCCCTGCACATGTAGTTCATTATGATTCCAAAAACTCCACCTAAGGTGTAAATTTGATAGAGGATCACAATCCAATATCATGTACGGACACCACAAACTCTATTAGAGAATCATCCTCAATAAGGGATCAAAATTCTACCCATTGGTTTTATTACCAAACTATACCCTCACAGGATAGGAAGAAGGTGTAAACCCACCCATCCAATAGAGGATGAAACTGAAGGGATATAGAAAACCAAGATGTCTCTAAGGGAGTACATTATGTGTATGTAGAGTACATGGTGGTAATAAATTATCCAATAACATTAAATGTAGTGCATCCTCACATGACTTGTAATATATATATAAATATTTCAATGATAAAGTATAAGAAATTTAGAGATCATTCTACACCCTTACCTTATTGAATGGTTGTGTCTTCGTACCGTTGATGCCGCTCGTGTACACCTGGCCATGCCCATGTGAGTGAATACTTCATGACATGTCCTATGTACTACTTCTCGTGTTTAGGTAACTATGATGGTACACTATAAGCCTCTAGGAATGGTTCATATTCAATGTGACCATGTCACACATCATGTGATATTTAACTCACTAAGGAACCCTAGAGTCGTATCCATGGTGTCCCAATTGGTGTGTAATTTTGAAATAGATGTTGTGCACCAAGAGATTTTATATTTCCATAATGATAGATTTTTTGCCATCATGTCCTTATTAGGATCCACTTCAATCACTAGACCCTATAGGTTGCGGGTAGGATGATCCATTATATCATTTTTTCACACAATGTGAGTTCAAATATTTTCAGAAAATGATCCATTGAGACAATCTGTCACTACATGTCAATATTGGGAACAAAAAAAAATCTATTAAAATCCACCTCTGATTTCCCACATTCATCATCACACATTGATCTTAGCCTCGATCATGAACCGTACAAGAGATATTGATCCCCTACCCCAAATAATGATGGCACACTGATTGAATTCCATATATTTTTAAAACCATGTGCCCAAATAAATGTGCGTGATGAATATTTGAAGAAACGAGGTAAAAAACCACAACCTATAAAATGTGAGGAATGAATGTCAACCATTGATCATTATACCTTGATATTTTGTCTCTAAAAAAGATATATTAATAGGAAAATCAACACTACAAAAAAAAATAATCCCATCTATTTAATCTACTATAGATCTGTGAGTCAATTACCTTGTCGGAATTGATTCGTGTTCGACCAAGAGAAAATAAAATGACGGAAAACTCAAAATAAAACAACCAACCTTGAGTATGGATAAATTATCTATATAATGGTTCTGTATTTCTACCATTTATGATATCCACAAACTCTATTGGCACAATGATCCTTGGTCCGATCTTGATCAATTTTCGTTTTCCAAGATCACTCTAAAATGATAACACGAGGTCTCCAAGTTATATAAGCATTAGGTATTACTAGAACCACATAATTATAGAAAAAAATAGTTACTATATGAAATAAAATATAATAAATAAATTTATCAATTTATTATTTCTATCTCACACTCACAATGTACCTTCAAAAACACCCCACATAGACAATGTTATGCCATTCCAAAGGGAAAAACCTTGTTCTAAACTCATCAGTGGCCTAAATTTTTTGATATTGGACCCCATTAAGTAGTTATTACACTCATTCAGTAGAACTGTTCATCTTTGTTATTTAATATTTTTAATGTATTTCAAACATCTAATTTGGGCACACCATACCATTGAATCACACACAATCTCTAGGTCTGTTCTAAAAAATGTTCAATATATCATCTTTAAAATAATATATGAAAAATATGAGCCATTAAATCCTATTTCATTGTTTTTATGACATTTAAATAAACTAATAAAATATTATTTTCATAAAATTTCATTAATTACATTTTTGAAACTATTCATTTAATTTGACATTACAGACACCAAGACAAGAATATAATTCTATTATTGGACTTTAACACAGAAAAAATATTTTATATTCAACTATAACATTCGTGGAAGATACTAACATACTCAAATTATATTACCTTTAATTTTATTTATATCATTTATATATTTTTTGATAATTAAATAAATATTGCATCGACCTTGATTAAGAATATAAGGAAATTATATAATGAATAAAAATATAAATAAGAATATCTCATAAAAATAATTTCATTTTTCTAAAAATAACCGTTAATATTGATTCACAACATACTTTTGTACATATGTAAACATATAAAAGATACTTCCAAGTATAAGAGTGACATTTTTTATTTTATATTTAAATATTATATAGTTCATTTTCATGGAAAAGTTCCCATTAAACAAATAAATTTCTATCATATCGTGATAAGTGTCGGATTAAATTCATCTAATAAGGGTTGAAATGAAAATGTATAACCTTAATATTTAGGTTTAAAATAGGTTAAACTGATTAACCCTTTACTGAGATGATAAATTTTACCAAAATTACTATTGATAAGACAATACAATAAAATGATCATATTAAAAAAAATTTAGCATCCTAATTTTAAATATATAATACATTTTTCAAAATTTAATTTACATAAGTTGAATAAATTCATTTTAAAATAATTGCGCAAGAAGTGATGAAAACAACTTTATTATAAAAATACATATTTAAGAATGAAAATATAATAATTATTATCCCATGAATAAAAAAGACATTTGATGAATGTTAAAATATTTGATTGAATATATAATATAAAAAAGTTATTAAAATTTTTCATTAATAATGAATCGTTTAACATTTTATAATAAAAAATCATTATGCACATGAAAACAATTATTTTGAAAAACAACTTTAATAATTTTAAATGATTGAATTCTTATTTTTAATCAGTTTATAAAAGATGAATTTAATTTAAATCCATTTAATACATCTATTTTTCTTAATTTAGATAGTACTATCCATTAAAATAAATTTAATCACCATGTTATAACTACATAATATATTATATTTCATTTAGTCTTGGTTCATAAGTATCACAAGATTTAAAATAATTGAATTTACTTAAAAAGAGATATATCATAAAATCTAAGGTAGATACATTCACTCATTAAAAAACATTAATTTTTTAACTGTTCGTAGTTTACAACTCCAAAATTTTGTATCTTATGAGTATGTCACGCTATGTTTTCAAAAAAAGGCATCACATCGCCATTATGTTATCTATTTGAATCATAAAATATGGTATCCTGTCATATTTTATGAATTAACTATTAATCGTATAATATGACTAATAGAATTTAAATGGTTTAATAATTTGTTCGTATCAATCATAACTTATTATTAAACCAAATTGTTAAATATGATATTTGACCAAACTTATGTTTTCATTATATTTTATTATGAATTGAATTATATTATTTATAAAATATTTATAAATTATATGAAAAAGTATTTTGGGATATTTATTAATTTATAATATTATTTATTAAATAATTAATAATAAAGTGTATATAATTAATTAATAATATTTTTATATAAAAGTTTTCTATAAATATTTTATAATATGTGGTATTAATTTTAAAATATCTTTTACTAAATTGTATGGCATGCCTTATGATTTAGATGTAATATGTTTGTTTAGAAATCATATGGGGAATTTGTAAAATGTCCATAAATTACAAAATAAGTCCAAATATAAAGTGTTTATATTTTAATATTACAAATTGTTTATAATACATAATTTGGATTATCTAAATTAAGTGCTTAATTCGGGATATTATTCAGATAATATCAAAATATTTTGTATGAATAATTTGATAAAGTATTCTAAAATGGTAATTATATGAAATTTACATTACATAAATATTTTATAAAATATATATAGAAATAGAAAATGATTATATAAAATATTTAAAATGTTCATATAATTTAATATATTAAAAGTTAAATTCTATATAATGAATAATCTTAATGAGTTGATATTATTTTATTAATATAAACTGTTTCATTTAATATAATATTATTACGATAATTAATAGGTAAAATTATAATGTGTATATGATTATCATTTATTTATTAATTGTTTAAAAACTTTTTTCTTATATTTAAATATGGCAATGGATCATTTCATTAAATGTAATTTCATTTTTATTTATCATGTATACAAATATTTATATTGTGAATATTTGTATTATTTAGTTTATGGTTATTAAACTACTTATTGTAATTATAATAAATGCAACCAAGGAAATTCATGAATGATACGATAATGATTATAGTTTTCATTTACCTTGATCTTGGTTTGTAATCAATGTTTTTCATGAACTTAGTTATTAAATATAGTTCAAATATATTATATGTTAGGGTTGTAATGAATTGGATTATATCTTGAGTAAATTCTCTATAGGGAGGGGGAATTTGGGTTAAAATTCACACTATCCGGGAGGGTCATGCCCAATTCTAAAAAGGTGTATGTTGGCTGTTTGTCCCTCCTTGATAACTATGATTGAAAAGTTAATATTCTTATTTTTATTAATATATTATTAGCAGGTTTATTGGGAACCCTTACATGATAACAAGGCCATTATATTACATAAACTAGAGGCCCATTGGCACATATGTCATTATATACTTAATGTCCCAAGTAGAAAAATCCACCGTAGCATAAAACCTTTTTATTTTCATTTATCTTTATACTCTAAGATTTTATGTATTGACTATCAAACCCATGAATTATTATCAGTTCCACCTTGATTAGGGTTTTAACAGGTGAATCCTAGTATTTCCATGAATTATTTACCACATAATACTACTCAACATAGACTGACTTATCATCTTCATGCTTTCCACTAGTTAGGAACTTCATCTGCACAAATCCCGTAGGACCCACATTGATGGATAAAAGGCCCTACACCCCATTGGCCCAATTAAGTGGACCAAAATCCTAATTCATGTGAATATATATTCATCTAAAGGGCCACTAATGTACTTTAAAGAGTAATGATACAAAATTCAATATTAAATTAGAAATACACCCCTAAACAGATTTAATATATATTTTTCTGGATGTAGGATCACAAGGGCAACAACTAAGGTGTAGACATAACTTCCTTCCGATTTACTTATGTTTAGATTATAAATCTCATTTATTTCTAATCCTATACCTGAGAATTTATATAGTGTACAGTTAAAATGAATTTGGTTATTTGAAAAAATATTTGGATTCTATTTTGGGTTAGTAAAAAACATTGGGTGGTATAAAGACATAGACATTAGCATGGTTTGAAAATATTAATTTGGTATATAGAATTTTGATTCAATAAATAAATAACTATAATACTACATATATAAATTGGAATCTTTCTGAAAATATGGTTATATTAAATCCCATTCAAAATACTAAGTGTTTTATTCTTTCAAAATTTCACATTTCATGAATTCAATCATCAAACTAGGCAGTTCATGCTAAATCTGGTGCCCATAGTTTATCATGTATATGGAATGACTGCAATAAATAACCTTAACAGTTTTAGGTGCCTATTATTTAAATTTTTATTAGGTTACATTTATTTTGGAAACTCTATAAGTGTTAGGATACTAGAGGAATATTGTTTTTTATGTATCCAAATTATAGATTTGGGGAAAGGGTTTTCCACTCAACAATCCAATAATATCATATGATATGATTTGATGATTACTAACCAAAATACCTTATTTGTGATAGAAACAATAATGTAGACTTATTTCTTAGTGAAATATAGATCATTTCCCACTAATGGGTTTGATGAATTCTAAAAGGGGTCATCATTTTAGTGGTAATAAATTTAATAAAAATATTTTGTAAGTTTTTATAAAACATGTTTTTCAGATGAAGAAATATTATATTGTAGATAAATAAAACCATCTTTATCAAGAAAATATTTGAGATAAATATATTTATAAAGAAAATATTCTTGAAAATAACTCACAAAACTAGTATATTTAAAAAATTTCTAATGTAAAAGGATAAATTCAATGTGTTAGAGAAACACATTCACGAGTATCCAAGTGTAATGTTGTATAACATGTGAATTTATATAGCTATGAGAAGCAGATTATGACCCACATAGAAAATAAATGTTATTAGAAGAAAAAAATACTAATGAAACTTTTTATTATCCCATATATATATATGATAAGGTATGATGAATGAATAACACTAAACGATTCCGTAAGGACCACTCTGGTTAAATAATTCATCCTATTTTCATTAATGGAGACCATATAACAATATTAATGTTTTCAAGAAATATTTATCATGTCTCCACAAAAGTATTGAGAAAATATGAATTAGGAATGTGAAGAAATATATAAAGGTTATATAGAACTAAATAAAAGATGTTTATTGTTATTTAATATCTCTTATGTGACTAGATAATTATTTGGTTAAAGGATATTTTTTATAAAAAATATGATAAAATTAATTCAATAAAAATACCATTTGATTCATCAGATAATATAACGTTTTTGAAGATGAGACAAGGATAAAAAAATTCCAAACAATAAAAGTGTTTTGTCTAGATGTTTTTAAAAATATGAGGGAATATAGTCCCTTCACCAACAAATTGTATATTTTTATTAATTTTGTAATCTACTAAGGGTAATGTTTTCCATGAACATAAAATACAATATTTTATATGGAAAAAATAGTTTATATTTTAAATATTTATACATAAAATAAATAAGATACATTTAAAAAATAACAAATATTTTGTGTATCTTATCATAATATTATATTTATAATATTATTTCTAAGAGGCTTGTGGGATTATTTTTGAACTCAAATAAGTTCAACGAAAAAAATAAATCATTATACGAGTATAAAAATAATGTTATTTTCACATAATATCCTAAGGACTTTAGGATATGTTACTAGTAAAGATAAATATAATGTGTAATATTTTTTTACTATGATATTGTTAATATCAATATTTCCTAACATATTATATGAATAAAAATCAAATGAAAATTTAGTTAATATAAAAAAATATGGTATGGGGGTAAAGTGAAATGTAAATATTTTCATTTAGTTACCTTAACAATGTTTATACCACTTTTTCTGAAAGGTTTTTATGAAGTGTTGGGAAGTAAAAAAAACATAAATATATACATTATTTAATGTCATATTTAAAGGAAAAAGTTTGATGGAATGTGATTAAAGGATGATGATGATGTTAAAAATTGAATGTTTTTTGAGGAGAAAAAAACTGACATTGTAACATTTGATATTGTAGAGTTATTAAATTTGATTATGTTCAAGGAGTATAACCTATGGAATATTAATCCTATGTCTCACTATTCTTCATTATTTTTTCATCATAGATACAACTCACTAAAATATGTAGTGATAGGGTTTAGATGGTCATGTAGATATCTATAATGTATATGATATAATTATAATTAGTTAACAATACCCGATAATGTACTAGAAACGTAAGTCTAATAAAGAAGTATATAATAGAAGATATGATAGAATGGTAATTTTTTATAGTTTTGTTAAGAATTCATAAAAGAGATTAATAAAATAAAATATATCATATAAAAATAAAATTTTCAATGTATCATTATTTGATTATATAGAGGCCTATGTATATATTTATATACATTTTTTTGAAATATAATGATAATTGATCTCTCAAAGTAAAAAATTCAGTTATCACTAGAATACTTTTATCATGGATTATTATAGTTTAGGAAGAAATTTTAGGGATAATGTGAGTAGTATTATTGTATCGACATATGAAATATACTTATGAGGTAAAAAATTTGTTGTTCTTCACTTGATGAACCACCACATATTCTATATAGATTGTCATACACTATTTATTTTCCATACCGGGGGTACATTGATCATATTATATGTAACACCCCAAGATTTTATGAAAAATATTCTTTTTAATTTCATTAATGTCTTGTGTTGTACGCTACACCAAAAGGAGCTTGCACAACACGCATCCTTGACCTGCCTTGCATTACACGCAATCGTGACCTTTCTCGATAGCGTGTGTAGTGCGCAATAACGAGTTTCACTAAACAACAATATGCTATTAAAATATTATTAAAACTAGCCGTTATGAATAGTAATAACCACTTTTCGAAATTTTGTAAATTTTATTTTTCAAAATGGTGTTCATTTTTGGATTCAGAATATCGAAATTAGCTTAGGGTAAAATTTTGGTACTTTTCGGCTAACTTTCATTTTCTGATGAATAGTGAAAATTACTAAATTTTAATTAAAAACAACCTTTTTAATCAAAATAATTTATAGTGATAAATTATTAATTTGATTGGTTTTAAAGTATATTTAGAATATAATTTTACAATTTAATATAATGTTGGTCATTGGATGTAATTTCACATTTAAACCAGACTTAAACAAGTGTCAATCTTTTGATAGTTATTATCTCTTAAGAACACGCTATTTGTTTTGACGACGGGAATTAATTTTTAAATTAATTAATGCAACTGATATGTTTTGAATTTGGTAAAATAGACATCATTTTTGAGTTCATAATATCAAATATAGCTTAGGCCTAATTTTTGGTATTTTTCTGGAAACTTTTATTTTTTGATGAATAGTGAAACCACTAAGTGGTAGTTAAAAAAAATGAATTTTTCATAAAACTTAATTTTATCACTTCTGTGAATGGAATTTCAAAAATACTAGAGACACGGTTGATGTCAGTAAGAAAAATGTGGTTCAATGAGTTGAAAATAATTTTTGGTGAATAGTATTATTTTACTTTTTTTACCACGGTTAAAAGTAAATAGGGTAATTAAGGGTAAAAATGTTATTATTATTACCCGAACACATGTCCTAATTCTATTGGATAAGTGAAATTCGACCAAAAACAACCTTAGGAATAAAATATGACCATTTAGGCCCATTTGGATTAGATTAGGACAATTATTATTAATTTATTTAAAGAAGGGTTAAAATAGTTAAAATCAAAGTTTAATAAGTAAATAATTTTTAATATAGGGTTCTAAATAAGATAAATTAGACTATAAATTCTCATTAGAAATCGAAAAAGATCTCCTAAATAATGGTAGTTTATTTTTAATTTATAGACATTAAATAATTTAATTTATTTATGACACAAAGATTATGAAGTAATTATCTTATTAATGAAATATTGACATAATTGATGCTATAAATAACCAAATAAATATAATTTGAGACTTTTTATGAATTATACTAATTTTCTAGGTTAATATGACATGTTAGTATTGATTTAATTAACTTTTTTCGAACTAATAATTCTGTTATGATTTTCACAAAAATAAATTACTAAATAGTGTCAATATTGACATAAAATAGTTTATAAAACAAATATTATATTACTAATTGTTATTTTATTCGTAAAAATCTAAGGGTCGGCCAAATGACTTAGATAAAGATATATATATTAATAATAAACAACTTGGGGATCGTTTAGCTGCTTATAGTAAGTTTATTAACCTTTTAGTATAAGAACACAAGAAGACAGGTTAAAGTTAAAATTATTTAACTTAATGTTAAATCAAAATGATAAGGTTAAAATAGGAACCTAAACTTGTCTAAATTCTATTGGATGAGAAGCTTTAGACTCATCCCCACCTTTTCTTCGTAATAAATCAATTTGGAACTATTTAAAACCGAACTTGAATTTATAATAAAATAATATTTTTAGTTTTTCCAAAGGTGCCCCTCTCCTCCCTTATAAAAGGGCACCTCCTCCCTCTCTTCCTCACACCACCTTGAGCCTTCAAGCTCGGCCAACCCATGCCAAATTCCCATATCCACTTCCCTAGAAACATCCTAGAGGTTTTTTTCTTCCTCAAATACCAATTTTAGTGCCCTAAAAGGAGATCTCAAAGAGGCGCTTCAAAGAAGAGGTAATGTCTGTTACCGATTCTTTCAACTTTATTTCTTCTTCCACTTATTCTTCTTATGTTGTTTAATTATGAAGTAATAAAATCAGTATCACTAATATAATGATATGTTATTATAAGTATAAAACAACCCTATTTCACCATCTATCCATCCTATGGAAAACGAAATCACCGCGCGTGCGTACGTACAGAATACCGTCTCCACGCCGTGGTGTAATCTATTTTCCACCACCACCTTACTTGGATGGGTATAATGGTGTACATAATAACTATATATGATTATTGTAAAGTGATATTGATTCTGAAATATTGTACATACACTAAAATAGAATTCCACGATCATTAGAACGATATCATCGCTCCTGCGTACGTACGGACTATCGTCTCCACGACGCGATGAGATTTATTCCCCATGTTAACCATTCATGAATGATTATAAAGTATATATAATAAGTAATCATGAAATATATAACATAATAATGATACTGGATTTATGTGTATATATATTTATGTCATCTACTTAATTCCATTCAACTCAATAAGAAAACGAAAATAGTGTTCATGCGTACGTACGGCTTACTGTCTCCATGAACGGTGTATTTATTTCGATTTACTGATCTATTATAAATATGTATATTCTTAATTAATATTATATAAATATTGTTTTTTATTATGGAATTAATTAATCATTATCTAAGTAATCATATGAATAATTACAAGTCAACACACGGATGATAAATGAAACGATTTTACCCAAAACGCTCTTTAACATGAAATTTACAAAAGAACGGGTAAAATAAAGTCATAAGTGAACCATATATGATATCATAACAATGAGTATAATTCTGGAATAAGTCAATGACATTATATAAATCATTATACATGAGGTTCGGACACTTATGAAGCAAATCGGACCTAAGGTAAGGGAAATATCACCATCTCATTTTTATCCGAGATTGTTTATACTTTGGTATTAACTGGGGTGTATTTTATCATCCACATACATGTTTCCTCAATATGTAATATTATTTCCATACACCTACAATTTTATAAATCCAATTTTACCCTTTGGTGAGTTTTTAGTAAAGGATATGAAAGGAATCTTTTGTCGTTTTTCGTACGAGGTACTTTTTGACTTTTCTGACAAAAGTACGAAGAATGTTTTTTTAACTTATATGGCATGAATGGATTTTTAAAACATTATTTCCAAGAAGCTTGATTTAAAAGTTTTCAATTTTATTTTTAATCAACTTTATTTAGTTTATAATTGTACGACATGTTAAGAAAGGAAATGTGTTTTTGAAGTAGAAAGGATATTTTCCTCAAGAATGGAGTTCAAGTGTTTTATAAAAATTATTTTCCATCTAAGATAATAAAGGGTTCTTTTTCTATCCCTATTATTACATTTATTTGATTATTTTTTTATGGAATTATATTTTTATGAATTCATTTATCTTATATGAATTGTTTTATGATGTCACGATGTTTAAGATTCCCATTTTTATTACATGTTTTATGCTATGATGTATGGTTTCTGATTTTGTGGCACACATAAGAATGGTATCATTATGAGATGGGTGGGAACTATATCTCCCTCCAATGGATTGGGTAAAGATTTTATATCTCATGAGATAGACATGTCTAGATCGGTAGGTTATACCGGTTCAGTGAAATAGGACTGAAACGGGGAGTGAACTCGGTTCAGAAATGGACTTTGTCTACTAAGATATTCTTGGAAATGAGTCTTGACTAATAAGAAATGATTCTCTATGATTAAGTGTGTATGCCACAATGTTTCATGTTTTAAGTTATGATTATTGGGATTACATTTCACTACTATTATTTATCACATGTTATGAAATTATGATTTCTTTTGCAGGTTAATATTTCCAAAAGCTATGTTCTTATGTATATGATGTGATTGAAATTTTTTTTGTTTACCCTTAATGAGAATTTGAGCTCACCCTTTTATGTTTTCTTTTCCCTAGGATATAAAGAAAGGTTTTAGGTAAAAAAAGGAAGATCTTTTTGGGAGATTTTGAAGATCATTCACCACGATTAGAAGATTGTATTTCGAGTTTCCAAAGACACTAAACTATTACGTTCCTTGTGTGTGTGTTTTTGTTATGTACTAAGTATTCCGGAAAAGTAATGTAATGTCCATGTACGTCAGGATTTGGGACTCTACAGTTGGTATCAGAGGAAATGTTTAGTTAACCTTTGGAAACATGGATGCGAAAATGTTAGTGAGACCCCTAGAGATATTTCTAAGGTATGTCTAGGGATGTCCCTAAGGTTAAGTATAAGTTCAGTTTATAGTCCTAGAATTATGGTAACAATATTAGATTAAACCTAAGATGTTAGATATTGATGTTACTCCCCCTTTATTATTATTTTTCCTCTTACACTATTCTTTTTGAGTTTTAGAAAATGGCTGGAAACAAGATGATTCATGATAATGGAGGATATGATGGAAAATGGAATGATATTCTTCATGAGAAACCAAATTAAATGGGATTTGGAAGTCCAAACATCATTATTATGCCGAATCAGCAATCTCATAATATGATCAATAATGTAAAATTTTTTATGTTTCCTGACTCGGCTAATAAGAGAAAAATGGAGTTTCATGATGATCATAGAGGAAAGAAAGTTCAATTTCCCCTATGTAAATCATGTGGGAAGAGGCATCAAGGAGAATGTTTCAAAGGAACTGGAAGATGCTTTGGGTGTGGAAAAGAAGGACACAAATCCAGTAAGTGCAAAGGAAAAGGTTAAGTTAACACTAGGGATGAGGATAATGGTATTGCTATGACATCAACAATGGTTAAATGTTTTAAATTTGGAATGTACGGGCATTATGAAAACCAATTCCCTAAGGGAAAGTCTCATAAAGACAATCAGTATGGTCGAATGGGTAGTATTTATGTTGATGATGATGAAGAGACTACAAATGATATGTGAGATGAAATAATTGTTGAAGCTCGGTCAATGGATTAAGAATGTAGTGGATTGATTACATGTTTATCATGTGTAATGTTGTATAAGTATTCTCATGGTACTATGGAATAAAGAGACATCTAAGGATTGTTACACTATTTCCTTTCCTTGAGTTTTGAAAGCGTATGATTAATGGTACCAGTATCCCCGAATGGTTATTCAGTTATTTTTGGAATATATATGATATGCGCATAATGAAGGGAAATAGAGAAAATTAAATGTTTGGTAGTATTCATGAGCTGATGACTGATATAAGGAGAAGGTTATATCATGGTTTGAGTATATATAATTTTTGGATTTTGGTATGTGGAAAGAGTTAACTTTTGACAGCATTCATGATTTCACTAAGGTTTAATGGATATTCATTTTTTAAGAGAATACATGATTAAGGTATTCACATGATTGGAATGTGACCAACAATATATATGGGGGATAAATGATGGTATTCACATGCTTGGTTGATGAAATTTCAAGTAATCATTTTCTTTATACTATGAGCTTGGACCGAAGTGTTTTAGATAAGCCTAAAGATTGGAATGGATTATATTGTACATAAGTTAGTATTGTTTAAGGATAGAACTTTTTTGGATATTGTTGATGGGATGATATAGTAATATATCTTTATAAAAAGGAAAACCTGCAGGACAAGCGACAACCCATCGCGTCAGACAAGGATGTGGGAATCGAACCCACAACCGAAGTGCGACTGGCCTTTATCGCCTCCCACTGCCCTACAAGAAGTCCATGTTTAGTAGAAACTAGTTTTATTATATTAAGCTGTATGATATATGAAGTATAAGTCCATTTTAGGAACTATATATGATTAATCTCACTATAGATGGACTTATGTATTTTTTGATAACTTTTCAAGCCTTTTGTTTGAGACAGATGGAATGACCCCTCATTCTATCACATGATCTGCTAACACATCACAAATGAAAAATTCAACTTCATTTCTTTATGAGATGAAGTGGAAATTGTCTAAAGAACGACCATAGTTGATACTATACCAAAATCACGAAAGTATTTATTCTATTTCCAATTTCATCAACTTTAGGGAAATGATCTTGAAAACCCAAAATTTTGTCCTAGTGCTCTTATATCTGATGAATCAGATGGTACCTTAGATCGTCACAAATTTATGGCTTTGTGAGTTCTGGATTTTACATAGCCATGTTCTCTACCACTCTCCGTCAGAACATGATGGTTAGATTTCACTTCCATATCCATATTTTCAGCTATGTGGAAACCCAATGATTAGTTTATTTGGGTAACTGTTACGTTTCATGCTTTTGTTTTTAAATATTGGTTTTGGTATTCCTTTTTAGTATGTGGGTGTCTATTAAAGAAACTTTTGATTAATAAACCATTTATAACCCCGACGAATTTCGAGGGCGAAATTAATTTTAAGGGGGTAGAATGTAACACCCTGATATTTTATGAAAAATATTCTTTTCAATTTCATTAATGTCTTGTGTTGTAAGCTACACCAAAAGGATCTTGCACAACACGCATCCTTGACTTGCCTTTCATTACACGAAATTGCGACCTTCCTCGATAGTGTGTGTAGTACGCAATAACGAGTTTCACTAAACAACAATATGCTATTAAAATATTATTAAAACTAGCCGTTATGAATAGTAATAACCAATTTTTGAAATTTTTTAAATTTTATTTTTCAAAATGGTCTTCATTTTTGGATTCAGAATATCGAAATTAGCTTAGGGTGAAATTTTGGTACTTTTCGGCTAACTTTCATTTTTTGATGAACAGTGAAAATTACTAAATTTTAATTAAAAAAAAACTTTTTAATCGAAATAATAAATAGTGATACATTATTCATTTGAGTGGTTTTAAAGTATATTTAGAATATAATTTTACAATTTAATACAATGTCGGTCATTGGATGTAATTTCACATTTAAACCAGACATAAACAAGTGTCAATCTTTTGATAGTTATTATCTCTTAAGAACACGCTATTTGTTTTGACGACGGGAATTAGTTTTTAAATTAATTAATGCAAAAAATATGTTTAGAATTTGGTAAAATAGACATAATTTTTGAGTTCATAATATCAAATATAGCTTAGGCCTAATTTTTTGTAATTTTCTGGAAACTTTCATTTTTTGATGAATAGTGAAACCACTAAGTGGTAGTTAAAAAAAAATTAATTTTTCATAAAACTTAATTTTACCACTTCTGTGAATGGAATTTCAAAAATCCGAGAGACACGGTTGATGTCAGTAAGTAAAATGTGGTTCAATGATATGAAAATAATTTTTGGTGAATAGTAACTTTTTACTTTTTTTACCACGGTTAAAACTAAATAGGGCAATTAAGGGTAAAAATGTTATTATTATTACCCTAACAGATGTCCTAATTCTATTTGATAAGTGTAATTCGACCAAAAACAACCTTAGGAATAAAATATGACCATTTAGCCCCACTTGGATTAGATTAGGACATTTATTGTTAATTTATTTAAAGAAGGGTTAAAATAGTTTAAATCAATGTTTAATAAGTAAAACATTTTTAATATAGGGTTATAAATAAGATAAATTCAACTATAAATACTCATTAGAAAGGTAAAAATATTTCCTAAATAATGAGATTTTATTTGTAATTTTTAAACATTAGATAATTTAATTTATTTATGACACAAAGATTATGCAGTAATTATCTTATTAATGAAATATTGACATAATTGAAGCTATAAATACCCAAATAAATATAATTTGAGACTTTTTATGAATTACAATAATTTTCTAGGTTAATATGACATGTTAGTATTTATTTAATTAACTTTTTGAGAACTAATCATTCTGTTATGATTTTCACAAAAATCAATTACTAAATAGTGTCAAAATTGACATAAAATAGTTTTTAAAACAAATATTATATTAGTAATTGTTATTTTATTAATAAAAATCTAAGGTTATGCCAAATGACTTAGATAAGGTTATATCTATTAATAAAAAACAACTTGGGGTTTGTTTGGCTGCTTATAGTATGTTTATTAACCTTATAGTATAAGAACACAAGAAGACATGGTAAAAGTAAAATTATTTAACTTAATGTTAAATCTAAATGATAAGGTTAAAATAGGAACCTAAACTTGTCTAAATTCTGTTGGATGAATAGAATTTCGACCCATACGTACCTTGACTTAGAAATAAATCAATTTTGATCTATTTAAAACCGAACATGACTTTATAATAAAATAATATTTTTGGTTTTTCCAAAGGTACCCATCTCCTCCCTTATAAAAGGGCACCTCCTCCCTCTCTTCCTCGCACCACTTTGAGCGTTAACTCTCGGCCAAACCCTGCCAAATTCCCGTCTCCACTTCCCTAGAAACATCCTAGAGGTTTTGGTCTTCCTCAAAGACCAATTTTAGTGCCCTAAAAGGAGATCTCAAAGAGGCTCTTCAAAGAAGAGGTAATGTCTGTTACCAATTCTTTCAACTTTATTTCTTCTTCCACTTCTTCTTCTTAGGTTGTTTCATTATGAAGTAATAACATCAGTATAACTCATATACTGATATGTTATTATAAGTATGAAACAACCCTATTTCACCATCTATCCATCCTACGGAAAATGAAATCAACGCGCGTGCGTACGTACGGAATACTGTCTCCACGCTGTGGTGTAATCTATTTTCCACCACCACCTTACTTGGATGGGTATAATGGTGTAAATAATAACTATATATGATTATTGTAAAGTGATATTGATTCTGAAATAGTATAAGTACACTCCAATACAATTCCATGATCATGAGAATGATATCACCGCTCGTGCGTACGTACGGACTACCGTCTCCACGACGCGATGAGATTCATTCCCCACGTTAACCATTCATGAATGATTATAAAGTATATATAATAAGTAATCATGAAATATATGACATAATAATGATACTATATTTATGTGTATAAATATGTATGTCATCTACTTAATTCCATTCAACTCAATAAGGAAACGAAAATAGCGTTCATGCGTACGTATGACCTACCGTCTTCATGAACGGTGTATTTCTTTCCATTTAATGATCTATTATATATATATATATATTCTGAATATATATTATATAAATCATGTTTTATATTCTGGAATTAAGTAATCATGATCTATGTAATCATATGAATAATTACAAGTCAAAACACGGATGACATATGAATCGATTTTACCCAAAACGCTCTTTAACATGAAATTTACAAAAGAACGAGTAAAATAAAGTCATAAGTGAACCATATATGATATCATAACAATAAGTATGATTCTGGAATAAGTCAATGACATTATTTAAATCATTATACAGTTGGTTCGGACACTTACGAAGCAAATCAGACCTAAGGTAAGGGAAATATCACAATCTCATTTTTATCCGAGATTGTTTACACTTTGGTATTTACTGGGGTGTATTTTATCATCCACATCCATGTTTCCTAAAAATGTAATATTATTTCCATCCACCTACAATTTTTTAAATCCAATTTTACCCTTCGGTGAGTTTTTAGTAAAGGATATGAAAGGAATCTTTTGTCATTTTTCATACGAGGTACTTTTTGACTTTTCCGACAAAAGTACGAAGAATGTTTTTTTAACTTATACGACATGAATGGATTTTTAAAATATTATTTCCAAGAATATTCCTTTAATAGTTTTCAAGTTTATTTTTAATCAACTTATTTTAGTTTAGAATTGTACGACATGTTATGAAAGGAAAAGTGTTTTTGAAGCAGAAAGGATATTTTCCTCAAGAATGGAGTTCAAGTGTTTTATCAAAATTATTTTTCATCTATGATAATAAAGGGTTTTGTTTATATCCATATTATTACATTGATTTGATTATTTTGTGATGGAATTATATTTTTATGAATTCTTTTATCTGATATTAATTGTTTTATGGTGTCACGATGTTTAAGATTCCCATTTTTATTACATGGGTTATGCTATGATTTATGGTTTCAGATTTTGTGGCACACATAATAATGGTATCATTATGAGATGGGTGGGACCTATATCTCCCTCCAATGAATTGGGTAGAGATTTTATATCTCATGAGATAGTCATGGCTGGAATGGTAGGTTATACCGGTTTAGTGAAATAGGACTGAAACGAGGAGTGAACTCAGTTCAGAAATGGACTTTGTCCACCAAGATAGTATTGGCAATGAGTCTTGTCTAATAAGAAATGATTCTCTATGATTAAGTGTGTATTCCACAAAGTTTCATGTTTGAAGTTATGATTATTGGGATTACATTTCACTACTATGATTTATCCCAAGTTATGAAATTATGATTTCTTTTGCTGGTTAAGATTTCCAAAAAAGCTATGTTCTTATGTATATGATGTGATTGATATTTCTTTTGTTTACCCTTAATGAGAATTTGAGCTCACCCTTTTATGTTTTCTTTTCCCCAGGATATAAAGAATGGTTTTAGGTAAAAAAAGGAAGATCTTTTTGGGAGATGTTGATGATCTTTCACCACGATTATAAGATTATTTTCCGAGTTCCCAAAGACACTAAACTATTACGGTCCTTGTGTGTGTGTTTTTGTTATGTACTAAGTATTTCGCAAAAGTAATGCAATGTCCATGTACGTCAGGATTTGGGTCTCTACAATATAAGTACTCACTACATGGTATTACTAAGATTACTAGCATGAAAACTATTATCTTTGAAACATTTCTTACGAAATCCTTGAGTTTTAGATAATTATGTGGTGGTTGGGTGTCTTACTGATCATGTCATTAGTTGGATCAAAAATGAGTTGATATTTTTATTATAATATGATTATTAAAAAATCTATTCCCCTGACTATGATATTCATAGGAGTGTGTGGCCGCACCTAGATAATACACGTAATGTGATTATATATTCATGTTATTTACTTATGATGTGATCATCTATTAAGGTGAATGACATGTGATGTATTCATCAACATATATATTCATTACTCCAAGAGTCAATAATATATGAGTTTTATATATGGGATTGATATCCTATGCATCCCATGATTAATCAATGTCATGGAAAAATAGAATATATGAGAATGAATGCTAGCATGTGATGCTACTACTGGAAATAGGTGTATAGATACATGTATTTGATAGAGAACACGCAAGATCACTTTGTAGCATGAGTATAATTGATACTTTTCTATAGGTGAATCTTTTCATAAATATTTTGATATATAGATTCATATTTTTTTTAAATTGATAAATTCTTGTGGGGTCAAACTATGGGATTTAATGAGTGGTTACTGATCTTGATTCAGAGAGATTATATAAATGTTTTTAGAGATCATACAAAAGATTTAATGGATGGGTGTTCCCCAGGTATAACATATGACATGATACACGGTGATGTTGATAATACTCTTCCCAAATATATTTTAAAGATACTCAAAATTATTTTGTATTTGATTTTTCATGTTAAATATTTGATATGATATTAGGTGAAATGGAAAAAGGTATTTTAAGCATCAAGAGAAGTGATATAATGTGGGAGATGTTCTGTAAATAATATATATATATATATATGATATATTTATATAACCTACATCATCTAGTATGATTTAACAAGTAATTGAATTTTTATTTTATTCAAAAATTTAGTTTTCTTCCAACATTATTTATATATCAAGTGATATGATAGGGTATATCATATGGCATGGAATGATATTTTATGTCATCCCTAACCCAATCATACACTCTAATTTGGTAAAATCATATAGAGTGTTTCGAGTATAATCATATGGTTTGATATACAAACACATCCTATGATTGATATGACGGTCAGATGATAAGTATTTATTATCGAGTGAGTCATCTATATTATCCATCATTAAATAATATTTTTCATAATATGAATTTTTTGGGGGGGTTTTATTTAATATAGTATTTCATGAACTTATTGAGTGGAACTTAGTTGAGAACCATAAAACATGATTTAATGAAATTTAACTCGAGTAGTGACCTTCAGAGTAATATAAATCCTACAACCTTGTAATAATTGGGGCATGTTTTTTTGTTAATTAATTGTTAATGCTCCCCTTACTATAACTCTCATTTTTCAACATATTTTTCTTTAGTGTGGTACGATAATACCATAGATTTAATGAATATCCCAATCATGTAATGAGAGATTTAGTTTTATCCTATATATTCCTTTTGAAAAGGGTTTTAATTTGGATACCTTATGATTATCTTCTTCAAATCCATATGATGACGGCTGAATATGTTCAATTGATCATCAATGTTAGATACGAATTCAAAGTTTCTTAATTTCTTGTTTAGGAATGTTTTTCATTTACCTTTAGTAGTTTGATAAATGATTGAGTTTATTTATTCCGTCCACTATGATTAAAAATTATTGATAGATACCTTGGAAACTAACACCATGTTACAATGCATATTTCAAAACTCACCAAACATTGATGGTGACATGATAATATATACCTTTAATGTAGTATCACTGTATCTCCTATTGGCATATTTATCTCCCAAGAATGCATGTTTTGATGCATCATCTAGTATATTACACTCCAATACCTAAAATTTCCCCTCTTTTTATAGAATAATGTGAAAAAACTTACACCACTCCTATAAATTATTTTAATTTGTGGAATTTTATTTGGAAAAATCAATGAAAAATAATAAATTTTAGGTATACCTAGTATGATATAAACCTTTCTGGATAATTCTAGTATTTATTTTTAGGTACTCATACCCTTGTTTAAATATTATTTTTTTTATTTTGTGTAGTCTCGAGTGTGTTCAGGGTTGTTTGGACAGGGGGGTGGATAGAGAATATCTGGTTAATGGTTTGTCCAAATCACATTTCCTACTCCAGAAGACCATGCAAGGTAAAGAAAAGGAACTATGAAGGCTCATGGTTTGTATATGGTTTATCCAAACCATTAAGTATGTCATGGGAAACAATAAAATTCTATATTTAGAGGAATATAATCTTTTGTTCATAGGTTGTCTAACTATGAAATCCAACCATGTGAGGGGTTATCTTGAGATAGTAAACACCATATGGTTGGAACAAGATTTTCCAAACCATTCTATATATATATAGAAAACCATAATGTTTTGATGTAGTTTGAATTAAAGTATTTGAGCATAAATTTTTCCCTAATCATAGAGATTTACAAACTCTTTTTTCTTCAATGTCTTTAAAGGTGATTTACATTAATTCGGGAACAAGTTCTATGTGATTCAAATCTCATTTGAGATCCATATTTCCAAAAAAATTATGCTATTTCTCATTTTCCTTAACCTGTTTTATTATCTTTCCCAACACCATAGATCCAATATTCCTATGGATATATCCATGTTATATGATGGTAATTATGATGTTTTATGGATTTATATTTTTATATAAAGGATATTCAACCCCATATATTATGGAATGTAGTTTTGTTTTTCATGTTTGGTAATTCTACATCAGAATAAGGGCTATGGTTGGGTAATTGTTCATTAACAGTCTGAAGCTAGTTGTTCAATATGTTATTTCCTGTATTCATGATTCATGTATCAAGTATGTAATTATTCCATTTAATTTACTTATTAGTTAATAGTGATTTGAATAAAAAATTAAATTGAACCCTATCCAAAGGCTGAGACCCCTCACAAATGTCATTAGATCTGTTGGGGATTATATGACCGAGGTTAATGGAAACCCATGGGGTTTGTCATTTTTTAAGAAACAATAATTATGGAATAAAAATTTAAAGAAAGGGATATATGGAATAGAAATAAATCCTTCTTGAATGAATTTATAATTATATTTAAAGGGTTTATTGGATAAACCAAGAAGGGTTAATGAGTTTTGTAGTAATTTATGATAAATGAATTATTTATGGGTTCTTTCCATGTATTTTATTTTTTTAAAATTAAATAATTATAGTTATGACTGATAAATTAAATGATTCACCCAACTGTTATAGATTTATAAGAACATAATTGATGTTAAACTTTATATATTTATATATGAACAATGAGATGGGGGTATTGGATTGATGCTCGTCATCCATGGGGTTCCGAAATAATGTTCTAATCCCCCAAAGCATGGATGTGAATTGGTCTTCGACTAATTATCTATGTAACAATGATTTTTATTCTAGAATGATGCCCTAAGTACCTTTGAGATTGGTGTTGGACTAACACTCCAAGTACTCAAGATAATGATGTAGCAGTGACACTCTAATTATCATTGATAATAGTACATGTATTGATGATCCAATGAAGAAAAATTAAATTAAATTGGTATTAATTTGAATAATTAAATATGATGAATGAATAAATTAAAAAATACCTATATTTTATGGATTACACCCCAGCACGGGCTAAATATGGTGTGAATGTCTTGGGAATAATCATGAACTCAATGGTTAATGTTGTTATGTAATGATGAATAATAAATATGTAATATTCTTATTCATACCATTATCTTTTATTTTTATATAACTATAAAAATTATTATAATCTGGATAATGCTTTAGATATCTTTTATTGTGTCCTACTAATTCATATAGACACCCTATTATGGATGTGGATTGGTACCCGTGTAGACATCAATTTTATAGTTGAGGATAAAGGGGAAAATACCTAATTAGATGGATTAGTTGGGATTTATGATGGAGAATGTATTATAGAATTTTACTTGATGTTAGAGACTCTTTGGGATATGTTATCATGACTTTATTTTAGGTTTCATTTGACACTTGAAACTTATATAGAATGAAATATTTATTTCTTTTGTTTTAGTCATCTTCTTTCTTTTTGGATTATTATGTGATGTTCAGTCATTATTAGTTATTTTTTATTATTATCATGTTTATTATATATTCATTTATGAGGTTGTATTACATTTATATATTGAGTATTTCATCCCTAATGTATTTTTTAGTCCATCGATACTAGTTAAAAGCCATTTGCATACTAGGTGGAATGTATGAAGTAATGAAACAAACCATATTAGGACATCAATATGTGGCATATGGGTTGGAATGTTATAATGTAATATCATAGTAGTTTAATTTTTATTTCAATAATTTTATTATTTGGTAATCGTGTATAAGAGACTATGACAAATTAGGCCTTGATCATGATCTCATTCATGGGATTAGATAACCCATGTGCATGGTAAAACCCTAGTTCCCGTGGGGGGATTTCTATTTATGATGTTTACTGTTATAGTAAAATGATATATTACATTGGATGATACACTGTTTGAGTCATGTTAATGTTTTATAAGATCTTACTCATCGATTAGTATGACATGTAAGTGTATTATTATTGAATAATTTTAGGAACAATTGAATTTATATGGAATACATTATTTTAGGAATGCATGAAAAATAATGTTATGAGTGGGTTGTGGAAAATGAAAATGATTTTCTATATTTGAGAAATTTAATGGAAATTGTACCAAAAATTTTAATTAAAATTGATATAGACGTTGGATGTGGAAATTTAAAATTGTTAAAAATGGTGTCTATTCAGAATCTTATACCTATGAAATTAATTTACACTGTGTCACCCATGGCCAAAGTTAGTAATGATTGATTGCGGGGATTGTTCTACTATTTTAATTGAATGGTAGTTTAGGTGGGATTATTTGTTATGGATTTACGTGAATATATATTATGTAGATGTATAAATAATGTTTTATTTGTTTATAGACATGTTAATGGAAGTTCATTGACATGAATCCACAATAATGTTTGATAGTAGGGTGACACGAAGACATTTCTGGGAATAAACCCCCGGTAGCGAGACAAGAATCCCTGATAGTTCTAGGTGGGGGGGGGGGAGGGCAGAAAAGTACCATGTGAAAATAACACATTTTATATAGTTCATAGAAAGAGTCTCATGGTGGGTTGTGCATAATATGACTAATCTGACCTATGATTCTTAACTACAACACCCTTAAATGATCACAGGGGAGGGTGGGCCTAAGGTAGATGAGTTTGGATTGATTGTATCCATACAATCCTCATTCATTTAGAAACTCTTGTGGAGAAAAGATTCAAGTTATCTACCTATATGTTACTTGGACCATTGAATCCCTGGTGAGATATTGAGGATATTAATGAGAAGATGTAGGGCATGGTATGGAATGACATCCTTGAGAAGTTCCTAGAGCACTTTCACCTAGAGATACTATGACCGTATATGGAGGATAAGTTTATGTGCTCGATATAGGGGATCGTTTAAGTGATGGACTATTATCATTTAATCACCATATTGTAGTTCTCTTCCCCATCACTGTTAGGATATGAGGAAACAAAATAAATATAGTTTTAGGACAACTTTAAATGTAAGATTATGTCCCAGGTTAATAGTTTTTAATTGAAGAAATTTCTGAGGTAGTGAATCAGGTAATCATCTCATAGGGGAACCTAAAGTAGGATTCTATTATAGGACATGTGATTTTATCAGGACAATTAATATGAATATCTTCCAAGTATAATAAGTTAATTTATGAGAACAGTCACTATTTTGTGAAAAAATAGAGTAGTTATGGTATGTATCATTTACCTAGAGAAATAGTTTCTTGGTTTTCCATTAGTGCAGTATAATGGTTCACATTCATAGGTAGTGTCTCAAACCACTTATGTAGAGCTATCCTTATGGAACAAGGAGTGTCTAAAAATTTTACTACAGGAAACCATTGAATATATGTACTGATGGAGGAGGTTTGCCAAACCCGAGTAATGGTAGGGGGTCCTCTACCATGTACCAATTAGGTAGTTGGAGTTCTAATAGCTGTGTTGGTTAGGGTGGAAGGTGTGGTAAATCAGAGAAAGAGTGACCATATCAACAAATAAATGTAGTACAAGGGACCAATATTGGTTCAAGGGGTAGAGGTACATGACCTTTTCAAACAATTCATTCTACACATTATGATAGTAGGGCAGGACCATCGACAGTCAAAGGTAAAATTATTAATGCATCTAAACATCCTAGCACTTTATATGATACATGATCCTCTCATTATTTTATATCTACTCAAATTGTAAATGGTTTGAGTCTGATGGTGTAGTTTTTTTGTGGGTTTATAATGATCGACATATTATTAGGTGTACAGTTAAAGGAAATCTTTCTATGTAAAGGGTGTTCACATGAGGTTGGTGATATCATTTCCTCTGGGATCAATATATACTTGAGATTTTAGTTTTTGATTGATTTTGGGTATGGATTTGTTGGTATCATTATTATCCCATATCGATTATTTCTATATGAGTAAATTTCATATCTCATGACGATGACTAATATGTACATAATGGATAAGGGAATTTCCAAGAAGACCGTGTGGGGAAAATTCATCAACATCTGGGGGAGATATCCAACTATGTTTCAATTTTTTTTTTGGATGAAGGGGGTGTGAACCTTGATTTCATTCACACTTAGTGTATTAGTTTCAAGTTGTGTTTCCTGTAATCTTCTTCGGGCAACCACCTTAGAGAGACGTTGAGTGAATAAATGATCTAATACACGAAGAAGAACATGTTTCCATTTCTTATTATTGAATGGAACCAGTGAAGCTTTAAGAATCAAGAATCATTTGGAGGAGTTAGTGAATAAAGGATTTATTTTTCTATGTATGTAACATCGGGGTTCCCGGATTGTTTTATAAAATTTTATTTGAGACATTTCATTTGGGTTTAAATTAAATGATGTTTAATTGGTTTAAATTTATGAACATGTATTCCCTTCCATGTATCGATGAATTTTCATACTAGTTGAATGGTTATTCTTTGTTATCTAAGGTTAACTTGAGGTCTGGTTATCATGAAAAGTGAGTGAGACCTTATGACATAACAAGGACTTCTTTTAGAAGAGGATATGACTTATATGTGTTCATCATGATGTCATTCAGACTAAATTACATCCTAAATTTATTTATATAATTAATTAACTAAATATTTATCCCCTACCATGATCATTTAGTAGATGTTTGTGTGGATGACATATGAGATTACACAAAGAATAGTGAAGATCATTCACAACAACTTAACATACTCTTGGGTACACTGGTAAATTATCAACTGTACGCCAAGATATATAGATGTATTTTTTGGATCTAATGACTCCATTTATAGGGTCCTATCATCTCAGAGGAAGGGGTATCAGTTTATATTAAGAAGATCGATGAATTTTTTCTCATGGGAGAATCCCATGATTGTTTTTTATATTCAATATTTTTGGTATAGTAGGATATTATCGAAGAATCGACAAAGACATTTCTCACAAGGAAGCCTCACTTTTAGGATTTACCAAGACTGGTATCATGTTGAATGAAGGATGTAATGTGATAATGGATTCCAGACGTTAAAGAATAATTTGACTACTACCACAATTTAGATCCAACCCATTCTAATTGAGGATGATAACATGTTTTGTGATGCATTTGTGATTGAACATGGAGACTTGTTGATTCAAAGTGACCAATGATTGGCATATTGATCACTATTGTAGAGGCTACATAAAAATTATTTTCCTACACACAATCTCATGTTATCCATAATGGTTTCTTCTTTAACAAGTTTGAAAAATTACCTTTTTGGTGAAATTTTTTTGTGAATGTCAACAACAAATGTTTAACGTTTATCTTTTCACAGTGATATTTAAATCTTAAAAAATAGAGATTGGATGAGTATATGTAGTCATTTGACTTTTAGAATTACCAAACTCCCAAGAAGAAATATATTATTTCCAATTCATTTATTTTAAAAACATAGACTCAGGAAATATAGAAGTATACCTATGAGCGGAAGATGATAAATTTGTTCCCTAAGATGTATATGAATTTTCAAGAGGTGTGAGAGAAGATGAAACATGGTTCTTTATAAATTAATCCTACACTACTAATAAGGATTATGGAGAGGCAGTGTGAGGATCTATAGTGTTTTTCCTTTAATGAAATCCAAGACTGTGGGGATCCACATTCTAATTGGACTATAAATGAGGATGAGATCATATAGGTTCATAGTCTTTCTGTAGTCCCTACATGTATGTGGGATGAGTTGATTTGTGAATTCTATAAGTAAAAGTGGGATGTGAACCATATATTAACAAAAACATATCATGACCATGATAGGAAATATTGGTGTCAGGGAATAAAGAACGATATCATAGGTTTTGTGACACAATGCTACACCTACTAGTAGGGTAAGGCTAGGAATAAATGTCCTAGTGTCATTTTATAGATGTTTTCCATTCCATAAAAAAAGTGAGATGATGTTACTATATATTTCATGGTGGGTATTTTAAGGATGAATCAAAATAATAATGTGATATGGGTGATTTTTGAACATTTAAAAAAAGTGGCTTATTTCCTGCCAATTTAGTAAACGTTCATCGTTGATCAGTTGAGTGATATGTATGTTTGAGAGACAATGATTTTGAATAGGGTAATGATTACTATAGTTTCATATCATGATCCATGGTTGACATCAAAATTCAAGTAATTCTTGTAAAATGAAATGGGAACAAATTTTTTTCTGATTATATATTTTCACCCATATATATAAAGCTAATACAAACATACTATTCAGGTGTTGGAGGACATTCTATGACCTTGTGTCCTCGAATATGGTGGACCATGGGAGAATAACATGTCACTTTTTAAGTTCTCCATCAACAATAGTTATTAGGGAACTAATCTTATGGAACCATATGAGGTTCTTTATGGTTTTCCATGAAAATCATTTGTACGTTTTATGGAGGTGAGGCGAGTAAAAGTGGTTGAGACTGAGTCTCATGAAGGAGATGGTGGAATAGGCCGAGTTGATTTTGAAATTCATTGATACAATTTATAGTATAAAAAGGATTATGTTGATAGATATCATTTCCCTCTTCTGTTTATGGTGGTTGACTATGTATTCCTTCAGGAGCCCCTAAAAATAGTTCATTATTAGATTCAAAGGAAAGGAATGTTGGTACCCTAGTTTATTCAACCGTTTGTGACTCTTGAGAGGATAAATCAGTGGTGTATGTTCCCATTATTTTGGTATATAACTATTTGTGTTTTTCATTTGATCATTAGGGGTGAATTCTTGTTCGTAGACAAATAGACTTTGTTAGGGAAAATGACATAATGTCTAGGGATATATTTCTATTAGATTTAATGGAGTATAGATATATATTTTTCAAATGGGATAATAATTTTTTTCCATGCATCGATGAATTTTGAGGTGTTTGGATCCTTATGCAGAGAAAAGGGGGATAAAAGTTTTCTTTTTGAGAATTACACCCCCAATAATGGTATTAAACATCATGTAAACTCTTCCAAAAACATGGTGTGTAACAAATACATGGATTGAACTAGTTACATTTTGTATATGAAATACACACCATGTAATGTTAGTACTTGTTACATATTAATCTGAGGTGATAGATATTTTAGGGTATCCCTCTCAAAACAAATAAATTTTGATTAAATGAGTTACACACCATGTAAATTTACAACCTGATGTTTGAAAATGTGTCATTCATCTGATTTTTTCATCCTTCATGAAGACTCTTACGTTCGAACCTATGGTAGATTCTAGGAGAATTTTGTGTGACTCTCTTTATTCCAAAAAACATAACAACACATTTGATCCTTAATGAGTGGTATAGGTTAGGTTCTCCCTCCTCTCACTTTTATATTAGGCTATTGTGGTGTAATATCTTGACCGTGAGCATTGTTGGTGTTGATATTGATCAGTTATGATGTGGGAACCTTATTGCGATCATATATACCCTTTTCTTATTGGTGAATCCTATTAAAGGCATTGGTTGAGCACCAGTTAATGCTATGAGGTCTAATCCCTAACATTATTAGGAGGGAGTCTTAGAGTATGGTGGAGGATTTTATAGAGGATGAGGTGGTAGGTTGGTGTTGATGTGACGTGGCATGTGGACTAGTTTATATTGAATATGTTTAAAATTAAATTTTTGATTCTGTTTATGAGGGTATCTATTTTTTTATTTTTAATCCCTATTTTTTATTTTCTCTAACCATAAATAGGCCTTTTGAATATGAAAAAATGGATTAGAGGATAATTAACCGCTGAACCTTATGATTCAATATTGTGATATCCTTGTTGTTATGACATGTGTTGTGGTTTATATGATTTAATTCTTATATGCACATTGGACTAATTTGATTGTTGTAATTACTATAAGGGGTTTTGGACCAATTTACATGTTAACATTCTCATATACTGGACTATTCCCAAATACATGTTGAAATGATTTTATAGCTATTAAGGCCTAGTGAGACATGTTGAAATGATTATATATTAGGCCTTGACCTAAGACTTGCTAAAATGATTATATACTAGTCTTGGCCCTAAAACATGCTGATGTTATTTTATTCGGATATTGACACTTATTACATGGGGAAATTAACATATAGTGGTTTCAAACCCATATTTGATTGAATTATACCATTGTTATATGGTAGTGGTTATGTTGGCATAATAGTAAGACATGATTAGAGAATTTTATCTTGGTGCAAAGGTTTGTTATGGGACTAATTTTGGAGAAGTACCAATATGATGTTTCTGACTGAGGACTTTCGAGTAATTCTTCAGTCTGCTAGTATTATATTTTTATTACAATTATCATGAAATTCATTAACATTACAACATGATATAACATCATTCCCTAATTATTTTAGTGGGTTATTCATTTGACTTTTATTTCGTGGTTTGTCACTTTATTATTTCATTTCCATTATTTTTTCAATCTGATATTTATTTATTACTGGTATATAGTTATTCCACCATGTTATAACTCTATAAATAGGGGTTATAGTCTCCTCAATATATATATCACATCCCTAGTACTTGTTGGAAGGCTTTTGAATATAATGAGTAATGCTTGAGCACTTGTATCCAATACCTTTTGGTGATGTGAGAGAGTTGCATATTGGGAGACATTACAATATGGTAGCGTAAAAGAATGTGTCATTTAAATTTCATTACTTTTTTGGAAAGGTAAAAAAGGAAACTAGGATGTGTTAGGACATGGTAATGATATTGGGAATGGGATTAGACAAACAATATAGAGGGGAAAATCCATGCTCCTAGAAATGGGATTATTGTTTATACTATTATCTTATTATAGTTGATTTTCATTCACCTTAGGTGATTCACATGTTGCGTGAGATTTTAATTTCATAATGTTATTATTTCATTAGATTTATACTCTTTTCCTAGTATATATTTGGATGAGTATGTGTGCATCATGTTGGGCACAAAGAGATATATATTTACATTTATTGTACATGATAAGAACATATTTATTGCATATAATATATACATTCCATTTTATACATTAATATTAGATACATACTATATATACGAAGGGAAATAAATGAACTATTATGTCATGTAAAAATAGTTTTAATATGTTTTTTGAGGGACTATGAGACACTGGTTTTCAGTTTCTGTCACCTACTTAAGATGAATTTTATATAACTAGTGTTCCAAAGAGTGTGTTTTTCTTATAGAAGAAATTTCTACTCCTCATCTTTGAGTTGACCATTAGGGGAGTGGAAATTAGAAAGCTCAAAATGCCTAGGAACTAGAGCTTCCAATAGTTCTTGAGGATCACAGGGAAGTTTATATACATTAAATATTTTCAAGGGTTATGAGATCCATTAAAAGAGAGAATCTTCTCACATTACGTTTGACGTCTATGTCGATGGGAGATTTTTATCAACAAAATCCCCCTATGTTCAATGGGATAGTAGGCCCCCATGCAATTGATTTAGGATCAATTTAGTCCAGTTAATCTATATGTATCTTGATACACCCTGATATAGGATGGATAATAATTCTACATATATTCCTATAAAACTATCCAAGCATTGATGGGACATTCAGTAGTTAGTAGGGAAGCATGAGGAGTTATCCTGGAAGGAATTCAAGAAAATGTTATTGAACCATTTATATCACAAGACATCTAGTGATGAGAAGGATCATGGTTACATGAACTTATCATAGGTGAGAGTAATAGTTCTAAACTGTGAGGAATGTTTCAAGGACCAACAGTTAATTTTTCATATTTGGCAGTTGATATGATCTCTATGGAAAGAAGTTTTCTTGATGGTATTAACTACGAGATCAGTTCACATGTGAAGTTCTTCCCTCTAAGTAGTTGTGAACATGTGATGAATAAGGAACTCATCGTAGAATGGAATATGATAGGGAACCTGATTAGTGGATGGGATATTTTATCAAGGAAAGCATTGACGCCATCTTCAAGTGGAAATAAGTGTCACTGCGAGTGGGTTTTCATGGACAGTAGCTATCAGAGCAGTTAGGGTAGTGGGAAACCATCTTTGGATTATGTTCTGTTCTAGTTCTATTAGTGTGGAAACATGGTCCATTAACGTCCTTTGTGTCCATACATGTATTTATAGTGTCATGATGGTGTCATTTTGGTACACCGATTGTGGTTTTTCTTGGTCATTCAGAAGTAGATCATTGGTAGGGGAATATAACAGGTTCCCAAGTATGGTAAGGACTCACCCACACCAAATCAAGTGGGAATCTAATGTTCCATAGGTTGTTCTTGTTGAGTTTGTGGATGTGGTACCCACGTGCTTGAATAACACAACCAGAAGGAGTTTATAGGTTAGGGGAGTCATTCTAGTGCCTATGGAAGAGTCGCCAGTGAGCCTCTTGTTATACATACTAGTTCATCTATTGTGGATTCCAGAAAGTCTACATTCAGAGGTATGAATATTTTACCACCTAACATTTATTTTTTTTCACCAAGTTAATTACAAATCATTTTATCTAGACATTTTTATAATAGTTTGGTCTTCGATGTGAAAATACTGTGTGGTTTTTTGACCATCAACACACCTTTGGTTGTGCGGTCAGATAATATAGAACATTTCATGGCATGTTCTATGAAGATTGGTGGTTACTAATTCTTTTTAGATATTTTAATACTATAAATTATAGTAATTGATTTGATTATTGGTATGTATTTTTTAGTTCAGTACTAGGATCGTATCAAATATTATAAGAGGAGAGTTACCTTTTTATCTGTATATGGTTGTAGATATTCTCACTATGGTGAGTGGGATCTTCAGGCTAGTCTTATAGGTCCAATTAAGTACAAGATAGATTATATCACTTCTTAGATAGATAATCTTACTCTTGATGATGATGTCATTCAGTTGGATTATATTCATCCAATGGTAAACCATTTAAGGGTATATTTACTAATGTGTTCTATGTCTTATCGCCCGAGCGAGAGAACAAGTTTATGATCATGTTGGTGTTGGATGTAGATCTCATTTCTACCCATCCATACAAAATGGAACCAGTAGAGCTTTAGGAGTTGATAGTTTAGTTGGAATATATAAAATCTATAGGATTCATATGGAGTAGAACATATCTATGGGTTTTCTAGTTCTCTTCTCCCTAAATGACAATAGGACATTGAATTTGTTTGTGGATTACTGGAGAATGAACCCTATGATGGTCAAGAACTGGTATCCCTTTCTATGAATCAATGATCTTTTTGGTCTTTTGAGAGGTGATAATATCTTCTCCAAGATCGATTTTCGATCATTATACCATCAGTTGATGGTGATAATATAATACATATCATAGAATTATATTTGGAGTAGGTATGGATTGTTTGAGTTCATAGTGATGCTGTTTGGGTGGACTAATGCTTCATCCATGCTATGTTTAGAGAATAAAAATAGTTTATTTGATATTTTTAGTTTTTTGAGTTTAGAAGGTTACAATCAATGACTTATCTGGGACTTATTATATTTGGAAACACTTGTCATGACCCCCTCCCACCAACGATTCCCCTCTTTAGCTGGCAATGGTGAAAGGGACATAATGACCCCGATTCGCACCCCAAGTAGGCCACGGAGTGGAGACTAGCACCAAGGGTATGAGTTTTCACAAATATGGGGGCATTACCCATTTTATTATAGAATATTGGGAAATATGATGAGTTAGAATTAAAAAGAAAAAGGAACACGTAAATGAAAAAAACCCAAAACCAAACCAATATGCATGTTTTATACAATAATGAAACAAAATTACAAGTACAAGAGAAACTCCAATGTATGATACCAAAAAAAAGAAAGCAAAATCATGCAACCAGCCAAACTCCAACGCCCAACTATCAAGGTCCCGCACGCTCCCTGAAGTTCTCCTGGAATCTTGAAAGTAAACATAGGGTGAGCATACAAGTATACTCAGAAAGAAAAACCTAAATCTCTCATTCATAGGTTGGGAGACATCCTAATGTCTCGTGAGGAAACATAAGGAAGAAAATCCTAGAATGGAATATATCCACCCTAACTTACAAGCCACACTCACCAAATATAGCAAGTCAATAGAGTAGTATATTAATATTATCAAAGTATGGGTACCCCGCACAACCTTCCCACTGAATACTGCTCAAGCCCAAATGCCTAATGCTCTGATTCTTCCCCCTTTTCCTGAGCTAGTGCTGCAACCTCGCCATATGAAGCTCGAGCTAGTGTCGCAGCCTGGCCATAGGAAGCTTATAGTATCCCACTAGCACTCAATCATCAGCCATAACCACATCTCATCCTGAAGGCAGCTGGGAACATATCCCATCCTCATCCTCAAGACCCTAGGAAAACATATTTCATAACCTGCCCGAAGGATCTTGTGCTATAGAACTTGGAAGAGGGAGCACAGGGAAGAACAACAACCAGCCAGCCTTTAGATGTTTGAGAATATCACCCCCTGTCCGACGGGTGTTCATCACGTAGTGCTCAACATGGGTGGGGGCATAAAGAAACATAAATCTTACATATTTATATAGTTATATATCTTATCTGCCTTATCCAATGAAGACCTGATCTGGCAGGAAGTTGAAGGCCCAAGTGATGGATGGTACCCCCATCACTAGGGGTAATACAGTAGGTGCATAGGTCGCGGTCTCCAGGGCTGATTTCAATAGGATTGTCCTACAAGATCAAGGTAGTGTAGTTTCCCATCCCGTGGAGCTGCTTCTGCATTCTGGAGAAGTTATGGAGGAGGAATCCCTTGTGCCTAATGCTTCCAAAGAAGATGGACACAAGATGATATTAAGGTCCATTCGGGTGGACACTAATAGTTATCAGAGGGATTTGATTTCCAAGAAGAATTTAATCTTTGTTAGAGGCTTCAACAGGGGTAAAATCAACTAAAAGGATTTCATACAAGTGTGGGACAGATTGGCACGCCACTTTGAAGACCTTATTCGGGATGATCCAGAAACACTGGTAACATCTCTCTCCTGGAATCTCATTAAAGAATAACATGCCAATAGACATAATTTTTCCTTCAATAACTTTTTTTCTCCCAGGGATTCTAACTTTTACCTTAAAAGTGGCGTTTGATTTATAATACAAATATGAAATTTGGATGGATATAATTATATCAACCACTCAGCCCATCCAAATGCTTCTACATAAAAGATCTGAGCACATGCCTTGGCATTTCTACCTCGAACGTATGCACACAATAACAGCCCAAAACCCCATTAATCTTTTTATGTTTTAATTGTTGTAGTTTATCAGTTCATGAAGTACTGATCAACTAACAATAACCAAACCAGATCAAACATTCGTAAAACATATCCCTGCCAACCACAAATAATGATAGAGAAAACACAAGAAACACATTACCATTTTCTTTTATCAACCAATGAATTCCATTGATTTTCCGTATTTAAACAACTACCATGCCCCACAATTCATTAGTTAACTCTTCCACTCTTATTCATATGCACAACCCATCCCTGCAGCCCTGATGCCAACCACCATAACCATAAACACATTGGAAACAATTCTCGTACCACATCATCATCTCTTCGATACCATTTACCACAGATCCACTACCCATCACAACCATATCATACACGCCCACCCACAACCAAGCCAATCGTATCCCCGCTCCTCACTCGTTCAACAACAACCCACGAAACAACCCCTTCACATAATTAAACCCCAACCCGCACCCACAAAGTTCATTCTTTCATTTAGTTTAACCAGGTTGATCATACAAGGGTTCCAGGTATTCATTTAATCAGACAAATTTACATGATTAACCAATTTCCACATTCTATGAAACTCGACCAACAAAACAATCCAGAAAAAAAAAGCAAGGCAACATTTAATTGCGCAAGCAAATGCCACCAACCACCGTGATTTTCAGTAGGCGTAAGCATATTAAATTCACAACATAATAAAAGGATAAGCATTGATGGAAATAAAACAACAATATCAACAAAACATCCCAAAACCTGTTATTTAACCAATTATTATCGTTATTTACTGGTTCAACTGTATCTCACAAAAACAATAGGATACCCACCCCACATGATGTACAAAAGAGAGGGAGAGACAAAGGTATGATCCCTACCTGAATAGGTTTTGATGTCCTTCTGTGAGAACATCCACCACGAGGATTTTGATCACTCCTACCAACGGCTACGTCCTCCCGTGGACACTACGTCACAACTACACTAACAACCAAGAGAGACTCCATTAAGGCTTATGGTGCCACTTGTCATAGCATGGCAAGGAGGAACAAAAAAAGGAGACCGAGGAAGAAATAAGAATGGGGTAGAACAAACCATTAAGATAAAGTTCCTTTAAGATCATTGTTCCCATAAAATATTAGCAATCTCCTCGGTAGGAAACTGCGAAGCAGAAGTCGATGAATAAGGAATGAAACAAGGTGCATAATGTTCACCACGTCGACACGATCCCGCATCCACTGACAGATCATCGATTGGAGTCCCGATGAAGAAGATAGGAGGAAGGATTCTGGGTTATCTAGGAGCGTCACCATCTGTAGAAGAAGAGGGGTCTGTAAATAACACGTGACCCCCTCTAATATAGGCAAATAAAAGGTAAAACGGTACGCAAAGTGTATTAATGAATACATTATGTGACCTTACAATTGTTACGTTGTATGACTGGTCAACACACGACACGTCACGTGGTCTCCATGCGTTTAATGATTATAATAAACTCAATTAATAATAGGTGTTTTATTGACCCAAGACATGAGTCATAAAAAGGTATTCATCATTGGCCTTGAAATGCCTGTCATAATTTCAGGGTTTCAACGCCACAGACAGTTCGACATTCCTACACAGTATGAGGGAGATACGTTGGATACAAGATCTCATAATAATAATAATAATAATAATATTGGGTGTTTCGTGGACCCAAGCCACGAACCATAATCTAACATCCAACCTTAAACTTGAAATGATCGTATTAATGATAGGATCACATCACCATTGATGAGATGTCAATCGGACGTTGCACGCGGAAATTATGATGGGTCGAACAATAAATAATAATATTAAATCTATTAATTCATGAGCAATTCAGGTACCCGATCTGAAAACCCGAAAAAGACATCCAATATTGGACTCATAATTTCTATCTCGAATTCATGGTCGCACTGCCGCTAATTTTTTGTAAAACCGAGGTCACATGAAGGATTTATGGAATAAACATGGTTTTCCCAACAAAATTAATAATTACATTATTATATTATATTATTTAATTTAAATCCTTAAATTCTCACATTCTCTCTCCAATATCCTTTGAGATTCAATAACAAAGGCATCCCATTTTTTTATGTGGGTTACACATAGCACATCTCTCTTATATTCATTTTCCTATTAATTTAATTTCATTTTAACATGATTCTCTCCCCAATCTTCTTCCTATCTTCCACAATTTTTATCACTCCCCAACCAAAGTGGCGCCTCCCCTTTTATTCCATACCCATCACTCCCCATTTTAGACCTTTATCATTATTTTTAACATAATTATCATAAATAATAACATCTCTCATCTATCTTGATATCTCAAATCTCATTGCATTGAATTAAAAATATAAATCTCATTAAATCTTTATTAACAGATCTTTCAGAATTTAAGCCATCATTATTATTATAATTACTTAGTAAAATAATAACAAATCCCTAATTAAAATTTATTAACTCCTAACAAATTAATAATAATAATTATTATTATTATTGACGTTCGTCGTGTTGACCATGTCTGACCACCATTACATGAAAGCCGAGCAGCCTCCCATTACATGTCCATTACAAAGATAATTTATTATTTATTAAAATTTAAATAAATGAAAAAGAAATCATGCACCTCCCTTTATTGAGTTAAATACATTAAATTTTATACCTTTTATTTCACAATTATTAAATTAATAACATTTAATCTAATCAAAACCAAAAGTTTTCACGCCACCATTATCAATTATTATTATCAAAACTTATTATTTTAATATGCACTGTGTTTGAACACATAAAATTTTACAAAGTAATGGACCGAAGAGGTCCGGGCCATTACCTCAGATACCTATAAAAAAAATTCTTGTCCTCGAGATCTAAAAACCATCCCATAAAAAGGGGAAAGTTCCGAATAACCACCCTGCAAGACACCTCTCAGAGCTCTCATCATAACAGAAATCCAACCACATTCCTAATTATATGAGTCCGGGAATTCTTTCCCCCATGTCAAGATATTATCCACATTAGGTGGCACTGACTCGCCTTCACGGGTTTAATCACATCCACATTAATGCATCTTGATTAGGGATTAGGTCCTCCTCTCCCCACATGTTAGGACTCTTCACACACATTTAAAATAGAGATGGAAACAACATAGCATTATAGAATCCTGAAAAACAAGGTCCAGGACCAAACATGATCGATAATGAGTTTCAAAAAAGGATTGTGATGCTCTTGAATTAAAAAAAACATAAACTAGAGCATTTAAGTAAAACCATAATCATCTCTCTCAAACTCTGGCCTTGCTAGGGTTGCGGCTTCTGTTGCATGAAACTGTCTGCGTCCAACTCCTCCTCCTTTCTATTGACGTCCTCCTCATCAAACATGTCTTGGTTGGGGTGCTTGAGGAACACCCTGTGGTTGGCCACAACCTGCTCCAACTCCCCTTGGAGGGAATAGAGTATGTTTCTGCCGTAAGGGTCATGTTGGGAACTGGTGCTGGGGCTGGGGATGAACCTGGCCAGTCCCTCTATACTAAGTCTGAAAAGGGAAATGTCTGCCAATATTCCCATGATTCCCACATGAAAAGAATCTCAGTACTTGGCCTATAGAAAACAGGTCAATGTCGTGAGATTGGAATGGGACCTTCTAATGTCTGCTCTATGCCGGTTGAAACATTGAAGGTCTAGTTGCTGGGGATCTACTGCTGATCGCCTCCTTCTTGTATGAACTTGGGTGACACCTCTCTCGTGGTGGACCTATTTGCGAGCACATCCTCTCGATTATCTCTACCTTCTTCTGTACATCTAGGGACTTTGGTATGGTGAAAGGGGTAACCACGCAATGAATAGAGGGGTGAAGTGCCTCCTCTAAATGTCAATCTTGGGAATCCTCATCCGGAAAGTGATTTGGGGGAAAAATGAGGAGATCCTTGAACTTGACCCCTAGTTCCAGCACAGAATTGTTTTCTTGTTGGAGAGACAACAAATCATGCCTCTTCTCGGCCTTCCTTGTTGAGGAAAGAAATTCCTCGAGGAACTCCTTCTATATGTTGGCCTACAGATCTTCTGTGTCCTTCCCCTCCCCAAGGTAAAGAATCCACCACTGATGCGCCACTCCTCATAGCTGGCTTACTGCTAGAGGAACCCAGTACACTGATGGAGCACGGATCAGCCCAAAGGTGATCTTGAATTCCTCCAACCAACTCTCTGATTTTGTATCTGAAGTGCTACTTTGATACTTCTTCATGTTCTGTCACTGGAAAGCACAAAACATGTGTTTCCACAAGTCGTCTTCCTCCTAACGGTCAATCCTCATCTGATCGACCATCTAAATCTGTTGGGCCTCAACTACCCGAGTCAACTGGGAATTATGTCCAAGTGCCACAGCTATACGGTAAACAAAGAATTTTTAAGCCCAAGTAGCAAGGAAATTTTCTAAAGGTTTCATTTTATCATTTTATTTTGATTTCATTCCCAGAACACCCAAATAAAGTAAAACACAAATCATGATGATGCATGTACCTTTCCTAGGGTCTCTACCCTGTAATAAATGTAATATTACTTTGTCATTCGGTAAGCTTAGAGTCCATGAATCAGATCACGGGGGCCCTAAAATTCGGTGTTCTATCTGGTCTTCCCTTTCCTATGTCACACAACAAGATCATCCAACACTGTTTCCCTACCATCCCATTCAATCCTCACTGTGCCTAACTCCAGACTCCATCCTATCTCTCAACCATCAGCATATGATACCATTCTGTCACGACCCCCTCCCACCAAAGATACCCCACATGAGGTGACAATGGTGAAAGAGAGATAATGACCCTCGAGTCCCGCCCCCAATAGGCCCCAATGTGGCGACTCGCACCAAGGGTATTTATTTTCACAAATATGGGGGGTATTAACCTTTTTATAATTTAATATCAGGAAATAGGATGGGTCAAACACCAAAAGAAAAAGGAACAAGTAAATGAAAAAAAAACCCAAAACCAGAACCATAGGCTTGTTTTATAAAATACCGATACAGAAGTACAAGTATAAGAAAAGCTCCAATGTATGATACCAAAAAATAAAGAAAAAACTGCAACCAGCAAAACTCCAATGCCCAACTAGCAAGGTCCAGCACGGTCCCTGTAGTCCTACTGAAAACTTGAAAGTAAACGTAGGGTGAGAATACAAGTATAATCAGTAGGAAAAACCTAAATCTCCCTTGCACAGGTGGGGAGACCTCCGAATTCCCCATGAGGAAACAGACGGAACCAAATCCTAGCAAGGAATCTATCCACCCATCCTTACAAGCCACACACACCAAATATCACAAGACAATTGAGTAGTATAGTAATATTATCAAAGTATGGGTACCCCACACTACCTTCCCACTGAAGACTGCTCAATCCCTCATGCCTAATGCTATGATTCTTCCCTCCCTTCTTGAGCCAGTGCCACAACCTGGCCATACAAAGCTCGAGCTAGTGCTGCAGCTTGTCCATACGAAGCACATAGTATCCCACCGACACTCAATCCTCAGCCATAACCACATCTCATTCTAAAGACGCCTGGGAACATATCACATCCTAATCCTAAAGACTCTTGGGAAACATATGTCATAACCTATCTAAAAGATCTTGGGCTATAGAACCAGGAAGAGGGAGCACAGGGAAGAACAATAACCAGCCATCTATTAGATGTTTGAGAATCTCACACCCTGTCCCATGGGTGTTCATCATGTAGTGATCAACATGGGTGGGGTGCATAATGAAAAATAAAATGTACTGATTAATATAATTATATCAATCACTCAGCCCATCCAAAAGCTTATACACAAAAGATGTGAGCACATGCCTCGAAACTACTACCTCGAAACTATGCACACAATAAATAGCCCCAAACCCCATTAAGCTTTTCATATTTCAACAGTTTTAGTTAATCAGTTCGTTAACTACCGAGCAACTAACAACAACAAAACTATATCAAACGTTCCTAAATTATATCCCTGCCAACCACAAATAAATTTTGGGAAACACACGAAACATAACACCATTTGCAATTATCATCCAATCAATTCCATGGATTTTCTGTATTTAAACAACTACTATGTCCCACTATTCATTAGTTAACTCTTCCACTTTTTTTCATATGCACAACCCATCCATGAAACCCTTCTGCCAACCACCATAACCACAAAAACATTGGAAACAATACATGTACCACATCATCATCCCTTTGATAACATTTACTGCAGCTCTGCTGCCCATCACAACCATATCATACACACCAACCCATAACCAAGACAACCGCAACCCCGCTGCTCACCCATTCCACTACAACCCACGAAGCACCCCTTCACATAATTAAACCCCAACTTGCACCAAAAAAATTCATTCTTTAATTATGTTTAATCGGTTTGATCATACATGGGTTCTAGGTATTCATTTAATCAGCCAACATTACATGATTAACCAATATCCACCTTCTATGAAACTGAATCAAAAAAAATCCAGAAAAAAAACAGGGAAACATTTAATTGCGCAAGAAAAGAACCCCAATGACCGCGATTTTTAGTAGGCATAAGCCTATTCAATTCACAACATAATCAAAGGATAATCATTGATGGAAATAAAACAACAATATCAATAAAACTTCCCCAAACCCGTTCATTAACAAATTATTATCTTTATTTATGGGTTCAACCCTATCTCACGAAAACAAGTGGATACCCACCCTACATGATGTACTAAAAAGAGAGAGATGAAGGTAAGATCCCTACCTGAATAGGTTTTGATGTCCTTCTGCAAGAACAACCACCACGTGGATTTCGATCACTCCTCCCAATGACTACATCCTCCCGTGGATTTTGCGGTACAACCGCACTAACAACCAAGAGAGACTCCATTAAGATTTAATGTTTCACTTGTCATAGAATGGCAAGGAGGAACAAAAAAAGGAGATCAAGTAAGGAATAAGAATGGGGTAAAACGTACCATTACGATGATGTTGGTCGAAGAGCATTATTCCCATCAAATATCAGCAATCTCCTCAGTAGGAAACTGCGAAGAGGAAGTCAAAGAAGAAGGAATGTAAAGAGGTTCATGATGTTTTCCTCGTCGGCATGATCCCGCAGCCACCGACAAATCGACGATCAGAGTCCAGATGAAGAAGATAGAAGGAAGGATTCTGAGACATCATGGAGCGTCATCATGCGGAGATGAAGAGGGGTCTATAAATAACATGTGACCCTCTATTATATAAAAAATGAAAAGGTAAAATGGTACACAACGTGTATTAATGAATACACGATGTGACCATACAATTATTACGTTGTTTGACTGGTCAACACACAACACTCCACGTGGTCTCCATGCGTTTAATGATAATAATAACCTCAATTATTAATAGGTGTTTTATTGACCCAATACATGAGTCATAAAAAGGTATTCATCATTGGTCTTTAAAAGACCGTCATAATTTCAGGGTTGCAATGACATAGACGGTTCGCCATTCCAACACCGTATGAGGGAGATACGTTGGATACAAGATCCCGTAATAATAACGATATTATTATTATTGGGTGTTTGGTGGACCCAAGCCATGAACCATAATTTAATATCCAACTTTATACTTGAAATGATTGTATTAATGATAGGATCACATCACCACTAACAAGAAGTCAATCAGACGTCGCACGCGGAAGTTATGACATGTTGAAGATTTAATTATAATATTAAATCTATTAATTCAAGTGCGTTTCGGGTACCCGATCCGAAAACCCAAAAAATACATCCAATATTGGACTCATAATTTCTATCTCGAAGTCAGGGTTGCACTACCACTGACGATTCGTAAAACCGAGGTCACATGAAGGAGTTATGGACTAAACATGGTTTTCCCAACAAAAATAATAATTACATTATTATATTATATTATTTAATTTAATTCCTTAAATTCTGACATTCTCCCTCCAATCTCCTTTGAGATTCAGGCACAATAGCATCCCATTTTTTGGGTGGGTTACATATTGCACCTCTTTCTTATATTCATTTTCTATATAATTTATTTTCTTTTAACTTGTTTCCCTCTCCAATCTTTTTCCTTTCTTCCACAATTTTTATCACGCCCCAAAAAAGGTGGCACCTCCCCTTTTATTCCATACCCGTCACTACCCATTTTAGACCTTTATCGTTATTTTTTTACATAATTATCATAAATAATAACATCTCTCATCTATCCTCATATCTTAAATCTCATTTCATTGAATTAAAAATTTAAATCTCATTAAATATTTATTAACGGATCTTTCAGAATTTAATCCAACATTAATATTATAATTTATTATATTAATAATTAAAAATCCCTATTTAAAATTTATTAACTCATCACCAATTAATAATTATTATTATTATTATTATTGACGTTCTCCATGTTGACCATGTCTGACTGCCATTACGTCAATGCAGTGGAGCCTCCAATTACATGTCTATTACACAGATAATTTATTATTTATTAAAATTTAACTAAATCTAAAAGAAAACATGCACCTCCCCTTATGGAATTAAATACATTCAATTTTATTTCTTTAATTTCCCAATAATTTAATTAAAAACATTTAATCTAATCAACACCAAAAAATTTCATGCCACCATTATCAATTATTATTATCAAAAATTATTATTATAACACGCGTCGTGTTTGACCACATCAAATTTTACAATGTAATGGACCGGAGAGGTCCGGTCCATTACAACACTAAATGTATTTGTTAACCATGTCATGGGTGAATATTGTTTCATCAAATTACCATGAAGGAAATTTTAAAGATCTGAAAGGTATGTTGACCACAACACCTATCCTCACTTTATAGGTGTCTGGTAAATATTATACAATATATTTTTATTTTTTTAGATCTGGAATCAGAAGAGTTTTAATAAAGGATGATAATGTGTTTTCTTAATGATCAAGATTTATAATATTTCATGAAATGAATTACCCTAATCATGATCTGGAGTTATCTTCAATAGTAAATTCTCCATGATACTAGAAGAATTATCAAACAGGTGAGAGGTTTTTTGTGTAAAAATATCAGAATAAACCCAATTAAATATTTTATCAGTAGGACCTAAACCCTCAGTAGAGGAGGTGGGATGAGTATGTTTAGTATTTTTACATTTATTTGGTTGATACATCATACATGGAAAAAATCATTGACAATTAATTGAGGTCATAGAAATGTGAAGAAGAATTGTGGTAGCCCTATGATGGGTGGAAAGTTATTTCCCTATTTGAATACATGCATTTTGATGTTCATGAATCTCAGGGATGTGTAACAATAAATGTAACATATATTTTAAATTTTAATTTGTGAAGTATAATTATTGAGTAGTTATCTTATATGGAAGGATTTTTTGGAGACACAACATATGTGGTGGGGATACACCATCAGAACAATCACATGGTAGTGAAAATTCCCCTATATTATGTGGCCATGTATGTGTTCTTAGGGATTTCATGAGGATATGATGAGAGAGTATCATGATTCCCTAGGGTAAATACATCATGGTTTGATAATGTTGTATCATGATCAACATAGAGAGTACTGGTGGCATGAAATTAAGAAGGAGGTATAAGTCTTTTTGAAATATGTATCACTAGTCAGCAGGTGAAAGTATATAATTAGAGGCTAGATTGGAATTTGAACCCATTGCCCATTTCTGGGTGGAAATGGGATGTTGTCATTATGGATTTTATGAAAGGATTACCCATGAAATCCTTAAACAATGATTTTTTATCAATGATTTGGGAATGAATGAAAAAGGTATCCCACTTATCTTCTATTATAGAGAGGTTCACAATTAATGTTCTTGGAAGTGTTTACAAGTACTAGGTGTTTGGGGTGCATGGTGTTCCAAGCAGTATAAATTATGATAGAGATTATTTTTTCACATAATGTTTCTAGAAGGTTATTTTGAAGGTTAGGAGATCAAATGTTCTTTTGATAATGACATAACATACTTAGACAGAGGGCTAATATAAGAGGACTATTAATGTTCAAGAGGACATGTTATAGGATTGTACTCTAGATTCTAATGGGTCTTGGGGGAAGCATATGGAACTCTTGGAGTTTTAATATAATAATTTATTACATGATCCTATCCAGATTGAACGTTTTGAGGCTTAATAAGGTATGCAATTTTGGTCACATTTTTTTTGGTTCGAGGTAGGTGGGCTAGTGCCAGTTGGACCTAGTCTCATGCATGAGATGTATGGGTAGTTTCAATTTATCTAGAAGTAGTTGGTGATCATAATGGGTAGATACAAATCCCATGTTGACCAATGGAGATGACCTTTAGAGTTAAAGGATGTTCATCATGTTTTCCATTAGGTGGAACCTTGGGTGGGGAAATTCTATATCATAAAATAATGAAAGATAGATCCTAGGTTTGTCGGGACGTTTGAGAGAGTGGACATGGTCAGTCTTGTGGCGTACAGATTATCAGCTCCACAACAGTATAGTTGTATGAATGATGTGATTCACATGCCCCAACTTCAAAGTTATTATTCATATCCTTCTTAGGTGATAGATTTAATAGGTGTCAATCATATTTTTGATGTTACCTTTTTGGATATGATGATATGGATTTTGGACCATTGTGAGAATTATCTATGGTTTAGGGTGATTTTTATGGTTCATGTGGAGTGGAAGCATGGGTGAGTTCAAGAGGAGACCTAGGAGAGGGGGTCTGATATATGAGTAAACTGGCCTGAATTTTTCATCAATACCCCATAGTAATTTTAGGAGCATCTTAGGTATGAGCTGTTATATATTGGAGATGTTTTAAGATCTCACATCTTTCTATGTGTGTCCCACTTTGAGTTTTTCATTTGATCCTTTATGGTTGAGTCTTTTTTAGAGATATATTGTTTTTTTGGAAAAAATGACATTAAGTATGAGGATTTATGTATTTAATAATTAATGGAGTCCAAATATAATTGTGTCAAATTATAGTATGACAATTTACATGACTGGAAGAATTTGGAGGTGTTCGGATCCGTATGTAAGTAAAAGGGTGGTGAAAGTATTCTACTGAGAAATAAATTCGATGTAAAGGTATTACATGCCATGGAAACTTCTCCAGAAACATGTCATGAAAAAAATATTGGGTTGGAACTATTATCAAATCATGTAAGAAATAAAAATTGTGTAATGTTCAAGCTAGTAAAATAATAATTCGAGGTGTTGCGTTTTTCAGAATGTGCCTCTAAAAATTATTACACAACATGTAATTTCACGACCCGTAGTTTTAAAAAAAGTTGTGTGGATGATTTTTTTATCATCCTTTAGGTATCATCTTCATCTTGAACATAGAAAATCTACTAGGAAATTTCGTAGTCCACCTCTAGATTCTGTCTATCCCAATCAAGAATCTAATCCCTAGTGAGTGGTTTAGGTTAGGTTTTCCCTTCTATCCTATTGATATACATCCATTACAATGTAACATATGATCTATGAGTGTGGTTTTTTTATGATCCATTATGATAAAATAACCTTAATTTGATCATCTTCACCTTATTTCATGATGGAAAATCCTACTGAAAGCATTGATTTAATGTCAATAAATGATATGGGGTCTAAACCATAACCTTATGGTTTTATTTTTGTTAAGAATGATAAATTTTTAAATTTCACAAATATCATGTGATAAATAAAAAAAATGGTGAATTGAATTATTCTTCTGGATCCCTTTGGATCCAGCTGGATATTGAATTGTCTTTGGGCTACCATTCAGGTGAGCTAACCCTTGCTTATAAAGGTAATTTTTAATGAAAAAAAGTGTGTTTAGAATTAAATGTATTTTGGGCGTTTCCTTGATATATATTAAAGATTTATTAGATGGATTATTGAAGTGACTGATGTGTTATTTTTTAATATAGAATTATAAATGAAATGTTAAATTTAATGATAGATATTAATTTTCATAATTAACCATTAATTCATATGATATGACATTGTGTTATCCATATTTTAATGAAATTGTTGTCATTTCTATGATGTGATGATTATATGGGGAATTAAACTAGTTTGATTAATGTAATTATTTCAAGGTTCTTTATCCTAGTTTACACACTTTAATTTTTATATATTGAGATATGTCTTGAGACATGTAGAAATGATTATATAATGGACTATGCCTAGTGAGACATGATGAAATTCATATATACTGAGCCTATCTCTAAGGCATGATGAAATGATTTTATATAAATATTTTCCGTGACGCATGTTGAAATTCTTATATACTTGTATGAAACCCAATTAAATGTTGAAATTATCATATAGAGTGTTCTAACCCATATTTTTGTGATTTATACAATTTTTTTTTGGTTATGGTTTTGTTGGAATGGTTGTGCGACATGATCAAATACATTATAGCATGGTATCAAGGAATGTTATGTTTTACTAGGGATATATAGTTATGGTTAGCATGGTTTCGAGACATGATAAAATATATTATCGAATGGATTCAATGAACATTGATGTTGAATAAATTTAAATTTTTTATTTATTAATACTCTTTGTATTGAATTATTTAACTAACTTATTATCATATCGGTTATATTCAGACATGATGGTGTTAACCTACTAAGTTATAATAACATCTTATTGTTCTTTCATTTGGTACCCAATAAAATTACATGGATGAAGGATTGTAAAAGAGCATGAGACCTTACTGATGATTATTTTCTTACTAGGTGGGATGGAGTTTGGAGACAGACCAACATATGGTTTAGGATCAGGGACTTTTCAGTATTTTTTGATTCTTGTACTCTTATATTTTTTTATTAGTAATATATTAAATTTTAGTGAAATTCAACCATGGAATTAAACTTTTCCTTAATTATTTTATTGGGTTATTCATTTGGATTTTATTGTTTAGTTTCTCTATTTATTATATCATTTTCTTTATTTTTTCACAATGATACTTATTTATTACTATTATATGATTTTTTCCCCTATGTTATAACTCTATATACATGGGATATAGTCCCCCAATATACATATAAAACTCCAAATTCTAGTTGAAGGCCTCTAGAATATTGGGAGGCATGCTTGATGTCTCAAAACAAACCCATTTCATCCACGTAAAGGAGTGTCAAATCGGGGGACGTGATAGGTGGCACATACCTTATCTCTACTAGAATGCTATTGTTCTATGAATTATTATTTTTTCAGGTTTCATAACCTCAAAATAATCCTCGTGACCCTTATGAAGTGATCTTTGTTGGTGATGTCGATATTGAGGCCAATGTATCATTTTAGGAGCATCAAATTCGTGTTGTAGATCATAGTCAGAGTGTTTTATAGGGAAAGACCAATCCCTTAGTCTGAGTGTTGTAGAAGCATATTCTTGCCGAAGGGGGACCATGGCAGTAGGAATTTGATATATGTATATATTGGATCGTCCTTTTCAACTCAGAATCAAAGTAATATTTTGGAGTGTGTTTGTACGAAAAAATATTATAAAGCGGGGGATATTTTAAGATCTAAAACTTTCATGAGATGTATCGTACATCATTTTATTTATTTCATACCATATATTTAATATCCTTTTTGGTTCTGGATTGTCTCATATGGGTTCATGTATGTTGTTGATGTTTTTTAGGGTTTATCGAGAGTGCATGATTAGTGTACAGATTTCCTAAACCATGTGGCTTCCTTCTATGAAATTGTGCAAGGAAAGAAAGTGGGGACTATGTAGGATCATAGTTGGAGCATGATGTTGGATAACCTAAGGGATCTAAGGGGTAGTAATGGAATTATTAATTGATGTGAATAACATGGATGGTACATAGATTGCGTAACCGTGAGATATCTCTATTTGAGTTTTTGTCTTCAGATAGTAATCACAACACATTAGGTGCACAATTTTGAAAACCATGTGACCTTATTCTGTATTGTATAGTTGGAAGCCCAAATTTCATTGATGTAATCCAAATTAAAGTTTTAGGGCCTATTTTCACTATTATAATATATTTAAGACCAATTTTTCCACAAGTATTTTTGGGTGATTTCCTTTGATCATCAAACATGTATTAGGCGACAGGAATACTGTTGGAGGTATATATTCTCTAGTAAGTCTCTATTATTGGTCGTTATTCCTTGGTATATTTTTTTCTTCATCATAAAATCTAATATCTAATATAGTATAGATATATTTTGTGTTCATTGAGGATAATTTTGAGGTTTTATGGTGGAATCTATTCATGGAAATGATATCTCAGCCCAAATCTTTTGGATCTCAATGTCTTTCTTCCTTATTGTCTGTTCTATATCAAACGAAATGATATGGTTATTTGAGAATCATTAATAATACTAAGGTAGGTTTTCAATATCTTATTTCCCATAGTCTTGATTCCTTACACATGTATGAAAATTTTCCATTATGTTTTCTTTGTTGTAAAATTATGATTTACTCAAAAAAATGAATTGAACCATATCTGAATTATGAGTAGCAACATAAATCCCATTGTATCCATTGGAGATTATAAAACCAAGCATAATGAAAAATATAGGGGTGTTCAAATTTCAATGAAATGATAAATATTGAATGAAAAATGGAAATATTGTGTTAATAAAATTGAACTAAATCCTTAGTGCATGGTTTTATAATGGTATTTAAGGGTTTTTTTGTCATAACATTGAAGGGAAATTGTGTTTTTTAGTAATTAATGATAAATAGATAATTCAGTGTTTGAAAATGTTGTTTCTTAAGTTTAAAATATTGTACCGTGGTTATGTTTGATAAATCAAATTGTTCTCTATGTTATTAATGTTTGATAAGAAGGTCACAAAGGTTATATCATCATATATATATACATGAACAATGAGATGTGGGTTTTATACTGATGCTTCTCATTCATGGCGTTCCAAAATATTTCTCTAGTTCCCAAATGTATACATATGAATTTGTGTTGGAATAATGCTCCATTTACAAGATATTTCGGTTCTAGAAAGATTTTAAATGTACAAATGATATTGGTGTTGGAATGATGCATCATGTAACCAATATAATGATGTTCGAACAATGCATCATGTATCCATGAAAAGTGTACCAGGACCGATGCTCCAAGGCACCAAAATAAAATTCTATTGGAATTCCTTTTAATAATGAAATACCATTAAATAATTATTTATAAAAGTCATACTGTGTATGGATCAGACTCTAGCATGGTCTGAAGAAGTTATTATTAGCTTGGGAGTCACCACAGTGCCAACATACAATTTTGATAACTGAAGAATAGTAATAAATATTAAATGTGTTTATTTTTATCATTGCATTTTATTCTTTATACAACATCACGCACAATTATAAATGGGATATTAAATTAGAATCCATTGGTGGTGGCCTATTGAGTCGTACTCACTCCATAATTGGGCGGCCAATCGGTACCTGAGTTGACATTATTATTTTAGGTGAGGATATAGGAAATGACCTAGGATATGAGGATGAGTCTCGATGGAATATTTAGCATGTGTGTGGGAATCAAAAATTATATTATGACCCACCTATAAATTTTCGATGGGTCATTATTTTGGGTGTTCATTTGATGCTAGACACTTATATGGAATGACATATTTACTTGTTTGGTTTTAGTTATATTTATTATTTTGGGATTATAGTTTGGTGCGTTGTCTTTATTGGGAATTTTTTATTTTAATCTTGGTTATTATATTGTTATTTAGAATTAATTTGAAATATTTATAAAGAGGGTATAGTCTCCCCACAATCCTTATTAGACCATAACATCTAGTTGGAAGCCTTTTCCATATTGGGATATCTACTTGAGGTCATGTAATGAACTATCTCAGGGTATTTTTTTTTGGAATCTTGGTCAGGATACTATATAAATTTTCATTTATCAACAATAAATGAAATTATAAATAATTTGTAGATTGTTTGTTGTTACATATTTCTTATATTTTTTTCATGAAATGTAAAACACAAGGGAATAATCTATGAGACATATATAAAAATTAACAATAAAAATCTATGTATAAGATTTATAAATTTATCCTAAAAGAAAAATATCTGATAAATCATTATGAAAAACATAACCTGTGGCTAAACCTATTTCCTCAACTATGGATAATGAGTATCTTTAACAATTGATTTATCCTAACTTGAATGATGAATGAATGAGAAAACCTAATATTTATTTAATGGATTTAATTTTTTCTTTAACATTGTATAATAATATGTTTATATTTATACATTGTTTTTAATTTAAACTATTTGATCAATCTTACAAAATTATCTATGAAAAAATAAAATGATCTCATATGAAATGATTCTTTTATATCTATTAATTGTTGATGAATTTATTTTTTTATTTTTTTATCCATAATACATATAAATTTATGATAAAGATTAATAATTAAATATTGAAATGATCATGAGACTTTATGGTAAAGGGTAGTTTATCAAATAGAATGTAAACCAATGTAGACCCCATGGTAACTCCATTTTTTGACTTTGTTGACACATAAACAATATCTTGTGTATATCATCATATAGGGGTTTATCTGTGTTTCAATTCTTGAACAACTTCACCAAGAAGAACTTCATCCTTCAAATAATTATACATACTCATAGGTGAGGGGAAATGGGGCTAAGGTAAAAATTTAACAAATTAATATAGTCATAAATTCCCCAAAAAATGATAAAGGATAAAACATAAATACTATCATATAATAATAAAACTAATAATTATTATTACATATATGGATAAATTAAAATAATTATAAATAAATATATATATATATAACCATACCCTAGCCACTTTAAACTCATGATCAGTCACTTTGCATTCATAATTAAACAAATTAGTAAAAACACCATATTTTATAATGTTGAAGATCATAGAGTAGGATTATTATATTGTTTGCGGGAGTTTGATATGACCAAATACATGGTAGGGATCATGTCAGATGGACAACGAGTGGGGGGAATGTGAGTGATACTCCTTGTATGGTTGAGGTCTAACACAACTAGTAATATTTTTTATTATAAGATATTATATATCAAATGATTTTTAGGAGATGGATTATCAGTAAAAAAATTATTTCACAAACTAGAGACCCAATGAACCATAATAATTCATTTTTAAATTATTTATATTTATATTTTATTTTTAGGAATTATTTAAAGGTGTTTTTACATGTTATAGGTAAATAAGGTGTGGAATGGGTTTGCATACTGTGAAACACAGTGGGTGTTCTATGCAGCCTTTGTTGGTTTTTTGACCTGGATAGGTCATTCAAGTTGAATGAATCCCATGAAGAAATTTTCAGGAGGTTTAACTATCATAAATCCTCATACATAGTAATTTCATCTTCTTAGAGGAATATTCATTACCTTACATAAACACATGCATGGGGATAAAAAATTAATACTTCACTTGGAAACATGGATACATAAAAAGAAAGTCCATAAGTGATTTGTGTCATCTACCACTTTTTCCTTCATAAATAGAACCCTACTTATAAGTTTCATATATAATACCATTCATTATAATGTATGGAAAATAAATAAGAGAAAGGGTGATCTTAGATGCCCTATTAGGTAAATAAGGTACATAATAATATATCATGAACATAAGGGTATGAGAACCTTAGAGTAACATTTAAAAACCATACATTGTATATCATATATCATAAAATTAACTCATGGTATAAATATTGGCTTTTCTAAATACCTGATCCATGACTGAATCATATAACATGAACCATTAGAGAATATGATTATCAAAAGACAATGTTTTTTGGCATATAAAACAGTAAAGAAAATCATTTCTTTAGTAGTTAGGGTATCATTGAAAAGGATATCATAGTAGAATCGGTTAACTCCCCAAACCATCATAGTAGTAAACAGTCACTCCCAATACAATCAAATTGGACAAGGGCCCTTATTTAACATGATTCACTTCCCATTCTATCCCTATTTATCTAATGTGATATCAATATTTACTCAATGCATTAGAGGGAAATAACATTACCACTCATTTCATAATTATTGTAATACATATTTGTGACAAAATATCATAACTAATTTCACATATTAGAACCCATGTAATAAAATGGTTTTTATAATAATTTCATCATAACATTAAATATGTAAAGGAAACATATTACATAAACATTTCATCATTTTATCAAAGCATAACCCATAGAAATGGAAATCAGATTCATTATAAATTTTTCACGGTATAACACATGGAAGGGAAATGGGTTTCATAAATAACTTATCATTATAAGCATCAAACATTCAGAAAAATATTTAGAATTATATCCTTAGACCATACCCCCAGTAAATCATAAGTGACATCATAGGACATCATATTAAATGAAAAATCAATTTGAATGAAAAATGACATGGATATTTTCATGAAGAAAATATATTTTACCCTAAGGATATCCCTTTTTAAAAATTATGACATTTTAATAACACTTTTCATTGATAATAACATTAATAAAATATATTGGTTTCTTTGAAAACTATTTAAAACAATTTTTTTTGATAAATATACTTCTGGGTTTTGAAAATAAATTTTTAAAAATTAAAATGTCATAAAAAATGTTTTGGAAGTAATTTTATTTAAAAATAAACTTCTAAATTTATAATTTAAGATTTTAAATAATTAATTTTTTATGGTGGAAAATAAGTTTCATGTCATGATCATTAAAACAATGATTTGTTTCACAATTTCGTTAAAAGGAAAATGGGGATAGTTTTTTTAAAAATACATGATGATTCCTTATAAAAAACTTTTATAACATAAATAATGGGATAAAATGTCTTTAATAAATCATTCAAATAATTTTCCTTAATTTTTTTCTTAACATTTTTTGAAATCATGGGTTTTGATGAAAAATAATTTTCGATCAAAGAGAGAAATAAAGAAAATTTTTATTAAAAAAATATATTTTGAAGTATTGAGTACAAAAATAGATGAAAATTTAAGGGAAACATGTATCCTCATGAAAAAAATATATTTTAATAAGATACATGTGATTCCTGAGAGATAGATCATAATATTTCATTATATGAATCATAAACCATAAACAAATCTTGATAAATATTGAAATTGTACAATAAAACCATTACAACTTTGGTAAAATTAAATAAAAATACCAATGAATAAATAAAACTAAATGATAGTTAAAATATCTGGGGAATAAATAATTTCGTGAATCTATTTTTCAAACGGTCTATATATACACCTTATAAAATAAATAGGTGGTGGATTTGGAACATGTCTCATAGAATCAAAAAGTGAGATGAAAATCCCTTACCGCTTAGTAATATTTTTGATCATAAGACACAATAAGGGAAAAAATACAATTAATCATTAAATATAATTATAAGAATTTTATTTATGATATAAAATGTTAAATGGTCATTATAAACACTATAAAAAATAATGCAGCGTCGATTTTTCATGTCTCCCAAAAATAAACGTGGGATTATAAATCTTTTACGTTAACTATAGAATTCATTTAAGAAAATTATAACTTATTAAATAATAAATATAATATTTTTTATTAATATATTAAACTTCCATATTTATATATATCATGCCATATATGATTACTTAGGATGTTTTATATCCTGTTTATTAGAAATTCCTTGTTGAAATCACATTTTTGATAATAACCACTTTGTTTTTCATGTATGTTTTAATTTTTTATTTTCAGTACTATTACATTGATGATGGTAAAATAATATCCATAATTTTATCCATAATATAAATAATATACATATATATATATATTCATAATATTTTTATTTAGGAAAATCTATAAAATTTAGAGATAGAAAATTTAATATTTCATTCATGGAGATGGCAGGTCGTACATAAAAGGAACATGTTTCCATTTTTAGATGTATTTAATGAAATAAATGAAATTAACATATTAAAATTTCATAACAACTTTTATGTAATATATATAACATATTTTTATGGATGAAGATCTGCATTACCTTTAATGTGAAGCATATGTGAAGAACAAATTACATCACTTTTCGAGATGGTAGTTCACCGTACATGCGAGCGATGTTATAAATTATCATGGAATTGAATGAAAGGATGTATACATGATATAATATTTCTATATATATTAATATTTTAAAATTATCATATAAATTTATTATTCAATCATTATTACCATCCAAATAAAGTGTATAAGAAAATTACATTGCAAGAGTTTGTGGAGTGGTAGTCCACTATAAAGAAGAGAGATGTTATTTTTTCCATTGGGGTTTTAGGTAAAAATTTATATTTTATATTATAATTATATGTTTTAAATAATATCATAAATATAATATATAAAATATAAATCCATCATTAAATCCATCCATTGGGGGTGGTGATGAAAAAGGAATAACTTTTGTTTCTCGAGGTGGTAGTCTGCCACTCACATGACTGATTAATTTGTACCCTGTTTAATGGAAGAGGTGATAGATTTAGGTTACTATTATAAAATATTATAATATTCTTATATGTGATATACTTGTGTTATTATTTTAACATATTTTAATAATTTAATAAGAAGTGGAAGAAGAAGGAAAACAAAAAAACAAGTTTAATAATATTACCTCTTCTTCGGAGAGCGTCTTTAGATTTACACATAATGCTTTCATAGGATGGATTCATGAAAAATATAAGGAACATAATATTAGGGAAGAGACTTATAGAAATTATGTGGATTGTTATTTCCTGATTGAGTGGTTTTTCTATTTTTAAAGATGATGGAAGTGGGGTGGCCTTTTATAAATGAGGTGAGTCGCACCCTAGTAACATTTGAATGGAATAAGGTATACCAAGGGTTTTCACTTGAAATAGGGATCCATAAATTTCCATTAAATAACATAAAATATATTTCATTAAAATAATACTATTATATGGGTTTTGGACAAATTATGGGTCATTTTTAACACTTATTGTATTAATTTGACTCCCTGTAGACCAGTTTTTATGTTAATCACAATAAAAAATATTTACTATTTTTACAATTAAATATGGTAAAAAAAGAATTTGAACTTATTAGAAAATATAAATTATTATAATTCATAATATATAATAATTTTTTCTATATTAAAATCATATTATTGGTAATATTTAATTTAAAATAAAACCCATATATATGATCAGAAAATTTGTTTTCAAGGGAAGAATTCATAAGTAGAGTGAGTTTTAATATAAAAATGCATTATTAAAATTATTAAAAAAATTATTTATATTAATAGATATATAATTTTACTAATTTTACTTATAATACCACTTCGATATTTTAAATATTTTAATTATTTTAAAATAAATGTAAATTTTTAATAAAAATATGTATTTTTTATAATTCAAAAAAAAATTAATATTTTCAGAAATTTACAAAAAAATAACTCAAATGTAAATTTGAATTGATAATTTCAGAAATAAGACAATTTTTTAAATAAATTTTCTAAAATTAGGAAAAATTTATATTAAAATAAGTGCACAAATAATGAGAAACTATCTTTAGAAAAATATTTTTTTTAATTGTAAAATATGACCTATTATTATCTACTCTCTAGAAAACACATAAGTTGAATAATAAAAATATTATTGATTATTAAATATATTAATGTAATTAAAATTATTCACAATCTGTTATTTTTTAAATTTATTTATTTAAAACACATTTTTTCACAGAAAAATACTTTTTTAACAAAAAAAATTTATTATTAAGGGTTTTTATTTTAATTTATAATTAATTGGTTACTAAAGAATTTAATACATATAAATTAGAAATGATTATACTTTAATATTTTATATAATCTTATTCATACCCTCCATTCAAAAGTCTATGTGATAACTATCATTTTAAATATTAATATTTTTGTTGTATCTAATTTTTTATATAAACTTGATATTTCATGTGACACTTGATAAACTCATTTTTTCATGTAGGACAATTCAAATATTTTGTTCCAAAAAATTCAATAAAAAATGAATGTTATGTGTAAAAAATATATAGAAAAGTTTAAATTTAGATGAAAAAATATTAATTTAACAAAAAATTGTGTTCCACATTCTAGAACCCCTAAATAAATTGTGTCCTCGCAATTTGAACTTGTTCTTGATAAAAAAAAAGATTAACATCTAAAAATCCTATTTTGGGAAACCCATATCTTAATATGGTTAAATAAACATAAATTTTTTAATAGTGAAAAGTAAGTGAAGAGGTCGCCTACAATGACACCTAACATGGTTTTCATATAGGATTACGTTGATGGGTAGTTAAAATAATGACATAGAAGAAAAAACTATTACCTAAATATAGATTGAGTGTTATAGAGAATATGGTCATGAGAAAGTTAAAAACCAAATAACCATATTCCTGTAAAATGTAAAAACACCATCAATTCATCATAAATGAAGGTAAATGTATAAAATTTTATTTCAAGAAACTTTTCTCAAAGTCGAAGAATTTTAATGAGAAGATATACATAATTTCATTGCATTTCATATGCACAATATCATCCTTTGGTTTCACCCTGCTAAATTTTATCATCATCACATACTCTAATAGTTTAATTTTTCATTTCCAATGCACTGAAGGATAATAAAATCCATAAAATAATGGTAATCCACTCATTATATTTCTATTTATCATAAAAAAATTATGAGAACAATTTATCCAATTTGTATAAATCATCATATTGTGAAATAATAAATTAATCTATGAAACCACATAAAACATTAAAAATAAACCAGTCCATAAATGGTTGACCTTAATGAAATTCTAAAATTTAAAATTTAAAAATAATGTTACTAAATTAATCAAAATAAACATAACATTAATCCTCTTAGTATCATAAATTAGCTTTTAATTGTCACATACCAAATATTTGAAAACCTTAGTAATATATTATCTTCAAACATTGTAATATAAATATTACTATAAAACAATATAAAAAACATCCACACTTACTCATTTATTGAATAAAACCACATATTACTGTATATATTCTATAAATATAATAATTATATAATCTTCATCAATGATAACATCAACTAGTTTGTCGAAATATAATTATTCCTTTCAAAGGTCAGCATTACAATACAATTTATATTATTAATACCCATTATCTCTTTATCTCAATATCATTACCTAAACATTAGGATCATGTTAAGAGTTATCTTCCCTTAATCATGTGTTTTTTTTTGTAAAATATCTTCTTAGCATTAAATCAGTAGTCTAGTTCATATTAATAAATCAATATATTATTTTTGGATTCATAAAAAATTACTTCTAATGAATAATTATTTTTTATTTCATGATTCATGAAACATAATTCTTTAATTCCAATACATAAAAACTTTAATCATTCCACTTCCATCTCAAACAATTATCTTGGCTTCATCATCTTATTCTTTAATTCGCATTCCTAATAGTATGTGATATAAATCATTTTTTAACAATAATAAACCTCAATTTAATTATCATTCTTACATATAATATAAAATTTTTGTTAGAACAACCCATACCTTTTATATTTTATTCATATTCTCATTATCATCAGAATTATAACCGTTACTCATCATATTCTCATTATCATCAGCATTATAACCGTTACTCATAAAACCTTTCTCAGAAATATCAATGAACTCATTCCTTCTCTTCTTTGGTGTGTCTTATTTTTTATAGGTGAAAGTTATTAATAATATATCGTGATAATTAATTAGGCATAATAAAAGTATCCTTTACTACATGCATCATCCCGTTTGATTCTCATCAACATAAATTCTATCATGTTTAAGATTAGTTTATTTCCTTCTAGTTCTCTATTTTATTAAAACAAAAAACCATAGTGTTCATAATGATATTCATTGTGGGAAAGCAAATAATCAAGAAAAATAAATTATTGGATATATGAATCATGAAAAGTTTTTATTAATCTCTGAATCCATAGATGTATCCAAGTCTATTCACAGTCATAATAATTTTAAATATTTAATGATGGTTCATAAAGTGTTTTTTAATTATTAATGTGTATATATAAGGATGTTCAAACTAGTGTGATACATGGCATGTTCTCGTGCACCAGGTGATGATTGAGTCCATATCAATACATCCTCTTCATATTTATTACCCCTAGATGCCTGGGTGATAGATCAACATACCATGTAGTATGAAAATATAGATGTAATTTCTTTCATACCGCTTCCTCTATCCTTTATCAAAATTACAGTATTTTTTCATATAATTTGTGACATACTATTATTTATGAATAGAAATATCCTTATACAAATCCATAGGGATATCACTAATGTTTTCATATACTAGTTTTAATATATAAACTAAACCTATCCTTTGATACCAATTGTAGATACCCAAAGTTATAATTCATAGTCATTACATATTTTTAGCTAAATATTTATTACATTACATAAACAATCAACCAAGGATCATAAAGGTTAAGTTACTTCAAAAACATGGAAACAAAAAAAGTGTTCCATATATGAGATACTTCATATTTCACCTTTTTTCATAAATTTAAACCATCATAGACATACCATACAGAATATGATTCATCATATTCTAGATAAATGAATCATAAGAAAGTGTGAGATCAGATACTCAATGAGGGTAACCCAGGTAGAGAGAAATGTATAATGAGAATAAGGGTATTAGGCATGAAAATATCATTGTAAAACCATACCCATATCATATATCATAAATATATGTCATGTAATTTGTCTTGTTCGTCCATAATACATATATCATAATGGAATAAAAGAATATAAACCATTAGAACTTGAAAATATCATAACACTCAGATTTAGGGCATACACAATAGAATATAAAATATTTTAATTATTAGTTGAAGATTTATTTCCAATAATATTATATTTTATATTTTTCACACCGCTAAACCATTTTATGAGTCAAGTTTTACTCCCAATATTGTCACGGTGCAAAAATTCCTTAAATGAACTAGCCCCACTCTCAATTGCAGTCTAGTTTATATCATAATGTATTAATATTTACACAATGAATTATATTTAAATATAGGAACAAACCAAATTAGAATGAATATAATATATATGTGAGCAACAATATCATAAAATAATTCATCATATCAAATACCATTAAACTATGTGGGTTTCATATACAGATCATCGTATCATAACACGTGGAAAATAAATAGGTTTCACAATCATTCCAAAATTATATCAATGTATAAACCATGGAAATATAATTAGGGTTCATAGAATTTTATCATGTTATAATCCAAGGAAGAGAAATGGGTATTATAAATAACATTTCATAATAAACAGAAACCATATAGAGAATGAATAATAATGGTATCCATGAATCATATCCCCTATAAAGAAAAAGTAACATCAACAGATGTCATTTTAGATAGAAAATAATTTCCGAAGGAAAATAATTTGGGATGTTTCTTGATGAATATTGAATTAAAACTTTTAAAATCATTTTTCAAAAAATAAATCATTTTCAAAATCCATTTCATTAAAAATATAATTGTCATCATATAATGGAAACATTTAAAATCAATTAAGACATTGCTTGATGAAAATATCCTTTATAGTTTTAAAATAATTTTTTTAAAAGAAAATAAGAATAAAAAATGTTGGAAATTAGTTTCATCGAAAATATAAATTGTATATTATAAATGAAGCCTTAAAATACCGATCTATTCATGATATTGTGAAATATTTTTTATATCATACATGTGAAAAAAATAATCCTTTCCCATTTTTGGTAAAATCCAAATAATTATTATTTTTTTAAAATGACATAGTCATTACCTTTAAATAAATTTATAAAAGTAAAACATGGTTAAAAATGTATTTATTGAATACTATTTTGAATATTAAAACATTTTTTTGGAAAATTTTTATGGAATAATGGTTTTGGATGATAAAAAGAATTTGGAATAAAGAGATAAATAAAGATTATTTTTCATAAAGGTATTATTTTAAACTCGAGAGAACATAATGGGAGGAAAATTAAGGGAAAACATGAATTCTAATGACATAATTATTAGAGACTAGAATAAATGTTACTTTAGTGATAGATCATAATATTTCATCAATGGAAGAAAAAACATAAACCATCCTGATAAATTATGAGATTATACAATAAAATCATTACTAGTTCGTTAAAATTAAATCACAAGACAAATGAAAGAATAAAATTAAATGTAAAATAAAATTTCATGATAATAAATAAATTAATGATATTAAATTTTATTGGTTCCGTATATACACTTTATAAAATAAATAGGTGGTCAATATGACTTGTGTCTTATTAATGTAAAAATAGATACATAAATCCCTCGCCGCTTTAGTAATATTTTGGATATTAGTCCTAAATTAATAATAATATAAAATGAAACATTAAATATCTTTAAAATATTTATATTCATGATATAACGATTTATAGGGTAATTATATGTAGTACACTAAAGAAACAAGTGATAATCCTGGATATGTCTCCCAAAAATCAACGACAGACAGGAAATTAAGTACCTTATTGATTGACATATTTTGTACATGTTCAACCCTATATTATAATAAATATAGTTTAATTAAAAGGAAATAAATAAACCATAAATATATATACAATACCATATATTATTTACGTTTTACCTTTTATTAAAGGTTTGTTAACTATTCCTTTATAAAATCATTTTTTAGATAATAACCACATAGTTTTTTGTGTATGTTTCCATTCCTCTTACTTTTATCATGGTTCCATCATATATATAATTTTTACCAAGATATAAATATTATATATATTAGGTATATAATTATTTATATAAATCCATAAAATATAGTGATGGAAATGAAATACACCATTCATGGAGATGATAGAACGTTTGTACACATGAACACTATTTCTATTTTCTCGAGAGACTTAATGAAGGAATAGAAAATAATATATTAGAATTTCACGATCATGTTTATGGCATATATATATATACACATAATTTTTTATATAAACCTATCCATATTACCTTCCATATATAATGTACTTGATGAAGGTATCACATCACTTCATGAGATAGTTGTCAACTTTATACACCACTGAGGTAATTGTATTTGAATGGAATGGAAGTTAAAGAGGTATATATTATATCATTAATATATATGTATAATTGTTTTTCAATATAATTTATATTTGTTTAATATATCCTTATTATCTTCCAAGTAAAATGATATGAAAAACACATCATATCAGTTCATGAGGCGGTAGTCCACCGTACTCATGAAGAACATTTTTTTTTCTAAATGGATAGAAGTCAATAAGGTAGAATTTGTATTATAATTATAAAAGTATAATAATATAATAAATATTATATATAATCTTTAAAACAATCATTATATAAATATGTGATATATGGTGACAGAAAATAAATAACATCAGTTCATGAGGCGATAATGTAATGACTTGGATTTTTGGTGTATTATTTATGGATATTATATGGATTATTTTAGAGACTATGTGCTGAAATGTTGTGAGAATATGAGGCCTTGTATGACCGAAATAAATTTTTGAAATATATTAAATATAATAAATAATAAAATTAATGCAATTTTCTGGAAAAATTTGAATAACCCCTGAATAAAGGCCCAAATCAGAAATCTAAGGGAACTATTTAGTTAAAATGTGAGTTTTAAACGATGAACAACTAAAATTTCTCATCACATGACCTTTGTGAAATAATTTTCATGGGTGAAAAATTAATAAAATAAATTATTTAAAGATTTTTTTTATATTTTGAGATGCAGTGACCCAGTTAATCTTTAAATTTATTGTTATAGGATTTCATAAGGATTTTACACTCAAATCTAGGAGATTAGAAAAAACTGTTGGAGATATTTTTCGGTTTATGATGAAGGATATTGATTAGATCATAAATTATTTCACCTATGGGTTTTATAGACATTTTTAACGATGGAAACATAATTTTTCTTCTTTAATGAACGATCAAAACTCTTGGTCGGATGCTTTGTTTTTTTATTTCTGTCCCATTTATTAAATCTTGGATAAATGTGGATCAATTCCATGAAGAAAACCAATAAAATCATCATCGACATAATTTAATTGAGGTAATTTTTTATTTAATTATTTTTATTTTTCCTCTTCATTTTTTCCATTTATAAAATTGGATTCAGGAAAAATGAATAATGTATGAGGTTTATTCCTAAAATTTTGTGTCTTTTGGATTTCTTTTTCCATTAATTTCACTACATTGTGGGTGTTTTTGTGGATTTTAATTCAAATTATACATGGAAGTTTATTAATACGTGAATTTTATTATAAGCAACATATTAATATTGTGGGTGCGGTTCATGATTAGTGGTGTGATCTAGGTGTGACAAAGCCAATGGATGGAAAGAGGTGGATTAGAATGAACTAGTAGTATATGTTAAATCCAATTTTGATGTTGAAGATAGATGGATAAATGAGGGTTTTTTACATGTAGATTCCATCCCTGATCCCAGTGATTGAATAATGAAATGGTCTAATGATCTAAAATTAATATATTCCAGTGATATTATTGGTTCTGGTGATGCATAGTTAAACATGGAAATGATCCCAAGAATTTTTGTATATCTCGAATAACAGGGCATGTATTTCAAGTTTACATGCAAGGTTCCCCCTTTGTGATAGTTCTATGGACTTCGATGATGTTAAATGTCACACGTTGTGTGACTCGATCACACACCATGTGGACCCTTCATGATATCTCAGTCTGTACTTCATGAAATTATCATATCTTCAAAAATGTACATAACCTATGGAAGAATGTGAACATGGACACAAACATGGCCAAGTGTACATTGGTCCAGATGAGTGTGTTGTTGTGACAAAAACAATTTATAGTTATTTAAATAAGATTCTGTAGTCTAAGATAGAACCTAGGTCATCTCTCATGGTGCATTGATTGGTTTTGAGTGTCTATTTTTAATAAAAATTACTAAAGAAGGGTATGGTTTAGAAATCATTTTTCATGAAATTAACATAATTAAAAGAGTTATAAAGCTGAAATAGTAAGTGGATGGTGAATAATATGATATAAATAAGTGATCATTTCTATGTTTCTACAAAACATTAAGAGTTCCTCATTCGTAATTGATTATTTGGTTTTAGTGTAATCCTTTGGTTGAGGGTTAACCAAGTCCTTGGGTACCGATAAGCCTCTTAAAATGATGTGATTAGAACTAAACCATGGCATTACAATCATTAAGTCAACTTACAGACCCATTTAGTGTTTTAAGGTTTGTAAAGGAACATTGATATATCAAATGATTGGGAAGGAAAAGGGTTCCTATGTTGTCCAATCGGAACAACACAACATACACTCTAAAAATCTCATACTAAGCGGTTATGTAATAAATGGTGTTTCAATTAAATGCATAAAAAATGAAAAGAAAAATATGATAAAACAATTAAACCCACAATATACACAAAAATAGTAGATAAATGTTTGTTGTACCTCCTTGTTCAAGTGTGTATCTCCCTCTCAATGATCACCCACCACTTAGATTGACATCGAGAGGATGAGGAAGCCTGGTTGTAACTCCTTTTTCATTATTTATCCCAAATAAGGATAAGGACCTCTTAAACATCAATGATGAGGGGGAGACTCATCTAGGACTCCAAAGTGGATAATTTTTTCTCCTATTTAATACTTTCCAATGAGGATCCCAGGGATCATTTTTATAGATAAAATAGAACATGGTTTTGAGAACCCAGTTTTTGAGATACCATTTGTGTCTCAGTTTTGGAATATTACAAAGAAAAATCAAGACTTGAACAAATGAGAAGAGTTTTTGAAAGTCCTCTTGACTATCCCCATTTTATCATTGGTTGCAAAAGTCATTCGAATTGGTAGATATAGTCAAAATACAGAACAAAACTTCTGAATTCGGGCAGATTCTATCCCCTGGACAGAATAGTTTGGGCGGCCAACTTGATGGCCAAATTGTGCTTTGTTTCCTTGATAATATTTTTATCCCATGATCTTTCTGAGGGAACATCAATTATTCTATGCATTTGGATACCTGTAATTTTTTTATTCTCAAAATTGTGTACAAATGTCCATGGGATGTCATGCGGTTTGTCCCATTTTTCATTTAGATCATCTCTAGGGACACCAATTCACCTCCACCATTAATGAAAATATCCAAACAAGTATAATTTACCCTTTTTAAAAGTGATAAAACCAAAATAAATTAATCAAAAATGAAGTGAAATTTGTTAATATACTTTAAATTTACAATATAAATTCAGTTTAATACAATGGTGTAAGGGTGGAAATGATACAGTGAATCACGGTACGATCACTCCCCCACACCTAAACATTTTCACTAATGGGAAAAGTTATATTTTCAGAAATTATGCATGTATATATTACCAAAATCATTAAGATTAAAAATTTGAGTAATTTTTCATACATTAAATTAATGTGATCAATTTCACACCACACTAAGGAGTTATTCCTAGTGAAAATGGAAATAGTTGTCTTATAAATAATATCATTGTGAAATTCAAAGTGATTCATGATACCTAATTGAGTATGAAATTCAGAATACAACCATGCCACTAACTCTTAATGTGTTTGTGTGAAAACCATTCCGTGCAATTATTTCCACTTTCTGTCCAAGAAATATATATTTTTTTAACATTTTTCATCTTAAATGATTTTTTCCACCGAACATTCACTACATCATTTGAAGTAATATTTCAAGAACCACTCACATAAGCATTCCTTTAAGTCAAACCATAATATCCAGACCTATATATCCCCATATTTTTTACACATCATCAATCCCCTCATTTATTAATTTTTTCAGAATATTTATTTGGAATAAATATCTCACTCATTTCTTAACCCTTGTATGATCATCTCAAAACACTAATTGTCATTGTAATAACAAGATTAAAGGATGAGAAGGATTGGTTTTTTACCTGACCAAGGCACAACCAAATTGTTTTTATTTTTTAGGGCGTACAATAGTCGAATATTAGGTACACATGCATAGGTCAATTTGGTACAGTACTAAAACGGATCAGATGAGGAATGAACATATGGAAATACCATTTTAAGATGAAAGATATTAACCTAACATATATTTACCTCTTATTAAGTTATAAATATTCAGACATTGTTGTTTGATGAAAAATTCATGAAGATATTTGTGACAATCTTTTCCGAAAAAACTACTCACAGAATGGGCATCAATCCAATCAAAGGATTCACCTAGATAAAACCATTTACACCATTAATAGCAAACCAATTCACTAAAAATCACTCCCTGATGTTAAATTCATACAAAAATTTATTCCATAATAGAGATAGGTTTTCATAAATTTTTAAATCAACATTGAATCAAAATTTTCAACATTGATTTTTAGTAAGTTCAATTATTTAGTGAACATAAGGGGGGAAAGGAAAAAATACTATAAAGAAGGTGAAAAAGAGAAGAAATAAGAAATAAGATAAAAATCCTAATGAAATTAACAATATGGGGAAAATTTTAAAATACCACAGTGAAGGAGAAAAAGATAAGAAAGGAAAAAATAATGAAAATTTCCATCTATCTGAGGAAAGTACCCATACCCCTCACACTAGAGTGTATAGTTTATTCATAGTAATAAAATATAATGTGGGAAGGAATGATAAAAATGGGTGTGTTTAATTGGTTTGTTTCTTCTTGATCATGGAGTACCTGCAATGAATACTCTAGAGGGGATTCATGGAAATGATTTAGCAGCTGCCCATTGACAGTGAAGGTTTTCTTAGATTCTTCATTTTGAACCTGAACAACACCAAATGGAGATACATTAGTAATAGTGTATGGTCCAAACCAATGAGAGAAAACCATACCTGGATGCAAAATTATCCTTTAATTATAGAGGAGGACCTTCTACACAATGTACAATTGATGATAAAGGATGAGATGGTAATGGGAATCCTTGGTTCCCTCCTTACAAATCCTAGAGTCCTCATATGATTCTATTCTCATTTTCTCCATCTCTATAATCTGCAACATCCTTTGATCACCTCTATTAGAATGATTATAATTACATTGTTTGATGGGCTACTAGTCCTAGTTCTCAATCTCAACAGGGTGGTGACAACTCGTTCTAAACACTAGATGATATGGTGACATGCCATTCGGGGTTTTGAAAGTAGTACGGAAATCCCATAATGAATCATCTAGTCTAAGACTCCAATATTTTCTATTGGGTAGAATCACATTTTCCATAGTTTGTTTTACATCATTATTTGACACCTCAGCTTGACTAATGGTATGTGGGTGATAATAAGTTGACATTTGATGCCCGAACTTATACCGATTAAATGGAGACTGTATTGTTATGTTGATGAAATGAAAACCCCAGTCACTGATGATGAACCTATGTAAGACAGACCTATAGAATATTAGGGTTCTAAAAAATTCCACAAATTACTTAGAATCATTAATCATTTTATCTCATGCTTCTACCCATTTTGAAACATAATCCACATCCAATAAAATGTATTTGTTACTAAATGAATTGGGGAACGGTCCAATAAAGTTAATTCCCTGGTCATTAAAAAGGTTATTGAAGAAGATCATTTTGGTGGCATCTAATTTGTTTTTGATACATTCCTCATTCTTTGATTGTGAGGAATTGATTTACAGAAGTCATGGGAATCCGGAAACAATGAGGGCCAAAAGAGACATGTATTGAGGACCTTGCAAGCGGTCCAATGGGGACCAAAGTGGCCCATATAAGAATGAGTGTGGAAGAACCTAAGGATGGACTGAAACATGCTATCAAGAACATAAATCCTGATGAAACGATCACTAAAACTATGAAAAAGGTATGGATAATCCCAAATGTGCCAATGGGACTCATGTTTTTGACGGTTGTCTGGGTTTTTTTAAATCAGTAGGAATGAAAGATGCTACCAAATAATTTAAAATTTCATCATGCCAACGATTAACATGGTGAACTCGAAACAACTTCTCATCAGGAAACATATCGTTTATAGTAATACATGTAGATGATTCAACGTATAAGGATAGGTGGATCTAACTGATATGGTCATTATCTTTAATTTCTAAATAGAAACCCTAAAGGGGGATCATACAGTGGATGAGAAGTGTTTTCGCTTCCTGTTTCTTAAGGGGATACCAGTGGGCTGCATGGTCTGAGAACACAATGAATTTGGACCCCAAAAGGTATGACCTGAATATTTTTAATGAAAACGCAGATGAAAGGAATTATTTTTCAGTGGTGGTGTAGTTTTATTGGGTAGGGTCACTGTTTGTGAGGCATTGGAAATGACATGTGGAGCTCGATCGACCCTTCGTGATAATCCTGCACCAACTGCATAGTTAATGGCATCACACATTATCTCAAATATTAAATCCCACCATAGTGGTTGGATTATCAGGGTTGATGTGAGACTCCATTTTAACATATTATAATCTTATTCACATTTATTATCAAAATAAATTCTTCTTCTTTTTGGAGTAATTGAGAGAGGGGGAGTGCAATTTTATTAATTTCATGAATGAAACTATGGTAAAATAAATCATGAACTAGGAAATACCACACATCCCATAATTTTTTAGGGAATGGAATAGAATAAATGAAATCCACTTTTGATTTATCTACTTGGATACCATCCCCAAAAAAGAAATTCCCCAAACCTATACCTTGTCCCACCATGGAATGGAATTTCTCATAATTGTATTCAAGATTCATTTCAATACAGTGATATAGGACTAAACCGAGATGCTCAATAATTCATCAAAAGAGAATCAATAAATAGTGAAATCATCAATGAATGCTTCCATGAAATTCCACAAGTAATTATAAAAAATACTATCCATGCATTGTTCAAAATAACCCAGAGCATTTCCCAGACCATATGGCATCCTCCTATATGAAAATTTGACAAAGGGTAAAGTGAAGGTCTCATATTCTTGGTCCTTGGGGGAAATATGTATATGAATGTATCCAGGATAACCATCAAGGGAATAATAGTGGGAATTACCCGCTAGGATCTATAGTATTTGTTCAATGAATGGAAAAGGGAATATGTCCTCCCTAGTGTGTTGGTTTAGTCGACGATAGTCTATACAAACATGCCAACTATTCTTCACATGATTTGGAACCAATTCATTGTTTTACTTTTTCATTAATATAAGGACATATTTTAGGAACTAGTTGAATAATACATAACCATTTCCTGTTAGAAATGTGGTAAATGATTCTAGAAGCTAATAATTTAGTTACCTCCTTTTTCACAACATCTATGAGTTTTGGGTTCTGTCAATGTTGTGACTGCCTCACTGGTTTAGCTTCATCATTTAACATTATATGATGTTTAAAAATTGATGGGATAATAACATGAATTTCAGAATTTTTCCATTCCAAAGATTATTTATACTACCTCAAACGTTAAATAATTCGCAATTCATGCTCAAGAGGGAGTAAAAGATAAATGATGATGGGATGCTTGTTTCCACTCTCAAGATATGAATATTTTAAATCTTGATGAAGTTTTTTTACTTCCAATTCAGTTTTATTTTTGATTTAATGAAGTTTGCATGAATGTGAGTGGTTTATAATCTTATATTAGTGATCAATAGTATCATCCATAGATGAGGAATTCACTTCTACAAGCCTAGTAGTATCATCGATGGTTATTAGATATTCAACGTTCAAGGAATTATCAGTTAATAAACATGCATGACAATTTTTTGGACCACTACAAAAATCAATGCAAGATTCATTACCAATGATTTCAATCAAGTATGAAAACATAGAAACAGGATCAGGTGAATGATTAAAAGAGTTTTCAGGGGAAGAGATCACATCAATTGAATTAATAGATAGAGAGGAATGTTCTTCTGGGGGGTTCTTCATGGAATAAAGGATGTTCAAGTAAAAAATGTCACCACCAAACCACATAGATAATGTTCAATTATGGAAATTAATTATCGTTTTGGAGTTTTTAAAGACATTTATCCCCAATATAATTGGGGCATGTCCATTCATACTATCATATTTCATTTTAAGCACATACAAATATGCATGAAAACGTAAATTTTGAACCCTCGCAAGAACATCCTCTAACACACTAGAAGGGTGTGATTTTCTACGATTTTCTAGATGAACGACAATCCTAGTTGGATTTAATTATACAACCTGAAATTAAGAGTAAATGAAGTGAGGTATCACATTTATATAATCACTTAAATCAAGTATAGAATTGGAAAATTAATACCCCATATGGTATATGTAATGGAGACGGTTCCAGGATCATTGAATTTGGTAGGCAGTGATGGTTCTATCAATGCAGAGAAATTCCTCCACAAAAATACATTCACATCACCTTGATGTCCCTTTTAGTGTGTACAAATCTACTTTAGAGATATATTGTATCTTCTAATTTCATTCATGACACCAATCAAAGGAATGTTAAGCTGATCTTTTTTGATTGCTTCCAATATTTCTTTATCATTTTTTGTTTTTGCTTTTCCCTTGGTTGGGTGGCCCTTTTGGGAAAAGGAAGTGGAATGGTTTGAAGAGTAGAATCATCGACATAGGCACTCTTTCCTTTAGAAGGGGTTCTCTCGGGATAATGATTTTCTTCACTTTATCTAATTTAAGCAGTTGGGATGGTGGTTTCCTTAGGAGTAGATGAATCTAATGGAAGCTTCAATTTGGTTTTAGGTTGTTTTCCACTCTTAAGGGTAATTCAACTAACATTTACCTAATCCCTACGGTTAACTATTGGTTGAGAGGGCAGTTTACTAGACCCCAGATATTGAATTTATCCCACCGAGTGAGCTAGTTGGCCTAATTGGGGGTTGATGTATGGAATGGCTTCTTGAGTGGTTTGTTAGAATTGGATATTATTGGTAGTCATTTATGTAACACCCCTATATTTTATGAAAAATATTCTTTTAATTTCATTAATGTATTGTGTTGTATGCTACACCAAGATTACCTTGCGCTATACGCAACACCGTATTAGCTTGCAGTATGCGCAACACTATTCTTGGATCGTGTTACACACAATTTTGATAATAGTTATTCTACGCAACATTGAGTATATATATATATATATATATATTCAATGTATAAATGAAATATGGTTGGATTCGGTTATACGAAACAACGAAAGATTCTTTCACAACACGCAACCCTGACTTGGCTTGCATTACACGCAATCACGACTTTCCTCGATAGAGTGTGTTGTACGCAATATCGGGTTTTACTAAACAAAGATATATTATAATAATATTATTATGAACTAGCCGTTATGAATATTATAAACTAAATTTTGAATTTTATAACATTATTATTCATCTTACATATTTTCTAGTACATGGTATAAGAACAAAATAAATTTTTCAGGTAAAATAAGTATTTTTAAAAAAATGCAGTTTTACCGCCTTTTGATGGCGCACCCACATTAAATATAGTTTTTGACATGTTTATAAGTTCAATTTGACAAAATAAAATTCTTCTTTGGAATCAAGAATTAAAAATTTACTTTGGATAAAATTTTCGTATTATTCTGGTAACTTTCATATTTTGATGAATAGTAAAAACACGCTATATTTTAATAAAAAACAACTTTTTTCATCGTAATAATTTATATGGTTAAATTATAATATTTAATGGTCTTAAAGTATAAATAGAATATATATTTTAACCATTTAATATAATTTATGTCATTAGCATTGATTTTACATTGAATTCGTAGGTTAAATCAATTCAATCATTTGCAATGTTTTAAACAAAAACTCATTTTCATTCAACAACGGGATTAATTTTAATTTAATATCTACAACTTCTGTTTATTGAATTTTAAAAAATGGATTCCATATTTGGAATCAGTGGGTCCAAATTATTTTAATAGGCTACTTTTTATTTTTGTGAATTATGAATAGTAACTACGATAAACTTTCTTTACCATAGTTAAAGGTTAATCGGGTAATTAAGGGTAAATATACTATTATAAAATTACCCTAACACAAGAAAAAATTCTATTGGATGGCTAAAAGTAAACCCATATCAACTAAGGGTCGGATTAGATTCATTTTAGGGACTTTTTACCATGAAAATAATTTAATTATTATTAAAACCAAAGAAAGTGACAACATGTCACTCTCTTAAAAATTATAAGTATAATAATTTTAATTTAGTGATAAACATCATAAAACATAGAACATGAATAGTATCCAGAAATATAATAAAATTATCTACATCATGATAATTTATTTATAATTTTTAGGGATTAAATAATTTTCATTAATGGTGATACATTAATGATAATGAAATTATTTATTAAGTGGAAAATAAGTAATATAGTTTTTATCGAAATAATAATACCCATTAAAAGGCCCACAAACCTAACAAAAACTTATTGGTAGTGTATATATATACACCTTAATCGTCCAATGAACTAATATATAACCATTTGGATCCTTATAAAATTTATTATGACACTTATATTATTTAATTTCTAAATGATACCAAAGCTCTCACCTTCATAATTTAATAAATATAACAATTTAAATATTGTGATTTTAAGATGATAAATTCGAGTAAAAGTATTATTGTGAAAGGTAATAGATTTATATTTATCATAGGATTTTATTTTAAATTTTATGAAACAAATCAGTAAATTAAATAATTATACAAAAATGTTGTAGTAATTATTTTATTAAGAGATAAACTAAATAAATGGTTGGAAAAATAATAAAATAAATAATAAATGAACTATTTAATGTTATACACTAATTTTAAAGATACATATAACATTTTATGAATCTATTAAAGCATTTAGTTCGAATATATCCTCTGTATATATTTTATTTAAATTCAAATAAATGAATAGTGTCAAAATTGACACTATTGTTATTTTATAAAAATAACATATTATAAAATTGTTTAAAAATCACAAAAATATTTAAAAATTATAAATTTAAATTTATTTGGTATATAATGTTATAAAGTAAACAATTATGGAAAATTCACAACATATAACTAATTATTTGTTATAATTTATAATTTATAATTTTATTACCACAAGTAAACTTAAATAGATTAAATAACGATAAATCAAAATGATATGGTTTAAAATAAGATCCAAACATGTCTAAATTTTATTGGTTGATTAGATTACAACCCTATATCATCTAATCTTCGAATATGAGTCATTTTTGGAGGTTTTTAAGTGGGGTTAGATTTATTATATATTAATATTTTTAAGAATTCAAAAGGTGCCCCTCTCCTCCCTTATAAAAGGGCACCTCCTCCCTCTCCTCATCACACCAATTTGAGCCTTCAAGATTGGCCAACCCCTGCCAAATTATCTTCTCCAATTCCCCAGAAACATCTTAGAGGTTCTGGTCTACTTTAAAGACCAATCATAGTGCCCTAAGAGGACGTTTCAAAGAGGCGTATCGAAGAAGAGGAGGTTCGGATACATACGAAGCATATCAGACATAAGGTAAGGGATAAATTTTGCAAATCTCATTTTTATCCGTGATTGCTTATTCGTAAGTATTTACTGGGGTTATCTCTATCATCCATGTCCATGTTTTATAAAAGTGTTTTCATGTATGTTTAATGCCATTTTTAACCATTTTTGACTTTTTTAATTTTACTACATATTATGTAAGGAATATTTTTTTGTTTACATTACAAGTTACTTTTTTGACTTTTTCGACAAAATTATGAGAAGAATATTTTTTAACTTATACGACATGAAAGGATTTTTTCAGTTTCATAAATCTTTATTTTGATGAAGCTTCCTAAAAAATATTTCATTACTGTTTTCATCAAAATATCTGTCTTTTAAAAGTGCATGAAGTTTTGTGAAAAGAAATTGATTTTGAAAAAGAAAGGATATTTTCCTCAATAATTCATTTCAAGTATTTTATCAAAACCATTTTTCATCTAAGATGACATAATTTCATATGTGTATGTCTCATGTATCATGTCTATATGATTTAAATGGTTTCACTTTTCTTATTATGAAATGATATCCATTTCATTTATATGGATTATGTGATGACGGAATGATGTTTATGAAACCCATTTTGTTTATTGGGGTATTATGAATGATATATTTTTTTTGTGTGGAACAAGTAAGAATGATTTCATTATGAGATGGGTGGGACATATATCTCCCTCAAATGTATTGGGTAAAGATTTTATATCTCATGAGATATACATGGCTGGAACGGTAAGTTAATCTGGTTCAGTGTTACAAGACTGAAACGAGGAGCGAACTCGATTCAGAATGGGACTTTGTCCACTAAGATGGTCTTGGAAGAAATGTCTTGGATACTATGGAAATCATTACATGTTCTTAATGGATGCCACAATTACATGTTTTATTCCCATTCTATTTTATCATTATGTACTTCCATGTTTTATGTCGTTGCTCAAGATTTTAAAGTTGAAAGATTATGTTCATGTTTTTTTACTTCCAATGTAAATGGTATGTTTTATTTTATCAATGATTACCCTTACTGAGCATTTAATCTCACCCTTATTATGTTTTATTTTCCCCCAGGATCAAAAGAAAGGTTTTAGGTTAGGAAACAAAAAGTGGAAGATCTTTATGGGAGATGTTGAAGATCTTTCACCACAATTTGAAGATTACGTTCCAAGTTTCCAAAGACACAAAACTATTACGGTACTTGTGTGTCTGTTTTTGTTATGTATTAAGTATTCCGCAAAAGTAATGTAATTTCCATGTACATCAAGATTAGGGTCTCTATAGTTGGTATCAGAGGAATGGTTTAGTCAACCTTTGGAAACTATGATGCGAAAATGTTAGTGGGATCCCTAGAGATATTTCTAAGGTATGTCTAGGGATGTACCTAAGGATAAGAATACGTATAGGATATAGTCCTAGAACTATGGTGACGATCTTAGAATTTAACCCAAGATGTTAGATATTGAGGGTTCTCTCCCTTTACTATGTTGTTTTCCCTAGCATGATTTTTTCCTCTCACACTATTCTTTTTGGGTTTTAGAAAATGGCTGGAAACCGGAAGATTCATGATAATGGAGGATATGACGGACAATGGAATGATTTTATTCATTAGAAACCAAATGAAACGGGATCTGGAAGTCCAAAAATCGTTATTATTCGTAATCAGCAATCTCATAATATGTTCAGTAATCTCAACTTTGGTAAGTTTCCCGATTCAGATAATAAGAGAAAGATGGAGTTTCATGATGATCATAGAGGAAAGAAAGTTCAATTTCCCTCATGTAAATCATGTGGTAAGAGGAATCCGGGAGATTGTTTCAAAGGAACTGGAAGATGATTTGGGTGTGGAAATGAAGGACACAACGCCAGTAAGTGCAAAGGAAAAGTTTCAGTTATCACCATGGACAAGAATAATGGTATTTCTACGACATAAACAATGATTAGATGTTTTAAATGTGGAATGTACAGGCATTATGAAAACCAATGCCCTAATGGAAAATCTCATTAAGAGAATCAGCATGTTCATATGGGTTGTATTTATGTGGATGATGATGAGGAGACTACAAATGATATATGAGATGAAAGAAGTGTTGAAGCCCAGTCAGTTATTTTAGAAGGTAGTGGAATGATTTTGTGTTTATCGAGAGTTATGTTGTATAGTTAATGGAACTATGGAATAAAGAATCATCTAAGGATTGTTACACTATTGTTTTTTCTAAAAGTATTTCAAAGTATATGTTGAATGGTACCAGTAACCATGGAAAATATTCAGATGTTTTTGTAAAGTAGATGATATGCGCATAATCAAGGAATAAGAAGATAACGAGATGTTTGATTTTATTCATAAGCTCATGATTGATATAAGGACTAAGTGATATCATGGTTTGAGTATATAGAATTTTAAGGATTTTGGTATGTGGAAAGTGTTAACTTTTAACTGCATTCATGTTTTCACTAAGGTTCAATGGGTATTCATTTTTCAAGAGAATACATGATTAAGGCCTTCGAACGTTTGTAATGTGACCAACAAGACATGTCTTAGGATATATGGGGATCAACGATGGTATTAACATGATTCTTATATGAAATCCTTGGTAATCGTTTTCACTATAATATGACAATGGACTACAATATTATGGATAAGCCTAAAGATTGGAATGGATTATGTTGGACATAAGTTAGTATTGTAACAGCCCAAGATTTTATAAAAAATATTCTTTTTAATTTTATTAATGTCTTGTGTTGTACGCTACACCAAAAGGAGCTTGCACAACACGCATCCTTGACTTGCCTTGCATTACACGCAATTGCGACCTTCCTCGATAGCGTGTGTAGTACGCAATAACGAGTTTCACTAAACAGCGATATGCTATTAAAATGTTATTAAAACTAGCCGTTATGAATAGTAATAACCATTTTTTTAAAATTCTGTAAATCTTATTTTTCAAAATGAACTTCATTTTTGGATTCGGACTATCGAATTTAGCCTAAGGTGAAATTTTGGTACATTTCGGATAACTTTCATATTCTGATGAATAGTGAAAATTACTAAATTATAACTAAAAAACATCTTTTTTAATCGAAATAATTAATAGTGATAAATTATTAATTGGAGTAGTTTTAAAGTATATTTAGAATATATTTTTACAATTTAATACAAGTTTGGTCATTGGATGTAATTGCACATTTAAACCAGACATAAACAAGTGTCAATCTTTTGATAGATATTGTTTCTTAAAAACACGCTATTTGTTTTAACAGCGGGATTTAATTATAAAATTAATTAATGCAACTTCTATGTTATGAATTTGGTAAAATAGATTTCATTTTTGAATTTGGAATATAAAATATAGCTTAGGATGAAATTTTGGCATTGTTCGGAAAAACATCAATTTTTGATGAATAGTGAAACTACTAAGTGGTAGGTTAAAAACTGAATTTTGCATAAAACTTAATTTTACCGCTTCTGTGAATGGAATTTCGAAAATCCGACAGACACGGTTGATATCAGTAAGTAAAATGTAGTTCAATGAGATAAAAATAATTTTTTTGGTGAATAGTAACTTTTTACTTTTTTTTACCGCGGTTAATAGTAAATAGGGTAACTAAGGGTAAATATGATATTACTATTACCCTAACACATGTCCTAATTCTATTGGATAAGTGTAATTCGACCAAAAACAACCTTATGAATAACATATGACCATTTAGGCCCACTTGGATTAGATTAGGACATTTATTATTATTTAATTCAAAGAAGAGTTAAAAGAGACAAAATCAAAGTTTATTTACTAAAACATTTTTAATATAGGGTTATAAATAATATAAATTCGATTGTAAATATTCATTTGAAAGCTAAAAAGAGTTCCTACATAATGATATTTTATTTATAATTTTTAGACATTAAATAAATTAATTTATTTATGACACAACGATGATGCAGTAATTACCCTTTATAAGGAAATATTAACATAATTGATGTTATAAATGCTCAAATGAATGTAATTTGAGACTTTTTATGAATTCCACTAATTTTATAGGCTACTATGATATATTAGTGTTTATTTAATCAACTTGGTTCTAACATATAATTCTGTTATGACTTTCACAAAAATCATATATCAAATAGTGTCAAAATTGACACAAAATAGTTTTTAAATCAAATATTATATTATTAATTGTTATTTTATTCCTAAAAATCTAAGGTTCGGCCAAATGACTTAGATAAGGATATATGTATTAATAATATACAATTTGGGGTTCGTTTGGCATGTTATAGTAAGTTTATTAACCATATAGTGAAAGAAAACAAAAAGACACGGTAAAAGTTAAATTATTTAACTTAGAGTTAAATCTAATTGATAAGGTTAAAATAATACTCTAAACTTGTCTAAATACTATTGGTTGATAGGATTTCGACCCATACCCACTTTAGCTTCTAAATAAGACCCTTTGGAACCATTATAATCCGATTTTGACTTTAATATAAAATAATATTTTGAGATATTCCTAAGGTGCCCCTCTCCTCCCCTATAAAAGGACACATCCTCCCCCTCCTCCTCACACCAATTTGAGCACTCAAGCTCGGCCAACCCCTGCCAATTTCTCCTTTCCCCTTCCATAGCAACATCCTAGAGGTTCTGGTATTCCTAAAAGACCAATTTTAGTGCCCTAAGAGGAGGTCTCAAAGAGGCACTTCAAAGAAGAGGTAATTACCGTTACCAATTCTTTCATCTTTATTTCTTCTTCCACTTCATCTTCTTAGGTTGTTTCATTATGAAGTAATAACATAAGTATCACTCATATACTGATATGTTATTATAAGTATGAAACAACCCTATTTCACCATCTATCCATCCTATGGAAAAAGAAATCACCGCGCGTGCGTACGTACGGAATACCGTCTCCACGCCGTGGTGTAATCTATTTTCCACCACCACCTTACATGGATGGGTATAATGGTGTGAAGAATAACTATACATAGTTATTACAACATCATATTGATTCTGATATATTGTATAATCCACTCCAATTCAATTCAATATTTATAGAAATGATATCATCGCTCGTGCGTACGTACGGAATACCGTCTCCACGACGCAATGAGATTCATTCTCCATGTTAACCATTTAAGAATGATTATAATGTATATATAAGAAATAATAATGAAATATATGACATTATAAAGCTACTGGATTTATGTATATATATACATATGTATGTCATCTACTTACTTCCATTTCAAGACAATAAGGAAAGGAAAACAGCGTTCATGCGTACGTACGGACTACCGTCTCCATGAACGGTGTTTTTCATTTTATTTATCTACCTATTATATATATATATATATATACTGAATATATATGATATATAAATCATATTTTATATTCTGGAAGTAAGTAAATCATGATATAAGTAATAATGATGTCAAGAACAACAAGTCAAAACACCTACGATAAATGAAACGATTTTACCCAAAACGCTTCTTTAACATGGAATTTACAAAAGAACGGGTAATATAATGTCATAAGTGAACCATATATGATATCATAACAATGAATATTATTCTGTAATAAGTCAATGACATTATTTAAACCATTATACAGGAGCTTCAGACACGTACAAAGCAAATCGGACCTAAGGTAAGGGAAATATCACAATCTCATTTTTATCCGAGATTGTTTATTCGTAATACTTACTGGGGTGTATTTTATCATCCAAATCCATGTTTCATCAATATGTAATATTATTTCCATCCACCTACAATTTTTTAAATCCATTTTTACCCTTCGGTGTGTTTTTAGTAATATGTATGAAAGGAATCTTTTGTCGTTTTTCGTACGAGGTACTTTTTGACTTTTCCGACAAAAGTACGAAGAATGTTTTTTTTAACTTATACGGCATGAATGGATTTTCAAAACATTATTTCCAAGAATCTTAATTTATAAGTTTTCAAGTTTATTTTTAACCAACTTCTTTATTTTATAATTCTATGACATGTTAAGAAAGGAATAGTGTTTTTGAAGTAGAAAGGATATTTTCCTCAAGAATGAAGTTCAAGTATTTTATCGAAATTATTTTCCATCTATGATAATAAAAGGGTTCTGTTTTTCTCCCTATTATTACATGGATTTGATTATGTTGTGATGGAAATATTTTTATTAATTCCTTTATCTTATATGAATTGTTTTATGATGTCATGTTGTTTAAGAATCCCATTTTTATTACATGGGTTATGCTATGATGTATGGTTTATGATTATGTGGCACACATAAGAAAGGATTCATTATAAGATGGGTGGGACCTATATCTCCCTCCAATGCATTGGGTAAAGATTTCATATCTCATGAGATAGACATGGCTGGAACGGAAGGTTATTTCGGTTCAGTGATACAGGACTGAAACAAGGAGTGAACTCGGTTCAGAAAGGGACTTTGTCCACTAAGATAGTCTTGGTAATGAGTCATGACTAACAAGAAATGATTTTCCATGATTATGTGTGCATGCCACAAAGTTTCAAGTTTTATGTTATGATTATGGGGATCTCATTTTCAATTCTATGATTTATCCCATGTTATGATATTAGGATCTCTTTTGCAGGTCAAGATTTCCAAAAGCTACGTTCTTATGTATATGATGTGATTGATATTTCTTTTGTTTACCCTTACTGAGAATTTGAGCTCACCCTTTTTTGTTTTTCTTTCCCCAGGATATAAAGAAAGGTTTTAGGTAAAAAAAAGGGGAAGATCTTTATGGGAGATATTGAAGATCTTTCACCACGTTTAGAAGATTACGTTCCGAGTTTCCAAAGACACTAAACTATTACGATCCTTGTGTGTGTGTTTTTGTTATGTACTAAGTATTCCGCAAAAGTAATGTAATGTCCATGTACGTCAAGATACGGGTCTCTACAGTTGGTATCAGAGGAAAGGTTTAGTCAACCTTTGGAAACTAGGATGCGAAAACGTTAGTGAGATCCCTAGAGATATTTCTAAGGTATGTCTAGGGATGCCCCTAAGGATAAGTATACGTATAGGATATGGTTCTAGAACTATGGTAACGATATTAGATTAAACCAAAGATGATAGATATTTAAGTTACTCCCCCTTTATTACGATTTTTGCATCTAACACTATTCTGTTTGGGTTTTAGAAAATGGCTGGAAAAAAGATGATTCATAATGATGGAGGATATGATGGACAATGGAATGATATTATTCATGAGCAACCAAATGAAATGGGATTTGGATGTAGAAACATCATTATTATGACGAATCAGCAATCTCACAACATGATCAATAAAGTAAAATTTGGTAAGTTTCCTGACTCGACTAATAAGAGAATGATGGAGTTCCATGATGATCATAGAGGAAAGAAAGTTAAATTTCCCCTATGTAAATCATGTGGGAAGAGGCATCAAGGAGAATGTTTCAAGGGAACTGGAAGATGCTTTGGGTGTGGAAAAGAAGGACACAAAGCAAGTAAGTGCAAAGGAAAAGGGTCGGTTAACACCATGGATGAGGATAATGGTATTGCTACGACATCAAAAATGGTTAAGTGTTTTAAATGTGGAATGTATGGGCATTATGCAAACAAATGCCCTAAGGGAAAGACTCATGAAGAGAATCAGTATGGTCATATGGGTAGTATTTATGTGGATGATGATGAAGAGACTACAAATGATATGTGAGATGAAAGAATTTTTGAAGCTCGGTCAATGGTTTGAGAATGTAGTGGAATGATTACATGTTTATCATGTGTAATTTTGGAATAAAGAGACATCTATGGATTGTTACACTGTTATATTTCCTTGTGTTTTGAAAGTGTATGATTAATGTTACCAGTATCCATGAAAGGTTATTCATATATTTTTGGAATGTAGATGAGATGCGCATAATGAAGGGATAAGGAGAAAATTAAATGTTTGATAGTATTCATGAGCTCATGATTGATATAAGGACTAAGTGATATCATGGTTTGAGTATATAGAATTTTGAGGATTTTGGTATGTGGAAAGTGTTAACTTTTAACTGCACTCATGTTTTCACTAAGGTATTCAAGAGAATACACGATTAAGGACTTTGAATGTTTGGAATGTGACCAACAAGACATATCTTATGATATGTGGGGATCAACGACAGTATTAAATCTCTGGTAATCGATGTCACTATATTATGAGAGTGGACTGCAGTATTATGTATAAGCCTAAAGATTAGACTGGATTATGTTGGACATAATTTAGTATTGTTTAAGGATAGAAGATTTTCGATATTATTGATGGGATGTTATAGTAACGTAGTTTTAGAAAAAGGGACAACCTGCAGGACGGGCGACAGCCCATCGCTTCGGACAAGGCTGTGGGAATCGAACCCAAAACCGAAGTGCGACTGGCCTTTATCGCCTACCACTGGCCTACAGGAAGTCCCTGTTTAGTAGAAACTAGTTTTATTATATTAAGCAGTATGATATATGAAGTATAAGCCCATTTTAATCTCACTATAGATCGACTTATGTATATAAATTTTGCTAAACTTTTGTTTGAGACAAATGGAATGACCCGTCATTCTATCACATGATCTGCTAACACTACACGAATAACAAATTCAACTTCATTTATTTAAGAGATGAAGTGGAAATTGTTCTAGGCACGAACAATAGTGAGATTGTACCAAAATAAAGAAAGTATTTATTCCAATTCAAATTTTCAACTTTAGGGAAATGATCTTGAAAACCAAAAATGTTGTCCTAGTGATCTTATACCTGATGAATCGGATGGTACCTTAGATCGTCACAAATTTATGGATTTGTGATTATTGGCTTTTCCATAGCCATGTTCTCTACCACTCTCCATCAGAACATGATGGATAGATTTCTCTTCCATATCCATATTTTCACCTATGTGGAAACCCAATGATTAGTTTATTTGGGTAACCGTTACGTTTCATACTTTTGTTTTTAGAGATTGGTTTTGATATTCTTTTTTACGATGTGGGTTTCTATTAAAGAAACTTTCAAATAGTAAACCATTTATAACCCCGACGAATTTCGAGGGCGAAATTCATTTTAAGGGGGGTAGAATGTAACAGCCCAAGATTTTATAAAAAATATTCTTTTTAATTTTATTAATGTCTTGTGTTGTACGCTACACCAAAAGGAGCTTGCACAACACGCATCCTTGACTTGCCTTGCATTACACGCAATCGCGACCTTCCTCAATAGCGTGTGTAGTACGCAATAACGAGTTTCACTAAACAGCGATATGCTATTAAAATGTTATTAAAACTAGTCGTTATGAATAGTAATAACCATTTTTTTAAAATTCTGTAAATCTTATTTTTCAAAATGAACTTCATTTTTGGATTCGGACTATCGAATTTAGCCTAAGGTGAAATTTTGGTACATTTCGGATAACTTTCATATTCTGATGAATAGTGAAAATTACTAAATTATAATTAAAAAACAACTTTTTTAATCGAAATAATTAATAGTGATAAATTATTAATTGGAGTAGTTTTAAAGTATATTTAGAATATATTTTTACAATTTAATACAATGTTGGTCATTGGATGTAATTTCACATTTAAACCAGACATAGACAAGTGTCAATCTTTTGATAGATATTGTTTCTTAAAAACACGCTATTTGTTTTAACAGCGGGATTTAATTATAAAATTAATTAATGCAACTTCTATGTTATGAATTTGGTAAAATAGATTTCATTTTTGAATTCGGAATATAAAATATAGCTTAGGATGAAATTTTGGCATTGTTCTGAAAAACATCAATTTTTGATGAATAGTGAAACTACTAAGTGGTAGGTTAAAAACTGAATTTTGCATAAAACTAAATTTTACCGCTTCTGTGAATGGAATTTCGAAAATCTGACAGACACGGTTGATATCAGTACGTAAAATGTAGTTCAATGAGATAAAAATAATTTTTTGGTGAATAGTAACTTTTTACTTTTTTTACCGCGGTTAATAGTAAATAGGGTAACTAAGGGTAAATATGATATTACTATTACCCTAACACATGTCCTAATTCTATTGGATAAGTGTAATTCGACCAAAAACAACCTTATGAATAAAATATGACCATTTAGGCCCACTTGGATTAGATTAGGACATTTATTATTATTTAATTCAAAGAAGAGTTAAAAGAGACAAAATCAAAGTTTATTTACTAAAACATTTTTAATATAGGGTTATACATAATATAAATTCGATTGTAAATATTCATTAGAAAGATAAAAAGATTTCCTACATAATGATAGTTTATTTATAATTTTTAGACTTTAAATAAATTAATTTATTTATGACACAACGATAATGCAGTAATTACCCTTTTTAAGGAAATATTAACATAATTGATGTTATAAATGCTCAAATGAATGTAATTTGAGACTTTTTATGAATTCCACTAATTTTATAGGATACTATGATATATTAGTGTTGATTTAATCAACTTGGTTCGAACATATAATTCTGTTATGACTTTCACAAAAATCATATATCAAATAGTGTCAAAATTGACACAAAATAGTTTTTAAATCAAATATTATATTATTAATTGTTATTTTATTCCTAAAAATCTAAGGTTCGGCCAAATAGATTAGATAAGGATATATGTATTAATAATATACAATTTGGGGTTCGTTTGGCATGTTATAGTAAGTTTATTAACCATATAGTGAAAGAAAACAAAAAGACACGGTAAAAGTTAAATTATTTAACTTAGAGTTAAATCTAATTGATAAGGTTAAAATAATACCCTAAACTTGTCTAAATCCTATTGGTTGATAGGATTTCGACCCATACCCACTTTAGCTTCTAAATAAGACCCTTTGGAACCATTATAAACCGATTTTTACTTTAATATAAAATAATATTTTGAGATATTCCTAAGGTGCCCCTCTCCTCCCCTATAAAAGGACACCTCCTCCCCCTCCTCCTCACACCAATTTGAGCACTCAAGCTCGGCCAACCCCTGCCAATTTCTCCTCTCCCCTTCCCTAGAAACATCCTAGAGGTTCTGGTCTTCCTCAAAGACCAATTTTAGTGCCCTAAGAGGAGGTCTCAAAGAGGAACTTCAAAGAAGAGGTAATTACCGTTACCAATTCATTCATCTTTATTTCTTCTTCCACTTCATCTTCTTAGGTTGTTTCATTATGAAGTAATAACATCAGTATCACTCATATACTGATATGTTATTATAAGTATGAAACAACCCTATTTCACCATCTATCCATCCTACGGAAAAAGAAATCGCCGCGCGTGCGTACGTACGGAATACCGTCTCCACGCCGTGGTGTAATCTATTTTCCACCACCACCTTACATGGATGTGTATAATGGTGTAAAGAATAACTATACATAGTTATTACAACATCATATTGATTCTTATATATTGTATAATCCACTCCAATTCAATTCAATATTTATAGAAATGATATTATCGCTCGTGCGTACGTACGGAATACCGTCTCCACGACGCGATGAGATTCATTCTCCATGTTAACCATTTAAGAATGATTATAATGTATATATAAGAAATAATAATGAAATATATGAAATTATAAAGATACTGGATTTATGTATATATATACATATGTATGTCATCTACTTACTTCCATTTTAAGACAATAAGGAAAGGAAAACAGCGTTCATGCGTACGTACGGACTACCGTCTCCATGAACGGTGTTTTTCATTTTATTTATCTACCTATTATATATATATATATATATATATACTGAATATATATGATATATAAATCATATTTTATATTCTGGAAGTAAGTAAATCATGATATAAGTAATAATGATGTCAAGAACAACAAGTCAAAACACCTACGATAAATGAAACGATTTTACCCAAAACGCTTCTTTAACATGGAATTTACAAAAGAACAGGTAATATAATGTCATAAGTGAACCATATATGATATCATAACAATGAATATTATTCTGTAATAAGTCAATTACATTATTTAAACCATTATACAGGAGCTTCGGACACGTACAAAGCAAATCGGACCTAAGGTAAGGGAAATATCACAATCTCATTTTTATCCGAGATTGTTTATTCGTAAATATTTACTGGGGTGTATTTTATCATCCAAATCCATGTTTCATAAATATGTAATATTATTTCTATCCACCTAAAATTGTTTAAATCCATTTTTACCCTTCGGTGAGTTTTTAGTAATATGTATGAAAGGAATCTTTTGTCGTTTTTCGTACGAGGTACTTTTTGACTTTTCCGACAAAAGTACGAAGAATGTTTTTTTTAACTTTTACGGAATGAATGGATTTTCAAAACATTATTTCCAAGAATCTTCATTTATAAGTTTTCAAGTTTATTTTTAACCAACTTCTTTATTTTATAATTCTATGACATGTTAAGAAAGGAAAAGTGTTTTTGAAGTAGAAAGGATATTTTCCTCAAGAATGAAGTTCAAGTATTTTATCGAAATTATTTTCCATCTAAGATAATAAAAGGGTTCTGTTTTTATCCCTATTATTACATGGATTTGATTATGTTGTGATGGAAATATTTTTATGAATTCCTTTATCTTATATGAATTGTTTTATGATGTCATGTTGTTTAAGAATCCCATTTTTATTACATGGGTTACGCTATGATGTATGGTTTATGATTATGTGGAACACATAAGAAAGGACTCATTATAAGATGGGTGGGACCTATATCTCCCTCCAATGCATTGGGTAAAGATTTCATATCTCATGAGATAGACATGGCTGGAACGGAAGGTTATTTCGGTTCAGTGATACAGGACTGAAACGAGGAGTGAACTCGGTTCAGAAAGGGACTTTGTCCACTAAGATAGTCTTGGAAATGAGTCATGACTAACAAGAAATGATTTTCCATGATTATGTGTGCATGCCACAAAGTTTCAAGTTTTATGTTATGATTATGGGGATCTCATTTTCAATTCTATGATTTATCCCATGTTATGATATTAGGATCTCTTTTGCAGGTCAAGATTTCCAAAAGCTACGTTCTTATGTATATGATGTGATTGATATTTCTTTTGTTTACCCTTACTGAGCATTTGAGCTCACCCTTTTTTGTTTTTCTTTCCCCAGGATATAAAGAAAGGTTTTAGGTAAAAAAAAGGGGAATATCTTTATGGGAGATATTGAAGATCTTTCACCACGTTTAGAAGATTACGTTCCGAGTTTCCAAAGACACTAAACTATTACGATCCTTGTGTGTGTGTTTTTGTTATGTACTAAGTATTCCTCAAAAGTAATGTAATGTCCATGTACGTCAAGATACGGGTCTCTACAAGTATTGTTTAAGGATAGAACCTTTTTTCGATATTATTTATGGGATGATATAGTAATGTAGTTTTAGAAAAAGGACAACCTGCAGGACGGGCCACAGCCCATCACGTCGGACAAGGGTGTGGGAATCGAACCCACAACCGAAGTGTGACTGGCCTTTATCACCTACCACTGGCCTACAGTAAGTCCCTGGTTAGTAGAAAATAGTTTTATTTTATTAAGTGGTATGATATATGAAGTATATGTTCATTTTTGGAACCATATATGATTAATCTAACCATAAGATGGACTTATATCATTTTCTAACCTTTTGTTTGAAAGAGATGGAATGACCCATCATTCTATCACATGATCTGCTAACACATCACGAATAACAAATTAAACTTCATTTCTTTATGGGATGAAGTGGAAATTGTTCAATTCATGAACAACAGTGAGATTGTACCAAAATCATGCAAGTATTTATTTTAATTTATCAACTTTAGGGAAATGATCTTGAAAACCGAAAATGTTGTCCTAGTTCCCTTATATCCGATGAATCAGATAGTACCTTAGATCATCACAAATCAATAGCATTGTGATTGTTGGCTTTTTCATAGCCATGTTCTCTACCACTCTCCATCAGAACTTAATGGTTAGATTTTTCTCCCATATCCATATTTTCACCTATGTTCTCCTACGTGGAAACCCTGTGATGAGTTAATTTGGGTAACCGTTACATTTCATACTTTAGTTTTTAAATCAATTTTTTGGTATTCCTTTTTACGATGTGGGTTTCTATTAAACAAAATTCGAGTAGTAAACCATTTATAACCCCGACGAATTTCAAGGGCGAAATTCATTTTAAGGGGGGTAGAATGTAACACCCCGAGATTTTATGAAAAATATTCTTTTAATTTCATTAATGTCTTGTGTTTTATGCTACACCAAGATTACCTTGCGCTATACGCAACACCGTATTAGCTTGCAGTATACGCAACACTATTCTTGGATCGTGTTACACAAAATTTTGATAATAGTTATTCTACGCAACATTGAGTATATATATATATATATTCAATGTATAAATTAAATATGGTTGGATTCTGTTATATGAAATAACGAAGGATTCTTTCACAACACGCAACCCTGACTTGCCTTGCATTACACGCAATCCCGACCTTCCTTGATAGTGTGTGTTGTACGCAATACCGTGTTTTACTTAACAACGATATATTAATATAATATTATTATGAACTAGCCGTTATGAATAGTATTTACTAAATTTTGATTTTTATAAAATTATTATTCATCTTTCAAATTTTCTAGAACATGGTATACGAACAAAATAATTTTTTCGGGTAAAATAAGTATTCTTCAAAAAATGTAGTTTTGCCGCATTTTGATGGCGCACCCACTTTAAATATAGATTTTCACATGTTTATAAGTTCAATTTGAAAAAATAAAATTCTTCTTTGGAATCAAGAAATAAAAATTTACTTTGGATAAATTTTTTGTATTATTCTGGTAACTTTCATATTTTGATGAATAGTAAAAACACACTATATTTTAATGAAAAACAACTTTTTTCATCATTATAATTTATATGGTTAAATTATAATATTGAATGGTTTTAAAGTATAAATAGAATATATTTTAACCATTTAATATAATGTATGTTATTAGCATTGATTTTACATTGAATTCGTAGGTTAAATCAATTCAATCTTTTGCATTGTTTTAAACAAAAACCCTTTTTCATTCAAGTACGGGATTAATTTTAATTTAATTTCTGTAACTTCTGTGTATTGAATTTGAAAAAATGGATTCAATATTTGAAATCCGTGGGACCATATTATGTTAATAGGCTACTTTTTATTTTTGGGAATTATGAATAGAAACTACGGTAAATTTTATTTACCATAGTTAAAGGTAAATCGAGTAATTAACGGTAAATATAATAATATAAAATTACAATAACACATGCCAAAATTCTATTGGATGGCTAAAAGTAAACCCATATCAACTATGGGTCAGATTAGATTCATTTTATGGACTTTTGACCATGAAAATAATTTAATTATTATTAAAACCAAAGAAAGTGACAACATGTCACTCTCTTAAATATTTTAAGTATAATACATTTAATTTAGTGATAAACATCATAAAACATCGAACATGAATAGTCTACAGAAAGATAATAAAATTATCTACATCATGATAATTTATTTAAAATTTTTAGGGATTAAATAATTTTCATTAATGGTGATACATTAATGATATAGAAATTATTTATTAAGTGGAAAATAAGTAATATAATTTTTATTGAAATAATAATACCCATTAAAAGGCCCACAAACCTGACCAAAACTTATTGGTAGTATATATATATACACCACAATCATACAATAACCTAATATATAACCGTTTGGATCCTTATAAAAGTGATTATGACACTTATATTATTTAATTTTAAATGATGCCAAAGTTGTGACCTTCATAATTTAATAAATATAACAATTTAAATATTGTGATTTTAAGATGATAAATTCGAGTAAAAGTATTATTGTGAAAGGTAATAGATTTATATTCACCATAGGATTTTATTTTAAATTTTTATGAAACAAATCAGTATATTAAATAATTATACAAAAATGTTGTTGTAATTATTTCATTAAGAGATAAACCAAATAAATGGTTTTAAAAATAATAAAATAAATATTATATGAACTATTTAATGTTATCCAATAATTTTATAGATACATATGACCTTTTATGAATCTATTAAAGCTTTTATTTCGAACATATCTTCTGTATATATTTTATTTAAATCAAATAAATGAATAGTAACAAATTGACACTATTGTTATTTTATAAAAATAACATATTATAAAGTTGTTTAAAAATCACAAAAATATTTAAAAATTATAAATTTAAATTTATATGGTCTATAATGTTGTAAATTAAACAATTATGGAAAATTTACAACAAATAAGTAATTATTTTTTATAATTTAAAATTTAGAATTTTATTACCACAAATAAACTTAAATAGATTAAATAAGGATAAATCAAAATGATAAGGTTTAAAATAAGATCCAAACATGTCTAAATTTGATTGGTTGATGATATTAAAACCCTGTATCATCTAATCTTTGAATATGAGTCATTTTTTAGGTTTTTAAGTGGGGATCGATTTATTATAAATTAATATTTTTAAAAATTCCAAAGGTGCCCCTCTCCTCCCTTATAAAAGGGCACGTCCTCCCTCTCCTCCTCACACCAATTTGAGCCTTCAATCTAGGCCAAACCCTGCCAAATTATCTTTTCCACTTCCCTAGAAACATCCTAGAGGTTCTGGTCTACTTTAAAGACCAATCTTAGTGCCCTAAGAGGAGGTTTCAAAGAGGCGTATCGAAGAAGAGGAGGTTCAGATACATACGAAGCATATCAGACATAAGGTAACGGATAAATTTTGCAAATCTCATTTTTATCTGAGATTGCTTATTTCTAAGTATTTATTGGGGTTATTTCTATCATCCATGTCCATGTTTTATAAAAGTGTTTTCATGTATGTTTAAAGTCATTTTTACCCATTTTTGACTTTTTTAAATTTACTACATGTTATATAAGGAATATTTCTTTTGTTTACATTACGAGGTACTTTTATGAATTTTTTGACAAAATTACGAGAAGAATGTATTTTTTAACTTATACGACATGAAAGGATTTTTACGGTTTCATAAAGCCTTATTTTCATGAAGCTTCCTCCAAAATATTTCATTACTGTTTTCAATAAAATCTCTTTCTTTTAAAATTGCATGACGTTTTTTGAAAAGAAATTGATTTTGAAGAAGAAAGGATATTTTCTTCAAGAATTCATTTCAAGTATTTTATCAAAACCATTTTTCATCTAAGATGAAATTATTTCATATGTGTATGTTTCAATTATCATGTCTCTATGATTTAAATGGTTTCACTTTTCTTATTATGAAATGATATCCATTTCTTTTATATGTATTATGTGATGATGGAATGATGTTTATGAAACCCATTATGTTTATTGGGTTATTATGAATTATGTCTGTTTTTTGTGGCACAAGTAAAAATGATTTTATTATGAGATGGGTGGTACCTATATCTCACTCCAATGTATTGGGTAAAGATTTTATATCTCATGATATAGTCATGGCTGGAATGGTAAGTTAATCTGGTTCAGTGTTACAGGACTGAAACGAGGAGTGAACTCGATTCAGAATGGGACTTTGTCCACTAAGATGGTCTTGGAAGCAATGCCTTGGCTACTATTGAAATCATTACATGTTCTTAATGGATTCCACAATTACATGTTTTATTCCCATTCTATTTTATCATGGTTTATTTTCCATTATGATCTATGCCTTATGTACTTCCATGTTTTATGTCGTTGCTCAAGATTTTAATGATTAAACATTGTGTACATGTTTTTTTAGTTCCAATGTATATGGTATGTTTTATTTTATCCATGCTTACCCTTAATGAGCATTTGAGCTCACCTTTTTTATGTTTTCTTTTCCCCCAGGATCAAAAGAAAGGTTTTAGGTCAGGAAACAAAAAGTGGAAGATCTTTATGGGAGATGTTGAAGATCTTTCACCACGATTAGAAGATTACGTTCCAAGTTTCCAAATACTCTAAACTATTACGGTCCTTGTGTGTCTTTTTTTGTTATGTATTAATTATTCTGAAAAAGTAATGTAATTTCCATTTATGTCAAGATTAGGTTCTCTACAATTTGTTTCATCAAATATTTTAGTCTAGGCTTGGGTTTTGGAAGAATTTGTTTGAAATGTCCTGGTTGTGGTGGAGGATTTCTAGGTGGTAGCAGATGACTAATCTTCCCCAGTTGGTTCTATTGTTGTTGAGGACTGGTTGAATACCCCCATTCATGTAATCTTGGTTTTCATTCCAACATTGCTTTCATGGATAGTAAGGTTCTTTCCTGAAGGGTTAGTTATAGGGTCCACCCAGAAACATTTCCTCACAACTCTCAGAAGTTTTTCATAGTTTGGGGATTTGGTCAGAATAATTTGTGTCAAAAGAGCCGATTAAACAATGGATGGGAGAGGAGAATGATATTTCCCTTGGGAGATATATAGTTTTCAGACAAGGGTATGTACCTCTTCAATCATTGTGTCCACCTTCTTCTCAGATTCAGTACTTTTCTCCTCATGGACACCACGATTGGGTACACTAGATCCTATAAAAAATTCTTAAGTATTTTATATCTTGTTCTCAATCAGGTTCCTTGGAGTTATTTGAGTTTTTTCCACTACTACAACACCTACAACAGAATCAATCATGTTACGATCAATTGGAAATAAATCTTCATAAAAATTGTACATTAAAATTTGATCACTTATTTGGGGGTGTGGGAAACATGAACATAACATTTTAAAGCATTCCCAATATTTTAGAAGTGTTTCCCCTTGATATTATCATATACCACATATTTCATTCCTTATTGTTTCAGTTCAAGAGGCTGGGAAAAATATTTCATGAAAACAGTGTTTCATGTCCTCCCACCATCTTATTTGGGAATTAATAAAAAAAACCAGTCTTTTGCAGTTCCTTCTAATGAAAAAGGAAATTCCTTAATCACTACGCGTTCTTCATCCACATTTGAAAGATTAAATGTAGAACAAAAATTATGAATATATTTTAAATTCTTGTGTGGATCCTCTCCAGGATGTCCATGGAATCTTGGTAATTGATGAATTAAACCAAAATGTAGTTAAATATTTGGAGGATTTCCTTGTAATTGAATGTATGTGGGCTGGATATCGACACCAGGAGAGGTTATTTCATTTAGTGTTCTACTATTTTCAGCCATTTTATACTATTTTTTACTAGTTTTGAAGTTAATTCCAGAAGAAGAAGTATAAGGATCTAGAAGAGTGTCGATGTTTTGTGTGTCCTCCTTCAAAGGGTTCTCTTTTTGGGATCAATGTCTCTTACATAAGATCCCCTCTGGTTCAGATTTGAATAGAGTAAAATCTCTCATATTTGAATGCTTCATGAACCAAACCTACACAACAAATACATTAGAATACTGTAAGATTGAAAATGTAAATAAATATTCCCAAAATTTACAAATATCTTATAAAAAACATGCACTAAAAACCCAATCTATCCAAAAAACGGTGCCAAAAATTTGACAGCATTGTCATGAAACGTCAAATTGATAGCGATTTAAAGAATATTTTTTAGTATATGTAAGACCCTAGGTCATCCTTCAAGGAGTGTTAATAGGGTTTGAGTGGGTATTTTTAATAAAAATAACAAAAAGGGGGTATTTTTGAAAACATTTCCGAGAATTTAACATTATTTAATGATTTATAATGTTGTAAGACCATAGGGATTGTGAAAAAACATGATATAAATAAGTGATTATATCTACGTAACTACAAAACTTGAAGAGTTCCTCATTCGTAATTTATTATTAGGTTTTAGTGTAATCCTTTTTTTAGGGTTAACCAAGATCTTGGGTACCTTCAACCCTCTAAAAATGGTACGATTAGAACTAAAAGTTAACATAAAAATAATTTAGTCAAGTTAAAACCCCTTACCATGCTTTATTTTTTTAAGGGACATTAAAATATCAAATTTTTGGGAAATAAAAGGGTTCATATATTGTCCAATTGGAACAAATTAAGACACACACTTAAAAACGCTGACCAATTAGTTATGAAAAAAAGTGTTTCAATTCAATTCATCAAAAAAAGATACCATACATATGAAATAACAACATACTAAACCAGTACATAATTATGTGACATAACGTCCTCTTCAAGTGTGCGGCTCCCTCACAATGATCACCCACCACTTCGCTTGGCGTTGGGAGGAGGAGGAAGCTCTGGTGGAACTCCTTCATCATTCCGGACCCACTATGAGGATAGAGGCCTCCAAAACATATAGGATGAGGATAATACTCCTCTTAGAATCCCAAATGGAAGATAATATCTTCTGGTTTGGACTTCCTAGTGAGGATCCCATGGTGCTTTTTATAGCCAAAATAGAACATGGTTTTGAGAAACCTATTTTTGAGATACTAATTGTGTCTTTGTTATGAAATATTAGAATGTCATATCACGACATTACCAAATGTGAGGAGTTGTTTGAATGCCTCTTTATTATCTCCATGTTAACTTTGGATGCCATTAGACATTTGGAGGGGGAGATATGGTCAGCATACAAAACCAAACATATAAATTCGGGCATATTCTCTCCCATGGATATAATTGTATGGGTGGGCCAACAGATGGAAGAATTGGGATTTTGTTCTAACATAAGAGTTGTATCCCATGAATTTTAGGAGTGGAACACAATGTTTCATCCAATTTTTTGTACACCAAATTCTCTTAATTCTTAAAATAGTTGATATATTTCCATGGGGTGCCCTGCAGTTTGGCCCATTTTTCAGCTAGATCAACTTTGGGACCTCCAAATCACCTACATCTTCAAAGAAAATATCAAAACAAGTATCATTTTACATTTTAACAGTGATAAACACAAAATAAATTATTCAATCATGAAGTGAAATTTGTTATTATATTTAAAATTTACAATACAAATTCTGTTAATAAAATGGTGAAGGGGTGAAAATGAAACAATGAATCACGGTTCGATCACCAGACCATAGATATGACCACTCAAGAAGGACACAATCAGGAGACATAGACAGGATTTTGTGTGTCTCTACACACTATGTAATTCTTATACATGGTTTTTATGTGTATACTAACATGATGTGTGGGGATTTTTTTACATTGGAATACTTGGGGAGAACTAGACGTGTCATGCACCATATGATACATGTCATGTACCCCCTTCAATCGAGTTTTTATCTCTTCATTTCCTTATTTTGTACTAGTAATGGTTAAGTGTGTTCCCTGGGTCCTTTCCCTCAAGGGTACAACGTTTCATTCAATCAACATCATAGTATTTTGATCCTATACACACGCCTCCTCTCATATAGAGTCAGGGTGCCCCTTCGTGAGACTATAGTAAGACCCTCTATCATCCTTATTCCCCAGATGGGGTTTGTGGAATCAGTGAGAACTCCCTAAATGGGGTGTTGATCATACATCTATCAGGTCATATAAGTAGGGCTTGTGGTATCATTGACATTTGATCCCCTACGTAGTGGGTTTCTCCAAATCAGGATTCGTTTTCCCCTAATGGTTCTTGATGTGAACCCATATCTGAGTATTAAGATTTTATTAGACTAGTGATCTTTCTTGGGTGGGCCCCAATGTAGTAGACATCTTTTTTGAGTGTCTCCTATGATAGAAAGACTCATTGAAGGGATTTTACTAGAATGAGCATCTCATTGAGATGAATATTGTGGATATCTATTGGTGATGCTCTCCTAGTGATGTGGTGTCATTACTAAGTATATTTGGGTTTTTATGAATATTTATTGTTATATATTATATTGAGATGAATATACTCGGTGCTTCATTTTTGAGTTTTAGGGGTGTCCCACTGGGTATTGTTCCACGCACCCAGCATGGGCTATTCTTGCATGTGTAATATATTATGAAGATGATGGCACATTTGACAAGGTCTTAGGAACAAATAGAGAGAGTGAAACATAACTAGAGCTTTAAAAATAGTGTTATTTACCATTAGCATGCATTTGAATTTAGTATTCACCCCTAGACAAGGTTTGAATCTTAAATTTTTTTATGGGATTATATTTTTCTCCATTTTTTCACTTTCAATATATTGTTAACTTACTCTATTATGGTATATTATATGTATATAATCATATTTTCTAGTTTTTTACATTTTATTATTGTGTGGTCTTGGAGATATCTTTTTGTGTACCAGTACTTTAGGTTAATGACTCCAATTTGTGGTATATGCCTACTCGACATGGGTTATAGCCCCTAGCCTATTAGAAGTGGGATTTCGATAGTCATGGGATGGGACTCAGTGGGTCGGGTTATAATAGAGAGGTATCAGAGTAGTCAGTACTACTTTAGTATCAAATTTATAGATATTGGTATGGGAAAAAATGTTTAGTGTTTCAAGTACATGTTTCAAGCAATGGAATCCATTGTTGGTGTGGTGACTGACATATCCCAACTTCCCAACTCAGATCATCCACCTTTCAACTCACTACAAGTAAAAATTAGTTGTCGGTAAAATATTTGAAACAAAAAATGTATTGTAATGGTCGTGTTTTACATTTCCTTCTTGATTCAAATCCCCATATGTACTATTTTGATGGTGTTAAATCATGTTTTATTTCAGCATTCCTCTACATATATAGCTAGTATGGATTACACTTATTGATCACAAGGATGACCCTACTAGTGATGAGGCATCGAAACCGAGTCTTGCACGAGAGATAGAAACTTTGTGTGGTTTACCAGTCATACCACTTCCTGTTGAGAATAATAAACCACTAGTAGTTAGCGATGTGGACACACATAGGTTGAGTGTGTTTCACGGGTTCTAAAGGTAGTGACCCTTATGTTTTTTGGGGGATACATACCTCCAGGTCTATTAGGATTGGCTAGATGCAGTCACTCACATTTTCCCCCAAGTGAGTATACTTACCGATCAGATAGTGGTCCATAAAAAGTGTATTTTTCTGGGGTCTATTGGGAAATAGTCCAACTTAGTGACTCAGTCACACAACATGAAAAATCTCTCATATTCAAACTATGAGTGTAACATCAGTAAGGATTTATATCAAGGTCTTGTTGTGATTTGTACACATATTAGAGATTATACATCTTCAGTAGGGATGTATGAATTTTGAGTAGTACTCAATAATGTTAATTTATCTCTCATTTTACTCCTTATATATTGTATGATATCACTTATTTATACCTCATACCTTTTAACAATTCTTACATCCGGACATCGTGGCTTCAATGGTATTCATTTTAATTCACACATCTATTGGGGTTCATCAGTGTGTCCTGGTAGTGGAAAGATTTATGTAATATTAGGCACCTACATGTTGTTATATTATTGGTACCCCAGTAGCCGAGACCTTAGATGAAGGAAAATGATGGTAGAAACAGGGATCCAAACATGTCAGATGTTTAGAAGGTGTTCCCAGGAATCTTTTCCAACAAAGAAGGGATCTTCAAGTGGATCAAATCATCTAATGTAGAGGCAGTGTTTCTCTTACAATAGTCAGGGAAATTTGGCATGGGATTGTCCGACCAGTCATATAACTAATCATGATATGGTTGAGGGACCACTGAGACAATGATATATATAAGATTAGGGAATTCCTCTGGGAAGTAGATGTAGAAGAAGGACAGACATTAAATCATGAAGTAGTAGGAGGATTTACATATTAACTCCACCACTCCCAGGTGGTCTTTTCCACACTCATGGAGCTGGTGGTTAGATATGAGGCTTGTATCAAGCTATGGAGGCCTATGGACACAATAATCCTAGGTTTATATTTGGTATGATATTCAACTTTTCTAAACTATTTATAGTATAGATAGAAATATGTGTTAGTCATTTCTTCCTTTCAAGTTATCTTGTTTGAGAATTAGATATCCTGATTGATCCATTATATCAACCCATGCAGATGGAGACTCTCACATGAGGCGACTCAGTAACGGAATATATATGCAGACATTGTGATTTGATGCTTGTAGTAAAGAATTATTTGTGGTATATCATCATTGTAGCAATTGGGCCTTATCATTTCATCTTCGTTAAGGAATGGATATCCACAGTTTATTCCCATATTGAATCATTTAGGTTGAGGATGCTATGTATCCACAATGATGGAATGATTTTTTCTTTTGTTGGTGAAATTGAAACATTGGTGGACTAGCATGAGTTCTTACATAAGATAATGAAGAAGATTACTCACCAATGGTATTGAATTAATTTTTTAGAAGTGGAAAATTTGGGATATTATTTTCATGAGGTTTTGTTGGAGTATGAGGACATATTTACTGAGGGATAAATAAGATTACCTCCCAACTAATGAATAGACTTATTCATTGACATGAATCCTAGAATAAAACTGGTTTCTGCACCAGAATATTAGATGGTTCCCATATAGATTTGAGATATGCAGGTGTGGTTAGAGGACTTTTAGGGGAAGGGCTTAATAAGAACCAACATTTTCCCCTAGCAATATACAATTTTATTCACCAAGAAGGTGGATGAGAGACTGAGGTTATGTGTGGATTACAATATCATGAATCAGAGGATCATGAAGAATAACTAACCACTATTGAGGATTGAAAACCTTTTCGATCATTTGAAAGGGGAACAATGGTTCCTGAATTTTTACCTTACTTCATGATATCACTAGCTATGAGTACTAGATGAGGATATACCAAATATGTAATTTTGATGTCACTACAGCCACTATTTTCACCTGGTGACATTGTTTGACATGAAGAACACCCCAAAAGTGATCATGGGGCTCACGAACCAGATGTTTCATCCTTTAATAGAATAGTTTTTAGTGGTCATTATTAATGACAACCTAGTGTATTCGACATCTGAGAAGGAGAAATAAAGACACCTAAGGACGGTCCTTGACACACTATGAGAGAACCATCATTATAAAGTAGAACTTGTTGTGCTAGTTTTGGATTCAAGAGGTCCAAATTCATGGATAATTCCTCTTAGAGGATGGAATAGCGGTGTATCCAACAAATACTGAAGTAGTGGTTGCTTAGGATCCACCCATGTATGTTAACAAGGTTTGATTTTTCCTTGGGTTAGTAGGGTACTATCAGAGGATTGTACCCAATTTCTCCAAATTGGAAGAACATTTGACAGATTTGAATCAAAAGGGGTATTATTTTGTGTTGATGTGATGATTTTATAGTTTCTTTCAAATGTTGAGGCATAGGATGATGACTGCTCCCATTTTCATTTTTCCAAATGATGGTGTCAAGTACGTACAATTCTGTTATGCATTAGGGACCACATGTGGTTGTGTTCTAATGTTGATGTAGAAAGTTAATGCCTATGATTTACCCAATTTGAAATCACATTAGTATAACTGTATAACCAATGAACTTGGGATTGTAGCAGTAGTCTTATCATTGAAGATATGGTGACACTACCTAATGGGAGAGAGGTTTGTCATTTATTCTGACCACAAAAAACGCAATTATATGTTCACATATAATGATATTAAATTGAGAAGGTGTTGATAGAAATAGTTCATCCACAAAACAAAAATTGAGATTTTATATACTCTTAATAAGGGGAACAAGGTGGCATATGCTCTTAGTCGGAGATCCTATTCTTAGTTCTTGGTCGATGCGTTAGAGAAGTTATCCTCATTGAAATTATCCTTCATGGAAGTGGATGATGATCCACATATTTTGTTGATGGTTATTACCCAACCACTTTTACATCATGACATGGATTCTCGGAATAGAGATACAGTCTGTGAGACCATTTATTCTCATATATTCATTGGACATGATCCAAATGGAAATTTTAATGTTTGGGAGAATGCTCTCTTTTTCAGAGGATGGATGATGGCACAATTGACATTGTGGTAGGAGGTGATGTAGGAGATTAAATAATCCCCTTTGGCGTTACATATATCTATGAATAATATGTACCAGTACCTATGAATGATGTTTTGGTGGGAAGATACTAAGATGGGAATTGCAGAGTTTGTCACTTGATGCCTCACATTTCAGTAGGAGAAGGAAGAGCACCTAGTTCTAGTGGGTATAACTCACCCCCTTGAGGTTCCAGAGTGAGAGTGGGATGGTATTTCCATGTAAATGCTGACATAATTACCAAATACATCCATGGTACATTATTCCATATGGGTGATTATCTACTAACTCCCTAAGTCATTCCACTTCCTAGCTATTCGATAGAAGAGTTCAGTAATGAGCATGAGATGTCCCTATGTGTAGGAGATAGTCCGACTTTATGGATTTCACTCGATGATCATCTATGACAAAGATTCACACATCAAATATCAGTTATAGAGAGGATTAAAATTTGAGTTTGGTGACATTTTTATGTTTGATCATGGAATTTAACCAGTATAATGATGGCTATACAGATAAAATCATTCAATAATTGGAAGAGACGTTGTTGGGATGCATGTTGGACATTTGTCGTAGTGGGGAGAATTACCTACCCTTGGTGGTGTTTGAATATAGTAACAACTACCATTCCACCATCAATATGGGACCATTAGAGTTTTTTTATAGGCTACCCATAAGTCACCACATTATTATACTCATCCAAGTTAGTTGGCACTCATGGGCCCATAGTTGATATGAGCTACTATATAGAAGGTTCATATCATCCAAGGGTTGATGTGGAATGCGTAGATCCATCATAATTCTTATGAGGACCAATGATTATGACCTATATAGTTATAGGAGGGAGACCACAAGTACATGATGGTATCAACTCTATGTGGATTGAGGATATTTGTCACATCCCACAAGTTATATATGATATTATTTTGTCTCTTCTCGATTCTACATAGAGAGTGTGAGGGGGAATACCACATATCTCTACCATTATATTTAGACTGGGTAAAGAAAGACTTCCATGTGTCACAACTGAGGAAGAACATGCACAATCCACTGAACATTATCGATTGGGGTGAGATGTACATCATTGATGGAGAAACCATTATAGAGTACCCAGTGGAGGTTGATGAATGGAAGGGGAGGATCGTTCAAGGGAAATTTATTCCCCTTGTTCATTTCCAGTAGAAGCACTTGAACATTCAAGAGAAAAAATAGGAGTGGGGAACCCTGATTCAGTCATAGTACCCTAACCTTTGGATTAGTTCTTATATTTTTTGTAAATAACTCCCCATAGTGAGGAAAATGTAATAACACATATTTTCCGTATATTGTTTTTAGAAATTATGTGGATTATTTTTCAGACTAGGAGGTAAGACGACATTTGATTTTGAGGATTTATGGTCCCAAAATAAGCATTTAAAATATATTAATTATATTAAATATCAAGTGCAATAGTTATCTCGAAAATGTGGAATAACTCTAGAATGTGAGGGGATCAGAAATTTGAGGGAATTTTTGTGTTCAAAATGTGGTTTTTACCCTAGTCACAACAGAATATTTGTTGGTGCAGGAAATTTTTTAAAAAAATGTATTGGTGAGAAATTAATTAAATAGATAAATAATAGAATTTAATTTATATTTTTATGATTCAGTAACCATATTACATGTTAAATACAATATTATTGTATTTATTCAAGACTATCCTATCAAAACATGTAGATTTAGACAATTATTGGAGAGCTTTCTCAAAACTGACGATGAATCAAGATCTGATTGTGGATCACACAACCAAATGGGATCATGGATCTCGTCAACGAAAGGAACACAACCATTCTTTATTAATAATTAATCAAAACCCCAAGTAGTATGGTTTTATTTTTATTTCTTTCTAATTTCTTAAATATTGGATGAATGTGGATCCATTACTCAAAAATAATTGTTATGTTCATCATATATAGAATTTGATTTATGTTATTGTTTATTCATTTTTTATTTTTATATAACCCCTTCATTCATATACATTTATAAAACTATATTGATGAAAAATGAAAACTATTTGAGATTGATTCCTCAACTTTTTTGGCTTTTGGATTTCATGCATAGTTCTCTATAGGTTCATCATGGGAATTTTCTTTTGTACCTTGGTTCAATAGATACCCCTTATTTGATCTTCCCATGATCATTTGATGATGAAACAAATTAATTCCATGGGATTAGTTCATCATCCATGGTGTGACCAAGGTGAGATGATAGCGGTGGAAGACCATAGGCGGATCTAAATTAATTTACATTATCTATTCAACCAAAATTTTTTGCGCTGTGAAAAATTGCTCAATGGTTGTGATTTATGAGAATATTTTAACCCTGATCTTGGTGATCATGGAATAAATTTTCAAATGACCATATATGTACAAATTTCAGTGAGATATGTTGTATTGGAGAAATATGGGTCCATGGGGTAGATAACCTCATAGATCAAGAAAATCCGAAATAACATGGTGTGTATTTTGGATTTACACGTTGTGTGGGTCCCATAACTATGGAATTAGGGTTTAGGATGAAGTTAAATATCACATTCCATGTGACTCGGTCAAATTACTTATAACCCCACTGTGATATATTGGCATGTACTTCGAGATTCACATGGACACATTAAAAACTACACAACTAGTGGCATGTCATTTACTTCAACACAGGCATGAATAGATGTATATGGGTAAGTACATGGAGAAGACCACTGTACATAGACATGATAAGGCAACACATGCATGATGTAGTGTGTCTCTCTATGTTGTGTGCTTCTTCTACACTTCTTGTATGTGGATACTTGTATTTTCAGTGAGAATTTTCAACATGGGATGACATGGGGATAGTTGGACACCCCATGTACCCACTGGTACAAGAAATGTTCCCCCTTCAAGAGTGTTTATATCTCACCATTTCCTTATATTTGACAAGTATAGGTTGAGTGTGTTCCATGGTTTCTTTTTTATAGGATATAGTACAAAAATACATCCATATCACATGATTGTGTTCCACTCTAGATGCTATGGCGCTGATATAGTTTTTGTGTCCCACCTTGAGACTAGACTACGATCCTCTATCATCTTTGATACCTAGATGGGGTTTGTGGAACCAGCGTGAACTCCCTGAGCAGAACGTTAATCCACCATTTAATTAGTCATATTAGTAAGGTTTTTAGTATCATTGACATATGATCCTTTATATAGTGGGTTTATCCAGATTTGGTTTATTGTCTCCCACATCGGTTCTGGGCATGACTCCCTATTCATTCAGTGTCTTTGATGATAGAATGGCTCGTGGATCATATTCGACTATAATGAGATTTTATTTGAACAGAATCATGTGGATGGAAGTTGGATATTACCTCTAAGTGGTGCCATAACTTTCCTAAGAATATTTGGTTTTCTGTATTATAAATTGATTATTATATCTTGTAATGAGATGAAAATACATGGTTCTTCATTTTTAAAGTATTTAGGGTGTTCTACTTGGTATTATTATACGCACCCTCGAATGGTGTTTTATCGCACATGTCTTGTTTTATATTGAAGACAACCCATTTAAAGATGTATTGGGAGGAAAGGGAGAGGGTGGAACTTAGCTATAACTTGACAAATGGAGGTTTTTACCAGTTTAAGATCCCAAAACATTATCTAGATGTTTCAATCTTTCTTATAGGTACAAATTTTCTTCTATTGATAAATTTTTTTTTGGGTTATGTCATTGCGATTTTTTTTGAAAAAAATATCTAAATTTTGAAAGAAGAAGAGGAATGAACAATTTGCACTTGGTTTTCCTAAACTATGTGCCTAACTCAACAATCTATGTGAACCTGAATAGAGGATATTCACATGCCCAGTTCATGTTTAGTAAAACTACGCTCCATTTTTTGGAATAACTGTATACCCCTACCGCCACCCAGAATAGGCCCATGGTTGGTAAAACCATGCGCCCCTACCCAGGAAACAGTGCATGGGTTTTTAATTAACCCAATTCTTTTAAAAAAAATCAGGAACCCCCTAAATTAACACAAATAGTCCCTAGTTCAATCCAAAACATTCAATCTCAATTTTAGAAGCTCTATGATGAATTCATAGGGATCTTCACCTCCATTATTCATGATTCAAATCCATGAATGAAGAACCAGACCTCTCTTAGTATGTGAATCTTATTCAGGTTGGTTTTCTATGTCTCCCCAACTCTTATAAAATTCATTTAAGTTATTTACCCTATTAAAATTTTATCTTGATCTAGGGTTTACAGGTCCTGTTTTGTTTTACCTCGGATCTAGGATTTGAATATTGATCTACTTCTTTTTTGTGATTAGGGTCATTCCTCTAAAAATTGGAATTCATATTGGCTAGCGTTCATCATGAATTTTGTGGTAGGCGGTCTATAATTCAAACCCAATGTATTGCTTTCAATTACATGTATCATATTGTACAATTTCCATTAGATGATTTGTAATTATTTTTCTTAATTTGAATTAATTAAATTTTCATTTAATTAAATGATGGATTGTGGAATTTGGGATATTGAATTGATTGAATTGGAATATTTAACTGTTGAATTAATTATTGGGATATTATAATTGGTAAATTTGATTAATTAATTATTTGACTAATTAATGGAAAATTCTGTGATTACATAATTGAAATAATTGGATTAATTAATTAATCGATTTATTAATAGAGATTTTTTTGGATCAATCAATTGTTTTTGTTGGATTAATCAATTTTTAAATTAATTAAGATTTTGTTTTGATTATAAAATTATTGTTGTGATTAATTAACTATTCTACTAATTAATGGAATCACGGTTATTAATTAATTTTTAAACTAATTAATGGAATTTTTGTGATTAATTTATCATTGAATTAAATAATAGAATTTATGGGAATAATTAATTGATTAATTTATTAATTAAATGGAATAAATATGAAATTTTTGAGATGGACTAATTAATTAGTGAATTAATTAATTGTGATAATTTGATACAGGTGATATTACAATACATTTGATATATGTGATTGATTGATATATGATTATGGGATATAGAGTGACACATAAAAAATCCATAGATTTCAAAGATAATTCATGAATGGATTATTGTAAGTGACATGGAATGATGCTTCAAAAACCCATGTGGTGTGGGACAAGGATTGATTCTCCAAATTTCCAAAGGGTGCTAGGAAAAATGTTCTAATCCAATGAGATTATCCTTGGAATGTGGTTCAAATTGGATATGATAAGGAACTTGAATTAAAAGTATAATGGAATACCATTTGTAATAATGGAATGTGATCCAAATAAGTGACATGGTTAAGACACTGGAATGGGAGGAAGAAGGTATTAAGTGTTTGGGTCACTTCTAGAACCTGGGATTTTATGTTTTTAAATAATGTATAACTGAATAAATGTATATTTTTTAATTTATTATGTTTATTTATGTCTTTATAAATATATATATACACTATTTTGGAAGGAAATAATTTAGACACCATTGGTGGTGGCCTTATGATTTGTACTCACACCCGACTCAGGTATCCAGATTGGTACCTGAATTGACTTCTTGGTCACATGATAAGTTAAGGGAAATGGACCTATGTTTGATGGATGTGTGCTGATGAAGCATGGATGAGAAAACACGTCTAGGTTTCAGAAACACATGGGAGTTGTCAGTATCTTAATTGATGATGGGGATTTCATTTTGACACTAAACATGTATTATAATGTCATATAGTATTTCTTGATTTATTCATTGTGTGATATTGGTGTTATCATGTTTATTTATATGTAATTATGTTATTCATATTTATTTCTATTGTTGTTCCACTTTGATATAGTCGGTGTAGTCTCTCCATGATTTATATTGACCATCACTACTAGTCACTAGCCTCTAGCATATAGGGATGAATTCGTGAGATCATTTATCTAGCCGTCTCAGGGAACCTATGTGTGGGACCTAGGTTATGGGGGTAAAAAGTGGTATAAAAGGAAACTTTATCTTCTTTTCTTTTCTATAAAAATTTTGGAAAGCTAGATAGAAGACTAGGAATAGTTGGTCCATGGTCATGAGATTATTAATGGGAGTATAAACCCCATGTATGGGGGGACACACAAGTACCTAGGGTGGTATTTTTGTTATTGGGGTTTGTTTTTATAGTTGAAGGTTATTTCACATTAGGTGATTCACATTTTTTTATGTGAATATTATTTCTAAATTTTTTTGGTTGAATCTTTCCCTAGAATGGAATGAGAGTTGATTATGTATGCATCATTCTAATAACTCATGATTGTTTTATGACATGCATCAATTTAAAAAAATACATAAAATAAGGTTTGGGGTATGTTATTGACCATGAAATTTTTTTTCATGATTTTCAAATAGACATAAAAATGGTTCTTAATATGACATTCAAATTTTTAAATGATGAAAATTTTTAATAAATTATTGAGAAACATGACAATGAGGATGAATTTACCCTTTTTTTAAATGACCTAGATCTAGGATTGTTATGGGATGTGATAACAACTTAGTTTTGGCCACATAGAGGGGTTTCGTGGAATTATTGGTTATGTCTTTATTTTAATTCCCATAAATATATAAATGTGTTCAATGTGTCAATGTACAAGTGTTTGGAATTATAAAGATATTCATAAATAATAATAAAAATTAGAAGATGAACGTAATTTATGCTTGGAGATGGTCATTTAGTAGTGGATCCAAAGGAACCGATGGATGAATGTGAGAATGTCAGAGAGAAGTTCCAAGAAAAATTTGATCACATGAAGAAATTATAGAAAGGGACCTAGGGTGGGTTGTGAAAAAACATGTCTGATTTGATGAGGTAACTTCAGTTGCAACACCCTCTAACCATTACCATAGGTGGTGGACCTAAATTAGCTGAGTTCTAGATTTGTTATATCCAAACTATTCTTGACAACATAGGGAGTCCTACAAATAAGTTATCCAAATTGAATGTATAAATGTTACGTCGTCAAGAGAATCAAAAGTGGATCATTCAGACATGGGATGGACTACTAGAGATTATGGAATGAACGAAATTTTTGGAGAAGATCTTGGAGCACCATTATCCAGAGGCACTAAGACAGGAGCGGGTTGTTGAGTTCACGAGAATGTCATTGGTGGCCATGTCTACGATAGACTAGATTATATGATTCATAGATTTCAAACACTTTTTTTAGTGTTAGAAAGAGGCAAGGCTATGGAGGAAAATCAGTTTTAAAATGGGATTATATGTAAATTAATTCCAAGGTAAATATTTTCAAGAACAATATGTTTTTATATTTGGAGAATCAGGATCTCATATGACAGGAGAACCTAAAAGGGGTTTCTTGTGGAGGAAATGTGGATTCTATTTGATGATTGAAAAATACAATTTCTGAGAGGAGGAATCATCGTTATACAATTATTAGCCAGATAAATAGAAAGAAGAGTGTCCAAATAGAGGGGTCAGTTATGCAGTATGTTACCCAATTTATTTTCCACAAGTGTGGTTAGTCATGACACATTCTTAAAAATTATCCCCAAACACTGGTACAGTGGAAATCCTATGGTAGGATGTGACATATACATAGGTTTTGTAAAAACCCACTACATATGAGGACTAATGGTGATACTAGGAAAACCCATAGTGTGGGAAGGGGTCCTTATACACAATATCTATCTTTCAACTAGAGTTATACGTGAAATGATGAATGAGGAAATAGACAATGTGATTATAGTCATGAACACCCATATCTGAAATGTTCTGCAACTCATGAGACATAGATTACAATAAATGAATAGGTTAAATATTGTTGCATGTATTCTAGTATATACTAGTGTAAAACAAGGCTCTTCCATAAAAACCTAGAGGTACTATTACTATAGATTATATATTGGATAGTATATTATTTGATACAGGTGCCTCTCTTTCCTTAATATCTTCCCAACTAGTGAATAGTTTGAGCGTGATTATGGAATTAATGAGCGGTGTTATGAAGATAGATACACTATTGGTATTGTGGTCGAGGGACAAATTTTCAATGAAAGTGGTGTTACCTTGTGGTTGGAGAGTATAAATTTCTATGGGATCACTACATATTTTAAATTTTAGTATTCTACTTACCTTTAGGTATGGATAGGTTATTAGAATATCGAGCACAAATATATTTTTACTGTAAGATATTTAATTTTATGTCTCCAAAGGGTGAGGCCTATATTCCCCATGGAGAGTGGGATATCAAGGAAGGCCATACCAGTCCAAATCATCAGCAACTCATATGTCTAACAACCTAGGTTGATAGTTGTTTTTTGGACAATAGAGGAGTGTAAAAGAATGTATTTCCACCAGTAGTGGTCTGGTTTCAAAGTTAATTTCTTGAAGGATTATTAGGGCTACCACCTAGGAGAGATGTAGAATTTATGAATGATTTCATTTCGGGAGATAAACTGGTACTTATTCTAACATACAGAATTTCACCAATAGAGATTCAAAAGATTAATTCTCAGCTGGATGATTTTTTTGTAAGGGGTTTATCTTTTTGAGTACATCTCCTTGGGGTTCACTAAGTTTTTTTTCTATGATGTCTGATAAGCATCTGTGATTTTCTGTTGATTACCAAAATTTGAACCAAATGAATGTGAAGAACGTGTATCCTCTTCCTCATATTGATGATCGGTTTGACTAGTTGAGGTCATTTTGTGTTTTCTTTAAGATCGACATGAGATAAAAGTATCATCAGTTGATTGTCCAACCTTATGATATTCCAAGGGCTTCATTCAGAGGAGGGTATAAAATGTTTTTGTTTTTCTTAATGTCTATTGGGTTACTAGAATTAAATCAGTTATTATGGGCTTGATGAATAATATCTTCCATCCATATCAGTATCATTTTGTGTTTTTATTTGTTGACAATAGCTTCATGTGTTCCAAGACTCATGAAGAACATGCCCAACTTATTGAAATCATTCGGAATACAGTAATATAGAATCAGTTATATGCCATGATATCTATGTAAATTTTTTGGATTGACTAGGTACACTTCATGGGTTACATAATCGTGGATAAATGCGTGTCAATTATCCTAGATAAGGTTTAATAAGTTGTCTATTTGGAGCATCCAATGTTTTTTTCTATATCCATTTATTTTTGGGGATAACAGGAAATTATAGTAGGTTTTTTTCGGAATTTTTTAATTTAGTAGAACAAATTTTTTCCTTGAAAAAAAATGAATAATGATTGAATGGTGTGGATCATGTGACAATATAGTTCAGGTGCAGAAGAATCATTTGAAAATGGAACCAATCTTGATGCTACGGAAGTCATGTGAGGAGTATATAGTGTTTTATGAAACATATGGAATATTGATTAGAGTAGTGTTTATGTAGGGATATTGTGTTTGTGTGTAAATTTCTCGGTTGTTGAGGCCACTTTTACATAATCATACTACGTATGGCCTTGAGTTGGCTACAATGGTGTATGCTTTAATGTATTAGAGACAGTATTATGTGCGCAACAAGTTTATTGTGTAAATTGATCATAAGTGCTTAAATTAAATATTTTCATAATGAGATTTGAATCTCTAATAGTGGAGGTGGTTTTATTATATGTAGTCATTTTACATTGAGATGGTATATATTCTTGGGAAGGGAAATAGTGTTGTTGACGCATTAAGAAGGAATATTCAGACTGAGATAGTTTAGTTGCCTAGTCCTGAGTGAAGGATTATGAAATTACTAGCTGAGAAACTTGTTTTAGATTAATATTGAGGGGATTAGATTATTCTCATATTAGTTTTAGTGGAGTATAATCTTTTTAGATGGATCGGGGATAAACAGTATGATGATCTCGAATGATTGATCTTGAAGAATTCCTTAACATTGGGGAGTCACCTTCCAATTGGACTATAGATGAGGTTGAGATCACCTATATTAAGAATAATATTTTTGGGTCTAAATATATTATGGGGGAGCTGATGAGTGAATTTGATTCCTTGATGTGTGTTGTAACGCCCCGACCCCAGCTACCCAGAGTCGGTGCATTATTACATAACATTGGCATGATCACAAGAAAGATCAAATCCCGAAAGACCAATTGGTTTAGTAGCCTTGGAAACACTAGATATAATCATAATGTTTTACATTACATTTCATAGTGAAAAACTACTACAACAACAAAGTCTTCATATCCACACTATTAACCCCTCATAATATCCCTGCAAGTCATTCATAATTTACTTCTTCACTACCTGGGAAAAATAAAACATAGAAAAGGGGTGAGCTCAAATGCCCAGTAAGGATAACAATATAGCGGAACATTCAAAATAATCACAAACATTTAAGGCAATGAATTACAAAAACAAAAGCCTTTTCAAATTGAACTTCAACATAGTATGCCAAAAGTAAAATGAAATAATTCCATTTACTTATTCACATGGATATTCTACTAATCGAATAATCACATGCAATATCAATAACCACTTTCATAATGTTGGAATGCATAATGTCAGACTATCATAACCACATAGCCAAGGCCTCGTGCCAAGACTACAAATAAGATTTTGTCAAGGCCTTGTGCCAAGACACTATTTTGTCTCATGAGACCTACCGATGCATCGAGGAGCTATAGCGGGCTCCACCCGTCACTTATTAAGTCCAATGCATTCCCATATGAAAAGGTTTAAACATAACATAAACATTCGTATTAAAACTAGCATATGAAATGTCAATAATTTCACCATAAAATATGAATGGTATAAAAATAGCACATCCACAGTCAAACATATCACAAAACCTTCAATACAATACAGAAGTTTTGTATCATAATAAATCAACTTCAAATAATCTTAAAATCCATCAAAGGATGTTGACATAGATGAAATCAAAATTCTTTTTAAAGAAGTATCTCCTTTTATTATGAAATTATTTAAGGTCCATATAAAATAAAACATTTTCTTTGAAAATATTCTTATAAGCTTGTATGGAAAGCTTCGACGATTTTATAATGGCGGAAAATAACCGCACCCGCCGTATAAGTTAAAAAAAACATTCTTACCTCAATTCTGTCGAAAAGGTTAAAAAGGACCTTGTTTTGAAAACGACGGAAATATTCCTTTATAAACCTCTTATAAAAAGTCAAAAAAGGGTATAAATGACTTTAACCCATATTATTGTAAATAGTAAAAATGTTTTGAAATACATTTCGAAGAAACATGGATGTGGATGATAAAGAGATCCCAGTAGATTATTACGTATAAACAACCTTGGATAATGAAGAGGTTGTAAAGTAAACCCTTACCTTGTACTTTTCCTTGGTTGGGGTAGGTTAACCTCCTGTATAATAGTGAAATAATTGTTACTAAATTATACAAGAATCATATACATTAATATGATATCATATATGATCTTTTAATATTGATTTGAAAATAATATCTTAGTATTATCGCCGTTTCGGGTGTTAACTTACTCATTTTCTTTATATGTTTTGTTACATAAGTCATGTTTGTTGTATCTTATTCATATCCAGAATGATATCAAGTCCTTAAACATCATTTTTAAATCATTAAATGATAATTATACTTGAATGGATACGATGGAGAATGAATCTCATCGCGTTCGTGGAGACGGTAGTCCGTACGTACGCACGAACGCTATTTCCATTTAATTATTATTTTAAAAGAATCGAATCCAAATGATACATAGGTATATTACTATTCCAGTATAATATAATATTTTATATATGTTACTTAAGTTCATTAACACCATCCTTTATACGTTCCATGTGTGGTATGAACGAGTCATATCATTTTAAGGGGGCGGTAGTCCGCACTTCCTCAAATGAAATTATCGTATGTATATACAACATGAAACGAATAATGGTATGAAATAAAATGGAATTAAAGAAGCTTATATATAAAATATATATCATTAATATCATATTTAATTACAGTGCCATCATAATGGCCACCATGAGAGGCGGTAAGATGTATTTGAACAATCATCGTTTCGTGAGGCGTTAGTTTTCCATCCACAGAAACATTATGTTCATCATCCATTAGATGGAGATGTGTGTATGTGTAGTTTGAATCCTTCTTATAACAACATCCTAGTATATTGAGGATACTGGTGTTGTTACAAAAGAAAGGAAATAAAAAGAGTTTGGGGGTTGAAGAAGCAAAATAAATGAAAATAATTTAAGAGAAATCGTTACCTTTAATTTAGGTAACTCACTTTGGTTGGAACCAAAGGACTTGTTGAAATGCTTTCTGCCTAAGGGGAAACTTCAAGGAGGAGGAGAGGGATGTGGGGAGCTTAGTTGGGCAGAGTTTGGACGAGCCAAGTGGCTTGAGAGGTGTGAGTAATGAGTAGAAGTGGTCTCCTTTTATAAGGGAGAGGAGGGGCTCTTTAGGAAAGAGTGAAAGTATTACTTTATAATATAATTATATTCGGTTTATAATGGTCCAAAAATCATTGAGGTAGAAGATAAGATGACTAATATTCTAAATAACATCAACCAATAAGAATTGGACAGGTTTTAGATAATATTTTAATCATTATAATATTATTTATTTCAATGATTTATTAATGAGGTAAACATTGCATCATTATTGTGTCATTAATAATTTAACTTATTTGATGTCTAAAAATTATAAATAAAATATCATCATCTAGGAAATCTTTTTAGATTTCTAATTAATATTTATAATCCAAAAGCTAACATGTATAACCCTATGTAAAAATTGTTCTTCTAAAAGATGTAAGCTTATGCCATTTTTATTTTTATTTTAACTTTATTAATATAATGTGTCCCTACCACATACATGTGGCTCCAAGGGGTCCCCAAATTGACCCAAGGATGCCCATGGTCGGGTATGTGTCCACCAATAAGGTTAGGGCACGTTTTAGGGTAATTTTTTATTATTATAATATTATTTTTTAACCCTTATTTACCGGATTTACCCATTAACCATGGTAAATAAAATATTTACCACAGTAACTATTCAAAATGTCTAAAAAAAAAGTTACCTATTTACACAATTTGAACATCCTGATTCCAAATATGGAATCCATTTTCCTAAATTCAAAACACAGAAGTGGCAGAAATTAATTTAAAATTAATTCCCACTGTCAAAACAAAAAGCGCGTTTTTAAGAGATAATAACTATCAAAAGATTGACACTCGTTTATGTTCGGTTTAATTGTAAAATTATGTCCAATGACCAACATTATATTAAATGGTAAAAAAATATTCTAAATATACTTTAAAACCACTAAAATTCATAATTTATCACTATTAATTATTTTGATTAAAAAAGTTGTTTTTAATTAAAACTTAGTAATTTTCACTATTCATCAAAATATGAAAGTTATCTGAAATGTACCAAAATTTCACCTTAGGCTAAATTCGATATTCCGAATCCAAAAATGAAGTCCATTTTAAAATATAAAATATATATAATTTCAAAAAGTAGGTATTACTATTCATAACGGCTAGTTTGATTAGTTATGGTGTGTTAGAACTCGGTGTTGCGTACAACACACGCTATCACATTATTCAAAGAGAAGCGTACCGTAGAAGCTTGGGGTGTTACATTCTCCCCTCCTTCAAATAATTGCGTCCTCGCAATTTCTAGGGTATTACTGCATAAAAAGACTTGGGTGGTTCTTCATCATAAGTTCCTCGGGTTCCCACGTTGCCTCTTCCATCTAATGGTTTCTCCACAAAACTTTTACCAGACGCGTCGTCCGGTTTCTCAGCACTTGTTCTCTCGTATCAAGAATCTTGACGGGCTCTTCGCAATAAGACAGATCGGGTTCCAGTTCTAATTCCTCATAGGATAGTACATGCGTCGGATCAGGCATGTATTTCCTCAATAGAGATACGTGGAACACATCGTGAACTTTGGAGAGACTTGGCGGCATTACCAATCGGTAAGCTACAACCCCAATTCGTTCTAGAATTTCGAAAGGTCCGATGTACCTGGGACTCAATTTACCTTTCTTACCAAAACGTATGACTCCCTTCCACGGAGATACCTTCAGAAAAACATGATCACCGACTTGAAATTCCAAATCCTTCCTTCGATTATTGGCATAGCCCTTCTGCCTACTTTGAGATGCTTTGATGTGATTTTGGATTACTTTCACCTTTTCCACTGTTTCCTCCACCAGTTCTGGGCCTACAAGTTTTCTTTCACCAACGTCATCCCAACAGGTTGGTGTACGACATCTCTTTCCGTATAACGCTTCATATGGTGCCATCTGAATACTTGAATGAAAGCTATTGTTATAGGAAAATTCTACCAAAGGTAAATATTGATCCCACATACCCTGAAAGTCAAGTGAGCAAGATCTCAACATGCCTTCTAAGGTTTGAATAGTCCGTTCTGATTGTCTGTCTGTCTGAGGGTTGTAAGCAGTGCTCAAATGAAGTTCAGTATCCAGGGATTTCTGAAGACTTTTCCAGAATGTTGAAGTAAAACGGGGATCACGATCAGAAACAATCGATAGGGGTACTCCATGAAGTCTCACAAAATCATTAATATATAGTCTTGCTAGACGTTCCAGGGGTAGATCTTCTCTTATAGCAAGAAAATGTGCGGTCTTGGTAAGACGATCAACAATAACCCATATTGCATTGTTCCTTCTAGGAGTCTTTGGTAGCCCCATGACAAAGTCCATCGTAACATTGTCCCATTTCCACTCCGGTATGGGAAGAGGTTGCATGACTCCTCCAGGCTGTTGCCTTCCAGCTTTCACTTGTTGACAAACCATACATCTTGACACAAAATCAGCAATCTCCCTCTTCATGTTGTCCCACCAAAAATGTTCCTTCAAATCTCTATACATTTTGGTGCTCCCAGGGTGTATAGAGAAATTGGAACTATGAGCATCATCCAGCAATTCCCTTTTTAGATCAGGTATATTGGGAACACAAAGTCTCTTCCCGAATTTCAAAATTCCATCTTCATACACAAAGTCTCTCAATCTCCCATCATTCACAGCTTTAATCTTCTTTTGGAATTCTTCATCATCGGTCTGAGAACTCTTAATCCTTTCTAGTAAAGATGGTTTGGCAACCATTTGAAAAAGCATTGATGTTTCACCTTCCCTGGTTATTCCCATGTCCATCTTCACTAGATCCATGAAAATTGGATCCCTTTCAATTCTCATATTGTTCAAAACTCCATGGTCTTTTATACTCAAAGCATCTGCCACCTTGTTTGCCTTCCCCGGGTGGTAGTGTATCGTACAATCATAATCCTTGAGTAATTCAAGCCATCTCCTTTGCCTCATGTTGAGTTCTTTTTGTGAGAAAATATACTTCAAACTCTTGTGATCAGTATAAATCTCACATTTTTCACCATTGAGGTAGTGCCTCCATTTCTTCAAAGCAAAGATCACAGCTGCTAACTCAAGATCATGAGTAGGATAGTTTTGTTCATGAATTTTCAACTGTCGTGATGCATAGGCAATAACTCTATCATTCTGCATAAGGACACAACCAAGTCCTTTCTTCGATGCATCACTATAAATAACGAACCCATAATTCCTCGATGGTAGAGTCAATATAGGAGCATTGACTAATCTTCTCTTCAGTTCTTCGAAACATTCTTCACACTCTTTTGTCCAAACAAATTTAACCCCTTTACGTGTGAGCTTCGTTAATGGGTTAGCCAATCGGGCAAAATTCTGGACGAAACGTCGATAATAACCTGCCAAACCAATAAAACTGCGTACCTCAGTTATACTCGTAGGTTCTGGCCATTCTTGGATTGCCTTGGTCTTAGAAGGATCAATAGAGATTCCATCTTTTGAGACAATATGGCCAAGAAAAGAAATCTCCTGAAGCCAGAATTCACACTTGCTAAACTTCCCATATAATTCATGCCTCCTCAGAGTCTTCAAGATAATGCGCAAGTGATTTTCATGATCGTCGTAGGTTTTGGAGTATACCAAGATATCATCAATAAATACCACCACAAATTCATCGAGATACTCCTTGAAAACTTTATTCATCAGATCCATGAATACAGAGGGTGCATTAGTCAATCCAAACGACATTACAGTAAACTCGTAATGCCCGTACCTTGTTCGAAATGCTGTCTTCGGAATGTCTTCCTTCTTTACACACAACTGATGGTATCCAGATCGAAGGTCAATCTTTGAAAAGTATTGAGCTCCATGTCGTTGGTCAAATAAATCATCAATACGTGGTAGGGGATACTTGTTCTTTATCGTTATAGCATTGATCTCCCAGTAGTCAATACATAACCTCATAGATCCATCTTTCTTTTTAACAAAAAGAACAGGGGATCCCCATGGAGAAACACTAGGGCGAATAAATCCCTTATTACTCAATTCCTCTAGTTGTTTCTTTAGTTCGACTAACTCTACAGTGGCCATTCTATAAGGGGTCTTCGATATAGGCCTTGATCCAGGAATCAAATCAATAGAAAACTCAACTTCTCGTTCTGGAGGATGTCCAGGTAAATCTTCCGGAAATACATCTACAAATTCTTTTACAACAGGTGCATCCTCTATTTGAACATTCCTTTCCTCACCAACAGTTATTTCATTCTCTTCCTCCCCAATAATTGAATTTAGTTGAGCTACTGGGGGTGGATCTAAATAAGAATTAGGTGGTGACGATTCTGCTCTAAAAATAATGTGTTCCTTATCATTATCATCAAGAATCGTAACCTCTTTCTTATTACAATAAATCTTCGCATCATATTCCGAAATCCAGTCCATACCGAGGATTATATCAAACTCAATCATAGGTATGACGATGAGATCAGCAGATAATGAAAATTTATGTGCTCTAATGGGGACTGATTCACAAAACTTTGTTGCAACGATACTTCCCTTAGGAGTTTTGACTGACAACTCCCTTATTAAATCAAATTGGAAATATCTAATTTTCTTAGCAAACTGGGAAGATATGAAACAATGCGATGATCCAGAATCAAATAATTCATTTGCTAAACTTGAGGAAACCATTAAATTACCTGACACCACGTCTTTTGGAGCTTCTACCTCAGCAGTAGTGATAGAATAAGCCTGGCCTTGATCCCTTGACCTTTTCTGAGATAAGTTCTCATGACGCTTAGGACATGCATTTGCATAATGCCCCATATCCCTGCAATTGTAGCACTTAATGTTGGTATCTTCCTTCTTCCCTTTGCAATCATGAGCTTGGTGGATTTTTTCACCACACTTGTAACAGACTCTCATTCCCTTCAAGAAATTACCAGGATGTTTCTTCCCGCATTTACCACAAGATGGATATTCAACCTTTCCCTTCTTCCCCTTATTTCCATTCCCAGATTGATCAGAAGGTCTCTTCTTCTCTTGCTTTGCTTTAAAGTCATAAGACTTAGAGAATTCCTTTTCGGTCTTGATAGCACATGAGACAATGTCTTCGTACGATGAAAAGGATTGTGAGACTAACGCTCGACGGAGAAATGGTTTTAACCCATCAAAGAAAAGATCAATCTTACTTCTTGGGTTACGAATATAATCACCAGCGTACCTCGCTAACCATGTAAAGTTAGCCTCATACTTTGTGACATTCTCATCCTCCTTTTGTCTCAGACTCAGAAATTGCCTTTCCATATCTGCTCGATGGTCGCGAGGGAAGTATTTTTCTAAAAACAGATCTTTGAACTCCCTCCATTCCATATTTGATACTTCATCATCTTCCTTCTTATTTTTAATCAATGACCACCATTGATCAGCATCTCCAGTGAGGCGGTAAACTGCCATGATAACTTTTTCCCTTTCACTGCTCCCCAAAGCCTGAAATATTTTCTCTAGGGAAAATATCCATTTCTCAGCTACTAAGGGATTTTTATTCCCATTGAACGTTGGTGGTTGTTGCCTCATGAATCGATCTAACATTGATCCTCCATGCTGCGGATCAGGGTGCTCCATACGGGTAAGGTTATTATTCATAACCTGAGTAAGTTGTCCCAGTATGGTGATTAGCTGATCGGCACCAGTTGTATCACCAGCCCCACTATAATTATCTTGAGAAGGAGGGAAATCCCTACATGGAGTACGTGCATTGATACGGTTTCCATTTCTTCCACTAGGCGCCATTTCTAAACAATGGCATAAACTAGATCAGTTTATGAATCAAAATACATAATCCCATACTTATAAAACACTTAACATAAATTGAACTATTTATGGATATAATCCATAATCATAAGAATGTTTTCATTGAGGAAGTATATACTCATAATCCCTTCAAAATGATTTGTAAAGAAAATGAGAGTTATCCTAAGCATATCCCCCGGGAGTGTCGTAACCAAGAGTGCAGCAAGGCCCGTTGTCGTGCACCAGTTCCCGTTCGAGTCTAGCTCAAAGCGGTGTTTTCGGGTTTTACCCCTAGGTACATCTGTGCCAGAGCCGCCTCTACCTGCTCGTATCCAGACAGGGATATATTGCTTGGAAAACTCACAAAATCTCTACAATACCAAAATTCTAGGAAGTTCTTCTATACTAATCCTCAAAGTTCATCTTAGGTCTACGTGCTCTAATCAGAGTTTATCTAAATCTAGCTTCCAAGGTTTGTACTAAACTTCCTTTGATACCAACTGTAATGCCCCGACCCCAGCTACCCAGAGTCAGTGCATTATTACATAACATTGGCATGATCACAAGAAAGATCAAATCCCGAAAGACCGATTGGTTTAGTAGCCTTGGAAACACTAGATATAATCATAAAGTTTTACATTACATTTCAAAGTGAAAAACTACTACAACAAAAAAGTCTTCATATCCACACTATTAACCCCTCATAATATCCCTGCAAGTCATTCATAATTTACTTCTTCACTACCTGGGAAAAATAAAACATAGAAAAGGGGTGAGCTCAAATGCCCAGTAAGGATAACAATATAGCGGAACATTCAAAATAATCATAAAAATTTAAGGCAATGAATTACTAAAACAAAAGCCTTTTAAAATTGAACTTCAACATAGTATGGCAAAAGTAAAATGAAATAATTCCATTTACTTATTCACATGGATATTCTACTAATTGAATAATCACATGCAATATCAATAACCACTTTCATAATGTTGGAATGCATAATGCCAGACTATCATAACCACATAGCCAAGGCCTCGTGCCAAGATTACAAATAAGATTTTGTCAAGGCCTTGTGCCAAGACACTAGTTTGTCTCATGAGACCTACTGATGCATCGAGGAGCTATAGAGGGCTCCACCCGTCACTTATTAAGTCCAATGCATTCCCATATGAAAAGGTTTAAACATAACATAAACATTCGTATTAAAACTAGCATACGAAATGTCAATAATTTCACCATAAAATATGAATGGTATAAAAATAGCACATCCACAGTCAAACATATCACAAAACCTTCAATACAATATAGAAGTTTTGTATCATAATAAATCAACTTCAAATAATCTTAAAATCCATCAAAGGATGTTGACATAGATGAAATCAAAATTCTTTTTAAAGAAGTATCTCCTTTTATTTTGAAATCATTTAAGGTCCATATAAAATAAAACATTTTCTTTGAAAATATTCTTATAAGCTTGTATGGAAAGCTTCGACGATTTTATAACGGCGGAAAATAACCGCACCCGCCATATAAGTTAAAAAAAAAATTCTTACCTCAATTCTGTCGAAAAGGTTAAAAAGGACCTTGTTTTGAAAACGACGGAAAGATTCCTTTATAAACCTCTTATAAAAAGTCAAACAAGGGTATAAATGACTTTAACCCATACTCTTGTAAATAGTAAAAATGTTTTGAAATGCATTTCGAAAAAACATGGATGTGGATGATAATGAGATCCCAGTAGATTATTACGTATAAACAACCTTGGATAATGAAGAGGTTGTAAAGTAAACCCTTACCTTGTACTTTTCCTTGGTTGGGGTAGGTTAACCTCCTGTATAATAGTGAAATAATTGTTACTAAATTATACAAGAATCATATACATTAATATGATATCATATATGATCTTTTAATATTGATTTGATAATAATATCTTAGTATTATCGCTGTTTCGGGTGTTAACTTACTCATTTTCTTTATATGTTTTGTTACATAAGTCATGTTTGTTGTATCTTATTCATATCCAGAATGATATCAAGTCCTTAAACATCATTTTTAAATCATTAAATTATAATTATACTTGAATGGATACGATGGAGAATGAATCTCATCGCGTTCGTGGAGACGGTAGTCCGTACGTACGCACGAACGCTATTTCCATTTAATTTTTATTTTAAAAGAATCGAATCCAAATGATACATAGGTATATTACTATTCCAGTATAATATAATATTTTATATATTTTACTTAAGTTCATTAACACCATCCTTTATACGTTTCATGTGTGGTATGAACGAGTCATATCATTTTAAGGGGGCGGTAGTCCGCACTTCCTCAAATGAAATTATCGTATGTATATACAACATGAAACGAATAATGGTATGAAATAAAATGGAATTACAGAAGCTTATATATAAAATATATATCATTAATATCATATTTAATTACAGTTCCATCATAATGGCCACCATGAGAGGCGGTAAGATGTATTTGAACAATCATCGTTTCGTGAGGCGTTAGTTTGACATCCACAGAAACATTATGTTCATCATCCATTAGATGGAGTTGTGTGTATGTGTAGTTTGAATCCTTCTTATAACAACATCCTAGTATATTGAGGATACTGGTGTTGTTACAAAAGAAAGGAAATAAAAAGAGATTGTGGGTTGAAGAAGCAAAATAAATGAAAATAATTTAAGAGAAATCGTTACCTTTAATTTAGGTAACTCACTTTGGTTTGAACCAAAGGACTTGTTGAAATGCTTTCTGCCTAAGGGGAAACTTCAAGGAGGAGGAGAGGGATGTGGGGAGCTTATTTGGGCAGAGTTTGGACGAGCCAAGTGGCTTGAGAGGTGTGAGGAATGAGTAGAAGTGGTCTCCTTTTATAAGGGAGAGGAGGGGCTCTTTAGGAAAGAGTGAATGTATTACTTTATAATGTAATTATATTCGGTTTATAATGGTCCAAAAATCATTGAGGTCGAAGATAAGATGACTAATATTCTAAATAACATCAACCAATAAGAATTGGACAGGTTTTAGATAATATTTTAATCATTATAATATTATTTATTTCAATGATTTATTAATGAGGTAAACATTGCATAATTATTGTGTCATTAATAATTTAACTTATTTGATGTCTAAAAATTATAAATAAAATATCATCATGTAGGAAATATTTTTATCTTTCTAATGAATATTTATAATCGAAAATCCAACATGTATAACCCTATGTAAAAATTGTTCTTCTAAAAGATGTAAGCTTATGCCATTTTTATTTTTATTTTAACTTTATTAATATAATGTGTCCCTACCACATACAAGTGGCTCCAAGGGGTCCCCAAATTGACCCAAGGATGCCCATGGTCGGGTATGTGTCCACCAATAAGGTTAGGACACGTTTTATGGTAATTTTGTATTATTATAATATTATTTTTTAACCCTTATTTACCGGATTTACCCTTTAACCATGGTAAATAAAATATTTACCACAGTAACTATTCAAAATGACTAAAAATAAAAGTTACCTATTTACACAATTTTAACATCCTGATTCCAAATATTGAATCCATTTTCCTAAATTCAAAACACAGAAGTGGCAGAAATTAATTTAAAATTAATTCCCGCGGTCAAAACAAAAAGCGTGTTTTTAAGAGATAATAACTATCAAAAGATTGACACTCTTTATGTTCGGTTTAATTGTAAAATTATGTCCAATGACCAACATTATATTAAATGGTAAAAATATAATCTAAATATACTTTAAAACCACTCAAATTCATAATTTATCACTATTAATTATTTTGATTAAAAAAGTTGTTTTTAATTAAAACTTAGTAATTTTCACTATTCATCAAAATATGAAAGTTATCCGAAATGTACCAAAATTTCACCTTAGGCTAAATTCGATATTCCGAATCCAAAAATGAAGTCCATTTTCAATTATAAATATATATAATTTCAAAAAGTAGGTATTACTATTCATAACGGCTAGTTTGATTAGTTATGGTGTGTTAGAACTCGGTGTTGCGTACAACACACGCTATCACATTATTCAAAGAGAAGCGTACCGTAGAAGCTTGGGGTGTTACATGTGTAGTGAATCTAGGTGCAACCAAAATGTACCATGACACACAATGATAGTTTTGGTGATCATGCATTAAAAGAATATTGTGGGGTTTGTGACACAATGATACACCTATCAATAGGTAAATATTGAACATCAATGACTTGGTAGAGTACTATAGCAGTTAACTATTCCAGAATGGATGTTGGAGGATGTTCCAAGAGACTTTTGGGTGGATCTCCAAAGGAAACCTCCAAAGAATGATGTTATTTGGGTCATTATAGACCTCCTGACAATGTTATCTCACTAATTTATTATATTGGGGACTTTCTAAATTGTGTATTTTTTAGGGTCATTTGTTCAATAAATTTTCAATCTACATATGGTTCCATGGACTATTTTTTCAGACCGTGAAACACATTTTACTTCCCACTTCTAGAAGGGTGTACAGAATGATCTTGATATAAATGTTTCACTAAGTTAAACATTCCATCAAGAAAATGATTGGAAGTTATAGTGTATTATATAGGTGTATGAGTATATTATATGATCATGAATCATAGAATTAAGAGGATATTGGGATTAGAACATAGATTTGGAATATTTTCCCAATAAAAAAAGTTATTAGGCTACCATATATATTGTATCATATGATTCTATTTATTATAATCCATGAATATCACCTCTATGATGGATGGAGGAAAGTGATTAAATGTTTTTGGGCTGAGTATTGTGAATAAAGTATTTAGAGTATGTTTAGTTTATTCAAAACTGAATGGAAACTCTTCATAGTAGAAAAAATTATTATGTTAATAGACATCAATGAATCCCATAGCTGGTAGAGGGTGATCATGTATTCTATAGGGTATCACCACGATTGGGTCACTATATGATATAGAAGTAGGGAAAGCTGGCACCCTGAATTAATGTACCCATTGAGGTTATGGAGATAATTGGGCTGGTAGCATTCCATTTGTAACTTCTTTAGAGATACAATTCTATTCATGATTGTTTTCATGTGTCACAACATCTGTAGTGTCACTATGACCCATATCATGTTATTGATATGGATTATGATTAACTTGAGAGTTATTTTTCTATTGAAGAGCATCTAATATGTGCATATGATCATAGTGATAGAGTATTGTGGGTAATGTTTGTGACTACAGTTCATGTATTGTAAAAAAATAGCCATTTTGAGAGGAATCATGGTATATGGAAGCCGATATGCATGCTTTGTGGCCGGAACTTTTTGACGTAGAATGTTATAGAAACATGAGAGTACAACTTGGAGATGATATATTATTTTCTGGGGAGATTTTATGATCCTGACAATTTATAAATATTTTCAATCCGAGACACATTTACTTTTTTTCCTTGTTCATGGTATTTTTGGGGTTCTTTCTTAGAGTATTTTGGGTGGACCTTGATAAATTTCAAAGGAATAAGAGTAGTGCATGGTTGGAGTACGATTTTCCCAAAACTAGTCCCCATCCCATTTACCCGTGAAAACCAAAATAGATGGTATTCACAAGGCTCACACATTTTTTATCATACCATGAACCATATTATGGGTAACTGTGCACCCCCCTATAATAGGCACACAATTTAGATGAATTGTCTATCAAACCTTATGCCCCTTCCCTAGAATCCTTGCATAGATTCTGATTAACTCAAAAAACTATTTTAATATTTATAAAACCCCTGTATTAACTCATAATCATCACGACATCGACCACAATCCTTCCCTCTTGTTTTTGGAGGTGACTGGATGAATTAATAGGGATAACATCCTCCTTTCATCACAATTTGAGTTACATATTGAAGATCAGAACATCTCCAAATAATTAAATATAATCTTAATTGGTTTTCTTTCTCTATCCCTTTATTTTCCCATGCCATGAAGGAGTTTCTTACCCTTTTTTGATTAAATATAGATGTAGGATTGATTGATTTTATTTTGTTTGATCTTGGATCTAGTATACAAATCATGGTCTCATTATTCATTCTGATTTGTGTTATTATGCTAAAATTAGCTATTTTTGGTGGTATGTGTTCATCATCAATTTTGAGGTAGGGGGTCCATTATTAAAATCCAAATGTATTTATTTAAGAACCATGTATTTTATTATATAATTTCTATTGGGTTATTTGAAATCATGTTTTCTAAATTGAATTAATCATTTTGGTAAATTAATTAATTGAGCAATTGTGGAATTGAGAAAATTGAATAAATAGAAATGGAATAATTATTTATTGAAAATAATTATGGTGATATTAGAATTGATTAATTGTATTAATTAATTATTGATTTAATTAATGGATAATTTTGAGATATTTTAATTGAAATTATTTATTAATTAGTTGTTGAAATAATTAATAAAGAATGTTTTGATTACGTAACTATTTTAAAACGGTTCCAATTAGTTGTGACAATAAATTGAAATGTCATAGATAATGAAATCCATTTTGTTATAAAGATATGTCACTTGAGTATGTGATATGGATCAAACTCAGGCATGGTCCAATGTAGGAATTGAGAGTTTGGGTATCATCTAGAGCCTATGAGTTTATGTATTTAAATGGTGTATAATTAAATAAATATAAATTGATTACATTATTACATTTATGTATTTCTTTATATAGCTATATACACAGTTTTAAATAGATATTTTTTAAAACCACATTTTTTGTGGCCTAATGAGTTAACCTCACACCGTACATTATTGGGTTGACTGGTAACCGAATAGATTTCATTATTGTGGGACAAGATAAGGGAAATTTCCACTTGTTAGATGGATGAGTCGTGATAGAACATGGATTAGGGAACATGATGTTTTTCAGGACCTGATTGGTGTTTTTTAGTGTATATTTTTTTTTGGGTTTTTCATATTGATACTGAATCATATTTAACTAATATATCTACTATTTAGTTTTTGGTATGGTTTTTCCTATTTTGGTCATCATGTGATATTGTTATTATTCTGGTTATGGTTACGTAATTTTCTGATTCATATTTATTTCTACTATTTTGACACTTTGATAAATAGGGTATTGTATCTTCATTATAAATATAAAACATAATTTTTAGTCTATATCCTCTAGCATACGAGGAGGAATTCATAAATTCTTCTAGTCAATAAGATCAAGGAACCAATGTCTCATAGCAGGGTAAGGACATTATAATAGATATATCAAATTTTATTTTATCTTAAACCAAGGAGTTGGTTGGACACAATACAGTTTTTGGTCGGGCTTGTAATTGGACCCTTTTCACACTTTTAATACTTCACTATCATTCCCTATCATGGGATCTTAGTTATATTCTTGCATTTTTTCCAGTTATTTGACAGTTCAACATTTTGTGGCTTTGGAGATGTGTGCATATGTACGTGTACAATATGATAATGACGCTCATTTATGGGATATGCATACTCAGGGATAGTCTCAAACCACTAGCTTATTAGATGTGAGAAATGGGTAGCCACGAGTTGGTTCTCAATGGGTCAAGTCCCAACAGGTATTCTACCATATACAAAAATGCTGATTCTGGACCCCATTTTATAGAGGCGGAGATAGATTTAGGTTATTAAATTTATATAATAAAAGCTTGGTATATTGTAGATACTGGGTTTGTTATTTTATCATACTTTTAGAATATTAAATTTCATGTAATAATTAGTAAAACAAAAATGCATTTTTAATAATTTTACCTGTTCTTTGGAGAGACTTTTAAGGATACACCTAAATCCTTCATAGGATCTATTCACAACAAAAAATTAGGCGTTAATTATTATGAGAGAAATTTAATAAAGTTTTTGGAATAAGTCATAGATGATTTAATATTTTTTGGATGTTTTTATAGGATAAGAGTGGGGGAGGACTCTTATAAGTCAGGTGAGTGAAACACTGGTAAATTTGGAAAAGAAGAGGTATACCCACAATTTTCTGCATCGGTAAGGCTAAAGAATTTTACATTACAGATCCTAGTATATATATGGTAAAAATATGGAAATAAAATGTGTGTTTTACAAGTTTTGAGTCATTTTATAACCTTTATCATTTTATTTTAATATCCCGAGAACCCCATTTTTACCATATCTATAGTAAATAATTTTAAAAGTTTATATAATTATTTATAGTAAAAATTAAGTTGAACATATTTGATATTGAAATTTATTTTTATTCCAAATATGGAAAACATATTTCCAAATTAATCTAAATGTATTTTTTAAAAACAATTTTATATTAAACCCACATATTCAATGAAAATGTGAGTTTTCAAAGAGAAAAGTTTTATATAGAAAGAATGTTTTAATATAAAAATAAAAAATTAAATTTATTTAATTGAATTAAATTATATTATTAGATATATATTTTAACTAAATTTAATTCAAAAAAATATTAATTTTCTTTTAAAAAATTGAACTTATTAAAAAAAAATAATTCTAAATAAAAAATTGAATTTTTTTACTATTCATTAAAAATTTTATATATTCAAGAATTCCTCAAAAATTAAATCGAAGATAATTTTCAGATTATTATTTTTATATTTAATATTATATGGTCAAATAAATTTTATAATATTGGAAAATAATAACTTTATAATAAGTGTGCAAAATAAGAAAAAACTGTTTTTAGAACAAAAAATATTTTAAGCATAAAATTGGATTTATTTTTTATCTCTATTATAGAAAACACATATCATAAATGATAAATATTGAATTGAATATATAGTATATAAATTCACTTAAAATAATTCACCATAATTTATTTATTTGATAATTTATTTAAATCATATTTGTGCGCAGAAAAATAGTTTATCAGAAAATAATTTCTTTTATTTTAAAACGGTTTTTATTTTCAATTAAAAATAATTGTTTAGTAAAGAAATAATTTCATATAAATATGAAAATAATATATTTTCATAATTTAGTTAATCATATTAATACCTATCATTCCAATGGTTAGATGATAAATATAACTTTAAATAATAATATTTTAATCAGATGTCCCATTTCATTTTAGCTCAGTGTTGTGTGTAACACAAGATAATTTCAGTTTTTCATGTACCACAAGAAAAACATATTGTTTTGTGTAACTGATTATAATATCATTATTTCTTATTATGAAGTATATTTAATTTTTTATTTAATTTTTTTAAAAAAAACATGGCTTGTTACAGGAGGGTTCCCCACTACATAGAAAACATTGGGGGTAGTCGTAGGGAAATGATTTGTAGGGATAGTCACAAAGGTCATTCATGAGGTAAAACATTCATGAAAACCCTATTTCCTTGGATATTTACTCATTTCATAGAATAGAAAAAAAACATTACATAAAATCCATGGAGCATCGTGTAGGGGGTACTTCATTCAGGTGGCCATAAAATGGTTAACACAGCTCCAATTTATTCATTATCTTTACTATTGGGATCATATAAATCTTCTCCACCAAACATAAAATATTTTTAATGATAAAAATACACATATAATTTTATATAATTTCTATAAAATTAATTAGTATTACTCAGCTGCAATGGAAGACTTTGATATCAGTTTTTTAATAATATTACGAATAGATATTTTCCATAACACTAGATTCATTGTACATAAACCTTTATTATCCCATGGAATTTAGAGGAAACATATAATAATAAATTAAAATAAATTATTTTACTACAATCATTTTTGATGGATTTAGTCATGTTCTATTCACAACATGGTCATTATAACACAAAGGATTCCATTGGAAATCCCTCAAGATGTGTTTACACTTGCTATAAATTATCCTAGTCATTTATCATTGATTCTCATGTTATGTAAGGTAAAATAAAATTGATTTATTATTATAATTTCATAAAAAATACCATTATCTTGAAATCAAAAGATAAACTAAATCATTGGTGCTACACTCTTTTATTTCACTCTCTAAATCATTAACAAATGGGAATATGGTCTAGAAAATATTCCCTTAAGTGGAGCTGTGTGGTTTGGTCCAATAATCTTATTTTTTAGATAAGTTAAATGCATTTAAATTAAATATTTTCCCCATTATAATAATAAAATAAAAAATTGAATCAAAATTCAATACACCTTATTCAAAACGCTTAAATTATTATTTCTTCCCCAAAAATAGAGAGACATACATCATATTTTTCTTATAAAAATATGGTACATAGACTATAGTACATTTGAATGAGAATAATTTCATAGTATATCTAGATTCTAATTATAATACGTAACTAGTATAATATTTTTTAAATGATGAATAATCTAGGTAAATTAACAATTGTGCATGTATATGTAATAAAAATCAATAGTTATAATAAATAAACTATATTTAAAAACGTATAAAATTAATGAAATTGAATTTTTAAAATTGAGTTCAGTCTATAGAACCCACTATAAATGACTAAATCCTTATATAAATGGGGAAAAATTATTAATAAAATCCATTTATTTTCTGGTACATAAATAATTAAAGAACAAAAATTTCAATTTTACTGGTCAACAACTGAAAAAATTATTTCACTCAACTCTAAACAGTAGTGAAGGAAGATTCGTTATTGTGGTCAAATGACGCATGTACTATAGTAGTTCATAAATAATTGATTTTTTTGAGAAAGAGGGGCGGGAAGGGAATTATTGTTGATTGATATTTACATGGTATAATGAACAAGTTAATTAAATGGTACGATTCTTCAAACAAAACAAGTAGAAACATGGACTGAAATAGGGTGTTTCATTTCAGATGATATATCATATAATTCTTGGTGTTCGGTTTGCAGACAATGAAATAAAATGAACCACTATAATATAAATTATGAGGGTTTCAATTGTGAATATATATTGTTTATACTACATTTCATATGATTAAAACATCAAATAATAATGTGAATATCTCTTAAAGTTTATCCCCTATAGTGATGGAATATAGAAGTTCGAAACTTTTTTTGGGTCACTACCACCTCGGTTAGAACAGTGTCCTTGATATAAATTAATTTCACTATTCCATCACAAGTTGTTTCTACTCACCTTGGGATAATAAGATTAATTTACTAATATTAATAGAATGTGAAGTGAAAAAGATAAGATACTGATATAATGAACAATGTAATAGTGATAATAAAAATCTCCCGTAATAATCATATAAAAACAATATTATAATTATATTTAATGTTTTATTTAACATGTGAAATAAAAAATAGTACAAAAATATCATATATTGTATTACTGTTGAAAACATAATGCACAATAGACATGGTTTATTTCTCAATGCATTATGTGAAGCATGCTTTATGGTACTATTCATAACTAAATTTATATAATGATGTGGTTTTATTAATAAAAACATGGAGTGAAATAATATATGTAGAATTAATATATAATAGGGAGATATTTAATTATATTAGAAACAATGAAATGTTTAACTATTAATTCCATGTTGATTTTATTATAATAGATATTGGAATCCATTACATTATTAAATGGAATGATTGATGATGTATAATAATATTTATTTCAACTTTTGTGGAGTTAGTCTATGGGATCTAACTACATAAAAATATTACATGTTTATTTTGTATGAAAAATTATTAGAAATCCAAAAATACAACATTTATTCTCATATTAATTATAGGATCAACATAAGGACTTTCAGGGTTTTTCTTCTAATTTTGTGGGTCCATATGGAGTCTTTAAAAATAGGAAGTATTCACGCCAAAAAAAATTATTCCACTTTTTTTAGAAAAAATTTCTACTCGAAGATGAAATATTGAAAGTATAATGAATTATTTGTTGGACTATAATGTTTCTCATATAGAATCTACAATCAACTCGAATATGTAAACATCATATGCTGACCAGTTCCCACAATATCAAAACATTGATCACACTTCATAGGCAGCAACATTATCATTTATTCCATTGAAAAATTAATATTAAAATATTGATAGAAAAAGGATATTTAATATCTCCACAAGTGACTTATCGTATTGTAAAAGTTGTTACTAGATATTAGCCCATGAAAAGCCTTTCTAATCCTGATAAATAGCATTCTCAGGATCATGGTTATAAATAGAATTCTGGGATTAATTATTGTTAAAAAGTATTTCTTAGGAACAAGTACGAAAATATGTGGGAGGGAGAAATGTAATATGAGGTGTGTAATATGATGTAACCTTGTAATACTGAGTAAATGTTTTTTTGGGCGTGATGGATATATAGAGAACGTCCCAGGATTCTTCTAAAAATGTGGAAGATCTTAGGGATGATTCATATTTTGAGGAAGGGAAATGTATTGAAATTAATTTGATGACATTTAGAGACTGTGAGTATATAAGAAAAGGTGAATTATATTTTTTAGGTAATAAAAATTGAAATAATGATGGGTGGGTTGATTTCGGTGTGTATATAGCTAAAAAATGGAATAAAACATGCACAAACTCTATTAAAATATTTGAGAAATAATGGCCAAAATATTTTTATGTATGTTTATGGAGCCTAAAAAACATGGGAAGTCACATTCGAAGGAGATTTATGATCCAAATAAAAAGTAGTGTCAAACTCATCTTGGTAATAAATATGTATACATATGGAATGAAAAAAATGGAATCTATTTTACCAAAAAAATCAACAGATTCCAATATTCATTTAAATCATTGATAGAATGAGGGTCTTGTAAACTCATTCTAGGATTGAATAGTAAAATACATATTAAATAATATAGGTTGCTCAGTAATGGATAATGAAGAATAATTCATTCTTACACAAGGCCTAGATATAATCTTGCACTCTAAGGGGGGAATTAAGGGAAATGTATTTATCATCAATATTTCTTAGGAATAAAGAGTCAATGTGTATGATAGGGAGATTCAAATTTTCAAGAATGATGATAGAATATAATATATTTACACTAAATATATTATTATTTTTTCATGGATTCATTGAACAAAAGGTATATTTGTAGGATTATTATGGCATCTAGGGAAATATGGTTTCTCCCTTTTAAGATCAAATTCATGAGAAACCACAGTAGAGTAAACATATTATCGGCTAGAATCTGTATTTTTTATATGGGTATAATCACTTAATTTAGTTTATAATAATTTATAATTAACAATAGGAATTTAAATTTTGGATGTTTCCCATTTTCTATTTGGGCTCTAACTCACAATTTAAAAGTGTTTTTTCAAAATAGTAATAATAATACAATTTGGAATGGATTCATATTAGGAGTGTGCATAGAAAATGGAAGAGTCAAAAATCATAGAAAATATTTTTAATATTTATACGGTTGTGTGGTGAAAGAATAATTTTAAATAAAGTAATATTGTGATGGAATAGATTACTCAATCACCCTCTATATAACAACACACTTCATTAGGTAATAGTAGAGTATTGGGAATTTGATTTTTTATAGATATATTGATAATTGCATCATTTCAAATAATTTTTAGAGGTTAAATGAATGATTTATACATGATATGATATTAAGAATTTTTTTAATATGAATGTAATAATGATATAGGAGAAATAAGATTAATGGTTTAGAAAAGAATCACACTCACTCCCCTGTGAGAGGCCATTTGATTTTTAGTTTTTGTCTTCTGGGTGTAACACCAACCAATAAGAGCATAGTATTTGGAGTTAAGGATTCAGTGTAATACCCTAACTCCATTGAGAACAACAAAAGCCCCAGTCTGATATCCCACATAAGGTATTGACAGTTTTTTATATTTTAGGATTTTATTTTTAATGGGAATTTATGATTTTTGATCACTATCCATAATAAATAAGTGGATCTCATCCATTTCACCTCATCCCTTCACTTCCTACCCTTTAATTCATGGTTATCATAGAAATATTGGTTTACTGGATTGAGGTAACTCTTTCACTTCCTTATTCTATTATACTTCTATATACATTTTGTCCAATTTGGATGGATTAGTTTACGTATTTGGATATTTCATCTAAACTAGGAATGGTAAAATGGTTTTATTTTTTGGGATTTTGTTCATGAGGTCTAGTGGACAATGAGAAAAGAGGAACAAAATTTTTACACAAAATTCCATTAGAGTTAAGTTGTTTGATGGGGTTTTCTTTTGATTTTACTGAAATTAATTTAAATTCATATTAATTAGATTGTCAGAATTGGGGCTCTATATTGTAGTAAGAACATATATACGTTGTATCTTATTTAAAACTCATTAATGAGTTTTATAGCATTATAAAAAATATGCGATTTTATTATAAATGATCCAGTTATGGATTAATTTGGATTTAATTATGAGATAAGTTAGAAAAGATTCAAGAACTTCCTATATTAGCTTAGATGTGTAACTAGATATCAATGTGTAGTATGTTCCCTTTATACATTGAATTTTTATTGTCTGTGATATGATGACTTTCCTGTTAATTCATAACATTATTATTATTATTATTATTATTATTATTAATATTATTATTATTTAGCTATAACTATGTGGGATTATATAATATCAAAAATTATATGAACTCACATCGACCTAATTGTTATAAAAGGACTTCATAGGTTGATAAATGTTTTCTTTGGTGGAACTGTGTTGAAATGACTGGAAGGAACCCAATTGGTTTTTAAATGGGAGTGTGAGTTGAACATGAATTAATTTTATAAAAAATGAGAAAATAGAACGATTACTATGATATTTTAAAGGGTTATAGTTTCAAAATAAGAAATGAAGGTAAAATATTTGCAAATTGAATTGTTATTAAATAAGGTATATAATGAGGAAATTGTGGGAATTTAATTGGAAGATTTCATTGGTTTGAAAAAAAATTGTAAAAATTGTATAAATTTATTATAAATGAATAAAATAAAAACAATTGAACTATATTTTAATGTAAAATAAATTCATTTTGTTTTGATAAAAGAATTATTTTTATTGGACACAAGAGGGTGATGCCTTAATTTCAAAGTGATTTTGTTCTTATATTAGATCTATTAATTGAAAATTTCTTTTCATAGTATCTCATTTTATATATTGACACATGATTACATAATAAATATAATTAAAAACATCCATTGTGTGAAAATTTGTTTACAAATCTGTGATATGGATCATTAATTTATGTTCAAAGGATCTTAATGGAATATTGTACAGGATTGGGAATGAGTTTTGGACTCATATGTTATCATCCGATTGGAGTTGAGTTATGGATCCTTGACGAGATATTACATGGTGATCAAACATGGGTTTTTGTTAGAGTACATAATAAACCTTGGGATGGAATGAGACACATATTTGAGAAAGTGACATGTGAGATTATTCCCTCCCATCTTTCGAGTGGTGATTAGAGAATCTGGGAGACTGGTTTTCCATTTTTTACTTAATTTAATTCCCTTCTTGTTAACCTTAATGACAGTGGTCAAATATAATAAATGTTCTATTTGATTGTGGATATGTTTTGTTTTGTTTATAGTTTGACTATATTATAAGGATCCATGGATGTGTTACTAGGACCATGGGAGTTAGTCCAATATTATGATAAATTGATGTACAAGAGTGAGATCTTTGGAAAATATGAGAGTGGGTGTTCATTTAAGTGTGTTGTTTTTTCTTTTAGAAGTTTGAAATAATGTAACTATGAACATAACATGGGATATTGTGATGTATTCATTATGAATATCATTACTAGGATATGAGCAATATAATGGGATTCATAGGGCATAATTTCAATTTTAGATTACATTGAGCAGTGATTTTTTTATTTGGTAACAAGAAGCGATTGATTTTAGGATTGATGAATATACTAACACTTATTATTCTCTTAAAAATGGATTTCATGATAAAAAACTGTAAAATATAAGGCTCCAAATGATAATTTGTTGATGAATACATATGAAAAATTACATATAGAATTAAATCCATGGAAATAATATAGTATGGAAACATGAAATGATAATGATGACACTAACATATAATCAACATGATCGTATTATAATAATTATCCAATAAAATTAAAAATTGGTAGTCAGTCCAAATGATAATATGTGATATATATGATAATGAATGTGTTGATATTTGGTAGTATGGCAGATATTTTTATTCTGAGGACTAAGGTGGTGAGATGGGGAAGTGAGTGTGAGATAGGATATGTTATTTTAAATTGGTTATCCACATTTCCTACTGCTAATTTTTCATATCATGATATTTTCATTGTAATTTTATTTATTTGTCTGTCCCACTTTTAGTTCGCTTATTTTTTTCATTGTTATTTTATTATTATTATTATTATTATTAATGGTTGAGACCTAATTGATTGTCCATTATTATATTTCATGTTATTAGAGCTATTTCCAAATATTATTTAGGATTTAATTTTTTAATAGGTAGTGAGATGATTAATGGGAAAAGTTATATTCTAATGAGTAATTTATTATATATATAAGGTGAAAACTCACATTCAATGAATTAATTTGATATGAGACTGATGGTATGATGTACCTCATTAGGATATATGGGTATATGTGTCTTTAGAGGTAGATAGGTGGGATTGGGCCTGATTTTGGTTGTATTAGTTCATATCGTCAATGTGCTGGTGTATTTATCACCATGATGGAATGAATATATAATAATGTTTCATGTGAATTCAAGAGTTATGTTTCTTAGTTTGATAAATGATAGTTATTATAGTTTTACATGATTTCCAGCACTCAGTCAGTTTAGGCTACTCAGGAAATATTACGGGTTAATAGAATCAACCTCTAATAAAAAATATGGAATGGTTTTCAATAAACATTTGATTAAAATTATATTTCATTATATATTTTGGTTTTGTTATATATATTGAGAAATGAATTTGGGATGATAAATGTTATAGAGAATATGGATTTATTAGTTGATATTCTAGTGTGTTTGGTTTTAGGAAAGTGTATTTTATTTTATTTTAGTATTATATTTGTATTAGACAAGGATCTAGATTGTTTATTTATTATATCATTCAAATTATGTATTTATACATTTAATATTTGGACTATATACGCAATTTACACCATTTATATTAATATATTTGAATTTAGGGTACTATCTCTATCTCCCAAATTTAATTATTCATGTTTTGAGAATCACTGATGCATGGGCTAGTCATGATTAATATTTTGGTATGATCATTGAGGTTTTAATTGAGGCAATAATGATATCATGTTTGAATTATATATCCCCAACTAGTTTGAAGTCTCTGGAATTTTGGGATTCATGCTTACAATCAAGTAAATACATGCATCATGTATCATTTAGGTGGAATTGGTTGTATATGTCATCCTATTCATTACAATTAATTTTATTAAAAAATGACATGTTTTTAATTTTTTAAAGGAATGGTAGTGAAATTATAAAATATCATGAAGTATATAGATGTTGTGAAGATAGATATAAATTTTTATGAGTTATTTAAGTAAATGTTTTTAAATAAAAAGAATTATCATTCTACCGAAATTGATATAAATGAGAAGAAATATTTGGAAATAAGTAATTTTGAAGAAAATTATGGAGTTATTAGAATGTAACAGGATATAAATTTTTTAGAAGATTATTATATGATATTTGTGAATGGAGGAAATATTCAAATATCTATATTAATGAAAATAAATGGTTAAAAGAACCAATATGTCTGAGATCATAAATATTTTTAATTAATGCACATTGGATGATAATAACTTATGTGTAATAGTTTATTTAAATTAATTTGAATCAATGAAGATCATGGGAATGTTACAATGATTTATTATTTGACCACCAAATGATATCCTAACATATTTATGGAAAGATAATAGAGAATGAAATATTTTTTGTAGGACTCAAATTATGGTATGGAGGTTAATATAATAGAAAATGGTGGAAAAATAAAGTGAGAATGTGAATAATGGGATTTAGAGGAATATAATAAACATAACAAACAAAATTATATTCAAAGAGATTATAATATAAACTGAATCTATGATGAAGGTAATGAAAATATATATAGTAGTTATTTAATTTCTCATTTTTAAATTACTTGTTGTTTTTATTCAATGATGGTTTTCTTCATAATTTTTTTTTGATATTTATGGGATTTTCCTTGTTATATTATAGTAAATTTATCGATGCAATGATGAATTTTTATTTGAATATATTCTTTTTAAATTTAATTTCATGTTCAATCCTATTGTTTTTAGAGTGTATTAGTGATGAAATAATTATTAAAATTCATCCCATGAATAGGGGCAATAAAAATTGCTTTTGTGGGAACAAAAAAAAATAGATGTTGTGGAATAATTTAGTTATATAATAAAATTATATTATACATTTGAGTGATAATAGAAGGAAGCCTTATGAGGATTGAGTCTCATAAATTAAATCGTTATATGGTTTGATAGAGTGATTTGGATGGGAATAATTGTTGATAATTACTGGTTCATAATAAAATTATTATATTTTTGAGCGTTATGACCAAACATTTATTTTCACACATATTATTAACATAATTTAAAATAATAATATTATTTAACATTAATCACATAAATATTATTACTTGTATGAAAATGTTAAAATATTTTAGTTATATTATAGGAAACACACTACAAAATCCTATTTTTTATATTTTATTAAATATAAATGATACAATAGTTAACCTATTATATCCCCGTAAAGGATGAGTTGGTACTTACCCATAACATGATAAAATAGCCATGTATTCTTTTAGGGAATATCATTATACCATGGGACCAAATGTATTGGAATTATATTTCAACACCATATTAGTGGGGGATGAATCAAGGTGATCAAAATTTTAAACTTCCTCATTAAATGATATCTTATGTAAGATCTTCTTTTTCAGGAACCAAATTCAGGCCACCCCTAAATTGAAAATCCAAGAAATCCCATGAAAATCATATGGAAGGTTCATAATCACCCGAGGATAGAAGAAACTCCCAAGGAAACACATATGAGATTGTGTTAGTGATTTTTCCCAATAGATAAATAAACTCATATCATCCCCGTATAAAAAAAATCCATCGGTAGGAATTCCATGTATATGTGTACAACTGTATAAAAAATAAATGAAAAAAATATAAATAAAAAAACAAAATAAAAACAATTACAAAATATATATAATGATAAAAACAAGATAATTTGAATGATTGTATGACTTAGATGTTTTAAATACAACAATAATAAGATAAACTAAAATAAACACAAAACCCAATCTCTATGTGGCTCACCGAGTCCCCATACCAACTCAATAATAATAAAACTCCGCAAGAGGAAAGAATAAACACTTAAAATGAATGTTTATATTTATATATAGTATTGAACTCTAATCATACTAGTAATTAATGAGAAACCATACCCAATGTGTTACCTTTAAATAAAAGATTAATTTAAATATATTTTTAATTACAATTTTATAAATAGATTTTCTATTTTAGTTTGAAATAAAATAATTTTATTTTTATTGTTTTCCATTAAAACTATCCTTAAAAAACAAGAGGTTATTTTTTTTAAAGATGTTATTTTTTATAGATTTAATAAAAAGGTTCCAACCCATTTTAATCATATTAAATCAATAGTTTATTTTATTAAAAGTGATAAGTGATAATAAAGGGAATCCTATTAATAAACATGACTAGAATAATGAATTATGGGAAACATAATATACTAAAAAAATATCTATCAAGGAAATAAAAAACATAACCAATAAAAAAACCAATTACCAATGATCGGGGGATCTAACGAGTTAGAAGGAAAATATAGAACATTCTAAAACCCGATCCTTCCAAATTTTTGCACCTGATGCAATATAACCATCATAATAACTAGCTGTGTACTAACTAACAATATAGATGGTAAATATTACAAAATTAGGGTGAATACCATTCTAGGGGTGGATTGTCAGAGCATTGCCATAAATAGAGCATCATGTTCTATCCTATATTCCACTAGATACTTTTAGTTTCCAATATTTTATGAAAATAGGGGTGAGACAATAGTAATATCAACTAGTAGAAAAAAAGATACACTAAAAATAATTCATTTTAATGTCTCACCCTTGAGAACCCTTCATAGAAATATCTCACGAGTCATAATTGTTGTGATAGTGGGTTCCCTATACCAAAATTAATAGTACATATCAATTACCATATCGTGCAATCATTGAGTTATACATGATGTATTCTTACCCTAATGGTTTCAATATTTATATATCCACCATCTAATTTTAATTTCCTTAGGTTATTTTTCCTATCAATATTTTGAAATTTCTTTTAGTTATTTTACATATAATAATTTATAGTAGTTCCAAAACAAATAATAAAATCCTATGAATAATGTGACATTAATCTTAAACATATGTTCTATGGTCTAGTGACATCATAATGACTATATATAAATAATGCATGACTATAAGGTTCTAGTGGATAATAAGAATTGATATAATTTCACAAGAAGTATTCACTATGTGATCACAAGTTGGAAGGATCACTAGCGTTGACCCACCAAAAGGTACACCACATGTTTCAGGTGTCATTGTTAGTTCATATATATGAAAACATGTAATCGACACATGAAATGAGGTTATTATTGATGAGAACAATTTTATTAAATACATTGATGTAGGATGAAAACTATATAATTTATATCATAGAGGCACATCTTTCATTGGCTGAGTCATTGGAGGTATGACATTAATTGAATAACTATAATATAATTTTCCTCTATCTATAGGATGTGATATATCATTACAAGTTGATTAGGATGAGATTAACTTCACTAAATCTACATAAATTCTTGAAGAAATTAATATTAATGATCCATGATTAACATAAAAGGATATTACACAATTTTATATGAATATTCAGTACCTTACAACAATACATGCCTGATGATCGTAATAGATTATTGTATTTGTAAAGATGGAAACAAAATATTCTATTCTGGTGAAAGATCATCAATATCTCATATACATATCCCCACCTTTGGTACTTCTACCTAAAACCTTTCTTCACAACCCGGGGAAATGAACCACAAGAAGGGGTGAGTTCAGATGCTCAATAAAGGTAAATAAAGGAAATGTGTAATAATAACATGAACGAAGTGTATGGAACTTAAGCATTAAATTTTAATATCATACCCTATATATTAGAGATCATAATAAATATTATAAATTTATAAGGCATGGATTATAATTGAACTAATAGAATAAGTCATGAAAACACTACATAAAAATAAAACAAATAATTGTGGTAGACACATAAGAATATAATATGATTTCTATAGTATCTAGGGAATCTATACCAAGATCATCTTGATATTATGGATTAACTCCCCCCACAATCTTAGCAGACATGATTCACTACAAGTATAATCTTAGTAGAATTTGTTAACTCCCCATGAAATGAAATAAGAATTATAAACAGGTAATCATATCATAAAATGTGGAAATATAAAGGATTAATAATGATTTAATTAATATCATAACATGTCAAAGATAAATAGATTTCATGAACCTATAACACGTAATGGAGAAATGAGTATCATAAATATATTTCCCATGAAAGAGAAAAATGTTTTAAAATGACCATGACATTAAAGAATAACCCATTAATATAATGAATATGAGTGGATACTTTAGACCATTTCTTATAAGAAAATAACTAACATCAATATATATCATCTTAGATAAAAAATAATTTCAAAATGTCACTCAAAAACATTTCAATAGGAAACTAATCTTTCTTATTTAAAAAATAATTTTTAATACATAAAACCATTTGGATGTCATTATCATAAAAAATAATAACTTAAAAACATATAAAGAAGTCTTGAAATAATTTTTAAAACCATTTCCCTTTAAAACATATAAAAAATCATATAAACATTTTAAATTTTTTTCATTGAAAACAGTTTTAAAACATGATAAGGAAGCTTGAAAATGTTTTGAAGACCTTTTTACAAGAAAATATATGAAAGGAGTATGAAAATGTTTTGGAAACTTTTTAATTGAAAAAAAATTGAAAATGTATAGATAAGGATTAAAAAAATTTCAAAAAAAGTTTTCAAAGAAAACGTATAAATTATGGTTAAAAAATTCTAGAAACCAATTTTTTTTTAAATCAATTTTAAAGAAAATCATAAAAATTATCTCTTTAAAATGAATATGTATATTCCTTGTAATGTTGTTAGGTAAGTCTATAAATGTTCTATGAGGTAAAAAGAACATTTTTTTCACGCTAAAAAGGGTAGAGAAATTCCCTGTTCAGAAAGAGACAAGAAGATTCATTTTAAAATATTGGTAAAAATAAAAAGGGTAAAATTTTATTTTATATATTATGGGATAATGTAATAATATTCAAGAAATCCCTTTTTTTAAATAATTGATTTGAAAGAGTATAGATTTACGTCTGAAAAGAGTGTTAATGGTGTATTTCTGATAAACTATTTCTTAACTAACTTTAGTATAGATATATAGAAAAGTGGTACCAGTACATTAATATATCATGAATAACTAGATGATAATAAAATTAATGAATGTTTTTGAGATATGGAGCAAACAAATTTTATCAAATAAGCATAATCATTAATAATCTTTAAATGTGATGTGATTATTTCAATAAACTCACACCACTTGGTTACACAGATCATACTATACAAGTAAGAAATGGAAATTGAATGAAGATTAAAATATCATTAAATTAATTAAATTCAAAATATTAAATTTTAAATGTTTTTATATACACCTCATAAAATAATTTAGGTTCATATCAAAACAAGATTCTAAACTAAATTAATTTGTGACATAACTATTTAACTTATTTTGTAACTATTCAAAATTAATCCCCATGAAATAAAGTTCATAAAATGGATATTATAATACCTATAAATTTAATTATAAGATTAATATAATATAATAATGATAATTACATACACCACACAAATGGAATGAGTGGCGAACATAGCATGTATCTCACATAAGTAAAAAGTGAGATGAAATACCCTTACCATGTATCTTGAATCTCACTGTACTAATTAAAATCACGTCTATAATAAATATATATTTATTAAAATCTTCTAAATATCTAAATTTGAATATATAATACCATATATGGTTTTATTATGAACTTATATTACTTTTTTGTTAACCATCCCTTCTTAAAGATTCACTTTGGGTAATATCTGCATTATTTTTTGCATGTGTCTTAACTTTTATATATTTTGTCCTTATATTTATTTAATGATTGAAAAATATAAACCATACTTTAAATTTTTTTTATATTTATTATATTTGTATTATAATAATCTATATAATATAAATGTATAAAATGAAATACAATGTTCATGGAGATGGTAAGCTGTCTCTATGCATGAATGCTATTTCTGATTAATTATCATGTTCAAAAAATGAGTTAAAAGACATATATGTATATAATATAACTAAACTATCCGAAAAATGTTATATATATATATATATATATATATATATCATATATACTCACAAAACTCATCATGGATACATTCCATGTACTCTGTGATTGAATCACATCGCCTTGAGGTGGCAGTAGTCCACATTTCCTCAAACAAAATTATAATATTTACACTCAATGGAATGTAAAAAAGATAAGTGTTTAAAAAGAAATAAAAAATATTAAGACTAAATAAATATAATATATAACATATATATTTAGATTTTCCATTCTAATTTCCACCATGATATGTGGTAAATAAGAAATGAAGAATCATCATTTGGTGAGGTTGTCGTTCGCCGAACACATAAACAATATATTCATTACCAATTAAATTGAGGTGTGTTTAAGTGTAGGTTGTAACATTAATGTAACAAAATAATTTTTTATTTAAGATAATTATATTTATAATAATGTAATAAATATAGAGGATGGTTTGGAGAAGGAAAATTAAATAAAGGATCTTCAGAGAAGACAATACCTCTAAATCAGTTAACTCCTTTCAGTTTGTGATAAAAGGATTCCTTGGACATATTTATACAAAAGGAAAGGAATAAATAAAGAATATAGGTATTCTTGGATGTTTATTGGAATGATATTGGCTGAACCTAAGAGGTTTAATAAGAGTGAATAAGAGGGAGAGGTGTTAGCCTTTTATTGGAAAGGGGGATTGGTACTCTTGTAAATATTTGAAGAGATAATTCCACCCATGTATTTCATTTTGAAATTCGATCCAATAATGATCAAAATATGTTTAAAGTGTTTATGGGGTCGTAATATGTATAGGAAATACATTTTGTAAAATTTTATAGGTCACTTTGGTCCTTATGGTTATAGTTAGATCCTTTTTGAGATTAATTTATCATTAATCAATGTAAGTAATTTTAAACACATTCAATAATATTTTTAGAATAAAATTGAACATATTTATAATTTAAAAGTATAAGGATAAAATATATGAAATAAAATTTTCAAAATTAAAATAAAAAAAGATCTTGAAATTATTTTAAAATTAATCCCATTGAAGAGGCGATACAGTAGTGTTTTAATGTAAAAAAATGACCAATAGTTTGATAAGTGTTTATATTAAATTTCAATGTATAATTTTTTCAATTGACATAAATTGGAATAATTTTTAATAATATTTTCAAAATAATATTTTAGATCAATATAAAATATAATTTAACCTTATAAATAAATTAGATAAAAAACCATTTATGAATTAAAATCCAGTGTTTTTAACTCTTCATTAAAAAACAAAACCTCACAGAAAAATACATAAAAAATATCCAAACACAATTATTAAGTTTCTATTAAAAATATAATGTTAATATGGACATATAATATATTTAAAAGTGCCAAAATTTTATTAAAAATGGGTTCTCCGTTAAAATGTGTAAAACTAACTTTATAAAAAATAAAAGGTTTTATGCATAAAATAATGTTTGTTATTGTATTATGTCTATAAAATATATTGGATGAATAGAATAAATATTTAATTGATTATAGATCATATATATTACATTAATTTAACCTAATAATTATAATCAATTTAATTTATTAGTTTAAAAAACATTGTGATGATGATAATAAAAATATTTTCGTTTATATTCAATTGGTTTTCATATTCATTTATAATTAATTGGTAACCTATGAAATCATATTATATTTTCATAAACAATATAATTCTATAAATTAGTTAATAATATACATAAAAACTAATTTAACTTATGGGTTATATATTATTATATTAAATAATAATATTTTATTAATATTTTATTTTATTGGTAAAACTCAGTAATGTGTGTTACACAGGCCATTATGGAAAGTAATTGGTGTGGGTAACTCATGATGACCTTGGTGTTATGTGTAGAGAAAGATAAAATTTATATTGTGTGTAGTGCACAATTATCTTGGTATTGCATATAACACATGCCGAACATAGTGATTTAATATAAAATAAACTATTTTCACTATTACGTGAAATGAAAAATATAAAAAGGAATAATTATTTAGAAAAAAAATAAATCAAAAAATCTCAGGATGTTAGATTCTACCACCCATAATATGAATTTCTCCCAATAAAATTATTTGTGTTATCAAAGGTGAAATTCTCAATATTTTCCTTCATTGAAACCAACATCATAATTATAGTTACTAGAACAACCATTAAAAATGGAATTCGTGAACAATAATTGTTACCCAAAGCAATGTATAACTTGGTTTTCACATAGGAGAACATAGTTAGGGAGTAATGATTGGAAATGAAAGGAAACTGAAAATATTTATAAGGATTTATTGAGTTCATCAATCAAAAACAATTGAATGGTCAATGAAATTTTGAGGTCCTCAAATTCATAAATATGTGATGATATAAAATGCCATTAGTTCAAAAAAACATTAAGCTATTTAGAAAACCCATTTTTTTATCATTATCCAAACATTAACTATAGCTTTTATTGACCTCGAATATAATTAAATATACCTACATGATATATTTATATAAAAAATATCATTCATTGGATTTGATTTTATCAATTTCAAATTCATCAATTACTTCATGTAATGGATTTCTATAAATTATATTTTATTCTTAAAGTGATGAAATACAGTTTTAGAAGATATTAATTCCCATAAACTAATGTAATGTATTAATATTTTTAAATATTCGTAAAAATCAATATGGATAATATATTAATCTCAAAACATAAATGTAACACTACCGTTTCATCATAACTCTTTATTCATCAAAAAAATTATACATTAACCAGGTCATCGTGTAGACTAGTGGTAGGAATAAAACCCTTATCATCATTCAGTACGAGGTTCATGACCCACAACCTTGTAGGAAATGATTTGAATTCACCCAACATACATGAAGTCCTTTTCTAAAACCATAATAATATAATTTCAAAAATATTATAGGTATCCTTGAAATATGGTTAATCAATAAATATCCTTTTAACCAAGGTTTTTAATAAAAATTAGTGCATAAATTCTTCCTCCTAATTTTGACTTAAACTTTTCCTAAATGGTTATCCTTAAAACCATTATCAATGATGAAGATACAAAAAAAATATAAAGAGATTCACGATATCATAATATCATTTATTCCCCATATATCACTAAGCAGATTTTGGTTTTCACTTTCAAAACTTGTGAATACCTTCTTGTTAAATTATCATGGAACAGGGTCACAACCTGAATTCCCATAAATACTTATGGAAAAATTGAATAGTTCCTTACTCCATAGATTACTATATGTATTCCATATAATAATTAATTGGTATACATCATCCATGATTTCATAAACTACTTTTCAACAAGTCCTTAATTAGTTCCAACATTATATGTGCCGTCAAATTTACTTATTCATACCCACATATCATTTTCCAAAACAATTATCATAACATAATGAACATATTAATGGTTACTATTCCCTTAGTCTTATTTTTTCCATGAACTTCACCTTTTCATTATATCCCTTTTCTATTCCATGAGAACCATTAGACAGGTTCTTGTAAATATGTAGTGTAAAACTTTAACTAGAAAATACTTATATATTTTATCTTTCATATGACATACATTTTTATTCAAAATACATAAAAATATTGATTACTTCATATGTAATCCATTGATAAGGATACGTCATCATATTACCTATTTCTTTTCAAATTTCATTTGTTGTCTATTCATTATCGGTAATGTTACCATTACTTTCCCCACCTTGCAGATTCTCTATAAGAGATTTCCAAATGGGAAATTGAGTTTCATAGTGACTATATATTCCAAAAATAATACACTTAACCTTAAATGATTCTTTAGAGAGGATAATATTTTCATCCATTTCATAACAAGACTCTACATTTTCACTTTCATCCACTTTCTTTGTGTCCTTCATTTCCATAGTAAAAACATCATATTGTTCTTCTAGGAAATTCACTTAGGTGATTATTTCAACATTCATGACATAAAGAAAACAAAATTTTACTTCATCAATAGTATCCATTACTCAGAATATCAGTGAAATTCTTATTTATCTTCCTTGGTGAGTTTGAGAGTTGGATAAGGTACACGTTTTTTGTTATGTTCTGTGTAAATAGATTATGCATGGTCACAACAACTCTCACTCCAGTTATCATCCCACTTGACTAATAATCAAAAAATATTACATCACATTCAATGTTAATCAAGTCCATTCTATTTCCCTCGTTGGACTAAAACCATAATCATATTGTGAGTATTACTTATCAAATTATAAAACCACATAGTCATGAATGGAAATACTTATAGGATGTCTATGTTATGAAACCTTCATTTATCTATGACTTCCTTGGTTCATCATTGGTTATTCAGATCCAATATATATTTAAATCCTCTACGGTGGTTCATGAATAGTTTTTGAATTCCCAAATAATACCACCATTGAGTGTCAAACCAGGTGTTCAACAAGGCCCGTTTTCATGTAACAAACTACCCTGAGTCATTCCCATAACATCTTTTCAGAGTTTTTTCCCCACGGTACATCTATGTTAGATCCAAATAATCTTGTAGTATCCAGAGATGAATGTATTTCTAGGAAACCATTATCTCTATTTTTTTACAAAAATTCCATGACATTTTATTTAACATTAACTCATACTTATACTTACGCATTGAGGTATCCCTTGACATATCCTTAAAAATATACATAACGATATCACTAAATTTTTATTATACTAGTTTCCAATGGATGGATAAAACAATCATTTTAAACCAAATATAGTGACCCAAGATTAATATACTTATATATTACTCCATGTTTTATGAATATTCAGTATATTAAAATAATACATGCCCAATGACCATAATAGTTTAGTGCCTTTTGAAACATGGAATCAAAATCTAATATCATTGTGAAAAGTCATACAAATATCCTATAATGATATCAACTTTTACTAATTCTACCTAAAACCTTTTTCCATAACATGTGGAAGGGAAACATAAGAAGGGGTAGACTTAGATGCTTAAAAAGGGTAAATAAAGGAGATGTATAAGTATAACATGATCAAAAGGAATGGAACTTGAGCATAACATTTGAAGATCAAACTCTACATATTATAGATCATAATTATGATTGGGAATTCATAATACATAGAACCTAATAGAATTAAGGGAATATGTCAAGAAAGCACAACATAGGAATAAAACATGGAACTGTGGAAATCACATAAGCATATTATCTGATTTCCATGATGTCTAAGGCATTGATACCAATACCATATTGGTTGTATGTGTACACTATCAATACCGTATTGGTAGTCATGGTTAAAGATATTGAATTATTATAAGTAAAGGTTCATTACTAAGACAATATTAGTCTATCTCATGAGATATTAAACATTACTGAATGCATCAGTGGGAGATATCGGTTCCAACCATCTTATAATGGAATCAAACATACTTGTGAAAAATAATAATAAATAACCATATCATTACCCATGAAATGAAATTAAAATTATAAAAATATAATACTAACCTAACCTATGTAAATGGACAGGTTTTAGAATCATTTAATCAAAAGAATAAACAGTGAAAGAGAAATAGATTTCATAAAACTATATCCTATGAAAGAGAAATGTGTTTCATAAAAATATATCACATGAAATAGAAATAGGTTTCATAAAGGAAACTAAATTAATCATAACCCATTCATATAAATAATATAAATTTACCTTTTGGTCATTTCATATATTGGATTGAGTAACATCAAACAATGTCATCTTAGATGAAAAATAATTTTGAAATATATTTCAAAAAGATTTCTTGAGGAAAATATCCAATCTTATTTTAAAAATGATCGTTAATGAATAGAAAAAATTTAAAATCATCTTCTCATTATAAATAACATTAAAAATTATAAAGAAGACTTGATATCATTTTGAAAACCTTATTCCTAGAAAAAAAATTAAATAAGAATAAAAAATTTTAGAAACATTTTTCTTTGAAAACCCTTCGATAAGATATAAATAATGAATGAAAAAGTTGTGATATTTTTTACATGAAAATATATTAAAGGTGATTTAAAACGTTTTTAAAACTATTTCCTTGAAAAATACTTTTAATAGATATAAATAAGGCTTGAAAATGTTTTGAAAACAATTTTTGTTGCAAACTTATGAAAGATGGTTGATTTTTTAGGAAAAAAAATCTTTTAAAATCACTTTTAAAAAAATTTTCATAAAAAATAAAAATTTTAGAAATTAAACAAAGGATTAAAATAAATGATGGTTGGTAAATCCATACATGTCATACAAGTTAAAAATTATATTCCTTTCCACAGTAATAAGGTTAGAAAATGAATTGTTTTGAAAGATACAAGAAGATTCCTTTTAAAAGATTGGTAAAAGAAAAAAGGGTCAAAATTTCATTTAAATATTATAGTATAATGGTATAATATTATCTGAAACCCTTTATTGAAAACATGGTTTTCAAGGAACATAGTTTTCTGACCAAAGAATCTGTAAATTCAGGATTTATTAAAAATAATTTCTTAAGAATCTTATGTACCAACGAGTAGAAAAATAGTAACACTAAATGAATATATATTTAATAAATATAGGAGAAGAAAATCCATTAATTTTATGGAGATATGGATCAAAATTTTAACACCATTAGATTTAATGAGATATATTCTTTTTAATTTCTTTGATGTCTTATATTGTACAATACACCATGATTAGCTTGTACTATTTGCAACACCATATTAGCTTGTAGTATACGCAACACTATTCTTACCTCGTGTTACACACAAGTTAAAGTTCACTTTGTAGAAATTATTCTACACAACATTAAGTATATATTTTATTTAATGTAAAAATGAAATAAGTTTTTATTATGTTATATGCAACACCAAAGGGAGCTTTCACTACAGACATCCCTGACTTGGCTTGCATTACAGGAAATCAAGACCTTCCTCGATAGCGTGTGTAGTACGCAATACCAGGTTTCACTAAACAATGATATATTGTTATAATATTGTTATGAACTAGCAGTTATGAATATTAACAACTACATTTTATAATTTTATAAAATTATTATTCATCTTACACATTTTCTAGAACATGGTATGAGAAAAAAATAAAATTTTTATGTAAAATAAGTATTTTTCAAAAAATGCAGTTTTGCCGGCTTTTGATAGCGCATCCATTAAAAATATTTTTTTTAAAAGTTTATAAGTTTAAATTTAAAAAATAAACTACTTCTTTTGAATCAGGATATAAAAATTTACATTGGATAATGTTTTGATATTTTTCTAACAACGTTCTTATTTTGAGGAATAGTAAAAACATGCTAAATTTTACTTAAAAACAATTGTTTTCATCGAGATAATTTATATGGTCAAATAATATTAGTAAATTGTTTTAAAATACAGATAGAATATATTTTTACCATTTAATATAATGCAATTAATTAGTATTAATATTACACTGAATTCATAAGTAAAAACATTTCAATCTTTTGCAACATTTTATCTTTTAAAAACACGTTTTGTTCGACAACGAGATTAATTTTCATTTTTTACTAAAACTTATCTATTTTGAATTTGGAAAAATGGATTCAATATTTGGAATCAGTAGGTCCAAAATATTTTAATAGGCTAATTTTTATTTTTGGGCATTATGAATATTAACTACGGTAAATTTTATTTACCACAGTTAAAGGTAAATTAGGTAATTAAAGGTAAAAATAATATTATAAAATTACCCTAACACTTGTATTAATATAATTGGATGATTATATTTCGTCCTAAGTAATATTTTGGTCAAAATTGAATTCATTTGAACCCACATGGATGTGATTAAGACCTTTAATTTATTTTATTTTATAGAAAGTGAAATATGTCTCACTCAAACTTTAATTGATATATTATTTTTAATATAAGGTTATACATTATAAAATTTAGATTATAAATATTCATTTTAAAGATAAAATGTTTTTATTTATTATGATAATTTATTTGTAATTTTTATGAAATATTTTGTTACCTTAATATCTTATACATTAATGATGTTGAAATTGTTTATTCGGTGAAAAATTAATAAATATTATTTTTATTAAAATAATAATACCAATCAAAAGGACCAGAAACTTGAACAAAACATATTGGTTGAGTATATATATACCCTAATAATCCAAGGGTCTATTTGGTACAATTTGGTGCCTTATAAAACCGATTAGGACATTTATATTATTTTATTTTAAATGATGTCAAATATGTCACCTTTATAATTTAATAAATATAACAATTTAAATGTAGTGATTTTAAGATGATAAATTTGAGTGCACATATTATTATCAAATGTATTGTATATATATTAATTATATGATTTTATTTTTTATATTTATGTAAAAAATAAGTATATTAAATAATTATTCACAAATGTTGTAGTAATTATTTTATTAAGAGATATAACAAATAAATGGTTTAAAAATATTAAAATAAATAATATATGAAAAAATTAATGTGCCCCATGAATTTTTTGGATTAATATGAAATTTTAGAAATATATTATATATTTTGTTTTGAACATATATTTTGTTTGGTTTTATTTAAATTCAAATAATGAATAGTGTCAAAATTGACACTATAGATATTTTATAAAAATAACATATTATAAAATTATTTAAAAATCACAAAAAATTTTATAAACTACAAATTGAAAATTATATGTAATAAAAGGATAGAAGTTATCAAATTAAGGGGAATTTACAACATTTAATTATGTATTTATAACAATTTATAATTTATAATTTTACTACCAAAAATAAAATTAAATAGATTAAATAACGATAGGTCAAGTTGATAAGGTTTTAAATAAACATAAATGATGTCTAACATATATTGGTTGATGAGATTTAATCCTTATATTATCTCATACTCTAGTTGAGTTATTTTTTGATGTTTTTAAGTGGGGTTTCATTTTATTATTAATTAATATTTTAAGGATTCCAAAAGTGCCCCTCTCCTCTCCTATATAAGGGCACCTCCTTCCCTCTCCTCTTCTATCAATATTGAGCTTTCAATCTCAGAAAAACCCTGAATATTTCTCTTATAAACCTCTCTAGTTATATTATAGAGGTTCTGGTCTTCTCAAAAGTCCAACTCTAGTTTCTTAAGAGGAATCTTAAAAGAGGTGCATCGAAGAAGAGGTAATCTCTTCTACCGATTCTTTCAAGTTTCTTTCTTCTTCAAATTCATCTTCATTAGTTGTTTCATTATAAAGTAATTAAATCAGTATCAATAATATAATTATATGTGATTATAAATATTAAACAAACCCTTTCACTTTCTATCTATCCTACGGAAAACGAAATCACCGCGCGTGCGTACGTACGGAATATTGTCTCCACGCCGTGGTGTAATCTGTTTTTCCACTACCCCCTTACTTGGATGGGTATAATGGTGGTAAGAATAACTATATATGGTTATAATAACATCATACAGATTATGATATATTATATCATCCACCCCAATTCAATTCAATAATTATGGGAATGATATCATCGCTCGTGTGTACGTACGGATTACCGTCTCAACGACGCGATGATATTCGTTATCCATGTTAACCATTCAAAAATGATTATATAGTATATATATTGAATAATAATGGTATATATTGCATAATAATTCTACTATATTTATGTATATATATATATATATTTCATCTACTTACTTCGATTCAAGTCAAAAAGGAAAGAAAAACAATGTTCATGCGTACGTACGGCCTACCGTCTCCATGAACGGTGTGTTTCATTTCATTTATATATATATTATATATATATACTGAATATATATGATATATAAATCATTTTTTACATTATGGAATTAATTAAATCATGATATATGTAATAATAATATCTATCACAACAAGTCCAAACACGTACTATAAATGAAACGATTTTACCGAAAATGCTGCATTAATATGGAATTGACAAAAAACGGGTAATATAAAGTCATAAGTGAATCATATATGATATCATAAATATCATTATGGTTCTGTTACATGTTAATAATATGTTTAAAACCAATATATAGTAGTTTCTAAAACGTATAGAAGAAATTGGACCTAAGGTCAGGGATAATTTTGCAATCTCATTTTTATCCGATATTGGTTATACGTAAGTATTTACTGGTGTTATATTTTTCATCCATGTCATTAAAAATGTTTTTCATAAATTGTTTAATATTATTCCGATTAATGTTTAAAGTATTATTTACCCCTCTTTTACTTTTACATTGTGTTTTGGAAGTAATCTTTCTTTTGTATACCATGAGAGGATCTTTTTGACTTTTCCCGCAAAAGTACGAGGAGAATGATTTTATAACGTATACGGTGTGAATGGAATTTTACGGTTTTATGAATCCATATTATCATGAATATTACTCTATAAGATTTCATGATTATTTTAATAAAAATCCTTTTCTTTTAATATTGAATGGCATTTCGTGAAAAGAAAGGGATTTTGAGTAAAAAGTGATATTATCTTCAAGAATTCATTTCAAGTGATTTGTCAAAACTATTATCCATATAAGATGACATTTTGATTATGTTTCAAGTATAATTTATATATTATTTAAATGGTTTGATTTTTGTTATGATGAAATTTTATCCATTTCTTTTATATGGATTATTTTATGATGCGATGATGTTTAAGAAACCCATTTTATTCGTTGGGTTATTACGAATGATGTATGTTTATTTTGTGGCACACGAAAGAATGATTTCATTATGAGATGGGTGTGACCTCTATCTCCATCCAATGCATTGGGTAAAGATTTATATCTCATGAGATAGACATTCCTGGAATGACAAGTTAATCATATTCAGTGACAAAGGACTGGAACGAGCAATGAACTTGATTCAGTAAGGGACTTTGTCCACTAAGATGGTCCTGGCAGCAATTCCTTGGCTACTATGGAAATATTATCATGTGATTAATGGGTTCCATAATTACATGTTTTATTCCCATGGCATTTTATCAAGATTAATTTTCCATTATGATCTATTCCTTATGTACTGCCAAGATTTATTTCTCATGATTTTGATGTTTAAACTTTATGTTCATGTTTTTTAAGTTCAAATGTATATGTTTTGTTTTATTTTCTCCATGATTACCATTACTGAGCATTTGACCTAACCCTTTATATGTTTTATTTTCCCCTGGATTTAAAGAATGGTTTTAGGTAAGAAATAAAAGGTGAAGATCTTTATGAGAGATGTTGAAGATCCTTCACCATGATTAGAATATTATGTTACGAGTTTCCAAAGACACTAAACTATTACAGTACTTGATTGTTGGTTCTTGTTATGTATTAGTTGTTCCACAAAATTAATGTAATTTAAATTTATGTCAATTTTGGGTCTCTACAGTTGGTATTAAAGGAAAGGATTGGTTAGACTTTGGAAACTAGGATGCGAAATCTTTAGTGAGATCCCTAGAAGATATTTCTATAGTATGTCTCGTGATGTCCCTAAGGTTACGTATAAGTATAGGTTATAGTCCTATAATTATGATAATGATCTTATAATTTAACCTAAGATGTTATATATTGATGTTATTCCCCATGGATTATGCATTTTCATCTCAAACTATAATTTTTGGGTTTTAGAAAATGGCTGGAAACAGAAAGATTTGCGATAATGGAGGATATGATGGACAATGGAATGATAATCAACATGAGAATCCAAATGAAATTGGATCTGGAAGTCAGCATATCATTATTATGCCTAATCATAAATCTCATTATATGATCAATAATCTGAAATTTGGTAAGTTTCCAGACTCATCTAATAAGAGAAAGAAGAAGTTTCATGATGATCATAGAGGAAAGAATGTTCAATTTCCCTCATGTAAATCATGTGAGAAGAGGCATCAAGGAGAATGCTTCAAAAGAACTGGAAGATGTTTGCGGTGTGGAAAAGAAATACCCAAATCCAGTAATTGTAAAGGAAATGTTTTAGTAAACCCCATGGACAATGAAAATGGTACTACTAAGACATCAACATCAGTTAAATGTTTTAAATGTGGAATGTACGGGCATTATGAAAACCAATTCCTTGAGGTAAAATCTCATGAAGAGAATCAGCATGGTCTTATGGGTAGTATTTATGTTGATGATGATGAAAAGACTACAAATGGTATATTAGATAAAATATTTTTTGAAGAATACAATGATGAAGCTCGACCAATGGTTTAAGAAGGCAGTTGAATGGTTTATGTTTATCAAGAGTTACGTTGAATAGGTAATGGTACTATTGAATAAAGGCACATCTAAGGACTGATACACTATTGTTTTTCCTAATGTATTTGAAAGTATATGTTGAATGGTACCAGTAACAAAGAAAGGTTTTTAAGATATTTTTGGAAAGTAGATGATATGAGCATAATGAAGGAATAAGGAGATAATGAAATATTTTATAGTATTAAAGAGATCATGACTAATATAAGGAAAATGTGATATCATGGTTTGAGTATATAGAAATTTTGGGATTTTTTTTATGTGGAAAGAGATTACTTTTGACATAATGCATGTTTTCACTAAGGTTCTATGGTAATTCATGTTTCAAGAGAATACATAATTAAGGTATTCACATGTCTATAATGTGACCAACAAGATATATTTTATTATATATGGGGGATAAATGATTGTATTTACATTCTTGGTAGATTAACTATCTAGTAATATTTTTCATTATACTATGATATTGGAAAGAAGTATTTTGGAAAAGCCTGAAGATTGGAATGGATTAAGTTAGACATAAGATAATATTGTTTATTTCTAGAACCTTTTTTTGATATTATTTATGGAATGTTATAATAGTGTAGTTTTAGAAAAAGTACAACCCGTAGGACGAGCAACAACACATCGCGTTAGAAAAAGTTGCAGGAATCGAACCCACAACCGAAGTGCGATGGGCCTTTATCACCTACAACTGGCCTACAGGATTTCCCTGGTTAGTAGAAATTAGTTTTATTTTATTATGTAGTATGATAGTTGAAGTTTAAGTCCATTTTTGGAATCATATATGGTTAGTATCACCATAATATGGACTTATGTATATAACATTTTCTAACCTTATGTTTGAGATAGATGGAATGACCTATCATTCTATCACATGATCTGCTAACACTTCACATTATAAAAATTCAACTTCATTTTTTTAAGAGATGAAGTGGAAATTGTTCAAGGAACAAACAAAAGTGAGATTGTGCAAAAATCAAGAAAGTATTTATTTAAATTCTTCAAAATTATGGAAATGATATTGAAAACCAAAAATGTTGTCCTAGTACCCTCATAATATATGAATAAGATGGTACCATAGATCTTCACAAATTTATGGCTTTGTGATTGTTGGATTTTTCATAGCCATTCTCTCTAACACTCTCCATCAGAACATGATGGTCAGATTTCTCTTCTATATCCATGTTTTCACATATGTTTTCCTATGTGGAAACCCAGTAATCAGTTAATTTGGGTAACTATTAAGTTTCATACATTAGTTATTAAAATTATGTCTTAGAATTTTTTTACTATGTGGGTTTTTATGAAAGAAACTTTCAAGTAGTAAACAATTTATAACCCCAACGAATTTCGTGGACGAAATTCATTTTAAGAGGGGGTAGAATGTAACACCCCTAGATTTTATGAGATATATTATTTTTAATTTCTTTGATGTCTTCTATTGTACATGACACCAAGATTAGCTGGTACTATATGCAACATTGTATTAGCTTGCAGTATACGCAACACTATTCTTGGCTCGTGTTACACACAATTTCAAGTTCATAATGTAGAAATTATTCTACGCATCATTAAGTATAGATTTTATTTAATGTATAAATGAAATAAGTTTTCATTATTTTATTCTCAACACCAAAGGCATCTTTCACTACACGCATCCATAACTTGGATTGCATTACATGCAATCAAGACCTTCATCGATATTGTCTGTAGTACGCAATACCGGGCTTCACTAAACAATGATATATTGTTATAATATTATAATGAACTATAAGTTATTAATAGTATTAACTACATTTTATAATGTTATAACACTTTTATTCTTCTTACACATTTTCTAGAACATGGTATGAGAACTAAATAAAATTTCCAGGTAAAATAACTATTTTTCAAAAAATGCAGTTTGCCGCGTTTTGATAGCTCGCCCATTAAAAATATAATTATTGAAAATTTAATAAGTTAAAATTTTAAAAATAAACTACTTCTTTTGAATCAGGATATACAAATTTACAATGGAAAATGTTTTGATATTTTTTCTGACAACATTCTTATTTTGATGAATAGTAAAACACGCTAAATTTTACTTAAAAACAACTTTTTTCATCGAGATAATTTATATGGTAAAATAGTAATAGTAATTTTTTTTAAAATATAAATTGAATATATTTTTACCATTTAATATAATGTAATTAATTAGAATTAATATTACACTGAATTCATAATTAAAAACATTTCAATCTTTTGCAATGTTTTAACTTTTAAAACCCTATTTTTCTCAACAACGAAATTACTTTTAAATTATTTACTTCACCATATATGTTTTGAATTTGGAAAAATGGATTAAATATTGGGAATCAGTAGGTAAAAAATATTTTAATAGGATACTTTTTATTTTGGGGCATTATGAATAGTAACTCTGGTAAATTTTATTTACCACAGCTAAAGGTAAATTATGTAATTATGGGTAAAAATAATATTATAAAATTACCCTAAAACTTATCTTAATATAATTTGATGATTATATTTCTTCTTAGGGAATATTTGGGTCGAAATGGAATCCATTGGAACCCACTTGGATGTGATTAAGACCTTTAATTTATTTTATTTTAAAGAAAGTGAAATTTGTCTCACTCAAACATTAATTATTAGAGTATTTTTAATATAAGGTTATATAGTATATAATTTAGATTATAAATACTCATTTAAAATATAAATTTTTTTATTATGGTAATTTATTTTTAATTTTTGTAAACTATTTAATTACCTTAACAACTTATACATTAATGATGTTGAAATTATTTATTTATTGAAAAATCAATAATATAGTTTTTATTAAAATAATAATACTTATCCAAAAGGCCATAAACATGGCAAAAACTTATTTTTCAAGTATATATATACCCAAATCATCCAAGGGTATATTTTTGGTCCATTTGGAGCCTTATATAACCGATTAGGACATTTATATTATTTTATTTTAAATGATGTCAAAGATGTCACCTTCATAATTTAATAAATATTACAATTTTAATGTAGTGATTTTAAGATGATAAATTAGAGTAAAAATATTATTATGAAAGGTATTATATTTATATTAATTATAAGATTTTATTTTTTATATTTATAGAACAAATAAGTATATTAAATAATTATACAAAAATGTTGTAGTAATTATTTTATTAAGAGATATACAAAATAAATGGTTTTAAAAATACTAAAATAAATAATATTTGAACAAATTAATGTGCCCCATGAATTTTGTGGATGAATATGACATGTTAGTAATCTATTATATATTTTTTGTCGAACATATATTTTGAGTTCTTTTTATTTAAATTCTAATAAAGAATAGTGTCAAAATTGACACTATAAATATTTTATAAAAATAACATATTATTAAATTATTTAAAAATCAATTTTTTTTAAATAACTACAAATTGAAATTATATGTTCTAAAAGGTTATAAAGTATCCAATTATGGAAAATTTACAACATTTCAGTATTTATTTATAACAATTTATAATTTATAATTTTATTACCACAAATAAAATTAAATAGATTAAATAATAATAAATCATGTTGATAAGGTTTAAAATAAACATAAAAGATGCCAAAATTTTATTGTTTGATGATATTGCATCCCTATATTATCTAATATTATTATTGAGTCATTTTTTGAGGTTTTTATGTGGGGTTTCTTTTTATTATTAATTATTATTTTTAAGGATTCCAAAAGTGACCCACTCCTCTCCTATATAAGGGCACCTCGTTCCCTCCCCCCTTCTATAAATTTTGAGATTTCAATCTTGGAAAAACCCTAAAAATTTCTCTTCTAAACCTTTATATATATATATTATAGAGGTTTTTGACCTCTCAAAAGACGATCTCTAATGCTTTAAGAGGAAGATTAAAAGAGGTGCATCGAAGAAGAGGTAATCTCTTCTACCGATTCTTTCAAGTTTCTTTCTTCTTCAACATCTTCTTATTTAGTTGTATCATTATAAAGTAATTAAATAAGCATCACTAATATAATTATATGTTATTATAAATATTAAACCAACCCATTTCACTTTCTATCCATCCTATGGAAAACGAAATCACTACGCGTGTGTACGTATAGAATACCGTCTCCACGTCGTGGTGTAATATTTTTTTCCACTACCCCTTAAATGGATGAGTAAAATGGTGTTAAGAATAACTATATATAGTTATTATAACATTATACTGATTCTGAGATATTATATCATCCACCCTAATTCCATTTAATAATTATGGGAACGATATCATCGCTCGTGCGTACGTACCGATTACCGTCTCCACGAAGCGATGAGATTCATTATCCATGTTAATCATTTAAGAATGATTATAAATTATATATATTGAATAATAATGGTATATATAACATAATAATGATACTTGAATTATTTATATATATAAATTTCATCTACATACTTTGATTCAAGTCAATAAGGACAGAAAAACATCGTTCATGCGTACGTACGGCCTACCGTCTCCATGAACATCTTGTTTCATTTCATTTATATATCTGTTATATATATATACTGAATATATATGATATATTAATCATGTTTTAAATTTTGGATGTAAGTAAATATTTATATATGTAATAATAATATCTAGAACAACAAGTCCAAACACTGACTATAAATGAAACGATTTTACTGAAAATGATGCTTTAACATGGAATTGACAAAAGAACGAGTAATATAAAGTCATAAGTGAATCATATATGATATCATAAATATTTTTTGGGTTCTGTTACATGTTAATAATATGTTTAAACCCAATATATAGGAGTTTCAGACACGTACAAAAGAAATTGGACCTATGGTAAGGGATAATTTTGCAATCTCATTTTTATCCAATATTGCTTATACGTAAGTATTTACTGGGGTTATATTTTTCATCCATGTCCATAAAAATGATTTTCATAAAGTGTTTAATATTCTTCCATGTATCTTTAAATTCTTATTTACCCCTCTTTGACTTTTACATTGTGTTATGGAAGTAATCTTTCTTTTGTATACCATAAGAGGATCTTTTTGACTTTTCCAGGAAAAGTACGAGAAGAATGTCTTTTTAACTTATACAATGTGAATGGAATTTTACGGTTATATAACGCCTTATTTTCATGAATCTTCCTCTATAAGATATAATTATTATTTTCATCAAAATCATTTTATTTTAAAATTGAATGGCATTTTGTGAAAAGAAAATGATTTTGAATAAGACATGATATTTTCTCAAGAATTCATTTCAAGTGTTTTGTCAAAACTATTTTCTATATATGATGACATTATGGTTATGTTTGAAGTATAATGTATATATTATTTAAATTGTTTGATTTTTCTTATGATGAAATGTTATCCATTTATTTTATATGGATTATGTTACGATGGGATGATGTTTAAGAAACCCGTTTTATTCGTTGGGTTATTAGGAATAATTTATGTTTATTTTGTGGAACACGAAAGAATGATTTCATTATGAGATGGGTGGGACCTATATACCCCTATAATGCATTGGGTAAAGATTTATATCTCATGAGATAGACATGGATGGAACGAAAAGTTAATCTGGTTCAATGATATTGGACTGGAACGAGAAATGAACTCGATTCAGTAAGGGACATTGTCCACTAAGATCGTCCTGACAGCAATGCCTTGGCTACTATGGAAATCTTACCATGTGAATAATTTTTTCCACAATTACATGTTTTATTCCCATGCTATTTTATCATTATTAATGTTCCTTTATGATCTGTGCCTTATATACTTCCAAGATTTATTTCTCAATATTTTTATGTTTAAACTTTATGTTCATATTTTTTTAAGTTCAGATGTATATATATTTTTTATTTTCTCCATTCTTACCATTAATGAGAATTTGAGCTCACCCTTCATATGTTTTCTTTTTCCGGGATTTAATGAATGGTTTTAGGTAAGAACAAAAGGGGAAGATCTTTATGAGAGATGTTGAAGATCTTTTACCATGATTGGAAGATTATATTACGAGTTTCCAAAGACACCAATCTATTACGGACCATGAGTGTTGGTTCTCATTATGTATTAATTATTCCACAAAAGTAATCTAATTTCAATGTACATCAATCTTGGGTCACTACAGTTGGTATCAGAGGTAGGTTTGGTTAACCTTTGGAAACTATGATGTGAAAACTTTAGTGAGATCACTAGAAGATATTTATATAGTATGTCTCGAGATGTCCCTAAGGTTACATATAAGTATAGGTTATAGTCCTATAATTATAGTAACAATCATATAATTTAACCTAAGATGACAGATATTGAAGTTGTTCCCCCTTGATTATGATTTTTTCCTCTCAGACTATTCTTTTTGGGTTTTAGAAAATGGATGGAAACAGGAAGATTTGTGATAATGGAGGATATGATGGACAATCGAATGATAATCCTCATGAGAAACCAAATGAAAATGGATCTGGAAGTCCCCATATCGTTATTATGCCTAATTAGAGATCTCAAAATATGATCAATAATCTCAACTTTGGTTCGTTTCCCAACTCACCTAATAAGAGAAAGAAGGAGTTTCTTGATGATCATAGAGGAAATAATGTTCAATTTTTCTCATGTAAATCATGTGGGAAGAGGCATTAGGGAGAATGTTTCAAAAGAACTGGAAGATATTTTGGGTGTGGAAAATAAAGACACAAAGCTAGTAATTGTAAAGGAAGAGTTTTAGTTAACACCATAGACAAGGATAATGGTAATACTATGATATCAACAATGGTTAAATATTTTAAATGTAGAATGTACGGGCATTATGCAATCCAATTCCCTAAAGGAAAATCTCATGAAGAGAATCAGCATGGTCGTATGAGTGGTATTTATGTTGTTGATGATGAAAAGGCTAAAAATAGTATATGAGATGAAAGAAGTGTTGAGGAATACAATGATGAATCTAGATCAGTGGTTTAAGAAGGCAGTGGAATGATTTATGTTTATCAAGAGTTATGTTGTATAGGTAATGGTACTATTTAATAAAGACACCTCTAAGGATTGATAAACTATTGTTTTTTCTAATATATTTGAAAGTATATGATGAATGGTACTGGTAACCATGAAAGGTTATTCAGATATTTTTGGAATGTAGATGATATGCACATAATGAAGGAATAAGGATATAATGAGATATTTGATAGTATTAATGAGATCATGACTGATATAAGGACAATGTGACATCATTTTTTGAGTATATAGAAATTTAGGGATTTTTTTTATGTGGAAAGTGTTAACTTTTGACAGAATTCATGTTTTCACTAAGGTTCTATGGTAATTCATTTTTCAATAGAATACGTAATTAAGGTATTCACATGTCTAGAATGTGACCAACAAGATATATTTTATGATATATGGTGGATAAATTATTGTATTTACATTCTTGGTAGATGAACTATCTAGTTTGATTTTTCATTATACTATGAGATTGGAAAGAAGTATTTTGGACAAGCCTGAGGATTGGAATGGATTATGTTGGACATAAGATAATATTGTTTAAGGCTAGAAACTTTTTTTAGATATTATTTGTGGAATGTTATAATAGTGTAGTTTTAGAAAAAGGACAACCCGTATGATGAGCAACAACCCATCGCGTCAGACACGGTTTCGGGAATCGAACCCACAACCGAAGTGCGACGAGCCTTTATCGCCTACAACTAGCCTACTGGAAGTCCTTGGTTAGTATAAATTAGTTTTATTTTATTAATTAGTATGATAGTTTATGTTTAAGTCCTTTTTTAGAATCATATACGGTTAATCTCAACACAAGATGAACTTATGTATATAAATTTTTCTAACCGTATGTTTCAGACAGATAGAATGACCTATCATTCTATCACATGATCTACTAACACTTCACAGAAGACAAATTCAACTTCATTTCTTTAAGAGATGAAGTGGATATTGTTCAAGGCACAAACAACAGTTAGATTGTACAAAAATCAAGTAAGTATTTATTTTAATTCTTCAAAATTATAGAAATGATCTTGAAAACAAAAAACGTTGTCCTAGTACCCTCATAATTGAAGAATTAGATGGTACCTTAGATCATCACAAATTTATGGCTTTGTGATTTTTGGATTTTTCATAGCCATGTTCTCTACCACTCTCCATCAAAATTTGAGGGTAAGATTTTTCTTCCATATCCATATTTTCAGACATGTTTTCTTATGGGGAAACCCATTAATGATTTAATTTGGGTAACTATTAAGTTTTATACTTTAGTTAAAAAAATTATGTTTTAGTATTTTTTTACTATGTGGGTTTTTATGAAAGAAACTTTCTAGTAGTAAACGATTTATAATCCCGACGAATTTCAAGGGTGAAATTCATTTTAAGGAGGGTAGAATGTAACACCATGAGATTTTATGAGATATTTTATTTTTAATTTCTTTTATGTTTTCTATTGTACACGACATCAGGATTAACTTGTACTATACACAACATTGGATTAGTTTGCAGTATATGCAACACTATTCTTGGCACGTGTTACACACAATTTCAAGTTCATTTTGTAGAAACTATTCTACGAAACATTAAGTATAGAATTTATTTAATTTATAAATGAAATAAGTTTGGATTATGTTATTCACGACACCAAAGGGAGCTTTCACTACATGCAGCCCTAACTTGTCTTGCATTACAGGCAATCACGACCTTCCTGGATAACGTGTGTAGTACGCAACATCTGGTTTCACTAAACAATGATATATTGTTATAATATTATTATGAAATATTGATTATGAATAGTATTAACTACATTTTGAATTTAATAACATTATTATTAATCTTACACATTTTCTAGAACTTGGTATGAGAACAAAATAAAATTTTCACGTAAAATAAGTATTTTTCAAAAAATGCAGTTTTTCCGCCTTTTGATAGCGCACCCATTTTAAATATAATTATTCACAAGTATATAAGTCAAATTTTAATAATTAATCTTCTTATTTTGAATCAGGAAAAAAATTTACATTGGATAATGTTTTGATATTTTTCTGACAACGTTCTTATTTTGATGAATAGTAATAACGCGCTAAATTTTACTTAAAAACAAACTTTTTCATCGAGATAATTTATATATTTAAATAATAATAGTAAATTTTATTAAAGTATAAATATAATATATTATTACAATTTAATATAATGTAAGTCATTTGCATTAATTTTACACTGAATTCATAAGTAAAAACATTTCAATGTTTTGCAACGTTTTAACTTTTAAAAACCCGTTTTTTCAACAACGAGATTAATATTAAATTAATTACTGCAACTTTTGTGTTTTGAATTTGGAAAAATTGAATCCATATTTTCAATCAGTAGGTCTAAATTATGCTAATAGGCTACTTTCTATTTTTGGGCATTATAAATAGTAACTACGGTAAATTTTATTTACCACAGTTAATGGTAAATTAGGTAATTAAGGGTAAAAATAATATTATAAAATTACCCTAACACTTGTCTTAAAATAATTGGATGATTATATTTTATCCTAAGAATTATTTGGGTCTAAATGGAATCCATTGGAACCAACTTGGATGTGATTAAGACCTCTAATTTATTTTATTTTAAAGAAAGTTAAATATGTCTCACTCGAACATTAATAACAAGATTATTTTTCATATAAGATTATACATTATATAATTTAGATTATAAATACTAATTTGAAAGATAATTTTTTTTCCTTATTGTTTTAATTTATTTGTAATTTTTATGAAATATTTATTTACCTAAATAGCTTATACATTAATGAATTAGAAATTATTTATTTAGTGAAAAATCAATATTATATTTTTTATTAAAATAATAATACCTATAAAAAGGACCATAAACATGAACAAACCTTATTTGTAGTGTATATATGTACCCTAATAATACAAGGGTCTATTTTTGTACCATTTGGAGCCTTATAAAACCGATTAGTACATTTATATTATTTTATTTTAAATGATGTCAAAGATGTCACATTCATAATTTAATAAATATAAAAATTTAAATGCTATGATTTTAAGATGATAAATTCGATTAAAAATACTATTATTAATGTTTTTTATTTATATTCATCATTTTTTTTATTTTAAATTTTTATGGAACAAATATATATATTAAAAAATTATACAAAAATGTTGTAGTAATTATTTTATTAAGAGATATACCAAATAAATGGTTTTAAAAATATTAAAATAAATAATATATGAACAAATTAATGTGCCTCATGAATTTTTTTGATGAATATGACATGATAGGAACCTATTATATATTTTCGTTCGAACATATCTTCTCGGAGGTTTTTATTTAAATTCAAATAATTAATAGTGTCAGAATTGACATTATTGATATTTTATAAAAATAACATATAATTAAATTAATTAAAAAACACAAAAATATTTAAAAACTATAAATTAAAGACTATATGGTCTAAAAGGTTATAAAGTATCCAATTATGGGAAATTTACAACATTTAAGTATGTATTTATAATAATTTAAAATTTAGAATTTTATTACCACAAATAAAATAAAATAGAATAAATAATGATAAATAGAGATGATAAGGTTTAAAATAAATGTAAATCATGTCTAAATTTTATTTTATTATGATATTTGAACCCTATCTCATCTCATATTCTAATTGAGTCATTTTTTGGAGGTTTTTATGTGGGGATTCATTTTATTATTAATTAATATTTTTAAGGTGTCCAAAAGTGCCCCTCTACTCTCCTATATAAGGGAACCTCCATCCCTCTCCTCTTCACTAAATTTTGACCCTTCAAGATCAGCCAAACCCTGAAAATTTATCTTATAAACCTCTCTAGTTATATTATAGAGAATATTTTCTTCTCAAAAGACCTACTCTAGTGCCTTAAGAGGAAGCTTAAAAGAGGTGCATCGAAGAAGAGGTAATCTCTTCTTCAAATTATTTCAAGTTTCTTTCATCTTCAACTTATACTTATTTAGTTTTTTCATTATTAATTAATAATATCAGTATAAATAATATACTAATATGTTAATTTTAATATGAAAAAACCCAATTTCTCCTTCTATCCATCCTATGGAAAATGAAATTACCGCACGTGCGTACGTTGGGAATACTGTCTCCACGCCGTGGTGTAATCTGTTTTTCCACCACCAACTTACTTGGATGGGTATAATGGTGTAAAGAATAACTATATATGGTTATTATAACATCATACTTATTCTGATATATTATTTCATCCACCGCAATTTCATTTAATAATTATGGGAATGATATCATCGCTCGTGCATACGTACAGATTACCGTCTCTACGACGCGATGAGATTCATTCTCCATGTTAACCATTAAAGAATGATTATAAAGAATATATAATGAATAATAATTGTATATATAACATAATAATGCTACTTTATATATATATATATATTTCATCTACTTACTTCGATTCAAGTCAATAAGGAAAGGAAAACAACATTCATGCGTATGTACGTCCTACCCTCACTGTGAACGGTGTGTTTCATTTCATTTATATATATTATATATATATATAATGAATATATATTATATATAAATAATTTTTTACTTTCTTGATGTATTTAAATAATGATATATGTAATAATAATATCAATAACAACAAGTCAAAACACGTATGATAAATGAAACAAATTTACCAAAAACGCTTCTTTAACATAGAATTGACAAAAGAACGGGTAATATAAAGTCATAATTGAATCATATATAATATCGTAAATATTATTATGGTAATGCTACAAGTTAATAATATTTTTAATCCCACTATACAGGAGTTTCAGACCCGTACGAAAGAAATTGGACCTAAGGTAAGAGATAATTTTGAAATCTCATTTTTATCCGATATTACTTATACATAAGTATTTACTGGGGTTATATTTTTCATAAATGACCATAAAAATGTTTTTCATAAAGTTTTTAATATTCTTATATGTATTTTTAAAGTCATTTTTACCCCTCTTTGACTTTTACTTTGGGTTATGGAAGGAATCGTTCTTTTGTTTACAATTAGAGGAAATTTTTGACTTTTCCGGCAAAAGTAAGAGGAGATTGTTTTTTAACTTATACGGTGTGAATGGATTTTTATGGTTTTATAACGCATTATTATCATGAATCTTACTCTACAAAATTTTATGATTATTTTCAACAAAAAAAATTTCTTTTAAAATTTAATGGTATTTGGTGAAAATAAAATGATTTTGAAGAAGAAAGGATATTTTTCGCAAGAATTCTTTTCAAGTGCTTTGTCAAAAAAAATTCCATATAAGATGAAATTATGATTATGTTTCAAGTATAATGTATCTATTATTTAAATGGTTTGATTTTTCTTATGATGAAATGATATCCATTTCTGTTATATGGATTATGTTCTGATGGGATGATGTTTATGAAACCCATTTTATTCATTGGGTTATTATGAATGATGTATATTTATTTTGTGGAACACGAAATAATGATTTCATTATGAGATGGGTGGGAGCTATATAAATCTATAATGAATTGGGTAATGATTTATATCTCATGAGATAGGCATGGATTTATTGACAAGGTAATCTAGTTCAGTGATACAGGGCTGGAACAGGGAGTGAACTCGATTTAATAAGAGACTTTTTCCACTAAGATGGTCCTGGCACCAATGCCTTGGCGACTATTAAAATCATATCATGTTCTTAATGGTTTCCACAATTACATGTTTTATTCCCATGATATTTTATCAATATTAATGTTCCTTTATTATCTATTCCTTATGTACTGCCAAGATTTATTTCTCAAGATTTTGATATTAAAACTTTATGTTCATGTTTCTTTTTAAGTTTAAATGTATATTTTTTGTTTTATTTTCTCCATGATTACCCTTACTGAGAATTTGATCTCACCATTTATATGTTTTTCCCTGGATTTAAAGAATGGTTTTAGGTACCAAAAAAATGGGAAGATCTTTATGGGAGATGTTGATGATCTTTCACAATGATAAGAAAATTATGTTCTCAGTTTTCAATGGAAATAAACTATTACGGTCTTTGAGTGTTGGTAATTGTTATGTATTAAATATTCAAAAAATTTAATGCAATTTCCATGTATGAAAATCTTGGGTATCTAAAATAATACTTCACCAAATAAAGAAAATCATAAACTATATCAAAAAGTGAAGAGAATGATTCCATAAACACTATCCACTTGGTAACATGAGAACATACTATCCATATAAGAATATGAAATTAAACAATGCATAAAATATCATGAAAGTATGAAAATTCATGATATAATATCTAAATTAGAAGTATATAAAACATTAATATGAATTTAGGTTCATAGAAAACATGATTCTCAAAGAAGGCAAATTGGTACAAAACTATTTTACCGATTTGGATAATTTTTAAAATTTTCGTCCCATGAAAGAATGTTAAAAAAATGGATACATGAATATACAAAAATATAAGTGTAAGATACATTGAATACAATCATTATAATTAAATACACCAAAACTAATGTAAGTGTGGTGAACATATTTTGTATCTCACATAAATGAAAAGTGAGATGAAATCAACTTACCTTATGTCTTGACTCTCATCGTACTAGTTAAAACCACCTATTTAAAAAATATAAAATTGTTATAAGTCTTTTATACAACAATATTAATATATATAATTACATATATGGTTCTATTATGACCTTATATTATAAACTTTTTAACTATCCTATAGAGATGTTTCACTTAGGGTAATATATGATTTGTTTTTCGCAGTAGTCTTAATTTGTTATATATTTGGTAATTATAATAATATAATTATTTATAGAACATAATCCATTATATAAATATAATTTATATTTGGAAAAATTTTATTATAATAATCCACAGTATATATATGTATTAAACATAATATACCATTCATGTAGACAACAAGTTGTACATTCACATGAATGTTATTTTCGTTTAATGATCATTTTGAAAGAAAGAATGTAAACTACATATATATATATAATGCAATTAAAGAAGCCTTATAATGTTATATATTTCATATATCTCTAGTAAAAACATTTTTAATTCATTCTATGTAGCGTGTGAAGGAATCACATTTCTTTGAGGTGTGGTAGTCCACACATCCCCAAATGAAATTATCATATTTACACCAAATAAAAAGTAAAAATATATGTGTTTGAAAAATAATAAATAAAATTAAATAAATAATAAATAAAGTATATAAAAAATATATTTAGAGTTTTCATCATAATTTATGCCCTGATAGATGGTTACAAAAAAATTAATAATCATTACTTATTGAGGATGTAGTTCGACGTTGACAAAAACAATATGTTTGTTACCCATTAGATGGAGGTGTCTATAAGTGTGGGAAGAAACATTAAAATAAAATAATCCAGTATACTGAGAATAATTTTTTTCAAATACATGTTTTAATTGGAGTGATGGAGAAGGAACATAAAATAAAGGAGCTTGAGAGAAGACATTACCTCTAATCAGGTAACTCCTTCAGGTTTTTGCTAAAAGGATTCCATGGTTAGATTTAAACCCAAGTTATGGTTTCTAAGAGGATGGGATATATTTTGGGAAGTTAATTTGGATTATATAGTCTAATCCTATGAGGTTTGGGATATGTGATTAATAGGTAAAGGTGATGGTCTTTTATTGGGTAGAAGGTGTGGTACTCTTGTAAATATTTGAAGAGAAAATTTCACCCTCATTATTCTTGTTGAAATTGAATCCAATAATGATCCAAATCAGATAAAATGGAGGATATATTTTAAATATTTCCATAAAATGGATTTTGGAAAATTTTATAGGTATTTTTTTTGCCTTAATGATATGGATTACTTCCATATTAATCTAAAAATAACCTTAATGGATGTAATCAATTATAATCACATTCCCTAATATTACTGGTGAAAAAGTAATTAAAAATTATTAGTTATTATAATTTATAATAATTATGAAAAAGGAATCAAATTTTCCTAGTTCCAATCATATAATTGTATAAAATTAATTTAAAATTAATCCCACAAATGAGACACACTGTGGGTTTTTCTTATTAAAAAATGATCACAGTTTTGGTAAGTTTTAATATCCAATTTCAATGGGAAATTATTTGAAATGACCTAAATTTGATTAATTGTTAAAAATATTTTCTAATAAAACTCTGAAATTAATTTAAAATATAATTTTTCCATATAAATGAATTATATGAAAAATTAGTTATGAATTTAAATATAGTATTCTTAACTATTCATTAATATAATGAAATATTACTGAAAAACTTTAAAAAATTATCCTAACATTATTTTAATACATTTATTCTAAATATAAGTTTTTATATTAAATCTATAAAATTAAAAAAAATTGGATTTTAAATTTTTTTCCCTATTAAATGGATTTAAAAATGATTTTATATGTGTAAATATATGTTTGTGCTTATCTTCTGTCTATATTAAATATTGGATGAGTATTTTTTTCTGAATATATAAAATTCATCTTACATAAATATAACTCAATAATTTTATTTAATTTAATTTTTTGGGGTAAAATATATTATTGATAATAAAAATATTATATTTTCAATTATATTCAACCAGGATACATAATCATTTATAAATAATTTGTAACATATGATTTCATATTATACTTGAATAAACCACATATTTTCATAAATTAGTTAATACTTTTCAAAAACTATAACTAACTACTAGGTTATATCTTATTATAATAAATAGAAATATTTTAATAATATTTTATTGTTTGGTAAAACTCGGTCATTCATGTCACGCAAGCCATCGAGGAAAGTCATTATTGCAAATAACCCAAGCTATCCTTGATTAATGTATAGATAAATATAAAATATATGTTTTTTTAGTGATCAATGAACATCTAATTGTGTATAATGAAATATAAACCTGGTTATTTAATATAAAATAGTGTATTTTTTGTGTTATTGGAAATGGAAAATATCGCAAAGGATAAATTGATTCGATGAAAGATAATTCACAAAAATCATGTTTTGTTAAATTCTACCCCAAATAAAATGAATTTCAACATTAATATTATTCTCTATTATCAATGGATTAATACTTGAAATTTTCATTTATATAATCCAAATTCATAAAAATATATAGTAAAAATTCAATTGAAAAGGGAATGTTGGAACCCTAAACATTTCCCAACAAAACATATAATTGTGTTTCCCTAAAGGGGAACACAGGTTGGGAGTGAATATTGTTCATGATGGAAAAGAATAAAAATAATATGGAGTAATTGAGTTCATCGATCAGAAACAATAGAATGATCAACAAATAGTTTAGGGCCTCAAAGTTATAAATCTAGGATGATTAAAAAGGCCATCAGTTCCACAAAATTAAGGCATTATGGTACAAATTTTATTTTGATCATTATCCTAACACTGTATAATTAATTTACTAATCATTAATATTAGTAACTATATTCACATGATATATTTCTATAAAAACAATTCATTGTTTAGTAGTGATTTTATCAATTTATAATTCATACATTACATTATTTAATGGACGTCCTGAAATTATATTTAACGCCTAAAGTGAAAAAATCCATTTTTAGCAGATCTTAAGGCCGCTAAAATATTGAAAAGTATAAATAATTATAAATATTTTTGAAAACTTATTATGTTTAATTAATTAACCTTAAAAAAATAATTAACAATACTGTTACACAATTTATAATTATTCATTCAAAATAATTGTACATTATGCAAGACGTCATGTAAGCTAGTTGTAGGAATGAAACCCCTATCATACATCAGTAATGGGGTCATGACCTATGGCCTTTCTGGTCTTGATTTGTTGTCACCAAACATACATTATTTCATTTTCTAAAACCATACGGATATAATTTCTGAATTATGATGGACATCATGGAAATGAGCTTAATCCCTAAATATCCTTTTAACCAAGGTTTTCAATAAAAATTGAGTGCATAAATACTTTTGCTAATTTTTAAAATAAAAGTTTCATGAATGGATAACCTTATAACCATTATCACATATGAAAATCCAAAAACATTTTAAATAGATTCATGAAATTAGCTTAAAATTGATCCCCCATATAGTTCACAAAGTAGATTTTGGTTGTCACATTCCAAACATGTGAATACCATCAAGATAAATTCTCTTTTAACATGGTAGTAACGAAGATTACGAACAATACATCTGGAAATCATTCATGTTTCTTTATTCCATATATTACAAGATATATTCAATAAATCCATGACGTTATAAACTTCATCCGAGATTTCATAAACTTCTTTTCAATATTTACTTAATTTGTTCCAAGGTAATAAGTACCATCCAATTTACTAACTCATATCCCACATATCATTAACCAAACCACATTATCAAAACATAGAGAAAAATATTAACAATTATCTTTCCATTAATTACTCATTTACCATGGAAATCACCTTTCTATTATAAATTTTTTCAATTCCATCGAAACTATTTAACACATTCTTATATATCTATAGTGAAAAAATATAGTAAACAACCCTTATATATTTCAAATTTAATATTACATAATTATTGAATCCAAATAACTAAAAACATTTATTACTTCATCCTAAATCTATTTACAAGGATAAATCATCACAATACTTATTTCATTTCAAATTTCATTTGTTGTGTCCACATCATTAGTAAAGTAACAATTACATGAACAACCTTGCTGATTCTCTTCAGTAGAATTCCTCTTGGGACATTAAGTTGCATAATGATCATATATTACACATTTAAAACACATTAACAACAATTATTTCTTATGGAGGCCAATGTTTTCATCAATTTCGTTAAAGAGACTATACAATTTTTCCTTCCAGTCACTTTCTTTGTTTCTTTCTTTTCAAGAGTTAAAACATAATATTGTTCCTCTAACACATTCACTTTGGGGATTCATTCCACATTATTTCCACGATGGAAACTAAATAGTTTTTACTCCATTTTCTCCACTACCCAATAACTAAGTTAAATCCTTATTTATTTTCTTTGGTGAGTCAACGATTTGAATATGTTACTGGTGGTCAATCATGTTCCACGAAAATTCATTTCATATGATCACAACAACTCTTACTCAAGTGATCATCCAATATGAATTCTCATCAGAAAATATTTCATCACAATCATCATTAATTTAGTTCCTTCTATTTCCCATCATTTACTAAAACTATAGGCATAGTGTGAGAATTACATATCATAAAATAAAACCACATAGTCATGAAATGAATTACATGTAGGGTGTCTAAATTATGACACCTTCCTTAATATATGACACCCCAGGTTCATCTATGATTATTCATGGAAAACATATTGTTAAATACATCATGAAAAATCTTGAATATTTTGTTAATTCTCAATAAATATCTCGTGGTAGTGTCAAACCATGTGTGTAGAAGGCCTGTTTTCGTGTACCGTATTACCCCAAGTCAAACAAGAAATATCATGTTGGAGTTTTTACCCTTAGGCACATATGTTATAAGTAAACTATTACTTGATGTATCCAGATATGTATGTATTACTATGAAACAACTGTATCTATAATTTTCCAAAATTCTAGAACATTATTCTAAAAATTAACTCATCCTTGTACTTATCTTTAGATACATCCCTAGACGTATCCTTAGAAATATAACTTGGGGTCTCAATAATGATTCCTCATCCTAGTTTCCAACGGCTGAATAATCCTTTCCTTGGATACCAACTATAGTAAGCCATTATTAATATAGGTGGATATTACACCATTTTAGAGGAATATTCAGAATATCACAATAATAAATTCCTACGAACCATAATAGTTTAGTATCTCTGTAATCATGGGAAAACAATATTCAATACTGGTGAAAGGTCTTCAACATCACCCATAAAGATCTACAACATTAGTAATTTTTCCTAAAACCATTCTTCATTACATGGGTAATGGAACAATAAGAATTAGTGAGCTCAGATGCTCAGTAAGGGTAAATAAGGGATATGTGTAAGCATAACATGAAAAAAGGGTATCAAACTTTAGATAACATTTCAGGATAATACCCCAAATATTAGTTATCATAATACAGATTGAAAATACATAAGACATGGATCATAATAGAATTTATAGCATAAGTCATGAAATAAAAAAATATGTGAAAAATATGTAATTTTTGAAGACATATAGGCGTATAATATGATTTCAATGAAGGACATGGAGTCACTGAAATGATCATCTTGGTAGTATGGTTTCACTCCCCACACCTTCTTGGTATTCATGGTTCAATACCATGGGCACATGAGCCTCAGACTTGTTGGTGAAGACTCTTAAGTCCATCTAGGCGACCTGATATCAAACCTAGGTGGATGCATAATTTTATAGGTTAACGTAGCAGTACTGTAATAGGTATTATAGTAGGGACTCTGCAGTATTGTAGAAGGTACTATAGCGAGAAAGGTAGCAGGAAATGTTTGACACTATAGTATCCAAAAAAAATTTCCTCGTTTAGGACTTTGGGCTACTGATTTGGTCCCCAAGTCCTTTAAGGCCTTCAGGTAACCCAATCCTTTAGGGCAGTAAGGCCTTTGGGCAACCTCAAGGCCTTTGGGCCACCTTAATGTGAAGATGCAAAACAGACAACCTACAAGGAACAAGATCTATACGGAGGATGAGCAAGGAGCTTTCACAACAATAGAAGTTACATAGATTGCATGAAAGAGAGGGTTTGGAACCTACCATCGGGACAATCCTGTTCATGCATAGGATATCCTAGTCGAATAACCATGAGAATGTGGAGAGCTAATTTCATGATGAAGATGTTGGTGAAGAGCAGTTACAAGTAGTTAGTCTGGGTTGTATGTAATGTTTGAAGCCTATGGGAAATGTATTCCTCTAAGGCCTACAGTACATGTAATACTCAAACCGACGTTCTTTGTAAGGTTTCCACCTAACCCCTTAAAAGGTGGATTATATAAAATCAATAAAAAATTATGGCCATAGGTCCCATGGACGATGGTTCAATCCCATGGCCATCTTAGTAGAATTATTTCACTCCTTGTACAATCTTAGTTGTCATAGTTCACTCCCTGGGACGTATTTATAGTCAAGGATCATTCTTAATACCATCATATCCATCTAAAATGATATAAATATTTACCCAATGCATTAGTATGAGATATAGGCCCCACTCACCTCATAATTAATCCCTACACTCATGTTCTACGGGATCATAAATAATCATATAATAACCCATTAAAAGAGACTGTTATTATAAACATGTAATCATATAATAACATGAGGAAAGTGACACATATCATATTCATTTAATAAAAACCATAACCCATTAATAAAAATATAATTTCATAAACATATGAACCATTAAAGAGAAATATGTTTAATAAACATATAACTCATGATTGAGAAAAGGGTTTCATAAAGACCATAGATATAAGAACAACCCATTCATGAAAAAAATATGACTGGAAAATTTATATCATTTCTTAGAAGGGAATGAGTAACATCAATATATGTAATATTAGATAGAAAATAATTTTAATATATCTTTAAAAAATGTGTCTTGCAGAAATATACCATTCCTTCATTGAAAAAGGTTTTTTAATTCCTAAAACCCTTGGAAAATTACTTTCTTAAAAAAATCCATTGAAAACTTATAAATAATACATGAAATAATTTTGAAAAATTTTATTATTGAAATAAAATAAAATAAGTGGGAAAAGTTTTTAAAAACCTTTTTCTTTGAAACAAAATTTAAAACTTATAATGAATGATTGAGAATTTTCTAAATACAATTTTCCTTGAAATAATATAAATGGTGCTTGAAAATTGTTTGGAAACAATTTCATTGAAAATAATTTGAAATGTTATAAATAAGTCTTCAAAAATTTTGAATTATTTAATACGAAATCATATAAAAAGATGATCAAAACAATTTCCCTTGAATATGAATGTTTTAAAATTAAAAGGATTATTTAATGAAATTACAGTGGGTAAATTTATACATGTCATACGAGGTAAAAAAGCATTCCTTTTGCATAGTAAAATGGTTAGAAAAATGCGTTATTTGTAAAGTGACAAGATGATTACATTGAAAATATTGGTTAATGAAAAAAAGGGAAAATTGTTTTTTAAATATTATAGGATAAAGGTACAATATTCAAGGAATCCCTTTTAATAAAACATAGTTTTTACGAATCATAAATTTCTGAACGAAGAGAGGATAAATTTGAGATTTCATAAAAACACATCCATAACTATTTTAACTAGATTAAATACAAATGGATAATAAATTGGTACCAAGACATGAATATATGTTTTATAACAAAAGGATCATAAAATTTGTGAATTTTATTAATATATGCATCATATTTTTGCATCAAATAATTATAATCATTAACTATCATGAAATGTGGTGAGATTGTTTCAATAAACTATTAACATTTTGTTAAATGAGATCATCATCTCCATTTAAGAAAATGAAATTACATTGATACTAATATATCATGAAAAAAATTATATTCATGATATAAAATGTATAATGGATCTACATACACCTCATAAAATAATTTAGAATAATAGAAAAACACATTTCAAAAAGAAGGAAAATTAAAACCAAACTATTTTACTAATTTGGTAACTTCAGAAACATAATCCCCTTGAAAGAAATATCAAATAATCGATATATTAATCCTCATAAATTAATTTATAAGAAACATAGAATACAATCATGGTAGTATAGACTCTACACAAAAGGATATGGTGGTTATCATGAAACGTATCTCAAAGAAATAAAAAGTGTGATGAAATCCCCTTACCTATTGTCTTGAAACTCATCGTACTTATTCAAGACACCTTTAAAATAAATATAACTTTATTATACATATTTTAAATAATAATATTATTGTATATGATAAAATATATGGTTTTATTACATCCTTGTATTACAAACTTGTTAACCATCCTATCTCAGGGTTTCACAATGGGTAAAATCCACTTGGTATTTCACATGTGGCATAATTTGTTATATGCTTTGAAATCATATTTAAATAATGATATAAATAATTTAAATCATTATTTATTTTTAATTTATATTATGTATATTTGAATTATAATAATCAATTGGTAATGAAGTATGAAAGGTATTACACCATTAATGGAGACGATAAGTTGTACATACAGATGAACAATATTTTTTGTTTAATTGTAGTGTTAAGAGAATAAAATTATAAGAAATATGTATATATATAAAATATCATTAAAAATCCATCATATTTTTATATATATCACATTATTTCCGGAAAAACATCCTCAATACATTACATTTATTTTGTGAATGAATCAAAATGTTTTGAGGAGGAGGTAGTCCACACTTCCTGAAACGAAATCATTGTATTTACATAAAATGGAATGTAAAAAGATATGTGTTTTAAAAAGAATAAAGAAGAATAAAGACATAATATATATAATATATGAAATATATAAAAATATATTTCATCATAATGTCTTCTATGAGAGTTAGTAATGGAAAAATGAACAATCGTCGTTTACTGAGGCTGCATTTTACATAAATAGTACGTTCATTACCTATTAGATGGAGGTTTGTAAAAGTGTAGGTATAACCATTAGCATAAAAAATTCCTATTATATATTTGATAAAATTGTTTTTATACAATAATGGAATAATGATATTTGATGGTGTGGAGAAGGGAAAATAAAATGAAAGAAATTTGATAGAAGATGTTACCTTTAAATTGGGTAACTGTATTAGGTTTGTACCAAATGGATTCATTAGATATATTTTCATCCAAAGGGTAGGAATATAAGTAAAAGGGAGGGATTTTGGTAATTTTCTTATTTATATGGGGACCAAACCATTGATGTTTTAGTGTTCTGATGAAAATGGAGAGGTGGTCGCCTTTTGTAGGGAAAGAGGAGTGACACTCTTGTAAATATTGGAAGACTCAATTCACCGAAAATTTTTCATGTTTCATGTGGATCCAATGTTGATAAAAATACATTAAGATGGTGTATAGTGTATAAATATGGAATGAAAATGTCTTTTTTACATGTTTATAGGGTTTTTGGGCATTAAGGTTATGGAATAGTCCCTTATTAAGATTAATTTATCCTTAATCGATGTGATTAATTTTATCACATTCAATAATATTTATTGTGAAAAAATAAATTTATATTATTAAATACTATATATTATGATGATACAAAATTTTTAATCCATATTAAAAATTAAAATAAAAAAACCTGAAAATTTTTATTAAAAATTAATCGTAGTAACAGGACAACACAACGGGTTTTTAATGTATGAAAATGATCAAAATCATGCTATGTTTTTATATCCAAATTCATTGGTAAATTGGTTTCAATGACATAAATTGGATTAATTTACAAAACTATTTTCTAATTAAACATTGAAACCAATTTTAAATTTAAATTAACCTTATAAATAAATAAGACGAAATGACATTTTTTTATTAAAATGGACTATTTTTTACAAATCATTAAAAAATTAATCCTTACATAAAATTACCAATAAATAATACTAAAATTATATTTATGTTTTTCTTCCAAATAGAATGATTATTTTTCTTATTAAATCTATAAAATGGCCAAAAATTTATTCAAAATGGAATCACCATTAATAGGAATTATACGATCCTTTATAGAAAATATAGGTTTTATGTATAAAATTACATTTGTTATTATCTCATGTATATAAAATTTGTTGGATAACTACAAAAAATGATTGATTTTGTAACATATATATTACATTAATATCAGATAATAATTTTAATTAATTTAAATTATTATGGAAAAATAGCTTTGTGACCATAAAAATATTCATAATGTCTTTTATATTCAAGCTGTTGGGATATTCATTAATAATTAATTGGTAACCCATGAATTCAAATTATTTTTTTAAACCATATATTTTAAAAAATTAGTTAATAGTGTTCATAGAATCCAATTTAACTTCTAGGTTATATATTATAAAAAAATAATATTCTAATAATATTTTGTTGTTCTATAAAACTCGGCCATGTATGTTACGAAATCCATCAAGGAATGTCATTTTTCATATAAAAAGAATCTAACCTCAGTGTTATATGTAGAGAACTCAAAATTTTTTGTTGTTTTTAGTTCATTATTTACTTGGTGTTTCATATAAAACATGCCAAACATAGTTATTTATTATAAAATAAACTATTTTTCATTGTTATGTGAAATGAAAAATATCGTAAAGGATAAATTAGTTGGGAAAAATAATGCATAAAATATTGTGGTGATAAATTAATTCTATATAGTTAGATTAAAAACAATAATGTGGGAAATAATGATGACATGAAGCGTGCAACCTATTTCATGGGAAATTTCCTAACAATGAGATTATATTACACAATGAGTGTTTTTAGGAATGGTTTTTATTACTATTCTGATTCCTTATCTCATTAGAGTCTTTTATGTGTTCCTATACTCTGATCCTAGTTTTTGAATTGTATTCACTACTATCAGGATAAGGGCATAAATTGTCACATAGTTAGCATATTCCCAACTCTAGCCTATTCTAATGAATATGAGTCTAGGATATGGTGGGCTCCACATGTTGGGTTTTGGGAAGTCTAAGAATATATGATCATAAAGAATAAATAAATTAATATTATTTTACATTAGAATATTTTATATAAATTTTATTTATTAAACTTATTTAGATGATATTATGTTAGTACATGTGAAAATATTTAATGATCAAATATTATGTTAGCATTCATGTTTTGTTTATTATTTTTGAGAATAATGGGTCGTGTTAATAGATCTATTTTATCATGTATGTTATTATTATATTAAAAATCACTGATAAAAATATAAATAATATTTATGATTCATTAAATAATTCATAATTTTTCATTTATATAATAATTATTAGGTAATACATATTCAGGGGCAAAAGATCCATTTACAAGTATTTTTTACCTCAATATAATAGTGAGAGAGAAGCTTTCATTTAGGTATGATATTAAGAGTGACAATTTTCTCTATAACATTTTATATTGGGATAATAACCAGATAAAATACTTAAATACAAGTTCAAATTCACATATCAAAAGATCAACATAGTAGTAATCATCATGATTTTGAAGGCATCATTAGATCTACACGCTACCTCCTAGATTTTGACGATGAGTGTTCCTACATAATTTCAAAGTAAATGTGGAGGGATCTGGCTTTAATTCCCTTGAGTAATTGTCACCAGTGATTAGTGTTTTTCGATTGTCACTAAATAATGATAGAGGCAATTTTTTCATTTATTTGTCATTCTTAAATTACTTTAGTCAGATCATCATCGTTTGTACCAGGTTATTAATACTTGTAGATTACTTAGTAAGTTTGGTTGATGATGAATATTTTTAAATACCTGACCCATATACTTCAATGGAGTTCCATGGGACCTTTAATATTATTTATAAATATCATGTAAAATTATAATATATTAATAAATTAATTTCTATTAAATTAATATACATGGAATATTCATGGTTCCATCCCTGTATATGATGGTCCAATGTGATATCATATGGATGAGTTATGAACATGTAAAGAATAAAATACAAATAAAACCTATTTTTTGTGGTTTAAATTGATGTATATATACATATACCAAAATAAATAAATAATTTATATATATGTTAATTTATTACCAAAATATAGTCAGTGGTGGAATATTGGCATTTTCCAAAATCTTCTGGAACACCAGGGGGCACAATAGTTTTTATTTTAGTGATAATAATTACACATGGATGTGAAATTACATTAAATTTTTTCAGAATCCTAAATGTTATAGGGTTCGAAAAAAATAGAGAAAAAAAGTAATAATATATTGGAGAGTATCGACACTTAATGAAAAAAAATACACAAAAGGGGATGGGGCCTAGGGATATTCTAAAAATGGAAAAAAACAAGAACAAAAATATCAAAAAAATTATAATAAAACAAAAAAAAAGATGCGGTGGAACTCCCATAACCTTCCTCACTACTCAGTCATGTTGTGCACTATCCCCTCTAGCGATATCCACCACCCCCACCTCCCATCATGTGTCCCTTACTAGTTGACCTTCCATTGCACATACCTTCACATCCATCCTCGCATTTCATAGCCCTTCCCAGCTAACCTCCCATTACACTCAACTCATTGCTAGGCTCCCATTACATGGAATATCATTTTTTACCTCTTATACTAACCAACATCACAACCCCCCCCCCTCTTTTAAAACACCCCACACTATATAACTCCTACCTTTTGTTAGAGTACTATAACCCCTGACCACACACCACTATATTGGTAGAAATACCTGCTGGCACCCCCTCTATGAGATTTTTATCATCTAACCTTCAGCATAGTCAGGTTGGCTTGATTAGGAATGAGTCCATTTGAGTTCTATTCTACCCATCTGACCTCTACAATAACCATAAAAATCTTGAAACTGCTTAAATGGGGTTTCCAAGCCACTCGAGGCTGGAGAAAATTTTAATAAATTTCAAAAAATAATGTTATTTTTTTTGGATTACATTTAAATTTAATTTCTTTTTCAATGATATATATTAATGAATTAATATTTGAATAAATTATTTTAATTCAATTAATTTATAATGACAATTTTTTGGAAATATTTAATTTTTATTATACATTTAATTTTTGGTAAAAATTATTATGATTTAGACCTTCCAATGTATATAAGGGTCCCATTTATTAATAATATATTCCATGTGGTTGTTATTTTTAGTAATTAATTAATTAGATAGTATGTATATTGATGTTCTTTTAAATTATTTATATATCGGTCTGCCTGTCCACAAGTGTTATATTTAATGTGTATTATGAAATCCCGAGACCCCCTATCCATGTAAAAGTATTTATGTATTATAATGTGGGAAGATAAAGTAATAGACCATGCCCATACAAGCTCTTAATCTATATGAGAAATTAAAACATTATATCGGGGTGTGATCTGTGATACGAGTCAGATGTGACTTGGGGTTTTTACCCTACGGTCACATTTTACCAATTGAGCATAAATGGATCAAAATATAAAAAAATATCGAGATCAGTTGATTTTTTTATTTAATTTATTCATTATATATTATTATTTTCATTATTAATATTTACAAAATAACATAATTTTTTTTAAAAAAAAATACAAAGTCTAAAATAAATTAAGAGGTGATAAATGTTTTCAATTTAGTGCATGATCATTTTATGAGTGTGATCATATATTACATTAATATTTGATAGAAAATTATTTTATTCACTCAGAAATAATAAAAAACACTCAATTTAATGTTATGTTATAACATAATTCATCACTTTAATTTGAACAAAATTGAGAGTTTGAGGTTCTCATTAGCCATAGTTGAGGGTGTCTCACACTATTGATTAATTCTTATTAAAATTATGGGTTGACATAAACTAATATGGTAGTAAAGAATTATCTATAAGTATATTTTTCATATTTATTGTAGAAGGTTGATTAAACCATCTTAACAATTTCAAGAAGTTGGTAATTCTCTAAATATTTCTAGGATACTTGATTTAATATAGTTTTTAAGTAAAAGACCTACCTTGAAACTCTTTGGGAAGTGGTGGAGATGTAGATTGGACTATATGGAGAGGTTTTACGGATCCTTTCCACTATAATACTAAATAAACATGGTATTTAGAATTTAGTAGTGAGGGATACTTGTTTATGATAAAATAATCGGTGATATAAAATGATTTAATTAATGGGTAGTTTCCAAAAATAAATCATGATAATCATCTAATCATAGTTTTATTTTTTATAAAAATGGATAGTCATAGCATAGATAAACTGTGATACATTTTTGAGGAAGAACATGTCCCTAGTATCATAAATTTCAAATACTAGTACACGTACGTGCACATAGTAATATAATATGAATAGAAATTATATGTGTTGGATTCCCCACTACATAATCTGCCTCTTAGAGAAAAAAGTGACAATGATAATGATTCCAACAGGAGAATCATTAATTATGAAATTTATATTTATATCATATTTAAAAAATAACATTCCAATGATTAAAAAATACAACATAAGGCCTTTGATGGTAATACCATGTTGTTGAATCTCTAAAACGCTTTTTAGGAGAATGTGAAGTGAGAAATCAATGATATTACAGTCAGAAAGAACATGTACATATCCAAAAATGGAACTCAAGATGGTCCTCATGTAATCAATATTATAAAGTACATTAAATGTCTAGATGAATTGGGATTTTTGTGAAATCATGAACTTTTAGTTCATCTAATTCAATCACAATTACTATCCATCTTCTCTAGTTTAATTGAGAGATATTATGTGAATATTTTGGTGAAAATATTTTGATATATTTTGTAAAAGTCACTCCAAGAAGATGAATACATAAAAAAAGTGAAATTTTTAATTTTTAAGGTGAAAAAAAGAATGTGAAAAAATGTCCAATTCCATCTAAAAATATCTAAGGAACCTTTAAAGAATATTTCAATGAAACCAGTGATAAATATGTATATCATCGAATATGATTATATTTTCTTCACATGTAAAAATATAGGTTATGGGAAGAGAAACTACAATGAGAGGACGAATATGAAGGAATGAGCTCCCAAATCATTTATATATATCATCCAATTTTATATTTCATTTATACTCATTGATTATTAGTCATAATATTTACAAACATATTTGTCTCTAAATACAGGAATAATGTAATCCTGAAGAAATAATAGAATTCATGTTGTGTTAACCAGGAATCTGAGACATGGTGATACAAACATCAATATAGAGAAGCATAATATTTTATTTATAAATAAATGGTTCTTGTAATGATATTATTATATGTTTAATTCTACATGATCATTTCATAATTATTTTTATGGATTTTCATACATAATTAATCATTTAGTAATACATTTATCATTTCCAATACATGATGAATATAAAATTTAAGACTTTAATACAATGTTATGGAAAGATAATAATTTTTATTATAAAACTAAAATTAGTTGTCACAGATATCACCAGTATAATATTTAGAATATTGGGATTTAAATACATTTTTTATGATTAACATGTCTAATAATCTAAATTTTTTAAAATAAAACTTTTGTAATAAAGGTGAGCCACAAATTTTTCAAAAAAAAATTAACTAGTGAACATGAACTATTACAATGTTAATACAGAGTTAAATTAATATACTACATAAGATTACTTCAATAGTTATTAGGAATGTAAATGCGAATTATAAAATATGCATGGTTAGAAGATATGATTTTCCCTGGGATAGTTTACCAAATAATATATTGACCAAGCATTCTGCGATCATGAAATATTGAGTGGGTTTATTCCTATAATAAAATTTTTGTATTCTCAACAAATACATGATTTTTTAATAATGGATGATCAATGGTGAGTCAAAAATTAAATAAATTATCATATAAATTAACTATGGGTATGTTACTAAATAAAATTTTCCTAATTAACCCAAGAGTCACGATTCATGTAAAATGAGTATAAATGTTGAGACTCATGTTCATTCTAGAGGATTCCATTTCATTTCAAGACATGCCATACTAATATTTTATTTATCCCATAACCATATTCCAAAATTATGAAAAATGGATATCATATGAGTTATGGTATTAAATTAATCCATCATTTCATAATAACATACATTTATATGCAATAAGTCTATTAATGATAAATCATTTAAAAAGTAGCAATGGGAAAAAGGTAATGTGTATTTAATGAAATTATCCTAAATTTTTATAAGGATATTGAAAAATTATATTTGATAGAAAATATATAGTCAATTGTTTTACTAAATTACTATAAAATGGTGAAAATCACAATTTGAGATAGTGGGAGTAAATTTTACTTGGATTTAGTCAATTTTATTGATGTATAATTAGTTAGAATAAGTCTAAGTACCAAAAATTATTTTCGAAAGATAATATTATACAAAACTCTATTATATAGTAATAATGAAACTATAGCTATGTTTGTATATTAAATATGTCTTGAGATACTTTATTCATTAAGAATAACAGATCCTACAAGGAATCAATAAATTAAAAACAAGTGTGATTAAAAATTTTGTATGCATTATTAAAATATATTCCATGTACAAAAATCATGTCTCTATTTTGGATGTTTATTCTATTAATGTAATGTTATTGGTTTATACTAAAGAGACACTACCCATTGGTGGTACAAGATTAGTTCCCATATGGTTTACTTGGAAATACTAATTCTTCATTCCAAAATCCATTACAACTATATTTTTCATAGCTAATTTATTTGATCATTATATTTTTATTATAATTAAAGACTACCTTTATAAAAAAAATTCTATATAATAAAATGAGAAATATTTGGTGACACCATATAATTCCAATACAAGGTTCGTGTTACAAAAAATACATCATTGGATTGAAGTGAAAAAGGATCATAAAATTTTAATGTTGAATTTATTTGTCTCCATTTTTATATAATGTAATATTTGGATAGGCGCAATTTTCAATTGAAATAATGTTTGATGAAATATGGAAAACCTCCATTATTATTATAATAAGTTAAGATAAGAATAAAGGAAACGTTCAATAGAGTGATTTAATGTTCAATCCTCTATTTTTTTAAATAAGATTTACTGACCTAGATCTAATTGGTTTCATAGACCAAGTCAATGTATATATACTGAAATGTTATTGAAAAATAAAATTTAGGTTAAATCAATAAATATTTTTTTACTAATGTCTGATGCTATAAATATCTCCAAGAAGTCATTTATGAGACTTATAAGAAAACTAATTTGGGGAGTATAATTCCATAAGCTTATTTTATGGTTCAATAATATATTGTATGATATGTAAGAGATATGAAATTTACATTATATAGTTTATGTTAGTAAAATAGTATTTATATCTAGGAGAACTGTAAGGGTGGTAATCAAAACTATCCAATTTTACATGAAAGAGTACAAAAGATATGTTCAGGTATATGGAGACGAAGGGACACCATTTATAATGGGACGAAAACTATCCTTCCTTTGGAGAAATATGATCTAATATCATAGTCAGTCTGTTATAATGACCAAGAGAAGATTATTCAAGATATTGGTAGCCATAACTACAAATATCGAGATTGTTTTGGCTGATGAAAAATCTAATGAAATTGTGTATAATTTGCAACAATTTTTTATATTTCTTGGAATCAAACCTAAAAACTAACAATTTATCATAATATAAATTATGATAATTGTAACACCCCAAGCATCCACGGTACGCTTTCCTTTCAATAATATAGTAGTGTGTGTTGTACGTATGTTTGAGTTCTAACACAAACACCACAACCAATCAAACTATCTGTTATTAATAGTAACAACCACTTTTTGAAAATTTATAAATTTTATCTTTTAAAATGGACTTCATTTTTGGATTTGGAATATCGAAATTAGCCTAGGGGGAAATTTTGGTATTTTTCTGAAAACATTCAATTTTTGATAAATAGTGAAAAAGTACTGAGTTATAGTTTAAAACCGAATTTTTATTTAAATAATTATTTATTTTATTTAAATGTAATTATGGTCAAAATAGAGACATAATACCTATATAAGTTCAATTTAATTCATTGGAGTTAGATTAGAATTATTATATATATATAAAAATTTTATTGAACTTTTCACCCTCTTTTACCCACCTCCTAAGAGAATTTAGAAATTCACATAAAACATAATTCTACCGCTTCTGTGATTGGAATTTTGAAACTTTGAGAGACATGGATAATATCAAGGAGTAAAATGTGGTTCAATGAGATGAAATTAATTTTTCGTGAATAGTGTCTTTTTACTTTTATATACCGCGGTTAAAAGTAAACAGGGTAATTAAGGGTAAAAATGATATTAATATTACCCTAAAACATGTCCTAATTCTATTTTACAAGTTTATATCAACCAAAAATAACTTTAGGAATAAAATATTATCATTTAGGTCTACTTCTATTAGACTAGGTCATTTATAATTATTTAATTCAAAGAAGAGTTAAAAGAGTTAAAATCAAAGTTTATTTACTAAAACATTTTTAATATAGGGTTATACATAAGTTAAATTCGATTGTAAATATTAATTAGAAAGAGAAAAATATTTCCTACATAATGGTATTTTATTTATAATTTTTAGACATTAAATAATTTAATTTATTTATGACACAATGGTGATGCAGTAATTACCTAATTAATGAAATATTAAACTAATTGATATTATAAATATCATAATAAATGTAATTTGAGACTTTATATTAATTCCGCTACTTTTATATGTTAATATTACTTATTATTATTGGTTATATAAATTTATTTCGAAGTAATAATTCTCTTATGAAATTATAAAAAACAAAATACCCAATACTGACAAAATTGACATAAAAAGGTTTTTAAAACAAATATTATATTATTAATTTATATTCTATTCCTAAAAATCTAAGGTTCATCCAAAGGACTTTTATCATGATAGTTGTATCATTTATGGAAAACTTGGGGGTCTAATGGATTTATATATTATTTTTATTAACTATATAGTATAAAAATACAATGTGACATGGTAAATGTCAAACTAATTAACTAAGAGTTAAAAATAAAAGATATGGTTTATATGGTGACCCAAAACTGTCTAAATCCTCTTTTTTTAGAGTTTTTTGACCTATCCCCTCCTTAAAATTTATATAATACACTTTTGAGCCATTAGAAACCGAATATGAATTTATTATAAAATAATATTTCTAGCTTTTTCAAAGGTTCCCCTCACCCCTCTTATAAAAGTGCACTACCCTTTCTCACTAATTCACACATTCAAATCCTCTTGGATCGTCCAAAAACTACCCAAATACTCTCTAAACTTCCCTCACTACAACCTAGAGGCCTTAGTTTGATCAGATAGCCAACCTAAGGATCCATTTATATCAAATCAAAAGGAAAACCCGAAGAAGAGGTAATGTTTTCACCTCCCCTTTTCAGGTTCATTTCTTCTTGAACTTATTATTTATTTGTTATTCCCATTATAAATTAAAAAATTAAGTATCTTATATATAATTTGATGTTATTATAAATATGGTACAACCATATTCAGTATTCTATCAATCCTTTGAATGACATGTCACCATACGTGCGTACGTATGACTTACCGTCTCAATGTCGTGGTGTAATTGTTATTCAATAAATAATTATTTGGATGGGTATAATAATGATGTGTAATTAATTTAAATAATAAATATAACATGATAATTACTCTTTATATATTATATAACATCCAATTATATATTATTTTAATATAAAAAAGATGATATTGTCGCACGTGTGTACGTACGGACTACGGTCTCCCCGATGGCGATGAGATTCATTCCCCATCGTATCCATTCAAGACTAATTCTCATTTAATGATTACCAATAATGTTTAAGGACTTGATATCATTCTGGATATGAATATGATACAACCTATCCATAACAAACACGTCTTACATTATAAAACATATAAAAGAAAACTAGTAAGTTAACACCCAAAACAACGATAACACTAAGATATTGTTAACAAATCAATATTAAGAGATCATATATGGTATCATATTAATGTATATGATTCTTTTATAATTTAATAACAATTATTTCACCATTATAAAAAAGGTTAACCAACCCCCAACCATGGAAAAGTACAAGGTAAGGGTTTATTTCGCAATCTCTTCATTATCCGAGGTTGTTTATATGTAATAATCTACTAGGAATTCTTTATCATCGACATCCATGTTTCTTAAATATATATTTCAAAAAAAATTTACTATTTACTAGAATATTGGTTAAAGTCATGTATACCATTTTTTACTTTTTATAAGAGGTTTATAAAGGAATCAATCTGTAATTTTCCAAACAAGGTCCTTTTTAACCTTTCCGACAGAATTATGGTAAGAATGTTTTTTAACTTATACAGAGAGTGTGGCTATTTTCCGCCATTATAAAATCTTCAAAGCTTACCTCACAATATTATAAGAATATTTTCAAAGTAAATTTTTTATTTTATAATTATGTGAATTTTAAATGATTTCAAAAAAGGAGATATTTCTCTTGAATAGTTTTGATTTCATCTATGTCAACATCCTTTGATGGATTTTAAGCATATTTGAAGTTGATTTATTATGATACAAAACATCCATATTGTATTGAAGGTTTCATAATATGTTTGACTGTGGATGTGTTATTTTTAAACCATTCATGGTTTATGGGGAATGTATTGACATTTCGTATGCTAGTTTTAATACGAATGTTTATGTTAGGTTTAAACCTATTCATATGGGGAATGCATTGGACTTATTAAGTGACGGGTGGAGCCCGCTATAACTCCTCAATAAATCGGTAGGTCTAATGAGACAAACTAGTGTCTTAGAACAAGGCCTTGAAAAAATCTTATTTGTAGTCTTGGAAAGAGGCCTTGGCTATGTGGTTATGATAGTCTGACATTATGCATTCCATCATTATGAAAGTGTTTATTGATATTTCATTTGATTATTCGACTAGTAGAATATCCATGTGAATAAGTATATGGAATTATTAAATTTTATTTATGCTATATTATGTTGAAGTTCATGTTTTAAAAGGCTTTTGATTTAGTTTTACATTACCTTAAATGTTTATGATTATTTATGAAAGTTTTCTCTATATTGTTATCCTTACTGGGAATTTGAGCTCATCCCTTTCTATGTTTTATTTTTCCCAAGATGTGAAGAATTTTTTTATGAATGACCTAAAGGGATAGTATGAGGGGATAAGATTGTGGACTATGGAGACTATATTGTTTTAGTTTTTATTTTATGATGTAATGTAAATTTTATGATTGTATCTAGTTATTCCAAGGCTACTAATCTAATCAGTCTTTCGAGACATGATCTTTCTTGTGATCATGCCAATGATATGTAATAATGCACCGACTCTAGGTAACAGGGGTCAGGGTGTCATTGTTGGTATCAGAGGATGTTTATTACAAACCTTGGAAGCTACATTTAGATAAACTCTGATTAGAGCACATAAACCTAATATGGACTTTGAGGATTAGAATAGAAGAAGATCCTATAATTTTGGTATTGTAGAGATTTTGTGAGTTTTCCGAGAAATACATCCCTATCTGGATACGATCAGGTAGAGGTGGATCTGGAACAGTTGTACCTAGTGGTATAACCCGAAAACACTGCTTTGAGCTAGACTCGAACGAGAACTGGTGCACGACAATGGGCCTTGCTGCACTCTTGGTTGCGACACTCCTGGAGGATATGCTTAGGATAACTCTCATTTTCTTTACAAATAATTATTAAGTGTTTATGAGTATATACTTTCTTAAAGGAAAAAAAATTATGATTATGGATTATATCCGTAAATAGTTTAATTTAGGTTAACTTTTTTATAAGTATGGAATTATGTATTTTGATTCATAAACTGATCTAGTTTATGCCATTGTTTAGAAATGGAACCTAGTGGAAGAAATGGAAACTGTATCAATGCATGCACTCCATGTAGGGATTGCCCGCCGGCTCAAGATAATTATAGTAGAGCTGGTGATACAACTACTTCTGATCAGTTTATCACCATACTGGGACAACTAACTCAGGTTATGAAAAATAACCTTACCCGTATGGATAACCCTGATCCACAGTGTGGAGGATCAATGTTAGATTGCTTCATGAGGCAACAACCACCAACATTCAGTGGGAGTACAAATTCATTAGTAGCTGAGCAATGGATAAGTTCCCTAGAGAAAATATTTCAGGCTTTCGAGAATAGTGAAAGGGAAAATGTTGTCATGGCAGTTTATCGCTTCACTAGAGATGCTGATCAATGGTGGTCATTGATTCAAAACGGGAAGGAAGATGATGAAGTATCAAATATGGAATGGAGGGAGTTCAAAGATTGGTTTTTAGAAAAATACTTTCCTCATGACCATCGAGAAGATATAGAAAGGAAATTTCTGAGTCTGAGACAAAAGGAGGATGACAATGTCACAAAGTATGAGGCTAACTTTACAAGGTTACCAAGATATGCTAGAGATTATTTACATAACCCAAGAAGTATGATCTCTCGTTTCTATGATGGGTTAAAACTGTTTCTCCATCGAGCATTAGTATCACAATCCTTCTCATCGTACAATGACATTTTCTCATGTGCTATCATGATAGAAATGGAATTCTCTAAGTCTTATGACTTTAAAGAAAAGAAAGAGAAGAATAGATCTGCTGATTAATCATGGAATAGAATTAAGGGGAAGAGGGTAAAGGTTGAATATCTATCCTATGGTAAATGTGGAAGAAACACCCCATAACTTTCTTAAAGGGAATGGGAGTCTGTTACATGTGTGGTGTAAAAGGCCACCAAGATCTTTATTGCAAGGGGAAGAAGGAAGCTACCGATATCCAATGATACAATTGCAGGGAGATGGGACATTATGCAAATGAATGTCCAAAGCATCATGGGAACTTACCTCCGAAAAGGCCAAGGGATCAAGGCTAAGATTATGCTATCACTACTGCTGAGGTAGAAGCTTCGAAAGACATGGTGGCAAGTAATTTAATGGTTTTCTCAAGTTTAGAAAATGCATTATTTGATTCTGGATCATCGCATTGTTTCATATCTTCCCAGTTTTATAAGAAAATTAGATATTTCTAATTTTATTTAACAATGTAGTTTTCAGTTAAAACTCCTAAGGGAAGTATCATTGCAACAAAGTTTTGTGAATCAGTCCCCATTAGATCACATAAATGTTCTTTATCCACTGATCACATCATCATACCTACGGTTGAGTTTGATATAATCCTCGGTATTGATTGGATTTCGGACCACGATGAAACAATTTATTGTAAGAAGAATAAGGTTACTATTTTTTATGATGATGATAAGGAACACCTTATCTATAGAGTAGAATCCTCAGCACCAATTTCTTATCTAGAACCACCCCCAGTATCTCAACTAAATTCAATTATTGGGGAGGATGATAATGAAATTACTGTGGGTGAGGAAAGGAATGTTCAAATAAAGGATGTACCTGTTGTGAACGAATATTTAGATGTGTTTTTGGAAGATTTCCCTGGACATCCTCTAAAATGAGAAGTTGAGTTTTCCATTGATTTAATTCTTGGATCAAGGCCTATATTGAATACCCCTTATAGAATGGCCATTGTGCAATTAGTTAAACTAAAGAAACAACTAGAGGAATTGAGTAATAAGGGATTTATTCGTCCTAGTGTTTCTCTATGGGGAGCCCATGATCTTTTTGTTAAAAAGAAAGATGGATATGTGAGGTTATCTATCGACTATAGGGAAATCAATGCTCTAACAATAAAGAACAAGTATCCTCTACCTCGCATTGTTGATTTATTTGACCAACTTCCTAGAGCTCAATACTTTTCAAAGATTTACCTTTGGTTTGGATACAATCAGTTGTTTGTGAAGAAGGATTCCATTCCTAAGACAGCATTTCAAACCACGTACAGGCATTACGAGTTTACAATAATTCTTTTTGGGATGACAGATTCTCCCTCTGTATTCATGGATATAATGAATAGAGTTTTCAAGGAATATCTAGATGAATTTGTGGTGGTATTTATTGATGCTATCTTGGTATACTCCAAAAGATACAAAGATCATGAAAATAACTTGGGCATTATCCTGAAGACTCTGAGAAGACATGAATTATATGGGAAGTTTAGCAAGTGTGAATTCTGGCTTCAGGAGATTTCTTTTCATGGCCATGTTATCTCTAATGATGGAATCTCTGTTGATCCTTCTAAGACTAAGGCAATCCAAGAATGGCCAGCACCTACGAGTATAACTGAGGTATGCAGTTTTATTGGATTAGCAGGTTATTATCGATGTTTCATCCAGAATTTTTCCCGATTAGCTAAGACATTAACAAAGCTCACACGTAAAGGGGTTGAATTTGTTTGAACAAAAGTGTGTGAAGAATTTTTCAAAGAACTGAAGAGAATATTAGTCAATGCTCTTACATTGAATCTAAAATCGGGGAATGATGGGTTCATTATTTATAGTGATGCATCAATGAAAGGACTTGGTTGTGTCCTTATGCAGAATGATAGGGTTATTACCTATGCATCACGATAGTTAAAAATTCATGAGAAAAACTATCCTACTCATGATATCGAGTTAGCAACTATGATCTATTCATTGAAGATATGGAGGAACTATCTCTATGGTGAAAAATGTGATATTTATACAGATCACAAGAGTTTGAAGTATATTTTCTCACAAAAATAACTCAACATGAGGTAAAGAAGATGGCTTGAATTACTCAATGATTATGATTGCACAATACAGTACCACCCGGGGAAAGAAAACAAGGTGGAAGATACTTTGAGCAGAAAATATCATGGAATTTTGAACAATATGATAATTGAAAGGGATCCATTTTTTAATGGATCTAGTGAAGATTAACATGGGAATAACCATGGAAGGAGAAACATCAACGCTTTTTCAAATGGTTTCCAAACCATCTTTACTAGAAAGGATTAAGAGTTCTCAGACTGATGATGGAGAATTTCAAAAGAAGATTAAAGCTCTGAATGATGGGATATTGAGAGACTTTGTGTATGAATATGGAATTTTGAAATTTGGGAAGAGGCTTTGTGTTCCCGATATACCTGATCTAAAAAGGGAATTGCTGGATGACACTCATAGTTCTAATTACTCTATACACCCTGGGAGCACCAAAACGTATAGAGATTTGAAAGAACATTTTTGGTGGGACAACATGAAGAGGGATATTGCTGATTTTGTGTCAAGATGTATGGTTTGTCAAAAATTGAATGCTAGAAGGAAACATCCTGGTAGAGTATTGAAACCTATTCCTATACCTGAGTGGAAATGGGATAATATTACGATGGAGTTCATCATGAGGATACCAAAGACTCCTAGAAGGAATGATGCAATATGGGTCATTGATGATCATCTTACCAAGTCAGCACATTTTCTTGCTGTAAGGGATGATTTACCACTTCAACGGCTAGCAAGACTATATATTAATGAAGTTGTGAGACTTCATGGATTACCCCTATCAATTGTTTCTGATCATGATCCCCATTTTACTTCATAATTCTGGAAGAGTCTTTAGAAGGCCTTGGATACTGAACTTCATTTGATCACTTCCTACCACCCTAAAAAAGATGGACAATCAGAATGGACTATTCAAACCATAGAAGTCTTGTTGAGATCCTTCTCACTTGACATTCTGGGTATGTGGGATCAATATTTACCTCTGGTGTAATTTTCCTATAAAAATAGCTTCCATTAGAGTATTCAGATGGCACCATATGAAGCGTTATATGGAATGAGATGTCGCACACTGAACTGTAGGAATGACGTTGGTGAAAGAAAACTTGTAGGTCCGGAAATGATGGAGGAGATGATGGAAAAGGTGAAGGTAATCCAAAATCACATCAAAGCAGCTCAAAGTAGGCAGAAGAGCTATACCGATAACTGAAGGAAGGATTTGGAATTTCAAGTAGGAGATCATGTTTTCGTAAAGGTATATCCATGGAAGGGAATTATACATTTTTGTAAGAAGGGTAAATTGAGTCCCAGGTACATCGGACCTTTCAAAATTTTAGAACGAATTGGGGTTGTAGCTTACTGTTTGGCAATGCCGCCAAGTCTCTCCAAAGTTCAGGATGTGTTCCACATATCATTTTTGAGGAAATACACGCCTGCCCTAATGCATTTACTCACTTACGAGGAATTAGAACTGGAACCCAATCTTTCTTATTGCGAAGAGCCCATCAGGATTCTTGATACCAGAGAACAAGTGCTGAGAAACTGGACGACTCGTCTGGTAAAAGTTCTATGGAGAATCCATAAGATGGAAGATGCAATGTGGGAACCCGAGGAACTTATGATGAAGAATCACCCGACTCATTTTATACAGTAATTTTCTCAAAATTTTGAGAACAAAATTTTTTGAAGGAGGGGAGAATGTAACACCCCAAGTTTCCACGGTATGCTTCCCTTTCAATAATACAATAGCATGTGTTGTACGCAACATCGAGTTCTTACACACACTCCACAACCAATCAAACTACCCGTTATGAATTCTAAAACCCAATTTTTGAAATTTCATCAATTTTTTCTTTCAAAATGGTCTTCATTTTTGGATTTTTAATATTGAAATTCGCCTAGGGTGATATTTTGGTATTTTTCTGAAAACATTCTATTTTTGATGAATAGTGAAAAATCACTGAGTTATAGTTTAAAACCGAATTTTTATTTAAATAATTATTTATTTTATTTTAATTTTATTATGGTCAAAATAGATACATAATACCTATAAAAGTTCAATGTAATTCATTGGAATTAGTTTAGAAAAAATTTAGATATATAAAAATTTTATTGAACTTTTCACCCTCTTTACCCACCTCCTAGGAGAATTTGGAAATTCACATAAAACATAATTGTACTACTTCTGTGACTGGAATTTCGAAAAACTTGAGAGACATGGTTAATATCAAAGAGTAAAATGTGGTTGAATGAGATGAAAATAGTTTTTCATGAATAGTAACTTTTTACTTTTATTTACCATGGTTAAAAGTAAATAGGGTAATTAAGGGTAAAAATGATATTAATATTACCCTAACTAATGTCATAATTCTATTGGACAAGTGTATCTCGACCAAAAACAACTTTAGGAATAAAATATTATCATGTAGTTCCACTTGGATTAGATTAGGACATTTATTATTATTTAATTCAAAGAAGAGTTAAAAGAGTTTAAATCAATGTTTATTTACTAAAACATTTTTAATATAGGTTTATACATAAGATAAATTTTATTGAAAATATTAATTAGAAGGAAAAAAATATTTCCTACATAATGGTATTTTATTTATAATTTTTAGACATTATATAGTTTTAATTTATTTATGACACAATTGTGATGCAGTAATTACCTAATTAATGAAATACTAAAATAATTGATATTATAAATATCAAAATTAATGTAATTTGAGACTTTTTATGAATTACACTAATTTTATAGGTTCATATGACATATTGGTATTTGTTATATAAATTGTTTCAAAGTAATAATGTTGTAATAAAATTATCAAAACCAAAACACCCAATGGTGTCAAAATTGACATAAAAGAGTTTTTTAAAACAAATATTATATTATTAATTTATATTATATTCCTAAAAATATAAGGTTCGGCTGAAGGACTTGTATCATGATATGTGTATCATTTATGGACAACTTGGGGGTCGCTTGGATGTATATAGTATGTTTATTAACTATATAATATAATAATAAAAAGTGACATGGTAAATGTCAAACTAAATAACTAAGAGTTAAAACTAAAAGATAACGTTAATATAGTGACCCAAACCTGTCTATAACCTATTTTTTGTGTGTTTTTAGACCTATCCCAACCTTAAAAATTATTTAATCCACTTTGGAGCCATTAGAAACTGAATATGAATTTATTATAAAATAATATTTCTAGCTTTTCCAAAGGTGCCCCTCACCCCTCTTATAAAAGGGCACTCCCCCTTCACACTAATTAACACATTCAAAGCCTCTTGGATCGAACAAACCCTGCCCAAATACTCTCTCAACATCCCTCACGACAACCTAGAGGCCTTATTTTGATGAGAAAACCAACCTAAGGAGCCTTTTTTATCAAATCAAAAGTAAGAACTTGAAGAAGAGATAATGTTTTCACCACCCTTTTTCAAGTTTATTTCATCTTAAACTTCTTATTTCTTTGTTATACTCATTCTAAAATAATAAATCAACTATCTCTTATATACTGTGATGTTATTATTAATATGGTACAACCATATTCAGTATTTTATCCATCCTTTGAATGACATGTCACCATACGTGCGTACATACAGCTTACCGTCTCCACGTCGTGGTGTAATTGTTATTCAATAAATTATTCTTTGGATGGGTATAATAATGATGTCTAATTCATGTAAATAATAAATATAACATGATAATGATTCTGTATATATTATATAACATCCAATTATATATTATTTTAATATCAAAAGGATGATATTGTTGCTCGTGCATACGTACGGACTACCGTCTCCACGATCGCGATGAGATTCATTGCCCATCGTATCCATTCAATACTAATTCTCATTTAATGATTAAAAATAATGTTTAAGGACTTGATATAATTGTGGATATCAATAAGATATTACCTAACGATGACAAACATGACTTACATAACAAAACATATAAAAGAAAACGAGTACGTTAACACTCAAAACAATGATAATACTAAGATATTGTTAACAAATCAATATTAAGAGATCATATATGATAAAATATTAATGTATATGATTATTTTATAATTTAATAACAATTATTTCACCATTATAAGGGAGGTTAACCTACCCCCAACCATGAAAAATTACAAAGTAAGGGTTTATTTCGCAATCTCTTCATTATCTGAGGTTGTTTATACGTAATAATCTACTGGGAGTTCTTCATCAATTGACATCCATGTTTCTAAAAAATGTATTTCAATTTTTTTTTTAATATTTTCTAGAATATGGGTTAAACTCATTTATACCCTTGTTTGACATTTTATAAGAGGTTTATAATGGAATCATTCCGTCATTTTCCAAACAAGGTCCTTTTTAACCTGTTCGAAATAATTAAGGTAAGAATGTTTTTTTAACTTATACGGTGGGTGCGGCTATTTTACACTATTATATAATTGTCGAATCTTCCCTTAAAATCTTATAAGAATATTTTCAAAGTAAATTTTTTATTTTATAATTATGTGAATTTTAAATGATTTCAAAAAAGGATATATTTCTCTCAAATAGTTTTGATTTCATCTATGTCAACATCTTTTGATGGACTTTAAGCTTATTTGAAGTTGATTTATAATGATACAAAACTTCCATATTGTATTGATAGTTTTGTGATATGTTTGACTGTGGATATGTTATTTTTATACCATTCGTGGTTTATGGTGAAATTATTGACATTTAATATTCTAGTTTTAATACGAATGTTTATCTTATGTTTAAACCTGTTGATATAGGGAATGCATTGTAACACCCCAAGCTTCCACGGTACGTTTCCCTTCGAATAATGCGATAGCGTGTGTTGTACACAACCTCGAGTCCTAACACACACCACAACTAATTAAACTAGCCGTTGTGAATAGTAATACCTACTTTTTGAAATCATATATATTTTAATTTCAAAATGGACTTCATTTTTGGATTCGGAATATTGAAATTAGCCTAGGGTGAAATTTTGGTACTTTTCGGATAACTTTTATATTTTGATGAATAGTGAAAATTACTAAATTTTAATTAAAAACAACTTTTTTAATCAAAATAATTAATAGTGATAAATTGTGGATTTGAGTGGTTTTAAAGTATATTTAGAATATATTTTTACCATTTAATATAATGTTGGTCATTGGACATAATTTTACAATTAAACCGAACATAAACAAGTGTCAATCTTTTTATAGTTATTATCTCTTAAAAACACGCTTTTTGTTTTGACAGCGGGAATTAATTTTAAATTAATTTCTGCCACTTCTGTGTTTTCAATTTAAGAAAATGGATTCCATATTTGGAATCAGGATGTTCAAATTGTGTAAATAGGTAACTTTTATTTTTAGACATTTTGAATAGTTACTGTGGTAAATATTTTATTTACCATGGTTAAAGGGTAAATCCGGTAAATAAGGGTCAAAAAAATAATATTATAATAATACAAAATTACCCTAAAACGTGTCCTAACCTTATTGGTGGACACATACCCGACCATGAGCATCCTTGGGTCAATTTGGGGACCCCTTGGAGCCACTTGTATGTGGTAGGGACACTTTATATTAATAAAGTTAAAATAAAAATAAAAATGGCATAAGCTTACATCTTTTAGAAGAACAATTTTTACATAGGGTTATACATGTTGGATTTTTTATTATAAATATTCATTAGAAATCTAAAAAGATTTCCTACATAATGATATTTTATTTATAATTTTTAGATATCAAATAATTTAAATTATTAATGACACAATAATGATGCAATGTTTACCTCATTAATAAATCATTTAAATAAATAAGATTATTATGATTAAAATATTATCTAAAACCTGTCCAATTCTTATTGGTTGATGTTATTTAGAATATGATTCATCTTATCTTCGGCCTCAATGATTTTTGGACCATTATAAACCGAATATAATTATATTATAAAGTAATACTTTCACTCATTCCTAAAGAGCCCCTCTTCTCCCTTATAAAAGGAGACCACTTCTACTCATTCCTCACACCTCTCAAGCCACTTGGATCGTCCAAAATCTACCCAACTAAGCTCCCCACATCCCTATCCTCCTCCTTGAAGCTTCCCCTTAGGCAGAAATCATTTCAAGAAGTCCTTTGGTTCCAACCAAAGTGAGTTACCTAAATTAAAGGTAACGATTTCTCTTAAATTATTTTCATTTATTTTTCTTCTCCAACCCCGAAACTCTTTTTATTTCCTTTATTTTGTAACAACACCAGTATCCTCAATATACTAGGATGTTGTTATAAGAAGGATTCAAACTACACATACACACAACTCCATCTAATGGATGATGAACATAATTTTTCTGTGGATGGAAAACAAACGCCTCACGAAACGATGATTGTTCAAATACATCTTACCGCCTCTCATGGTGGCCATTATGATGGCAATGTAATTAAATATTATATTAATGATATATATTTTATATATAAGCTTCTGTAATTCCATTTTATTTCATACCATTATTCATTTCATGTTGTATATACATACAATAATTTCATTTGAGGAAGTGCGGACTACCGCCCCCTTAAAATGATATGACTCGTTCATACCACACATGGAATGTATAAAGGATGGTGTTAATGAACATAAGTAACATATATAAAATATTATATTATACTGGAATAGTAATATACCTATGTATCATTTGGATTCGATTCTTTTAAAATAAAAATTAAATGGAAATAGCGTTCGTGCGTACGTACGGACTACCGTCTCCACGAACGCGATGAGATTCATTCTCCATCGTATCCATTCAAGTATAATTATCATTTAATGATTTAAAAATGATGTTTAAGGACTTGATATCATTCTGGATATGAATAAGATACAACAAACATGGCTTATGTAACAAAACATATAAAGAAAATGAGTAAGTTAACACCCGAAACGGCGATAATACTAAGATATTATTATCAAATAAATATTAAAAGATCATATATGATATCATATTAATGTATATGATTCTTGTATAATTTAGTAACAATTATTTCACTATTATACAAGAGGTTAACCTACCCCAACCAAGGAAAAGTACAAGGTAAGGGTTATTTCACAATCTCTTCATTATCCGAGGTTGTTTATACGTAATAATCTACTGGGATATCTTTATCATCCACATCCATGTTTCTTAAAAATGTATTTCAAAACATTTTTACTATTTACAAGAATATGGGTTAAAGTCTTTTATACCCTTGTTTGACTTTTTATAAGAGGATTATAAAGGAATCTTTCCGTCATTTTCAAAACAAGGTCCTTTTTAACCTTTTCGACAGAATTGAGGTAAGAATGTTTTTTTTAACTTATACTGCGGGTGCGGTTATTTTACGCCGTTATAAAATCTTCAGAGCTTTCCTTACAAGATTATAAGAATATTTTCAAAGAAAATGTTTTATATTATATGGATCTTAAATGATTTCAAAATAAAAGGAGATATTTCTTTAAAAAGAATTTTGATTTCATCTATGTCAACATCCTTTGATGGATTTTAAGATTATTTGAAGTTGATTTATTATGATACAAAACATCTATATTGTATTGAAAGTTTTGTGATATGTTTGACTATGGATGTGCTATTTTTATACCATTCATAGTTTATGGTGAAATTATTGACATTTCGTATGCTAGTTATGTTTAAACCTTTTCATATGGGAATGCATTGGACTTAATAAGTGACGGGTGGAGCCCACTATAGCTCCTCGATGCATCGGTAGGTCTCATGAGACAAAATAGTGTCTTGGAACAAGGCCTTGGAAAAAATCTTATTTGTAGTCTTGGCACGAGGCCTTGGCTATGTGGTTATGATAGTCTGGCATTATGCATTCCAACATTATGAAAGTTGTTATTGATATTGCATGTGATTATTCGATTAGTAGAATATCCATGTGAATAAGTAAATGGCATTATTTCATTTTACTTTTGCCATACTATGTTAAAGTTCAATTTTAAAAGGCTTTTGTTTTAGTAATTAATTGCCTTAAATGTTTATGATTATTTTGAATGTTCCGCTATATTGTTATCCTTACTGGGCATTTGAGCTCACCCCTTTTCTATGTTTTATTTTTCCCAGGTAGTGAAGAAGTAAATTATGAATGACTTGCAGGGATATTATGAGGGGTTAATAGTGTGGATATGAAGACTTTGTTGTTGTAGTAGTTTTTCACTTTGAAATGTAATGTAAAACTTTATGATTATATCTAGTGTTTCCAAGGCTACTAAACCAATCGGTCTTTCGAGATTTGATCTTTCTTGTGATCATGCCAATGTTATGTAATAATGCACCGACTCTGGGTAGCTGGGGTCGGGGCATTACAGTTGGTATCAGAGGAAGTTTAGTACAAACCTTGGAAGCTAGATTTAGATAAACTCTGATTAGAGCACGTAGAACTAAGATGAACTTTGAGGATTAGTGTAGAAGAACTTCCTAGAATTTTGGTATTGTAGAGATTTTGTGAGTTTTTCAAGAAATACATCCCTGTCTGGATACGAGCAGGTAGAGGCGGCTCTGGAACAGATGTACCTAGGGGTAAAACCCGAAAACACCGCTTTGAGCTAGACTCAAACGGGAACTGGTGCACGACAACGGGCCTTGCTGCACTCTTGGTTACGACACTACCGGGGGATATGCTTAGGATAACTCTCATTTTCTTTACAAATCATTTTGAAGGGATTATGAGTATATACTTACTCAAAGAAAACATTCTTATGATTATGGATTATATCCATAAATAGTTGAATTTATGTTAAGTGTTTTATAAGTATGGGATTATGTATTTTGATTCATAAATTGATCTAGTTTATGCCATTTTTTAGAAATGGCGCCTAGTGGAAGAAATGGAAACCGTATCAATGCACGCACTCCAGGTAGGGATTGCCCTCCTGCTCAAGATAATTATAGTGGGGCTGGTGATGCAACTGGTGCTGATCAGCTAATCACCATACTGGGACAACTTACTCAGGTTATGAATAATAACCTTACCCGTATGGAGCACCCTGATCCGCAGCGTGGAGGATCAATGTTAGATCGATTCATGAGGCAACAACCACCAACGTTCAATGGGAATACAAATCCCTTAGTAGCTGAGCAATGGATATTTTCCCTAGAGAAAATATTTCAGGCTTTGGGGAGTAGTGAAAGGGAAAAAGTTATCATGGCAGTTTACCGCCTCACTGGAGATGCTGATCAATGGTGGTCATTGATTCAAAATACGAAGGAAGATGATGAAGTATCAAATATGGAATGGAGGGAGTTAAAAGATCTGTTTTTAGAAAAATACTTCCCTCGCGACCATCGAGTAGATATGGAAAGGCAATTTCTGAGTCTGAGACAAAAGGAGGATGAGAATGTCACAAAGCATGAGGCTAACTTTACAAGGTTAGCGAGGTACACTGGTGATTATATTCGCAACCCAAGAAGTAAGATTGATCGTTTCTTTGATGGGTTAAAACCATTTCTCCATCGAGCATTAGTCTCACAATCCTTTTCATCGTACGAAGACATTGTCTCATGTGCTATCAAGACCGAAAAGGAATTCTCTATGTCTTATGACTTTAAAGAAAAGAAAGATAAGAAGAGACCTGCTGATCAATCTGGGAATGGAAATAAGGGGAAGAAAGGAAAGGTTGAATATCCATCTTGTGGTAAATGCGGGAAGAAACATCCTGGTACTTGCTTGAAGGGAATGGGAGTCTGTTACAAGTGTGGTGAAAAAGGCCACCAAGCTCATGATTTCAAGGGGAAGAAGGAAGCTACCAACGTTCAGTGCTACAATTGCAGGGAGATGGGGCATTATGCAAATGCATGTCCTAAGCGTCAGGAGAACTTACCTTAGAAAAGGCCAAGGGATCAAGGCCAGGCTTATGCTATCACTACTGCTGAGGTAGAAGCTCCGAAAGACGTGGTGGCAGGTAATTTAATGGTTTCCTCAAGTTTAGCAAATGAATTATTTGATTCTGGATCATCGCATTGTTTCATATCTTCCCAGTTTGCTAAGAAAATTAGATATTTCCAATTTGATTTAATAAGGGAGTTGTCAGTTAAAACTCCTAAGGGAAGTATCGTTGCAACAAAGTTTTGTGAATCAGACCCCATTAGAGCACATCAATTTTCTTTATCTGCTGATTTCATCATCATACTTATGATTGAGTTTGATATAATCCTCGGTATGGACTGGCTTTCGGACTATGATGCGAAGATTTATTGTAATAAGAAAGAGGTTACGATTCTTGATGATAATGATAAGGAGCACCTTATTTTTAGAGCAGAATCGTCACCACCTAATTCTTATTTAGATCCACCCCCAGTAGCTCAACTAAATTCAATTATTGGGGAGGAAGAGAATGAAGTAACTATCGGTGAGGAAAGGAATGTTCAAATAGATGATGTACCTGTTGTGAAAGAATTTGTAGATGTATTTCCGGAAGATTTACCTGGACATCCTCCAGAACGAGAAGTTGAGTTTTCCATTGATTTGATTCCTGGATCAAGGCCTATATTGAGGACCCCTTATAGAATGGCCACTGTAGAGTTAGTCGAACTAAAGAAACAACTAGAGGAATTGAGTAGTAAGGGATTTATTCGCCCTACTGTTTCTCCATGGGGAGCCCTTGTTCTTTTTATTAAAAAGAAAGATGGATCTATGAGGTTATGTATCGACTACAGGGAGATCAATGCTATAACGATAAAGAACAAGTATCCCCTACCTCGTATTGATGATTTATTTGACTAACTGCATGGAGCTCAATACTTTTCAAAGATTGACCTTCGATCTGGATACCATCAGTTGTGTGTGAAGAAGGAAGACATTCCGAAGACAGCATTTCGAACCAGGTACGGGCATTACGAGTTTACTGTAATGCCATTTGGATTGACTAATGCACCCTCTGTATTCATGGATCTGATGAATAGAGTTTTCAAGGAGTATCTAGATGAATTTGTGGTGGTATTTATTGATGATATCTTGGTATACTCCAAAACCTATGAAGATCATGAAAATCACTTGCGCATTATCTTGAAGACTCTGAGGAGGCATGAATTATATGGGAAGTTTAGCAAGTGTGAATTCTGGCTTCAGGAGATTTCTTTTCTTGGCCATATTGTCTCTAAAGATGGAATCTCTGTTGATCCTTCTAAGACCAAGGCAATCCAAGAATGGCCAGCACCTACGAGTATAACTGAGGTATGTAGTTTTATTGGTTTGGCAGGTTATTATCGACGTTTCGTCCAGAATTTTGCCCGATTGGCTAACCCATTAACGAAGCTCACACGTAAAGGGGTTAAATTTGTTTGGACAAAAGAGTGTGAAAATGTTTCGAAGAACTAAAGAGAAGATTAGTCAATGCTCCTATATTGACTCTACCATCGGGGAATGATGGGTTTGTTATTTATAGTGATGCATCGAAGAAAGGACTTGGCTGTGTTCTTATGCAGAATGATAGAGTTATTTCCTATGCATCACGACAGTTGAAAATTCATGAAAAAAACTATCCTACTCATTATCTCGAGATAGCAGTAGTGATCTTTGCTTTGAAGATATGGAGGCACTACCTCTATGGTGAAAAATGTGAGATTTATACTGATCACAAGAGTTTGAAGTATATTTTCTCACAAAAATAACTCAACATGAGGCAAAGGAGATGGCTTGAATTACTCAAGGATTATGATTGTACGATACACTACCACCCAGGGAAGGCAAAAAAGGTGGCAGATGCTTTGAGTAGAAAATACCATGGAGTTTTGAACAATATGAGAATTGAAAGGGATCCAATTTTTATGGATCTAGTGAAGATGGACATGGGAATAACCAGGGAAGGTGAAACATCAATGCTTTTTCAAATGGTTGCCAAACCATCTTTACTAGAAAGGATTAAGAGTTCTCAGACCGATGATGAAGAATTCCAAAAGAAGATTAAAGCTGTGAATGATGGGAGATTGAGAGACTTTGTGTATGAAGATGGAATTTTGAAATTCGGGAAGAGACTTTGTGTTCCCAATATACCTGATCTAAAAAGGGAATTGCTGGATAATGCTCATAGTTCCAATTTCTCTATACACCCTGGGAGCACCAAAATGTATAGAGATTTGAAGGAACATTTTTGGTGGGACAACATGAAGAGGGAGATTGCTGATTTTGTGTCAAGATGTATGGTTTGTCAACAAGTGAAAGCTGGAAGGCAACAGCCTGGAGGAGTCATGCAACCTCTTCCCATACCGGAGTGGAAATGGGACAATGTTACGATGGACTTTTTCATGGGGCTACCAAAGACTCCTAGAAGGAACGATGCAATATGGGTTATTGTTGATCGTCTTACCAAAACAGCACATTTTCTTGCTATAAGAGAAGATCTACCCCTGGAACGTCTAGCAAGACTATACAGTAATGAAGTTGTGAGACATCATGGAGTACCCCTATCGATTGTTTCTGATCGTGATCCCCGTTTTACTTCAAGATTCTGGAAATGTCTTCAGAAATCCCTAGATACTGAACTTCATTTGAGCACTGCTTACCACCCTCAGACAGACGGACAATCAGAACGGACTATTCAAACCTTAGAAGACATGTTGAGATCTTGCTCACTTGACTTTCAGGGTGTGTGGGATCAATATTTACCTCTAGTAGAATTTTCCTATAACAATAGCTTCCATTCGAGTATTCAGATGGCACCATATGAAGCGTTATACGGAAAGAGATGTCGTACACCAACCTGTTGGGATGTCGTTGGTGAAAGAAAACTTGTAGGCCCAGAACTGGTGGAGGAAATGGTGGAAAAGGTGAAAGTAATCCAAAATCACATCAAAGCAGCTCAAAGTAGGCAGAAGAGCTATGCCGATAATCGAAGGAAGGATTTGGAATTTCAGGTCAGTGATCATGTTTTCCTAAAGGTATCTCCATGGAAGGGAGTCATACGTTTTGGTAAGAAAGGTAAATTGAGTCCCAGGTACATCGGACCTTTCGAAATTCTAGAACAAATTGGGGCTGTAGCCTACCGATTGGCAATGCCGCCAAGTCTCTCCAAAGTTCACGATGTGTTCCACGTATCTCTGTTGAGAAAATACATGCCTGACCCAACGCATGTACTCACCTATGAGGAATTAGAACTGGAACCCGATCTGTCTTATTGCGAAGAGCCTGTCAAGATTCATGATACAAGAGAACAAGTACTGAGAAACCGGACGACGTGTCTGGTAAAAGTTTTGTGGATAAATCATAAGATGGAAGAGGCAACGTGGGAACCCGAGGAACTTATGATGAAGAACCACCCAAGTCTTTTTATGCAGTAATACCCTAGAAATTGCGAGGACGCAATTATTTGAAGGAGGGGAGAATGTAACACCCCAAGCTTCCACGATACGTTTCCCTTTGAATAATGCGATAGCGTGTGTTGTACGCAACCTCGAGTCCTAACACACACCACAACTAATTAAACTAGCCGTTGTGAATAGTAATACCTACTTTTTGAAATCATATATATTTTATATTTCAAAATGGACTTCATTTTTGGATTCGGAATATTGAAATTAGCCTAGGGTGAAATTTTGGTACTTTTCGGATAACTTTTATATTTTGATGAATAGTGAAAATTACTAAATTTTAATTAAAAACAACTTTTTTAATCAAAATAATTAATAGTGATAAATTGTGGATTTGAGTGGTTTTAAAGTATATTTATAATATATTTTTACCATTTAATATAATGTTGGTCATTGGACATAATTTTACAATTAAACCGAACATAAACAAGTGTCAATATTTTTATAGTTATTATCTCTTAAAAACACGCTTTTTGTTTTGACAGCGGGAATTAATTTTAAATTAATTTCTGCCACTTCTGTGTTTTGAATTTACGAAAATGGATTCCATATTTGGAATCAGGATGTTCAAATTGTGTAAATAGGTAACTTTTATTTTTAGACATTTTGAATAGTTATTGTGGTAAATATTTTATTTACCATGGTTAAAGGGTAAATCCGGTAAATAAGGGTTAAAAAAATAATATTATAATAATACAAAATTACCCTAAAACGTGTCCTAACATTATTGGTGGACACATACCCGACCATGAGAATCCTTGGGTCAATTTGGGGACCCCTTGGAGCCACTTGTATGTGGTAGGGACACATTATATTAATAAAGACAAAATAAAAATAAAAATGGCATAAGCTTACATCTTTTAGAAGAACAATTTTTACATAGGTTTATACATGTTGGATTTTAGATTATAAATATTCATTAGAAATCTAAAACGATTTCCTACATAATGATATTTTATTTATAATTTTTAGACATCAAATAATTTAAATTATTAATGACACAATAATGATGCAATGTTTACCTCATTAATAAATCATTTAAATAAATAAGATTATAATGATTAAAATATTATCTAAAACCTGTCCAATTCTTATTGGTTGATGTTATTTAGAATATGAGTCATCTTATCTTCGACCTCAATGATTTTTGGACCATTATAAACCGAATATAATTATATTATAAAGTAATACTTTCACTCTTTCCTAAAGAGCCCCTCTTCTCCCTTATAAAAGGAGACCACTTCTACTCATTCCTCACACCTCTCAAGCCACTTGTCTCGTCCAAACTCTGCCCAACTAAGCTCCCCACATCCCTCTCCTCCTCCTTGAAGCTTCCCTATAGGCAGAAATCATTTCAAGAAGTCCTTTGGTTCCAACCAAAGTGAGTTACCTAAATTAAAGGTAACGATTTCTCTTAAATTGTTTTCATTTATTTTGCTTCTCCAACCCCCAAACTCTTTTTATTTACTTTCTTTTGTAACAACACCAGTATCCTCAATATACTAGGATGTTGTTATAATAAGGATTCAAACTACACATACACACAACTCCATCTAATGGATGATGAACATAATGTTTCTGTGGATGACAAACTAACGCCTCACGAAACGATGATTGTTCAAATACATCTTACCGCCTCTCATGGTGGACATTATGATGGCACTGTAATTAAATATGATATTAATGATATATATTTTATATATAAGCTTCTGTAATTCCATTTTATTTCATACCATTATTCGTTTCATGTTGTATATACATACGATAATTTCATTTGAGGAAGTGCGGACTACCGCCCCCTTAAAATGATATGACTCGTTCATACCACACATGGAACGTATAAAGGATGGTGTTAATGAACTTAAGTAACATATATAAAATATTATATTATACTGGAATAGTAATATACCTATGAATCATTTGGATTCGATTCTTTTAAAATAAAAATTAAATGGAAATAGCGTTCGTGCGTACGTATGGACTACCGTCTCCACGAACGCGATGAGATTCATTCTCCATCGTATCCATTCAAGTATAATTATCATTTAATGATTTAAAAATGATGTTTAAGGACTTGATATCATTCTGGATATGAATAAGATACAACAAACATGACTTATGTAACAAAACATATAAAGAAAATGAGTAAGTTAACACCCGAAACGGCGATAATACTAAGATATTATTATCAAATCAATATTAAAAGATCATATATGATATCATATTAATGTATATGATTCTTGTATAATTTAGTAAAAATTATTTCACTATTATACAGGAGGTTAACCTACCCCAACCAAGGAAAAGTACAAGGTAAGGGTTATTTCACAATCTCTTCATTATCCGAGGTTGTTTATACGTAATAATCTACTGGGATATCTTTATCATCCACATCCATGTTTCTTAAAAATGTATTTCAAAACATTTTTACTATTTACAAGAATATGGGTTAAAGTCATTTATACCCTTGTTTGACTTTTTATAAGAGTTTTATAAAGGAATCTTTCCGTCATTTTCAAAACAAGGTCCTTTTTAACCTTTTCGACAGAATTGAGGTAAGAATGATTTTTTTATCTTATACGGCGTGTGCGGTTATTTTACGCCGTTATAAAATCTTCAGAGCTTTCCTTACAAGATTATAAGAATATTTTCAAAGAAAATGTTTTATATTATATGGATCTTAAATGATTTCAAAATAAAAGGAGATATTTCTTTAAAAAGAATTTTGATTTCATCTATGTCAACATCCTTTGATGGATTTTAAGATTATTTGAAGTTGATTTATTATGATACAAAACTTCTATATTGTATTGAAGGTTTTGTAATATGTTTGACTATGGATGTGCTATTTTTATACCATTCATAGTTTATGGTGAAATTATTGACATTTCGTATGCTAGTTATGTTTAAACCTTTTCATATGGGAATGCATTGGACTTAATAAGTGACGGGTGGAGCCCGCTATAGCTCCTCGATGCATCGGTAGGTCTCATGAGACAAACTAGTGTCTTGGTACAAGGCCTTGGCAAAAATCTTATTTGTAGTCTTGGCACGAGGCCTTGGCTATGTGGTTATGATAGTCTGGAATTATGCATTCCAACATTATGAAAGTGGTTATTGATATTGCATGTGATTATTCGATTAGTAGAATATCCATGTGAATAAGTAAATGGCATTATTTCATTTTACTTTTGCCATACTATGTTGAAGTTCAATTTTAAAAGGCTTTTGTTTTAGTAATTCATTGCCTTAAATGTTTATGATTATTTTGAATATTCCGCTATATTGTTATCCTTACTGGGCATTTGAGCTCACCCCTTTTCTATGTTTTATTTTTCCCAGGTAGTGAAGAAGTAAATTATGAATGACTTGCAGGGATATTATGAGGGGTTAATAGTGTGGATATGAAGACTTTGTTGTTGTAGTAGTTTTTCACTTTGAAATGTAATGTAAAACTTTATGGTTATATCTAGTGTTTCCAAGGCTACTAAACCAATCAGTCTTTCGGGATTTGATCTTTCTTGTGATCATGCCAATGTTATGTAATAATGCACCGACTCTGGGTAGCTGGGGTCGGGGCGTTACATCCATTGTAATTAATAAGTGATGGGTGGAGCCTGCTATAGCTTCTCGATGCATCGGTAGGTCTCATGAGACAAACTAGTGTCTCGGCACAAGGCCTTGACAAAATCTTATTAGTAGTATTGGAACGAGGCCTTGGCTATGTGGTTATGATAGTCTGGCAATATGCATTCCATCGTTATGAAAGTGGTTATTGATATTGAATGTGATTATTCGACTAGTAGATTATCCACGTGTATAAGTGTATAGAATTATTTCATTTTATTTCTGCCATATTATTCTGAAGTTCATGTTTTAAAAGGCTTTTGTTTTAGTTATACATTGCCTTAAATGTTTATTCTTTTTTTATGAAAGTTTCTTCTATATTGTTATCCTTACTGGGCATTTGAGCTCACCCCTTTCTAAGTATTATTTTTCCCAGGATGTGAAGAAGTATTTTATGAATGACCTGTAGGGATAGTATGAGGGGATAAGACTGTGGACTATGGAGACTATATTGTTGTAGTTTTCATTTTATGATGTAATGTAAACTTTATGAATGTATATAGTTATTAAAGGCTACTAAACAAATCGGTCTTTCATGACTTCATCATTATTGTGATCATGCCAACGATATGTAATAATGCACTGACTCTAGGTTACTGGGGTCGGGGAATTACAATAATCCTATTATTGGTATTATCTAAGATGTCACATTTTGATAGAGAAAAAATAATATATATGGGGATGTCATCCACTGATAATTATTACAAAAGGAGGTGGTATTTTTGATAGTTAAGTATCTACACAATTGAGATGTGGCATGCCTATGAACTAAATAAAAAACGAATAACAAGTATGATAATTCATTTGGTATATAATATTATTGATTAAAAATTTGTTTCTAGTAAAAGTAGGAGTGTTGTGAATGTGGGTTCTCTAGATCCAGTATTAAATGTACAATTAGATTTCCTTAAAATGTATAGAACATGTAATTCATGATGCATTCTTAACAAAATAGAGTATATATTTCTGCATCCACTATATACATGGTAATGTCCTTATATTATTTATCGTATCAAATCTAATATCGGTTCCTAGTATTTAATGAGAACAAAAAGATACAATGATATTAATCATAAACATATGTCTTATGGTCTAGAAACATAATTCTGAATTGACATGTATTTTGTCAGAATATCAGGTGTTTTGGGCTTATAAGAAATGATACTTCTTCTAATGAAGAACACACCTCGTGTTCTTGAGTAGATGAGATCATGAGGAATGACCCACCAATAGGAACATCACATGTTTCATGTGTAATCGGTGGTTCCAATCTGTAAACACATGTAATGGTCTCATGGACATAGGATTTAATTTATGTGTAACATTTTATTACATACTTTCATGGAAGATGAAAAAATTGAATTTATACCATTGCGATGTATCTTGTTTTGGTTTCATAATTGGTTTTATATAATTGATTGAATAATAAAGATATAATTTATTACTTCTGAATGGAACTGATATCTTTCTCCCAAGTGATCAGGATTGTAGTACCTTCACTAAATTCATTGATATGGTAGCTAAAGGTAATTCAATAAATCTAGGTTATCAAAAAATAAATAGATAAATGAAAATGAAACAAAGAATGTGTTGTAATTTATGAGATAAAAATTAAAAAAATGATTATATTACATTACTTTTTTCCTTAGGAATTTTTTTCATTTCTATAAATAGGATCCTTGATGTATTGTTGAACTACACTCTTAGTCTGTGAAATGTATGTAATGATACCAATATGTGGGACTAGAGCATCTCCCACATAGCATATTGAAATGTATTTACTATTATAAATAATAGGTGTTTAGGATACTCCCCCCACTTTCATGTAGAGATGTTTGAGAATATACAATCTATTAGACTAAATAAATTCCTATAATTCTTGTTTTGAATAATTGGTATTAAATTTATTTATTAAAATTTTTCATGATATATTAAATGAATATATTGAAAAATATTTAATGAAAACATAATATTTTAATAATAAAGATACTTTTATTATTTATGGGATCATGATTTGTTTTAAGGGCTCAATTTTATCATGTAATGTATTCATTGTATTAAAAGTATGTGATAAAAATATATATCATATATACAATGTAATAAATTCGATATAAGATTTCGGTTACACCTTATATTGTTGGTAAAACAAATTCTATGGTTTCTGATCCATTTCTGGGTATTTTTTACCACAATATATAATTGTGAGGGAGGTTCTTATTTGGTTACTATTCACTACACAATTTCAATAGTCTCTCTCTCTAATCTTTTTCTTACTAGAGCGATATAAACTCGATCCAAGATTTTGACCCATTTTATTATTCATAAATCAATGGATATATATATCGGTGATAAACAAGTCAATAAAGGAATCATCATATCACCACACTAGTACCTAGATTTTGTTGATTGATATTCTCATATACATTATAAGATTGTGTAGAGAGATTCATCTTTAATTCCTTATAGAAATATTTACCGATGATGAGTAGTTGGCGAATGTGCTTAGAAATGGATCAAATATTTTTTTATCAATTAATTTATCTTGATTTAATTATTTGTTCTATATCCTATAATTTTTCACTTGGATACACATTGATGGAGGAGACATATTTAGGTTTATTAGCTATAAAAATATTTAATCCATGACTCATCTTCTTCTAGGGAATGCCCTGGTATAGTCAATAATAATATTAATTTAATTAATGTGTCATATTATAGGGAAACTAAATTCATTTTTATAACAAGAAATCAATAAGGGTAGGATCTATGATGTGATTTCAAAAAATGAACTCTTTCAATGTGCCAATCAGGCCCCATAACCAAACATTAAAATTCAAGCAACACAAAATCCATTATAAAAAACAATGAAAACATTAATAATTCAAGTAAAATGTAAAAAATAATTATGAAACTGAAATAATATCTTAAAATATAAATACTCTTTTATAAAGTCCATTCACTAATTTTTAAAAACACATAGGTCAGTACAATTAAGTAAAATAGAATTGTTCTATGATTCCAAAATTGATAAATCATTTTCATTTAAATGAAAATAAAATTAATTTTTTTTAAATAATCCCTTAACACACATAATATTATAAGTTTATATCTAAAATAATAATTTAAATAAGAAAGAACTCATGGTTCAAAAACATAATAGAAAATACAGGGGAATGACTACCTTGAGTCTTCACCTTCCAAAAATGAGGTGAAATTACATATATATAATCAAATAAAAAAACATATCGGAACCAATAGAAAAGATATAATCATGAAAAACCCAATTTAAAATCAGGAAAAAATAATCCCAAGGTCTTTATGACCTATTTTGGGTAAGAAAAATTTAGTAGTAGGAAAGGAAGGGAGAAAATGACTATGAAGATATTACAACAAGTATATGACCTTAAATTATAACTAACCACAATGGAATCACCTTAGAGAGGAAGAGGAATGAAGGGGGGGGGGGGTGTTCATGAGGCATGTGAGTAGAGTGGGAGGAGAGGGAATTAAATATGGGTTAAAATTAAGGATGGTTAAAATTTTAATTTTTTACTCTTCAATATTTGGGAAGATCACATAGCCTGGCTATGGTATTGACAAAAAAATGTGCTATTCATGAACATATAATTTTACTCACCATAAACTCTTCATGATTTGGACATGTAGTTTGGTAAACCATTCCATAAGTATGGAGAACTGGTCAGTAACGAAATTAAAGTTTTTTCATAATAATCCATAAGGTTATCACTAACCATTTCAAAACTGTTCAACCTGCACTAAAATTTCAAAATATCAAAATTTCACTTTTGTTCTACCCAAATCTCAGAGAAAAGGTAATCAACTAATAAATAATTTAACGAATAAGGAATAAAAAGTTATCCAATTGACAATACAATCCAATATAGCACTTTCATCCACTAGAATGTCACTGAGTTTTAGAGGAAGGGAAAGAAATAAAAAGGATCAACAATGGAAAACTACAAGACCGATCACAAGACTTCAATTGAAAAGATCTCAACATGACTCAAAAAAAGTTATCCACTATCCAAAAATTACACATACTTATCCCAAAATCATCAAACTTTTAAAATTCCCAATTTTTATGCCCCAAACCATTGGCTAACAACCATATATAAGGATAAAAAGAAGTAAAATGAATCTGTAACATCCCAAAAACTTATTTTAATTTTTTTTAATAGATATACCAACATTATAATTATTTTAGAAATTCCAAAACAAATAATATTAATGAAAGAACTGATAAACACACAATGAAAAACTAAAATGGAGGAGGGAAAAATAAAGAGCATTCACAATTAAGAAAAATTGGATATACCTTGGTTTATTGAATGCAAAAGTGTATCATATGACCACATTCTATGTACACCAATAACATATCTCCAAAATAAAATAAAACCCATGCCTATCAGTGGACTCTCTCTTTAATTCATTGATATTTCGTAGTCACCCAAAGAAGACCCCAAGGTTCCTGACATGGAAAAAGGGAATAAAATATACCTCACTGTAACCATAACAACACAAAACCCTTATGAGACCAATCTACATTAATAAAGAATGAGAAAAACCGAAAATAATTACACCCATGAATCCTGAGTGACAAAAAATGTAAAAATACCCCATATAATTTAATATAAATATAGAGTAGAATAATGAGGACACTATAATAGAATACTGATGATACAAGACTTAACATCTACTCCATATGTCCTCAAATATAAATTCCTAATAATGTAATACCCATTATCACATGGAGAAAATATATCATTCTCTAAAAAATACACAATATATAGAACCTATTAAAACACAGGGCCATAAATCAAGAGAGTGAAGTGGGGATAATGAAAGAACACTAAAAAAGATTTTTTATCTAAAACTACACCCACATTATGGGTAGGATCATTATTTAAATGTCCACAGATGATTCATAAGAGATACCACTCTCACTGAATCCATATGGAACTAACTCTATACGACTCCTCATGTCTACTCTAGGAGGAATAAATAAATTCAAAAATGATATAAAATACCAATAAGGACATTCAAAACATTGAATAACATATGATTTAATATAAATACTAACCCGCATCAATAATAATACTGAATATACCATAGTAACCAAAAAAACTCAAAATTCCTTTTTTAATTCAATTAAATACCATAAACTAATTTCGAAATAATAAATCATTTTTAAAATATATTGAAAAATTATAAATTATTTATATAAGACACCTTAAAAATATTATTCCATATGATTTTAAATCTAAAACATCTGTATTACCATAAAAATCCATTTTTTGTTTCATAATATTTTGTATTTCTTCTTTATAAATATCAAAATATATAACCTGTTATTAAAACCATGAATACATGTTGAAAAAACAACCATTTTCACTCATGAAGCACCCCCACATCATATAAAATTATATCCATCAGTTTGTAAACCATTTCCCCTCATTTAAAACCATACCACAATTAATTATATAGAATAATTAATTAACAATAACTATAATGTTTTTGAAAATGTTTAACATCAACATTTTTTAAATAATATTTCAATTATTAGATCTCATTAAATTTAAACCAAATAATATATAATATAATGAAAATAGCATTTTAATCATTTCAGATAAAATACAAAAATTACCCAGCCAATTTTTGATCATATAAATCAAACATATAATTTACAGGGGGTAGTGGCTAGGCACTATTTGTCCATAATGTATGTAGAAATGTTCTCTAACTCTATAAATATCTCTATATGGTAAGAAAAACTAATCACATGCCTCTGTATGGTTTTCTAAATAATGTGGTTTAACCTTCATCCTTAAGCTATTCCATTAATTTCACTGCTAAAATAAATAAAACATTAAAATCACTTATAAAAATTAAATATAATCTCAAACCCACAAATCTAATACAAATAAAATCAAGAAAATATAAATTAATATCAAAAATAAAGACCCATAACCCAAAATCCCACTAATTATTACGGTTTAGAGAGAGTAGGAGCTAGCTAGAATATTCTAGATCTTACCTCTCTAGCTCAGATGATCCTATATCAAACATATTGAACACACAAAAATAAAAACCGAGTCACTTAAGCCAAGTTCCTATTATTATCCTAGGATCTCACACTAGTTTTTTCATGAACAAACCATAATCCACCCCAAAATTGGGAAACTGAGTTAGAACATAACACACCCATGGTGTTTTCATAACCACCTATAGATGGAAACCAATAAATGTGCATAGAACATGAGCTTGTTTGATTTATTTGATGTAATAGATAAATAAACATGGGATTTTCCCATACATCACCATCAGTACTTGTCTATATATCAGAGTTCCATGATCAAATGTATAATAAGATATCAAAAAACTTAAATGAAAACAAATATAAATCATAAAACAAATAACAAAGAAAATATATATATAATTATATTAAAAATATATTTTACAATATTAATGAAATTCATGATAAATATATAATCAAAAAAATAAATTAAAATATTCACCCTAATAAATATTCACATGACTCCATAGGTCACCGTCCAACCTCAATACCTTAAATTCTCTGTGAGCGACTATAATCTAAACCCGAATCATATATATATATATATATATATATATATACAGACAATAGAATAATTCTCTATATCCATTTTAATAAAATCCATTCCCCAAGCATTACCTTTAAATAAAATATTTATTTCCTGTTATTTTTTCATACAGTTTATAAAACACAGTTTCTCCATTTTATTTTAACAACAAAAAATGATATATTTACCACTATATTTAAAAAAAATCCATATAAAACATATATTTTAAAACATTTGAAATTTTTTTATTAATTAATTACTTAACAAGATATATTTGAAACAATTATAACAAATTAAATATCCTATTAAATTTTAGAAAATAGAACAATGCCAATAAAGAGAAAATTAATTGTAATGAAATAAACAAAAATGGAATACAAGAAAGATAAGACGTTAAAAAATATAATATTATATAAATATAGAACTAAAAAATATAAAATTTCCATGTTCCTATGATATTTGAAACCTAAGAACAAATAAGAAAATATTGAACAAACTAAAACATAATACTTCATAATCAGCTTGTTTGATGCAATCTAAAATCCCTAACACATGATTATTCCACCATTGGCCTAACCGAGGGTCAAGATTCCCATATTAAGATAAATAACATAATAGGTACTTCTAAAAAAGATTCATCCTATGATCATGTCACATTTTATATCCAAAGATAAAATAGATACTCTGGGTTTCCCATGAAGCATGAAATAATTATGGTGTAATAGTAATAAAAATTAGTTTGAAAAAATATAAATCAGTAATAAATGTTAAGAAAAACTCAACCAGGATAACCCCTCACAAAAAAACCCTTAATTATAAACTTTATAGTGTCATAATGGGATCATATAACAGTGAGAACACATCCGTTTTTAAATTTAATAATAAAATGAGTCTTGTGTTGTGTTTGGCTTTTATCAATAGATCTATTTTGAAGTGCCAATAGGGACTCACAACTTATCTATTAAAAAATAGCAAAAAACACATTTTAAGAGAACAAAACACACTTACAAATTTCAAGGAATCATTTAAATAAAAATTTGACACTCAATTCATATCTTGAAATATCAAAAAAATTAATAAAGTATAATTTAGAAATTTATGAAAAAAAGGGTGTGTGAAGTTAAGTAAAAAAGATATTTTAATTGTTTAAAAAATTGATAAATCCTTTTTTATTTTAATAATTCTCAAAAAAACTAAATATTATCATTTTATATCCAAAATATAAATTTTAATACATTATAAAGCATGGTTCCAAAAAATAAATGATAATATGATTGGGAATCTGAATTGAATCATCACTTTTTAACAATGAGGTGATAATAAACCATTAGAAGGTAAGAATGATCTAATATGAACAAATTTAGATCCTTAAGACAATAATATCGCAATTTAAAATCATGCCAAAATAAACCCTATGTCACCATGATATGTCTAAGGAAAAAATATGGGAAAATAAGAAGGAAAAAAGGGATGAGATGAGAATTGAAAGATTACCTTAAAGAATATATCTTTAAACCATGATAAACCAACATAAAATCACCATGAGGTGGAGGAGGAAGTAATGAGGACATGAAATTGTTGTATGGGAGTTGAGTGGGATGAGAGGAGGTATTTGATGTTTTGAAATTGGGTACCTGTTGAAAATGAGTTTCCCACTTTTTAAAATATAGGAAGATCACTCTATTTTACCATGTGGTTTTTCAAATTGAGAGGAAACTGTGTGGGGATCATAAACTCTACATTAATAATTAATCATTTTGAAGAAATGTTTTCTAAAAAATTCCCAACTATGTAGAGTATATATCTTATGAAACTGGAGGTTTTCTCAAGTTAGTTTCTTGATTAATACTGATCTTGTGCAAACTATGTTCCCTATGCTGAAATAATTAGATGTTATCATTTGATTTGGATCAAACCAAAAATCATGGATAGATAAAAATAAAATAAATAAGTTAAAATATATTTAGATCAATTGTTATGTAATGAAATTTTTCCAATGATAGAATGAACTACAATTAATTTGTTTGAACATTAAATATATGAGAAACTGAAAAGAATCTAATTAACGAGAGGATAAAATGATATTAAATAGCTAAAATTCTATTGTATAATTCCTTGTATAAAACACCAAAAATGTATCATTATAACAAAATACATATAATTCACCATTCTTGTTGATTTAATCTTTTGAGGAATGACACTAATCACCAAAGGTGACTCCCTTTATGTTGTTTTAGGGACAACACAATACCTCACAAAAATTTCTCCCATTAATCTAAACAATAATCACTAATTAAATGATTAAAATATATTAATCACTCATACTTGACTATATTAATGTCCTTATAAGAATATTTATGTATATGACACTACAAATATAGATTATATGATTTTTTTCATCAACTAACTTCTTTATTGATCACAAGCTAGATCTATGAAACTCCACATTAGGAGAGTATATCTAATGTCTTCTATTCACTTCATAGAATATTACTATTCCTTTATCAGGGATACATATAATAAAAAATATTTTTTAATCAAAATGATATTCAATACACTCCATTATCATCTTTTTTTAAAGAATGATCTATCAATGTTATTCCATGTAAGATGAATCTCTCTCCCAATGAATGAGATCTATCAACATCATTCAAACTCAATATACTCTAACTTCCCTGAATATATGTTACTTATATAATATGATTAAAATTGATACTTATTATAAAGGTACATGAATCCACCATGTGAAAAAAATAGAGAATCTCATGACCATAATAATATAGTAATTCCATCAATAATTTCACTTCTAATGGCATACCATATCTTGGTAAAATATTTATCTTAATAATGGATCATTTATTAATATCTCCAAAATTATATTGTTAAATAGTTCTTTATTGATAGATATACAATATAGAATATGTAATATATCTAGTTATCTTGTCTTTCTATGGTTGGGTATCAATCTCACACTAATCTATCCTTAAGAATATCCATTATTGACTAAATAAATATTGTTTAACAATATAATAATAAAATATACTGATATTATTTTATCATTCCACTTCCATCAATTAAAAAGTTTATCATTATGAAATTAAATCATATATTTCTCATAATTAATGTTGATTCATTCAAAAATATCCCTTTGATATGCACAAAAAAAATACTTTTACAAGTTACAAAAAAGATGATCTTTAAATATTTTGAAATTTTTTTAGAGAAATATATCATATAATCTCTTTAAGATCATATATTTGAGAAATAATCAAATAATCAAATCATAATGAAATATAAAAACCACAGTGTAAAAACCATAACCACGATATGGGTTTTTCAATAAAAGTATTGAATCTAAAAATAAAAATTATAAAAATCTTTATGAACAAGATATTTTTCTAATAATAATAATTTTATAATAATATCACATTAAAATTAAATTAATATTTCATCAATTTATTGATTCAATTATTTCATAATTTTTTTAATAAATATTCTATTTAATATTACCCACAACTATAATAATAATCACTTGATGCACTGGTTTTGTGAAAATTTTTTCATACCAATTTTATAACAATGAAATTTTTGATCATTATGTGGCCAATGATTTTATCTAACCGTAATACATGAAAATCAAATAACTATGATGATAGTCTTAAAACCAAATCATAGTTTAAAAAATAGTGAAAATATATTCCACCTTATTTCAGCATACAGGGATGACATACTCTCTATAATACATATTCTATGACATAGATTACACCTATAATCATGATTTATTTTTGCAGGCTCCCCCAAATCAACATCGATACTTCACCAAAATTATCAAATACTTATCTTACATTACCCATTCCCAAAATGAGTCATACAAACCATTAATACATTCATACGATTGATCAATTTTAGATCATGATAATTCATTCTTTCATACATATTCAATTTCACTATTCCATTTACACATCTAGAGCAATCACTACTCATGCATCAATTATCAAAGAATTTATAGCCACATTGGTGGCTCGAAATACATGTTTTTGAGAACCTGAATTTTTCAATTTCATGGTCCCCTATGGTTTACTCTTGGCCAATGTACAATAAATTTCTTCTTCATTTTGAAATTATTATTCAGTAAATTATCATGTGTGATCTCCATATTCTCCATTCATCTTCGTATGATAGGATTCTAGTTAACAAATGGTGGTTTAGAACAAATCAAACACAAACATATCCTTTAGTGGAAGTAGGAACCCCCTTTGGTTTCATTATCAAATAAATCAATATATGTCTATTCCATAAGACCATGTATGGTAAATTTAATTCCTACAGGGCTATCATCTCTATACTCCCCATATAATGTTAAATATTCAACTTTTATTAGAAGAGATTTATGGCCCATTTCTACCACCATGGAACTAAATAGAATTTTTCAACACTAAAAACTAATTTTATATAATGAAAATAATTGTCTTTAATAAACCATATCAATTAAATTATCCCCTATTATTAAATTAAATTCAACTTATAAATATATATGTATCTCATAAAACCCATATTTATTTCTTCATATAAAATATTTTAGTGAGTGAACTTATGATATGAAAAAATAGATATAAAAAATAATATAATCATTCTAATATTAAAAATTGGTATAAGAAACAATAGAACTAGTGAAAAATATAAATATTTTTCATTATAGTCACTTCTATTAATAACTGAGATTTTGACCTTTTAAAATACATTATATACCATCTCCCTATGATCCAAATCATACATTGGTATAATCCTCAATAAATAAAAAACAAAACAATTGTGTGAGATATACAGAAAATGGAACAAGTTCACTTTCTTTCATAAAATTTTCCAAACTCATTAAATATTAAAATAATCCTAAAAATCAATAGTCTAAACTCCCCCTCAAATCCGACACTTAGAACTATGATTTAAAATGAAAAAAAAATTATCATGGGAGTTAATTATCTTTTGTATGTTGAAGTGTCTTATAATATAGATGGCACAATATATTATTAAAATATATTTAACTTTTGAATTAGTTATGGAATCTATATTAAATGCTTCTACTACTTCACCATATTCACTTCCATCTCTAAAAAAACTTAAAGAATTATTATCTCCTTTTAAGGGAGTCTATTTTCTATAATTTCTTATTAATTCATGAATTATAACATATTAAATCATGTATTTTTTATCTACCACGATCTTGTATCTCATAAAATTAGTCATAATATATAAATATATATAGGATTGGGGTATATTCTAATCAAACATAGGTAAAGGATTGTGTTTAGTTATAAGAGTCCAACAATTTTAATTTTTTTTGAAAATAATATTTATTCCATATGAAATAAAATTACAATTGGCCAAGGTAATTCCAAATAGAATAGAGAATGATATCATAAGTCTCGAAAACCAACACACAAAAAATTTAACCCAAAAAACCATACACTCAATCCTATATAATTCATCAATGACAAATACAAGCCCACTAATATTATGAAAATCATCCCCCATGACAATCATTTTTCCAATAAACATATTATTTTCCTTATTCTCAGGCCATTGATTTTCATCCCTTTTTCATAGTGGCACAGTGGAGACCCCAGGTTTATTATTTGTGGAGTTTGTGAGACTATATGAGTTTTTATTTTAGAAGGAAAAAATTATAATTTTATAGTTATAGGAATAGATTTTTGAGCTCATCATTGGATTAATGATGTTGTATTTACAATTGGGTGTTGCTAAACAAATTATCTAATATGGTGTTACTAACCTATGAAGTATCATGTAGAAGTGTAATTTCATTGTTAATATGGTAATTAAATAATTTATATTTTATTAGAAATTTATATTTAACTAAATAAATAATTATCTATATTTTATTATAGGAGATTTAGAAATGATAAATCAACTACTGGAGGTAGTTACTTGGTAGTCATTGGAATTTTGGAGATGTTAATAGATAGATTATGGGGAGGCATAAATGTATAGTAACTTAAAAAATTTATTTTGTTGAATTTATGGGGTTGTTTAGAAAAATTAAGTTGGGAGGAAATATTACCCACCACTGTTACTTGTTAAAAAATACATGTTTATATCTTCGTGAATCTCTCTAATTTATTTCCATATAATATCACTCTTGGTAATCATTTATATAATGCTGAATCATGCAGAGGTAATGAATGGGATATTAAAATGTTGATCTATGAAAATTGTTAAATCATCAAAGTATTTTTTACATCATGGAATCCATGTGATTGGATTAGATTCTCATATATTCAATAATCCTTGGGAATCTTACTTTCTTATGATATTTCTTTTTAGATAGATAATTAATAATAATATCATTGAATGATTATGTGGTAAAATAAAATAGAGATTGTTTATCAACTTAAATTTGGTTGGACATATATTGTTTTTGAAAAAACCAAATTGAGATAGAACAAGAAATTGATAAATTATTATTGAATTATTTATTGGTAAAAATGGATTTTGGTATATTATTGGAAATATAAATACATGTTTAATGAATATGAATTGATATTCAAGGAAAATGATTATTGGTGGAGAAGAATATGAATTAGTGAAGTTTTTAATTAATATAAATTACAATTCATATGTTAATTATTTAAAATATATACATCTAAAATTAATATATTGATCATTGTTTTTGATAATTTATGAAATAATTTAGAATCTAATCATATGAAATAGATTTCAGATGAGAGGGAAAAACATTTATAATTTTACATGGGTCAAGCCAATTTGGCTTGTGTGTCATGGTTTTATTTGGGAAATTGTGTATATGTGTCAATGATGGGTGTAGATAAAGTGTAAATTAGCTACATGGGGTCGTTCCTTATATGAGTGGACCCATTCCATGTTCTGAAGTTGGAGAAATTTTCTAAAAATTAGATACATGTAGTTTTATGACTTCTATATAGTTATTTTATATAGTTATGGGGTCCAATAACTTCAATTAGGGGAAACCAAATTTAAATCCTTGAAATACGTTGATTTTGGGATGAAATGAGGGACATTGTGGATCTTGAATATGATAAGAACTATGTTACAACCTCTTTAATTTCAATGAATGGAGATATGAATTCATAGCGGTGTTATTGATGATGTTTCCTGATTTTATGTCTTTGATGTAAATTTTTTGGCTATCAGTTGAGGTTGTGTTGTTATTCAATGCCTGTAATATTGAGAATTGTTAATTATGGATTGTGTTTATACTTCCTAATATCTATATTTTTGTATAAATATTTCAAATAATTGTGTACCTATGTGTTTTGATTATATAAAATGAGATATTTTTATAGTGTATTGACTATGAAGGTTAATCAATGGATGGTGGAGATATCAATCAATTTCTGATGAGTGATAGGGGAAGTGAAAATTGTAACCATTTGTGTGAAAGTGATTTTGATTGTAATGATACTGATGAAGAATTTTTTATATTAGGGTGGTTGATATGGCTATACATAGTGTATATAATGTTTGATGAGGATGATGTGTTTTATAGAGGGGAGAGAATCTAATTGTGGACCACTGGTAATACCGTGAGTGTCTATGAGGTTGGACAACTGGCTAATCAATACACTTTAATGGTATGTTATGATTCATGGTGATATTTCATATCATATAAGGGAGTTTCATAGAAGGTGGAAACCTAATGATATAGTGAGTCACCAATGTTGGAGAAATTATTAATGACTATAGTTGTAATAGGGATATTCACCAATGTTGGATGCCTAAAAAACAATCAAAAGACCATACGAGTAGATAGTGGCCCAAACAAATAATTTAGATATATTACTAATTTCCATATAGGTAGATTTCTATTTTGTGATGGTGATGGATTATTACCATGTTACCAATATGTGGGTATCTATTTTTTAGTGTTGATGGGTGATTGAAGGGTTCCCTATGGGTGGATAACTACATGGTAGAAGTGATGTGACAATGTTATCCCTATGGGTGGACAATTTTAGGGACGTTTATTGGTGATGGTCATTCATATGGAAGTGAAAATATAATAGAATATGAAGATAATTTAATGTGTTTCGTAAAGGGTAATGTTTTTGTTTTGAAATAATTATGGTTCGATGTTTGGGTTTTGGGATATGCTTTTTATTTATTTATTTTTTGAATTTTTATTTAATAAATGGGTCGATTAGTTTGATTTATTAATATAAAACCATGATTTTTTACAGAGGAAATTATTATGTATACATATATTATCAACATTAATTTATATAACTTATTTTCATATTAATTGTATATATTTTTTGGTGGTATTAGGTGACCATAGAAGAGGAGATATGAGAATTATCAATAGAGGAAACTTCATTATACATTGATTGGGGTATAGATGAGACATTTGACAGTCGGTTTTTATTTCATTTTTGGATATCATGTATGACCTGAAATGAAATAGTATAATATATTTATGTTTTTTGGATGGTAATCTAATTATATAAATCATTTCATTGTTAATTTTTTAATTTTTATGTTAAAGGTATTCCATAAATGTGTAAACATATACCATTGGTGTTAGTCATTGACCAATGACCCAATAAAGGTGGGGTACATGGGTTAAAAAATAACCCATTTCTATCTTAGGTGGAATCCTAGTTGGGGAAGGATGTGATATAACAGTATCAAAGTGATTGTTTATATTATAGATTTTAGATTATATATTCGTGAGGATTCTATGGGTAGTGAAATTTTTTTTACTTGAACATTATATATAAAGTAGATCATATAAACTAGATTCTACACAAGTGACCCTATTATATAATAGATGAACCAATAAAATATTAAACAATACTCAAGGAATATTATACAAACTAAAAGTTATCATCCTTGTAGAACCACATGATTTTTAAAAAATATCATTAAGTTCGACTGTGTATATGAAACGTTACACCAAGCTTAATGGACATGTGAATTTTTTACATATGTAAATCAATAAAATATAAATTAAATGTGTAGCATTGAATATGACTATTTAATTATGAAATATATATTCATTACAGTTGTTCAAAGAAAAATTTCAATGGTTATCAATTGAATAGAAATGAAAAATAAAAATCATTTTAAAGTAAAAGAAATGTAATTCGGAAAAATAGGTTTTAGGAATATAATTTGTTATTATCCTAATAAATTAAAATAATAGCTATTGGTTAATTATTTTAATGAAAATTATATATTATATATTTATTAACTATTTTTTACCATTCATCTAATATATTCTTTATACATGAGATAATAATAAATCCAATTTTATGCCTAAAAATGTTTTTCTAAAAAGTTGTTTGGTCATGTTTTTCACAATTATTTAACACATATTTTTAAGATTTTAGAAAATTTAATTGATGAAATGAATTCTATTTTTTTAATCATCATGTTATAATTTTCCTTTAGTAACTTTTTCACTTCTGAAAAAATGATTTTTATCATCATATTTTTTCGTTTTTTATGTTAGTTATTATCCGCTTTTATTACTGGTGATGATGTCAATATGTCTTAACATTGTGTAAAAAAATGAACACTGAATTTTTATAATGGAACTGTTTTCAAATTGTCTATTTAATTACATATGTAAAAAAATATACCATATTGGATCCTTTATAACAGGTGTGGAAAAGCATCACCATGTTGTAAATATGTCCTAACATGTGAAAATATGATTTATTTTTATTTTTATTATATTTCCATTAGGGTTGTGTCTCCTCCCCCTTTCCCCCATTTCCAATCGCTTTTTTCCCTTGGGAACCCCGATGCGCCGCCTGCTACCCTTGCCCCCCCTTTTCCAATCGCACTGCTGTTTTGTTCCCCAAACACACCCCCCGCCGCACCTCCTATACATCACGCTACACCCTCACCAGCCTTATCACCCCCATCGTCACCTCCACTTTGCTATGTGCCCCCTGGAACCCTGCTATGCCGCCCCCTGATCTCCCTAGTCCACTGCTCCCGTTCTATCTGACGGTCCATGCGTGCCACCCCCACGTCCGGCCATCGAGACCTCTTTTCCGGTGAATCTTCGAATCCAGTGCCACCCCTGCGCTTGCTCCGTCCGGTGACCGCCATCTCGATCGCCCCAACCCCTCCCGTTCAGCCACCAGCCCATCGTTTCGCGCCTCCATTCAACATTTCTTCCTCCTCCCAGTGTGTTATTTTCTAGTGGTCACCAGCTTTGACCCCTCCATTATATCTTCTTCTTTATGCTGTTTTTTTCATTTCTATTGAGTTTTGTTGTTTTTCTCCATTAGGTATATGTTCTGATTTTGGGGTTTTAACTTCAATTTTTCAGTTTGAATTTATGTTTGCGGGTTGACATTAGGATCTATGTGGTGAAAAAAATAAGCGATTGAAGCTTCGCAACGAGTGTTGGGGCCTTCGACTCCCGAGGTAGGTGGTTCAAAGTTTTAAACATTGTTTAATGAATTCATTGGCCTTCTTAATTAATTTATATTTCTCTTTGAATAATTCTCTTTGGGGTGGATTTGGTTTTCTTTATTTTTCTTTGTGTTGTATTTGTTTAATATCATATTTATTTGGTGTGGTTGCATTCGTTGGATGAGAACATATATTGAGTAAGTCATTGGTGCTCTAATAATATGTGAAGATAGTTTCTCATCTGTGCATGTGGTGTCAATCATGCCTTCTACATTGTGTTTCATGTACTTTTTCATAAGTGAAGGCATTGGGTGTGTTGAGTAGGTTGTTTCTGTGAAAACCTATGTTGAGTTGTCTACTAGTGTTTTATAAAGTCTGCGTCTATTTTGTGAAATTTTGAAAAGTGGTGGTTTATGTTCTGGTGTAGCATTCATATGCATTTTTTCCAAAAAGAGGGTTTGAGTGGACTTTTGGTGTTTAAATCCATGTTTTATCTTCTAAAATTTCTCAATAAAACATCTAGTGTTTTGTTTAATCATAAAAATGTATTTTAACTGTGTGGTTGGGTTATTAATTGTTTGGAAAAAATCCCTCATGGTATCATTGAAGCATTTTGAGGTGACTGTGTTTGTTGACATAATGGGCCTCCTTGTTGTGTTTGTTCACAAAGCAGACCATGATGTATGAGTGTGATGACAAAAGGAGTTTACATGGTAATTTTTTTGGGTTCAAGGGATTCTTTCAACAATAGATTATTGATCAGAAAAACTCAACAATGGAATGGATGATCTTAAGGTGGAACAAAAAGACTAGATACAAGGTGGTGCCGTATTCCAGTGTTTACCAAATTGATGGTCCTAAAAATTAGAAAATGGAGAGATGTGTTTTTGAAAAAGTTAGGTTCATGAAATTTTTGAACGGTGCATGAAAAATATTGGGGAACGCGAAAAATCAGCATGGTGTGTGAAAAACAGTGACGTGCGAGGAAAAATAGCAGCATGCGCGGAAAAACAGCGGCATGCACGTAAAACAGTGGTGTGCGCGAAATATCATCACGGTGCGCGAAAAAGAAACAGGTGCAAAAAATATTAATGTTAGTGAAAAATAAAGGATTTGTGTTTTTCGCACAAGAGGTGTTTCATGATCAGAATTTCAAAACTCGTAATAAACATGAGGTGCGCGAAATATGATATTGCGCGGAATATTTGGTTTTCACGCTCAAAGTGGATTACGTGCTTAAGGAGGGTTTTTTGCACGGGGTCGTTTTTGCCTATAATTATGAAGTGACCCACCTCCATTTAAGAGATTTCAAGACATAGAAAATACCTGAGCTCTGGTGCGCGGAATTTATGTATGCAAGGGAGTTACGCGTAAACTTTAAGTTTGCGCGTAAAGTCTGGTGTTGTTCAAATGGCTAAGGCTGCACGTAAAACAAGTGGCTACACGAAAAAGAAGTTCGTTGCGCATAAAAGAGGTGTTGCATGAAAAGGGGATTTTGTGATAGGTATGAAAATTATGCGCAAGGCAGTGTAGATGTTGAACCTAAAATTTGGAGGTTGCGCGTAAAAGGGGTGTTGCGTGAAAAGTGAACTTCACACAAGGTAAAGGAATTACGCGCAAAGTTCCATAAGAGCTGCGCGTAAAAATTGAAATTTCCCAGTACACCTGGTGCAAAGTGAGATTCATCTACGGATGAATGTCGGATATCAATAGAGCATGTATCAATAGTTAAGGATGAAGATTTTCATTAGAGATAATTAAGAGACCTACAGGTCTATAAACTGTGAGGGGAACTTCTGAAGAAGCAGTGAGCACTCTTCAATTGAGAGAGCAGTGAGCTTTCATTTTGTGAGTGGTTGTAAACCATGATAGATTGTGAGGTTAGTCAGAACTTTTAAACTGTAGTGCGCTTATAGTGGAATTGGTACATCGGAACACTGCCAGTGTATGCTCCTTGGATATAGCCTAGTGAGGGTGAACCAAGTAAAAATTGTTCTGTCATGTTCATGCGTTAAGTTTTATGCATACTCTGCTTTGGGAAGGAGAGAGAAAAGGGGTTTTCTCTAATAAAAAAACAAGATCAAAAGGGGAAATTGTTTAAATCTGTCATACCCTGATTCACCCCCTCAGGATATGTAGCCTTGTGGACCTAACAATTGGTATCAGAGGGAAATGATACTATCTATAATTATCTCTCAACATGAGGTTCCCAATCATAAAGGTATTCCGATATTCTATGAGAAAAATTTTAAGATATGGAAGAATCGGATGAAACACTACTTCTGTTCTTTGGGAATGGATGAGTTTACAACAACAATTCATGGTATAATAGCTGATATTAATAGTGGTGCTTTATTAGAAGCTGAGTGAATATAATTGGATGTTGACGCCAAGGGAATAAATGATTTAGGGGGATCCCTATCCAATGATATATATACCAATGTGATGTCATGCAAAACATCACATGCTATATGGGAAACACTGTTAAATATATATGAAGCAGATACAAAGGTCAGAGAGGAAAAGCTGCCAGTGTTGTGGAAAAAGTATGAAGATCTGAGAATGACCCCGAATGAGTCTATTGATTCATTCTTAGATAGGGTAAATGTTGTAGTGGATGAAAGTTGAGGTCATGGGAAGTTATTGAAGACATAAATATTGTGAAGCGGATATTGAGGAAACTTCCACCTCAGATCAATCTGAACGTTTCGGTTTGGGATGATAAAAACCTAAAATAGTTGACATTGCATAACCTGTATGACACCCTTGTTGCATATGAAATGAGAAATGATGATAATGATGTTTTGGAAAAGGGTAAATCCAAAGAGGTGCCATTCAAGGACATTAAGATGATCACCATTAAAGACTCTTAGGAAGAAGAAGAAACAGATGAGGTGATGTCATTCCTCTCCTCAAAACTTCAAAGAGGAAAATGATTTTTTAGAGAGAAGCTTCCATTTGCTAGTTTTCGATGTGGAAAGGATAGACATCTGGTGGTATGGTTCCCCAAAAAGATCCAATAGGATGATGATGTCGATGAAATAAAAATTCCCAAGAAGAAGTATCTAGTCTATGGGAATGGAAAGAAACAGTTCAAGAATTTTTTTTAAGAATAAGAACCTTCATACAAAATAATATGATAGATCAAACGAGTCTGAGGTTGAAGTGGTTGAATACATAGATAACTGAAAAGATCGTGGAGAAAATGAAATGGTGGTAGTTGTCAATAGTTCTCAGGAGAAGAATGAAACCGAAGGTGATGATGAAGAAGCATAAGTTAAAGGAAGATTAGATATACAAGCTGAGTTAGAGGCAACTCTTGATGAGACAGATGTTTGGAGATCCAGAAAAATGAAATCTAACAAAGTTTTTCGTGATGCCAAACTTTATACGTAGTAGTAGGAAGAAGATAAGTCTTAGTTGATGGAAGAAAATGAGAAACTCAAGTCATCAACATCAGAGAACTCAGAATCAGTTAGTGAGTATAAAATCAAGATTGAAGAACAAAAAAGGGAGACCGATGGCTTAAAAACACAAGGAAAGATCACTCCAAGCGTATCGAAGAGCTTCAAGAGGAAGTTGTCTATCTATGGAGAAAAGTAAATGACCAGAAAGAACCATTGATTCCCAACACATTCTTGGGAATGTCTGTAATTCCGTAGACTAAAAATATGAAAGATGAGTTGACTAGTTTAGTAGGAAGGAAACATCAATTGATCTGAGATGTTAAGGTCAATTAAAGGCATGATGAGAAACAAAAAACTGTGAAAATTTATGTCAGACCACAAGCACCCATCCTGAGATTGATGGTTGATTTGGGCACAAAGCAAAATCAGAATATTCATAGATCCCAAGGAGAAACTCATAGCGTAGATGTAACATGAAGGAATACAACTTATATCAGGTGTTATTATTGTGGAAAAATGGGACATTCATAGTATGTGTGTTTCATAGACAAGAGATATCGAAGGGAATAAGAACAAAGGTGGAATCCAAACAGATAACAGTTCTCTAGAACATATTTATAAGGACACTATTTTTTGGTGCGGAGGATTTGGCCACATGTATAGGTACTGCACTTCGACCATACAGAGGATTTTGCGATAGAAGAATCAAACTATTCGCAAGAAGCATATCAATAAACCAACAGGTGAGTTAAAAATGAAAAATAGATTTGCAGCATTGCACGATGAAGTTGGTCTATCATACTTTGAGAAGGAATAGGAGTCTCAATCCATGCATAGTGTGGAGGAAAAAATATAGACCAAGAAGAAGAAGAATGAGAAGGTTGTGGTGGTAGAAATTTCCCTTAAGGCATCAGATCACTCTGGCGTGTGGATGCTTGATAGTGGTTGCACATCTCACATGACAGGTAATAAGGATCTTGTTACAGGAATAAAATATGAGAAAGAAGAAGTTTCATTTTTGTAAACGATGAAGGACTGAAGATTATTGGCTCAAGAAAGGCTATGATTGGGGTCAAAGAGATGAGATGTGCTGATATCTTAGTAGTATAAGGCCTCAGCCCCAATTTTCTCAGCGTCAATCAATTATGTGACTCGGGACATTATATAAGGTTTACTAAGAAAATGTATACCATAATAGGAAGATACGGGGTAGTGGCTCTACATGGAAAAATAAAAAGGGTAAATCTCTACCTGAAAAGTGGAAAAAAAGATATGTGCTTTTTGTCCAGAGAGGAAAGAAACAAGCTGTGGCATAAATGACATGGTCATCAATGCCAACCATCCCTAGATGATCTGGTAAAATGTGATTCATCAAGAGACTTACATAAGAAATAATGTGATTGTACTCACATGTGTGATGCATTACAACAGGGTAAGATCATCATAAAGACATATAAGAAAAGGAAAATAAGTCAACAAGATTGCTCGAATTGATGCATACTGATTTTTGTGGTCCTATCACAGCAAGAGCAATTGATGGAAAGAGGTACTATGTTTTTTTCATTGTTGACTATAGCATAATGGCATGGTTATTTGTTATTTCTCAAAAGTTAGATCTGTTCAGATGCCTAAAATAGTACCAGAGGGAGTGTGATAGGATTCTTGGAAAAAAAATTGATGCTTCATGCTGACAATAATACGGAATTCAAAAACAGTCATGTGGAAGGATATCTTGAAAAAAATGGTACAATGCATCAATTTTACTCAGTATGAACTCCCCAATAGAATGGAGTGGTTGAATAGATGAATTAGATCATCAACAACATGGCCAGAATGATGCTCATTGAAAATGTCCTACCAGATTTTTTTTGGAAGGAAGCAGTTTTGAAATCGGTCTACATTTCTAACAGGGCTCTGTTGTGTCTGAAAAAAGGAAAGACTATGTACCAAATGTGGTATGGAAAGAATCCAACATTGAAATAATTTCAAATATTTGGAAGTAAGTGATTTATTCTCAATAAGAAAATACATAAGAAATATGAGTCATGAGGATATGAAGGGATATTACTTGTCTACTCAGGAAAAAGTAAGGTATACAAATACTTTTACAAATGGCTGGGAAAAGTAGTTGAGAGAAATGATGTCACTATAGTGTTGAATGAGGAGATCTTTCAACAGAACAATGAAAAATTTCCGGATGAGAGTGATGAGGAAGAAAGCAACACAGGGGGAGAAGAAATGGTTGCCTTGGATTTAGAAGAAGATTCTGATGATGAGAAAGAGGATGAAAAATCTGTATCTGCAAAAAATCAAAGGATTTGAGCTGAAATTGATAGGAAGAATATCATTGGTGATTAGTTACCTCCAGTCCAGACAAGAAGAATGAAATCACTATAGAAGACATCTTTCTTATCTCAGGATGAGCCGAAATGCTCCGCTGATGCAGTTGAAGATGAAAATTGGTTTCATGCAATGAATGAACTGATTGATCAAAGTGAGAAGAATCAGACCTGGGAGATTGTGTCAAGGGTAGAAGAATAGAATGTCATCGGGACTAATTGGGTCTATCATAAAAAGATGAATGAATATGTCATTTTGATTTGAAACAATTCACTACTAGTGTGCAAAGGATACTCCCAGATAGAGGGAATAGATGTTGATGAGTCATTTGTACCTGTTTCATGACTGGAGACAATCACATTATTTCAAGCCATTGCAGTAAAATGAAATTTCAATTTTTTCCAAATGGACATCAAATCCTCATTTTTGAATGGTGTTCTGGAGGTAGAAGTGTATATTGATCAGCCAGATGGTTTTCTCATTCATGAGGATGAGAACATGGTTTACATACTGAATAAGGCGTTGTATGGGATGAAACAAGCACCAAGAACATGGTACTCAAGGCTCGATCAGTACTTAATTAAGCTTGGTTTTTAGTGTGGGGGAGTTGATTACATTCTCTATTTCAACAAAAATAGTAATTAAAGGTTGATGGTCCTTGTTTATGTCGACGACATACTATTTCGTGGATCAAATGATGCTCAGTGAAGTCATTTTTCCGAACTCATGAAAAGTGAGTTCGAAATGGCAATGATTGGAGAGCTAACATTTTTCCATGGTCTATAGGTGACATAATGAAGGAAAGGAACATTTATTTCTCAATAAAAATATTCCAAGGAGGTTCTATGATAATTTGGAATGGTAAATTCCAAGGAGATGAAGGCTCTGGTTGCTACCTGGATGAAACTATCTAAAGATGAGGATGGAAAGGTAGTAAATATCACAGAATATAGGAAAATCATTAGAAGTCTATTATACATAACTACGACAATTCCTCACATTTTTTTCGACAAATTCCAAGAAGAAATATATCATAGTAATACCAAGGAAAGCCACATTCTTGTAGTGAAAAGAATATTTCGGTATATCAAGGGAACAATAGATTTTGGCCTGATATATAGTGACAGATCTAAGTCAGAATTATTGGGATATAATTATGAAAATTGTGCCGGTTCAACAGATTACATGAAATCATTGTCAAGAGGTTCATTCAATCTTGGAGGCTTTTGTGTTTCTTGGATAAGTAAGAAGAATGATTTAATTTCTTTGAGCACCAAAGAAGTATAGTATATTATGGCCACTCAAGATTTCACAATATTATTGTGGATGAAACAGGAGCTTGATGATATGGGTGTTGAAGTGAAGTCTCCGATCAGAATCAAGTGTGATAACTCAAGTGCAACAAATGTTAGCAAAAATCCCTTCCAACACTCAAGGACAAAGCTCATTGAGATAAAGAATCATTTTATCAAGGAGATGGTTGAGTATGGAATCGTGGAGTTGGATTATGTGCATAAGGATATACATAATGAAAACATTCTGACAAAGGCCTTATCCAAGGAAGCTTTTGCGAGGCATTGACTGGTTCTTGGAGTTCAGTCGACTCCCCGCACTTGACAGAGTGTGGATATGGAACCTCACACCTCTCCCTGAGGTATGGTGTGTGTTTTTCCTAATTTTATTATATGCTTTCTCTACTCTGTTGCAACCACAACAGTGTGACCTTTGGGTTGATTGACAAAGGGGGAGGAATAGTGACTCCTCTAGTGGGAGAAACTGTTGATAAGGAAGGGAGAAAATGACTTAGTCAAAGACATAGGGAGATGCTAACATGTGGAGCAGTGAGATAGGGGGGAGAAATGAGATAGGGGATGAGTATTAAATCTGATGATGCTAGAAGTGATCGATCAAGGAATAGTTACCACGATAGCTACAGATTGTGATTAAAGTAAAATAGTGATATTGAGAGCAGGTTTCCAGCGATCCACAATTGGCATCAATTTAGCAATTGTTATCATTATGGGATCAATAGTTGGTGTTAGAAATTTAGTATTTCAATGATGAACTTTTCGTGTGCTCTTGTTTCTCGTGCCGAGCATTGCTCATGTGGGAGTGGAGTATAGGTTAAGTGAATCCCTAAACACTATCAGAATCACAAGAGGCGAATGGTGGTAGTGGATATAAGGATATTTAATGAGGTATCAAGTGAAAAGAATCGTTATGAGATTAGTTTTCAACAAACCCAAAGGGGGATATTGTTGGGAAAAAATCCCTCAAGGTACCATTGAAGCATTTTTTAGGTGATTGTGTTTGTTGAAAAAATGGGCCTCCGTGTTGATTTTGTTCACAAAGAAGACTGTGATGTATGAGTGTGTTGACAAATGGAGTTTACATTGTGATTTTTCGTATTCATGTGATTCTTTCAGCAATCGATTATTGATTGAAAATACTTGAAAAAGGAATGGACGATCTGGAAGAGGCAAAAAAAGTGAAGATTCAAGGTGGTACCGTGCGCGGAAAAATAGTGGTGTGAGCGCAAAATAGTGGAATGCGTGAAATATTAGTGTGGTGCATGAAAAAGAAACCAGTCCACGAAGTATTTGTGTTCACATGAAAGAATGGATTGGTGTTTTTTGTGCAAGAGGTGTTTCATGATCAGAAGATAAAAAATTGGCAAAGCCATGAGGTGCATGAAATATGGTGTTGTGTGGTGGATTTGGTTTTCACGATCAAAGTGGATTACACCCTTAAGGAGGGTTTTTCGAGCGAGGTCGTTTTTTCCTATAAATATGATGTTACCCACCTACATTCAAGACAGTTCATGTCATAGAAATCACCCAAGATCTAGTGTGCGAAATTGATGTTCGCAAGGGAGTTGCGCGTAGAAACTATGTTTGTGCATAATGTCTGGTGATACATGAAATGATAAGTCTGCACGTAAAACCAGTTGCTATGTGAAAAAGAAGTCAGTTGCGCATAAAAGAGGTGTTGCACAAAAAGTAGTTTTAATTCCATGAAGGAAAATTACGTGCAAGGCAGTGTAAAGGCTGTACGTAAATTTTTGAGATTGCGCATAAAAGGGGTGTTGCGCAAATAAGTGAATATCGTGCAAGGAAAAGGAATTTTGCACAAGTTGTCTTAAGGGTTGTGCGTAAAATTATAGTTGACCGGTTCATCCAGTTCATAGTGAGATTCATCTACAGATGAATGTTGGATGTCAATAGAGCATCTATTTATTAGAGATAATGGAGAGAACTACTGGTTGATAAACAGTGATTGGTACTTTTGAAGTAGTAGTGAGCACACTTCAATTGAGAGAACAATGAGCTTTCATTTTGTGAGTGGTTGTAAACCATGAGGGATAGTGAGTCCGCTCTGAACTTGTAAACAATAGTTTTCTTATAGTGGAATTGGTACATTGGCACACTGACGATGTATGCTCCTTGGAAGTATCCTATTGAGGGTGAACCAAGTAAAAACTATTGTGTCCTATGCATGCTTTAATTTTTATTGATAGTATACATCGGGAAGGAGAGAGATAAGAGGGTTTTGTATAACATCAAAACAAGATCCAAAGGGGAATTTGTTTTAATATGTCATACGATGATTCACCCCCCTTCTCTGGGTATCTAGCTTAGTGGACCAAATATTAATTTATGTAAGTGGTGCAGGTAGTGTTCTCTATATGGAGTTGGGTGTGTTTGATCAGGGAGGAGGGATGAGTTGTTTATTTTGTGATAAGCCATGTTATGATTCTTCATATTGATTTTTTGACAAATAATTTAATATTTTTTCTTAAATAATTATTAACAATGTAGAAATTTTTTTAATTGAGTTGGGTAAAGTCTTTTGGTGTGTGTACTATTTCAAATGGATTTTTGTTTGTGTGAAAGTATGGAGTTGTGTTAAGGTAACACCCTGTCTATTTTTTCATTTGAGTTTGACATGAAATGTGAAATTGGTACATCTTGAGCACAAAGGGGGAAGCCTGGGTACTTTTTGGGTGGACTAGATCTAGCACGCTAGTGATACAGAAGCGACTCTGTCCTTGTTTCACATAGCTAGTTTGATGATTAGAACACTAACTACACATTTAATGATGATTGGAGACCACTAGGTTATGAATGTGTTTCCCTACTATTGGCTCATTCTTGAGAATATATTTAGTTGTGGTTCGTATACTACTATTCACCGAGACATGATGTTCTAGGGTCCCATTCCTTTTGATAGTACATATAGGGACTCTCCCCCGTTTGGTGCTCTTGGACTACTATACACTCACCATCGGCATATAGTGTAGAATTTGTGTTCTCTTGAAAGTTTGAGTTTTCTTAACTGCAATAGTGTTTTATTTTTATTTTTTTATTTTGTTATTATTTAAGTGGTTTTCATTGAAAGTGCTTTCTTTATAGAAACTGTATTTTTAATGTTTTTCATGCATTGGTGTCCTTTATTTTGTTAATCCTGCAAATGTATTTTTAATTTAATGATTACACATGGAACCTTTTTGTTGGGTGACGTCCTACTGGGCTCTTTGCTCACACCCTACACACACCATTGGGTGTATGTAGACATTGTTTCTTGTGTTTCACAGGTTGTGACATCGTGCTCAGCGACGTTGGTTTTGGATGGAAATGGTCTTCTTGTGCTGGTTGGTGTTTGTGGCATGTGGATGTTGCGCCTCTCTTTTTTCTTGGAGGATTGAATTAGAGTTTTAGTTTCTTCTGTTGTCGATTATTTTTGGATTCTCATTCAAGTTGTAAACCTCTAAATTTGTTTTTAGTTTAAGGACCCGTTTGGTTTTCTATTTTCGGTTTCAGTTAATTCATCTTATCATTGGTTTTTTGTTTAATATTATAGGTACATTATTCCCATGTGTTAGTTTTTGATACCCAGGTACTTGTGCCAGCCCGTGGGTATTACGAACACCCTTCGAGCCTTGTCACAGATCGGGTCGGGTGCTAGGTCGGATTGGGACCCGGCCTGGTTCGTGACAAAATGGTATCAGAAGTGGTTTTCTCTTATGGGGCGTGTTCATTTGGGATAGAGTTAATTTAGTCCAAAGTTATGTTTGTGGGAACTCGACATTCTTGTTACGAGCATAGTGTCTGGACAACACACCTCATGGAGGGATAGAGTTACCGAGGTAAGTTGAAGTCTGTTGAGTCTTTGGTCCTCATGATTAGTCATGTTTAGGGGAAATTGAAAGGTAGTATGGTCAGTGGTCCTAGTGAGCATGCAGGGTCTTGCAAGCCATGCGAAGGTCGGGACTCTATCCTAGAAAACCCTCTGTGGTGGTGGCCTGACTAGCGTGTGGTCGCCAACCATATGTTCTAGTCAACCGATGAAACTAGTTTTCTTCTGCACCATTCCTCGTTTCATTGTTTTGGAATTGGGGAAAGTTGGTTTATATGTAAAAATGATTTGGTATTGGAAAATGTTTTTAATTGAAGCCCTTTAAAAAGGGAATAATCTATGATGTTTGATAGGTGTGGGTTGAATGTTTTGGTTTTGAAAAATGGAAATTTTTGGTTTTTATCCTTGGTGTTCTCGTGGGAAACCACATGCATTAGTGTATATGGAAAGATAAATGGTCAATGGAATGAGTTGATGAATTCTAGGATGGATATGAAGTGGGTTCTGGTGTGGAACGAGAACATGCATGTGTGAGGCCCATGGGACATCATTGGTGTTTGTGCAACCCACCAGCATCGTTTATCTTCAAAAAGTTTTGTTAAATAAAAATTCAGTGTGTTAAAAACTGGGTATTGTGTGGTGTGTCCTTGTGTTTTGGAAATGTCGGATGTGAGGCTCTTTGAGCCGAGGATCCCTTTTAACTATTTTTTGTCTTGAGAATGAATTTTTATTTATAAGTTGTTGTGAAAGCATGTGGTTAGTGAATACTTTTGAAAATAACTTCAGAAATTACTTACAGTGGTACCCACTGAAAGGGTAGTGTTTTCTTGTGGTATGTCTTGGCCATTGGACCAGTTTGACTGGGTGCATGGTTTTCTTTATTAACTAGTGTACGCCCCCATAAAGCATTAATATGCGATTGAAGTGCGGCCAAAGGTAATTCTCCGTTGGCCAACCCTCTAGTTGATTAAAGTGGAGACTCTCCCTTTTTAGTGATAGTGCTATGTTTTTCCCTTATCATTTTCGGTTAAGCGGATCCTATCACAGCGGGATGACATAAATGAGAGGAGTTGAAAGGATATTTGTTCTATTTGAGTGTTCTTAGTTTTCAAGTATGATATCTGACATCGTTTCATCTGAAGGTTCCCTTGGAAGCAGTGAATGGAATTCTAGTTGGGAAGGGTGAAGGCAGTTCAAAATTATCTGCACTGAACAATGACTTGAAAGGTTTGTACTGATCACATCAGCTGCAAGGGTCATGTTAGGTGATGTCTTGCAATAAGAGTTTTCATTGAAGTGTAATGGTGGACATCATGAAACCCTTCAAAAATCCATGTTTTTTAAGGAGTGCATCCTCCTCTTAGGGAGTTATAATATTTCTGTTCAAAGGGGAATGTTTTTCATGCATCTTCCCTTCCAATGTTTCATGGTTATGGTGAAAAAGAGATGAATGTGCATCTAAACCTATGTTTTGGTGGATGTTCCATGAGGGAGTAGTTGTATGTAGTGATGCATTGTGTTTACTAGTGTTTTCTTGGTTACTCTGTGGTTGTGTGTGACACAAAAAGGGGAAGCTCAATTCAAGAGTCTTCCACGCCTGACTGCGAGGCAGGAGATTCTTCAAACATTAGGGCTCTAACCATAGGCCTCAAAGTGATTTTGGCACATGGTCAGGATCTCTGGGAGAGTATGGGACCCCAACCTCATTTCTGTCATCAGTATGGAAGATGAAAGTGGTTTAAATTGTATCCTATGGTTCTGTTTTGAACAACCCATTTGGGTGCGCAGGGTTTCTCGTGGCTAGGAGGAAGCATGGTCATCTCATACCATAATGTCCTGGGGGTTGAATCCCATCAGGTGTAATTATTTTAGTTGACCTTATGGGGAATGTTGGATTAATCATTCTCAAATTTAAATGATTCCAATCCAGGGATTTGGAGATGTTAGTCTATATCTGGCCGTGGTTTTGACGCCAGGTAGTGGGAACCAACCCTCGTCGCCCCTTATGGTGCTGTTCATGGTCCCCGTCAGAAAATTTCTAATGTTTTCTATCTACTGTCAGTTCCAATGGAGAGAAGACACACATTGGATCTCACCCGAATGTCTCTGGAATGAATCGATGTTGGTCTTTTCCTTAATGATGGGGAGTCAGCTCGGACCTCCCCGTGTAAGTTTTCCATTCTCGTCATGGGCATTGGTAGGTTATTAATGGTGGGGAGCCCTTCAGTCTTTCCAAATGTTGGCCTTTTGGTCATGTTACATTATGTGACTTGGCAGTAGGTTATGAGAGTGTTCTCGGGATATTTTTTGATCTTGTTTGTTCCTTCCAAACAAACATTGGGGTTTTCGTTCTATGGAACTTGAGGTGTATCGGTTTTTGAGGTTGGCTTCCATGGGTGCGAGGGTTCCTTTCCTTGGTTGGTCAACTGGAGGTGTTATAGTTATTTCAGGTGAGCGACACATACAAGAATGTTTTTTTTGTGTTTCTTGAAGTTTCCTTTGGAGTAAATTTCTCTGAGAATAGTGTGTTTGCCTATTTTGCCTTTTTTTGTAGGGACCCTTTTTGAGATCCAAAGTGTTATCGATTGCTACTTTGGAGTTCAGCCTTAGGTGTGGCTTTCTGGGGATGGAAATCACTATTGTGGGGAGAATTGTCCCACCCGTCGTGTTTAAATTATTTATTTTATTATTTTTATTGGGCATCGGGTAGTTTGGGTCGAGACCTAAACTAAAATTTCAGAGTTATTTTTTAAAAATAGAATGTTTTGGCCTTGACTGTGTCCATTGCACCATGGTCGAGGGTTCATGGCATCACCTGGGTCGTTGCGCGGCGTCGCCCGGTTCACCGCAGGCCCGGCTCGATGGTCAATTAATCAAATAAAATGGAATATTAATAAATCAAAAAAATTAATTTTATGATGATATAAAAATAAAATTAAATAAGTTTTTTTAGATGATAATAAAAATAACATTATTCATGGACATTATTATTATTATTATCAAAATAGAAAAAATAGTTTATTTTTAATATAGTACAATCAATCGAGTTTTATTATATATTTTTTTATTCTCATCATTATTCATATTTTAGTTGATAATAATAATTATAATTATTATTATGAGTATTTTGTGTTTTGCATCACCGAATGCACGAGCAGGGCACGGTTCAGAGATAGTGTGGTCAGCCCGAATTGGAAAATGAGTTAAAACATAACAGGATAATGAAATAATAATGTATAATGAAATAGAAATAAAATGAAAATTATAAGTTAAATTAACATTAATAAATTACTTTAATGACAATAATAATATTATTATTATTATTTGAGGACATTAATAATTATTATTGAGTCTTATTATTATAATAAATATTATTGATTATGATTAAGTTATTTAATTTATTATCAATACATTTTCTTTACTTTATTAGTTATATTATTATTACTTTTATTATTTTTGTGTTTTCTTATTATCTTGTTTGTTTTTATTTGTTATTATTTTTATTTTACTTCCATTTGGATTGCGTCTCCTCCCCCTTTCTCACCATTTCTCATTGCGTTTTTTCCCCTGGGAACCCTGTCACGCCTCCTGCTACCCTTGCCCTCCATTTCCAGTCACGTTGATGTTTTGTTCCCCAAACACACGCCCCGCCACACCTCCTATGAATTACGCTACACCCTCACCATCCCGCTCTCCCCCATCCTCCCCTCCACTTTGCACCATGCCCCTAGAAATATAAGGCCCTAGCCTTAAACCTTACTTAATCTTGATTTATTAAAAGATTACACATTGAGGATCTTTTCATGTTTTGAGTTTTAGACAATTAGATCATAAATCTTGCATTACATTCCACATTTAAACAAAGTGGTTACATAAAAGATAGTATTCATTTTTTTCCATCAACGGAAACATATTTAAAAAATAAAGCATGGATTATTTCTTAACACTTCCTTGAAACTTTCATCATATCATGTACCTTTCCCTTGACCTATGAAAAAAATTTCAAAAAAACTTGGATTGAGCATAAAAATCTCAATAAGGGTTATAAAAAAAATATGGAAAGGAAACATGAGTTCATATATACATAAGAATGAATTCATACATTACCCATAAAACATAGGCATATCAAATCATGAATAAATCATAGAAATCATAAGACATAATGGTAACTTGAGGCATTCATAACATTCATACGTAGGGAGTAACCCTCTTGGTTACGTTTGGAATACCGACCACAGTATATTCCCTAAATCTCTTCGGAGAAACCTTAACGTTTCACTCCTTCGCATTACCCAATGCATTGGAGAACTATATTGGGCTCACCCGCCCTTAGTTTATCACGGAACCACCCATCTTCATAACAATGCCCAAGAACCATAACATAATTGTACCACATAATACCTGCATAAAGGAAACATAACATTTCCACATTTCAATCACAAGATATCAATAAAGCACATTGATATAAAAAACCTTATGAAAACCATTACCAATACCAAAATAAAAGAAAAGTAAAACATGGTATTTATTTTTCTTTTAAAAAGAAGTTATGGCTTGTAGAGGAAGCCAGAACTCAAATAATGGTCACGGCGGCGGAGAAGTCGTTGTCGCCGCATACGTATGACAAAAACATTCCCTTTTGTCGTTCAGTAAACGCCTAGTATAAAGAAGATTCCTTCTGGTTAAACGTAAAAGTTAAAGGGGTTTACACACCGTATAAAATATAAGTTGTGTATAAAACAAAATATGCCTCAATGAAAGGATATTGAGACAAAGTCCCATACAAAGATAGTATCCTTGGATTAAGGATAAATCAGTTACATAATTATGTGTGACAAACGAATACACGAAATATAAGTGGGTATTAAGTGTAATACAATCAGAGGAAATTCACACATAATCACAGAACGACATATTCAAGGAGTACAAGTTTAACCCAAAGAATCAAAATTGGGTTAAGAAGTTTCCTTGCAAATATTCAACAGCCTAATGGCGTCACTTTAAAATTCAGAAATAGAGTTGATGAGAGATAAAAAGGTTATCTCATAACATGATCATAAAATTTACATCAATAATTATATATAAGAACATATACCAACATAATAGTATGATAATTAAAAGACATAACCACAAGAATTCTTTTAAAAAGAGGAGGGTGAAAGGTTCCCTTAACGACTTGGGTATCTTTCGAAACATATGCCCCATGAAAGAAGGACAATACAACATTGATGTAAAAACTCATAAATGAAATTATATTAAACAATGAGTAAAATAATGGGTGGTACATACACCACTCAAAGTAAATTGTGGAAAATGTAGCATAAATCTCACGGGAATAAAAGTGAGATGAAAAATCCCTTATGAAAACTCAGCAGCCTAATGGCGCCACTTAAAACTTACAAAAATGGATTGATGAGATCAAATAGGGTCTCTCATCATATTAACATAATGTTTACAGAAATAGGAATATAAAAGAAAATCCCCCAGCATAACAAAGATGAGCTTAAAAGAAGTTACATAAAGGAGAGTACTTAAAAAGAAAGAGAGTGGTTAGATGTCTTACAAAAATTCGGCAGCCTAATGACGCCACTCAAAACTTAGAAAATGGATTGATGAGAGAGAATAGGGTATCTCATCATATAAACATAAAAATTAAAGTTAGTGTAATATAAAATAACATCCCAATAAAAATAAATATTAGCTTTAAAAGGAATGACATAAAAGAGTTTACTTAAAAAGAGAGGAGTAGGATCTCTTACCTCAAGTCCGACTTGTCTTGTTCGATTCTTTATATTCCTGAATAATAAACTTTGGTCAATTTATAATTTTATAGGGACCTAATTTAATTATTATTATTCAGTTAATATCACATATTATAATGTTATAATAATATTTTAATAATGATAGTTCATATCAGACGTTTTTGCCGATGTTTGGTACATGAGTCAAAAATGAACTTTTTTGAAAAATGATTGTCCATGTAGTTATAAGTAAATAATTTCAAGAATAGTATTAATGATTAAAATATAATATATATCCAGTAAATATTCATTTTATACTATTCTGTATCATTTGGAGATAAAAAACGAAAAGCACCGTTCATGGAGACGGTAGGCCGTACGTACGCATGAACGCTACAGTCATTTCTTATTTGTCATATTAATGGAATTAAAAATTACATATATATATATATATATAATAATTATAGTATAATATATATGTTATATAGGTCACATATGTTCATTAATTTCATTCTTTATACATTCCATGTACTGCTTGTACGAGTCACATCACTTGAGGGGGCGGTAGTCCACACTTCCTCATATGAAATTATCGCATTTACACAACATGAAAAGAATAATGGTATGGTTTCAATATAAAATAAAGAAGAATATAGTAAACATAAATACCATATATATCATATATAAAATACAGTGACATCATAATGGACACCTTTAAAGGTGTTAAAAGAATATTTAACAATCATCGTTTCGTGAGGCAGAAAATCGCCAACCACAGAAACAATATGTTCTTTAACCATTAGATGAAGGTGTTTGTAAGTGTAGCTCGAATACGTCTTATAAAAAATCCTATTATATTTAATATACTTTATTTGTTACAAAGGAAATTAATAAAAAGAGTTTAGGGGGTTGGATAAGCAAAATAAAACAGAAGGACTCAAGTGAAGACATTACCTTAAAATCGGGTAACTCTCTTTGGTTTGAGCTAAAAGGCTTCCTTGGGAAAACATCTTCCCAAAGTGAGGATTCAAGGAGTTATATAGGGATGTGGAGAGGCAAAATGGGCAGGGGTTGGCCGAGCCAAAGGCTTTGGAAGTGTGGGTAAGGAGGTATAGGTGGGGGCCTTTTATAAGAGGAGGGGAGGGGCACTCATGGAAAGTAAGGTAATGTTACTTTATTTTAGAATGTGTTTAGGATTTTAATGGTCCCACATTGACGTGTTTCGAGGATAAGGTGATAAGGGTTCAAAATTCACCCATCCAATAGGTTGTTTGGCATGTGTAGGTCTTATATTTTACATTATCTTTCCATTTTATTTAAATCGTTAAATAATGAGGTCATCGTTGCATCATCATAATGTCATAAATAAATTAATTTATTTAATATCTAAAAATTATAAAAAAATACTATGATGTAGGATATCTTTTTATATTTCCAATTAATATTTATAGTCAAAAATATGACTTGTATAACCCCGTGTAAAAAATTTTGTAGTAAAACAACTCATGTTTGTGTCATTTTAATTTTTACATTAAATAAAAAGGTATTTATGTCATTTTCTAACCAAAGTGGCTCCATGGGGTCCCCAAGTTGACCCATGGATTTTCGTGGTCGTCCATGACTCATCCTATGAGGGTAGTACATGTGTCTAGGTCATTTAATTTTATTAAAACATTATTCATACCTTAAACTACACTAATTACCTCTAATTGCGATTAAATACTTAATAAGTTACTATTCACCAAAAAATTATTCTATTCCCATTGAACCACATTTTAATTCTTAATGACAACCATGTATGTCGGATTTTTGATATTCAAAACAAAAAGGTGCCAAAATTTCATTTAAACGGAAAATCAGTTTTTATAAGTACCACTTAGTGGTTTCACTATTCATCAAAAATCGATGTTTTTCAGAAAATTACCAAAAATTCACCCGAATCTATATTTGATATTCCGAATTCAAAAATGATGTCTATTTTACAAAATTCAAAACATATAAGTTGCATTTATTAATTTAATAATTAATTCCCACTGTCAAAACAAATAGCGTATTTTTATGAAGAAAAATGTATCAAAAGATTGACACTAGTTTAACTCCGATTTCAAAGTGAAATTAACTCCAACGACCACTATTGGATTAATTGGTAAAAATATATTCTAATTTCACTTTAAAACCAATATAAAAGATAATATAATCATAAAAATATATTATAATAAATAGATCTTTTGAATTAAAATACAACATTTTTCACTATTCATTAAAAATTGAACTTTTTCGGAAAAATACCAAAAATTTACACAAAGTAAATTTTGATGTCCTGATTCTAAAGAAGAATTTTATTTTGTCAAATATAACACATAAAATTGTCAAAAAGTGGATTTAAAAGAGGTTCTCCATCGAAAGGCTATTAATCGACCTTTTAAAGAATATTGGAATGTTTACACTTAAAATTGGATTCATTCACATTTTTAATCCTATAACATTTATTGTAAAGAGTAAAAATATTTGACAATCATATATAATAATTTTTAAGTTAGTTCTATTCATTCCAACCATTACCACGGCTAGGCGTTAACTACCATTTAAAATAATATTATTTTATTATTAGAGTGCAACGCATGATTCCCAAGAAACTCATTGTTGCGTATTGGGTACGCCATCATGCATAGCGTCCCCTTTAAAGTAATATTAATATTTTATTCACAAATATGGATAAATATTAAAATTTCATATTATTTATTTACCTGGGGTGTTACATCCTTCCCCCCTTTTGGGAATCACGTCCTCGCCATTTCAAAATTGGGCTCAGAAACTCCATTGAAAGTCCCACATCAGAAAAAGAGTCGGTAAAACAATCACTTTAAAATAAAGAAAGAGAAGTACAGCGGTCACCCGAGTTACCCCATACTAGGATTCCATGTAGGAAAACATGGACATAGAGGAGAAAACATAGGGCCATTTTTTGATGGAGAGTGATAGAAACATGTTTATGAGAAAGATAACCACAAGAAAATCACAAACTTATGATGGGTTAAATTGTATTCGATTCCCCAGTAGGAAATGTTAATAGACAAAATTTTTGTTTTATGTTTCTTTTTATTGGGGAATTTATTCATAAGGAAACATAATCTCTTTTCATGTTTACTTTCAACTTTTATTATATTTCTTACACAAACTCATATTTTCTCCAAAAGATGAGTATTTAGGAAGACTTGTTCACATTAAGAGTACCATAATCAACTTATAGAGAATCACCTAATCCACAGAAGATAACTATATATTTCCCATGTCTTTATACTTTAACCAAAACCAAAACTAAAAACGTTAGTAAAAGATTAGATAATGCCCAAAAAGGATAATCCTTTAAAAAAACAAATCTATTCTTAATCTCCAAAATTTATCAAACAATACCCAAATTTCAACAAAGACCATTCAATAAACAAATTGTCCATAAAATACTTCAAATTAAACCAAATTAATATTGAAACCCAAATATTTGAAGGATTTAGTCACATACTCATCCAAGGTACAAATTAACACTTATCTCTAAATAACATAAGGTACTATTAATGTATCATATTGAAAAGTAATTAACCTAATCACATATCCTCCATGATAGGTTATTAAATTTCCATAGATAACCCAAAATCAACTTAATCTTAATTCATAAAATCATCTAACTAAAAATAATCATTCAAAATAACCAGGAACTTCACGTAGTCCAGTGGTAGGCGATAAATACCAGTCGCACTTTGGTTGTGGGTTCGATTCTCGCAGCTTTGTCCGACACGATGGGTTGTCACACGGTCTGCGTGTTGTACTTTTTATAAAACTCCAAAATAACCCTAACATGTTTTATCCTCAATAGTTTCCTTATACCTCTCATTTTCATCCAAATTTGTTACGATCTCAACATCTTAATTCTTGATGTCTTATTTCACCACCATAAGATAAAATAAAACGATTCCCAAAATGAATAACATCATACCTTGATCATGGAATCCACTTGGTTTCATCGTCATCTTGCTCATGTTGGTAGATGTCCCATGAATTACAACAATGATTTATAGATCTTTCAAAATCATTTGCTTCCTCCATCCAAATACACCTTGTACAACATGGGTCCTATGGGTGTTCAAAGAAAAACAGTTTTGGAAAATAATCATGTATGACAAATATTTCCAAAATATCTGATAAAACATGATTTCTATAAAATTTTCGGACATAATTTGAGTTGAAACTTTATATTATTGGTCCTTTTAAAATACCATAAGTATGTGCTGAGAGACTATATTTTAAAAGAAAATATAAATAGGTTGCGCAAGGGTCTCTTTCCTCGTCACCATTTTTAAAATCATAATATGCTTCAAATTCTTGTGATAAGGTAAAATATTTGAAAATACCTTGATAATATTTACCTTTCTTGAAAATATGATAAGATTGTGAAAATAGTATTTGTCTAAAAACAACCCATGATCCACGATGATAACGAGGTATAGTGGAGGTGTTTGATATATCAAAAAACTGCTTGCAAGTGAGTTGTATGCTAGAAAAAGTTTCACAATCATCCAAACATGACTTTGCAATAATTATTGAAAGCATGTCATCAAGAAGAGATAGGAATGTCGTTTGATATCCTTCTCCTTCCATTCGTAACTGACTTTACATGTCCGGAAAAAAAAGTTTTAAAATAAGGATTTAACTGAAATAATAGATATAGGGACTAACCATGTGTCTAAAAAACTCCAAATCCCTAAAGTTGTCTAAACCGACCTCTGATACCAACTATAAGGCCCCAGACTTAAACCTTACTTAATCTTGAGTTATTACAATATTAGACATTGAGGATCTTTTCAGGTTTAGTGTTTTAGAGAATTAGATCATAAAACTTGCATTACATTCCACATTTAAACAAAGTGGTTACACAAAAGATAGTATTCAATATTTTCCATCAACGGAAACATATTTAAAAAATAAATCATGGATTCTTTCTTGACACTTCCTTGACACTATCATCATATCATGTACCATTCCCTTGACCTGTGAAAAACATTTCAAAGAAAACTTGGGATGAGCATAAAAAGCTCAGTAAGGGTTATAAAAAAATATGGAAAGGAAACATGAGTTCATATATTCATAAGAATGAATTCATACATTACCCATAAAACATAGGCATATCAAATTATGAATAAATTATAGAAATCATAAGACATAAAGGTAACTTGAGGCATTCATAACATTCTTACGTAGGGAGTAACCCTCTTGGTTTCGTTTGGAATACCCACCACAGTATATTCCCTAAATCTATTTGAAGAAACCTTAACGTTTCACTCCTTCGCGTTACCCAGTGCATTGGAGAGCTTTATCAGGCTCACCGGCCCTTAATTTATCACGGAACCACTCGTCTTCATAACAATTCCCACAAACCATAACATAATTGTACCACATAATACATGCATAATGGAAACATAACATTTCCACATTTCAATCACAAGATATCAATAAAACACATTGATATAAAAAACCTTATGAAAACCATTTTCAATACCAAAATAATAGAAAATTAATACATGGTATTTATTTTTCTTTTAAAAAGAAGGTATGGCTTGTAGAGGAAGTCGAAACTCAAATAACGGTCACGGCGGCAGAGAAGTCGTTGTCGCCACATACGTATGAAAAAAACATTCCCTTTTGTCGTTTAGTAAACACTTCGTATAAAGAAGATTCCTTTTGGTTAAACGTAAATGTAAAAGGGGTTTACACACCATATAAAAGAAAGTTGTGTATAAAACAAAATATGCCTCAATGAAAGGAGATTGAGATGAAGTCCCATACAAAGACGGTATCCTTCGATTAAGGATAAATCAGTTACATAATTATGTGTGACAGACGAATACACGAAATATAAGTGGGTATTAAGTGTAATACAATCAGAGGAAATTCACACATAATCATAGAACGACATATTCATGGAGTACAAGTTTAACCCAAATAATCAAAATTGGGTTCAGAAGTTCCCTTGAAAAAATTCGACAGCCTAACGGCGTCACGTCAAAATTCAGAAAAAGAGTTTATGAGAGATAAAAAGGGTATCTCATCACTTGGTCATAAAATTTACATCAATAAGGATATATAAGAACATATCCCAACATAATAGTATGAGAATTAAAAGACATCACCAAAAGAAGTATTTTAAAAAGAGGAGGGTGAAAGGTTCCCTTACCGACAAGGGTATCTTTCGAAACATATGCCCCGTGAAAGAAAGACAATAAACAATTGATGTGAATAATCATAAATGAAATTATATTACACAATGAGTAAAATAATGGGTAGTACATACACGACTCAAAGGAAATTGTGGCAAATTTAGCATAAATATCATGAGAATAAAAGTGAGATGAAAAATCCCTTACGAAAACTCGGCAGCCTACCGGCGCCACTTAAAACTTACAAAAATGGGTTGATGAGATCAAATAGGGTCTCTGATCATATTAACATAAAGTTTAAAGAAAGTGGAATATAAAAGAACATCCCCCAACATAACAAAGAGGATCTTAAAAGAAGTGACATAAATGAGAGTACTTAAAAAGAAGGAGAGAGGTTAGATCTCTTACAAAAATTCGGCAGCCTAACGACGCCACTCAAAACATCCAAAATGGATTGATGAGAGAGAATAGGGTCTCTAATAATATGAACATAAAAATTAATGTAAGAGTAATATAAAACAACATCCCAATAATATGAATGATGAGCTTTAAAAGGAATGACATAAAAGAGTGTGCTTAGAAAGAAAGAGATGAGTAGGATCCCTTACCTCAAGTCCGACTTGTCTTCTTCGTTTCTCTATATTCCTGAATAATAAACTTTGGTCAATTTATAATTTCCTAAGGACCTTATTTAAATATTTTTATTCAGTTCATATCAAATATTATAATGTTATAATAATAGTTTAATAATGTTATTTCATATCAGACGTTTTTTCTGATGTTTGGTACATGAGTCAAAAATGAACTTGTTTGAAAAATGATTGACCATGTAGTCATAAGTAAATAATTTACAGAATATTATTAATGATTAAAATGTCATATATATCCACTTCATATTCAATTTATACTATTCCATATCATTTTTAGATAAAAAATGAAAAGCACAGTTCATGGAGACGGTAGGCCGTACGTACGCATGAACGCTACTTTCATTTTTTTCTTTGTCATATGAATGGAATTAAAAATAAATGATATATATATATTATAATTACCATATAATATATATGTTATATATGTCACATATGTTCATTAATTTCATTCTTTATACATTCCATGTATTGCATTTACGAGTCACATCACTTGAGGGGGCGGTAGTCCACACTTCCTCATATGAACTTATCGCATTTACACAACATGAAAAGAATAAAGGTGTGGTTTAAATATAAAATACAGAAGAATATAGTAAACATAAATACAACATATATCATATATAAAATACAGTGACATCATAATGGCCACCTTTAAAGGTGTTAAAAGAATATTGAACAATCATCGTTTCGTGAGGCAGAAAATCGCCAACCACAGAAACAGTATGTCCATTAACCATTAGACGAATGTTTGTGTAAGTGTAGCTCCTATACATATTATAATAACATCCTAGTATATTGAAGATACTATATTTTTTACAAAAGAAATGAATAAAATGAGTTTAGGGGGTTGGAGAAGCAAAATAAAACAAAAGGACTCAAGTGAAGACATTACCTTAAAATCAGGTAACTCCTTTTGGTTTGAGATAAAATCCTTCCTTGGGAAGACTTCTGCCCAACGTGAGGCTTAAAGGAGTTATAGAGGGATGTGGAGAGACAAAATTGGCAGAGGTTGGCAGATCCAAAGTCATTGTAAGTGTGGGTAAGGAGGTAGAGTTTGGAGCCTTTTATAAGAGGAGGGGAGGGGTACTCTTGGAAAGTAAGGTAATGATACATTATTTTTGAATGCGTTTCGGATTTTAATGGTCCCAAATTGATTTTTTTCTAGGATAAGGTGATAATGGTTCTAGGTCCACCCATACAATAGGTTTTGGACATGTAGGTCTTATATTTTACATTATCTTTCCATTTTATTTAAATAATTAAATAATGAGGTCATCGCTGCATCATCATGATGTCATAAATAATTTAATTTATTTAATGTATAAAAATTATAAAAAACTACTATGATGTTTGAAATATTTTTAGATTTCCAATTAATATTTATAGTTAAAAATATGACTTGTATAACCCCATGTAATAATTGTTTTAGTAAAAGAACTCATGTTTGTGTCATTTTAATTTTAACATTAAATAAAAAAGTATTTATGTCATTTTCCAACCAAAGTGGCTCCATGGGGTCCCCAAGTTGACCCATGGATTGTCATGGTCGGACATGACTAATCCAATGAGGGTAGGACACGTGTCTAGGTCATTTCATTTTATTAAAACATTATTCTTACCTTAAACTACACTAATTACCTCTAATCACGATTAAAAACATAATAAGTTACAATTCACCAAAAAATTATTCTAATCCCATTGAACCAAATTTTACTTCTTAATGAAAACCATGTATGTAGGATTTTTGAAATTCAAAACACAGAGGTGGAAAATTTTCATTTAAACAGAAAATCAGTTTTTATAAGTACCACTTAGTGGTTTCACTATTCATCAAAAATTGAAGTTTTTCAGAAAATTACCAAAAATTCACCTGAAGCTATATTTGATATTCCGAATTCAAAAATGATTTATATTTTAAAAAATTCATAACATATAAGTTGCATTAATTAATTTAATAATTAATTCCCACTGTCAAAACAAATAGCATGTTTTTATGAAACAAAATCTATCAAAAGATTGACACTAGTTTAAGTTCAATTTCAATGTGAAATTAATTCCAATGACCACTATTGGATTAAATGGTAAAAATATATTCTATTTTCACTTTAAAACCAATTCAAAAGATAATCTATTCATATAAATAAATTAGATTAAAAAGAGGTTTTGAATTAAAATACAACATTTTTCACTATTCCTTAAAAATTGAAATTTTTCAGAAAAATACCAAAAATTTACACAAAGTAAATATTGATGTCCCGATTCTAAAGAATAATTTTATTTTGTCAAATATAACACATAAAATTGTCAAAAAGTGGATTTAAAAGAGGTTCTCTATCAAAAGGCGGTTAATCGACCTTTTAAAGAATATTGGAATTTTTACACTTAAAATTGGATTCATTTGATTTTTTAATCCTATATCATTTATTGTAAAGAGAAAAAATATTTTACAAACATATATAATAATTTTTTAGTTATTTCTGTTCATTCCCGCCATTACCACGGCTAGGCGTTAACTACCATTTAAAATAATATTATTTTATTATTAGGGTGCAACGCAAGATTCCCAAGAAACTCATTGTTGCGTATTGGGTACGCCATCGTGCATTGTGTCCCCTTTAAAGTAATATTATTATTTCTTAAAAAATATGGATAAATATGAAACTTTCATATTCATTATTTACCTGGGGTGTTACAAGAACCCTGCTGCATCGCACCCTGTTATCCCTAGCCAACTGCTCTCGTTCTGTCCGACAGTCCGGGCGTGCCACCCCCACATCCTACAAGCGAGACATCATTTCCGGTGACTCTTGAAAGACTGTTCCACCCCTGCTCTTGCTCTGTCTGGTGACCGCCATCCCGACCACCCCTTCCCCTCCTGTTCGGCCATCAGTTCGTCGTGTCGTGCCCCCATTCGGCATTTCTTCCTCTTCCTGGCATGCTGCTATCGGTGGTCACCAGCGTCGACCCCCCCCAGTTATGAATTCTTCTTCTTGTTGTTTTATGTATTTTCTTATGAGTTTTTTCCTAGTGGGTATATGTTCTGATTTTGGGATTTTAACATGAATTTTTCGGTTTGATTTCATGTTTGGGGGTTCACATTAGTTTCTTAATGCTGCGAATGACAAGCGATTGAAGTTTCGTGCTGAGTGTTGGGGTTTTCAAAACCTGAGGTAGGTGGTTCCAGGTTTTAATAATTTTTAATGAATTCATTGGATTTCTTAATTATTTTATAATTCTCTTTGAATAATTTTATTTGGGGAGGATTTTGTATTCTTGAATTTTTCTATGTGTTATATTTTTTATTAGTATGTTTATTTGGTGTGGGTGCATTCGTTGGCTGAGAAATTATATTTAGTAAGTCGTTGGTTCTTTAATAATACGTGTAGTTAGTTTTAATTATGTGAAAGTGGTGTCAATCGTGCCTTCGATATGGTGTTTCATGTGCTTTTCCATAATTGAAGGCATTGTGTGTGTTGAGTAGGTTGTTGTCATGAAAACCTATGTGAGTAGTCTACTAGTGTTTTAAAAAGTTTGAGTTTGTTTTGTAAAAATTTGAAAAGTGGCGGATTATGTTCTGGAGTAGAATTCATATTCATTTTTTCTAAAAAGAGAGTTTGAGTGGACATTTTTTGTTTTAATCCATTTTTTATCTTCTAAAATGGCTCAATAAAACATCTAGTGTTTTGTTTAATCGGAAAAATTTATTTTAACTCTGTGGTTGGTTTATTAATCGATCTAAGTGGTATAGGTTGTGTTCTCGATATGGAATTTGGTGTTTTTGGTCAGGGGGAGGGTTGCATTTTTTGTTTTGTGATAATTCAGGTTCTGTTTCTTTTTAAATGATTCGTTGAAAAATAATATAATATGTTTTCATAAATAATTATTAACAATGTAGAAACTGTTTTAATTGAGTTGGGTAAAGTATTTTGGTGTGCGTACTATTTCAAATGGATTTTTGCATGTGTGAAAGTGTGCAATTGGGTTAAGGTAACACCCTGTCTATTTTATTCATGTGATTTTGACGTGAAATCTGAAATTGGAACATTTTGAGCACAAAAGGGGATGCCTGGGTACTAGGTGGGCGGACTATTTCTAGCATGATAGTGATATTGAAGTGGCTCTGGCCTGGTTTGACATATCTTGTTTGATGATTACAACACTAAATAAGCATTAGATAATGATTGGAGTCCACTAGGTTATGGATTTGATTCCCTACTAGTGGCTTGTGCATGAGAACATAATTTGTTGTGGTTCATATACTACTGTTCACTGAGACGCAATGTTCTAGGGTCCCATTCCAGTTTCCAGTAACTAAAGGGACTCTCCCATATTTGGTGCTTCTAGAGTACTATACACTCACTGTTGGAAAATGGTGTAGCATTTGGGTTCTCTTGATGTTTTGAGTTTTCTTAACTGCAAGGGTGTTTTTTTGTTTTTTTGTTTTTTATTATTTAATTGGTTTCCATTGAAAGTTCATTCTTTATAGAAACTGTTCTTTTAATGTTGTTCAAGTAATGGTGTCCTTTATTTTATTAATCTGATAAATTTATTGTTCATTTAACATTTACACATGGAATGATTTTATTGGGTGACATCCTACAGGGCTCTTGGATCACACCATACATACACATTTGGTTGTATGAAGACTTTGAATCTTGTGCGTTCCAGGTTGTGACAACATGCTCAGCGACAATGGTTTTGGTCGGTGATGGTCTTCTCATGCTGGTTTGTGTTGGCGGCATGTGAATGTTGTGCCTCTCTTGTTTCTTGTAGGATTGAGTTAGTGTTTTAGTTTCTTTTGTTGTTGTTTTTTGGGATGTTGGTTCATGTTGTAAACCTCTAAATTTGTTTTTAGTTTAAGGTCCAGTTTGGTTGTCTATTATCAATTTCAGTTTATTTATATTACCGTTTTTTTGTGTTTAATATTTCCAGTAAATTGTTCCCATGTGTTAGTTTTGATACTTGAGAACTTGTGCCAGCCCATGGGGATTGGGAACGCCCTTAGGGCCTTGTCGCTGATCGGGTCGGGCGCTGGGTCATATGGCGACCCGGCCTGGTCTGGGACAGTTACAAATAAAATATTATCCATCCCCTTAGCTAAAAATACATTTTGTGTTCTCTTCTCCTTAATTGAATCCTCTAAAAAGTATTTGAAAAATTCTACAATGATTGAAAAAATATAATTTTTTGAATTAAATTAAATAAATACAGAAAATAAAAATCATACAATCTTATTATCTACAACCCTGAAGTCATATGTATGATATTTTCCTTTTTTTCTAATCTTCTCCCTTTTCCATTTCTCATGTCTAGCTAGGGGATGGAGGGGAAACCACTCCATATCCTGAAAACTCAGCTCTTAGTTTTTGAAAATTTTCACCAATCATTTTTTCTTTCAATAAATTATACCCTCACGAAGATTAATTATTATAGTATATGTTTCTAGATTTGATTGCCTGATGAGATCTCCTCCATTACTATAAGTTGAGAATAATAAATCATTAATATGAACAATAATAAGATCATTAATATAATAACAATGTTAAAAGTATACATTTTGGTTACCAAAAATTTTCCTTGTCTTCTACATTCAACAAATTGATTCCTTGTGTCTTCATCTATAAAATTTTATATATCACAGGTATTTTAATGTTTAATATTCCAAAAATTGAAATCAGATTCCAGAATTGATATGAAATCCCTCCATCTCCTGTCAACAATTGATAAACATTTCCTCCTAACTCCATCAATGTCAGTTATATCAAATTTCAACTGATAAGAAGAGGGAAAACATATATTACTATTAAATTTTAATGATTAGATAAACAATAAAAAAATATCTAACCAAAATGGTCTACCAAAAATGATCTAGTAATAATTTTTCAACACTTCTTGAATCATCAATCAAAATACTGACTATTATTTTACAAAAAACTAATATAAACTCATGTAATTTCTTTTCATTATTACCTCCTCTAATGTCATTTTCATCTATTTCTACGATAATGATATGGTCCTGGCCAAAAGAAACTGATAAATTTGGTAATTGTGTGCTGCAAAATTTATCAACCTTCAAACACTTAATTTTCTCTATGGGAGTATATGACTCATATAAAAAGGATTGGGATAATCAAAAGGAGAAAGTGTGTATTCCTCCCTAGAGGTATGTGCATGATCATCTCCAGAAGTTTGTGTTTAAATAGCTGATTGATATTTCATTCTAATTCAAATTAAATAACCAAAAAATTTATACTCAAATGTAAAAATTCATCTATTATAATAGTAATGTAAATAAAAATAAAAAATTATTAATCATAAAAGTAAACAAAAACATAACACATTATTATTCAAATTTTTTTGTGGATAATTAAAATGAAAGAAAATTATTACGATATATGAAATTTCATGTAAATTATTAAAAAAATCCAAAATTTGTTTAGGAATATAAATAATAAACAACTTAATAAATTATTTTTTAAACAAAGAAGAATATTTATTGAATTTAAACTTATAAAATATATTAGTTTTTGTATAGTTTATTATAATTAATATAATTTTTATTCAATAAAATCAATCAATATATAAGTTACGTAATTGTAAACATGGTAAAATAAATACAACTAAACTAAAATAAAAAAAAAATTAACTTATTATATTTAATAATTTATTCAATAATGGAAAAATATTAACCTATCTAAAAATGTATTAAATTTATATAGTTAAATGAGAAATAAACATATGTTACTAATTATATTAGTAATTTACTAATGGATTGATCTCTCAAATCCCTTCATCGTGATATTTTCTTATTGAACAAACCATGTCTACGACATAGTGATCATTATTATCTATTAATCTTTCAATAGAAGTAGGGATCTCACATAAATCAGCATCTTCATAAAATTGATCATAACCAACATATTATTTTTACATTATAATAAAATAGACCACTTCATAAGAAATTGGTAAAGAATATAAATAATTTCTTTTTCATGTGATTCCATTATAAATGGATCAAATTTGTCTTCCTATATATTCAGATTATCAAGAGTTATTCCAAATTCATCATGTCTAACACTGTTGTTACTGATAAAACATATTCAATTAAATAATGAAACTTTTAATTGTATGTAATCAACCTCCCATATTTCATTAATGACTCAATATTATTCATTGGATGTGTATATTAGATTTTTGTCTTTAGAATATGAAAAATGCATTACTTTTTTGAAGATAAATAGACTATTATTTTGAACTACACTTATGTTTTCCAGATCTTTCATATGAAATGTATATCCAATAATTTCATAACCGAACCATGTTCTGAAAATTAAAAATAGACCACCCACTAACTATCTTAATTTTTCTGCTTCATATAATATAAAAAGAATGGCCTTTTTAATCCTTGGTAAATCTTTTTGTTATGCTCAATTAAAATCCACATTTTTATTCATTGGATGAAATTTTTTCAACATATTAATATGAAATGTTATATATGGTTGACTGTAATATTAGTTTTATAAGATGTATAAATATACATTATTTATGAACTCACTTCACTTTCCTGAAAAAAATCCCATTTCCCTAATAATTAACTCATTCATAGAGAGGTGGAGGAATACCAACGTGCTCCACCATTGATAGGTAGATCATACAAAACTCTGCAACCTCTTCAGAAATGTACTTTTCAAAAATGGAGGATTCTGGTTAATAATTATTATTTACATATCCCTTCAATATCTTCATATAAATTTCAAAAGGATACTTCCAAACGAACCACTAAATGAATATTTATATAAAAAAATGTAAGAAAATATATTTTCAATTGAAAAAGTATAGAGATTGCATCATTTTCAAAAAAGTTTAAAGAATTTAGATCAATCACCATATTAAAAATTGAATTAAAAAATAACAGACCTTAATGATATACATTATGACATAGATGGGAAAGATTTCATGCAATGAAACTGGTATAAGTTGTTGCATCATGAAGTAAAAATCATGAGATTCCATATCTATAAATATAAAATCCTTTAATGATACATTTTTTACATTTTAATAATAACCCGGAGACTCTATGATACCATGATGACACTAATTTATTATAATTTTCTCTCTCTTGTAAAATTTATGTCGTGCTAGGGGATTAAATGACCTCCTTTCATCAAAAGTGGGAGATGACTCCAAATATATTCCCATTGGATGTAATTCCAATCTTACATTCATCCCATCTTTAGTTTTACATTAATATATAACAATGATCCAATAATGAATTCATATATATTCTTATCCACCTGCATGACATAAATGTTATGTTTCACCACATGATATCTATAATATGGTAGCTCCAAAAATATTGAACATTTCATTTAAATATTTCTTCCAATATAAGATTTCTAAGTCCATCCAAATGTCACATCATTATTTTGAACCCACTCAAAATAATAAGCAATGTATAATGGTTTTGAAGCAATATCCAATTATTGTGAGGAATTTAATTCCATTTTTAATCTTCTATAAGAGGTATCAATAGAGAAAAAATTTAAATGAACCATTTATACTGTTTTTCTCCCACGATGGAATAGCTAATATAATGTATAATATTTGAAAATTGGGCATGATTTATGAACCTTAACATCGTATCTCAAAAAAATTCTATAAGTTGGGAAGTCGTTTTTTGTGAAAAAAAATCATTTCATGTTGTTAAAGGTAATTTATTTTATAAGAATCATACACCCAATTATAATCCTCCCATAAGAGTTTCAAATCATCAATTAATGGTGAAAATAAAATATCAATATCATTTCTAGGCTGTTGTGGTCCGGATATCATTATACTAAGCATTATATATTTACGATTCAAACGAAATTCAAGAGATAAGTTTTAAACTACCAATAAACTGTGCCATGAACTATGTGTGCTATTACGACTTCAATATGGATTAATTATATCTTTTTATAGTCTATGAATGGGATTTCTATCATTATTTCTAAATATAGGAAAATGGTGATCAATTTTCTTTCACTGTGGACAATCAACTGGATTATGTATTTTTACATCACATATCAATTCATCAACATGCCATCTTAACATTTTTTCTTCTTGTGAATTAATGAATACTATTTTAAAATGAGGAATTATAGGAAGATACCAAAATACATTGTTAGGGGTCTCTATAACCTCTAAATAAGTGTGTGATCATTCTTTCATCTTTTACCATAATGTATAATATTTCAGTCATTGAAATAAATTCATACTCATTCATATATAGCACACAGTCGTTTGGGAATGCAATTTTTTACCCTAATCCCATTGGGAGAAGTATTTTATTCACTTTATATTCTGAATAAAAAAGATAATTATATTTTGGAAGAATATAGTTCAACAATTGTAGAAAAAAATTGAAAATTTTCACTCTCCAACAATTTTATCCTTCAAGTTAATCAATCTTAACATCAACGATGAAACTATAAAATTTGTACAACCAGGATACAATGGTTTTTCAGAATCACCATAAAGATGCTAAATTTTTTGTTCATTCTCAGTTTCCTCTAGATAAATTTCATGATTCATTTCTTCAATTTCATCAGAGTTTCCATATTGAAAATCATCATCATCAATAAGCATGAAATTCTGCCCATTTTTACCATGTCAAATACAAGGGCTATAACTCAAATTACAACCATGAAAAATTAAATTATCTTTGATCACTCTCCTCTTCAACATCATCAAATTTTATCATTTTTGGAATGGAATGAAAAAAAATTTGTTGTTTAGAACATTTCATTTAGAAAATTTGAAAAAATCATCAATTCCTTTGTCCTATTCATCACTTATTCGATGCGTTATAATCCCAAATCAAATAATTATTTCCTACATAAAATAATATATATATATATATCTTAATAATATAATACAATTTTATATTTATATAAATTATTCCATAATTTTAATTAAAATATTTTGAAATATAAAACAAATAGATGCATATTTAAAAAATATAATTATATATTCAATAAAATAATGGAAGATATGTTTAAATAGAAATTTAAAATCATAAAATGATATTCATCAAAATAATTTAGAAAATAAAATATATTTAGATAAGTTATTTTTATATTTATATAACAAATTCCATAATTTGAAAATACAAATATTTTGAAATATAAAAAAAATATTTATATTTTGAAAATAAATTATTAATTCTATACAAAAATGGTATACAAGTTTAAATATAATTGTTAAATCATAACAACATATGCATGAAAATAATTAAAAATGATAATATAATATGATAATGCAATTTTATATATATATAAAATTTTCCCTATTTTAAAAGTAACACCAATATGAAATAAAAAAAAATATGCGCATTGGAAAATTAAAATTATCCATTCTATAAAATAATATATGGAAAATTTTAATATAATAGATAATTCACAAAAAATATATATTTAGAAATAATTTTAAAAATAAAATATTATAGGATAATCGAATTTTATATTTAAAATAAATATTCCACAATTCTAAAGTAACATGATTTTGAAATAAAAAACAAATATATGCATGTTAGAAAATTATAATTATTAATTCTATGCAATAGTAGTAGATCATTTTAAATATAAATGGTAAATATAAAAAAAGATATGCATGGAAATAATTTTTAAAATAACTTATTGTTAGACTAAATTTTGGCATCTGATATATAAGATAATTGGGATATTAGATATGCACATCCATCAAGGATGTATGTTTTTGTGATAGTAATGGAGTCAGTTAGGTAGCCATATGAAATGAAAATTGAATTGATGTGGGGATAAAATATATATGATAATTCCGATACATTTTATACAATTTTCTTAACGTAACTAATTATTTATAATAATTCATTCAGATTTTAATGATATTTTTTTAGAAATAATATAGAAAAATACTCTGTAAAAATAAATCCCCATCCACTAGTGAAATGGACTATTAAACCATCACAATTTTATGTATCGATGTATCTTCTAGACAAGTAAATACATAAAAATTAACCCCCTGAATCCATATAATAATTAACTAATATTTATGTCACACTACGAATTAACATATTTTTATGACATATGGAATATGAATAATGTCGAAGGGTTACCACATTGAATACATATTCTATAATTTATTATAAAACTAGTCATGGATGTGTATTTTATTGGGTGAGGAAACATAATCCATGAATCAAAAATTTAAAATGATGATTTTTTTCAAATGCTGCAATCTAAATATATCACCAAAGGTTTATGATACATTATTTGATGTATATATTAATATTTTATATGAAGTAACAATAGTTTATATGAAATGATTTCTAAAATAAATCATGATAAAATAACATGTTCAAATATGTTGGGGGAATGTATTTATTTATATAATAGGATCCATGTAATTGATGAATATCCAATGAAATTAGAAAATGAAATATTAGATTTTATGACCCATAATATTGAAAAAATGAATTTCCTGATTGGAATTTGAGCTAAACATTATGAGTTAATGATATCATGTATCATAAAACATATAAAACCCATCATTTGTTTTGCATGAAAAAATTATTAGGGCACAAATATGGACATTTAGAGGACAATGGAACATTATTGCTACTTGTAGGAGGAAGTGATGATATTGTATAGAGTCAATTACATGTGATAGATTCAGATGAAATGCGATGACATGCGAAGATAAATGTTTTTTGGTAATGAGGTATTTTTGTAAAAAAATTGAGAAGTGGAGTGTTAGGGCTTCCATGAAATTGAACAACTGTAAGAGATGTCTGTGAGGATTACTTGACAGTTGTATGTTGATATGATAGATGGGATAATGAAAAAGAGGATAAATGAAGTTGAAAAATGTGGTTGTAGGAAAAAATTATTGGGGAAAAGATTTTAGGTTTTCGGCATGAGAGAGAACCGAGTCTACCATCACCCAATCGAATAACCCTACAATAACTCGAAACGAGAATTAAAAAAAATATAAATGATTTATAACATCAGTTATTAGATAACTGATGTGATAAATTAATTTAAATTATATTTACCACACCATTTATATTATAATAAATGTGATAATCTTATTTACCATATTAGTTATAGAATAACAAGTGTTAGAAATCAATGAGATATCATTTATAAGGCCAGTTATTCTATAACAGATGTTGAAACCAAATTTATCACGTTGGATATACAATAACTGGACTAGTGTAGCAGGAAAATTAATTTATTACATTAGTTACAGAATAACAGATGTGATAATAGAATATACAAAACTTTTCACGTCAGTTATAAATAAACGACCTCAAAATTCTGATGAGGAAATTATTTTTTTAGTAGTGTTTGATAATTTTCTTAAAGGATTAATTTTTCGATGAATATCGAAAATACATTTTTTTCATAAAAACGGCATTTTCTGAAAATACAATTATAAAAATATTTTTTTTAAATGTTTTGAGAAATATAGTTCAATTAAATTATTAGTAATTCAATTTCAAGCATTGGAATAAATTTTATTTTTAATTATAAGATAAAAATATTGTGTATTTGAGAATTATTTTTCTATGGAAAACCAAATTTTTATCATTCCTAAATGATTGATTTTAAAAAAAAATAGTAAAATTATTTGAATAGAATCTAGTAAAATTAATTCCATATATAGAGTAATTATTATTATTATTATTAGCTAATTTGATAAAAATAATTTTTTATCATAATTAATAGTAAAGAAAGTAAAAAAATTAATTATAACGGTTTAGGATATAATAGATTTTTCTGTGAAACATGAAATTTTTCTAAAATTATAGTTACACACACATAGTATATGTAATTTATAAATCATATTTCATATTTAAAATTATTAGGTACTTATTATCTAAAATATACCATTATTTTTATCTCTAAATGGATAAATTTCATAGAAAATTAAATAAAAAACTAATTAACATGTTGAAGTCTAAAATTTTCAATATAAGTAAAAATTTAGAATAAGGGAATAAATTGTTTAAAAAAAGTTTTTTTGAGGTATTTATTGTCTTTACATTCCCACCACACCATTATTTATCAATTTTTACGTATGTGAGGTTAGAGTGGCTTCCCATTATTGAATTGTTCTGAGTATTTTTCAAAATTCCACTCTGCCTAAATTATAAAAGCGAACCATATCCCCTATCTTCATCATACCTCTAAATAAATTACTTACAAAAAAACTGGAAAAAATATATACCCATAATCTCTATAAACATTTTAGTGATTTTCAATTTAAAAAATAAAAATCCGAGGGTCCTTAATAAGAGATTCAAAGGGGGTTTTTCTAAGGGAGGGTAATTGTCTTCACTATGGTCCTTCATTTTTACTTCTTATTTCATCATCTTAAATTTGAAATTACCAATTGCAATATATTCACAGAAATATATCCAATATAATGAGTTGTTATTTTCCTTGTAGAAATATATTTATCCACCACATTCTCTATCAAATGACAAAAAAATCCATCACTCATGTGTACGGTAGACTAAGCCTCATGATCCAATATAATTTTCCACATCACTAATTCACATGGATAGTAATAATGATAGAAATAATGAATATATATGAAAAATATGAAAAATATTAATTATTTTATGTTATTATATCATCATCTTCATTACGATTCCTCCCATTAATGGAATTATATTAGCATTTTTTCTATGTACAACATATCGTCTCCAAGAAGTGATGTGATTAATTTTTATGTATAACTATATATAATGTTTAGAAAAATGTATCCAATTAACAAATATTATATTTATAACATTAATGAAATTATATATATGATGTATCTATATCATATTCATAATAACTAGATCAATCATGACATTACATGTGTGAGGAATCAAATTAATTAACACTAGAAACATTGGTAGTAATGAACTATTATTAAAAAACAAGAAATAAAATGTTATTATTAGATAATATATGATTATTTAAAATGTTAATAACTTTTCAAAAACCATTATACCATGGGATAAATTGTGTTCAACTAAAGGGAAATGGGAAGTCACTGATTTCATCTTAGTTTCCTTTTATTTGGGATAATTATAATGTTATTAAGACAATTTCGTCTATATATTTTAGATACTAACGTTTTTACATGTAATACCACAATCCATTATTATTTAATGGGAATTTAAATTTCATTTTAAATAATTTTATCAAATTTAATTTGACATGAAAATTACCAAGTGGTATGGTATTTCAAAAATCAATTTCTTTTTATTGGGTTATATTTATTTTTAAATGTATTTGATAATATAATATTATGTGTGTAATTTAATTTGATTATATTTAATTCCCACTTTTTTTATTTTAATTTCAATTCGATACAAATAATGAACTAAATGATTTATCATCACATCAATGGTATAATCATTTTATGAGATTTAAACTCTATTTACTCTCTATTGAGACATATCTCATATTGTTCACATATTTTTGTATTACGTATACCTAATACCATGTGATATATGATATCAAGATTCTATTTATTATCATGGTATTTAATGTATAATGTTTTGTTAATTTTTTCACGAGGGTTATAAATAAATATTTTTTATGAGGAAATAGTTTAAGCTTCAATCTCAATTTAATCCAGATTGTTTATGATACATTTCACATTGAAGGATTTTTTTTTGAAATTGTATAATAAACTAAATTCATTTTATTATTTTCATATTATTCATGAATGTTTGAAGTAATAGAACCATTTATCCCAATTTTTTACATAAAATTATTGAGAAAATATTATATGAAAAGCTATATTTATCTATATTTTTAGCCAAAAATTCCATTCCTCCATATAAATGCTTTGTAAAAATGTTTTCACCAATAATTTTAATATTATCAAACAATTTTTATGTCCATTTATATCCATGCATGAATTTTTACAAAATTATTTAATTGGAATATTCTTATAATTTTATGAACATGTTACTTTTTAACCTTTTTATGAAAAATGTGAACGAAATATTTGTTTTTACATACTCATAATGATCATAATCTTCCCACCAAACTCAACACTACTTTTTTAATGAATTCATTAAAATTTTAAAATGTTATATTAAAAAAACCATTTAATTTTGGAAATTTCATCTATTAAATGTGATTTTCAAATTGAAAATGTTGTCTTCGGCCAGAATATTGTAATGATGTTATTATAGTGATTATATTCATCAATAAAAACCCTTATTTTACTTATAATCCAATGGGTATAACTTTTCATGATACCATCATCATTATTTCTCTGGATGATTTATTGTCATTTTCTCTACAGAAAGTAATATCATCCAATTATGGATAAATTTTAAAATCGTTTACATTTTATTAAAAAATTCACTTTATTATTATCATTGGAAATGAAATTTACCCTAAATTACAAAATTATTTAATAAAATTATTATTATTTCTTAACATATTTTTCATTTCTTCATACTGTATTTTACATTGAATGTTATTTTATTGAATTTCTAAATATTGATATTTCATATTCTTTGTTTGAAATCGGCTTTTATTGATAAAAAATTTTCATCATGAATTAAATATACTATTTAATATATGTGAAATTATATGGGAAATATGTTATGGGTGGGGCCATGAATAATATAACCCCTTGACGCATCTATAGGTCTCATGGGAGAAAACTGTTAGTATAAATTTATTGGGTCTTTACCAATAATTATAAACTATTATGGAGAATAGTCATGACGACATGGATATCATGTTGTGAGGTATTATGACATCCAATATAAATCATTTCATTCATTTATAATTAAGTTATTATTATAAATGAGATTACAATATCGATATTATCCATGGATTAGATTCGAGATCATGTCATTATTTATGTGTCATTATTTAATTATTTTTGTTCTTTCAAATTATCATTTATGATAATGTTATTGATTAAATGGAATGTTTTTTAATTATTTATATCTTCATATTTTATAGGACTTATTGATTCCATATTGAATCTACTTTACAAAACCCTTGCTGAGAATTTGAGATAGACCTTATTTTTTTCCCTTCCCTATGATATGATGACAGGATTTATGAATGAGTTCAATGATTCATAATATTTACTTTTACTATGTTGTAATTTATTTTTTTCAAATTTAATTTAAGACTCAAGTATATATATTGTTTACCAATACTACTAAATTACTAATCCCTTAAGGATGTAGTCTCTTGTTTCTTATGATATGGATAAATAAAGCCACAAAAATCTCTACAGTATTAGATTCAAGGTCTTTACTTTTGTAAAAGATAATGTTTAGTGATAAACTTGGGAAATATATTTAGGAATGAATTGATTAGGGGATATAGCCCTATGACTAATGTTAAGGATAATTATTCATATAGGATAACATCCCAAAGTGTTGGAATGGTAAAGATTATGTGTTTTTATTGAAATAAATCCATGTATGGATAATACAAGTGGATGTGACTTTGAAATAGTTATACCTGAGGTTAATAACATAAAAATGGGTTCATTGGGATTTTAATTTTTCATCACTTGGTGTATAAAAATGAGTCATGTTTCCAACCTGGTTTGACACTCATGGGGTTATGCTTTAGTTAATTAAAATTTTGTTTATGAATTAACAGGAAGGATTTGAATAAGTGGTGATAATGAATGAAATAGTATAAACCTATGGTTTCTTATATAAGAAATAATTCATCATTATTTTGACATCATATAAGGAATTATATGGATTTATACTATGATTATTGCCTCTAACAATAATATTTTTGGTTGTATTCAAATGTTGAAACCTGATGGAATCCTATATACATTGAAGATGATGGAAAATGTGGTGATTATAAACAACCAACTCGGATGATTAATAGAGTGACTAATATCATGATTACTCTTAAATAGTTATCCCAATATATGATAAACAACATACAACTTAACCAAATCTTATACTCACCCAATAATAGAATAATAGAGTTCGCTAAGAGCTTGAGTTTTGGATAGCATGGAGGGAATAATGAGCAATTTCATTCATATTTGAAATATGGAAAGAGACTGCATAGAGAATATCATAATGTAATATGAAAATGTTTTATGTTTGACAAATAAGTCAATAGAGTAATGAATTTCTATGAAAAAGTGACAAGTTAAATGGGGAGAAATAAATTTTGTGAAAGTGATTAATTAATAGTTTATTGTCTTGAATGTATGGAACCTTCGTATTATTCAAGTTAGTACCATATTTTAAAGGTTAACTGCTAGCCCATGGAAGGATCTATGTCGAAGTTAATGGGTTGAAGTATGTTTCTATTTTTATTGATGAATTATATTGTAAATTTTTTTATTAATAATGGTATTTGGGTTATAAGATTCATGAAACATTCGAGAATTGTACAAATTTTTTTCTAATCAAAGATGACCAAAAATAAGATTAACACTAAATTATGGATACCTTAATGGGTTCCTTATTTTAATTTTAATCATAAGTCTAACTTCTTGGGAACCATTTTTGAGGTTTTAACTGATGGTATTTTCTTGTGATTAATGATGTTTTATGAGATTTTTAATTGGGTTGAGGTATATATAACCCTTAAGTTCAAAATGAATAAGAATTTTAGGAATAATGATTTATTCATAAGTTTTAAGTTAATTATATAATTTAGGTTTAATGTGATTGTTGATTTCATGTTAACAATATTCTTTTAATATTATTTATTTCATGGAAATTGATAATTTGTATAGAATAAATTAGTGGTTAAAAATTTACTGGATGATTAAAGTCATTTTTGAGGATGTCCATCCTAATTTTGGTCACATTTTATGAGTTATATTAATATAGTTTTAGAATAATGATAACCTGCATATCGAGAACAACCCATAGAGTCTAGAATAATTAATGGGCATGAACTCAAAACCAAATGGAGATAAGGGATCGATGACTACAACTGGACCATGTGAGGTATGGATTATTATGAATTGTTTTTCACTTAAACTATTTGTCTGATATAATCTTATGGAATGCATTAAGTTGAAATGTTGTTGTTTTTTTGATATTTTTTATATCAATAAATTATATTAGAAAAAAAAATTCTAACAATTTTTTTGTAAATATTTAATGATGGAAAAAATAACTTCTCACTCTTTTAATGGTCTTAATATCTTATTAATGTAAATTTTAGTGATTATTGAATAAAAAAATATAATTGGATCTAAATTTCTTGGATTAAGAAATGAATAACTAATTAATCAAAGCATAAACTAATAATTAAATTGTGCTCATTAAATAAAAAAATATCACGTGAATATTCAGGTTTTCTCCATTTTTTTGTAAAATAATACTTTATCTTCAATAAAATGAACTTGAAAAATATTATTCCATTACTTTCATTTCCAAATAGACAATGGCATTTTCATACCTCATCAAATTATAGTTTGGTTGTTATTAAATTCCGATTAATCATTAAATTTCTGGTGATCCATGAATTCTATTGATCAATATAATTATTTATTCTTTTTAACCATGCCTATAATTTCACTTCCCACTAATGTTTTCTATCTTGGATTTCTTGTTATATAACCTTCGTACTTTCAATTTTCTCTTGTAATGAGTATGATTTAATAAACATTTTTTTGATGTGAGATTTCAAAAAAATTATTCTCTAATTAAAAACACCATTGTTATGGAAATGTTCAAATTGTGGGGATGAATGTTATTGAAGGATGGTAGAATGAAACACTAAGATATTTTAAATGAATAACATGAACCACCGAAGATAAATCACACGTGAAACATATCATTCAAATATGACCATTATATCGTATACATTAAAATTTAATCATTTAATAATACTAAAATATGAAAATTATTAGTTTTACACATGTATAAAATTAATTTATTTCTTATCAATTGATTATAAAAGAAAATAAAATATTTTATAATATAATTGAAATGTGTTTCTAATAACATTTCTGAACACAATGTGTTTTTATATTAATAACTAAAATTAATCACTGTTTTTGAATAATATTAATGAAATATAAATGTTTTATATTCAATAATTTTATGATAATTAGTATAATATTTTTCTATTCATTTTTATGAAACAACATATTTATATTCTTAAAAATAGTTTTATTCTAAATAAAGAGATTGTCACCTTTGCATGCTAATTTTAAAAATATTTTCAACACTTCTAGAAATATTATTGAAAAAATTTACTAAATATTTTAAATCATAATAACAAAATTATATTAAAGTAAATTATTTATAATCTTATAAAAATTTTAGTTTTTTAATGAATATTTCTAAGTAGTCATTTTTATTAATAATTGAATTTTTGTTTAATTTTTTTACAAAGTCCCGTTTTTTTATTCATCCCAAAAATATACGGGTAATTATATTTGAATTAAACCAATTTATTTAATTATAATAACTTCTATGTTTAATTTTTATATAAAAACATTTTAAATGTGATAATTCATTTTATATGGGAACCTATATTTTTTATCATGTTTATGGGTATAATTTTAAAGTAAAATTTACAATTTTGTAAATTTAATTTGATAATATGCATTCAATTTTTTTAACCACTTAATTAATATTAGTTAATATGGTAAAAATATGTTTTTTTATCATAATTTCTAGTAATGATAGTTAAAAATTAATTAACGCGGATAATGAAAAAAAAAGAGTTTTCAGTGATACGCGCAGCAATTTAAAAATTAATTTCCAGACCATATTATAATTTCATTTGATAAATTGGATTTCAAATTTAAAATTAGTAGTTTCAGGTTATATAAAAAGGAACATTTATTTTTAATCTTGAATTATAAATTTTATTTGTAAATAGATAAAATAATAATTAATGTGTTGAAAATTAAAATGTTAAATGTAAGTAAACTGAGACGATAAGAGAATAATAAGGTTATTTTTGTTGATGGTGTTGTGGATTGATCTTAAATTATCTCAAACAAATTTTTATCAATTTTTGAGGAACATTTGGTGAGGGTGAATTCTAATTATTGAATAGTTTTGAGTATATACACAAAACGTCACTCCTTCCCAATTAAAAAGGTCACCACCCCCTCACCTAATCATGTTTTTCAAGAAATTTATCTTGAGAAACATTGATAAAATAAATCCCCAACATATTTATACACATTATATGGGTTTTTTTCATCCAAGACAACCAGTCTTTGGGACCATAATAAGAGATCCAAGGAGTTTTTTCTAAGAGAAGGAAATCATATCCACTAAAATCATTCATTTTACTGATTATTTTATCACCTTAATTTATGTCATAAAATTACAAATATAAAACCCCATTATATCCCACATAATGTGATAAAAAAATTTTATTTAATAATTTTTATCCTTCCCCTTCTCTATAAAATAAAAAATAAATCCATCATTCTTGTATACAACATACTACCACTTCACGAACCGTTGTTATATGTTTTCTATCACTGGCTCACATGGATAGTAATAATGATTGAAATAATGAATATATATGAAAAATATTACCTGATAATAATTTTACAAAATTATTATTTCATTAACTTACTTTCCATATCACCCATTAATGGATTGATATCATCACTCATGTGTACGTATCAACTACCATCTCCACAAATAAATGACATACATTTTCCCAATAAAAATATTCATTATGGTTATAAAAAATGAATCCAATGAAGAAATATTATATTAATAAAAATAATATTAATATTTATATGATGGATATATACCCTATTCAATATAACTATAAAAATTGTGACAAAAAATTCATGAGAAAACAATGTAGTTAACAACCAACAAAATGGTAATAACGAAATATTATTAATTAATGGGGGATAAGAAATTGTAAGAAGGTCGTATATAATATTATGAATATCAATATATCTTTTTTATTAGTTAATAACACATTTATATCAACTATAAAAGATCTTTAATCTTGTTTAACAAAAGGGAAATGTGAGGGAAGAGATTTTATCTCAAATTCCATTTCATTGATTCATATTATAATGGTATGTGCCAAATTTCATTTCTATGGTGTATATAATTACCTTTTATATGTAATATAATGAATATATGATAAATAATGGTATTTTAATCTTTAATTGAATTTATTTCATTCAGGTGGATTTTAATTGAAAGTTACCATGTGTTAAGAAATTTCATAACCCAATTTATTTCCTTTTCTTTACATTACTTGATCGTTGAAATTGAAAATATAAAATTAAATATGTAACATATTTTTATGCATTATTTTAAATAGATTTATATTGATTTAAATTTGATAAAAATAATAAAGTCATTTATTAACCGAGACTTCAATTATATAATCATTGAATGATATTTTTTCTCAATTTTCTCTAAATTAAGGAATGTTTTATATTATGAACCTATTTATTTTTATGAGCTATACCCACTAGACATTGATATATTATATCATTAATCTCTTTATATTCAATTTATTTAATTTTTTATTTGATTTTAATTATTTCATGGGGGTAATATTTCAAATGTTTCCAATGAAGTAAGGGATTATGCATTAATATCATTTTTATAAGGATAGTTTATGACTAAAATCACATTTAAGAAAATTATAATATAAATTTATAATAAAAACATTTTAGTTTTTTATCCCCTGTTAAATTATTAAATTTTCATGTAATATTAATGTTTCCCTCTCTTTGGTGAATAAAATGATTGAGAAAATATTTTTCTTAAAGAAATAATTATTTTTTATTTTTAAGGGAAATTATTTTCCATAATTATCCATTTCCATTAAAAAAATATGAATTTTTTATTTATCCTATGATTTCATAAATACATTATATCATTTTTCTCAATATTTACAAAATTGATTAATATTATTATCCTCTCATTTTTCTAAATAGGTAACTTCCTATCTTTTTACCAAAAAATGTTGAAGTAATCATGTTTTAATGTATTAAACATGAATAGAATATATCTTCCATCATGAAAATCCATTTTTTTAAATATTCCTTTACAAGGTTAAAAGAATATTCTCAATAATTTTTCCCATTTTTCTAGAAATATCTATTTTTAAAAGTTATTTTACATGTGAAGATGGTATCTTCATCAATACTATTTTAAAGATATTATTTTTTTATATGAATTCATAAATGAAATAGACAACTTATTTTAAATAAAATTTTTTGGGAATATGTTTTTATATACCATATTTAACCATTCATTGGATGCTCAATCATCTTTTTGAAAAGAGAATGTATTAAAATTCAATTTTTTGAATAATTTTTTTGGCATTAAAATATCCTAGAAACATTCACTTTCTTATGATCATTGGATATTATATTTACATAAAATATCTATAATTTTTATCATGGATATTATTATTTATTAAAATAAATATGATTTTGACATATGGTGTGTTAGTTTTAAATTTATTTGATTGAATGTGGAAATATAGATATTTTGTATTTTTTAGGGAATACTTACATTATATGATAATCTATACTCTTCCTTAATTAAATCAATAATTTTGTAAATGAGGAATTCTTTTGGAAATGTAATGACAAGTGAGGAAAAAATTATATATACCCTATATTAATTGAAAGGTCTCATAAAAAAATCAGATAGCATGAATTAATTGAGTCTTTATCCATCTTTTTTACTATCTTTTTGAATGGTCATGATGTTATAAATATAATGTGGTCTGAGATCATGATTTCCATTACTAATAATCTCCTTCATGAAAATTTAGATACGATTTTCAATAAGATTACTTTATTGGTATTATAAATGTATTAGATTCATGATCATGTGACTATTTATATAGAATTATTTTATCATCATTTATTCCATCCGTATTATTATTCAATATCAATTTAGTGATTAAATGGATATTGTTTTTAATTTTTTACCATCCCATATTTTTTATGTCTTTTTGAATCATGATATTTCTTGAGGTATGTAAACCTTACTAAGAATTTTATATCACCCTAATTATAATTCCCTCATCAATATATGAATAATTAATCATTGAATGAGTTCAATGATCTATAATATTAAAATTCCAAATGTTGTAATTTTTTTCTAATAAAATGTGAGACTGATGTATTATCTAGTTTATCAACTCTATTAAACTATTCTGTGATTCAGGATGGGAATTCCACTATATTCTAATTTAATAATGTAACCAATATCTCTAGGATATTGGATTTGTGGTATTTAAATTTATGTCTATGGAATCATTCATCACATAGTTTTAGGTTAGGTGTTCTTGGGTTGTTTTCAATGTGGGGGAGGGGAATTATGTGAAGACGTTGTTAGATGTGTGATTAGTATGGTTGTGTGGTTAGAAATTCATCATTATGTATCCTTTTTGTGATGTTTTTTGTCTATTTCATTGATATTGGTTGTGATATGTTAATGTGATTTTAATTAAGATAATTTGGAATAATAACCTAAGGATATTAATGAGGGAGTAGATAGAGAACTAATACAGGGTTGGAAGTAATTTTCGACTAGATTCTGGAAGTCGAATTATTAAATTATAATGGGAATTTTTTGATTCATTAGACTGATCATTGGTTATATGTGGTTGAGATAGATTTTTATTTAATCTATATGAAAGATGAGAATTATATTCCCATAGTAATGGGTTATCTTGAACAATTGGTTTTTCATTAGTGGATAAATATTTTGGGAGATTATAAAGTGGATAAGATCATATGAAATTAGTTTTGTGATTTTTCAGGAAAGATTTCCCGTCAAAGATGTCATGTCTCAAGAGATATTAGGTGTAGTTGGTGATTCAAAAATTAAATTATTCGAAAATGACTTTGGTGTTTGGATTATAGTGTTTATGTAGTATTATAAAACATTCATGAATAATCAGAATCGGATAAATCATCATATTCATAGGGATTTGAGGCATATAATTCAAAAGTAATTTTGATAATTTATTTGAGTACATTCATTTAGATATTAGGATTTACATAGATCATGGAGTTTTTTCTTATGATGATGGGATATTATCTAGGTAGTACCAAGAAGGTTTTTTCATAGAGTGGATCTAGAGTTGAATGTTCATATTATTTGATGAAATCATGGTTCAAGACAAGCCATTGGATTCATCTACCAACAAGACCTCATTTCTTTTGTGTGGTTAGTATAAATACATCATGTAGTACCTATGGAATTCATTGTTTCTTTTATGGTGGTTTGGGTCATCTCAAATTTTTATTGCAATATATTTGTGGTCTGAATAAGAGTAGTGAGTAGACTATAATTGTTATTGGACTACAACTTTATCTTTGACAGTAGTAGTTTCCCTAGTTACAAAAGAGGTATAGTTGATTATTGGGGCCACCAATATTGAATAGTGTCAATATCATAAATTATGGGGGATATAAGAAAAGTTCTAACATGATAAAAAATATATTCAAGATGAATGGAATTTATTGAGGTGTTATAATAGGAGAACTCTAGTCTATATTCGTTTAAGAAGTTTAGGTATATAGGGTGATTATGGGTGTGAATTTACTACAATGATGCATCATTTTTTATTTATTTTTTCACCTTGCATTCTTTTATTATCAAATTCAGTGTTTTGTGTTAGTTCTTTCTGATAAAGATACATAGATGTCATTATAGTTGATTACTCCATTGGGAGGTTGGATGAGTTGTGTAGTTGTGTGTTTTTAGTGGGATGATATCGATTCTTTTAGTGTTTAATTGTATTACACAAAATACCCTATGATGTTATCACAGGGATATAATATATATATAATATAAAAACATCAATTGACTTTTATAGATGGAGGATGACTCTATATATATATATTGTGATAGTGTAGTGTTTTTTGGTAAATAGATTTCTATATGAGGTAGAGATATATTCATTAACATAATATTATTTCCAATACAGTGAGTTTCATTTTTGGAACATTTGAATTGTATATAGATAAGTTTCCCATAGTTGGGAGGGATTATATTAATGTATTACTAGAATAGATTACCATTATAATGGAATATTATGTGTGGTATTGAGTTATATCTAAGATTTTCTTCTATTATATAATAGAATATCATATAAACCTCAAATCTTATATAATTGGAATTGTATATTGATTAGGTATTATATTTTGTTTTTATTCTGTAGACTGTATCATTGTGGGTTTCTCAATTATTGATCTCAAATAATGACGATTGATCATGAAGAATTGTATATACTATTTGTGGTTTAATCCTGTGATATAGAATAATAAATATCCTCTTCCTAGGATAGATTATTTATTATAATAGTTGAAATGAGGTGTTTTATTTTTTAATAGGGATTTTTAATTTTGGTATAAATGATATAAACTAAAAGATGAGGACACCCATAAGACATCATTTCATTTATTACTAGAGGAATTTCATGTTCTTTTGTTGTTTTTTAGAGTTATGTATTGATGATTAATTATAATGGGGATTATAAATATGGTTTTTTATCCATATCATAATGATTATGTGTTTATATTATGTGATAATATTTTTGGTTTATTCGACTAAATAAATGGATCATGTTGAGCATATCTGGATGGAATGGGAGCTTCTAAAGAATCTGTAGTTGTAATAGATATGAAAAAGTTTATATTTTAAAAAAATTAGGTTTATTGTTTATGTCATGTTATTTCTAAGATTGGTATAGTAGTGGAAACATCTAATATTGAGGAGCTAGTAGTATAGAAGCCTCAAAAAAACTTTCTAATGCAATGATTTTCTTAGTCTTATAAGTTTATTATTGGAGGTCTACAAATAGGTTTTATAAAATTATTAATCCCTTATAAAATCTAACTTATACAAAGAATAATTTTATTTATATGTAGAAGTTATAGAGCTATGTTAAAATATTAAAGGAGAAGTTTTTGACTGAAAAAAATCTTCAATTTTTATATGAAGTTAATTCTTATGTGATAAATTGTGATCCCAATCATCAATGTTTTGGTATATTGTTAATAATGAAATGATAATTTTATGATAATGGATCTTTGAATTTATGTACAAAATGAACACAATTTTACTAAGCATGATTTTTAGCTTCTATTTTTGGTATTTTCTCTTTAGATATAGATGATTTATTTTCTAAGATAAATATTTATTTTATATTAAGATCATATATCTTGTTATATATATTTCATATAAAGTATTTTAATTTTAATCATATTTGTAGGGTTTAATGTCTCTAAATTTATTATTTTGATATCACATGATTCCCTTAAAGTGTAATATAGTTAATAATGAATTAATTCAAAAGTTTTACTCTTTATATTCTTGTTGAATGTGTAAGAAATTAAATTTTTTTAGTTTTTTGGAATATCTTAATTGTAAATAGATAACATCCTAATTATTACAAAATGTGGAGGATTATTTTCATTGATAACCTAAGGTAAATGTTTATAGCGATCAAAATGTTAATGAGGACACTATAGATATTTGGTCAAAGGAATAAAATTAGTTGGTATATTGTGGAAGAAGCTTTTTGTTCCAACGAGTGTGTGGGAAGAAATCATGCATGAGTTCTATAATTTTTATTTCGTGATTTATCAAGGTCTTTAAAATATTTCTCAGACATTAAAGGGTTATTTTTAATGGTCTAGGATGAAGATGTGTTAACCAAGTCTCTTAATTAATGTCTTGTTTTTCAATATGTGAAATTAAATAATTATGTCTTGAAATAATTCTTATGTCCATTAAAAATGTCTCAGTGAGCGTGGAACAGAATTTTTTATGAATTTTATTATTGTTTTTCGTCATAAAAATATAGGTTTGGAATCCATTGTGGTTGTTATTTACATATTTAAAAGGTAAAAATATATATACTCAATGAAGTAATCAATTTCCATGGATAGTTTAGAAAGTCATTATGTGATGGAGTTAGTGAATCTTCATGGATTTTTATGAATGATAGTGTTTTCTCTATTTTCTTGGTTTAACTTAAAGATATGGTAATTATTTTTGATTCCTATGGTACCTAGTTTTCACCTTAACCCCACATTTCTCCCACAGACTGATGATCAAGTTGACAAGATGATGCTATCTTTGGAGGAAATATTGGGATCGTTTATCATTGATTTTGAAGAATCATAGGTAAATTATTTATCATTGGTTTAATTTTATTATAAGAATAGTTTTCATTAATCGGTATGGAACCATATGAGGATTTATATAGGGGACCATATCATTCACCACTGGATTGTGTTATGGATGGTTGGGATATATATAGTAGATTATATGATGGATCATGTATATGTTAATTGGGATTTTATAAGGACTAATCTGTGTGGATTGGAATACTATGTGTGTTAGAGGAGGATGCAATTGAATTTTGTGCTTGGATATATTGTGTTCTTAGGATATTCTATTTGGAATGTGAATTATATGATTTAAGGGAAGATTGTTTCCATTGAAATTTATAAGTTCAATATAAGTGATGGAATGGGTTAGAGAGGTATTCCATTAGTTAATAGTACCTTAATCCTTGAAAAGAGTACAATATATGTTTAATATGTTACATATTTGAAAATGTTTTCAAAATCCTTTCTATATGACTCATTTAATGAATGTGGATTTTGGTGATGACATGACCGTTGTGGAGTATTTGATTCAAACTCATGACCATAGTGATAATATATTTTATGAAATATTTATTCTCATGGTAAGAGTTTTATGGAGGCATGTCAATATAGATAAGAATTATTGGGGGTGGTAATCACAGATGTGGAGGTTGTATCCTGATTGTTTTTTGTTTTTGTAGTTGTATTCAGGTGAATTTATTTTTGTAAATTTAAAAGTTGAATAAAACTATTATATTTTTTCCTCATTTTATGACTGTGGTAGAATATTTTCAGTGATGAGAAATTTATAAAGGGATTTGTAATGTGAAAATATATATTATAAATTGATGATAGCTTGTAAATATTCAATATTTCGTAATAAATAATGGCAAATCTATATTTTGATATTAATTAAAAATGAGTTTTATGAATTTTCATGGATTTGGGCCATAGAATTTAACCATAGGTGGTGGTTTGAAAATTAATATGGTGAATTAATATACCAATGAAATATCTGGTGACAATGGAATTATATAATTATTTGTTCATTTATCTGATTCATATTTTATGGACTATTTCTATTTAATTAAATAATGGTGTTGACATATTTAATTAGTCATGATGTGAATAAGTTAGATAATGTGGTGGATCTCAATATTATGTTTTCATGGAAAATATGACTACATTACTAGATAAATTAAGTGATGGATTAAAATAATGTAATGAAATAAATTTATGTCTATAATTATTGACAAAGGATAGAGAAATTATGTGGCAATGAAGTATTTTCCATCTTTGGGATTTTATGAAGAATATATTTATGAACTCGATTCTCTAAAATTTCTCTAAAAATAAGGGAACTACTGGTGATAGTGTGTGTGGTGGTGAATTAGAAAGAGAAATATAATTGTATTATTTAATAACAATCTATGTTGATTATCAAAAGAGTATGTTCATAACCGAATCTTGTTATTCGACTCAAATTCTCATATAATTATCATTCATTAAGAATCTTCCATTTTTATTATATTCTATTTTGGGTAGATAATTCATACTAATATGAAGGATTGATTATGTGGTGAAATGAAATTGAGATTGTAACTTCCATGGCTTCATTTTGAGGTATTTATCACTTTTATTTTTTTTCCAATCTTTATTTCATTTAATACTCATGTGTTTTTGATAAAACAATGGTTTTGGGAAAGAAGGAAGGTGGCACATGGTTTTCACATGACTAGAATAAACTATGTACCTGCCGAGTGGAAATCGTGTACCATAGATAGTGGCACTGTCTAGGTCACAAGGCGTAGCACACATTCATGAAAAACTGTAGGGATAATTGTGTGTCTACGATAGTAGATTTGTCTAAGGTTCATAGGTAGTTTCACTATTGTGAACCCCCTCAAGGAAAATCATGTGATCAGCTCTTCTCTTGGACAGGGGTGCGCATTGTTGGTGCATTGTTTTTTAAACCCTGTAGACAAATAGTGCATCACACTGTAAAATTAATATTTTTTGAAATTCCCAAACTAACATCTCTATTTTTAACCCCAATCCACACATTTCCATCCTCAATTTGACTTCCCAACCCTATGTTCCTTCACCTCTCTTCTTCTACTACATTGGGAACCATATATAGTGTAGATTTATGTGTTATCCTTAAGAAGTATCCAATTAAAATCCTCCTTTAATACTTTACTTCTTCTCCTTTTTCTTGATCCTATCCCCCTTATAACATGTGTTATTTGTTTTCTACTGTATATTTTTACCTAATTTGGGTCTAATAATGTTTCCATGAATTGGATCTTGATGTTTTTTATGATCATTCCTTTATAGGGTTTCTCCTTGGTTTGTTTGTGGTTTCTAACCTGTTTTCAAAATTTTCCATTCTAAAGGTATGTGGTTCTAATCTATCATTATTTGAGGATTTAATTTTCATTTTTTTTGTTTTCTAAATGGGTTTTATAGATTATTTGGGTTGTGAAAATCATTCATTTTATGGGGTTTTGTGTGTGTATGGATTTAATAATGACATTTCTATGGGAATTGGTTCTTTATAATGTGTGTTTCAATTGTCATATTTGTTATTTTGTAAGGGTTTTTACATGTGATATAGGGAATTTAATAGATAATAAGGTAATACGTGGAATCAATGTAGGAAAACAATGCATATTACATTAGGCGAGTAGGAAAGTTTGAGGCCTAGTCTCCTAAACAATATTACATTACAACACTTACTAAACATATTTTTTATAGGGGTTGATGGCTTGACAGGGAACATTACATATGGGATATGGTTTTCTCACTTAGAGTATAAGGATACTAGGACCGAACTAACCCTAGTGACTTAGGGACTACACTTGGTTTTCTCGATACCCTTAATATTAATATTTTTGCAGTGTTTCTATCTTCTATTATTTTCAATGAATGTTTTATTTTAAAATTGTATCATCCATTTTCATAAAACAATCCTTTTATTTATTACTATTTAATTCTAATTCATGGGATAATTGTTTTAGGAATCATACTGGTCATTTGGAACACACCCTATATGCAACCTCTAGTGAATGTATGCCCTATTATGTTTGACCTAGGTAATGTAAATGTTTCTCATGGTGGTTTTGGTGGATCAATGTACTAGTAGTTACATTTTTTGGTTGTATTGGTGGCGGTGGAATGGGGTGTCTACCCTCATACCACATGGTGGTTTTGGTGGTTCAGTTGTCCCCTCTCCATTTTTGGTTATTTTGGTTTTTGTATTAATTTTAAAGTGATTAACTGGAACTAGAGTTATCTATTTTGGATTATGATATATCATGGATGTTTCTCAGTTTGATGTTACTATTTTTTTTATAATTCTTAGTTGGTTTTAATGGGAAAAAATCATTCCCAATGGTGTCATTTGATTCCAAGGAACATGTTTCCATTCCAGAGGAATCAGGAATTCCCTTCGGTCCATGCAACGAGATGGGTCAGATAGAAGATCAACCGTATTCATGAAAAAATGTATTATAGGGATTAGACACTTTCATTGGGTCATGTAATTTGTTAGTGTTTGGAGTGAAAAATATATAGGACTATCAGATCTTGAGTTTATGGTTCTTGAGTGGTGTGTTTGTCCAACACACTTTGTGACAGTCCTTTTGACACCATTGCATGTTTGGGATTTTGATTGAATCCTCCTAAAGGTGAGATGTATAGGATACAAAATATACTTGGCCACCAAGTAGGGGATTTATTGGTTTGACTTGTTATTGATATAGTTATTATTTTGAATTGATTTATAGATGTATTTCAATGTTGTTAGAGGTATAATATTCTATGGGAATTATGTTGATGGTTTTAGTGTGTTTGAAGATATTTTTATAAACATGACTCCCTAGAGACTTATTGTGATTCAATGGGAAGAGGATGGTGAGTTTTATCCCTTACCTGTTGATCAATGATTTTGGATTTCTGGGAATTAGATTAGGGAGGAAGCTATGGCCATGCATATGCTATAGAAGCCATGTTGGGCACAAAAAAGTAAAAGGCTCAGGAGTTCTACAAGAACAATCCTCTATAAAATTAAAGTAAAAAATCCCCTTGGAAAAATAGGATTGATGGGTGTTTTGATACTCTAGAGGCGGTCAATGTGACGTGTTCTTTGTTCATGTTGGAAGGACCTAGTCACAAGTTGTGGGACTCAATGGTCTAAGCCAATAAACATCAGAAGATGGGTTGGAGGGACTAAAAATTTGCCTTTATGAGAAGTATTTACCTAATAATTTTCTCCTTTCAAATACCCAGGAGTTCTGTGACCTCCATCAAGGGCCTCAAACCATGATGAAATAGGACAATGATTTAACAAAGATTTTCTATTTCACACCCGCTATGGTTTCCAATGAGTAGTTAATGTCTCTTCATTTTGAGATGGGGTTATAGGTGAAGATTCATTCCCATGCCTTCTTATTCAATATAAATACAAGTGATGAGATAGTGGATTGATCCATGATGGTGGATATTTGTCATTCTGTAGCTTATGGTTTTTCTGGGGTAGTTCTAGTAGTGGGCCTAGGTAGTGGTGGTTCTTCTGAAAGGAAAAGTATGTGTGATGATGTGTAGATGAGGGGAGGTGGTACCTTAGGAAACCCACCCTAGAATCATTCAATTTTGACCACTATTGGTGGGTCACTTGTATGCAACTAGTATGAAAGGATGGGGATCATGCAAGAACCTTATTCAGTTCCACAAAGTCCCTTCCATCAATGTGGTTGTTTAAGGATCCAATAGAGGTTCTGTAAGTGTGGTCTGCTAACTCAGAGTGTTTATGTACCCTCATCCAAAAATTTAATACTAAAATAGACCGAAGCATCAAAGGATATGTGTTATCATAAATATGGGCATGGTGGTAATGATATATCATCTTATAGGAAGAGTTAGTGAAAGGTAGAGATGCAAGTTAATAATCTGTCTCAAGAAGTGGAAAAGACCAAGAAACTCTATTTTATAGTTAAAGAGTGGGTGGAATTCAATATAGCTCCTACAACAGTTCAATTTAATGTTTTTTAAATCATACGTAGTTATTTTTTGTTGAACCCAAGTTATTCTATTTCCTTTATTTCTACCCATCTTGTAGAAAATTTTAAATTACAGACAAATCCTACGCCCAATGTGATGGAGTTAGCGAAACCACATGGTTAGGATTGAGAACAAGGGTACAAATGTCTATTCTACAGTCTATCCCTATCCGGGGTATAGTATGAATGGTATTTCCATGTTCTGGAAATAGAAATATTTTATGTGATCCATAATATGGACTAGACGATATGTTTTAAGGAACATATTGATTATTATCATCAGTGAGTGATCATTGTTGAAACCTATGGAAGTTCTCATGTTTTCCATACCAAATGGGATCCTCAGTCAGAGAATCCTAGACCTCCAATACTATAATTGAGAAATAAAATTTTTTAGGTCACACATCTCATGTTATAGGATGTTGGTATATGTTCTGAGGGTGGATTACCTCCTAGAGTTTGTGAGTTCCCAGAGTTGTTTACTGATGATTTCTCATGGTTTCCTCGAGAATGGGATTAGGATTTCACCATATATTTCGTATTTAGAACTAAACTCATCTCTATTTAGTCATATCATATAGTAAATATCGAGTTGAGAATATTAAATATACGTCTTGGTGAATCGAAATCCAAAGGATGCATTTTCAAGAGTTTATGACTTCTGTCCAGCCCAGTTTGGTATTCTAAATCGGCTGACTTATCACATCAGTTTTGAATTGATTATTGAAATAGGAATAGAGTGAGGATTAAGAATAAAAAACCCTTATCCCAAATTTATGACCTTTTTTATATGTTCATGGTGGAGAAGTTCTCATCCAAGACCGACCTGGACTTCACATATCATCAGGTGAGGGACAGGGAGGTATACATTCCTAAGATAACGTTATTAATGAGGTAAATCTATATTGAGTATTTGTTATTCCATTAAGGTTGATTAATACTCAAATGGTTTATATGGTTATTATGAACCATGTTTTATATTGGTTACCAATCTCTTTTGACGTGGTTTTTGTGGAGAAAATCCAGGTTTTCTTTATAGAAAAGGATGATCCAGGGAAACAATTGAGGATCATGGTGCGAACTATCCATGATCACTGACATTATGCCAAGATCTCCAACTGTACCTTTTGAACCAGGGAGGTAGATTTTCTAGGTTACTTTGTATCAAAATATGGAAATTTTGTGGGCCGAGTAATGATTGATGGATCAATATCATTGGACTATTTAGGGGACTTCTTCATAATCATGATATTTTTTGTCCTGGAAGGGTGTACCATTTCGTTTACCTGAAATTTCTCTTATCAAGCTTCACCCATGACTAAACATACCAAAAATTGGGTAATGTTTGAATATAGCCCATAATTTTAGGCATCCTTTGAGGAAGTCAAATGGTGTTTGAAAACAAGCCCTATTATGAACCCATAATAACATGTAAAGAGATATATGGTCGTTTTTATGCTTCAGGTATAGGTAATGGGTTTTTGTTGATACAGGATGACCATGCGGTGGTGTATGGTTCTCACCAACTCCGACCACATATTTTTTTTTTCCAAACCATGACTTGGATATATCATTAGTTGTACATGACTTGAAAAAGTGGCATTATTACCAATTTATGGATAAATTCATCATTTACTAATATTATAATAGTTTGGACTGCATTTTCTCTTATAAATATCTAAATTGGATGCAGTGCTGATTGTTTAAGTACATTTAGGGGATTTATTTTGATATATTATATTTCCCGGGAAAAGGAAACATGGTAGTAGAATCCTTAGGATATAAGATACCAATGAAATCCTTAAGATAGTCTAGTTATGAGTGTATTTTGATGGGTGTTTTTTCCGATATGAAATTGGGAAAAATGAGCATAGTATAGGTACATTATTGGATAGTGTTCAGAAGAGACCCTCCATCTTAGAGCTAATTAGGGAAAAAAATTGACGGATGAGTTATTTAGGAATTCCTTGTAGATCGTAAATAATGGGGAGGTTCCCAAAGAGTGGTCATTTTCCTCTAAGTGAGATCATTTCATTAAGTGTATCTTTGTAGTGATGTTTTAATTGAGGAAGTTTGTGATGCAGGATAACCACTATTCTTAGTGTCTCATTGATATTGGTAGCACCCATTTGGTTTACGACATGCATTGCTAGTACATGTGGCAAGGTATGATATGGGATATAGTTGACTTTGTATCAAGATGTTAAACCTATCATCATATTACATATGATCACCAGAGGCCCAAATTATTACATAAACAAATCCCAATTCCTACATATACGTGGAAAGAGGTCACCTTGAATATCATCATTAGATTACCACATAAAAAACAAGAGAAAAATTCCATATGGATGGTTATTAACCATCTGAACAAATCATAACATTTCATTCTGATCAAGGACATGACCAATGCAGATGAGTTGGGTCAGATGAATGTTTAGGAAATAACGAGGAATCATGGAATTCCATTAGTAAACATTTAAGAAAAGGTCACATGTTTCACCTCTCATTTCTAGGAAGGACTTTATAAGGTAATGGTTTTACATGTCAAATTCAGAATGACATTCCATCCTCAAACATATGGTAATATAGTGATAGAAAAACAAAAAATGGGAAAAATCCTCAATGATTATGTGTCAAATTTTGAAGACTCATGTGATAACCATTATTAATTAGTCAAATTTTCATATTACAATAGTTACTAATCCTAAATTAGAATGGATTTATTTGAGGATCTATATTGTTGGTCTTCTTAGTCACCATTGTAATTGATGTAAGTGGGGGACACTTATTTTTTGGGACCAATCTTGGTGAAAGATATTTCATATATAGTTATTTTTATTATGCATCAGTTACTGAAAGCACAAATCCTACATAAGCCTTATTCCGATTAGTAGTTCAGATCCATGGAATTCATAGTGAGTGACCGATGGTTCCTAAAGGTGATCCCTCCTTTGGGACACCATCATCTTGTTATGAAAGGGAAGTTGCCACCATGTTATGTGAGGCCTTTTGAGATTACCATGAAGTTTATAATAGTGTCATACTGGTTAGCATTTTTATCTAGGATGATGTCAATCAATTATGTATTCTATGTATCAAAATTGAATATGTATATTATATTCCTATCTCATGTGATGAATTCATAATACATAGAGCTATAATATAACATTCCTATTTTTGAGAGGCCATTACAACATATGGATTTTGAGGATAATGTTATTTGATGGAAATATATAACAAAATTAGATCCTTTGGAATCACAAAATTTATGATAATGAGACCTGAGATTGAATGACTTGGGTTGAATAGAAGTATCCAATTTTATTCCCAGATCAAACTTCGATTTGACTTTCTTTGGGAGTAATGTTTTGATGGTGGGGAGAATTTTCACAACCATGGTATCATATTGATGATTTATTTATCATATATTATTTCATTAATATTTCAATAATATATTTTACAGATGTTTTTAAGGAAAACTATGGTTTTCAAGATGGAAATGATGTGGTGTATAGTTAGTAGTAACCATGCCCCAGCCTAGTAGAAGTTACATTCCCTTGAAAGTGGTAATATCTAGGTCTCACAACCGAGTTAATTGGTTTATGGAATTACATGAATAACCATGTTACTAATATCGTCTTTCTCTCTGAGGTTCAAGGGAATGAACCCCCTCTATGAAAACTGTATGGTTAGTAATCCTCTTTGACAGATGTGACTCCTTGTTGGCACATAGTTTGGAAACCGTATGGTCTTCCAATACATTAAAAAGTTTGAGATTCATAAAATAACCCTCCCTAATTTTAACCGAAAATAACCCATTTCCTTCCTTCATTTGACCCACTATCTGCGGTTTCTTCCCATGTTCTCTTCCACTCAATTGGGATCTAAATCGTGGATAGATTTTAGTGGAATCTTCATGAAGTCTCCAAGTATGATTATCATTTCCTTAATTCCTTAATCATATTGATCTTCTCTCCCTTGTCTATTGTTTTCTCCATCCCTTAGTAGATAGGTTGACCTAATGTGGTTTCAATCATTTTTATTTGAGTTGTATCTTGATGGTTTTTGTGTTCTTTTTCATCAATTGTCATTCTCTTCATGAGGTTATGGATTACAGCCCATTTCTAGTTGATTACATGATAATTGTAGTTGGTTCAATTAATTTTCATTATTTAATGATTTTATTAGTCATTATTTTTTTTTCTAAATGGGTTCTATGGGTTGTTTGGTTTAAGTGAATCATTATTTCCATGGGTTTTAGTTTCCGTAATTAATTAATAATGAATTTATTATTGAAATTCTCTCTTATGTGTGTTTCAATTATAATATTATTTATTGTCTAAGGGCATTGTTAGTGTGACCTAAGGAATGGAATTAAGAATAAAAATGTGCTATATATATAGGTGGTAAGACTAGGTCTAATAAATTAGGTGAGTTTACAAGGAGAAGGCACGGTCTCCCTAATAGTATTACATCACAATAATAAGTAAACATATATTTGATGGGAGGTTTGTTTATCAAGTAAGACCATTTCATTATTGAGATGGTCTTATCATTGAGAGTACAAGGATACATGGCCCCCACAAACCAAAATTACTTATGTATTTCTCTATTTGTGTATGCTACACATACCATTCAACTTTCTTCTATATTTTTTTATTCCTTTAATTTAATAGAATGTTTTATTTTAAAATTTCATCTTAATTTTTCTTAAAATTAATATTTATATTTTTCATTTAATTCTAATTCATGGAATATCATTTGGTGGTATCATACTTTTTATATGGACCACAGCCGACATGAGCTCTTGTATGTATGTAGACCTTTTTATATATGACCATAGTAATGGTAATGTTCCCAATATGGGTGATGATGGTTCAATATACTAGTAGTTCCTTGTAGAGACCCGAAGCTTGACGTACATGTACATTACATTACTTTTGCGGAATACTTAGTACATAACAAAAACACACACACAAGGATCGTAATAGTTTAGTGTCTTTGGAAACTCGGAATATAATCTTCTAATCGTGGTGAAAGATCTTCAACATATCCCATAAAGATCGTCCCTTTTATTTTCTTACCTAAAACCTTTCTTTATATCCTGGGGAAAATAAAACATAAAAGGGTGAGCTCAAATGCTCAGTAAGGGTAAACAAAAGAAAAATCAATCACAACATATTCATAAGAACATAACTTTTGGAAATCTTAACCTGAAAAAGAGAGCATAATTTCATAACATGGGATAAATCATAGTAGTGAAATGGAATCCCAATAATCATAACATAAAACATGAAACTTTGTGGCATACACACATAATCATAGAGAATCATATCTTATTAGTCAAGACTCATTGCCAAGACTATCTTAGTGGACAAAGTCCATTTCTGAACTAAGTCACCCTCGTTTCAGTCCTGTTTCACTGAACCGGTATAACCTACCATTCCATCCATGTCTATCTCATGAGATATAAAATCTTTACCCAATTCATTGGAGGGAGATATAGGTCCCACTCATCTCATAATGATACCATTCTTATGTGTGCCACAAAATCATAAACCATACATCATTGCATAACCCATGTAATAAAAATGGGAATCTTAAACATAATGACATCATAAAACAATTCATATACGATAAAGGAATTCATAAAAATAATTCCATCACAACATAATCAAATTAATGTAATAATAGGGATAAAAACAGAACCCTTTATTATCATAGAAGGAAAATAATTTTGATAAAACAATTGAACTCCATTCTTGAGGAAAATATCCTTTCTACTTCAAAAACATTTTTCCTTTCATGACATGTCATGCAAGTTTTAACTAAAAGAAGTTGATTAAAAATAAACTTGAAAACTTGTAAAGTATTCTTCTTGGAAATCATGTTTTAAAAATCCATTCATGCTGTATAAAAACATTCTTATCATACTTTTGTCGGAAAAGTCAAAAAGTACCTCGTACGAAAAACGACAAAAGATTCATTTCATATCTTTTACTAAAAACTCACCAAAGGGTAAAATAGGTTTTAAACAATTTTAGGTGGATGGAAATAATATTACATATTGAGGTAACATGGATGTGGATGATAAAATACACCCCAGTAAATACCAAAGTATAAGCAATCTCGGATAAAAATGAGATTGTGATAATTCCCTTACCTTATGTCCGATATGCTTTGTACGTATCCAAACCTCCAGTATAATGATTTAAATAATGTCATTAACTTATTACAGAATCATATTCATTGTTATGATATCATATATGGTTCACTTATGACTTCATATAACCCGTTCGTTTGTAAATTCCATGTCAAAGAAGCGTTTTGGGTAAAATCGTTTCATTTATCGTAGGTGTTTGGACTAGTTGTTCTTGAAATTATTATTACTTATATCATGATTTAATTACTTACAGAATATAAAATATGATTTATATATCATATATATTCATTATATATATATATATAATATATTGATAAATGAAATGAAACACACCGTTCATGGAGACGGTAGTCCGTACGTACGCATGAACGCTATTTTCCTTTCCTTATTGTCTTGAATGGAAGTAAGTAGATGACATACATATATATATATATATATTCATAAATCCAGTAGATTTAACATGTCATATATTTCATTATTATTCATTATATATACTTTATAATCATTCATGAATGGTTAATGTGGAGAATGAATCTCATCGCGTCGTGGAGACGGTATTCCAAACGTACGCACGAGCGATGATATCGTTCTCATGGTCGTGGAATTGTGTTCAAGTGTATGTATACTATTTCAGTATCAATATCATATATAGTTACTCATTACACCATTATACCCCTCCAATTAAGGTGGTGGCTGAAAATAGGTTACACCATGGCGTGGAGACGGTATTCCGTACGTACGCACGCGCGGTGATTTTGTTTTCCGTAGGATGGATAGATGGTGAAATAGGGTTGTTTAATACTTATAATAACATATCATTATATGATGGATACTGATTTTATTACTTCATAATGAAACAACTTAAGAAGAAGAAGTGGAAGAAGAAATAAAGTTGAAAGAATCGGTAACAGACATTACCTCTTCTTTGAAGCACCTCTTTGAGATCTCCTTTTAGGGCACTAAAATTGGTCTTTTAAGAAGACCTGAACCTCTAGGATGTTTCTATGTAAGTGTAGAAGAGAATTTGGCAGGGTTTGGCCGAGCTTGAAGGCTCAAAGTGGAGTGAGGAAGAGGGGGTGGAGGTGCCCTTTTATAAGGGAGGAGAGGGGTACCTTTGGAATAACAAAAACTATTATTTTATTATAAAGTAAAATTCGGTTTTAAATAGCTCCAAATTGATTTATTTAGAATCTAAGGTAGGGATGGGTCGAATTCCTCTCATCTAATAGGATTTAGACAAGTTTAGGTTATTATTTTAACCTTATCAATTAGATTTAACTCTAAGTTAAATAATTTAACTTTTACCGTGTCTTTTTGTTTTCTTACACTATATGGTTAATAAACCTACCATAACAAGCCAAAAAAAACCCCAAGTTGTTTATTATTAATATATCTATCCTTATCTAAGTCATTTGGCCGAACCTTAACTTTTTAGGAATTAAATAACAATTAATAATATAATATTTTTTTTAAAAACTATTTTATGGGAATTTTGACACTATTTGGTACATGATTTTTATGAAATTCATAACATAATGATAAGTTCAAACCAAGTTACTTATATCAACAAAACATGTTATATTAACCTATAAAATTAATTTAAGTCATAAAAAGTTTCAAATTACATTTATTTGGGAATTTATAACATCAATTATGTCAATATTTCATTAATAAGACAATTACTGCATTATCTTTGTGTCATAATAAATGATAATTATTTAATCCATAAAAATTATAAATAAATTTAAATGATGTATATAATTGTATTAGATTTCTGGATATTGTTCATGTTATAAGTTTCATGATTTTTATCACTAAATTAAAATTATTATACTTATAAGATTTAAGAAAGTGACATGTTGTCACATTCTTTGGTTTTAATAATAATTAAATTATTTTCATGGAAAAAAGTCCATAAAATGAATCTAATCCGACCCTTAGGTTATATGGGTCTACCTTTAGCCATCCAATAGGATTTTTCGAAGTGTCAGGGTAATTTTATAATCTTATATTTACCCATAATTACACGATTTACCCTTAACTATAGTAAATAAAATTTTCCGTAGTTACTATTCACAATGTCCAAAAATAAAAAGTAGCTTATTAACATAATTTGGACCCAAGGATTCCAAATATTGAATCCATTTTTCCAAATTTAATACAGAAAATATGCAGAAATTAAATTCAAATTAATCTCGTTGTCGAAAGAAAACGGGGTTTTCTTTAAAACATTGCAAAAGATTGAATTGATTTAACCTATGAATTCAAGGTAAAATCAATGATAATGACATAAATTATATAAAATATATTTATACTTTAAAACCATTCAATATTATAATTTAACCACATAAGATATTACGATGAAAAAAGTTGTTTTTAATTAAAATATAGTGTGTTTTTACTATTCATTAAAATATGAAAGTTATCAGAAAAATATCAAAACTTTATCTAATGTAAATTTTTTTATCCTGATTTAAAAGAAAATTTTATTTTGTCAAATTGAACTTATAAACATGTCAAAAACTAGATTTAAAGTGGCTGCGCCATTAAAAGGTGGAAAAACTGCATTTTTTGAAAAATACTTATTTTACCCGAAAAATTTATTTTGTTCTTATACCATGTTCTAGAAATGTGTAAGATGAATAATAATTTTATAAAATTCAAATTTATATAAAACTATTCATAACGGTTAGTTCATAACAATATTATAATAATATATCGCTGTTTAGTCAAACCCGTTATTGCGTACAACACACGCTATCGAGGAAGGTCGCGATTGCGTGTAATACAAGCCATGTCTGGGTTGCGTGTAGTGCACAACTCATTTGTTGTTGCGTATAACAGAATCCAACCATATTTTATTTATACATTGAATATATATATATATATACACACTTAATGTCGCGTAGAATAACTTCTATCAAACGAACTTGAAATTGTGTGGAACAAGAGCCAAGAAAATTGTTGTGTATACTGCAAGCTAATATAGTGTTGCGTATAGCGCAAGATAATCTTAGTGTGTCATAAAATAGAAGATATGAATGAAATTAAAAATAATGGATCTTATAAAATCTTGGGTTGTTACATTCCTTTTTTGTAGGGTGTCAGTGGTATGAGGTTTAAACCAACCTACTACATTGAGGTTTTGGTGGCCTAGTCATCCCCTCCCCATGTTGGTTATTTTTGATTTTGTTGTCATTTTAATGTTTTTAACTCATACTTTTTTATGGATGTAGGAATATAATAGGTCGTAGATGTTGCATAAATTTTTGTTATTGTTTTGTGTTATCAATTTTATCTTTCCATGGTTAAAATCACCCCCAATGTTTTCATTCAACTACTAGGCACTAGTTTCTGGCCTGTGTGGATCGAGAGTGCCTTTTGGGCCATACCATGGGCAAGGTCGGGCATTAGGTCAGATGGTATCTCATCCTAGTTCAAGATAGAAATTATTGATGAAGATGGATTTAGTGTAATAATTATTAATGTTGAATCATTTATATGGAGATTCAATATGAAATTGTTGTATCATGATCCAAATGGGTTATTATTAGAAATTTTCATTGTATGATTATTTTAAATATAGTTATGTTATTATATAATATGAATTAATAGAGATAGTAATTGATGAATTGTTGATATGAAAATTAATTAATTAAATTTTTGATGAATATTTACTATAATTCATATGTGAATTATTTTGAATGTGTTTATGGTTGAATATTGGTGATGATGATTATAGTGATTGGGGGTTTATTGAGTGATAATGTTCTGTATTTTTAATTGGGTTCCATTCTCATGGTAAAATGTTAACTTCACCCTATAAAATGAGTTGAATAATATTATCAAATGATTTTTTTGCTCTAGACTGTTCTTTATACCAGGGTAGTGATGATATGGAATTGCGATCATTAAAGGGAACTGATAATAATATATTAATTATAATAATATTTTTAGCCCCCATGGAACCAATTTCATAAATTATACATTTCATAAAAAATTAAGTCTCATAATATGTGGACACATATTAATTTAAAACATGGGATTTACCCTATCTGTTGTTTAAGATTAGTTCACTTCAGGTCCATGTTCATGGGTCATTTCTAGAGGGAGATTAAATAAATCTATTAACATTAAATTGATTAGTTTTGTGTTGTTTATTCACTATGGTTCAATCTATTAAAATAAAATTATATTTACTCTCTAATTATATTCAATAACCATGGAATAAACCATAGAGTAGGAGATGGTGGAGAGATAATATTCTAGTAGTAGGAAAATTAGATTGGAGGGGAATGATCAATTATGTGGTGACACTGATGATCGAATCACATGATGATGATGAAAGAACCTATGGTTTTGATATAGAATCAATGAATCAATGATTCTCCATAGAGGATGTACTCTTGTTTCATTGATTCAATCTTCTATAATATTAGATCAGATTAATGAATTGGAATCTCTAATCATCATGGATGCATTATTTCACATTATTTCATGGGAAGTTTTTTTGATTATTGATTGTGAATAATATTCATGATAATTATTCATGATGATTATTATATTTGACTATAATAATCCATTGTAAATGGATCAGATATCAACAACATGGATGATTCATGGGTAGGATTATATATCACTATCTTAGTTGTTCATGGTAGTGAAAAATTGGGGAAATATCAATGAAAATAAAGACCATGTTTTATTTTTCCACTTTTTGTTCATTTAATTAAATACTCATGGAATCACTACCTTCCTATCACATTTTATTATTTCACAACCATTTTAGGTCCATCATCCCAAAGGTTTGCTGAAAATGGTGTTGTGGAAATTATGTTCTTGGGTAATTTGTCTGAAGATAGTGTGATAGGTGGGATGTCAGTGCATGCATGGTTTGATGAAGTGATGAAGGGTGATGTGGTGGAATGATGAGGAGACGTTAGAGACATAGTTGTTTGGTGGGGGACAGATATAGTGATCTTTTGGGATACAACTCTATGAAGGGTAGGACGTGGATAGGTTCAAGAATCCTATCAAAGGAGAGTCAAAACCTAGTAGGGTGTCATGATGGTTTGGGGTTCAGGTATATAATGTAAAAATATTAATATTTAAAATTATAATGAAAATTTGAAATAATAAAAACAAAACGGTCGAAAATTTTTAAGACATGATAACTATTAAGGGTGGGATTAATTTATACATCCCCTCAATATTCTTCAAAGAAATAAATAAAACTACACTATAAACATTAGAATTTATGGACAAGGCTGTATATCGAGAACCATTAGTTGTAAATGTGATGTAGAACTTCATGGATTAGATATTTGAGGATGAATACTTACTTTCTTTCCTAGATACATCTACTGGTTGAGAATATTAATCATATTTTATCTTATATTTTCTTCCTATTGGTCACCCACTTTTTCCTATGTTTTTGAGGTAATTCATTTCCAAAAATCCCATTTTGTCTTTCTTGGCATCATACTAGGTATAATTATACTCACCCATGAACAGACATTGTTCCCAATAGTGTGGTTTATGTGTAGTTGATGTGTAGGGTAGATATTTTAATGATGGATTTAGAAATTTTTTGGCTTATTCATTACTAAATCCTCTTGGTGACCATGGTGGATATAAATTTGGATGTGATTAGTGGTGTCAAAATATTTTATTAGCATGTGATGTTCATATTTTGATCTATCATGTGGTGAGGTAGTCATATTAGATTCTTATTTTACATTTCCAATTTTGTAAATAGATATGTAATTATCCCATTTTTTCATTTTGGATTAGGTATGGGATGTCCTAATGGATCCTAAAAATTTGCACATTCATATGTTGTATAAAATTTAGTCGATTATTTATATACATCATTATATAGTTGATAACTATTTTATGAAATTGTAATAATTTTTTATTGGTTGATATTGGATTTAGTCCGCCATTTTTCATGGTATTGCTACATGGGGTTAACAACCAGCTGCTATCCTACTAGACACAAGATTGGGGTGGAAATATCAGCTTATTATTTGATCAAGAACCGAACCAGTGGGTTGAATCTTCTCAAGGTAGTAGTAGAATGTTTTTTTCCAAGGTATAGAGTTTATAGTTCAGGGTTATGTTAGGAAAGATGATAAATTAGGGTATTGGTGTTTTGGTTGATTGAGTTCAAAATTCCGTTCATAGAACCACTCAATAGTGTTATTGTTGACATATACATTCTCCGGGACCATGGTAACATGTTTATTGACTTTTTATACTGAGGAGAAAATTATGGCATATAATAATGTTATATTAAACATATATGTATGATTCATTGATTTCCATTTCATTATTTATAAAATTAAGCATATTTTCTTTATTGGATATAGTTTACCTTTTTAATTATTGGATGATACCATGATGGTAACCAACTAGTATTCTGAGGTAGGTTCACGACCCTACCATAGCTATGATTGAACCTCTTGTCAGTTGCCAACAAAGTGATTAGGACTTATTTCCAAGGACTATTACGTCTTTCCATCCTTATCCCAAGATTGATTATACTATTTTGTGCTACCCTGATTAATAGTGTGTGATTATACAAGAAGTTTGTTCCACACTATACACTCAATTTATATGTAATACCCTCATCTTCTATATAAAATTTAATGGGGACCATAGACTTATTTATATGTCAAACTATTTTCTGCTACACTTATATTTTGTGTGATATTCGATAAGGATATGGATCTTATTTGTACACCTAATTGTTATGTTATACCTACGTTTTTTGGGTGGTATATGAAAAGGAATGGATTTTTTAAATACCCAATTATTCAATTCCACCAAAATTTACTATGTGAGATATGGTGGGGTTATTATTATAAATTAGGATCCTTGAGGGGTGATGAAGCATAATTTTATATACATGGATGAGTTTTACTATTTCCTTTTTATTTGGGGAATCTTTAGATCCCTTTTTATTAGCTTATGATTCATTATGGATCTGATGGTAGTTTCTTTTATGATTGATGAAACGAAAATTTTTTATATATATTTAGATAATTATGATCGTTAATTTGAGCCTAATACATATAGAATAGTAGATCATCTCAATTTTGGGACTCAGATTCCTAATCATCTTTTATATACACCAACAATATGAAGATTATGACGTCGATATTTTGGGGTGATATAGTTTTCTTCTAAAGAATGATGTTTCCCACAAATTTAATATAGAATAATCAACTATGACTAGAGTTTCAGATCTTGTATGGGAAAATGTATTATATGGGGATTTGGTACCATATTTAGGGTGTCTTGAATAGTTTCAAGTATATTTTGAAAACTATATACCTTGTGACGTTATCCCTATACATTCTTTGTGGTTGTAATGTTTGAGATAAATTCTATAGGAAGAGAATCTGAGGCAGGAGTTGTTGATCTGTGGCTATGTTTTCATATTAAACATAATATTACAATGTTATCTAATATGTAATTAATATATGGGGATTTTAGGGGTATTGTACACAAAATTTTGAGGTAGGCTATAATTATTCCCAATGAAATCCAGAGTGGTGTTGCGGATGAACTTCTATGTGGTAGATGGTTATGTGACCTGAAAATAATATATTATAAACATAGCTCACTATAATTAAACTTTTCATTGATGGGTGATTGGTATGTTTTATTTAATAGATAGGAGATACATTAATCCACTCCCATAAAAACTGCCTATTTCTATATCTCATCATATTTGTTGTGCATACAATTTAAGCTATGAGAAGATGTCTGCGGTGGAGGGATATTGATTGACACCAGTTGTTTCAATTCGGGTTTTGATTCATGTCAATTAATTATGGACTCTCATATTATATGGTAAGTGTATTATATATTCTTTTAAAATTATATATTCTAGAGTTTAATAATCCAAATACCCTGAGCATGACCCTTGTTTTCTAGAGAGCTTCCATTATTGGCGACCATCTTTAATTAACTCCGTATGTTAATGTGAGTTTATCCATTTTATAGAAGGTGGTATTTTGTGAAATTAATTTAGGTAAGGGAATACATTCAATGGTAAACATATCAATATTAATTGGGTATTATTTCTTGTACTAAAAGGTGTGTAATATTGATTACATAAAGATAGGTTTACCCCCCATCAGTTTGTTTGGTTTCCTCAGGTTCGCTGAGTAGAGGCCACTGATGGATATTTTGGGTCCACTACCCATCATAAATTGTGCATGAACACTATTAAATGAGTTTACATAGTATAAATTCACACCATAGTAATGTTGAAGAATACATAGATTATTTAAAAAGGTGGGTTATGGATGATCCTTGTCAAAATTCTGTTGTGTAAATCTACATGTTTTATAAGGATAATGATCATTTATTTAAATGTGGAATGATGATCGCCCAGGTGGGTTTTATGGGAATGTTAGCTAAAGTATTCCAACTAATAGTTCATGGAGGAACTTATTAGGCATTCATTGTATTATATATTCTATAATCATCATTGAATTATATCAATAGAAACATCTCATGTTGTGAGATCAATATTCATAGATAGGTATTGGTATTTGCCAGATTATAATTGTGGTGAATTAGGACATCAATGTGGTTCAACAACCATATTGATGTTGAGTCATCTAATAATGGACTCTGTTTACAAGGGATGCAGGAGGAACAAGAGTTTCTAAAATTAATGAAGAGACCCTTTCTTAGATATAGTTATGTGTCTCACCTTAATATGAAACTCATGTACCCACAATATTTCTTCATATGTTAAAGGCCCATGGTTCTGATGGAAAATTAGTGGATCTACGTGGTCAGATGTTCTTAGGGGATGAGTATGGGTAAATTTTCATAATTTTTGGTAGAACATAAACAAATTTTATAGGTGTTTATTGATTTTCCCTTCGTGATCATGGTAGATATCTAGATGGTAATCCTGAGTGGGGACCTTCCAAGTGTTGTTCTTTCCTTTAAGTGGTATACATATAATATTGTTGACTGTATTAGCATTACATGATGAATCATTCTTTAAAGTGGAGGAAAATTTATTTTCGATTGGTTATGTACCATATTTATGGGTTTCGTATGATCATATAATGATCATATTTAGTGCATGAGATCCCAAAATAGAAGAAATACATCATTAAGAAATAAATATTTAAATAATATGGAAAAGAGTAAAGGATAATCTCTTGTTTAATATATTAAATTTCCTTCCTTCGATAGAGTGTGACTCAGGTAGATCTTGATGAGTAGAGAAAATAATAATTCTACCTATGAGTTGATAAACTATATGAATAATCCATGAATGTCTCATGAGAACATGGGAAATTAAAAGGGGTTCTTGATCCATATCATACGAGATAAATATGTTTTTAAGAAGAATATAGTTTTGAATTGGCTCTCATGTATCGTACATCCAATAATAGAGAATATCATCATCTTATTTACCCTTCTCAATGATCATCATGAAACAATGACAGATAACTATATCATACTATGTTGGGTTTCATTATAAGGAATCCAATAATTTCATCCTATTGATGATAATTAATTGAACAGATTCATTTAATGTGTATCTATTAACTAGTATGATCAATCTTTGAGATGATAAATGATGTAAAATCATTCATTAGTATAGGTCTCATCTATATGAATCACAAGCATGTATTCATAATAAATCACATTCATAAATTTTATTTTCACTTCCAATGATATCCCATATACACAAAAACTCTATAACAACTTCATATAATTATCCACTACTCTTTATGAATCCATCCTAACTCTTTATGATATAGTTTTATCAAAAAATATTATTTTAAAATAAAAACATCAAGAAAATATATATACTTATCAATGAGCCTGTCATTGGGAACCTATGGGCATTAAAACATTTAAAAAACTATAAAATCCATATTCCTCAATTGTAAGAAAAGAGAATCCTCTATAAATGAATCAATGCTACTCAATCTACAGAGGGGTTGTGTGTGATCTCTATCAAACAAACTCATATGCATATAAAAACATGTCCAAAAAAGATGTATACTATATATCATTTTTAAACCTATATAATCGTTTTTAATAAAATAATGTAACCACTAAACATGGAATATACATATCTTGTATTGGTCTCTCATCTTTTCTGGATTCTTACGAAAAGATTGACTAAGTTGATAAGTACATTGTATGTCATTCATTTATCTGATATATATATATATATATCTCACATGTTAAATGTATATGGAGTTTAACACAATATAAATGAAATAACTAAAAATAGAAATTCATTTTATTTATTCTTATTCAATCATGTTCTATATGTATTTATTTCTCATACAAGTGAAAAAATATCATCTTTCTTCCACAAAAACTATTGACATGATTAGAAAAATACCAAACCACACTAAAACTAGTTGTTATAACATTTAGGGTTACATAAGTAGAGTATCCAAGAATGAATGGTCTTATTATAAGTATTTCATAAACCTCTAGTAGTAAGGATTTAAATAAGCATACATTCTTAAGTATATCAGTGATAATAAAAAATTTCAAGAGATATACTTCACTTGAAAAATACAAGTAACAATCCTCAACTTATTACCTCATGAATAAAATCTTCATAACACCAATACGATATATATTAATTATTATAAAAACTTATTCGTTCTAGACTTATCATATTAATACTATTAATAATACCCCATAATGATCATCAGGTAGGGATAACTAAAATTAATACATTAAGGGAAAATTATCTTTCTATATTTCTCGTAAAATGAATTTCATCACAGGTGATTGAATGATAATTAGATATTTTTAATTATTATAATATTATGAAACATTTGTATCCATAATAAATAATCTCTCATGTGTCTCATATATTGATATTCTACATGTCCTCATATAATTATTGTAGTTATGGATTCATCAACGGATATGATACTTTCACCAAAGTGGCCACCCAATTAATCTTTACATCGCCCCTATAAATGGTCTCTCATAAGATATGGAATTCAAAAATGATGTGTTTGGTTTGTTGATATTTTTTCCCATATCATGACTAACAATACCATTATTATCCCAACATTAATCATTTTCCCCCGGTTATTCTAAGAACCACTCAAAGGTAAAAATGAACTTATTACATGAAAATATTACTTCATTGAATTTAATATGGTGATATATTCTACATATATTTTTTTGTCTTCTATGGTGTCTTTTTTTGGAACACTGCCAACTAATTTTATCACGACTAAGGAAAAACACTAATCTAGAATGATATTTCATATCATGCTTTTTAGATTGAAATATTGTATCTATGTAAACCTTTACAAACAACTAATATTATATACAATACCAATCCCATTGGCTTGGATTGGTTTGGTGGTTCTGCTAACCTTCAATGACATTTCTTATACCCCAAACGCTAGTAATAAATTTCAAGGGTTTAAACACGAAATTTGAAGGGTGAATGATGTAACCTATTTATTCAGACACACAACCTTAAAATTATTAATAAAAAATATATGAATCCATTGGTATAAATATAAATGATAAATGAAATATAACCCAACAATAAGAAATGTATTAAATACCAATATCAATGTAACATAAAAATAATTCAAATAATAATACAAAGACTCTAGTATGTAAATGACTTTAGAACCAATGTGGAACCACACCAAAAAAAGATTTAAATAACTCCAAAGAAACATCTATACAAAATATTATTAAAATTTCAACAATAATCACTACATAATTATTAAACCATCCCATTTCCTATATAAAAGAAAAAAATCTGCATAAACACCAAAGTGCATATGTAGTGGGTGAGTAATCATACCCAATAGGCATCCCCAAGAGAGTTTTCTCACTTTCCACAATGTTAAAAAATAGTTTATCTCATCAGAATAAAAAAATATATAAATAAAATATCAAAAGTAGATAAATTAGTTTTGACAATATTAAATAATAAATTCATCATATTTTCAAAATGAAAAATAACTAAAAATGATTTTTACTTTCCAATAGTAGAATAAATTTATTAATTTATACTAGTCATAATCCACTACTATATTTAATCTCATAAAAAATGTACTTGCATGACATTTAACTCCCCATACATGTATTAGGTGAGTCATCCTTTTACCAAACAATCACTTGGTTACCCAATTTAATTTTTATACTTCTGAACATGACCTTTCCCATGTTTCCTTAATTTTTTAGTGGTACATAAAACCATCCTTCATACCACATCTCCTTATTCTATTATGGTAATTCTAATAATTATTCATCCTACATACACTATAACACACACAATCCAACTATGCAATGAACCCATGTAAAAATTATTTTTTTGTAAACATAAGTACTCAACATGTCAAAAAACATCGTGGCTAACACCCATATCCATGATTTCAAGAACCTACTAGTAAGTGAAAATAAATCAATGTTTTTTTTGTCATAATTATTTAAATATAAGGGCGTTTTATTAAAATAAAAATAAGATTCATTAAATATTAATAATAGTGGAAAGGGGTAAAACCACCTTCCCTAAATATAATCAAGCTCAAGAATTTACTCAACGAACAAGAATGAACTGGATTCCTCCTTTATAAAAAATAATTAATTTCTAAGAAACATTTTTTGAATGAAAAATAAACCATATATGTGGGGATGAAATTCTAAATTTAGGGTTCTCTCTAAGGAAAAAACTAATAAATCATGAAGTAAAAGAAGAACCAAGAGGCATTACTTCAATGTATAGGTCCAATAAACCAAGATATAATGAATCTAGCCTTTAGATAATTGAAAAATATAAAATTCACCTACAAAATGGATGGAATATATGAGAAAAGGATGATATCATTTTGAGAATTATAGGGAACCGAAATTAATTAAATCTACTGGAAAAAACACCCTTCAAAATGTGAATTACAGATTCATGTCATGAATAATAAATTTTACATGTACAGCAAAAAGTCCCCTCATCATAACATCTTAAATAGCAGTTCATGTCGTGAATAATATCAAACATCAGGAATAAATTCTCAAGTCGTGAACTTCTTCTACACAAAAAACCAAATCACAGTCATAATGGAATTCATGAAATACGACTTGATCAAATCCCATCATGAATAACCATTCACAGTTTGAATTAGTTCATGTTGAAAATTTTCATATTCCCTTTACTTTTCCCTTAAAAACCTCTAGTAATTTAACATAAAAAATACATAAATAAAATAAATAGAATGAAAATAAGACATACCTCAAAAGGGGTGGTACATTTTCCCAAACATTTTTATTTTAATCAATTGAAAGAAGCGGCAATTAGTGACTTTATAAAACATAGGTGACTACTTCAACATTGACATATCTCTTTCCCAAGTTACTTATTGAACATAAATATGCAACCAGAATAATCATACAAATGAAACTAATATTCTTTTAATGATATATATATATATATAATTTGAAATGATTTATAGAATATCATCACATCCTTATTTAGAGTAACGTGATATCATATAATATCATTATTATGATCAAAGTGATAAATTATCTATTGAGAGAAAAGGAAGGAATTATGGTTTAAACTAAATCTATTTAGAGTGGCTAAATAAATCAAATTATTTAAAATATTTTCATTAGTGAAAAAATGTAAAACATATTGTGGAGAAAATTTCCATCACTTTCCCTAGAATTGAGGAAATTGTATTAGTGAAACATTCAAGAATATATGGTCAAACAAATTTAAAGATAATGGTTTGTGCTAGTGATATGCATAATATATTGATCATATCTCCGTCATGGCCATTTTATTCTATAACACTGAGATCAAATCAATATTTTCATGGAAATGATTTGGTCCAATAAGTGGTGTGTCTCTTAATTTCACCCAATATAGTAGATAATGATAAAAAACCATATAATTTACTGAACGAGGATATATGTATCATATCCTGGTATCTATTATTATAGGATAATTACTCCAATTTTATACGATCTTACCATGAGCCACCAATGTTCATGACACAAGCGATGATCATATCATACAACACATGAGTTGTTTATTTTGAACTCCAATCTATATAAGGATGACATAACCTGACCATTTTTAATTGAGTTCCAAGATATTATTGTAAGGATATTACTTATTTAAATTTGCATTTTTGGTCTTTTTAAGAGATTATTGAAACTAAAATTCCATAAAAACATGAAAACCTCTTAAATATATATACTTTACAAATCCTCTATCATGATGGGATCACTGATTGAGAGGATGTGTAATGAAATTGTGAGTCGATTCATAATTACTGATATAGCATCGGGATTTCAATGAATATTCAATAAAATGGTAACTAATACTATGAAAATATGATCCCATTTACATGTTAGTATAGGCACAGATTGAATCAAAATATTTGATCACAAATGATTTTTATAGTCATACTAAAAATTTAATCATATCATAACATAATCTAAAATATTATGTTTCATACCTAACAACAAAAATGAGGATTCATATCCTTGTATATTTTTTAATAATGAAATTAATATCCTATTTTAAATGGTGATACAAGAAAATAATTAGTTATCTAAATGACTGAATGACCATAATTTGGTTCTAAAACAGTATAAAAGATTTTTCATCCTCTATACAGGATTCAGAAGTCTACCCACCATTGGGGTTTCACTTAATAGGGGTGAAATCTAGATCTAATAGTTGATCTTCTTGAAAAAAATCCTTGATTTCAAGAAAAATATCAATTGAGAAAAAAAAATTCTTCCCATTCTATTCATATAATTCAAGTAGAATATCAATTATAAAAATAACAAAATTCTACTATTCACAAATTTCTCAGACACCTTTTTATAAAAATTATGATTCAATTCATCTTCCATGGAATTTCCCTTATCCAACATGTGAGGTTTGTAATTTTTATTCATCTATAGGTACAAAATCCATCATTATTTGTTCATGTTGTAGTTTATTTTTGAGAATATTTGTTTCAAACACTTTTTATTAGGGAGAAATGCGACATTATCTCTAAATAGATAGCGATAATATGTCTTTAAGGCATAGACCACTACAACTAATTCCATGTAATGTGTCAGATTTTTCTTATCATAAATTCATAACTACTTTGAACCACATACCTTAATATGATCGTCCTGATTGATAACACAATGTGAACCAGATCCAAATGCATCATAATATGCCAAATTAACATTACCAAGATTTGGAATGATTATAAAGGGTGTTGAGGTTAGAAAAGATTTCATTCCAGGAAATAAATTTTATGTTTCTTCAATTTATGTGAATAAAATAACCTTTCTCATAAAAGCAATCATAGGAGAATAAATCCATCATAAATCACTAAAAATAGATGATAATATAATTCTATTCATAGAGTACATCATATATTGAATAAAATACTTGTTGCTATAAAAAAATGACTTATTTAATCTTCATAGTGGAAACTAACATGCACTCTTCAAAAATGACATGCTCAATAAACAAATCATCTTTTGTACATAAGTTACATTTATAAAACAATGTTGATAATAAAATATCATGAAATTTTCTTAGTTTAATTTTATTTTTCACAAAAAGTTCATTCATGATTAGATAATAAACAAAAATATCATCAATAAATACCACAAACATGAATAATGGTACCTATGTAAATTATGCTTCCTCAAGGCCATGAATAATACTAGTGATTTTATCAAAAAAAATAGAGAAAAGAAATATATTTAATAGCCATATCAACTCTATAATGGCGTATCCTATTTTCTAAATCAATATTGATGATTTCTTGATTATAGATAAATTATGGAGAAGCACATAGCTCTGTTTAATTGACCAAATAGGTCATTGATTTGAGAAATAGGGTAATTATTTTTAATCCTAACATGAATCAATTTAGAATAGTAGACTCATAAATGGATGTAACTATATTCAATCATTATTAATAAAACTGGTACAACCAAACATGATAGGTTAAGTCTAATAATGTATTTACTATCCAATTATTCTAGGTAGAAATATGATTATATCAACTTAGTCATAGTAATTTTATATGGTGGGAGAAAATATGTCTTATACCTTGGAGGATATCAGTGGAAAATTTGATTTCCCACATAGTTTTTAATCAATATAAATTATTTTGAAATACATCTATTTATCAGTCCACTAGTGTAGAAATATTTTTATTTCCATTTATATTTGTAGTTCCTAGAGATATTGATTCTAGAGAACCAAAAATAGATTTATCCACTAACACAAATGGTATATATATACATGTATTTATACACCAGTCCCCCATGAATACATGAATTTTTCCTCATTGGTATGTTAGTGTCATTTTTCATGTGTAACATTCAATATGAGCATTAAATTAATCTAAAAATCTATTAAAAATATTTGATTAAAAATATAAATATCTAAGACTATAAGCTCCCAGAGAAACTATACCATATCAATAATAATGGAACATGTTTGAAAATTGAATCATCTACATTCTCACTATTTGAGGGGTTTTTGATATTCAAATTGAGATGAATTATTTCCACATGTAATCCAAAAATTTTAACCACATGAGAAGTAAAAAATTAATTAGATAAAAAAACATCAAATAAGAAATGAATAAGTGTCTAGTTCAGAATAATGGAACCTCACACTATGGATAAACTTAGTTTCTTGGTCATGATTTCCTTCTATGCTCCATATTACATTTGATCTACTATTCTAAGACAATTATATCTTCCATTTTGAGGTTTAAACTAGATAAACAAAGTGTTCTAAGAGATATCCTAGTTAACATAGTTCTATTGATGAGAACTATTCTATTAATAATGTTATGTCCATGAATATAATGCCTGATGTTGAGACAAGACATCTGTATTTGATGATTTTAAATGATTATGAATATAATTCTTAAGATAAATCCACTTTGAATGGTGGAGGAAATTTATCAATGGTGTATTGTATTACGTCATTCTATGTGTATGTGATCTACACTAGAAAAAACATGGTTCATTTTTGTGATGTTGTAGATAAGGAAATATTCTAATTGAATGATTCAATAAATCCTCGATACCATAGGTGTAACTCTTCCTCGTGAATTTAACCTCCACGTTGACATTACCACCAGTACAAGGATAGAAAAAGGTGTCCTCTCCATTGGGGTTTCCTTCAATATCTCTCTCTCTTAGCAGTTCCATATTCAAAATTTTTGTATACTCAGTTAGATAAAACCCCAAAATCTTTCATATAACCTTGTTTTAGAGACTGAACTCAAATATCTAATCCTTAAGCATTATTCTAGAAACTACCATCGAGGAAAAGTGAACAAGTTTATTGAATTTGTCAACCTATTCAATTGGTAACTTAATGAGACTAAATGTATTATACAATACACTATACCAAATTCTAGTTCAGATAAAATTCATATGAAGCCTCATTCTTGGATGATACCTTTGGTTGGTTTCTTAATCTCTGTATCGATGACATCTTTTATCTACCAACCATTAAAAAGTTTATCAATTAATATTTTTTTAATATTTATCTATTCATGGTTATATTATCTGTATCAGATAAACCATCATAATATTACAATATCAACATGATATAACCTTTTAGAAATATAGTCCTTGTGGGATGCCACTTCACTAATTAATAATACATAACACTCATTGGACAAACCCATGACGACGAGTTGAAAACAAACAAAGATGTTCTTAACAGCACCATTAAAACATGGAATACTATGGTCTATTGTTGCTTCATGTAAAATGGATAGATATTATTTTTAAGAAAATATATTTCATGTCATGATGCATTCCATCTCATTAATACCATCATAACCTATGTAATGAACAAACTGGTACAATTATTAACATTATATCCCAACCCATTTGATTAGAGTGGGTTGGAGGTTCTAATAACCTTATGTGACCTTAACAATACACCAAATGCTAGAAATAAATTCCATAGTATTAATGAAAAAAATAAAGGGGGATTGTTTACGTAATTTATACTCACACCCAACCTTATCATGAATAAACTGAAATAAATGTAAGTAAGATCTTATATATAAATGATGCTTGAAGAAAAAACAAATAATAATAAATGTATCAATGACTAATATTAGACAAATAGAGGAACATTAAGAATAAATGAGGAAACAATTTTGTACAACTCTAAACTAAGATGTCGACTACTAAAAATATCCATCTCTGACAATTATGTTAATGATATCAACAATCCATTCAAGATAATATGTTTTCCTATAAATAAACAACTACATATCCAATAAGGGGCATACGTAGGGGGTGAAAAATTTTACCCATTAAGAAACATAAAAGATAATATTTTAACATGCCATAAGAGATAGAAATAGGTAATCTCTTATTATTGTAATATAGATATGATGAATATAAAAAGTAGATAAATTAGTTTGTAAAATATTAAATAATCATATTGACATATTTTGAATAAGTAATATATCATACTATGAGTATTCTTTTTCTTATAGTAGAATTACTTATTAATTTTAATTGGGGATAACCCTCACATGTTTTCACACTGACACACACATGTATATCCAAGAAATAGACCTCAAAATACTTATGAATTGTTAGTTTTACATCCACCTATATATTTTTTGGTGACCAAATTTGAAAATAGATCTTATGACCTAGATCTATCCTTTGTTTCCTAATTCTAAAATATTACATCTAACCATGATCCATCAAATATTTTCTATATTTTATTGTGTTACTTTATACTATTCCATATCTCAAATTCATATGGACAAACAAAACATAGCTATGTCATGAAACCATGTCAAAACACATCATTATTTTAAATCCCATTTAATAAATTATTTAAACACATCATAGTTGATGCTCATAACTCCGATTTTAAAAAAAATTATAGAAAAAAATCCATATAACATTATCTGGGATGAAATGATATGAAAGAAAAAGAGTGTTCATTAAAGAAACATGAGAAATATCATATTCTATTGAATATTTAAATAGGGGAAACCACATAAAGAAATTTTATCAACAAGAATAAGTTCCTCAATGACAGAGGCCCAACTGGGTTAGTCTTTCCTCTCTATAAAATAATTCTAATAAAACTGTCTTTGCACAAACAATAAAACCCAGATCTATGGATATTATTACTAATAAATAGTTCAACCAAAGGTAAATTTAGTAAATCCTAATAGAGAAGAAGAATATAGATTTTTAACATTCATTTACATGTCATATGCACCATTATCCAGAGAAATAGTCCTTCAAATTGAAGATAACTCCCAAAATTTCCTCAAGACGTGATGGAGTATTATATAATAGGGAGAGGGGATTTGGTATCAGTATGGTACATGAAATAAATAAATATATTAGACATAATTAAATTCATTTAATGGATTAGTGATTCATGTAATGAATCTATAAGTTACCATATACACCAGAAAACAAGTCACCTCGACTGAAAATCCAAAAAACCTTTTCAGGTCATTACAAAAATATAATGACATAAACCAAGTATTCCTATAATAGCACTAATTTATTGAATATAATTCATTGAATATATATAGAACCATTCATGTTTTCAATAACCATTCACATTGTAAATTAGTTCCTATATACATATTTCCCCTTACCTTATATTTTTCCGGATAAAAAATGTATAATAATTTAAACCAAAAACATCTAATATAAAAGAAATAAAAAGAAACAAGGATGTACCTCAAACCATGGGTTCTACAAACACTCTCCTCTAAAAAAAGAACTTATTTGTAGACCTCATTAAGTTCTTAATTATGTTAATCAAAATAATACTATTAATATCACTATGATTGGATCAGTATCATCTTCTTGTGATAAAATTATTAGAGACATACAAGAGAGTATAAGAAAAAACATACAAGATATATCTTATATTTAATGAATATGTATTATTATCCATAATCATTAAATCATTATAAGTATCATTAATCTCATTATGGTTAGCCGCTTGAAACAATAGTAATGATACATTATTAAAGATTTTCATGCTATAATAATTCCGCAATTTACCAATATACATGTTCTGACCCCGACCATCAAACCTCTTAGATCTCTAATAGTATATCATCATCCTAAGTATATATGTTTATTCATCCAATTCATTCATTGAGAAACATTTATGTGGCCACATATTTTTATAGTTTTGTTTTGGGAAATAATATTTAATAAAAATATGTCATCCACTGATAGTATCAGAAACACTACTTTAATACAACATTAAAACATATATATATAGGAATCAACCACATTCATGATGAAAACAAACACATAGATTGAATCATAAAACAAGTTATTCCTACTCTAATACGCCTCTTTAGTTTTTAAATAAACCATGTAATTTGAAAACCTTATAATTCTCATCTATAAACTCAAAACCCTCATGATGTATCGTATACACGTCCTCAGATATATATCCATTTAATAGTGTTGTTATGACATTGTTATGTTATATCTCAAAATCATAATGAATTAGCAGGGATAGAAAAAAATGGGCTTTATCATCAAAATAGGTGAACAAGTCACTTCATATTCAATTACATGATTATTTTGTAAATCTTTTCTAATAAAAATTATTTACAGTAAGACAATCATCAATATATTTTATTTTTATTTTGGAAAAAACAACTAAACCATATGGGTTTCACTACTTTAGGTGCATCCATTATATTTCAATCGTTTATAGTATACTTCAAGCCTATCTCAGATGTCATAAATTTTAACCTTTTCATGGAATAATTTCACCCAATGGCATCTTAGTAGGATCTAGATTTATCTCTATTTAATCTAACATCGTCATAATATTACTTAATAAATCCATATCTCCTAGGTTATTAATGAATACAAAAAGAAAATTGAGGTTATTGTGTAACATGAGTTGGTTAATCTTTTGTAACTATTTTGTGTAACCGAAACAACCTCTCTCTTAGGATCATTTACTATTTATTAGTATTTAAATTCTTAATGTTCAATATTCCTCCCACTATATAATGCATATAGGTATTTTATTTCTAGGAAAACATCATCTTGGTCCACACACACATAGTGATCAATAAGGTGGTAAAAATAATATCTTTAGTTTACTCGGTATAACCAAAAAATATGATTTTGTTTAAATTGGGTCCCTTAATTTAACTAATCTAGTCATTGAATGAGTTATTTGAAAACCCAAAACTTCATATAATTCATAAAGGTGAGTATCTTCTTCCATATCCCATATTTTTTCATTATAAATACATTTGACATAATTTTGTTTAACAGGAATCCATCAATATTTGGAGAATATGATTAAATGATATTGAAAGGTCGGATATACTCATCGTTAATAAAATAACTTCTCATAAGTTATGATTATTTCATTCCGAAACAAAATTACATTATTGTGTTCTAGGTGTAATTTGTTGTGAAAATATTCCACAATCTCTTAGATGATATATGAATTCCTTTCAGATTTAAGCACCACCCTTATCGAGTTAGATGAATTTAATAATTTCTCCAGTTTATTCCATACTTTATCCAAGAACTATTTTTATTTTCAAGATTTCATTTTATTATTTGTGGAAAAAAACATACTCAAACAAACTAAATTCATTAATAAAAGTAACTAAGTATGTAATACCATTATTTTCTTGTGTACTCATTGGTCTAAATACAACTCTATGTAAATGATCCAGTAGTCCACTATCCCAACCAAATTTTATCCCAAAAGGTTTATTCATAAATTATATAATAGAAAATATTCATATATTGTAAAGTATTTTAATTTAATGAGTTTAAAAAACCATATCTATGATGTTTTGAAAAAATTTGTAATTTATAATTCTAGGTATACAGTGCCCATTTTGTGTGGGATTGAAATTAATCTTGACCTTATTATTATGAATTATAGAAACATGATATTCAAAAAAAGAAATTATTAATCATTCCATATTTTCCATATGAAATAATTAATTTCATTATGATATATATAATAACTCTTATTCATATTAATGATGGAAAGTACTATCTTTTCAAAATAATATAATGATATGGAATTCATTTTTAAGGTGGGTGAAATGTTAATATTTCATGAATATTTTATGAAAATTTCAATGATTTAATATGTATTATTAATCAATGAATTAATTAAATTATTTTTTTAATAAATTATTGGAAATTACAAATAGATATTAGAATTTTATTTAAATTTTAGAATATAAATAATTACATATTAAAAAAAATATTTTTTAAAAACATGATTGATATTTTAAGAGTCTTGGAATTTAATAGACTTGATTAATAATTTTTATATGTTTATTAACTAATGATGTCGCATTGGATATCCCTAATCCAGGGGCCCCACAAGTCACATAGGCCAAAGAGGGATCAACAGACCATACAGAGCCCAAGGGAAGGCCTTCCATAATGGAATGATGTTGTAATGTGGAATTGGGTCTGTGCAGTGCAGAATGGGCCTAGGATCGTGTGAGAACATAGGAGTGTGGTAGTCAATCCCATGAGGATATGGGATGAAAATCACACAAAAATAGTGAGGTTTATGATGGTGGGGATGGGAGATCTTAATTGCGGTTAGGGAACCATGAAAATATATTTAAATTCTCATGGTACCCACGTTTATTTATATTATGGGATGATCTTCCATGGGTTAAAATTCATTTTAAACAAAATATCATCATTCATGCCCCATCCCCAAACCCCGCATCTCAGTTGCCTTGTTCACCATGCAATACCACTTTCCTCACCCATAAACGAAAGCAACCACAAATACTACACCATAAATCCACCATGGATGCCACACCTATAGCTTTACATCAACCTAGTATCCTCTTTCGATGCACTCGGATGACATGAAACCTATCATCAGGTTGATCCAACCCCTGTAAGTCCATTTCAAATTTTCATCTAGCCACAATGAATCCCAAATGAAGGAGGAGTTGTCGCTAATTTTTTTATCAATCACCACAACCTCTACCACCCTCCACTTCCAAGCCCATACTTCCACATAGATAGAAAAAAATGCATGTCACATCAAGAAACAGAGAAGAATACACCAGGAACTTTAAAATTGTTATCCCATGGATTTCCTTGATGTTGAAAACACCTCATCTCTATGATATTTATCCTTATAATCTATATCAAAACAAATATTAGACTTTAGGGATATTTTGAAAATGTGATTTAACTAAGGATATGTTTCCCCTTTGGGTTTCTAATAAAAATGAAATTTATCAATATCAAATTACTTGTACACCCACATCAATGAGAATGAAGAGATGCTGATGTACATTTTTTTCATTATGTTTATTCTCCTTATTATGTTTATTTATGTAATTTTTTTGTTTCTTATTTGTAGAAAATGAATTTTTTTTCTTCTCCATATTTTTAAAACTCCCAAAATGATTATTCTATTATCCTTCTTCACTTCATATTCATATTATAATTTCTTCACCTTGTAAATTTATATTTTCTTTTATTATTTTATTATATTTTATTTTGTATCTCTCTATCAATTATTCTTTGGTTTACATTTTTTATCATTTCTTTTGTTTATTCTTTTACTTTATTTTATTATTCGCTCTCTATATTGTATTTTTTTTATTTTATTTTATCCTCTTCCCTCGTTACACCATTATGATTTATTACCCTCGATAATGAGGGTTTGGAAGAATATTATCCTAGGGGAGGTTGGTTGTTCTAAATTTATTTCATAAAGTTATATTTTATATATTTGGTAGATTTTAGTAACATTCATTGGTTTTGATATTTTCCAACACAACATACATCTCAATTTTAATTATATTATATTGTTTAAATATTATACTTCCCTTTTTCTAGATTAAATATCATCATAAAATAGAGTTCGTCTATTCAGTGGATGAAGTCTCATACGATGGAGCCATGACCTATAAGATGTCACACTTTTTGTTGAGGTGTTCCTTAAACATTGATTACATGAGGAGGTGTAATTTATATTACTAACATCATTCATGATTTCACATCGCTAAATAAAATAATACTATCAGAAGAGTGATATATTATAACTATTATATCGAACATAATTAAAAAAATAATGAATATCCATAATAGAAGGAAAAACCATACTCAAAACCAAGACATATTTATATAATCACTTTCTATTTAACATCACATGTTAGTCTTGTATAAATTTTCATTATGTGTGTTTTTTCATTATTTAGAAAAAAACCCATATTTCAATTTCATTAAATTAATAAACTATACTTAATAGAAAAAATATATTTATATGAATTATAATAATTAAGTAAGTAATTTTTAAACTCTTCAAGTGAGAGAATCTTGGTCAGCCATTATGATTCACTAGAAAAAAAATAGATATTTTCATTTTCCACGACCCATGACTTTTGTGTAGTAAAAAATAGAGAAATTGATAGGGGGCTCATTATTATATTTCATACATTTCCTTTTTCACACAATTGTACGTTTTAATTTCTAAAAATAATATAAAAATTTATTTTTACATGGTGTATCCAAATGATTGTTATTGTGCAAGAGTTGAGAACTCGTAGTTGCAAGAATCAGTCACCGACTCACCATGGTCTATAGAAGATAGTCGTACTTAACATTCTATAATTGTACATGTATCCATGATCTAAATCATTATATATAATAATTAAAGGTCCTCATATAAGAACCTAATGAGACATTTTAGAATCCATTATCTGAAGTATTTTATCGAGAACTTACTGAACTCCAGGATCTCTTCTTTGAGTTTTATTAAAAAGATGCCAAGACACAAGTAGCGATGTACATGATTTATCCAAAATTTTAGCAATAACTAATGGTTATTTAAAATCAAGAAAAATATGATAAATAAACTCAAATACAATATTCGTTATATTTAAGAGATGGTACATGATTTTCATGGAAATTGATTGGCTAACTAAGTATTTCAATGTATCCTTTATAAACCCATAAAATAAACTAGAAATAGTTCCTTTAGTCTTCCCGGTTTTTTCTAGTGGAATTTAATGATATGAGGCCATGCATGAGGTGTATCCAAAACTCTACCATCTAAAAGATCAGATCAAAGAGGACCATGATGATCTATAGATGATTCTTGGTGAGTAAATCCTTCCTAGTGAGATACATGTGGGAAATCAATAGTATTTTGAAAATTTATATAATGAGAATGAGGTTCAAATTGATCTTCCAATTCCTAAAAAGTATAATATCCATCACAATTACATATCTTTCTATCCATTTTATAACACACCAAAAAAATTATGGAATTTCAAAAAAAATATAGAGGATCCTAGGTACCTACCTTCCCATGCTACAATCCAGAACCATGGGGCACTCACCCTTTATGAAAACATTGAAGATGATCTAAATAAAGGAGTTGATCTTATATAAATAATTTTTTTCATTTTATTTTACTCTATCTTAATTGATTATTAATTCCCATTTCATTGAATTTTCAATTTATGAGATTACATGTTATTCCTTAGAGGAAGACAAAGAAACAACACATGAACTTATTGAGGAACAAATGGAGATCCTTCATTTTATTGAACATGAATATGAGGAAGCCCATGGGGAATTCCATTTTTTTGGGCCTGAGAAAAATAGATAAATTCTTCTTAAATTTAAATGGATAATTTTAATATTGTGAATTCATATTTAAATTTAATTCATGTAAAAATACCTTTTTAAATTACCATTGATCATTCAATTCATGTATCTCATATTATGACAACAATGGAAACTATGTAGAAGGATTCACAAGAATAAACGTAGAAGAAGGATGGCCCATGTTTCATAATACCCCTACTATGTATGCAATAACTTATTCATAAAGGGGAGGATTTGGTACAGTCAATTCATGGATCATTCCTCGCCAAAAAATAAGATGAAGAATCTAGAAAAGGACACTTTTGGTGGTTCAAATCTAAGAGGACTCACCCATCTTCAAAATATGTATATTATCCGACACTTCCAAACAAAGGAAGTAATAATTCTTGGCCCACTTTAGGTATCATACCAATATTTATCTATAATTTCTTTCTTTTACATTCAATTTCAGTATTAGGAATTATTTTATGAATAATCCCACTCCTTCTATTCTTTTGAGATTAAATGACAAGATCCTTGTCTTAATATTGATTGATTTACTTTTTATTACCATGATGGAACATGGAAAACACAAAGAATAATTTGAAAAAGGTGGAGTAATAATTCATTTCAAAAGGGTGTTTACTTTTATTTTTACCTTTTAAACTAACTTCATTTTACTAAAAACATGTTTGGATATTTGAAATGGATATTTCACACCCATGCATAGGATTTTGGATTAAATTTAATTATCTAGGTGACAAGATATATTTTTCAGTACTATGCTTCCATGTTATATATTTCAATGATAATTATATTGAATGATTAATATTGAGTATTTAGTGATTAAAGTGATGTAGACATATTAAAATGAGGACTTATGATTCGTGGGATTCAGTAGATTGATATAAATAAAATTACAATATCATTTTTTATTATTTTAATTACTAAAATTCATGTTAATTTATTTTTTATTATCATTCATTCATTTAGTGATTTTAAAATTAAATATGTCCATTATAAAGAGGATTCCATGAAAAAATATTAAATCATTAATCTTTATAATATTTCATGAGTGATCATGGGATATTACATTTTCTTGAAAATGAATTTGAACTTCTCAAAACTATGACTGTGAAAAAATACATTTTTATTGATTCAGACATATTTTTAAAAATCATTTATCCTTGTGACAATGTTTTATATAAATCCTTAGTTATTCCATAGAGACCATGAATTTAATTGTTAATAATGATCCTTGTTTGAAACCAATTTTATCCATTTCTTCCATAATCATAGTATTTTCATGATAATTGAATGTTAAAGTGTAAGGGTGAGGGAATTAATGATGAACATGATGAAATACACTATACAAATGAAGTGTGGGGTGAAAATGTTTGGGATTAAGAAATGTGTTTGATTCACTAATTATACTTTATTGTTTTCCATTCTTTAAAAATGAAAAAATAACTATGAGTTATGACGTGGAATAATAAAAAATCACCACTATTTGACCAATGATAATTATCACATGTGGTTAGTTGGTGGATGTTAGACTCATTCTAAACATATCTTTTGAAAAGGAAAAAAATAAAAAAATACCCTAAAAATTATACAATTTATATAAAAATTAATAAGGTACAAAACAATCATTATGAATTCATTATTCATGACCTTATATTGAGATTGGGAAGTGGGGGTTGTTATTTTTAAGGGGATAATTTCATTGAAAATTAAATTATGATATCTTCATCATATTTTAATAAAGATAAACATCCACTTTGATCCTTAATTATTCAAAATAAATTACAACCATCCTAAGACATAGTGACATTATCACCTTGATTGAAAATCCCCCATGATTTTATGATAATTTTTTCGTTTATAATTTAGTAAATGTTGGTCATTTACAAGAATATGAATAAGGATAATGTTTTAAAAATATGAGAATAATTATAATTGAAAGGTATCAAGGGTGGTGAGAGAAAAAAATAAGCAGACAGTGAAATCATGATTTGGTGTGTTTTATAAGAATAAATTATGGATCTATAATGAATGTGAAGAAAACTACAATCATTTTAAAATGTAAAGAATTAAGATTATAGAGATAATATTTTCATTAAAATTTGAGAAATAAAATTTATATTTCATGTGGTATTTGATATTTTTAGTTTTCATTGATATTTATTTTATTTCATTTCTTCAAAATTTGAAAAAAATGTAACATTGGTACCCTCTAATTTTTATTGATGAGATTTTACTATGGACGGTATAATTGATTAATTGTGGGATTATTTGAAACATTGATATTTCATGAATATTTTAAAACAGTTATCAATTATTTTAAATGGATTTTTAATCAATATACCCATTAAATTAGTTTTTTACGATATTATGGGAATTTAAAATTATATATTTGAATTTTATTTAAATGATGGAATTTAATGATTTTTTTCAAAGAATATTTTGTGAAACATGGATTGATATATTAAGGGTTTTTAAAATAAAAAAAATTCAATTATATCCAGATGTTTAGAAAAAAAGTAATCCCTAGTAGCTTGCCTTTAACAAAGAGAACCACATGTAATTTAGTTAGGTCCAACATGGCCGAGTTGACCATGAAAAACCCAAGGCATGGCCTTACCTGAGTGCGTGATGCCAAAAAGGGGAATCTATACTCTTTGGTGCATAGATAGGTCAATGAATGTGTGAGTTTCTAGATGCATGATGGTCAAGACCACATGGTAAGAGGTGGACTAAATTTTTGAAATGACGTGTTGCACGATGGCGGGTAGGTGACCTTCGACCTCCACCAAACTTCATCATGTCTTGGTTTCATGGCTATATATTGAAGCACTCATGTTTCTAGAGTTTCCTTCCAAAGTGGGATGTGGTTTACTAATCAATCCGATCAATATTTCATCGTTCCCACCTCTTCCCACACCTAAATTCTTAGAATCCCATCTCGACCATGATCTTCCATATATTGCACCCCACGATGACTATTGCCGCCATTATGATGCTATAAATCCATCATGGACACCACTTATCAAGATGGAAATAAAGATAGTATTTATTTCTAATGTACCCGGATAACATAGACAATCTCAAGAGCATGATAAAACCCCCATAATTCCATTTTATATTTTTATCCAAGCACTGTGAAGGCTAGATGAAGAAGGATCTTCCAGTGCCTTCACTAACATTCACCACATCAATTTTTGTCTACCACTCCACAATAATGCTAAAAAATAGACTTAAATCTATGCATACCACTTCAAGAACAACAGAATCATGCACCATGAACATACAATTATCTTCCTCGTGGATGTATTCCAATTTAAAAACATCAAATATCAATGGGATTTATTCTTAAAATCCTTATTCAATCATATATGGGTGTTTATGGATATTTTTAAGATTTCATTCTATTGAGTCTAAAGTCACTCCTTGATTTTCTTATAAAATAATGGACTTTACAATTTATTAATGATTTGGACACCCACTGTAGTGATAAAGAAGTGTTGTCTCTACTAATTATTTTTATTCTTATATGTTTATTTCATTTTTTAAAACTTTTTTGTTTATTTTTTATAAGACATCAATTTTCCCCCAATTAAAGTGTTAAAAAACCAAAACATCTCTTCTCTTATTTTTATTATCTTCTTATTCCACTAATTTATTCATCTTATCTTTTTTATATTTTATTTTCATATTTTAATTTATTTTATTGTTAATCTCTCCCTTTTTTATTTTTAATTGTTCATGTTTTTTATTCTTTGTTTCATTTATCTCTTTCTTAATTTTATTTCATTAATATTTATTATCTTTACTCATACTACTATTATGACAACTTATCCTTAAAAAATGAGCCACTAACCTATGTCTTGTTCTAAGAGAGGTTGGTTGTTCATGAATTCATTTTGAAAAGTCTGTTTTTTGTTAGTGGTGGATGTTAGTGGAATTGAAATGTGTGGTGATTTTCTACCACAACATGTAACTCAATTATATATATAAATATATAGTTTTTAAACATTCTCTCCATTATACTAGATAAAATAGATTCATACAATCAGGTTGATTAATTAAATGGGTGAAATGGAATAATTCAGAGCTAGGTTCTTGAAGATTCCACACTCTTAATTGAGGTGTGCCATAAATATTTATTAATGGAGGAAGGGTATTTTAGATTGATAAAGGCATAAAATATTTCAAACAACTAAATAAATTAATAGTATACTAAGAGTGAGATTTCATAATTAGGATATCAAAAATAATTTTTTAAAATTGGAGAATAATTTTAGAATTAAAAACCAAACATAGGATGATGTACTCTCTTTATAATCACACTGTGTTTAAAATTTCATGTTAGTTCTATTTTAATTTTATTTTTCCTTGCCTTTTAATTATTTATATGATAAAAAAATCCCATTTATATTTTGTTTCATTAATAATTAATGGAAAAAAATAAAATAATTATATGTAGGTGAATTTGAATATGTTTTGAACAAATTTTTAAGCTCTTAATGGGAAAGGATCTAGTTCAACAAATGTGATGAACTAAAAAAACATAGATATTCTTTTACATAACCCATGATAGGAGTGATGTCCGTGCGAACATAATAATAGTTTTTAAATTATATGATCATCCCAATTAATAAAATTAGATCACATTTTCTGAACTCTAATAAAACCACCCATTAACAATTACATATATGAATATCTTTCACTATTCACCAATTATCACATATCTATGAGTCTATTATTATAAGGAAAAAGTGCTACATAAACCCGGTATTTAATACCAATTTGTTACAGATGGAGTAATTGATATCTATAACATTAATACTTGGGTAATAGGATTTTGTATCTTTTATAACACATAATAATACTACATATATTTTATTATCTTTTATTGTTCATATATATTTTCGCAAAAAATCACTCCAAGTAATATTGTAGTGTTTTTAGCTTCATTGTGATAATGAAAAAAGTTTGTTAACAAGGTCAGTTGAGGAATTCCCATGTTATTTTTGAAAATATATATATATAAATATCAATAATAGAGGTATAGAATCACTAAAAGTGTTACAAAAAATTGCATGTATACTGTGGCACTTTTTCCTATTGTTTTCTAGAATTTGGGGTCAAAAATTTGGTGGATGGAAAATGTTTCTTGAAACATTAATTTTCCGTAATTCCTCACAAAAATATAGAAAAGGAATGTAATTCATGAATTTTTGGTGTTTCATGAATGTCTACTCCTTCAAAAAAAATTTAGGATTCATGAAGTTTTGGAGTTTTGAGAATGATGGTTGAGTAGTGAAGTAAATATGAAAAGTTACACGATTATAAGAAGAAAAAAAATGGAAAAATTACTTGATGATTCAAAGAGACATTGATTTTTAAAAAAAATAGTTTTTCAGAAGGGTGTCCGAGAATTTAAATGTGTCAATAAGGGGAGACATAATCTATGAATAGTTGGTTACCCCCCCCCCCCCTCACCATTTAAAAATTTAAATCTATAACTAAATTCCAAAGGATCTGAATTTGTGAAGGAATGTTTTGAAATATTTCTTTGTATAATGGATTAATAAGAATATTAGTTTTTTAAGGAAGTATGCTTATCGAATGTAAATATTTCATGAACAGTTTTGAGTTTCTTGAAATCATAAAATGTTTTAAAAAATGATGTATTTTTCAAAAAATATAATGTTTCATGAATATTTTAGATGTTATGAAAATGATATGAAATTTTCATGAAATTTTATAAAGGTGTTTTGAGAAAGTTTTTTTTCATGAATCATAAGGGATTTCCCATTGACTATGTAGTAAAGTTGTATTCATCAAGTGGAATGATGTGAAAGATAGTGATACACAAACTACATAGTAAAACATATTTATTCATGTGATCAAAAAAATGATCATCTGAAGGATTAGTGAGAACACTTCAGTTGAGAGTGAAATTATATTTCAAATTGTTATTGGTTGTATACATGGGGGATATTGAGTCATCTCAAAATATAGTAATACTAGTTTTATTTTGTTGATTTGGTATATAGTCACATTTCCATTATTTTCTCCTTGTATGTAACCTAGTGTGGGTGAACCAATTAAAATTATTATGTTCCATGAATTCGTTCAATTATATTCATAAATTTATATTGGAAAACGATATAAGAGTGATTTGATTAATGAAACAAATAACATAAGTGGATGTTGTTTTTATCGATCATACATTGATTCCCCTATAATTCAATGTATTTCAAATAGTTGGGATAAAAATTGAAAGAGAGGTAAATTATAAAAGCATGGGGTCACTCATTGTCGATGCAATGGATGATTTCAATCATAAATGGATTTCGATATTTAATAGAAATAATTTTCAGTTGTGGAAGATTTAGATTCAACATCAATTCTGATCATTAGGCATTATTTTCTCCAAAAGCTGTAATATACCTTATTTCTACTATTCTCGAGAGTGAAACTATATTATAATCATACTATAAAATTGTATACTAATTCTAGGGGAAAAAATGCAACAAGGTGAGTTTTTTCTGACATTATATACAAAAAGGTGATATCTTGCAATTTTCCACATTCCATATGAGAGAAGTTTATAAATAACTATGTGGGTGATTCAAAGTTCAAATAAAAAAATGATAATATCTATGGATACCATATAAGGATTTTATAATACACCCAAATGAATCTTTAGATACATATTTTTATTATCTAAATGTTGTTATGGAAGACATGCATATTCTCAGAGAAACTATTGAAAATGTAAAGATCATTAAGAGCTTCATTTAAATATAACATCTCCAATTCAATATGAATGGATCTATATTTGAAGATAAATATCTAAAGTATTGGGAACTATATATTATTCCTCATACTCTGGTTTCATACCAGATGAGAAATTAATATATTAAGTCGATGGGAAAAGGGATGTCCAAAGATGTAGAATTCAAGTACATGAAGAATCTCACATATAATTATGGCTTGGGAGAATTTGAGACAAATGAGATCATGAAATTACCTTTCTCAAATATATAAAGAGTAAAAGTAATGTTCAAAGGTAAATTTCCACATAAATTATTTTGATGTTGAAAGCTTCCTCATCATGTTTAAATGATAACCAGGATGTTTCAAGATGATTGCGAGGACGAAGTCGATGTTCCCATAAATAATTATTCAACAGATGTGAAGGAAATGAAAAATTATAATACAAATTTATTCAAAATGAAGAATATTCATTCATAGGAAAATGATTGTTAATAAGAATCTCATGTTGAAGAGACATAGAACATCCAAGAAAAAATTTATATTTTGTTGGTGGAAGTTGTAGGTAGAACATAGAAAAGGGAAGAAATTAACAGTGATGACTAATTAGTCTAATGAAAAAAAATTTCTCTTGGATGAACATGAAAATTATCATGAGAAGATGTATATTTAGATATCCAACATAAGTAATTAAAATAGAGTGGTTCATGATGATAAACATTATGCATAGTAGAAAAAACAATAGATGACTGAGATGGAGGAAGAAATTGATAAGATTATGTCTTCAATTCCAATGAACTATGAAAATGTTGTTTATTATAATAAAAATTTGAAGAATATAAAATAGTAATATATATTTTTACAAACATATACAATGATGAAATATATTGTATTGATGAAAATGCAGAGAAATTGTTTTAGATATAAAGAAAATATAAAGATTGTTTGAAACTCATGACTCTCAATATAATATCAGGAAAGAAGATAACTTATGTGGAATAAAATATGGATGTGTATCTTAGGTTTTATCTAAAACAGAAGAAATAGTCACATACAATTGAAAAGGATGGCATGAGGATTGATCATAGATAGAAATCATTGATGATTGATAATGGACCACAAGTTCCCAATCATATGTTATTGAATTATTTTAATATGAAATATAATTATAAGATTTAGATATCCCAATGGAAAACAATTGGTACACCAATAATGTATAAGAATAGACCTCATATTAGTTGACATTTTTATTGAAATATGATACTTTACCAAAATTTATTTCTTATAGGAAAAATCTATCAAGTTATAAAGAACAACAAATGTTGTTGTATAGAGTTCCATATCCAAAGAATGATTTTTATGGACAATGGTTTTAGTGTGGTGGATACAGAAACATGGATAGATATTGATCATAAATAATTTATAGAAGTTTCATAAAGGATACACAAATTTTTCATAATCAATTGTTCATTGAATCAACAAATGAGAAAAAAATGAAAATTCAATTTGTTGCTCTCCAAGATGAAGATTCTACATCATACTCTAAGGAAGATCAAGAAAATCATTCCACAATATGTATGAATTCAATGACATGTATCAAAATGAAATGCTCCAGGTAGGAAGTGGTTATAGAGAATGATCTTAAAGCGTTAGATCGTTTTGGTGTTTTGATCCTTTATTGTGGATGTACATCCCATAAGACGTGAATAAATATCTTGTCACATGCATAAAATATAACAACATTGTTGATCTAAAACATGGAAATGATGAAGGTCTAATAAATATTGGCTTTCCAAAATCAAAATTAGGTTTCAATGAATTCATACGTGCTAATGTATTGGATGTTAGTGGCCTCAGTCACAAATTTATAAGTGTCAGTCAACTGTCTGGATCATGTTATGCTAAACAGTTTACCAAGAAGTTGTATTTGATCAAGCTAAAAGACGGTACAATTTTTTTAAAAGTAATAATGTAAAGTGTAATTAATACCTTGTGAGTGGAGAATAATACATCTTCTTTATATATAGAGAGAAATGAAATATGTTTCTTTATAAATATAATGTCCATATTTTCCAACCAACCCTTGGAGATTTAGTCAAATGTGATGCATCTGAACATCTCCCCAAGATATCATGTGATCATACACAAATGTTCAATGCTTGTCAACAGGATAAGAGCGTTAGAAAGGCATAAAAGGTAAAAATAATAAATGTTCTACCCAGTGCTAGAATTGATTAATGAAGATGCGTGTGGACATATCTATACAATATTCATAGATAATAAGATTTATTATGTTCCATTAAATTGTGATTTCAGATGGATGTTATGGATATTTTTCATTTCTTAAATTTCCAAGTTAATCATTTAGACTAGAAAAAATATCAGAGGGAAGATGAAAGTATTCATTGATAAAATATTCTTAAGATTAAAACTATTAATGGTATATAATTCAAAAATATCCATGTGATAATTTTATTGAGAAATAATATAAAATACATTACGTTTATGGTAGTGATAAATCCTAAACAATAAACTATATGAGAGGATAAATGAGACTAGAAACAATATTTCTAGAATAAGTATTATGTAAAACAACATACTTGTGAAATACTATAATGATGTGGTCTTAACTTCTATATATATATCCAATAAAAAATTGTTGTGTCTAAAAGTAGAAAAGATATGTATGAGTTATGTTATAGGAATAATATAAAATAGAAATTCTATAAAATATATATAAGTTAGTGTTTTATTCTCAATATGGATAAACACAAAATAGTTTGTGTCTTATAAATATGAGGGGATATTCCTTGGATACTCAAGGTAAATAAAATCATATAAATTCGTCAACATGATGCTGAGAGAAGTGTTTGAAAGAAATGATGTCACTGTATTGGGGGAATTAATAGAATATTCAACAAGAGAGTCAAAATTTCCATGATGATAATGATGAGGAGGATATAAACATAGTTTGATTAGAAGTATAAAATGATGAATTAGGAGAACATACTAAGGATGACCTGGAGGAAGTCAAATCTAATGTTTAACATGAGATGAATAGTTGAGCTACAATTTAAAGGAAAAACATCATTCCTAATCATGTTGTGATATATCAAAAACAAAGAATGAATTATTGATAGTATAAATCTTTATTATCTTAGTTTTAGAATAAATTTTTTAAAGAATACACTATATGTAATATCTGGGTTCATTATGTAAATGAAGATCTTTTTCAAATTGAAATTATTAAAACATATAAGACTATTTAGAGACCAATATATAAGAATATCATAAGAAAATGGGTATTCAATAGTAAAATAAATTAATATAGATTGGTAATTCAAAAAAATGAATTAAAAGTATGCAAGGGATAATCGTAGATTGTGGAAATCAATTTTTAGAAGACATTTTTACATGTAAATGGGATCGAGGCTGTAATATTATTCTTATCTATAGTTGTGCAAAGAAAGTTCATAGTTTTCTTGATGGAAAATAAGTTATATTTTATTTAATACGGTTCTAGAACAAATTTATATCACATATCCTGTTTGTTTTCTCTTCTATAAAACTATGAAAAATGGTTTCCTGTTGAGTAAGAAACTATATAGGTCAAAGAAATCACAATGATAATGGTATTAATGACTTTATCAATTTTGATGAAGATCCTTTTTAGAATGGTGTATTTTATTACTATCACTATGATAATAAAGGCTGTCATTGAAGGATGATGGTGTTGGTGTATGTTGATGACCTAATATTTGGATTATCAAATGAAGTGCTATGAAAATAGTTCATATAATTCATGTAATGTTAGTTCAAAATGACAATTATTTTTGAATTGACCTTATTCCATAGTTTACATGTGGCTCATGAATAGAATAAAAAAAACATTTCCCAATAAAAATAATACAAGGAGGTTCTAATAATAATTGGAATGGGTAATTCTATTGACATAATGATGTTTATTTTTACATGGATGAAACAATTAAGAGATAATGAATGAAAATAAGTAAATTCCACATAATATAGGAAGATCATTGGAATTTTATTGTTCATAACACAATATTGTTTTGTCTACATTCTAAGTCAATAATATCAATGTAATCAGATGGAAATTACGTTTCTCATAGTAATAAATATAATTCAGTATATCAAGGGAACATTAGAGTTAATTTTTTCTTACAATAAAATATATCCACCATAGTTATTAAGATATAAAGATTCATATTTGGAAGGTTTGAAAAATGAAATAAATTCAGCATTATGTGGTGCATTTTATAATGGTGGATAATGTATTTATTTTTTAAGTAGGAAACAATGTTTCACTTCATTGTGTAATGTCAGAGAAAAATATTTAGTGGTGACACAACATTGTATGAAGTTATTAAAGATGAAGAAGCAACATGAATATACGAAAGTTGAATTGAAGTATCCTATAATAATATATTGCAATAATTCATGTGAAATAAATCATAGAATAAATCCATTACATCACTCACATATATATAATAATGAAATAAAGTATCATTCTATCAAGGAGAATATGGAGAGTGCCTTATTATGTTGGAGTATGTGCCTATATAACAACAGGATTCAGACATTCTATCAATGGCCTTACCGAAAAAGGATTTTGAGGGGCATCAACTAGCTCGTGGAGTTTAGTCAACTTTCCAAACATGAACAACTATTGAATTGAAACTCCCTAACCTCATGATTTTTTGGTTTTAAATATTTTGATTTGATATGTGCTCTTTACAATGTTCCAGCCAAAAGTCAGTGACATTTGGGTTAACTAAAAAAGGGGGAGAAAATATCAAGATGAATATAAGGGAGAATATGATAGGGGAAATCAAATTAGGGTGTGTTTTAAATCTGATAATGATTATTATGATAAGTCAATGGACATATATCATGAAATAAGTAGTTTTTGATTAAATCATTTGACTATATTGGTAATGAAGTGATTTATTGATGAACTTTTTATATTACTTTTGATTCCAACACCAACCATGCATCATGTTGTTGAGTCAAAAGTTCTCTTTTTCACTTCTATATCTTGTTTTGGAAATCAAAAATTTCTTTTTAATCGTACTAACTTTATCAATAGTATCATACTGACCGTGTCAATCATATCATACTAACTCAGTTAATCGTATCGTACTGACTCAGTCAATCGTATCGTACTGACCCAGTCAATCATATCGTACTGACTCTGTCAAACATATCATACTAACTTTGTCAATCGTATCATACTGACCTTGTCAATCGTATCTTACTAACTCTGTCAATTATATCATACTGACTCTTCTATTAATACTTTCATTACTTGTTTTGGTACTTAGTCAAAAACACTTGTTTCATATTAATCACACTCTTGTTTATCATCTTCATATATCTTGTTTTAACCAATACGATGTCGTTGTGTTAGTTACAAACTATTCAAAATGATGTCATTCTTTCTGTTTCAATATAACTATTATAATGCCATGTGTCCAAGTCCCTCCGAGTTTTTCGGAGAAATATGACCGTTGGAGGAGATGTGACCGTTGGAACCCAAGGTTTATAAATAGGTGGTCATTTTAAGATGAGAGAAAGATATAACTGAGAACAAGCATGAACGTGTGTGTAATATTGAGATACTTTGCTTCTGTCATGTTCTCGATAGAGACGCTGTGACTTCTCTGATGCGTTGTTCCTTGCGAGTATGATCATTGTATCGAGGGATTTTAAGTAATTGAAAGATACAGGTGCCGATTACCTACAAAATTGAGGGCTGCCGGGGATAGGCAGATAGACGTATCGATCATCGTATCGAGGGATTCTGGGGATAGGCAGATGGACGTACCGATCATTGTATCGAGGGCTGTCGGGGATAGGCAGACAGATGAACCGATCATCATATCGAGGGCTTACTAAGGTGGTTGTAAGACAGACCTCTTATCATAGGTGAAAGGATAACACTTCTCTTTGGGTCAAAAGATTTTTAATACTTTTACATTTCGACTGTTATTTCTATTAGAAAGGAATTTGTATTGTTTCCTTTCTTCATTATACTTTCAATTATAATAGTATTAATTACAATTATTCTATTACATTTTGTATTAATAGATTCTATATGCTTTATGGTAGAATCTATCACTTGTATTACTCTTATCATTGTATTCATCTTGAATACAGTTACTTTACTTTTATAACAGTATTACATTACTTCGTACCTTTATATTCAATACAATTGTGGTTGTTTGAATTGTATTAGGTTAAGATCTTTTAAACTAATCTCTATAAGTGTTTAAACTCTATGTTTTTAAACATACAATTCACCCCCCTCTTGTATTGTTACATCTAATATACATATTCATCTACATATTTGATCCAACATTTTGTATCAGAGGAGGTTTTCCACTGATCTGTATTACATCTTATATTTCTTTCATATTACTATTTTTTAACTACTTACTACACTAATGTGTGGAGTGGAAAAGATATTGTTTCTTTAGATGGAAGGAATGAATATTTGGTCAATAGAAATCTAAATCCTTATAGACCACCTATCTTTGATGGGAATGATTATGAGGACTAGAGAGATCGTATGATGACTTTTTTGATCAATACTGGTGTAGAAAATTTTATAATTCTTACTGGAGGTTACAAAATTCCTGACAAAGAAGTTAGTACTTTCACTAACCAGGAGAAGCAAGAAAATCAACTGAACTACAAGGTATGAAATAGTTTATTGTGCTCTATGACCAGGAATATAGACTGGCAGATATATTCATGTGAAGCAGCCAACTTTATTTGGATGAAATTAGAAGACACCCATTTTGGTACATCCAAGGTTATAGAAACAAGAAGAGAAATGCTTCGAGCAGAGCATCATGGATTTGTTTTTACGTATGGAGAGCCAGTATGTAAAGTGAAACAAAGGTTTATGACAATTTTCAACATCTTACAATCTATGGGTGAAAAATGCCTTGATGATGAAGCTCTATTAGATAAGATTATAGATATAATTCCAAATGAATGGGAGTCAAAAATGACAAATATTGATGAAAACAGAAATGTCTCCCAGATTACTGATGATGAACTCTTTGGAACTCTTCTACAGCACGAGAAAAGAATGAAAAGAGATGCTGATTTCAACAAGAAGAAGAATGGGAATGGAAGTGTAGCCTTTACATCTAATGTTAAAAAACCTGAACGGCTTACAAGATCCAAATCCAAGAAATTTGTTTTATCAGAATCAAGTGATAGTGATCACTCAGATAATGAGCTAGACAATCATGCTCGATGGATGAACAAGATTGTAGCAAAGAAAGACTTCCAATATAGATTCAAAAAGAAAGAGAGGAAGGATAAGAAAGATTTAGAGGTAAATTGTTATGAATGTAATAAAGTAGGACATATAAGGCCTGATTGTCCTTTACTGAAGAGGGAAGACAGAAAGGAGAAACGCTCTGAAAGAAACAAGAAAATGTTTTATATGAAAAATAAAGTATTGAAGGAAAATGATACTTGGAGTGCAAGTGGTAGTGATTCGTCAGACAATTCTTCAGAATATTAGTCCTCAAGACAATGGAATATTAGACTTATATACATATTACCAATCAAAGATCATTGTCTCATGGATAAGGTACACAATGCAGAAGCTATTACAAATGTCTCTTTAAATGAAAATTGTATTGATGATAAAATTATGAATCTTCAAATGATGAATCTTCATCATCAGAAGATGATATATTACCTTCTTTTGTGGAAGTATCTAGATTTTCCAAATTACTTGAAAATGAAAATTCTAAACTCAAGAAGAACCTTGAGAAAGAGAACTCTAGAATTTCAGTTCTAAATAAAGAAGTATTGGATCTTTCTAATGATCTTGATATGAAAACTTCTGATTTTGGAATATTTTTAAAAACCCTTCAGAAAGTCAAATCTGATAAGGATAAACTTTCTAAGGATCTAGTAAATGTGATTTCTAAGAAAAATGTTTTATAGCCTATCTATAGTTTAAAAATATATGTTTTGGAAGATAAAAACATAGTTTTAAAACTAAAGCCATAAAATTTTTCCTTAATGAAATGTTTTTCAAACATTACTCATGGGAAGGAAAACATTGACAAGATGTATTATCAAATTAGACCTTTGAGAAATCATTCTGGTCTTGGTTATACTCATTCCAAACCTGTTTTTAGTAATAACTATTTTCTTCCACAAAAAACCTCTTTTTGTTCTATGTGCCAATGCAGTGGACAGTGGAGAAGAGAGTGTTCTCTCAATAAAACTTAATCTTTAGGATTTCATAAAGCTCGTTTTTAAAACAAATTTGGATTCCTAAAATTTTGTTATCTAACCATTCTGGATCCAAACAAGCTTTGATTCAAAAAAATTAATTATTTCTTTTTCAGGAAAATGAGAAGTGTACCAACATAAATATTTGGTACATGGATAGTGGTTGTTCTCGTCACATGACCGGAAACAAAGGCCTCTTTGAAAAGGTTATGAAAACAAAAGATGGAAAATTTACCTTTGGAGATAATGCTCAAGGAAAAATTGTTGGTATAGGTAATATTGTTTTTTCTTCGAAAAGTTCTTATCTCAAATGTTTTGTTTGTTAAAGGTCTTAGGCACAATCTCATTAGTATAGGTCAATTATGTGATGAAGGTTACCTTGTTAATTTTAGGATTGATAAGTGTATAGTTCAAAATTCCAAGGATGAGTTCATTCTATCTACCCATAGGAAAGAGAATGTATACACTATTAACATAGAATACCTTAGGATCCAAAATTTACCCTGCTTAAGTGCAATAGAAGAACATTCATGTCTATGGAATAGAAGACTAGAACATTGTAATCTAAGAAAACTTTGTAAACTCTTGAAGAAAAGACTTGTAAAAGGATTACCAAACCTCATATATGATTCTTCAAAAGTCTGTGATCCTTGTCAATTTGGAAAGAAACATAAAACTAGCTTTAAATCAATTAATTATGTTTCAATTACTAATGCATTAGAGCTAGTGCACATGGATCTTTTTGGTCCTTCACAAACTGGAAGCATTGGAAGAAAATAATATGTATTTGTTTTAGTTGATGACTTTACAAGATTCACATGGGGTTATTTTATCACAAAGAAATCTGAAGCCTTTTCATATTTCAAAACTTTTAGAGCCCAAGTTAAAAATGATAAAAATCTACAATTGATAACTATTCATAGTGATCATGGTGGTGAATTTAAAAATTCTGTTTTTGAAACTTTTTGTAGTAATAAATTTATTACCCACAATTTCTCAGCTACAAGAACTCCTCAGCAAAATGGTGTTATTGAAAGAAGAAATCGTATTCTTCAGGAAATGACTAGAACCATGTTGAGTGAATACTCAATTTCTAAGAACATTAGGGCTGAAGCTGTTATTACTACCTGTTATACTATAAATCGTGTTTTAACAATACCTTTTCTTAATAAAACACCTTATGAGTTATGGACTGGCCGAAAACCTAATATTTCATACTTCAAAGTTTTTGGGTGCAAAGTATTCATTCTGAATACAAAAGATAATTTAAACAGGATCACACCAATATATGATGAAGGGATCTTTCTAGGTTACTCCACAACTTCTAAGGCTTATAGTGTTTTTAATAAAAACACTTGTACTATTGAAGAAACAGTACATATAAAATTTGATGAATCTGATCCTTTTGTTTTTAAATCATCCAAACCAATATCCTCAGATGTGTTTTAAAAAACTGATTATCAACCTTAGTTAGAAGATCCTTCTGTTAAGGAAATTGTCCAAGAAGAAGCTTCTGAAACATTTACCACAGAAGATTTTCTACCATATGTTGATGAACATGTTTTACAATACCCAAATCAATTGTTTCTTAGGAATCATCCCAGTGATAACATCATTGGTGAAGTAAATCAACCTATAAGGACCAGAAATTCCTTAAGAAATGAAATAGAACATCTTTCTTTTCTTTCCCAATTTGAACCTAAAAGTCTAAGTGAGGCCTTAGGAGATGATGATTGGATTAAAGAAATGCACGATGAAATAAATTAATTTGAGAGTAATCAAGTCTGGACTTTAGTTGAAAAACCTAAAGAAACAACTGTAATTGTTGTAAAATGGGTTTTCAGAAACAAATGTGATGAAAATGTAATCATTGTTCGAAATAAAGCAAGACTTGTTGCTAAGGGATATAATAAACAAGAGGTAATAGACTATGAAGAAACATATTCTTCTGTAGATAGACTTGAATCTATTCGTATTCTATTATCCTTTGTAGCATACAGTAATTTCAAACATTTTCAAATAGATGTAAAATGTGATTTTCTAAATGGTTTTGTTCAAGAAGAATTTTTTTTTGAACAACCTCCTGGTTTTCAATACCTAAAACATCCTGATCATGTTTTTAAACTTACCAAGGCTCTATATGGTCTTAAACAAGCCCCTAGAGCATGGTATGATAGACTTACATGATTTCTTTTACAAAACAATTATATAAAATGTACATAAGATCCAGCCCTTTTTATAAAAAGGGAAAACAAAAATGTTTTGATTGTTCAAATCTATGTTGATGACATCATATTTGGATCAACTCAGAAATCTTTTACTGACTCTTTTTCAAATTTAATGAAGTTTGAGTTTGAAATGAGTATGATGGGTGAGTTAACATTCTTTTTAGGATTTCAAATTTCATAAAAACCAGAAGGAACATATATATCCCAACATAAGTATATTATAGACTTACAAAAAAAGTATGGATATAACAAAAATAAAAGTATTAGCACTCCAATTGGTACCTCAAATACACTTTATCTTGATGAAACTGGGAAACCAGTAGATCAAACAATCTTTAGAGGTATGATAGGAAGTTTGCTATACTTGAAAGCTAGTCGACCATAATTAATGTTTTCTGTATGCTTATGTGCGAGGTATGAATATAATAAAAAAGAGACTCATTTAAAATCAATAAAGAGAATCTTTCGGTATTTAAAAGGCACTATGGATCTAGGTCCCTTTTATTCTTCTGGAAATGATTTCGTTTGAAAAAGTTTTTTAGATGCTGACTTTGGCAGTTGTAGAATGGATAGAAAAAGTACATCTAGAACATGTAATTTCTTAGGAGACTCTCTAGTTTCTTGGTCTTGCAAGAAACAACACTCAGTAGCACTTTCCACTGCTGAAGCTAAATATGTACCAGCTGGAAGTTTCTATGCTCAATTGTTATAGATGCAACACACACTAACTGACTATGGATTGAGTTTTTCCAAAACTCAAATTCTATGTTATAATACTAGTGCCATATCTCTTAGTAAGAACCCAGTACATCATTCTCGTGAAAAACACGTAGATTTTAGGCATCACTTTCTTAGGGATCACACACAAAAAAGAGATATTATTTTACAATTTATCGGAACACAAGAACAAATTGATTACATTTTTACAAAACCATTACTTTCCAATATATTTGAGTTTATAAAAAAGAAGCTAGGAATGATTACATTGAAATAATCATTCATATCCACTTCCTGTTTTACTTTTCTCCTTATGAAAAAAAAACTCCCTTAGAAAGGGGGAGAACATTTCTTACTATGTTTTTTCCCACTATGTTTCTTTTTATCTTATAATATTTAATTATTTACTCTCCTGGTATGTGTTTTTGTTTTTCTGTTTATCGTATTGATAATTTTATCATATCATTTGTTTTTCTATTTATCGTATTAATAATTTTATCGTATCATTTGTTTTTATGTTTATCGTATCGTCAGATCATGGTAATAAATTTCTTTTCCATCATATCGACCAATCATGGTAATGAATTTCTTTTCCATCTTATCGACTGATCATGGTAATGAATTTATTTTCCATCGTATCGACCGATCATGGTAATGAATATCTTTTCCATCGTATCGACCGATCATGGTAACAAGATTGTTTTCCATCGGCTTGTCAGTTCATAGTAACAAGATTGTTTTCCATCGCCTTGTCAGTTTATGGTAACACGATTGTTTTTCATCGGCTTGTCAGTTCATGGTAACAAGATTTTTTTCCATCAGCTTTGTCAGTTCATGGTAACAAGATTGGTTTCCATCGCTTTTCAGTTCATGGTAATAAGATTATTTTCCATCGGATTGTCAGTTCATGGTAACAAGATTATTTTCCATCGGCTTGTCAGTTCATGGTAACAAGATTTTTTTCCATCGGCTTGTCAGTTCATGGTAACAAGATTGTTTTCCATCGGATTTTCAGTTCATGGTAACAAGATTGTTTTCCATCGCCTTGTCAGTTAATGCTAACATCAATGTTTTCCATCGGAATGACGATAGATATTATGTTTTCTTTACGTACAATTGTGTTTTTTTAACTCTACTAAAACCAACAATTACCTTACATTCTCCAGTAGGTACGTTCCATTTTTTTAATTTTTTTCCTTTCGTTTTAATCCTAACCATTGATCATTTTCTCTCTAATATTGACCATAGAAGATCAACGGTCACCCCTATATCACCTATAAATATCCCCCCTCCCCAAACCTACATTGGATTTTTAGGTTTTGAGGTGAAGCTCTCCTCCACTGGTTTTAAATCATCGTATGATCTTTCATCGGCATCACCTATATATCTCAATACACTACAAATACTCCCGCCAAAATGTCTCCAAAGACTTTTACAGAGAAAGACTTTTTCCGAGGAAGGTTAGTTTCTATGGACTTTTTTGATTCGTATGATTCCACAATCAGAAGAATAATTTTGTTTCAAGGATAGGAGAATTTATGTGTTGAAAGAACTGTTTCCCAAGATCCGGTTCTCTTTGATGAAGTCAGTCAGTTCTATAAAACCATATCTTTCGACAAAGACATGACTATCAATTTTGTTGTGTACTATAGAAAGATTTCTATGTCTGTGAAACAAGCGGCTCATTTTCGGAATTTCCCAATAGAAGAGGATTATTTCGGTCCATCTCATAAACTACCAGAGGAGGTCGGTAAGTTTAATATAGAAATTGCTGAGAAGTCTTTGTTTGTTGTAAATGAAGAGAAGAGAAAAGTGGCTCATCATTCTACAGACAATCGGTTTGTGACTCTTTGGATGCAAAGTTTTCTTATACAAAGGAAAAGAGATAGAGAAACTCTGAAAGTTTCTGCTGTTTTTATGCTTGACTATCTTGTAAATATGAGAAAAGTGAATCTCGTGGGATATGTATTTAAAACTATCACGAATATCAATACAGGAGGAATTAAGTCCCAAATGATTATGTATCCAGCCATCCTTACAATGTTTATTCTTGAGAGCATGAAGTTTTGCAACATTCCTTTGAAAGGAAACTAGATAGATCTGAAGCCATCCTGGATTAGTAAAAGTACGATGAAACAGCTAAATGTTTTTTTTTATCCAAATTCAAAACTTTTTATAAGAGTTGTAGAAGGTGAATCAGCTCAAAATCAATCGGCACCTATTCCATCCAAAGACATTCCTTCTTTTGTTGTTTCTCAAAATTCTGATCCGCAAACTAGCTCAAAGCCAAAGTAGATGCCTAAGTATTGTAAGGATGTTGTAGCCAAATGGAGAAGGGATAAGGAACAGAGAAAGGAAGGTGATCCAAAGTTTGGACTTGATCCAGCCGAAGCCTTTGCTGAGATATTAAGGGTTGAGGATACCCTTCAGTCTGAAAAGAAGAAGAAGGTTTTTTTGAAAAGAAAAGCACAAGTTTTTGATGCTTCAAATCTCTTGAAAGTAGTTGAGGAAGCTAGTGCTCAACATTCCGCAGAAGTGAATCAAGAGCCCATCATACAGAGCCTTCCTGAGAATGAAAAAGGAAAAAAATGATGGAAGAGATAGAAGAGGTGGAAGAGGAGGAAGGATATTTTCTTTTAGAATTCCTTCAGAGTTCGAAGAAGAGTAGGGACAAATCAGTTCAAAAGCAGAGTGAAGGTGTTCAACAAACCCCTCATGTCGATCAAGCACCTTTTTTAACTTCTGGAACTCCGGATATAACACCCCCTCAAGAAAATAAATGTGCTCAATCTTCTCATACTGAAAAAGTTATTGTCATTCGTGACAAAGTAGAAGATGAAAGAAGAGAGAAAGAAAAATCAAAAAGAAAACAGCTAGGTGTTGACTCAAGCTGGTCAAATGAATTTCCTTCGTACGATGATGATACTGATTCAGAACACACAATCTCTCTCAAGAAGAGTGATTATATTGTTCATGTTTTAAGAAGGGTTGAAAAGACCATTCCTTACTTTCCTAGGATGGAAGGGGAAATTTATTTCATTACTGACAATGAGAAAAAGAAGTTTGGTTCTGTAAGAGAGTTGAGAAAGAATGTTTTGTCAGTTGAAGTCAATTTGAATGTTCTTTCTGAAACCTCGGCTATTCATAAGAAAGCTTGCAACAAGATGACCAAGTGGTCATATAAAATTGAAATCTCAGTGAATGTCCATGAGATAACAATTGAAGATATACAGAGGTTGTCAAATGATCATGTTATTGCTTTTAATAAGCATGACAAAGAAACTGTTGAAAGGCTGAATCAGATAACTCATGGAGCTGATATTCCTTGAGTAAAAGAATTGTAAGAGAGAATGAATGTTTTTCAGTCTGAAATATTGAAGGTTTCATCTTTCAAGGATGAAATGGTTTTGCTAAAGAATCAAAATTCTGTGTTATCCAAATATAACAAGAATCTGCAAGATAGAATTGATACCCTTGAGGATGTGATCAGAGTCCAGGAAGAGACTATCAAGAATCAAGATCATATTTTTTCGGACCAACAAGAGCTTCTCAGAACTTAGGGTGATTCAATTTCTGAAGACAAGAAAAAAATAAAGAAGATTAAAGTTGTCTAGGAGGGTCTGGGAGTCTAGGGTTGTGGACAGGCTGTCCAAGGGTGGGGGTGTTTTTCCAGTGGTGTGGGAGGGCTGTCTAGTGGGTGGGGTGGGCTGTCCAGGGGGTGTGGGAGGGCTACCCATGGTGTGTGGGAGGGCTGTTTAGTGGGGTGAGAGGTGGTGTCTAGGAGGGTGGGATGGTTGTCCAGTGGGGTGTCCAGGGGTGTGGAGGGTGCCTAGTGTGGTCAGGGGTCTTTCCATGGGTGTAAGAGGGTTGTACAGTGGGGTGGGGGGGGGGGGGGTCTAGGAAGCCAACGTGGGTGGGGGATGTCTAGGGGTAGTCCATGGGTGTTTGAGGGGGGGGGGGGTGTCTAGGGTTTCCATAGGGTGTTGTGTCCAGGAGGATGGGAGGGCTTTCTAGGGGGTGGGGGCTATCCAGGGGGTGGTGGGGTGTCTAGGTTTGTGGGAAGTCTACTTAGTGGGGTGGGGGAGGGGGTTTCAGGGGTGTGGGGGGGATATCCAGGTGTGGGGGATAATTTTCTATTGGGGTTGGGGTGTCCAGTAGTGTGGGAGGGATGTCCAGGGGTGTCTAGGGGTGTGTTCGTGGGGTGGGGGAGGTTCCTAGTTGGGGTAAGGGGCTTTCTAAGGGTGTGAGAGTGATGTTCAGGGGGTGTTCATGATGTCCATGAGGGTGGGGGCAGTCCAGGGGGTGTCCGGGGGTGTGGGGGGGTTTCTCGGGGAGTGGGAGGGTTTTCCAGGGGTGTGGGGGTCGACCATGGTGTCTATAGAGGTGGGGGTGTCCAAGATGGTGGGAGGGTTGTTTAGTGGGGTGGCAGATTTCTAGGAGGGTGGGGTTGTCCACGGCTCTGGGCAGGCTGTCCAGGGGGTGTGGGAGGGATTCCAAGGGTGTGGGAGGGCGATCGAGGGGGTCTGGGAGGGCTGTCCAGGGGGGTGGGGGTTGTCCAGTGGGGGGGGGGGCGTCTAGGAGGGTGGGAGGGCTGTCCAGGGGATTTATAGGGGGGTTTCCATGGTGTCCATGAGGTTGTGGGTAGTCCAGGGTGCGTCCAGGGGGGTGTGTGTGTGAGGGGGAGGGGTTCTAGTGGAGTGGGATGGCTGTCCAGGGGTCTTAAGAGAGTTGTATAATTGGGTGGGTGCTTTCTAGTGGGGTGGGAGGGTTTTCCAGTGGGGTGGGGGTGTCCATGAAGGTGTGGGGTAGTCTAGGGGGTGTCCAGGGTGGGGGAGGGGGGGTTCTAGGGGTGTGGGAGGGAAGTCTTGGGGTGGGGGGGGGGGTCTAGGGGTGGGGAGGGAAGTCCAGGGGCGGGGGATGGGGTGTCGAGGGTGTCCATGGGGGTGGGGTTAGTCCAAGAGGGAGGAAGGGAGGTCTAGGGGATTGAGGGAATTCTAGGTGGGTGGGGTGTCCAGGGTTGTGGGAAGGCTGTCCAGGGGGTGGGGGAGTTTTTTCAGGGGTGTGGGAGGGCTGTCCAGGGGGTGGCCTGGGCTGTCAAGGGGGTGTGTGAGGGGTTTTCCTCGGGGTGTGGGAGGGTTGTACAGTGGGGTGGGAGGGGTGTCCAAGAGAGTGGGAGGGAAATCCATGGGGTGTCCAAGGTTGTTGGGGTGCCTAGTGGCTACATGGGGATTTCCAAGGGTGTGGGAGGGATATCTAGGTGTTGGGGTGTCTAGGGTGTCCATGAGGGTGGGGGAATTCAATGGTGTGTACAGAGTTGGGGGGGTTCCAGGGGTGTGGGATGGCTGTCCAGGGGTCTGGGGAGGTATGTCCAACAGGGTGTCTTTCTATGGGTGTGAGAGGTATGTCCAGTGGGGTGGGGTGGGGGAAGTCCATGAGGGTGGGGGCAGTCCAGGGGGTGTATAATGGTGTGGGGGGGGGGGGGGGGGGTGTCCCGGGTGTCCATTGGGGTGGGGGTGTCCAAGACGGTGGGAGGGATGTTCAGGGGGTGGGGGCTGTCCAGGAGGGTGGTGTTGTCCAGGGTAGTGGGAAAGCTATTTAGTGGGTAGGTGGGGTTATAGGGTTGTGGGAGGGCTCTTTATAGATGGGGAAGGGATATCCAATGGGGGTGGGTCTGTTTTTGTTCTTCTACTGGTATTATTTTTGTTGGGCAGAGTTTGGGGGTATCAATGGGTGTGGGGGTATGTCGATAATGGTGGTTTGGAGGGGGAAGTCCAGGGGTGTGGGTGTTCCCAGGGGGTTAGTGGGGCATTCTAGGGGTGTGGGAGGGTTGTCCTATGGGGTAGGGGTGGGGTGTACAGGGTGTCCATGGCAGTGGGGCAATCCAGGGGGGTGTCTAAGAGTGTGGGGGGGTGTGTGTATTCAGGGTGTCCCAAAGGGTGGGGGTGTCCAAGAGGGTGAGAGGGCTGTCTAGGGGAGTGAGGGTTGTCTATGAGGGTGGGAGTGTTCAGGGCTGTGGGAAGGATATTTTGTGGGGTGGGGGGGAGTTCTAGGGGTGTGGGAGGGATTTTCAGGGGGTGTGGAGGGATGTCCTATAGGATGGGGGAGATGGGTGGTACTATATTAGGTATTCTTTTGGATGCGAGTAGTTGTGGGGGGGGGTTCCAGGGGTGTGGGTGTGTCTTGGAGAGTGGGGGCAGTCCAGGGTTTTAGGGGGTGTCCAGTGGGGTGGTGGGGGGGGTCAGGGCTGTTGGAGGGGGGGGCTATCCAGTGGGCTGGGGGTGGGGGGGGGGGGGTTGGTATGTTTTATGTTTTATTTCAGGTATTCTTTTTGTTGGGGATATTTTGGGTTGAATGGTTTAATAAAAAAATTGTAGCAAGATTGGTTTTAACATTAGTTATTTGAAAACAAACGTAACATATGCATGGGAATGGGTTTTACATCGGTTACTTAGTAACCTACATAATAAATGTAATGGAATGGGTTTTTATGTCAGTTATAAAATAAAGGGCGAAGTTGATATGTTCTCACGTCGGTTATTAATTAATCGATGTGGAAACCCCCTTGGTTGACTGCTTTATCACATCAGTTATTTACATAACTTACATGATAAATTCCTTAGAGGTATGATTTTTGACTTCGGTAATATAATAATCTATGTGATAAATTATATTCAACGTCTTTTTTAAAATAACTGACGTAATACATCATGACTCCGAAGAGTTTTCCACGTCAGTTATTGAGTAACCGACTTGAAAATGCTTCAGTTTTTTTTTATTTTACATCTGTTTTAACATAAATAACATAAAAAATAATATTTATTATGTCTTCTATGAAAATTTTGAACAAAAAACAATGTAAATACTAAAAAATAACCACCCTATCAAAATTTTTCTTCATTACTGGTAGAAATCCCTTTTAAAATTTTCACATGGATGTCACTCCTCCTCAACTATATAATGAAACCCACTCCAAATTATACACACCTATAAATCCATTTTTATCACCCAAAAACTAATAGAATAATAACCAAAATTACCTTTCTTCATCCTACAATCATCCATTTGTGCATAAATCTATCGAACTAATCACTTTGATGCAAACTAAAACGATATACCTAAAGAAGAGGTAACATCATTCCTCAAGATCCATTTTCATTTACATTCTCCACCCCTCAAATATCCTTATTCCATGAATATATAATAACCTATGTATCCTATATATAATGATAGTTATTTATTCTATGCATTTAACCTATACTTACACACATGTTCATCTAATGGTCAACGAATATACTATTCTAAGGTATGGTGAACTATCGAGTCCCGAAATGATGTTGTTCGTTTATTCCTCTACCAACTCCCATGTTTTGTAATTCTAATGGAAGCACTATTTTTATATGATATTTATGATATTTATGATTTTTTATGCTTATTTAATAATTATTTAAAACACATCTTTATTGTTTTCATTTTTTGTAAATATGATAACTTCATTTGTGGACATGTGGACTACCACCACTTCTAAGTGATGTGATTCATTTGCAAAATTAATGGAATATATTAAGGTTTATATATGTAAACATATATAAAATATATGAAATAATAATTATACTATAATTATGTTATATATTAATTTGTGTAATTTACTTACAATCTTTAAATATGATAATAAAACGGAAATAATGTTCATGCGTATGTATGGACTACAATCTCCATGAATGCTATATTCGATTTCATAATTCTATCTTTTATATATTATTATAAAATTTTAAATACTGAATAGATACAATTCTCGTATAATTTTTTACATCCTTCATATAATTAAATCATTATCTATGTACTTGTTTCAAAAATAAAAATTTCGAAACATATAAGAAAAATAATGCAGATATTAGCCAAAACGTAATCTTAACATGAAATTGTTAATAAATCGGTAATTTTCATTCCTAACAAAATCTACATGGTTTAAGATAAAATAAAATATTTATGTGGTATATTTATACTAATCTAATATTTATTAAATAGGATCTTATAACATATACAAATAAATTCAACAGATCAGGTAAGGGTTTTCTCAGTTCAATTTTGTTTTCTCTAAGAAACAAGATATGTTCACCTTATATTTCATATATGTGTTGTTTATAATAACCATGGATTTATAATATTATTATTATAATTAAATTTATTGAAATATACATATCCATTTTATGATATTTCTTTCATGGGAATCTTTTCAAAATTTATCATGTCGGTAAGGTAAAATTTTCTCAATTTTCGTTCATTGAAAGTCATTCCATATTATACACCTATATTATTATATGAGGTGTATATAATTATTTTTGAAGTTTCAAATCATGAATCTAACTAAATCATGATATTTTAATCATTATTTAATTTTATTCTCTCATGTGTATTATGATTTAATTTTTCCAATGTGGAAATAGTTTATTGCTTTTATCTCATTATATTTTAGGAATACTTATGATTATGATTATGGTGATGAAATATTATGATCCATATCTCAAGAACACACATGAATTTTATTATCCTCTGGTTATTCATTATATCTTAATGTATTTCTACCATTATTCTACTCTTTGTTAATGATGATAATTAAGAAATTGTTTTTAAGAAAATACTCTGTTATCTATCTCTTCTATTGAAAATCTATGTTATTTTAAATGTTGTATTCTAAAATGGTTTTAATTTTTTTTTATTTAAATAGTGTTTAATATTTTCTAACTCATATTTATCTGTATTAAAACTATTTTAAAGTGAAAAGGTTTTAAAAATGTTTTTAGGGATTATTTAAAAGTTTCAAAGAAAGTGGTTTCATAATGTTTTCATGATTTATTTATATGTTTTCAATGATATTTTTAAACATAGGGGTTTCAAAAGAAATCATGCTTTATTTATATGTAATCTATGTTATATTCCATGAATGTATTTTTAAAATGATTTCAAGCTTTCTTTATATGATTTTAATGTTATTGGGATTTTTTAAATTTTTTTCAGGCTTATTTTATTCATTTCCAAGGGAAAAAAATTCAAAATATTTTCATGATTCTTTTATATGTTTTCAAGGAATATGTTTTCAAAATTTTTATCAATCTTCCTTAATATGTTTTCACGGAAAAACATTTTCAAAATTTTAAGCCTATTTTATACGTTTTCATGGAAAAGTATTCTCAAAATGTTTTCTATATTATTTTATATGTTATGGAGTATATTTTAAACGAAAATGGATTTCAAAAGGATTTATGTTTCAAAAAGCATTTTTCAAAGATGAAATGACAGTTTCCTCATGAAATTATTTTCAAATATCCTTCAAAATAATTTACCATATAATATAAAATCCATTGGTGTTACTATGTCATTTCTAGGGATTTTTTCCAATGGTTCTATTCATATTATTTATCAAAATAGTTTATTTATTTATGGAATGAGGTTTAAGAAATCAATTTCTCCTTAATGTGGTAAATATTTATGAAATCTATTTCTATTTCATAAGCTATATGTTTATTAACCCCAAATATCATTCATGGGTTATATGTTTATGAAACCCATTTAAATTTTATGGGATATATTATTATGAAAAAAAATTCTTATAATGGGATATTATTTGATTAAATGAATGAGAAACCTAATGTTTTTCAAAATTTTATCATATGATTGAATATTTATGATTCTCATTATAATCATGGGTTATGATATGATAAATTATTATGATCTTGTGTAACAAATATGTTAGATTTCATTATGATATGGTGGAAGCCTATATATCCCTCTAATGCATTGGGTAATGATTTATATCTAATGAGACAGAAATGGATAGAATTGGAGGGAAATCAGTACATTAATGGATATTGTCCACTAAGATGGTCTTGGGAGTGAACCGTTACTACTAAGATGATCATTGTAGAGATCCATGGCTACCAAGATGGTATGGGAAGTGATCCAATTATAATAATATGAGATTTTCAGTTATTCTTTGACTATTATGGAAATCATTTTATATTCTTATGTGTATATAATACATTTTACTTCTTATTCATATTTTATTATTTCATGCATTACTCTCTTAATTACAATATGATTCCCTTATGATTCATGTCTTCTGAATAGAAAATTTATATGCCATGAGTCATGTATATGATCTTTGATAGATATGTTATGATCTTAAAATGTTATTATAATGTTCTCATACCTTATTATAATGTTTAGCTTATGTATCTCATTTTTTTACCCTTGTTGAATATATGTGTTAACCCCTTTATTATATTTCTTTTCCCCGAGTTATAAATAATGGTTTTATGTAGATGCACTTACTATGAAGATTTTTGTGGGAAACATTTAATATATTTCAATATGATATAATATTTTTTTTCAATGTTCTAATGACACTAAAATATTATAGTCCTCTGGAATATATTTTGGAAATACGAATAATATTAATCTAAGATAACTTAATATCAATGTATGTAATGTATGGGTCACTATATTTTATTAGATTATTTTCTTCAATATCATATTTTTTTAATATTATGATTTATTAAGATTTACATACTGTGATTTCATCTACAATATTTTATTAAGTTCCTTATTATCATTTTGCCTATGGTTGTTCCATTTTTATAACATTCACCAAATTAATAATAATGGACATTTATTATGTTTTTATATTGAGAAAAAAAAATTTATGTATATGTGGTTTTTGTTTCACCCCATTCATATTAGGAATGCATTGGACATAGTATGAGATGGGTTTGGCCCATTATAGCACCTCAATGCATTGATAGGTCTCATGAGAAACACCAAAATGGGATTTGTCCATGGAATTACCCATTAAATTCAAGATGTATTATTTAAGGCCTTGACGGTATGTTCTATATGTCCATAATCAGGAAATACATCATTTTGATATTATTTAATTATTTCTATGTGACTATCCTATTTTTATAATTTCCATGGATATGTTTTATAGTTCATTGGATTGTTTATATGAAATTATTCGACCATATTTCCTTCCATCTGTATTATGATCGAGTTGCAGATTAAATGAAATTTGTTTAGTTACGTACACATCAATAATTATTAATTATGATTACATGAACTGTATACATACCCTTACTAAAAATATTTTCTTACCCCTTTCATATGATTCATTTTTTCCAATATCTAAGGAGGTCTTTTATGATCAACTTTGTAGGGATGATCTTGGAATACAATGGTTATCATAAAGGTAATACTATGTTGTATTTTTCAGTTGTAATATAACATTGTAGTATGTATCTAGTTTTCTCAAACTAATAAACTATTAGGTCCATTGGGAAATTATCACTTTTACTAAGTACCAATGCATTAAATTTACCATGAACTCTAGGATAATCAGGTTGGGTATTTTATAATGATTCATATTGGTTTTAACTACTGATGATTCAAGAATAACTATATTTTATTCTATTAATAAGAAAATTAAATTCTCTTCCTTTAAAAAAGAAACTTCTTCTTCAATAGAACTAATCTTCTTATTTTCCTCCATCATTCTCAAGAAATCAACTTAATAATATTATAGCATGATATTAAATTAATTCAAGTTTAGAATAACTTCATCAAATATTGAAATGTCTTCATTTCAATAGAAAGAAATATATTTTAAATGTTGTATAGAAATTAGACTATCTGATACATCTGATGAAAATATATCAAATGATATAAGAATGTATTAAGATACATTATTCACTTATATAAACAAATCATCATTCACTTCCATGTCACCTTCATCATTCCTCAATCAATTCACAATCCTATTAAATCTTCTTTTGTGTGACATAGAATTTTCTTTGGAAATTTGGATTCCAGCGTCCAACTATGTCATTAAATTCATCAACATATTTAATTTTATTGACTCCTCATTCGAACTATTATGAATTTTTTTATATATTAATTAAATATTTGGATTAATTTTAACATAATATATTATTTTTTTAACTTCCTAGAAGATATAATATATAATTTTTTATTCTTTAGTAGTAGATTAATATGATGAATTCTTTGAATACTATAGAATATGTGTTCACGATGGTTAGAAATATGATTATTATTATTATTATTATTATTTTCAATAATATTACTTAATCAACATCTATAATGGTCCCCACCTTGTCTGATAATTTGGTATGTTAATGTTATAATTCAACATCTTCATTATCTGATGATGAATGGACATCCACTGGGAAATCAAAAAATTGGATCTTATCAGACTATGTTGATATTGATATAGATGATGATGATGATTCTGATGATATTTATTATTCTCTTGTGTATTCCTCTCCTTATTATTAATATTTTTCCTCTTCCTTAGGTGGTTTTTGTAATTACCACATAGTTTTTAAAACCCCTTTATCATACATCAAAAATAATTTTTGTTTCTTCATCCACACTGTAATATTTACTATTTTAGGATCTAATTATTGGACATATTTTTTAATATAGGATTTAGTTTTAGAATTTTATATAACTTCGTTAACGTTTCCATCATCTCTAATAACTATAAGAATAACATGAGTTTCAAAATTTTCCAATGCTTCGGGTGCTGATTGTTCATGAGAAGTTTGATCGCAAATAATTATTATTGTTGATAATGGAATATGTTGTACTATAGATAATGGGGGTTCTAATATTGGTTTATCAATGTATTTTCTTTCAAAAACATTCATTAAATTATCCATAATCCTAACCTCATCATTAATTTTGTTATAATTTTTCATTTTTTATTCTTTCATCCTATTAGATGTTTTAATCATCAAATCTATTTATTTAGATTTATCATGTCTGAAACATGGATCCCCAAGATCATTCTAACACTTACTACACATCATTTTCATATAATTTTCATCATAAATTTATTTTTATTTCTTATTAACTTTTTGAAGTGATCATTCTTCTATTATTTTCTCTTTTCTGATTATTTCTCATTGAAAACATCTAGATTTGATGTAGATTTGTATGATTTTTTCAGAAATTTATTCAGCATTAAATTTTAAACAATTATCATCCTAAAATTTTTTTTCTAAAAAGATGATAAAACATTTCTCCAATCATGTAAAATTTATTTTGGATCTAAAATACTTATATGAAAATGACCAATATTTTTTTTTAAACATGGAAATATCAGAAGTCTAGAAATCATAGATTTATACTTAATAAATTTGATTAAAAGAAATAAAATCATCAAAAGATTCATCTGCATCATCTTAATAATAATGTTCAATATGAAAATGACGAGAAATTTCTATGTATCGTGATCACATTTCCTTGGAATAAAGTATCTGTGGATCCACATTGTTACCACACTCACATCCAGAGTTTGGTGATTTTTTCTATAGTTTTTATTATATGTTATAAATGGATCTTCCACATTATTTGTATAGAATATTAAAGATTCTATGAAGGTTTTTGTAAAGGAAGATTCATGTCTCCTTATAATGGTACATAAGAATAAAAGTTTCTAACTACCAGTAGAAAGTGTAATTCAAAATATTAGTTTTCAAGAAAAAATTTCACTAAATTATAAAATTTAATAATTGTTTTCAATAATGAATCAAAGAACTCATTATATATTTTATTAATCATCCTTTAAATTATATCATCTGTATTTGAAAAATCTTATTCTGAAGAATTTATTTTGAAAGTCATGATGAAAATGACCTGAAGTGTTTGAATCCTAATCTTTCAGAATTGGAAATAAAAGGGGTGTTGAGGGTCGATAAAAATCATGAATAACTGATGTTGGGCTAGGGTCAACTAACAATTATATATAGGCCTCGGGGTGACCCTTCATATTCCAAAAATCTAAAGGATTAGCTTAAATACCAAATTCTAATTCAATTGTTGGGATTAAATACTTGAATGATAATGTAAATATTCAGAACTATTAATGTTTTAAAAAAACTATTTATCAGACAATAATATTTTTTTATTACATAATAATTTAAAATTTGATTCAAATTAATTTTTTTAAGATGTAATTAACAAATTAATCAACCCAGATAAAAGATTTAATTGATAATTAAAATAATAGACGAATTCCTATAAGATAAAAAATTATGTTTTAGAATGAAATTTTTATCCAATAACATGTTCTTCATTTTTAAAATGTAATTTAATTTGATAAGATTTATAACATAAATTTTATTTAATATGTTTTTTTAAAAGAAATTATGATTTTGAAAAATATTAGTAATTATTTTTTAATCCAAAATAATAAAAATTTGGAATATGAAATACTAAAATATATAGATATATTATTTATAAAACTAAAATTTTTTGGGAAATAATTATGAAAACAATGTGTTTTGAAAAAACATTTATATTTTTTGAAATATTAATGTTTTTAGAAAACAAAAAATTTTGGAAATTTAAAAAATATGTACTCCCCCATTTAAAAGTAGTTCATTAATACTAGGATATTTGTCAAAAATGAGTAGATATGAATAAACATTTTTTATTTACCACTCCTATATTCAGTTTAATATATTAAATCAATCATATCTATGTGTTTTAGTAAATATATCAGTAATATTTTCGTTCATTTTGGGGAATTGTAAAATGATATCTTCTTGTTTTTGTGTGACCTTGAAGGAAATTAAGTCGTATATCTATTATCATATATCATGAGTGACGTTTTGGGGTTTTAAATAATTCAATGGAACGTATTTTATTATAGATTATTTTTGTTTTTGTAAAAGTCATTCCATAGTATGTCAGTGTGTTTTGTATCCATTACATTTGAGCACAACAACTTCCAGGTGCCACATATTTAGTTTTAATAGTGGAAAGTGAAATAATGTATAGTTTTTTATAATCCCAAGAATCAAAATTTTCCCTTAATAATTGAAATGTTTCAGTCATAGTATTTTTATCCATTATAGATCCACAAAAGGTATCATACAATTTTTTTAACTCAATATCATTTTTATAAGAGAAATATAAATTGTAATCCATGTATTCCTAAGATAACACATTTATTTTTAAATATTTATGATGTAAATATTTTTTATTTTTATATATATAGTACATAATAACAAATAAAACATTAAACATGGATTAATATCTTTTATTAATTTCAACATCTAATCGTTCCTCTAAATGAATTTCGATGATCTATTTTCCCACCTTCCTCAACAAATATAAATTACATGAGGTTTCGATTTGATAATTAATACTTCTGATAGTGTCATATAAGAATTTATTAAGAAGATATTTTATACACTTATATTGAGATATAATAGTTCCTTATAATATTTGAGAAATTTGAAAAACTAGAAAACAATGTAAGTTATCCAATCATATTCATTTCGAACATAGACTTCATAAAATCCATAATGAATATTATTATTGATTTTTGAGTGGATCTAAATATAATTTCATGGAAATAATTTGAACAATGATGAAATTTTTAGTAACAAATTTTATTAAATTATTTGGATATTCCACTCCTTTAACAAAATACATTTGTTACAAAATTTTAGTTACTATATAATATCAGACACTAAACGGTTTTTTATTATGTAATTTTTCTTAGTATGTTTAAAAACTTGTTATTGATGTTTCTTATTTTTATAAACAAGGTTTTTTATACATAAATTAACTCTTGTACATATCTATTAAGGAATTCACACTTTATATCCATTTGAGATTGTTTGAAATCATGGAATGATGCATACACTAAAGGTATATGAGTAGATTCATGTATAACTTTTAAATCATTAGTTTATTAATTATATTAACCGTCTTTTTGAATATATCCTTTACAATCATGTCTATATTTATTTCTAACTATTATTCAATTTTCATAAAATTAGTTCTGAAAAACCAATTATACTTTAATTATGGAAGTATTTTTAGGACAATTTATCAATGTCCTCTCTTGATATATTTTAAATTTATTAAGTACTTATTGCTAGGATTTTATCTTATCATCACAACCTAAATCCCCATCAGAAGTCCTAGGATTTAATAGAGATAAAATTTCATAATATTCAATTTCATATCTCAAATAAGTTATAGTTCAAACTATTTTGATTTATATGCATAATGATTCTATCACTAGGATAATACCTAAAAAAACATATTTCATGGATTTCTAAAGATAAATTCTTCAAAAAAAGGATAAAATAATTCCTAAGGTATAAATTTTGAAACATATTCTTCTGTTTTTCTCCCTTGAGATGGAAAATCCAATAATGGTTGAAAATTAGCTTTTTAAATAACATATGAAGATATTGGTTGCGGTTGTTTGAAATGAAATTTATCTGTTTTATAAACCATAACATGTACTATTTCTTCCACAATAATTCTATTTTTATTAAAAAATATATACATCTTACTAGTTGTCGAATAACTTAAACTATTTCTTCATAAAATTTTGATGAAAACTAATGTAACTTATATTTACTATTCAGAAGCAATAATTAAAAAAAATATTTTAAGTGGGAAGGTTTTTATTTTCATCTAGTCCAAACCTCCTAATATGTTTTTTCTAATAAATTGAATTATTACTTCCCAATTTATTGTATGAAAAGAAATAATAACTACTTCAACCAAAAAATATTTAGAATCTGAATATTCTTTTTGTATGGTACTAGTACTCTTTTAAATAATTTTATTTCATCTTTCAAATAAAACATTTTTTGTGGTTTTCTATGTACTAAAAAATTTTGTATCGTACATTTTTTAATACCAAAATATTAAAATTTAGAATTTTAAAAATCTCCACCATAGTCATTATAAATATTTACCAAGGATTGATTTTCATTATTTTTAAATCTATCTAATTTTTTTAAAATAATAAATGGTGTATGAATTCATTACATTAAAATATACCAATGTATATATGTTGTAATAGTCCACTAAAACATATACAAAGTATTTTACACCAATACTATCAGTTTATATAGTACCGAACAAGTTCATGTGAATATACATATAAAGCCTCATAAGTTCAAATTTCACTAATTGATTTAAAATTTTACTTATATTGCTTTTTGAATTGATAATGATCAAATACATTATAAGTAGCAACCCTTGGATTTAGAAGATCATTAAATAGTCTTTTCTAAAACAACATAGCTGAAGTTATATAAATATAATATCATAATATTATATTCCATAGCCTTGATTTTCCTTCCATTTAACTTTATTAAGGTAGATCATAGCTCATAGAGTCTTCTTTGTTTAATATGTAGACATTCTCAAGCCTATTTATAGATTGAATAAATTTATCTATATAAAAATGAATAATATATTTACCATTCTTGATGTTCACAAGGTAACACTCTCCATTTAGTGGTCTTATTGTAATAATGTTGTTATTATATCCTACTAAAAAAATTAAAATTAATGCTTTTTTATGAATAATAATGTTACTTATGCTAATAATTTTTTCCTAGTCATTATATCTGAATGTAACTTTTCTATATTTCAACATTATTATCTTCTAAAATAAATCATTTTTTCTAGTTATTTGACTAGAGAAACCATTAACTATGTACTCAATATTATTCTCTATACATTTTTTATTTTTAGGAAAAAACACTAACACTTCGAAACCGATATATTCTTATGTCTAGTTTTATTATAAAATAATATATTAGGAATCATCATTTGACCATATTTATTATGCTAAGAATATGTAAATTATATAGAAAATAACAATCTTTATGAAAAACAGGATATTTAACTTTGATTAACAAATTTTTTTTATTATCGTGACTATAAGAGAGTAAGATCTACTTATAATTCTATTAGTACCATTTGGGTTGTGAATTTTATCTAAAAACACATATTTTAGTGTAATTAAACAAAATAAAACACATTCCTCTATATTTATGGTTATCAATCATGGAATTACGTTGATTAACAAAGTCATAGAATCAGAATATAATTATATCCCATTATATAAGAGTTTAATATTATAATCACTATGGATAAAATTCATAAAAGTATGTGTATTATATTCAAAGTAATAATGATAATAAAAAACAATATTGAGAGATGAATATGATGTTCTAATTTTATGTTACATACTACAGAATTGAAACTTGTAAAAATAAGTAATATAAAAGATATATAAAATAAATAACGACTTAAAATCTATTATCCAAAATATAATCTATTTAATGTTAAAATAATGGTAGTTAAAAAACCGGACTAATGGTATCCGCTATTTTTTACATACTATAAAATCTATCTTCCCCTATCACTATAATAGCTCGATATGAAGATCTGAATAGATCTGTCTTCCTATAACTATAATCCCTGGATATGATGAACAACTCTTCCGTCATAGATACCAAATCTATCGATATGATGGATCAGATTCACTATATTCCTATACCCAAAATACCTATATCATAACAATGTTCATATACAAGATAAAACTACCAAACTTCCCAAGGGAAAAAACTGTTATAATGGTTTCATATAATAAAAACCTACTATAGAAAAACGTTGTCTAAGAATGAAAATTTCACAAATATCTATCTTTAGAAGCATGTAATCAACACTCTCTAAACACTTTAAATGAATCATTATTCATATATGATCACCCAATGATAATATTTCCATGTTTGCTGTGATGGCCTCAAATAGTCGGTGATCGATAGTTCATTGTCAATGAATTTCCAACATCGTATTTATTAATGCCATTCTAGTATGAAAATTATTCCTTGTGATATAAAAATGTCTTCTATATTTTGATAATAAGTTTTAGTCATCCTGAGGAAATTCATAAAAACTTTTTATACGATAATCCATATGAGTATTTGTTTGATTATATCTATACCAATATTAGTTCTATAATCATGATTTTTTCAGTATGAAATGAATGTCTAAGTTATAAATTCATACCAGATAATGGAAAGTCATGTAATGTTAATCATACTCAATATGATTTTTGAATGAAGAATTTATTTATTTTTTATTTTTAATACTTTCTAACGTATTCTATGTATGGTAAAAAGCATTATTTTATACAAAAAATGATAAAATTATAGAGACATAAAAATTTTGTAAACATTATTTAATTAAGTTTATATGATTTCCAAAACATAATAAATGGGAATGTAAGCAGAATAAATTTTAACTTAATAGTGACAACCACTTTGACACTTAGTGTAAAATGGAGCACATTTCGGAACAAAGTAATTTTTTTTAATTTTTTTATTTCTAAAATACTTTCTGTAGATATATTTATGAGGTCCAATTTAATTTTACATTTTCTAAATGTTTTCATTTTTAATTGTAAACATTGAAAAAATATTTTTCATGATAGATATTTAATAATTTTATTTTTAAAATAATTTTTTATCTTTTTTAGAATTTATATTCAAACTAGGTTTTATAATTTTTTTAAAAAAATCATAATAATACTATCTTGTTCTTTTAAAGGATTTGTTTTCACAACATTTAATGCTTCTAATTCATTAGAATGATCTAATTTAATAGTTGTTAAAGAATATATCCTTGAATTTATTTCACATGTCTTGCTAGAGATACAACATGTTTTTTATAAATGAAAAAAATTAATTTTCTAACAATTTTAGAAATCTAGAAACTTCTTTAAAACATGGTATTGAATTTTTTACCTGATGAATATGTTTCTCCATGGAATGATGTCTAATTACTGACATCATTGATATTAGGATCATTCAAATTCAAGGTAATATTTATAAGATATTCAAAAGTTACATTATCCATGATGAAAATATTATATTTTGGTATTTATACATAGATTCTGATATTATTTTATCCTGAACATTCATTATTGGTTAAATTATGAGAAGAACTATCTCCTCCACTCGCACTGCAAGTATTTGATTCTTTCAGACTTATCATGTTTTTGTGATTGTAATAATTTTAAGAATTACTACAAGAATTTCTTTACTTCTAATTATTTATATTTATCTCTGGAAAATATGTTCTTATATGTCCTATTTTCTTACACTTAGGTCATATAACCTCAGAATAATCATTATTATCAATTTATTCTTTTTCATTATCAAAAATATATAATGTAAATCATGTTTTCCTACTTTCTTTATCATCCTTCTTTTAATACTATCCACTTCATTTCTAGAATATTATGATTAACTACTATATAACTCAGTAAAAACTATATTGTTTTTAATATTCTATAAAATGTTTTCATCATATTGTAATTTACTAGGAACATTTGATGCAGTTGTAAAAGAATCTTCTCAATTTTCTTTTTCTTTTCCTTGTCATATTTCTTAATCTTTCCTAATATAGAATAAGGGTTCTAGTAAGATCACCAATAGTAAGATTATAAATCATTGTTATGTCATCCAAGGATTTTTTTTATTCTAATTCACCTAGAATTATTTCTATAATATTTTATACTAATACTTCTTTAGTAAGATCTTTATCTCTAAAATATTGTAAACTATCTACAATTTGTTTAATATTTTGGTGCATATTTTCAACTAATTATTAAGGTATAAAATTAAAATCCTGATAATCCTTACTAATCGTTGATCTTATTTTCTTGATCACTTTATATGGTCAAAATGAATTTCCTAAAACTCCTTTCATATAATGTTAGTTAATTCACATGATGATATCTGACTATAGATGTTTCTAGTCAGATGACATAATTGAGTATTCCTTACACTGTAATTCAACTCATATTAAAACTATTCATGTTTTATAAATGAATTAATGTCCATATATCAAGACACATAGTTACCAGTAATCAAGAAAAAAATTGTGAACTCCATTATTTATAATAAATGATTTTATTTTATCTTACCAATATTCATAAACATTACTATAAATGAAAAGGGTTCTATTAGAATTCAAATTATAAAGACTACCAACATTTAATGCGGACATATTAAAAAAATTGAAACTATATTATACAATACACATTTTTTTAAAAAAAATTATAAACAAATAGTTTATAAAAACAATATACCCTGAAATTATTAAAGAATATCATTTTAATCAATAACATATGTGACATGCAATAATAATCATATAAATGAATATAAAAATATATAATATTATGATATATTTAATATTTTAAATAAATTACATCTCTTATATATCTTTCAATGTACACAATATTTAGTTATCTTATATTACACACAACAATGAGTTTTATTGATACCTTTCACAACACACATGGCCGAATTTTACTGAACAGCAATATACTATAAATATTATCATTTAATATGATAGTTATTTGCAAGTATTAAATTGTAATCTATAAATCAGATTAACAAACTTATTTAAATATATGTTTCAATTAATTGGATACCAATTAATTATAAATGAATAGGAAAAAAAATTATATACAAGGGAAATGTTTTCATAATAATTTATTTATATGCCAAAGGAATATTATCATAATAAATTAAATTAATTAATTGAAGTGGATGATATTAGTAAAATCTATTAATCATATATTGAATATTTTTTTAACATTAATATCATATATTTTTTTTAAAAATGGTAATAACAAATACAATATTACACATAAAAAACTTATTTTTTAAAAGGCCAATTTACCCCTTTTAATAATGCACATATTTTAAAACATAATTTGGATAATTTTATAATTTTTATTTGAAAAAATAAACCTAATTATTTAAATATTAATTTTAAAATTATCTTATGGTGAATTTTTTAAAATTTCTAGATATGTTTCATTTTTTGATGAATTGTGAAAAATATTATATTTTAATTTAAAATAGTTCTTTAGTTTAAATAAACAAAATTTTAAGTTGGTTGCAAAGATTAATATGGTTGAATTATATATATATTAATAAAATTTTGGCCATTTTATTTTATTTCAAGTATAATTTTGAAATAAATACATTTCAATTATTTGAACATTTTCAGTTTAAACACTATAAGGACCTGGCGTTAATCATTACACTATCTAGAATTAAATGAATAATTCACATTGAGGATCATTTCAAGTTTAGAGTTTTAGAGAATTAGGACATAACTATTACATTACATTTCAAAAATTAAAAAGTAGACACTTCAAATGAGTTTCCATTTTTTTAGAAAATAAAAACTCTTGAAAAAAAGAGTCATGTCAAGTTACATGTTTTATACATCATGAATTTTCTATTACCCCATCATTAATTCCATTAGTCATTATGTCCTATGAAAAAACATTTCAAAAATTAGGGTGAGCATAAAAAGCTCAATAAGGGTTATAAAACATAGAATGAAAACATTAGTTCATTGTTTCAAACATAACATAAGCTCCTTAACATACCTCATGTAATCATAAGATTTATGAATAACACCTAGAAAACAGAAATCATAAAGGTAACTTGTGGAATCCTTATCATAATTACATTGTACATATCCCATCTACGTAGAGAGTTACATTTGGAATACCCATCAAAGAATACTCCCTTAATCTCTTAGTAGAAACAATCATGATTATCTCCGTAACATTACCAAATTCAATGGACAGCTATTTTGGGCTCACCCGCCCTAGGTTTATCACAGAACCACCCGTATAAGTAAACAATGACCAAGAACCATAACATATTTATAACACATAAAACATACATAAAAGAAAGATATAAATTTCACAGATCAATCACAATATACCATTTAAATATCTTGACATAAAAAATTTATTATCAAACTCATTTTCAATTCCAAAATACATAAAAGAGTATATGGTATTTTTTATTTTTAAAAACATTACGGCTTGTTATAGTATCCATTGATCAAATAATAGTGATGGCATCAGAAAGGACGTTGTCACCACATACATTAAAAAGAATTATTTCTTTTCATTTAGTAAAATTATTTTTATAAAATAATTCCCATTGAATGAAATAAATAGTCAAAGGTTTTTATACACTGTATAAAATAAAGTCTTGTATAAAACAAAATATGCCTCAATAAAAGGAGATTGAGATGAAGTCTCTTACCTCGTGTCTGACTTGACCCATTCATTCTTTAATCTCTTGAAAAATTAAATAAAGGTAATTTATACTTTCATAAGACCCATTTTCAATTTTATTATTACTTTTATATCACTTGTGACCTTGTTATAAAGATTATTCAATAATTTGTGTTCATAACGGTCATTTTGTTGATATTTGGTACTTGAGTAAAAAATGAACACCTTATAATTACAAGTTGTTCATGTGGTCAAATTTACATTATAATCAGAATGATATTCATGATGTAGATATCATATATATCCTATATATCTGGAATATGTATGTATTTTCAATAGTACATAACATTTGAGGATAAGAAATGAAATGCACCGTTCATAGAGACGGTAGGCCGTACGTACGCATGAACGCTTATTTCATTTATATTTCATATTTTAATAGAATTAAAACATACTGGTACATAGTTATATTTTAATTCTAGAATAATATCATATATAATATCATTAACTCAATCCTTTAAACATCCCACAGAATTTGTTAAAGAGTCATATCACTTTAAGGGGGCGGTAGTCCACACTTCCTAAAATGAAATTATCGTGTTGACCCATTATGGAAACCATAATTGTATTCCATAAATGAAAAATACATAATCATAAAAAAACATAAACATAATATATATCAAATATAAATAAATTTCCATCATAATGTCCACCATGAGAGGCTATTGTATATATTTGAACAATCATCATTTCATGAGGCGTTTGTTTCCCATCAACAAATTCATTATGTTCTTTACCCATTATATATAGGTGTGTGTAAGTGTAGTTATAATCCTTCTCATAACAACATAATAGTATATTTAGGATACTGGTGTTGTTATAAATAATGTAATAAAAACATATTAGGGGTTGGAGAAGTAAAATAAAAGAAAATAATTTATGAGAAATCGTTACCTTTAATTCGAGTAAATCCCTTTGGTTTGAATCAAAATGACATTTTAATGTGCCATATGCCTAAGGTAATTCTTCTAGGAGGATATAGGTCTTCAAGGAGCTTAATTGGGTAGAGTTTGGGCTAGAAAAAATGCTTGAGAGGTGTGAGGAATTGGATAGAAGTGAGGGATTTTTATAAGGGGGAGGAGAGGCTCTTTAGGAATGTTTGAAACAATTATTTAATTTCAAACTTATATTCAGTTTCAGAAGGTCCAAAAATCATTAAAGTCAAATAAAAATTGAGTCATGGTCGAAATAAAATCATCCAATAATAATTGGTATGGTTTGGGATATTTGTATTAATCATTATATTCTTATTTATTTAAATCATTTATTAACGAGGTAAGCACTCCATCATTATTGTGTCATAAATAATTTTAATTATTTAATCTCTAAAAATGATTAAAAAATAATGATTTAGGAAATAGTTTTAGATTTTCAAATAATATTTATATATGAAATGACAAATTATATAACCCCATGTAAAAATTGATTTACAAAAAGACATATGTATGTGTTATTTTTGTCTTTATATTAAATTATTTAATATAAAGCGTCATTATCACTCACATGTGGCCCCATGGGATCTCAAAATCAACCCAAGGATTCCCATGGTCGGTCATGTATCAACCAATTAGAATAGGACATATGTTAGGGTAATTTAAGATTATTATAATATTATTTTTAACCATATTTAACAGATTTACCCTTTAACCGTGGTAAATAAAATTTTAACTGAAGTAAATATTTAAAAATTCTAAAAATAAAAGTTACATACTTACAAAATTTTGACTTCCTGATCCCAACTATGGAATACATATTTCCAAATTAAAAACCCAGAAGTTGTATAAATTAATTTAAAATTAATTTCCAGTGTCAAAACAAAAAAATGTGTTTTAAGAAAATAATAACTATCAATAGATTGACAGTTGTTTTTGTCCAATTTCAAAGTGAAATAGCTTAAAATGACCCAAATTGGATTAAATGGTAAATGTGTAATATAATTACACGTTAAAACCAATTAAAAATATAATTTATCCATATAAATAAATTAGATTAAAATTCACATTTGAATTAAAAGCCAATATTTTTCACTATTCATTAAAAAATGAACATTATCAGAAAAATACAAAAAAATTTACCCTAAGTAAATTTTGATGTGCCAATTATAATTAAGGATTTTATTTTTTAAAATAAAACATATAAAAGTTACCAATAATATATTTAACAAGGGTTCTCCATCAAAAGGTGGTAAATCGGTCGTTTAATGTAAATTATGATTAAAATTAGATTCATTTACATTTTAAACCACTAAATTCTATCAGATGAATTTAAAAAAATTTAAATACATATATTATCATATTTCAGTTTGTTATGTTAATTCATTCCAGTACATTAACTAGGTGTTAACTACCACTTAAAATAATAATATTATATTGTAGTGTGCAACGTAAGATTCTAAAGAAACTCGTTGTTGCGTATTGAGTACGCCATCGAACATAGAAACCCCCTTAAATTATAATTAATATTTATTTCAAAAAATATTAATAAAAATGAATATGTATTATTTCATTATTTTCAAAGATGTTACAAACACATTCTTTCTTGTCACATTTATGGGATTAAATCTTCATTAATTATTTACATTTTTTCAGATAGAATTTATAAACTGGATTGATTGATTGTAATAATTATAATTTATAATATTTAATGAGGTAAAATTAATAATTTATAATAATTATTAGTGTAAATAGTTAAAATTAATTACTGGGATTAAGGTAATAATGCGTTTACTAAGTGGTTAAATTTAGAATATAAGGGTTAAAATGACCTATACATTTGTGATAAAAATATTTTATTGCCATATATTTAATAATATGAACTTAGGATCTATTTTTATGATGTTTTGATACTTTTACATGAAACTGACCTATATAATAATTTTTTTAATGAAAAATACCCAAAAAAATTCTATTCTTATAATTAATTTATATAAGGCTTTTTGATAGAGGAATATATAAAATATATTCGGTTTTGAATATAATATTGAAATATAAATGAATTTTTTATATAATTATATATTTTTTTATTCTTATATAAAAATTAATTTCTTTAAATTCATTAGAAACTCCAATATAATAATTTTTTCTCTAATATTTATCAAAAATAGAAATAATAAATTATTTATAAGTGAAGTAAATTGAATGATTTATTTTATAAATTAATATTTTATATTATTACATAATGTTACACTATAACTAAAATAATATATTTTACTTCCACAATGGAATTGATATTTTTAAATTCAAATTAAATAAAAAATTTCTAAAATGAAATTAATGTTATTTTATTGAAATTAACATTTAACTAAATTATTTATAATTAATAAAATAACTATCTTATTCCAATTGTTTTTTATATTTTTTTAAATATAAAATATGGTCCATTAATGGACCAATTGATCATTAATAATAAACTTATAGACTGATAAATAGTAAATAGTTTGTTAATATGGTTAGGGTTAAGGTAGTGTTTTTGTGTGTTACATGCGCTTTTGTTAAAATTATCATCCAACACACATGAGTGTTTAATTTGAATAATATAGTAAAAAGTATCAAAGAACGATCAATTTAAATTATTCTTCAATAATAAAATTATATTTGTTAATAAAATAATCAACATAATGGAAAAAATAAATTGGAAAAACCGATACACCTAGGTGATAAAGGTAAGAATGATAATATCATGTGTTATATTGTTTGATGGAGGTTTGGATCGACCATATAATCCTTATATCTATTTAATTAAAAATCATGGATCCAAATTAGATAAGGAAGATCTCTAAATACTGATTACTTTGGAGTATTTATAAGAATGTCACTCTTCTTGAACTATAAGAAGGCACTCAGTCTCCCCACTTCATCACACATCTCAAGCCATTTTAATCGATGTATAAAAAAAATAACTCCACAATATCCATTAACTAATCCAGGAATCCGTATTTTGGTCATAAATCATTTCTTTTATCTTATTAGTGAAAAACTAACGAGAATTCCAAAAAAAGAGGTAATGTTATTCTTAAAGCGTTTTTATTTTGTCTCCTTATCCACATCCTAATAATTCAACTTTTTTCCCTTTGATATTATAATAGAAAATGTATATTATATCTATATATATATTTATATATATTTATGTTAATTTTATGATCTACATTCATACACACTTTCATCAAATTTGTAATGAAATCACCGTTCTTATTTACGGCGTACTACCACCTCATGGCCCAATTTCTTTGATTTTTACATTAACACATTTCAAGGATGGGAATGATGATTGGTTTATAACATATATAAATTATATATGATATTTATTATGTTATTATTATTATGTAATTATTATATCACCTATATATTATTTAATTCTATTTTTTTGGAACATGATTTCATGACTCGTGTGTACAATGGGCTACCACCTCATGAAGTGATGTGATTCATTCATTATTTACATATAATATACTAATGATGGTTTTAATAAAAATAGATGATATATATGACATAATAAGGATCCTATAATGATAATATATATATATATATCATTTACTTTATGTTCATCAAATATGAAAATAAAATGGAAACAACGTTCATGCGTACGTACAACCTACCATCTCCATGAACATTGTATATCATTTCCTATAACTAATCATTTTAGATTAAAATAAATACATATATAATTAAAATATATGATATTTATAACATGTTTTACATTATTTATATTATTATATCCTAATCTATGTAAGAGGAAAAAAATCACAAGTCAAAAAACACTCAAAAAACAAGGCAATTAACACCCGAAACAATGAAAATAAGGAAGTATTATTAATGAAAATGTGATAATATGTGATAATATTTTCATATATTAAATTATATATATTAATATGGTTCTATTATAAGTTAATTAAATTCCTAAAACCATTATACCTGAGGTTAAGGACCGTTTAGTCAAAAGGAAGTGTAAGGTAATAGATTTTTTCTCAATTCCATTTCATTATGGAATATTGAAAAGTTACCAACCTATATACATTTATTTTATTTATTTATTTCCCATTGAAATTTATACCATGATGAAATAATAATTAATTTAATTTTATGTTTATTTTTAAATTATTTAATCTAATGATATTATTATTTAGATTTACTTAGTGCTAAATAATTTCATTAGACAATTTATTTTCAAAGTGTTATTTTACTTCTTTGGGGTTATTAATATTCAATGATTATGCGTGTATTGACTTTTGTCTATCTATTTATATATTTATAATACTATTATCTGGATTTATATTTAACAAACATATTCTATTCATTGGTTGATTCTCACTTCAATGTTATGATCTTTTCCTGTGTTTATTTTTCAATGTCATTTTATTTGGGATTGTTTACAATTAAATTTCTATTGATGTAAAAAAATTTACAATTTAATAATAAAACCGTGAATTTTATTACACTATGTTAATTCGGGATTATATTCAAGTTATAGTACAATTTTTTCAAACATTGATTCTTAAATTAATTGATAAAATATCTTAAGGAAATCTGACTTCATTTCTCTCTTCAGTCAAAAAATGATTTTCTTCCAAATTCCTTTTTTCAAAAAAAAAATTAAAATATTTTTAACCTATTGAAAATTATTTATAAATTTAATTATAACCATATAAATATAGATTTATGTTTTAAAAATTTACATTCAAATAAAAGGATTTTCATAATGTTCTTCAAGATAAAAAGATTATTTTTTTGTAGAATTGTATTAAAAATATTTTTATGATATTAATATTAATCAATGTAAGTAAAATAATATTTTTAATCAAATGGGTATATTTTTATTCCATTATTATTTTTCCTTTGTACGGTTTATGGTTATTTAGACTTAGGAATGTATTGACACCCACATACTTATTTCATTTTGTATTCATTAAACCAGCCTTGATATATTTACATTCATATGGTCATTAGACATTTAATTTCTTCAAAATATCTATATCCTTTATCATTGATTTTATTATTTCCTAAACTATATACACTTTTTACATATAGTTTTTAATTTTAATGTTATTTTTATTAATATGGGAAAATATTTATAAATCCAAATTCATTACTCAACATGAATATTTGATGAAAAGGCATATTGATTATGAATTAAACCATTTATTTAGTGTATGAAAAATTATTTGTATTGAATACATGGGTGGAGCCTGCTTAATGATATATTATTTATGCATTTTTAGTCTCATGTGATTAATAAGCTTACTAGATGTAGTTAAATGGTTTTCAACCCCATAGTTGTAAACATTCTTGAGAATAAATCATGGTATTAAATAATTCATGTTCTTGGGAAACATGATGTCCAATAATTAAACATTTCATTACTTTACAAATAGTTTTACAGTATCAAGGGATATGATTAGGATAATACATATTTTTATTACCAATAATTATAAATAACTTGCATATATAATTACAGTAAATGAATTAGGTTAAAACCTAGAACAACGAATGAGCTATATGGAAATAAAATAGATGAAGTATATATCTATTGGTTTAAAATAATTGAATTGTTGAAGTATTTTTACTAATGGTATTTTGGTGATAATAATAATGAAATATATAAGAATTATGTAAAATTATAGAATCACATGATTCATCATTAACTTTATGAATACCATCATGAGATTATGATAATAAGTTGTTCATATAATATATGTCTTAACAAACTCTTTATAGGTTTTATGAGATGGGTTTCTACCAAGATTAATGATATTTTGAAGAAATATATGGAAATACATCTCATTAGTTTAGTATATGATTTAGTAGAAAATTTATATAAGGAATAGTGAAATTAAATTTTATAAACATAACTATTAATAAATTGATATCCTTTACGGTTTACATGATCATTAATGAAACTTTAATATTATTCATATAATACTGTTATACATTGTAAATAAAAGGATTGTATTAAAAACACTATTAAAAATATGATTTAATGATTAATTTTATTTCAAGTATATCCATGATATCTTGTTTTAACATTATAGTGATTATATTAAAAAAAATTGAAAGGGACAAGCTATATGTTAGGTGAGAACCTATAATGTTCAGAAAGTACATAGGGGTTGAACCCACAACTAAATAATGATAAGTGTTTAACACCAATCATTTACCTATGAAGTGTACAAGTCTATATGTCATTTTTTTGTATAATAATTTTATTAATAAATATTAATGACGAAAAATAGATATATCATTTTTGGTTTAGTGAATAATTTGTCAACCATATTGGTTTTGGAAAATAGTTATACGGAAAGTCTTTTCAATCTTCGATATATCATATGAACTATTAAAAGTGAATTTCAGTTGTTCTAACATAAAAATTTCACTTTTGGATATTATTTTAATAGAGTATGAAAAGAATTGAAAATTATTCAATGAGAAACCGAAGGATTCAAATGTTCTTTGGAAAAAGAAACCCACCACGTAATTATATTAATTATATTTATACCGAGTAAAATAATTCCTCACCATTAGAATAAGTGATTTTGAAGCCAAAATTTTATCCTATTACATTCATATCCTATGAATCATATTGTACATTAGATAATAAGAGAATTTGGGATTTTAGGATATTATATTTCCAGCGATCATTCAACTATTTAGGGTCAACGATCTTAATCACTCTCTATAAATATTTATTATTTTCCTCCAAGTCTATAACTTCACATTCCACAAATTTTATAATACAAAAAAACCAAGATATGTATTATTCCATATGACCATTATACTTACCTTTCTCTCTTATTTATGGGATATTTTGTTAGCACTTTTATGATACGGGATTCTCAATAATGTTATTTCCAAATTTAAGAACAATTATTATAAAGATGAAATTTAAATTTTATTGATTCCATTTATTTAAGGTGGATAGAATATGAAAACTAAATTTTTTAAAATATTAACATATTATCCAATTGGTTATGAGACAGGAAACATCGAGCATATAAATGAATATAAAATCTAAAGAATTTGTGATATATTTACTATTTTAAGAAATTTAAATCAACTGAAAATATTTTAACACACACAATACTGATTTCGCTGGTATTAAATGCAATAATGATTTTCATTGATATCTTTCACTACATGGAATACAAGGTGTTTCTAAAAAGTAATATATGATAAATAATATTATTTAATGTCATAGTCATCGAACAAAAATGAAACTGGAAGTTATAAATAGTATTAAATAAATCGTCAAAACATATGGTCAAATTAATTGGTTCCCAATTAATTATAAATGAATCTAAAAACCAATTTAATATAATGTAAAGGTTTTTATAAACAAAATATTACAATGTCTAAAAGTCTTTTTATCTAAATAAATTAAATTAATTATTATTAGTGGATGATAGAAATAATATGTTTATATTATATATTTAATAATTTTTTTGCATTAATCCAATATATTTTATAGGAATAATAAAATAACAATACAAATTTTATGAATAAAAACTGTAATTTTTAATATATGTTTTTCACATTTCAATTGAACACTTATTTTAAACCTAAATTTTAGACATATATAATATTTATTTGAAACAATAAAATTAATTTTTTAAAATTTAATATCAAAATTATCTTAGTATGGGTTATTAATTTTTTTGAGAAGTTTTACTTTTTGATGATTAGTGAAAAGTATTGAAATATAATTTTCAACAGAATTTTTCTTTAAATAATTTATATCGATAGATAATATATATATATATATATATATTATGATTAACTAGTTCCATGATACATCCAATAATCCAATTATTTTAATTTTAATTATTTTCATGTTGAATTAACATGTAATAATATTTCAGATTTTTGAGCATTTTTACATTAAGAAAATATTTCTTATCAGATTTGCGAGATTAATTTTAAATTAATTATTTCAATTTATGCTGTTTGAATTTAAAAAATAGATTAGATATTTGTATTCATCATAATTTATAATTTATAATAACATTGACAGAATTTTTAACAATCATTATTAGTGAAACGAATTAAAATTAATTAATCGGATTAAAGTAAAAAATGAGTTTACTTAGTGTTTATTATTATAATATATGGATGAAAATGACCAAACCATTGTTAAATACACCATTTTTGGGGAATATTTTAATCCTTAGAGCATTGATCAATAATTTTATGTGTTTTGTGAATATTTTACCTGAACGTGACCGATATAATTTATTAAGTAATGAAAACGAATAAAATATTATTTTCTAGATTTTAATTTCTACAAAGCTTTGGGATAGTGGAAAATATAATATATGATTGGTTATGTGAATCCTTTTGAAAAATGTATTTTTTTTCTATCATGAGGATTTATTTTTATTTTTTAGAGATGATTTTACTATAGTAAATGCTTAAGAAACACATACACCACGATTATGTAGTTAATAATTAACTAAAATAAATGATACTAAATATATTAAAAGTCTAGTAAATTCAATGAATTATTATCAAAAAGTAATTATTTTTTGAAAAAATTATTTTACATAAGTATTAAAATAATATATTTTAATTCAATCATTGTATTAATATTTTTAAATTAAAATTAATTTTATAATATCAAAATTTTCAATAATGTTATTTTGTTATAAATTAAATATTATAAAGTGATTTAAAATTACAAAAAATGATATCTTCTTATATATTATTTTTAACTGTTTGTAATTATTAAATATTTTCCATTACGTGACAATTTTATGTGTAATAATAAATATATTATCCTGCAAATAGTAAAATCGTTGTTAGCATGGTTAGGGTTAAAGTAGTGTTTTTGCATGTTATATATTCTTCTATTAAAATAAACTTCCAAAATACATGGAAATTATATTTTTATTATATGGATATAAATTATATAGTAATTATCACTTTAAATTTCACAAAAATTAAAAATTACAGTTTAAAAAAAACAAGTTAACATATAGTAAAATAAAATTCATAATTAATGAAAACATAAGAGTTAAGGAACAAAATGGTTAAAACATGTGTCGTATTAAGTGTTAGAGGTGTTTCTAGACTATAACATAAATATTAAAGAATAAATTTTTATCATGGATCTAAATGAGTTAAATGAGACCACCCAATAGTGAATACTTTTGTGTATTTACAAGAATTAAACTCCTCATCAACTATAAAAAAGTCACCCACTACTGCACTTCTACACACATCTCAAGCTAGTTTCATTGACCATGCTCTTCTCAAATAACTCACAAACATCCCATACCTCATAATATAATCATTATTTTGTTCATAAGTCAATCCTATGAATTTTTTATTGAAAACACATGGAGGAACCTCGATGAAGAAGTAATGTTCTTCTTAAACCGTTTTTATTTTGTTTTATTCTCAACATGCTCCAATTGATATTATTACAGGATCATATAATAACCTAAGCCTATTAAAAATACTATTTTGTTTTTATATTAAGATCAATACAAATAGTAATACAGACATCCATTAATTTATTTATGAAATAATCGTTTGTGTGTACAACATACTACCATGTCACGAATTGATGTTGTTCATTCTTCCATTACCAACATTCAAGAATGGGAATAATGATGGATTAATAGTTTATATATAATATATATTATATTTAATTTTTAATTATGTTACTTCTAATTATTATATCACACATAACTTTTGGATTTCTATTTTCTGGGAATACGATATCATCCCTCATGTGTTCAACAGACTACCACATCGCGATGCGATGTGCCTCATTAACGCTTTACATGAAACGTATTAACAATCGTTTCAATAAAAATATATGATATATATAAAAAAATAATGATAATGGAATTATAATATTCATATAAATATAATATACATTTGTTTCTGTTTAAATTATAAGATAATTGAAATGGCCTTGATGCGTACGTCTGACCTATTATCTCCATGAATGGTGTATTTTATTTCCTGTGAATAAATAATATAGATTAATATAAATTAATATATGATGAATATATATATGTTACTTTTATCGTGGTTTATATTATAGATATTCTTAAATACTAATAAAAGTAAAAAAGATCCAAAAATTAACAATTTCAAACATACTCAAAGAATAAAGAAAATTACACTGAAAACAATAGAAATAATGAAATATTATTAACTAAATGGTTGTAAGATATAATTATAGGATAATATTTTATATTATAAATATTATTATAAAACTTTTATAATTAACAACCCTTCTTAAAACTATTAAATAACATGTTGAAGATAATTTAACCAAAACATATCATAAGTATGAGATTTTGACTAAATTTGATTTCATTGAAGAATATTGTAATGTTATAACATGAATTACTTTTATATGGTTTAATAATACCCGTTTACAGGTAATATCATGAATAATTCATTATTAATGATATTATATTTTTCAATTTTTATATTTCATTTAAGTGGATTTGAATTAATGGTTACCAAGTGGTAAATAATTTCAAAATTAAATTTCTTTTCATTGGTTTTATTTCTTCCTTTTTGTTGTTAATATTAGAAAATTATGTTCATAATTACTTTTAACCATATATTAATATATTTCCACTTTTTTTTTTAATTTATGTTTCACACTCATAATCGATTCATTTGTTGATTTTAACTTCAATTTCATGATCTTTTCTAGGTTTTACCTCACAATATAATTTATGTTGGGATTGTGTACACATTAATTCACATTAATGGATGTTATTTGATCATTATTTAATAAACCCATTAATTTTATCGCACTTTTTTAATTTGTTATTTAATTTAATTAATCGTACTATTTTCCACTCATTAGTACGTAAATTAATTGAGAAATTGTTTCATGATAATCTTACTTCAGTTATATGTTCAGTAAAAAGTTTATTCTCTTCAAAATTCCTATTATTTAAAAAAGATTATAAAAAGGTTATTAACCATTTAAAAATGTTTTATAAAAATAATTTTCAACCTTTACATTTTTTTGGGTTTTAGAAGTTATTTTTGAAGAAAATTATTGTCAAATTTGTTTTCGTCACATAAGGACATTTTAGTCAAGAATATTCTTATTAATATTTAGATGGTATTTATATTCATTAATGAAAAAAATATTTTTCTTAATACAGATGATTTTGATTTATACTATCCTTATTTTTCCCTATATGGTTTTTAGTCATTTTTCTAATGGAATGCATCAAGATTCACTTCCTTATTTCATTTTTTATCCATTAACTACCCCTTTAAATATTCTAATTCTTGTGATCATTAGTCATTTAGTTTCCCTAAGTATGCATAATATTTAATAGGGGGCTAATTATTTCATAGAGAATATACAATTTTAGATATTGTGTTTAGATTGAAAATTATTTTATTAACATGGTAAATATTTAAAAATCCATATTACCATCTCAATATATATATATTTGATGATAAAGTGAATTGGTGAATAAATAAATTGATAATTCAATGAATGAGAAATGATTCGGACATGAAGACATGGGTGGGACCCGATTAATGATTTCCCTTCAGTGAATTGATAGTCTCGTGGGATGAATTGGTTAGCTATCATTTTTTAAATGGGGTTCTATCCATCATATTTAAACATTATTGATATTATATGTTAATGATAAAGATTTCATGTGACTATGAAACATGATGCCAAATAATTAGTAATTTTCTTCATTCAGAATTTATTTATTATTATTCATGATATTCTATCTCTGAAAAAAATCTATCAATTAATTTAATTCCAATATTGTCTATTAAATTGAATTACTATTCAGTGACTTAACATTCGATAATAATGATGTCTTATCTATTCATGAAGTACAATTACCTAAATGGAATGTGTATTTATTCATTAACATTGAATATTTATTAGGCTTATCAATTCATGATAACATTAACTAAAATTTAATATTTTAAATAATTTCATCTCAACATTATTTTGTTTCCTTTCCCTTGGATTCAATGATTATTATTGTTAATAATACACAGGGAAAAACTAAAAGAAAAATTTTATCTTAAAAAATTCTTATTTATTTTTTGTAATAAATTAAAATGTGTGACTCATGAATGTATCCAGTTTACCAAAACTACTAAATTGAATAGTCATTTAGGATGAATTTTCCTATAAATATGCCTCACATATATCCTATAATATTTTAATCATAATTATTTTTTAAAACTAAATTCATATATAAATCAAAAAAATTAATGTATAAACTTTAGAAACAAGTAGAATGAAATCATAAAAAAATTTTGAATTACTAACAAGATTTATAAAAGCAGTTCTACTCTTTAACCTTAATAGTTATGAAATTCATAAATCCTTACTCAAGATTTCTACAGTTTTCAAACTAACTATAATGGTATGTATTCCCACATCTCAAAATACCTCGATAAAAATATCATAATGTATCTATAAAATAATACACTAGAATCCATAGAAACTATCATTATAATCAATTATATCATCCTATCCTTAGTATCCCATGATCTGATGAACCATAAACACTTGTTCAATCTTATCCCTAGAATTACTCAATCTAAACCATTATAGGAATAAGATATAGCAAAGGAAAAATAGTAGTAATGATATTAAAATATCCCAATAAGAATCAATATAACAGAAAATTTAAAACAATACAAAGTGTAAAACTAAAATTTTCAGGAATCAAAAAATCGATATCATTTTGAGTTTTAACTGAATTATCCCCCATATCATTGAATAAACACCTATATATAGGAATCAATCCAAAGGATATATTTATTTATATATCTGAGTTATCGGAAACAGCCTCATATGTTGTCTATCTTATAGATTATGAAAAAAATACCCTTGTATGCCATTTTGATGTCACATTTTATATGTTTCAATAAATACTATAATGATTGAAAAAATAAAAATTAATCTTATTTCAAATTTATATAGTCTGATGTAATATACTCTTTTATTAAAAATGTGATTAGTTGAACTATGTTCAGTACAATATATCTAAACAATTATTTGTCTAATGTATATGACTTCAGCTAGTCTGATAAACAAAACACTAAATCCAACGAATGGATAGAATGATACTGAGTGAGATGTACTATGCTCTATGTTATATTTTTGGATCATATTGAGTAATATAATGTTAATATTTCTTAATTAGATACCAATTATATGTTTGCAATGAAAGTATGTTATATAATAAAAAATATAAAAGACTTCGGATATATAATTTTAGTGATATAAGGATCTAATAAAGTTGTTGTGATTTTAAAATCTATGGAATTGAAAATTATAATATATATATTTGATTAAAAATAATGGAACAAAAATTATTAATTTTTTTTCATTTTTTATTGTTTTGGAAGATGGAAAATTCTTTTTTAAATGAATAATTTTTATTATAAAAACCCCACTAATCAAAGCCATTATATGAGAACCTTCTAACTTATGCATAAATTTTTTAATGTTTCACCTCCTCTTAAAATATCATAATTATAGTATTATTGTAATTTAATCATGTTTCCAAAACCTATAATTCAAAGTATTCTTCTTTATCCAACTTTATTCTATATTCAATTTAACTAATTTGATATATCAAAAAATCTCTATGTACCTACTATTTTTTTCATTTGATCCCACAATTCATGACAAGGCTCTCCTAATAAAATAGTTTTCTTCTAGATCATGTTACCACTTCTTTCAATTTATGATTTTTTAATCTTTTTGGTTAACTAATTTGTTATATTCAAGTAATTTCTATGTGTTCTGAAACCTTTCCTTATTTATTATTTAGATATTACCCTTGTATTCATATATCCTTGAACATATCTTCACTATAATAAGAATACTCTATATATTTTATATTTTTTGGGATTAAATTTTCATCAATATCCTCAACATCATTTTCATACAATGATGATTAATGTAAAAAATTTATATTCAATTTACATCAATGAAGTATTTCCATTAAAAATATAATAAGAAATCAATAATATTCACCTCTAAGTGAATTATTGTTATATTTCACACATTATTATTTATCTTATTCTTATTATTACCTTTTAAAATAAGGTATTTTAATCTTCAAATGCATAATATTATGATTTTATATTAGTTGTTTTTAGGTAAATATAATATTTTCTTATAACATTGTTGCTTCATATATTAATTAAAAAGTCTACAACATCTCAAAATCTGTGGTACACTAAAGATTATCTTTGATATTTTTAACTAATAAAAAATAACTAAAAATATTACTACCCTTCTGTACATATTTAATTTCATAGGATTCACCAAATTACAATCAGGATAAATTTATTCAAAAAAAATAATCATTATAATCATATTGATAATAAAAAAATTCACAACTTTCAGTCCTTATTGTTATCACAAAAAATAGTAGTGTTCAATGTAAAATCGATAGATGAAGTAATATTTATAAATAAATTTCATTGAATAAAAATTGATTTAGAACCTATAGGTTTTAATTATACTTATTGGGACCACAACTCTAAATGTATCTTAAAAAAACTAAAAAATAAAATTTCATCTTAAAATTATTTCTTCTTTCAGATAGTGTTCTAAAGAGATAGTAATAAATTATATAATCATTCCAAAATTTATTTAATTTTTTTAATGTTTTTAATGATTTATTAACTATTAACCCATGATATAAAAACTAGTAAAAATATTATTCCTAACATCCACCATATATGACACCCAAACATCAGTTTAATTTTTAAATGATGAAATTTTGTACCTTATAGCTATTATCACCACTACCACTATCTTAAAATAATATGATTGTTAAAGGTCACATATAGGAAAAAATAAGACTCCCTCATCCATGGTGTATACATTGGTTGATGTTGAATCAACAATCGTATCGGTGTGACACTATATTCATTGACATTATAGAAGCATCTCGAGTGAGGAGGATGAGAGAGGTTCATATGGAGATAGTTTTAAGTATAATTAGTCACAAGTATTGAACACCACCATCACATGGTGACTAACCATTTATAAATCACTTATTTAAACTCCTTGAGTGATCATTCATTAACTCATTCATTATAAAATGAATGATTTAATACATACTATTACAAAACCCTTTTATGACCCATGACCAAACATAAATTCATCATATTAATACATTATGGTTCTCCAAATTATATATATATTTATATTAATGATATATATTTAATGTTTTAAATCATAAATATCAAATAATTATGATATCAGCATATCATATTCTTGAAAAAATAATTCTTTTTTTATATTTAGGAAATCATATATCAAAATCAGTGATATTTTCTCATGTCCAATGATATTGAATAACATTCCTCATGCCATACCAAATAAAATAAACATATCACAGAGTACGATATAAGGAATTTATCTAATATATCCTTATATAGTTCACATGATCTAATGCATGATAGACCTAATTCCTCTTAACCTCATATTTTACCATATTATATAATTTAAGATCTCATTCTCAACAATCCTTTTCCATATCTACTAAATCCCTTTTTGAAATCAATCATTAATTTCACCATGTAATAAGACATATGTTGTAACTTATGAATTTAGATCCAAAAATATTTTTGGGTAAACTATGAAACAATTTCTGGAGTATCTACCTATGTCAATACTCAGTATCCCTTTAGTAAAACACATTGTGCCACCTTGCATTCCTGTGTAGTTATTACAAAAAATTAAAGACCCTAGACTCTTGAAAAACATGGAGAATATTACTTTTCAAAAAAAATTAATGAATTGAAATATAATTAGAAAACAAACTAATAATCACTAAATTTTTGAAAATAACATTTCAGATTGAACATGGACATGGTGGAAAAATTATTTAAAGGAAAAAAATCTAACATAATGTATAAAAGAAAAATCTCATACTACATTAAATATAATTAACATTAAATAAATAAAATGAAACCGGAACATTAAATTCCATGAATTAAATATAAACATTAAATAATATTTCAAATATAAGTGAAAAACACCATAAAAGTTAATATATGATCATAATACTAGATATATATTAAAGAAAGAAAATTGAGATGAAAAGAACTTTTAAAAATTCGGTATCATTTGAATCAAAACCCCCTGATTGAGGGAAATTGTAATAAAAAATCAAATACCTTGAATATGAATATAATAATGAAATATAATGTCATGTATGTAGTAAATATATTATATAAATTAAAATTGGTCAATATTGAAAAATTTGAAAAAAAAGGAAGATTGAGATAAGAAGCTGTTACATATTTGATAACACTTAATTAAAAATAAATTTAAATAAATTATTTTATTTTAATATATTATACAAATTATTATATTTAAAACATAGTATAATAAATTTATAGAGTACTGAATCAGAAGAATACTATATTAATGTAAATATGGTGAACAAAAAGAACCATGTCTCATGGAATTGAAATTATAACTAGGAAACCTTAGTATGGATTCCTTCTTGATCAGATATAGTCCAACACACATAATAATAAACTAAAACTAATTAATTAATTATTTCAAAAACCTTATTAATATTTCTAACCTATTTAATTCATCTTTAATATAAATTTATTATTTAGTTTTTTCTTGTATTTAGTTAATATCGATCATTGTAGTTAATAGTTTCGACCATCCATGTATTTTTTAGTTTAATGATTTTGGTATTCATTCCATGGTCATTATTATATTATATCTAGAATGTTAAAAGTATTTTAATGTATGTTCCATAATTATTTATGAAGTTATTGGTTTATCCATTTGTGTTTTAGGAACAATTATTAAAAAAGAAACAAATAACAACCATATTTTTAGAAATTTTAATGAACATCTATAGGTATCTAAATAATTATTTAAACATTAATATATTATATTACTTTTAATGTCAAAATATTTTAAAAAACACAATTTCTGATATTTCATATAAAAGACAACACCGATATTAAACAAACCATAAAATATTTTTATTTATGACCATTGTAATATTGTAGTTAGATAAGAAAGTATGAATATTAATAACCACATTATTAAATATAAAATGATCATGATTAATAAAAATGTGTTTATTAATTCTTAGGAAAAAAGTACCCACTTTTTTTGAAATTTTATTTAATTCTTCAAAAACATGTTTAATTAAAAATTGATTTTCTTTACTTTTATGAGAGATTAATATAATTAATTTAATTAAATCTTAAAAAAATGGTAAAAATTATATCATTTTTTATCATCATATCAAAAATATATTATGGTGATTTTTTTAGAATTTTTTGAAAACTTTCATTCTTTAATGAATAGTTAAAAAAAGTAAATAATTTTGTAAACTATATTTTTTTCACATATTAAAAAATTAAAATTAAAATTTATATTATTTTTTAAATTTAAAATAGTTAATTTTGACTGATAATAATAAATTTTAGTAATTTGTAATGGATTTTTTACATGAATGTGGTATAAAAAATCATATATAGTAAAAGGTCTTTTCTATAAAAACTTCTTTTCATTGCATTTTGAAGAATTAGTTTTTTATTAAATTATTCCACTTCTATAAATTTAATCATTGAAAAGGGATTCCATATCTATAATCAAGAGGTAAAAATATTTATAAATAATTTCATATTCTTTTCCGTCACTTTGAATAGTTACCATTATAAATTTTGGTTACCACAACAATGGTAAATTAGGATATTAATGTTCTAAATTTTATTATATGGTCCTATAATGAATGAAAAACATGAATATATTTAATTATAAGAGAAATTTTTTTCCCTGATTATCCAAAATTAAAAAATATTACCTTTATTAATATAGATTTGATTTTAACATTTCTAATATTTAAGTGAAATATAATGTTAAAATTGTCAAATTAGTGCATTTAATATCATTAAAAAGTTAGGTTAGAGATGAAAATCTTTTTTTTGGTTAAAATTTTTTATTTTATTTATTAATTAAAAATTTATCATTTTAATACATTTTTAATTCTTTATTATGATATAATTACGTTAAATTCTTATACAACAATGACAAAGTGCTTCTGTGAGAAGTAAAAAATAATGTTAATTATTTGAAAAATATGTTCATGTAATATTTTTAGGGTGATCATGAGTAAACAATAAATTTTGATGAAAAATGTTACATATTTTTCATTATATAAAATTGTTAATTGTAAATTGATTTATTTCAAGTTTTTTAAAGGAAAATTATTTAAATAGTTGTTAAAATGTCATTAATTTTATATTATGTTAAATAAATTTTATTTAATTATTTAAAAATCATTAAAATACTTAAATAAGAAAATTGGGATGAAAAATGATGTAATATTGTATTGATTCTCTATTTATCTTCCAATTTTTACATTATTAGTTAAACTAAAACCCTTTAATGTTAAAAAAGTCTACAATGTGGTTAATGATAAAATTGGTTAAAAAAAATGTTAATCTAAAATATGAAATCTGAAATGATAACCAATCCAATAAATATTGTGATGGAATATTATATTAAAAAATATTTTGATTATCTTATAATACATGTCATTTTAAAACCATTATATATGAGTTTTAAACATATTATATTGAATTATTTCATTTGTTTCCAAAAAAATACATTAATTGTATTTTATAATAAGATATCTTTATATAAAATGATATGAAATTTTTAGAAAAAATATATTCATCTTTTTAAATGGGATAGGGTTTAAAATATCGTCCATTATCCATTTAGGGGCCACTAGTATTTTTATTGAAACATTCTTGACCCATAAAGAGTAAGAAAAAAATAATCACGGTAATTTTAAATAGTTTTATGAGTTGTTTACAACTAATACATGATTTTGAAAACATATTAAAAAACTCCATATTTTATATGATTGAATTATTAAGGCTCATAAACATATTTTATTCCAATTATATCAATTTTTATATATCTTCTAGTTATATAATTATTTTAAATATAATGCTTTATAAAATACCATGAATGACCCTCCGCTCACTTATAAAAAGGCACCACGTCTCATTTTTTTATTCACACTTCACGAAATAAGTTTTTAAGAAATACCTACCATTATAACATAAAAAATCCCATAACATGTTATATTGGTATTATTTTTGGTAGAATAATTACCACCGATGGCATAATGTGAAATGAAAAGGATGTAGACTAAAGAATGGGTTTACAATTTAACCTAATATTTTTGTTTATTTTCTTATTTTACCACAATCAAATATATATAAAACATGTTGGAATAATTTAAACAGTAAAATAATTATATATAGACATTTTTATGTTAATTTTATAATCTATATCATTATCCTTCTCCCGTCAAGTGAGAATGGAATCCAACATTCATGTGTAAGACAGACTACCATCTCACGAACTGGGTAATTATTTATCCAACACCACCGTTCATTGATGATTCTATGTATGTATTTAATATATATATATATATATATATATGATATTTATTACATAATTATAATTCATTAAATAAAATATATCAGTTATTCTCTTATCTTTCAATCCATCAAAAAATGATAACATCGTTAATGAGTAGTTGTGTATTATCGTCTCCCCAAAGCGATGTGATTCATTTTTCATATACGCATCACATGGATTCCATATATATATAAGTGTATTTAGATATTTAATACTTTATTTATGACATCATAATAACTTCTTAATGAGAAAATAAAACACATATTCTTTCTAACATGATAATTGAGAAATGGAAATGTTACTTATGTGTATGTATGACATACCATCTCTATGATTATAATGTAGTTCATTTTTCATAACCATAGTTAATTTTTATTTTTAATGAAAAATTATTTTTTAATTTTTTTAATTATTTTATAAATATAAGAATTATTATCATGGAATAATTAACTCTTTCACCATGGTCTACATTCTAATGTCATTTCAAAATTATAAGCCTAATTCCCACAAAATACCCAACGTGGACTAAAAAATTGAACATATAAATATATAAATGAAAAAATGAAAAAAATATTTAATGATAAATTAAAAAACATAAAAAATTTCAGAAATTATTAAATAATTTAAATATAATTATTATACATGATCTATAATAAATACACTACAAGTTGGGACTCAAGGTAAGGGATTTCGTCACAATTTAACTTCATTGAGGTGTTTTTAGTGGTGTTCTCTTAATATATTTTATATCATGTATATAACAGAAATATTATATTTTATATTATGAATCCTTCACAATTCCTTTTAATATATGCTACAATTAATGTTAATTTATCCAAGGGGTTTGATTCATAAGTCACAAATGTAGTAAGATTTTTCATTACTCAATTTACTTTCATTAGGCTATATAATATCATTATTTATTATATAATTCCAATATTATATGTAAAATTTACCTTCATATATTTATTATATATTTTCACTTATTTTTTTAAGATGTAATTATTTTTCACATAATCACTACATTGATTAATTCTTAATTCGATGATATTTTCATTTTAAGAGTTATTCGTCAAAAATATTCCTTCTATTGAACATATGTTTATATTACGCACATACATTATTTATTAGAGACTATATACTACCACGTGGACATGTTATTTCATGAATATTATTATGTTAATGATATTTCATTTTTTTTGAATTTCTTATTTAATTGAAATTTTGTTTCGTATGTAAAACATGTTGTAAGGTGTTTATGTTAAAATCATATTTTAATCAAGATTGATTATAATTAAATTTACATAGAGAAAAATATATGATAATTATATTATAATGCAATTTAAATTTTCTTTTCAGTGGTTATTTATGAAATTTTATAGATTTAGGAAAAATTCTCTTAGTATTTTTACTGCAAATGGTTCAAAAAATATTTTTATGAAATACTGACCATATTTTATAATCTTTCAGTTATAAAATCTTATTTCTCCAATTTCCATGTTTTCAAAAAAATAAATTCAATGTTTTTTATTATTCAAAGATTATTATTTATATAAATTTCTTCTAAGTATTAATTTATTTAAAAAGTTTTGAGAATAATCTAGAGTCATTTTCAAAACATTATACATTTTACCAAATGTGTGAACAAAATCAATAATTTTAACAGTTATAGGATAAATATAAATTAGGTTCTATATGTCCACTAAATGGTTTGAATCATAGATTAAAGGTTTCTATGTTTACTATCAATGAAACTTTTTCGCTAAAATTCGTTAAATATTTATTTTTTAAAATATATATTCAAATTGGAATAGATATTTTTCTCAAGAAATTATTTAATGATATCTTAATTGTATTTAATTCATATAATAAAACAACTCATGTTATTCATTATTTTTATATGGGGTATTATTTAATGATAACTTATTATTTCATTATCTACATGGATTATTATTGTTTCATATAAATTATAATGGAACACATATATTTTCCGATCTATAATCATGATATGAAATTAATAATGATTTATTCTAATAGTTTTATGAAGATATGAAATCTATATGTACTTTATCCAGGTTTTGGATCATGGAAATTGATTATGATGATAAGTGTTTCTGTTATAAACCAAGAATGTGTTCCTGCATTATAAACCAGAGATAGGCAGTTACATTTTCATCCAATTACAGGTGAGTCCATTTTATCCCTCAAATTCATTTTATAATTATTAAATTCTATAAATAATTATGATAAATGTTGATTGTATTTGTTATTCAATATATAATTATTATTTCATGAAGATGTATCAAGGAACCAACATGAATAATCTATAAATACTAACGTGTTTTCATGTAAATAGTTTATGTTATGATCATGGTTTTGATTGGTGTGAATTATATTATGTTATTCTAATAAAATTTGATTATATAATCATACCATAATTATTATATTATTCTCATTGATTCCATTTAATTATTAATTATTATGGTAACCCATACCAATTGCTTAAGTTCATCATTCAATGTTTTATTTACCATAGATTTTAAACAAAGTATTTAAGTATGCTATGACTAAAAAGGATTCCATATGTTAATAACATAGTTAATGTTGATCAAAATATTAATGAACCAAATATTCATGTATCCATGTTGTTATATAATAGTTATCCTTATTCTCTACAAATATATACCTAAAAGTTACATGTGTGTGTAATGTTTACAACATTTTTGTGTTATGTTGTATGTTTTCGATGTTATAAATTAGGTCTCAATTATTGTTGTGAAATTATCAAATGTTAATATTGTGGTTTTATCACCGTATCTAAGTGTGTGGTTCAGTGGCTAATATAGTTTGTATCATAGGTAGATGTTATATGTCATTATAGAATATGATTTTATCTCATGTGAGGTTATATTACAAATTTTGGATACCATAATGGATGTATAAATTATAGTTTCATCACAATTTTTAAAAAACATTCACCCCTTTTGATGTTTTAATTTATTACATCTGGACATGATCTGAATCATTTACGAGGTTTAAGAAGAATACTCTATTGAGAATTAAATAAAATTTTGAGTTAGTATGTGATTTCTTTCTATGTTAATTGTTGCCTTCTATATAGTGGTATATTGTAACATCCCAAGTAAGTAATGAATAATTGATATTATTATCTATGCATATTTATAAATTAGATATTGTTTTAAAGACTTAAAATGCGAATAAATCCAATCATAAGCATAGAATTCTCTAATATTTTTAAAAGATTGTTTTACCGCCTTTTGATGGTGAACAGTTTTTAAATATAACTATTGAAAATTTTATAATCTCTACTTGTCAAAATAAACTTATTATTTATAATTGGGACATTGAAATTTACTTTGGATAAATGTTTTGTATTTTTCTGACAATGTTCATTTTTTAATGAATAGTGAAAAATACAGCATTTTACATCAAAACTTCTTTTTCATCTAATTTAATTATATGGTTTGATTGAATTTGTAATTTTTTTTAATGTATAATTAGAATATATTTTTACCATTTAATCCAATGGTGGTAATTACAATTAATTTCACATTGGAATTGGGCATAAACTAGTGTCAAACTTTTCAGAGATATTGTTTCAAAAAAACCCGCTATTTGTTTTCACAATGTGAATTATTTTTAAATTAATTATTGAAATTTCTATGTTTTGAATTTGGAAAAATGGATTCCATATTTAGAATCAATATGGACAAATTATTCAATTAAGACTCTATTATTTTTGGACATTATAAATATTAACGACGGTAATTATCTGTAATTATCATGATTAATTAGTAATCGGGTACTTAAGGATAATAAAATAATATCATAATAATAACAAATGACCCCAAACTGTGTCCTAATTATACTGTTTGTGTCATGGCCGACCATGGATTCCTTGTGCCAAACTTAGGGACACCATGTAATCACTTTTGGGTGAAAGTGACACCTTATCTTTTTATTTTTAAAGAAAAAAGAATATCACTAAAGAATGTATCACCCGAGTAAAAAAAATTTAGTTTTGTCTGTGTAAATGATCTCTTAGATTATAAATATTAATTGGAAAGATAAAAATATTTACAACATCATAGTATTTTTTTATAATTTTTAGAAAATAAATAAATTTATTTATTTATGATATCATGATGATGCATCGATTATTTCATTAATGAACGATTTAAATAAAATGAAAAGATAATGTAAAATATAACACATAAAACACTCAAAAACAAATTTTATGAGTATATTTCGAACCATTATCACCTTATCCTAGAAATATATCAATGTGGTACCTTTTAAATCCGAAACTCATTTTAAAATAATGTGTCATTTCTTGGATTTCCAAGAGTGCCCCTCCTCACTCTTATAAAAGGCCCCCACCTCTACCTCCTTACCCACACTTCTCAAGAGATTGGCACGGCCAAACTCTACTCATTTTATCACTCCAAATCCTTATCTTCATCCTAAATTCCTTACCTTAGTCAAAAAGCTCTTCAAGAAACCCTTTTTGTACAAACCAAGAGGAGTTACCCGATTTAAAGGTAAAGTATTCTCTAATGTTCTTTTGTTTTATTTTTCTTCTACAACCCCCTAAACTATTTTTATCCTTTTTTTTTGTAAAAACAGCAGTATATTAAATATAATATGATTTTTTTATAACATTTATTCTAGCTACACTTACACACAACTACATCTAATGGTTAACGACATACTATTTCTGTAGATGGTAAATTTCTGCCTCATGAAACGATGATTGTTCAATATTCATATAACACCTTCAATGGTGGACATTAAGATGTCACTATATTTATATATGATATATAATATATTTATTTGTTCCTTAATCTTCTTTATTTTTCATTTATGGCATACCTTTATGGTTTCCATTATGGGTAAACATAATATCTTCATTTTCGGAAGTGCGGACTACTGCTCCGTCAAAGTGATTTGATTCATTAATGCCATATGTGGGACATATAAACGATGGAGTTAATGATATTATATATGATATTATACTTTAATTATAATATAACTTTATACCATTATGAATCCATTCCATAAAATATGAAATAGAATTGAAAGTAGCGTTCATGCGTACATATGGATTACCGTCTCCATGAACGGTGCATTTCATTTCTTACCTCTAAAGGTTATGTTATATTATAAATGCATGTATATACTAGTTATATATGACATATATGATATCTTAATCATGAATATAATTTTGGATATAATTTATATTTTACCACATGAACAACTTGTAATTATAAAGAGTTTATTTTTGACTCAAGTACCAATGATCGACAAAACGACCATTATTAACTTAAATAATAACATAGTGTTTATAAAATGGTAATAAGTGATATAAAAGAAATAATGAACTTGAAAAAGGATCTTAAATAAGTGGAAATTAACTCAAGTTTATTATTCAAGAGATTAAAGAATGATCGAGTCAAGTCGGACTCGAGGTAAGGGACATCGTCTCAATCTCCTTTCATTGAGGCATATTTTGTTTTATGCACAACTTTCTTTTATACTGTGTATAAACCCATTTGACTTTAACGTCTATTCAAAAGAAATATTTTTTATACAAAGCATTTTACTAAAGGACAAAAGGAATGATTTATTTGTCATACATATTCGGAAACAATGACTTCTCCACTGCCGTGGCCATTATTTGAGTTTCGAATTCCTCTACAAGCCATAAATTTTTTAAAATGAAAAATAAATACTATGTTTTACTTTTAGTTTATTTTGGTATTGAATTTTTTTTCATAATGTTTTTATTATATCAATGTGATGTTTTGATATCTTGTGATTGAAATGTGGAAATTTTCTGTTTCCTTTATACATGTTTTATGTGATATGATTATGGTTATTGTGAATTGTTATGAAGACGGGTGGTTCCGTGATAAACTAAGGGCGGGTGAGCCTGATATAGCTCTTAAATGCATTGGGTAATGCAAAGGGGTTAAATGTTAAGGTTTCTCCAAATAGATTTCGGTAATATATTGTGATGCGTATTCCAAATATAACCATGAGGGTTACTCCCTACGTAAGAATGTTATGAATGTCTCAAGTTACCTTTATGTCTTGTGATTTCTATGATTTATTCATGATTTGATGAGGTATGTTAAAGTGATTATGTTTTATGAGTAAAGTATGATTTCATTAATTCTTATGTATACATGGACTAATGTTTTCATTTCATACTTTTATATCCCTTACTGAGATTTTTATTCTCATCCCATGTTTTTGAAATGTTTTTCATAGGTCAAGGGAAAGGTACATGATGTGATGATAGTGTCAAGGAAGTGTCAAGAAAGAATCCATGTTTTATTTTTTATATGTTTCTGTTGATAGGAAAAAATGAGTACTATCATTTATGTAACCACTCTGTTTAAATGTGGAATGTAATGCATGATATATGATCTAATTCTCTAAAACTCTAAACCTAAAAAGATCATCAGCATGTATTCTTGAAATAACTCTAGATTAAGTAATGTTTAAGGATAGGGCCTTATAGTTGGTATCAGAGGTCGGTTTAGATAACTTTAGGAGTTGGAATTCTATAAAATGATTATTAGAAAATATTTTTTTTATGGTCATATTGAAATGATATAGCATTAAAAGATTACCATGTTGCTTCATCTATGATATGTTTGTTCATAATGTTTTTCCGAAGAGGAAACATGGAAGTAGTGCTATTAAGGCATACATAAGGAAATGACCTTCTGAATTAGCATCCTAAGATGGTCGTAATTAGAACTAAACAGTTTGTTACACTAATGGTGATGTTGACTCAAGTGATAAATGGTGGTGGTATCCATGCACGAGATCAGTCAGATCAACTACAGAGGAACATGTCAGTGGTGGAACATTTCATGAGGCAACATCCCCCATCAATCAGAGGAACATCTGACCCTATGCTAGCGGAAGGGTGGATTAACGAACTGGAGAAGATTTTCGATGTCATGGGGTGTTCATACAATCAAAATTTTAGTCTTGCAATTTACCGTTTGGAGGGTGAAGCAAATCAGTGGTGGTCGATGGTTAAAAATATCAGGGGTGCTGATGAGATTGATGCTCTCAACTGGGATGAATTCCAAGGTATGTTTCTTGAGAAGTATTTTCCTAAGGCTGTTCGACTTAGGATGGAAAAACATTTCTTTGAACTGAGGCAAGAGGATGACTCAGTGGCTGCTTATGAAGAAAAGTTCACTCGATTGGCAAGGTATGCTTCAAATTTTATTAGAGACCTTGATAGTAAAATAAATCATTTTTACTCAGGATTAAAGCCAAAATATCGAAGGGATTTAGATTATTGCGATTTCAATAGTTATGAAAAGCTTTTATGATGTGCTGAGAAGAAGGAAATGGAGTTTACCGATGATCAATTTTTCTATAACAACCAACAGAAGAAGAGACCGAGGTGGCAGGAGAAAGGGAAGAATTCTTCAAAAAGGTCTGATGGTAAGAAAACTATGTTTCCAATTTGTGATAAATGTCGTAAAAGGCATGCTGGAAAAATTCTTCTGAATTCTGGAAAGTGCTACCAATGTGGTAAGATGGGACATAAGGCTCATGATTTCACAGGAAATGATCAAGGTGATGGTAAGACCAAATTTGATTTACAGTTAGTCAAATGTTTCAAGTGCAATGAGATGGGTCACTATGCGAACGAGTGTCCGAAAAAGAGTTCGAGTGATGGGATGCAATTATACTACAAGCAGAAAGGGGTGGTGAAATCCTTTGCAATGACTTCCTTAGATGTTGGGCCATCAAATGAAGGGGTATCAGGTACTTTGTTTATTTTTTCAGATTATGCCAGTGTGTTGTTTGATTCAGGGTCTACACATTCTTTCATCTCTGAAAAAGTTTCTAGTAAATTGGGAATACCATCTCAAGAAATTACTCTTGAACTTGTGGTAAAAACACTTAGGGGAAATGTTGAGGCAAAAATAATTTATAAGAATCTTCCTATCCTTATCCATGGAATGAACCAACTTTCAAACCTTATCATTTTACCTCTAGTAGAGTTTGATTTTATCTTGGGCATGGATTGGCTCTCTAATTACCTATCTAAGATTGATTTTAGAGCTAGAGAAGTTTCATTTCAGAAAGTCTTTCAGTTTTTGTATAAGAATGAACCCTTACTGTTGATAACATATCAAGAGGCTGAAAATTTTGTAAAAGACGGAAATGAATGTTACCTTGCACATATTTTTGAAAACAAAAGAACTGTTCAGATTAATGATGTTCCAGTGATAAATGATTATCCTGATGTTTTTACTGATGAGTTTCCTAGAATAATACCAGATCGGGATGTTGAATTTATTGTTGACTTAGTTCCTGATGCTAATCCAATTTCAAAACCCCTTATCGAATGACTCAAATTGAACTTTTAGAGTTGAAGGAGCAATTGAAAGATTTATTAGAGAAAGGTTTCATTCGACCTAGAACCTCACCATGGGGTGATCCTATATTATTGATTAAAAAGAAATATGCTTCAATGAGACTTTTCATTGATTATAGATCCTCGAATAACATCCCTGTTAAGAACAAATATCCTTTTCCTCATATCGATGATTTGTTTGATCAGCTCCAGGGAGCTCAGTATTTTTCAAAGATTGACATGAGATCAGGGTACCATCAGTTGAAGGTAAACGAAGTAGATATTCTGAAGACCGTGTTTTGTACAATATATTGCCATTATGAATTTGTAGTTATGCCTTTTGGGCTAACCAATGACCCTTCTATATTCATGTACCTTATGAATATAATTTATCATGAGTTCTTGGATAAGTTTGGGGTTGTATTCATTGAGGATATTTTGGTGTTTTCTAAAAGTAAAGAGGAGCATGAATGATATTTAATGGTTATTTTTGAAACCTTAAATGAAAAGAAATTGAATGGGAAATTCAAAAAGTGTGAGTTTTGGTTACAAAAAATTTCTTTCCTTGGTCACATTGTTTCTAAATATGGAATAACTGGTGATCCTGCAAAAACAATGGTTGTTGAAGAATGGGAAAGACCCACATATGTAACCAAGATTTGTAGTATTCTTGGTTTGGAAGACTATTAAAAAAGGTTTGTTAAAAAAATTTCACAGTTATCTAGTCCAATGAAAAAGCTAACTCAGAAGGGTGTTAAGTTTATATGGACAAAAGAATGTGATGATTGTTTTCAGAAACTGAAAAGAAGTTTGGTGAAAGTTCCAGTTTTGGAACTACCATCCAGGAATGGGGAGTTTGGTATCTATAGTAATGCCTTATTGAAAGGACTTGGTTGCATCCTAATGCAGAATGATCAGGTAATTTCTTATGCTTCACGTCAGTTGAAAAATCATGAGGGAAATTACCCAACACATGATTTGGAATTAGCTTCTATTATTTTCGCTTTAAAAGTTTGGAGGTATCATTTGTATGGTGTAATGTGTGAAATATATACTGATCACAAAAGTTTAAAGTATATATTAACTCAGAAATAATTGAACATGAGATAGAGGATATGGCTATAATTAATCAGGTATTATGATCGTAGAATTCATTACCATCTGGGAAAAGAAAATAAAGTGGTTGGTGCTTTGATTCGAAAAAAGAAGTGATTCATTAACAATGTTGTGTTTGGAACGTGATCCTTTGGTTAAGGATTTGATGAACTTTGGCACAGAAGTTGTTGGTGTCGAATGTCCTTCTATTTTGTTTCAGGTATCAGTGAAATCTTCTCTATCAGACAGAATTAAGCAAGCACAAAAGCAAGACAGTGAGTTGTAGAAAATGGTAGAGCTGGTTCAGAAGGGTAAGTTGCCTGAATTCAACATTGATAATGATTGGGTTTTGAGATTTTGGAAGAGATTTTGTGTTCATTGTGATTCATAGTTTAAGAGAGATTTTTTAAGTGAAGATCATAGTTCTTCGTTTTCAGTTCATCCTGGCAGTACTAAGATGTATAGAGATCTTCATGAGTATTACTGGTGGGACGGAATGAAAAGAGATATTGCTGATTTAATAGTGAAGTGTTTGACTTGTCAATAGGTTAAAGCAGAGAGGCAGTTAACAAAAGGGATGCTTCAGCCTTTACTAGTTCCAGAGTGGAGATGAGAAAATATATCCATGGACTTTGTTTTGGGATTGCCGAAGACACCTCGAGGTAATAATGAAATCTGGGTTATTTTTTATCGCTTGACTAAATCTACTCATTTCCTTGCTATATGAGATACTTTTTCCCTAGATAAAATTTCTCGTTTAAATCTTAAATAGATAGTCAAGATACATGGAGTTCCTCTCTCCATTGTATCTGATCGTGATCTCTGGTTTACTTCTAACCTTTGGAAAGCCCTTCAGAAGTCATTGGGTACTGAATGAAATTTTAGTACAGCTTTTCATCCTCAATCAGATGGGCAGTTAGAATGAACAATTCAGAATATGGAGGATATGATACGTTCTTTTTCAATGAATTATCAGGGAAGTTGGGACGAACATATTTCTTTGGTTGATTTTTCTTATAATAATAGTTTTCATTCCAGTATACAAGTGACACCATTTGAGGCATTATATGGGAAGTGGTGTCGAACTCCAGCTTTTGGGATGAAGTAGGTGAAAGGAAGTTGATGGGACCAGAATTGGTAGAAGAGTTGGCAGAAAAAGTCCAGCTGATACAAAGACACATGAGAGCAGCTCAGAGCAGTCAGAAGAGTTATGCGGACAACAAGAGGATGGATCTCTCTTTTGAGGAAGGTGATCATGTCTTCCTCAAAGTTTCACCATGGAAAAGTGTGATGCGATTTGGTAAGAAAATAAAGCTGAGTCCAAGGTTCATTGGACCATATAAAATTCTGGAGAGAGTTGGATCAGTTGCATACAGAGTGGATTTACCTCTGAGTTTATCTCAGGTACACAATGTTTTTCATGTTTCAATGTTAAGCAAGTACGTGCCAGATCCATCTCAGGTTTTGAGTCCAGAGGTAGTTCAACTAGAAGATAATCTATCATGTGAGGAAAAACTGGTCAAGATTCTTGACCACAGGGAGCAATAATTGCGGAATAAGGTGATTCATCAAGTAAAGGTTTTGAGGAAAAACGACATGAGTGAAGAGGCAACATGGGAATCTGAAAATGCAATGAGGGATAAATACCCCCACTTATTCGATAAGTAAATAAATTGTGGGGACGCAATTTTCTGAAGGGGGAAGGTTGTAACATCCCAAGTAAGTAATGAATAATAGATATTCTTATCTATGTATATTTATGAATTAGATAGTTTTTTAAATACTTAAAATGAGAATAAATCCAATTTTAAGCATATAATTTTCTAATATTTTTAAAAGATTGTTTTACCACCTTTTGATGGCGTACCATTTATAAATATATCTTTTGAAAATTTTATAAGCTATATTTTTCAATATAATCTTATTCATTATTATTTGGACATTGAAATTTACATTGGATAAATTTTTGGTATATTTCTGACAATGTTCATTTTTTAATGAATTGTGAAAAATACTGCATTTTAATACAAAACTTCTTTTTAATCTAATTTAATTATATGGATATATTATATTTTTAATTTGTTTTAATGTGTAATGAGAATATATTTTACCATTTAATCCAATGGTTGACATTAGAATTAATTTTACTTTGGAATTGGGCATAAACAAGTTCCAAACTTTTCATAGATATTGTTTCGAAAAAAAAACGGCTATTTGTTTTGACAACAGGAATTATTTTTATATTAATTATTGCAACTTCTATGTTTGGAATTCAGTAAAATGGATTCCATATTTTGAATCATAAGGTCCAAATTATGTAATTAATAATCTTTTTTTTTTGGACATTATGAATAGTAACGATGGTTATTATCATTAATTATCTTGATTAATTAGTAATCGGGAATTTAAGGCTAATAAAATAATATCATAATAATAACAAATGACCCAAACATGTGTCCTAATTCTACTAGTTGGGTCATGGCGGACCATGGGATGCCTTGTGCTAAACTTAGGGACCCCATGGAATCTCTTTTGGGTGAAAGTGACACCTTATCTTTTTATTTTTAAAGAAAGGAGAATATCACTAAAGAATGTATCACCAGAGTAAAACATTTTTAGGTTTTTCTGTGTAAATGATCTCTTATAATATAAATATTAATTGGAAATCCAAAAATATTTCATACATCATAGTATTTTTTTATAATTTTTAAACAATAAATAAATTATTTTATTTATGACATCATGATGATGCAGCGATTATCTCATTAATGAATGATTTAAATAAAATCAAACGATAATGTAAAATCTAAGACATAAACCTATCAAAAACCTATTGGATGAGTATATTTCAAACCCTTATCACCTTACTCTCGAAATATATCATTGTGGAACCTTTTAAATCCGAAACTCATTTTAAGATAAAGTAATATTTCAAGGCTTTGCAAGAGTGCCCCTCCTCCCTATTATAAAAGGCCCCCAACTCTACCTCCTTACCCACACTTATCAGGCCATTGGCTCCAACAAACTCTTCTCATTTTATCTCTCCACATCCCTCTATTCATCCTAGAAGCCTTACCTAAGGCAGAAAGCTCTTCAAGAAACCCTTTTGATACAAACCAAGAGGAGTTACCCGATTTAAAGGTAATGTCTTCTCTAATGTTCTATTGTTTTATTTTGCTTCTCCAACCCCCTAAACTCTTTTTGTTCATTTCATTTTTAACAAAAACAATATATTAAATATACTAGGATGTTGTTATAATATTTATTCAAGATACACTTACACACACCTATATCTAATGGTTAAAGAACATACTGTTTCTGTGGATGGCGAATTTATGCCTCACGAAACGATGATTGTTCAATATTCTTATAATATCTCCAAAGGTGTCCATTAATATGTCACTATATTTATATATTATATATAATATGTTTATGTTTTCCTTAAGATTATTTATTTTTCATTTATGTAAAACCTTTATGGCTTCCATTATGGGTAAATGTGATATCTTCATTTTAGGAAGTGCAGGCTACCGCCCCCTCAAAGTGATTTGATTTGTTAGAGCCATATGTGGGACGTATAATGGATTGACTTAATGATATTATATATGATATTATAATTTAATTATAATATACCTTTATATCATTATGATTCCATTCCATAAAATACGAAATAGAAATGAAAGTAGCGTTAATGCGTACGTACGGTTTACCGTGTCCATGAATGGTGCATTTCATTTCTTACCTCTAAACGTTATGTAATATTATAAATGCATGTATATAATGGATATATATGACATATATGATATCTATATCATGAATATAATTCTGGATATAATGGATATTTTACCACATGAACAACTTGTAATAATAAAAAGTTTATTTTTGACTCAAGTACCAATGATCGACAAAACGACCATTATTAACATAAATAATTAAATTGTGTTCATAAAATTGTAATATGTGATATAAGAGAAATAATGAAGTTGATAAAGGTTCTTATGAAATTATAAATTAAGTCAAGTTTATTAATCAGGAGATTAAAGAACGATCGAGTCAAGTCGGACCCAAGGTAAGGGACTTTGTCTCAATCTTATTTCGTTGAGGCATATTTTTTTTATACTCAACATTATTTTATACGATGTATAAACCCCTTTGACTTTTACATATATTAAAAATGAATCTTTTTTCTAAGAATTGTTTTAATAAATGACAAAAGGAATGTTTTTTTTCGTACGTATGCGGCGACAACGACTTCTCCGCCGCCGTGACCATTATTTGAGTTTCGACTTACTATACAAGCCATAAATTTTTTAAATTGAAAAATATATACCATGTTTTACTTTTATTTTATTTTGGTATTTAAAATGGTTTTCATAATGTTTTTATTATATCAATGTGTTGTATTCATATCTTTTGATTGAAATGTGGAAATGATCTGTTTCCTTTATGCATGTTTTATGTGATATGATTATGGTTCTTAGGCATTGTTATGAAGACGGGTGGTTTTGTGATAAACTAAGGGTGGGTGAGCCTGATATAGCTCTCCAATGCATTGGGTAACGTGAAGGGGTTAAATGTTAAGATTTCTCTGAAGAGATTTAGGGAATATATTGTGATAGGTATTCCAAATGTAACCATGAGGGTTACTCCCTATGTAGGAATGTTATGAATGGCTAAAGTTACCTTAATGCATTATGATTTCTATGATTTATTCATGATTTTATGAGGTATGTGAATGTGCTTATGTTTTATGAGTAAAGTATGATTTCATTAATTCTTATGTATACATGGACTACTGTTTTCATTTCATACTTTTATATCCCTTACTGAGATTTTTATGCTCTTACCATGTTTTTGAAATGTTTTTCACAGGTCAAGGGAAAGGTACATGATGTGATTATAGTGTCAATGAAGTGTCAAGAAAGAATCCATGTTTTATTTTTAATATGTTTTCGTTGATGAGAAAAAATGAGTACTATATTTTATGTAACCACTTTGTTTAAATATGGAATGTAATGCATGATATATGATCTAATTCTCTAAAACTCTAAAACCGAAATGTCACATACACAACATAATCTAAAGTTATTTTTCATTTAATTTTCATCTTTTCTTTGTTTTGGGGGGTTCTATTGGTTTTAGGGAGTAGTAGATGAGTATTCATGAATTGGGCCAACCCGTATGCCCAATTCCAGATTAAAAAATAAATTTTGTATATTTTATAACAATTTCATTTTTCAACATATTTCATCCCTTCAAATTCATACATGACCTCCCCCAACCTATTAACACCACCAAGGTAATTTGGAACTTTTAGAAATCCATAACCAGTGTTTATTTGGGTTTTTATCTAAGGCGTTGGGCCTGCCCGAAATCCCAATTCTTGTTTTAAAAATAAAATTTTATTTTGTTATAAAATATTCAATATTTTGGATTTTTTGGAGATTCCATGTCTCACCCAAGCCCAATTAACCTAGACGCACGTCTGAACTCTCTCCCCCTTTTTGGAACTCTTTTTAATTGGGCTTTGGTGCCGAACTTCATAGGGTTCCTCAAATCGTCCAGATTTTAAGAGTTAAAGTCTTTCTTTCATAACTCTCTCAATTATCAATAGTTTTCCTCCATTCTAGTTCCTAAATAACCTATTAAATCTTGTTAGAACTAACCATAAATTTGGGATCTTTTAAATTTCATCTACTGGTGTTTTGGAGTGATTACTTTAAGATACTTCAAGTAAATGAGCCCTTTTCTTTCCTCTTTCAAATTACTTTCTTTTTAACTCATTGTTATTATGGTTTCTTCGGTTATAATTGAGTTTAATAATGACCAAGAACTATGTTTTCGAACCTAGGGTTTAACTTTGGGATTTGTTTCTCCAATTTATGTGGTTTTAGGTTTGATCTAGTTCTCTATTGGTGCAGCGGGGGGCGATTTGATTTTCGCACGGAGATTCAAGGGTTTTTGTTACTTTCGTAGGTGATTCCATTGTGTGTGAAATTTTTGTGAATTAGATTTCTATTTTCATGGTACCTTAATGTTTATTTAACTTTAATGTTTCTGTAAAAATTGTTTTTAGTTTCATTTATAATGCAAATGAATTTTTAGTTCCAATTTTTGGTGAAATTGGTGGTTTTTCATTCAAATCTTTTATTGGTTCATTTTCGGCTAACCTATAATTACTTAATTGATTTTATTGAACTGTATTTGGACATAAAATCATGTTTCAAATGTTTATTCTTTTTTTTTGTTTCTTTGAAAGTTTGTTTAAATGGTGTTTGGGAAGCAAATGGGCTTTCAGTGCCATGTTTGGGTGAAAATGGTGTTTTTTTAAAAATATAACTTCTTAGATCACATTGGGCTGCCCCATAACTGAATTTTTGGTTTCATTAAAGGGTACTGAACTGAAATTTCGTTTTAATGACTTAAAATTGTTAAAATAGTGTGCAAATTGGATATCTTTAAGAGCTTTGCGTGCAAAACAATGTGATGTTTTGAGAGGTTGTTTTATTGAAATTAAAATTATTTTATTGTCTATTTTAAATGGTATAAAATGTGTGTAGCTACTGTACAATCTGTTTGTGACTAGTAGTGATATTTTATATGCAAAATTATGTTTTTTGTTTTCTGAAATTGTTTGAGCACAAAAAGGGGATGCCCGGGTACCTAGGTGGGGCGGATTTGTATTAGTACGGCTAGTGGATCAGATGGGTTTTGTCCCTGTTCCACTTAGCATCTGGATAACGACAACTCTAACTAAACTATTTAGATGATTATTTGGGACCACTAGGTTATGGGTATGTTCCCTACTAGTGTCTTTTGCACTAGAAAGGATTTTTATATGGTTAGTCTACACTGATGTACGAGGTACATAGGGCCCGAGACAACCTAGTGCTTAGGGGTTTTCCCGATTTTGATGCTCATTGGATTTGTGGTATTTACCATTGTTGTGGGTTGTTTTTGGAAGTTCTTTACAGTATATCACATGTATATTTAATGTTCTAATATTCTGAAATTCTCAGATTAAAAAACTGTTTTCATTTGAAAGTTGCATTTCTTTGAATTTTAACTCTGTTTCACCTTGTGTATTAAAATTTCTTGTTTTGTCCACATTGTATTGCATGCTCTTTGGAATAATCTGGTGGTATCCTATTGGAATTAGTCTCACACCCTACTTACACCCCTTGGGTGTAAGTAGACCAGCTTATGCTTGACTCAGTTAATGGGAAGGCTAAGGGTGATGGCGGTTTGGGATGTTAGTCCCCATCGTTGGGGCGGAGTTGTGGAGACAGCTTGCGGGTGATGATCCCCTTGTATTGTGGATTCCATGGGGATGCATTTATGTTGTCATTATTTGTTTTTAGACCACATGTATTGTATTTAAACATATGTATTCAGATTTGGTTTTTTTAAGAATTTTTTAGCATGAAAATTTCAGATTCTAATAATTGATTGTTTTTTATGATTTATTCTTTCATACTCGGGTAAATCATTCCCAAACTAGATTTTTTTGATACCCGGGAACTTGTGCCAGCCCATGGGGATAGGGAACGCCCCTATGATACCATTTTGTCACGAACCAGATCCGGTCGCCACCATTAATAGCACCAAACCCGGATGTGGGAAGAGGATGCCATGGACTTTATTGTTGTCTTACCTCATACACCTCGGGGTAAGAATGCTATTTTGGTGGTGATTGTTCATCTGAACAAATCAGCCAACTTCATTCCAATAAAAGATACAACTAAATTAGATGAGTTAGGCCATTTGTATCTTCAGAAAGTGGTGAGACTCCATGGTTTACCATTATCTGTCGTCTCAGATAGAGACCCCCACATCACTTCTAGATTTTGGGAAGGCCTTCAGAATGCCTTGGGGTCTCAGATTAAGATGAGCACGACATACCACCCTCAGACGGTTGGTCAGACAGAGTGGGAGAATCAGATTTTGGTGGACATGATTCGTGCATGTGTCCTGGACTTTTTAGGTTCATGGGATAGCCATTTGGGATTGGTTGAGTTTGCTCATAATAATAGTTATTAATCCACGATTCGAATGGCCCCTTTTGAGGTGCTCTATGGTCGGCCTTGTCGGTCCCCCCTATGTTGGGCTAAGGTAGGAGATACTTCACTGTTGGGGCCAAGCCTTGTGAAAGATATTTCTGAGAAGGTCAAGTTGATCAGGCAGCGCTTATTGACAGCTCAGAGTCGTCATAAATCTTATGCTGATAGGAGGCATCGAGACCTAGATATTTCTGTGGGTGACAGAGTATTCTTAAAAGTGGCCCCTCATCTAGGCCATCGTCGATTGGGGAAGCAAGGTAAGCTGATGCCATGGTATGTCAGGCCCTTTTAGATCACTGAGCATATTGGTAAGGTGGCTTATAAGTTGGCCTTACCTTCTCAGTTGACTTCTATCTATAATGTCTTACATGTCTCTCAGTTGAAGAAATACAATCCGGATCCATCCCATGTGTTGAGTTGGGAGGAACTGGAGATAGTTCCTGACTTGTCTATTGTTGAGAGGCCAGTGAAAATAGTGGACTTCCAATAGAAGATACTTTGAGGGAAATCTATTCCATTAGTCCGGGTTTTATAGCAGTATGGGAATGATACACATGAGACATAGGAGCAAAATTCATGGGTCGAGGATGTGTACCCATTCTTGTTTTCCAACCAAGATTCATGTTGACTTTCCGGGGTGGAAAGTCATTCATGGTGGGGACAATTTTCATATACTATACATATTTTAATGGTATTTTTCATTTAATTTACATCCTTGCTTTGTTTTGGGGGTTTCCCTAGGTTTTAGAGAGGAATAGATGAGTATTCATGAATTGGGCCAAACCGTGTGCCCAATTCCATATTAAAAAATAAATTTTGTATCTTTTGTAACATTTTAATTTTCCAACATTTTTCATCCATTAAAATTCCAACATGACCTCCCCTAACCTATTAACACCACCAAGGTAATTTGGAGCTTTTAGAAATCCATAACTAGGGTTTAGTTGGGTTTTAATCTAAGTGGTTGGGCCTTCCTGAAATCCCAATTCCTGTTTTAAAAATAAAATTTGATTTTTTTATAAATTATTCAATATTTGGGCTGTTTCGGTGATTCCATGTCTCACCCAAGCCCAATTAACCCAGACGCGCATCTGAACTCTCTCTCCCATCTTTGGAGCTCTGGTTAATCGCTATATGGTGCCGAACATCATAGGGTTCTTCAAATCTCCCAGATTTGAAGAGGTAAAGTCTTTCTTTTATAAATCTCTCAATTTTCAATCATTTTCCTCCATTCCAGTTCATAAATGACCTAATACATCTTGTTCAAACTAAACCTAAATTTTGGTTCTTTTAAATTTCAGCTACTGGTGTTTTGGAGTGATTAATTCAAGATACCTCAAGTAAATGAGACCTTTTCTTTCCTCTTTCAAATTAGATTGGATTTAACTCATTTTTCTTAGGGTTTATTCGGTTATAATTTAGTTTAATAATGTCTAAAAACAAGGTTTTTGAACCTAGGGTTTATATTTGGGATTTCTTGGCCAATTTATGTCGTTTTAGGTTTGATCTAGTTATCTCTTGGTGCGGCGTGGGTGCGATTTGATTTTCACACGGATATTCAAGGGTTTTTTGTTAATTTGTTAGGTGATTCCATTGTGTGTGAAATTTTTGTGAATTATCTTGCTGTTTTCATGGTACCTTAATGGTTATTTAACTTTAATGTTTCTGTAAAAATTGTTTTTAGTTGAATTTATAATGAAAATAAATTTTAAGTTCCAATTTTTGGTGAAATTGGGGGTTTTTCATTCAAATCTTTTATTGGTTCATTTTGGGATGACCTATAATTAGTTAGTTGATTTTTTTGAACTGTATTAGGACTTAAAATCATGTTTCGAATGTTTATTATTTTATTTTGTTGCTGTGAAAGTTTGTTTAAATTGTTTTTGGGAAGCAAATGGGCTTTAAGTGCCATGTTTTTGTGAAGATGGTTTTTTTTAAAGATATAACTTCTTGGTTCACATTGGGCTGCCCCATAACTGAATTGTTGGTTTCATTAAAGGGAATTGAACTGAAATTTTGTTTTAATGACTTACAAGTGTTAACATTGTGTGAAAAGAGGTTATCTTAAAGAGCTTTGGCTGCAAAACAATGTGATGTTTTGAGAGGTTGTTTTATTGAAAATAAAATTATTTTATTGTGTGTTTTAAATGGTATAAAATGTGTGTAGATACTGTACAATTTGTTTGTGACCAGTAGCGATATTTTATATGCAAAAGGATGTGTGTTAATTTCTGAGATTGTTTGAGCACAAAAAGGGGAAGCCCGAGTACCTAGGTGGGCGGATTTGTACTAGTATGGCTGGTGGATCGGATGGGTTTTGTCCCTATTCCACTTAGCATCTGGATAACGACAACTCTAAATAAACTATTTGGATGATGATTGGGTACCACTTGGTTATGGGTATGTTCCCTACTAGCATCTTGTGCATGATAATGGATTTTTCTATGGTTACTCTACACCGAGGTATGAGGTACATAGGGCCCGAGACAACCTAGTGCTTAGGGGTGTCCCCGATTTTGATGCTCATTGGATTTGTGGTATTTACCCTTGATATTGGTTGTTTTTGGAATTACTTTACAGTATATCACATGTCTATTTAATGTTCTAACATTCTGAAATTCTAATATTGAAAACTGTTTTCATTTGAAAGTTGCATTTCTTTGAATTTTAACACTGTTTCACCTAGTGTATTAAAATTGCATGTTTTGTTCACATTATATTGCATGCTCTTTGGAATCGTTTGGTGGTATCCTATTGGTCTTAGGATCACACCCTACTTAAAACCCTTGGGTGTAGGTAGACCTGCTTATGCTTGACTCAGGTAAAGGGAAGGCTAAGGGTGATGGCAGTTCAGGATGTTAGTCCCCATCATTGGGGCGAAGTTGCGAAGGCGGCTTGCGGGTGATGATCCCCTTTTCATGTGGAGTCCATGGGGATGTCTTTATGTTTTAATTATTTGTCTTTAAACCACTTGTAGTGTCTTTAAACATATATATTCAGATATGGTTTATTATGAATTATTTAGCATGAAAATTTTAGATTCTAATAATTTATTGTTTTTTATGATTTATGCTTTCATACTCGGGTAAATCGTTCCCAAACCAGATTTGTTTGATACCTGGGCACTTGTTCCAGCTAGTGGGGATAGGGAATTCCCTTCAGGCCTTGACACGGGCCGTGTTTGGTGTCATTAATGGTGGCGACCAGATCTGGTTCGTGAAATGAAAAGATACTCAAAGTGTATTCATGATATTCCTCAAGATTATGTAATGTTTAAGGCTAGGGCCTTTTATATACATGATATATTAATGTTTTAAATGTTATTCATTAAAAAGTGATTATTTTTAGGTATATTAATATTAATTCTGTGGATTAAATTTCAGGTTAGATTAATCATTTGATTCATTGAGTTTTTTAGGTTCTATATATTACAAGACAGTATATTGATTTTTCATATCGATTAATGATATAATTAGAGATTTCATATTGGGAAAAGGTATATGTAACAGTTAGGTTTAACGTAATGTAATATTTTAAAGAATATAATTTAATTTTTGTGGATGTAATAATAATAGTTAGAGATAAACATTGAGGATAAAATTTTCCGTAATGTTAATGTTATTCCAAATATTGGATTATTTATTTATGGAATCTTTTATGTTGATCCTTTGGTTTTATTGTAAAATTTGGGAGATTAATATATTATATCATCATATGATGGTTTATAAATTTTGGATATTACCTTACATTATTATTACAATAATAGTATGGTTAATATCTAAATAAAAGAGGGATTTGATGTTATCCTATATTTGAACTATTTGATCTATCAAAAGTTTATTTTATTGATTTGGGAATTAAAAATTTATCTTGAATACTCATCGTTCTGTGATAATGAAGAGGAAGTGGTGGAATTGGATTAAAGGATGAAAATATAAATTTTGAGTAAGTATATTTCCTTATCTTTTATTTACAAATGGTAAAGGAAGTTATGAACTCTAGGGAAAGGATCATGAAATAAATATGTTTTCCTATTACATTAATTTTTGATGAATCATATGTCTTTTTCGCACCTCATTATCTTATCATTTTATAGTTATTAAATTACTCATTATCATTAGTTTTATTTTGATCAATATTCCATGTCACTATCTTACATTATTTGGTCATTATATTTTCCTCCAAGAACATATTTTCACTTCCCACTAATGTTCTCTTATTTGAAAACTCAGTTATGTGTTATTCAATATGACCTTAAAATTTCTCATTCACTCATTTCTAGAGGAAGTTTTATTCATATTTTTTATGATGTGGGATTTAAAAAAAGGTATTTCAAATGAAATATACTTCTTTACTGATATAATTTGCATATTTAGTGGTTGGAATTATTATGTGGAATAATGTGATATCAGGGGTTTTTAAAAGAACCGTATGTTTGATAGGATATATGACTCAAAAGAATGAGCTTAAACGAACCATGAAAATATTATTACTTTATGATTACTGTAACCTAGATGTTTGATTGGAGAGTATAAATAGAATTTGATACATTTTAATATAAATAAGGGTCATAATAAATAAAAATTTAGTCATTAATTATTATGAAAAACGAATTTATTTCTTCTATAGACACATTTTTTATTCAAAAACATCTTTTCTTCAAAATACTGTTTTATTTTTTTAGTGAATACTATAAATAATTTATCAAAATTTTATAAATATTAACTTTTTAAAAAAAATTAATTTTTTAATAATCGTTTTAAAAATATATATTTTTTGAATTCTAGATATTCTTCTAAAAAGTTTGATTTTATAAATGAATATAGAAAATTACTGGTTTTTTGTCACTGTGTTTTATTTTAATGTATTTAAAATATAATATTATTTTTTGGAATGATATTAATATATAGATATATTCTTTTCATTATAAAAAATAATGTTATATTATAATTTGGTACAAAAAATATTTTTATAAGAAAATGAACAATCATGAAAAAAAATATTCTTTCATGATTCTTGATATTATTTTTAAAATAAATTCTTCGACTTGTAGAAAATAAATATTAAAAAATATTTCCATATATTTAATTAGGATGTTAAAATATAGGTAAAAATTTTCATTTTATATTTTTTTCATTGTGAATATTATCCATTATAATTTATAGTTACAACAATAAATGTAAATTAATCGATGAATGTTAAAACTAATATGATATGTTCTCATAATGAACTAAACACTTGAAAAATATTCAATTTTATGAGTGTATCTCATAAAAACATTGAATATTAAAAACTATGTTATTTTCCTTCTATTTGGCTATTATTTTAAATTTTATATTATTTAAATAAAAGATAATGTTTAAATCCATTATTTTGGATTAAATAAGAATATTATTATTTGAAAGGGGAAAAACTTTTGGATAGATATAAATTGTTTTTTTAAATTATAATTATATTTTTATCTTAATTTTTTTATTTTAATTTTGATTTAATTACCATAAATTCTTATGTAACGCCGTCACATTGCTTGTGGAAGCCATAGATAAATAAGTAAATTATTTTAAAAAATCAAAAAGTAATATTTTTTAGGCCATTTGAAGTGTAACATGAATTTTTTAGATAAACATAACATTTTATATATTTTCCAATGGATTATATATAAAAATTACTTTCATATTACATGTAAAGTTCATTTATATGAATAATTTGGGAAATGATATTAATTGTATTTTAAATTAAATAAATGATTAGAATTATTAAAAAATAGAATATATATATAAATGATAATTATGATGATAAATGGTATGAAGTTGTATACCTTATCCATTAATCTTACAATTTAGTAATTTAAAAGTACATGCATAACCATTTAATATAAAAAAATACATTACCACAGTTAATGTTTTAAATAGTTAACTAATGGGTTAAAAACATAATATTTATAAAGATATCTATAACTATAAATATTTGATTGTATGATTGTAATGAGGCCATATATTTATTAGATTTTAATAAATGTCATTTTTGGAACCTGTTTACAAGAGTAAGACAAATATTAAATTATAATATTTCATTTATTTTAAAAAATTTAGATAATGATTTTTAATATTAAAATATATTTATTTAAATGAATTGAAATTCAATAAAATTCTATAATTTGAAACGTGAATGGTATATTGCTGAAAATACCAAAAATGGTATATTTATGGGTTATATTCCTTTTTATGGAAACATTCTCGACCCCATAAGAGTTAAAAACATTGACATCTTGATTATTGCCAAAATGTTTCACAAAAGGTAAAAACTAATAAAATTGGGAAAACAAATAAAAAATTTCTAATTTTTTTGGATCCAATTATTTTAACTTGAAAATATATTATATTAAAATGATATCAATTCGGTTCCATTTTCCCATTGGAATTCAATTATATTAGTCTAATACATTATGAAATTCCTAGAATTTCCCTCCCCTCACTTTTAAAAGGGAACCCCCTATCCCCTTTTCCTCAAACATAAATAACTATTTTTTTGGAAAAAAAATTACCAAATAACATACCAAAATATCTTCAGACATTATAGTGTTATTATTATTGGATGAATACTATCATTGGTGGGATTAATGTGTAACGTAATGGTTGCTATCTGAAGAAGATGTATATATTTTAATCGATTTTTTGTTTTAATTTGTATTATATATTCTTAAAATATTATGATAAAATTATATTATAACAAAATATATTACATATACTAATATGTTGTTATGATAATTTTGTAACAATTATTCATCTTATTCTTCGAATAAATGAGAAAATGAATCTATCATTCATGTATATAGAGGATAACTTCCTCCCATAATGATATAATTATTTTTCTGTCACATCCAATCATGGATGATTATAATAATTTATTTAATTTATATATAATATATTAATGAAATAATTATCAAGATTTAATAATAATAAATTATTTATTTTATTACCATTACTTCCATTTAAAAATGATAACATCGTCCTTGCTTCATATGGATTACAACCTCCACAAGGCGATGTGATTAATGATTCGTCACCATATCTTGTGGATGGTATATATCATTGTATTTAACAATATAAATAAACAGAAACAAAAACATACAACCAAACAATCCTATAACAATTCCAATTATCAAGATACAAGTTTAAAAAAACTGAAGGAAAAGGATACTAAAATGAGGAATCAAAAACCAACACAAAAACCAACACAAAAACCACCACATTTCAAGGAAAAAATCTCCCACAAACCATCTCCACAACACCACATAAATAGATTTCTCTAACAACACGAACTGTCATCTCCAAAAGAAATAAATTTTCATGTATCAAACATTCACAAGTATACTTACACCTAAGGATGTAAGAAGGGTGTGATCCAAATCCTGGTATGATTCTTTCCATTAATATATTATATTCACTAAACATCACGAGGTAAATAACATTCATGTATTATGAATAAAATTAATTCTAGAACAATTATATGGAATAAACTTTAATGTAAAACCATTTAAATGAAAACATACTTGTTCTTGTAAATTACCAATCATGTCCTAAAATATGTTTATGGTAATAATGTTATATCCAAAGAGCACTAGTCACCGGAAAACCCCTTAGGAACTATCTAGTAGTGGGACCCTAGGAAACTTGCATCTTAGTGAAGCATGGATTATAAACCACAACAACCAGCATTATTGTGCACAAGCCACTTGGAGCGGACACCCCAATGGCTTAATGGCCTCGAATCATCATCCATATTTAGTCAGTGTTGTAATTTTAATTCCAACTAAGTGAAATTGGGCTGTAGCCACATCTCTATCACAATAATTCTGGTCCTAGTCCTCCCTCCTAGTTACCTGGGTTTCCCCATTATACTCAGTCATGATTCATATGTCATAGAGGATACCACTTTCACCCACACAAGCCAATCACTGGTTAACACACACAAAATGACATCATATTCACCCCCAAATCCCTTATTTAAATTATACACACACCAAAACACATTTTCAACATTATTTTTATCCCACAAACAGTTTAATAAATCATTTAAAAAATTTATATAACCATTTCAAGGAGTATAACAATGCATTGCTTAAAAAATACACCAAATTGAATAGGAGAAATCAATTTTAAACCAATTCTCAATAAACCGTTTCCAAAACCACATTCAAAACACACATATAAACCATATAATTTTCCAAGTTATACAAGAAAGCATAACTAAAAAATAAAACAATGGTTAATCATGGAATCACCTACCTTATGTGTATAATGATTTAGAAACTAGTGCGAAACTCCAACCGCACCGCAAGTACGCCAGAAGGAACCCTAATCACAGAGGTCAAACCAAATGAATCAAGATCAGAACCCGAAAATCATAAGAATAGTCACTAGATAAGAGGATACCCAAGAAGAAATAATTATAACCTTAGAATATGAGATGAATAAAGGGAAGCAGGAAACTTGATGAATTGAGGAAGAACCACCCAAATCCGACCCAAAATTGATGCCCCATGGGAGGAGGATGGAGATGGAGGTGTTCCTAGGGAGGATAATCCTAACTGGGGTAAGAAGAAGAGGGTTTTGGGGTTAAAATTAGGAGGAGAGAGAACATAAAACCAAATTTAAAATGGGCAGGCATGGCACATGGTTTGTCCTCATGGTTTTGTTAAATGTGCGGTAATCGTGTTGCCCTCTCTATCCCAAGAAGTACCCAACACACATTTTCCCCATACTATATGGATAACCATGCACTGGACATGCAGTAGCTTTGGTGTCACCCATCCACCTACTTCACTATTACTTCGGTAGGGGAACACAGTTACCACTAACCTTCCTCCAACTGTGTTCCACAGACTCTCCACACCAATTTTAACATTTTTCACCAAAACTAAAAGGAAATCCAAAGGGAAAATGGTAGATATAAAACAAAAGGAAAAACACCTCCAAATAAAATAAAATATGTGACATGAAAAATCTTTATATTTTAGAATGTCACCTTGATATATATCGTATAAAAAACACATCACAAAACATTAACAAACCATGAAATAATATTTTTTAAATATGGAAATTCTAACTAGTCATTCAATTGAAGGGTATGAATATGAATAAAAAAATTATGATATTTATTTATTTATATATATATATATATAGTTCATACTCATTAAGAATGTATTTATTAATACTTAATAAAAAAGATTTCAATTTTTAGTAATGTTATATTTTGCCTAAAATATATTTTACCTTCAAAAATGATTTTTATTGATTTTCATGAGAAAATATTTTCAATTTACACTTTCATTTAATTTATTTTCTAAAAATAACATAATTTAGTAAATATAAATTTCATAATTACGTTATGGTGATTTTATTGTGATATTTCTAAAAATATTTATTTTTTAGTGAAGAGTTAATAATATAGATTTCTTATGGAAAAAATTACTTTATTTTCAAAAACGTAAAAATTTAAATTTATTTTAGAATGTTATTATTGTAAAATTTGTCCAATTCTATTATTATTTATCTAATTATTTCAATTTTAATGGATTTTATGGTTGAATTTCGGAATAAAACATTTTTATACATTAATTTGTTTAGAAAACAGGTTTTTCATTTTGTTTTATGCTTTTTTAATATACGAATTAGGGATACAGAAAAGTTAAAAATTAATACCAAATATTTAATTGTGATTTAAATTTTTTTTCTTGAATATTTTCCTTTTATTTTTGGCCAATATGAATAGATACCATAATAAAATTGTGTAACCTCTATAAGGGTAAAACGGATAAAAAGTGGATAAAACATTAGGAGGTGGTTTTTGAATTTATCAAAAACATGTCTTTATCCTATATGAGTTTATTTCAGATATTTAAATCCATTTCTCCAATATATAGTTACATGGTGCTACATTTCATGATTTTTACCCATATATTATTAGGAATTGTATTGATACAAAATGCAACTCACTTGACTTTAATAACTATAAATTTTTATTATAATGATAAAAAGAAGATAATATTGGTAATAAATTCTTATTTGAATGATAAATTTATTTTATACCAAATTAATTTAACTATAATTTTAGTAAATTAAAAATTTCTTTAAATAATTATGCAATACAAACAATGTATTTATCCAATTAGTGGGAAACTAAAATAAATTATTTTAATAATATTAAAATTGATATATTTAGGAATAATTATTGTGTTTGCTGATTTTTTTAGCCCAATATAACATGTTATGAACGTTTTAAATGTTTATATTAAAATTACTTTTATTTTAGAAGGTTTAAATGTCAAATTAAATGAATAGTTTCAAAATGAAATTAATGATATTTTGAGAAAATAAAATTTTATTAAATTTTTTCAAAATATTAAAAATATTTAAAGAACAAAATATGTACTATATATGGTGTCCAGTTTCATTCCATATCCATTTATGAACCAATTTGAATCATATAATTAAAAGTAAAACTCTGTATAATTATAGAATTTGTAACTATATTTAAGGACAAAACTATTAGCGAAGGTGTTAATAAAAATGATAAGGTTTAAAATGAATACAAAAACATCATAATAGTAATTGTACAATGATATTTAGAATTTATAATCATTTTTTTATAACATCTTTCCATTTTGAAGAATTTTTCTTAATAATGACATAATTATTTTCTAATAGTTTTAGTTATTCCACGTGTGTTATTCCAGTCCCTTATAAAAGGAAAATCCTTCCCTCTTTTATTTACACAAAATTGTGTGGTAAATATCAGCCATACCATAAAAATTTATATTCTAAAAATAATTTTCTACATTATAAAGGGGTTTTACTTCCCTGAATACAGACCCTAGGGTTATTAGGAGGAGATCTAAATGAGTTCTTTAAAAAGAAAATGTATTCACCGTAAACGATCACTTTCCTTTTACATCTTCTTTTAAATCCTATAAATCTATTTCATTTATAATAATATAAAAAAATATGTATACTAAATATAGTAAAATGTTATTTTTATTATCAAAACAACATTATCCACCTTCTTTCCCAACAAATTGGAAGTGAAAGTGTCGGTCTTGTGTATGTACGGCTTACCTTCTCCAAATAGAAATACATTTAATTTTATATATCCATCTCTTTAAGGGGTATTAATATATTTTTAATATTTATTTATTATATTTATGACATTTTTATTGTTATTTAATTATAACATCAATTCTATCTTCTTTCTTTCTAATCCATTGTAAAATTATAATGTTTCTCATCCATTAGTGTAAAATCCACCCCAATGAAGAAATATGAATTAATTTTCATTTCCACATTACATGGATGGTATTAAGAATTCATTTTATGAATATATAAGTTTTATATTATATAATAGTTATTATTTCTAGGGTAATTTTTATTTAAATTTATATTTCCATCCAACAAAAAATGGAAACAACACTCATATATATGTAGGACCTATCATCTCCAAAAACACTATGATTCACTTTCCAATCATTATTATTAATGGATAACTATATATATAATGAATATATTTGATATTTTTATCATTTAAAAAATATCTATATGATATAACCATGATTCAATGTTTAAATACTAATACCTCTGAGTCGAACAATGCAAAAAACGAAGCAGTTAAATCCCTGAAGAGATATTTTAATAAATATTTGTAAATAATCAGTGAAGATGTTGTTGTAAGAAAATCATAAATAGTAATATATATAAAATTATTATTCTTAAATACTTTTTTACTAATTATTTAATTTTTATACATGAGTCCCAAATTTATTTTATGAAATACAATACTTGATTTATAGTTTTTATTTTATAACCTCATTATTTAGGAGGATTATTTTTTATTATTTTGAGGATGGAAAATAAAGATCTACCACTAAATAGTTATCATGAATCATATTATCCTATATATTTTCTCGAGATTAAATATTTTCCTTTAATTTTCCTATAATTAAATTCTAAATATTCCAAAATAATTTCCTCAAGGAAAATTGAATTTATTTCTCTTTTCCATTGAAATATTATTTCATCCATATGTGCGTATTATCTGAAATGTTTTAAAACATGTTTCACTATTATAATATGATTATTTAATATGAATTTTACAAATTTTTTAATTTATATATAATGTTTTTAGATGAATGTTCATATCTTTTCCAATTTATTTAATATTTTACTTTTTACTAATGTGTGAAATGTATGTTTCTTTTTATCTTACACGTAATAACATGAAATTTGTACTGTCATGGATGGTAAATAATTTAATGTAACCATTACAAGTATTAATTTTTATTTTAAATTAAAATTTATTCTTTTATATATGGAATTTTTTTATATTTTAAATAAGTTATTTCAAAGTGAAAAGGGTATTTTCATCAATACATATTCTGCTGATTATTTTAATGGAGTTTTCATATATGACAACATTCTTTGATGTTAATTTTTTTTTAATAGGGTTATGATCCAATGACACCATACTTATTATTTATCGGTATTTTTATGACAATGTTGAAGATATTTTTACAAAATATGATTATTTTCCAACGATAATGCAATGATGAAATAAAAAAATGAGTTATGATTGTTTGAAATTAATAGGAATTAATTATAATTATGTGATTGTTGGGTCTGTTATCACCCTATAATGAATTAGATAATGTGATACTAATATCTCGTGAGATATTAATTATATGGGTTTATATGATTTAATATATCATTCTACCCATATTGATGTATGAATATGATTTCCTTCTATTTATGATCATAAGAAAATTCATGAACAATACTAAGGATAATTTTGTTCAAATTTTGATTGGTGAGTGTTATCACTTACTAGTTTTGATAGCAAGATTATGAATTTATATTATTGTATATAGATATATTTATTAGATTATTATTTCTTATTCATATAACAACATATTACTATATTTTGACTCTAGGATGTTTATTAGTATTTTGAAACCCTTATTGATCATGAATTCTAAATTTGAATTGGTTTTAAATATCATGATCTATGATTTCTTTATTTGAATATTTATGATTAGAAAATGAATTTTTAAATGTCAACATACACTTATGATAATATTAATCTCTAATGATTAATATCTCCCATGATAATTGTAATTATCTTACCCAGATTCCACAAAAGGGTTCCATGAACCAATGGGTCACATTGAATCAAGCACATATCCATGAATACTAGAGGATTCCAACTATAATAGTGGACTTCGTGTGTATATGGTGGATATTATTCCCTCATGATAGAGTGTTACACATATTCATAGTAAAAACACTCCATAGTAGAGGTAGTAAAAAAATTAGATTGATGATAACCATCTTACATGGGAATATATAAAAAATCACAAATGTAATATCATATAGAATGATGTGATATTTCATGTGTCTAAAAAGATGGAAAAAATTTACATAGACCTGAAATAAAATACTTGTATCAATATATATAAAAAAGGAAAAAATTGATTATTGAATCTTGCATCATGAACCTTAACTCGGTCTTGTAGTACCACACTTCTAAGAAAAAAACGTGAAGCATAGTACAGTGGGTGCATGCCCTATTCCCTACCTACATCCATATAGTCTATTAGAGTACCCAATAGTGGCCCCAATATGGTGTGATATACAATACTACTAGGATGAACCCCATGGTGACTATAAAAAATCCATATTGATAAATACAAGCTAAATTATATTGAATAATATAAAAGATATCATAGTACTAAAAGATAAGTTCCCAAGGTAAAATAAACCAAAAACATGATATTGTACAACCATTAAAGTCTCCCTATGGGTCAATCTACAATAAAAATGAATCTATAAGAAAATTAATTAAATACTAAGGTCATGCCCTAAAAATGATATATCATATCATCTATGGTCACACCATATATCTAGAAGTATCAAATAAAGAACACTTGAGCCATATTATCCAAAATATCACCTTTATATAGGTCGATCAATATAATCATAAGTGTCAGACCCTGAATGTTCAAACCTAAGGTATAGTGAACCAAGGAATCGTCATCGAGCCCTATGATAATCTCAATGGGAACTCAGTTAGAATTTGTATGGGGTTCATGGTGCATGTAAAAAGACCATTTCCAATAAGATCCTAAACAATCCAGATCCATGGGTAGAAAGGTCTAAGACATCCCATTCAATCAATACCCATGGATCAATATCGTCCAATGTATTCGCTACCGCTATCAAGATCCATGGAGTAACATCCAGGGAAACTAATGGAGTTATTTTACAATGTATCCCCCAAAGCAATACTCTACCATATCAATTCATCACATAATTACAACAGTTTACATTTCATAACATTTCATTGTCTATTATTTATTCCACGAATATAAAATTACTATATAAACTATTTAATAAAAAGAATCAATATGGCAGAGAACCAATATCTATATCCTAACAATCAACATAATTAAATTCATTTACAACTGGGATTCTTCTCACTAGTAAATCACAAACACACACCCTTTGGGTGTTCAACAATAGGAAACTCAAATAAATAGCCCATTGATGGCCTTGGTTGGCGAAACAACCTCCAACAAGTGTCAGGGAACTAGTGGGAATCCCAAAAAAGATAAATTATATTTAATTCTAGTATTCAATTCCTTTGAGGGGAGACACCAGAAATCCTGATTTGATGAACTATGAAACTGATATCTATAAAACATCCAACCACTCAGGAAAATTATAGAGAACCAACCATAAGATAGTAGTAGATTGTTTTTCCAGTGTTAACATTTGATTTGTTCTAAATAAGAAGAAAAAAAGGAACATATAAAGAAATTGAACATTGGTCATAATAACATTCACCTAAATAACTCCATCGATACCCCTGATAATGAATAATGACTCAAGAGAAATGTAGTACTTACCGTAGTGGATCTAATGAGATGAACAACTCACGATTCTGAGCATGGACAGATGAATGTTGGAAAATTCAAGGAAATGTAATCAAAAAGAAAATAAAAAAGGTGTTCTTCTACCAAATGAGAGAATCAAAAGTGGAATTATTTTTTAAACATTTTAAGAGAAACTTTGTCATTTTACATTAAAATAATGGTCTTCACAAGTTAACCACGCGATTTGACAAACAGTTCACTAAATGTGTTCCCTTCACTACCTTAAAAGGGAACCGTGAATTTTTCATGCACATTGATTTCTTAACCATGCATGAAACCAATTTCCAAGGATTTCACCATTTTTCATGATCATAATCCTCCAGACACATGGTTTCTTCAATCTATGTGTGATCCTGTATCCAACTTCCCATGCCTTGTTCAGTTAGAAAAAACTAATGTCCTTCCACACATGATTTCTCCTAACCATGTTGTCTTCCCTGTTTTATAAAAAGAACAGGTTATAAGCTCATAAAAATCCATATGAACCACTAAAACAGTCAAGATCATCTTGGGAACTCACATTAATCCAAAAACATGAATATAAACTGAATATTAAAGGATATGTGCCTCATAGTAAAACTCATGATCTTACAATCATACCCCCTTAACATAATTCATCCCTAAATTTATTTCTTATGGGTCATCTAGAATCACCTGATAATAACTCTATCCCTTAAGAATGTACGGTAGCCTCCCACTCCCATGTATCATCCTATAAAGGATCATTCTACTATTGCACCCGTATTATAAGAACTGAATGACCTTAGAGAACATTTATACTCCTATCAAAAACACTGATAGGATGATCCTAAATGGATGCATCTTCTTGTAACTAAGCCTTATTGGGATGAAAATATTGAGATGGATCTAAATGATAATAGCCTAACTGATTTACATAGGGGATATCATGCATGTCTTGTTACTATAGAGGTAACAACAATTGATAGGATACCAACCTAAATCTACCCTAAATCTAAAACGGATTGACATATTATAGAGAAAACATACCATGTATCTTAATTTATCTGTTTTCCAGCCTCGATGAGATACATAAAATGACTTTATCCACATCTTCAAACTCTAGAGGTAGTTAATGGATATTAGTATAATATTTCTATCAAGACTATGTAGTAGCCATCCAATTTATGATTAACTATACCTGCACATATGTCTCTTGTATATTATTTAGTCCATGTAAAGCTATTTCTCCTACCTCTAACAAATATAGGGGTGATCTGTATGAAATAATTTAAAAGGGATCATAAGTTTCCAATTTTATAGTCTCTTAATACTTATTATTGTTGGTATACTAAACTGGGGTTATATACCTCTCCTATTAGACTAAAAAAATGATCTGTGTGTCCAAAATGATCCCAAGAAAATGACAAGATGTTGGGAATGATCATGTCGATTATGATAGTAAACAATGATATCATCCTTTAAAACCACAAATAACTTATCTAAATATTGATGGAAAACATTATTTATCAGCACCATTAAAATAGTTCTCACATTTTTTAGACTTAATGACATAACTAGATACTCTTATAGACTATACCTACTAAAAAACGTTGGGTGATGTATGTCTACATGCTGAAAACACACCAGCTAATATCCTAATCTCAAATAAATTTTCTAGAACACATGATATCTAGATAGCTAACCAAATGACCATTTATCGATGGAAAGGGGTACTATTTCATAATAATAAACCAGTTAATTTTTTTTAATACAGATATATCATGAGGACACCATCTGAATTATTATCTAAAAATATTGGTGAACCCCATGGGGAAGTATTGGGTTGAATATACCCATTATACATTAAATAATTTAGTTGCCCCTTGAGTGCATGAAACTACATAGTAGCCTTCTTATAATGAGGCATAGATACAGGTGAAACACATAGAACTAAAATAAATTATAACAGGGCCTCTCTCTCTAGAGGTAAACCAATAAAAATTCCCAGATAACATACCTAAAATGATTAACCACTGGAAGGAAATATTCTTGACATGATCCCTAATCATCCAGATAGAAACTAGTAATATGATCTATCATCCAACCCATCCCATGATCCTCTATTCCATATCAGATTTCTTTGAAATCCCATTCACTGATTTGAATATAAAATCTTTCCTCTTGTGATGTGAGGGTCACCCTCTCTGATTGCAATTAGTATATGATCCAAAATCAACTAGCCAGTCCATCCCATGTAGGACTTAAAAACTAGTTATCTCTAAGAAAATAAATATCATATGAAGTGATACTCAACAATATCATGGGAAACTCCCTTCACTACTTAACACACTCCGATCAAATTCCCAAGAGAGTATCATATGTCTGGATGCAATCAAAATACTAGTAAATAATAACAAGGATTTTTCCCCATTAGAAAATATTTAAAACTATGTGACCCACCTATATAAAAATGATATTATATAGGTGTATAACCTACTATGATCATAATTCTAAGCATAGAAACTTTTTTTCTTGGGGTAAGCTGTACAAAATATATCTGTCCCTGCCCTAAAAAATGAACTCACTTCCTAGAGAAAACTGACTTTTATGTCTAGCTGCCACTCGTGTATGGATTCCTCATCCATGACCACCACCACCTTGGATTGAATATATAGTGCTTCTCTATCTCTCTTATTGGTGTAGTTTTGTGAAAATTTCTCCAAAACCTTGTGTGAGAGTTAAACCCCTTCCACTATCTACATGATGGAATGTCTCATGAAAACGCTGCATGTGGCTTGTCCTACTGTAAGCTCAGCACACAAAGTCTAAATCACAATGATTATTGACATGTCCCCATATACCACACTATGGAACAAATGATACCCCTACATGAATAACATCATGGTTGGAACGCATGTCACCAGATGACTCAAAATGATTCTTCCAACCACAGGAAGTCGAACCATAAGGTCGAGACACCACAATGCTCTACTCTCCACCCCCACCTTTCCTCAGGTTCTACTATTTAATATATGTATAGTTCACTATTTCAATAATAGTATTCATCTTGAACACATTGACATGATATTAAATGTCATGTAGAAGACCATCCATGATACATCTCTCCCTTGATTCATCATCAACAAGATATATCGGCCCGAAACAATGTAGCTCAGAAGAGCATATAGAATAATCCATAATTGATAGAATTCCCTGCTCTAAATGGATGAACTCACTATCCCTCACTTATATCAAACTATAAATAAAAATATTATCATCAATTGTTGTTTATAATTCATCCCAAATCATATCTCACAGCCTATCATCCTCATTCAATGTGTATCCCTAGTGATTTGCTACTCCAAAAATCATGTAAGTCATGGAATTTAGTATCCTCTTTAGAGGTGTATCCAGATGATAAAATATATACAATTTATTCCAAAGTAACAACTCAACATCTTTTGGTCTGATAACCCCTATAATATGGGTGTATGCTTCTATTGGAACACACATGTCAACTCATCCATATAAATGGCTGGTTGTAGTGATCCCTAAAAAAGTATACATTATGTGGACAAAACACACACATAACTATTCCTCCAAACCACTTTTTGGTAAAACCCTTAGTTACATACATGGAACCACATGAGGATCCACTGGTTTCCCATTCCCCACAAGCTCTGTAGAATGTTCTTCACCACCTTCTTGTCATATGATTTCAATACGTGATGGTGGCATGTCTCCAAAATTCCAAAAAAAATTCATCAAAAAAATATTGATATCATAAGATCACACCTAAATGTGTAGGATAGTTTAAAAACATCCTATAACCATGTCTTAACTCAAAATATACCTCTAAATCTAGGACTGGGTAAAAAGGAACCGTTAAAAATGTCACTAGAGACACTACTAACTACCAACTCAGAAGTCGTGTTAAGGTAATGTTATATATTTCCATGTTCAAATTTCCATTTGATTTCATATTCATTTAATATTCCACCTTTAAACTGTCTAAATATATGGTGAGTCACTTCTAGTCCATATGGGTCCATACACCTCAAATACTGAAATATGTAATTCAATTAATTCAAGCAATAACATGTTCCATTACATTCACATGTGCAAAAAACGTTGAACACGTCTTCATTTTTTATGTCAGTTCTACATAACCAACGTGAAATGCTGGAAAAATTAGTTTATCACATCCCTTATAAAATATCTAATCTGATAAATCATGACAATTGATTTATCACATCGGTTATTTTATAACTGGCGTGATAAATCGAATCTCGACAATTTATCTTGTATATTATAAAATAAATGACGTGTTAAAATGCCATTAATCCGGTATTTTATTAAATAATAGACCTTATAAAGGAATTTATGCATCAGTTATTAAATAAAAGTCATTATAAACATAAAAAAATAGTTTATCACGTTAGTTATTAAATAACTGATGTCATAAATCTCTTAAATGATTAATGACATCCCAAATATAGTCATTCTGTTTTCTTCGATTGGCAGACCTTAGACTCATCTATCACACGTGGAAAACCTAGAAATGATTCTTTGTAGTCATGACCTCCAACATCATTTTTTCAACATAATTCATTATCTTTATTATCATCAGATCTATCAGGTTGACTCACGACACTAATGTAATCCTTAGACGGCTCAGTTTAATGTTATATTTTTCACGATGCCCTAAACTTATGTTTTAAGATGTTATTTTTCTATCATTGTTATTGATGTGATGGTAAGTTTCATAGTGTTCTTTTATACCATGATAAATTCTCTTCCTGTAGAATAAACTAGGGAAGTGATATCATGCAAGTTTTCTTTTTTTGTGTGTTCTATAATTTGTGTGTGTGGGTACTTTGATGTGTGTGTGTGGGAGGGGAGTGTCCTGGGGTGCGGGTCTAGAGGGGGGGGGGGGGCTATCCACGTGGGTGGGTGTCTAGGGGTGTCCATGGTGGTGGTGTTTAGGGGGGTGAGGGGTTTTCCAAGGATGTGGGGGGTGTCCAAGGGGGTGGGGGTAGTGTCCAGGGGTGAGGGGGTTGTCTAAGGGTATGTGGGTGTTTAGGGGGTGGGGTGGGGTATAGGGGGTGAGGGGTCTTTCCAAGGGGGTTGGGGGTGTCCATGGGAGTGGGGGTGTCCAGGGGGGTGGAGGGTTGTCCAGGTTTTGTGGGCTATCCAAGGTCTGGTGGTGTGTAGGGGGTGTCCCAAGGTGTGGGGGGTGTTGTCCAGGGGGTGAGGGGGCTTTCCAAAGTGGTAATGGGTTCCCGGGGGTGGGGGTATCGAGGGGGAGTGGTGGATTTACAAGGGGGAAGGGTATCCAGGGGGTGGTGGTTGTCATGGGGGTTGGGGGCTATCCAGGGGGTTGGGGTTGTCCATGGGAGTTGGGGCTGTCGAGGTGCGGGAGTGGTGTCTAGGGGGTGTGGGGTCTGTCCAAGGGGGTTGGGGGCATCCTGGGGGTTGGGGTGTCGAGCGGGGTGTCCATAGGGGTGGGGCGTTGTCCCAGGGGTGGGGGATATCAAAGGGGGTGGGGGTGTCCAGGGGGGTCCAAGGGGGTGGGGGTGGAGTCCAGGGGGTGAGGGGGGCTTTCCAAGGGGGGTAGGGGGTGTCCAAGGGTGGGGGCTAGTGTTTAGGGCAGTGAGGGGGGATGTATAAGGGGGGTAGGGGTCTCCAGGAGTGGGGGTTGTCTGGGGAGTGTGTAAGGGGTTAGAGGGATATCCATGGGGGTGAGGGTGTCCAGGGTTGGGGGGGTGTCTGGGGGTTGGGGGAAGGGGGGCTGTCCAGGGGGTGCAGGTGTCTATGGGGGTGTCAAATGGGGTGGGATTGTCTAGGGGGTGTCCAAGGGGTGGGGGTGTCCATGGGGTTGGGGGTCCATGGGGGTGGGGGTGTCTAGGGGTGGGGGCAGTTCAAGGGGGTGGGGTGTCCAGGGTTGTCCAAGGGGGTGGCTGGTGGTGACCAGGGTTAACATAACAGACTTCATCACAATTTCTTCTGAGGAATAAAAATAAAAAATGTTATGAATCAAACATGAGATAACAAAATTCATAAAAATCTTATTTTTGGAGGCATATTTCCATGTTAAGAACCTAAATTTATTTATGAGGTGTATATAATGTACCTTTGACATGTTATATCATGATGTATGAATTATGTTGATATTTAATGTTTTGATTAATTTTATTTTTCCAGGGTCTTACGATTAACATTTTTCCAAAGTGATAAGGGGATTTCTTTTAATAATTCATCCATTATAGTTTTCCTTCCAACTATTTATATTCTGTGTTGATGTTTTTAGAATTATTTTATGAATATTTTTATATGGAAATAAAAATTCTTATGTAAATTTTATATCACTTTTTTTTACTTTCCTTCAATGTTTTGAAAAGTAATATTTTTAGGTGTTTTATACGAAACTGTTTTATAAAAAACCAAAATGAATGTTCTATTTTTACATATATGGTGATAATGAATTTTCCCCCCACCCCCTTGAACATCACCCCCCAGACACCACCCTCACCCCCTAGATAGCCCCAACCCCCTTGGACAACCCACTCACCCCCCTTGACACCCCCCACCCCTTGGACACCCCCTGGACATCCCCACCCCAATAGGCACCCCCCACTAGACAACCCCCCCCCCATCCCCCTGGGACACCCCCACCCCCCATGGACATCCCCCACCCACTGGATAGCCCCCCCCCCCAAATGGATACCCCCCCACCCTCTGAACATCCCCCACCCCTAGACCCCTACCCCTATGGATAGCCCTCATACCCCCTGGATAACCCCCACCCCCAATGCAATAGATTATTTACTATAGAATGTATTCCAATAGTTCATGGACCATTGGTATACATATATCCCAACAGTTTCCATGAATTTTTTGGAATATATTATATGCCAGAAAACATGTATTCCAACGATTCTGGAATAGTTGGTATATATATATATCCCAATAGTTTCATTGAAACCATTGGAATATATCACTTCAGGCAGTCTATACCAATGGTTTCTGTAGAACCACAGATATCGGGATATTGCAACGTCCATCATGACAACGGTGTGTAAAAATATTGGGATATTATATCCCAATGGTTTCAAGGGAAATTCCAATGGTTTCATATAGTTTGTATGGGTTTAATTTTTAGTAAATAATGTATACATATTTTAATATTCATACTTCATATTTCTTATTTACTAAAGGGTGAATTTGGTATCCAGTTTCACCAAGATGTATTATTTGTGTACCATAATAAGATAAGATCCAAGATGAATTTAAAACAGTTATATCTAACTATATTTTCATTTTAAAATCATTTTCATGCATATCTTTTTCAAATATTCATATATTTGTTTTATATTTCAAAAAAATTACCTTCAAATTATGATATTTTCATATAAATATAAAATTGGCTTATCTTAACAAGTTGTATATTTTTGATATTTTTTATAAGTAATAATGAGTTGATTTTGGATTATGTCACATCTAATGAGTAAATAATATGAAGAAGGTGTTGATGCCTTTTTGTAATTTTCTAAATGAAATGTTCCAAGAAACAACACATAGTTCATGGCCTATTTTATAGGTAATTTACAACCTCTCTCTGGACGTTTGTATGAAGCGCAAATATTTCATGTTGATTATAATGATATATAATCTGAAGCAACTAGAAATGATATTACATAACTTAGTTTAGTTGTCCATTTTTTACATTTCTATAGTAATATTTGAATTTTTATATTTGTGAACAACTGTTTTTTTATTTGGATAATGATAGATCAATCAGTTGATCAACCAACTGATTCTAGAGATGAGCATCATGATCATACCTCTGGGGAGGAACATTAATATTCTCCTCATGATGTTCCTCAATCTTCCTCATGTTCTCTTATAACGAAAAAGAAGAGGTCAAGAGTTGGTAAACGAGGATGCAAACGTTTACCAAAATTATCAATTTCCCATTGCCATGACCAGAGGATACTCATTGAGGTTGTGATTATGATATTCCTGGAGGTCTAAATCCAAAAGATTTTATGAGTTTTGTATCAACTCAGGGTAAAAGAAAAGTAATAATTTTTTATGAATATTGGAGAAGTGTGGACAATGTTATAATATCTCAATTGTGGGAGATGATTTTGCTACGAACGTTTTTCTATTTTTTGACAAATCATTAAATTTTTCTAGTATAATATGTTTACCTATTTTTTATTAGATGAAATTTTATATTCTTGATACTAGAGGAGTTAGGAGGATATTTTTATCGAAGGATTCAAAGAGATGGAGGGATTTAAAATCAACCCTCACATCTGATTTCATTTTTTGTAATATGAGTCATGAAAATCCATGTCAAATATATATATATATATATATCCTTTTATAGATGAAGACACATGGATACAATTTGTTAAAAGTAGTAGAAAATATTCATTTTTGGTAAGGGAAATGTAAACCTTTATGTTCTTTCTTATAAAAATAATCTTATTAATGTTTTTCTATTGATTTATTATTCTTAATTTATAGAAAACAAGGAACTCTCATTAGGATATCCACACTAAATATGTATACCCTCATAGTTTATCTCAGAGAGGTTATACATTATTGGAAGAACAAAAGATGGGGGAAAATTTTCAAAAACTGAGAGCTGATTATTGAAGCTCTAGAGAGGTTGTCCCTGCATCCACTCCATCTATACTTGAAAAATGGAGGGGAGCTCTAATGGAAAAAGGGGAAATATCTTTTGGAATAATCGAGAATCATAGCTGAGAGGATCGTAAGATATTCATTTTATTTATTTAAATTAATTATACTTTTTATATAATTTGAATCATTATAGAAATGTTAAACTAATTAATACAGGAGTCTCTTAAGGAGAAGGGCTCACATGGGGTATTTACAACCACTATGAGGAAATATATTTTATCGGCAAAATTGTGAAAGCCCAAACACCCTGTTCAAATATGAAGATATCCAATGGGTGTATCGGTTAGAAAAGTTTATCCCCATTCTTAAACTTCTTCCATTGAGGGTGTTTATAAAAAATTAGAATCCTTGGATGCGGAAGTTCATAATATTAATGCAACAATAGAGGAAAAGATTATAGCATCAGTAAAGTTAATGTTTGCAGACATAGAAATATAATTTTAAACTACAGCTCCCACTCCTCCACCTCCCCCTGAAGACCCCATTATTTATCATACACCTCTTCCAGTAGCTCCCACTCCCCCACCTCAGCCTACGGACCCTATTTTTTATCCTACTCCTCTTCCACACCATTCAACTTTCTTTGAGTTGTATGTTGATGACAATCACCATCATATAGTTTCATATCGGATGGTATATTGTGTTGGAGATATAGTTCATCATCAACAGAAAGAGATAGAGTATCATAGAGTTACTGTATAGAAAATTATAGATATATCATCTCGAGTACCATTACCTATAGATGAGGTGATGACAATTGGGAATAGTATCAACCACTTTTTAGTTTGGTCATCCATACTTTTGTGACTCATTACCATAGAGGTATGTATGTTATATATTTTATTTTATTATTTATTAATGTTTTTTTAATTAAAAATATAATATATTTTTCTATTTATTTTTATAGGAATACTTCAAAGTTAAATAAATAATTTGTAGACAACAACAAAGGAAAATGGTTGTGACATCAAATACAGATTCTTATTGTCTTGACATATTTTCAGGATATTCAAATTTGTTGGTGGATCATTATGAATTTCCAATGGTATGTCATGTTTTGGACATGAAATAAATGTGGGGACTGGGAAAATAATATCATGGATCTTGTTACTGGATTTCATTTCGGTATCAACGCGGTGTATATTATTTACATGTATGTCTTAACAACATTCCCTACATTATATTTATTAAAAATTTATAATTTTGTATATTTTGTACTAGGTATATTTATAACATGTGTGAGAAGAATAAGTGGATAGATGTATATGGATTCAGGGACCTGCATTTGATTTTCCCTGAAGCATATACAACAGATGAGGAACAAATAATACTTTATATAACTGTATGATTTGAATCGAATATAATCACCCAGTGCTGTATGATTCCATTTTGTGAGAGGTATGAATCATATATCTAAGAAAGTTTTCATTATCTTTTAACATAAAAAACAATAATCCTAAATTTTTATTTATATTGGTGATCATTATATATTTGGTTTTTTTCCAAGGGATAAAACACTTTATTGAATATTCTCTATCCATGGAGATATGCGGGGATGTTTTTAGAATATTTTTGGAAAATTATGTTTAAATTTATTAATAATTTTTTATATTAAAATTAATTTTAAATTTATCTCCTTCGTATTATTTTATAATAGGGTATGGGTCTATATTCGAAAAAAACACAAAGAAAAAGAGTGACAAGATCAAATATGTAAATTTAATGGTAAAAATATATTTATAATTTTTACTTTTCGATGTATTACCTAAATATGATATTTTTAATTGAAACTCATTTAAATATAATTTTCATGAACAAAAAGGATCAATCGAATGTAGATATTATATGTTAAGATATATGTATGAAATAATTACAACTGGAAGACTAGTAAAGTTTGACTTGTTAATATTTCCATATCAACATTTCTAAAACATTTCATTTGATTTATTAAATAAACATGTTAAGTACAATCCATTTAATTTTTATATACATGATGACCCTCAACCCTATTGTACTCAAGAGGTTAAATACTTACAAGTGGAATGGTATTATTAATTTATAAGTTTGATTTGAGTTTAGTCTATTTTTAGTGTAAAATGTAATTTTTTAATATTGAAATTATAATTGTGTATTTGTTAGTTGTTTTGGTTGGATTTCGGTTTTTTAGTTTACCTAGTAAGTTCGGAATGTTTTATATGTGAATGTTTAATTTTTCTCTCGTTTGCCTTTTTTTATCAATTTCTAATGTTTTTCTGGTATGGATTATGGTTTGGTTTTGGCCTGGTTTTGGTCTGGTTTATTCTTGTTTCATACATTGGAAGAGCATAGTTGTGGTATCATGGGGGTGGGGGTCTACAAGGGGATGTCCATGCGGTAGGGGCTTCTAGGGGGTGGTGGTGTCCAGGGGGTGGGGGTATCCATTTCGGTGGGGGTAGTGTCTAGGGGGTATAATGGTGTCCAAGGGTGTAGGGGTGGGAGTGTGTCTTGGGGGTGGGGGTGGTCTATTCTATGGGGCAGTGTGGTGAATAGGGGATGGTGGTCTGTCTAGGGGTGGGAGGGAGGTCCATGGGTGGGAGGGTGACCAGGAGGTGGGGGTGTCTAGGGGGTGGGCAGGTGTCCAGGGGGGTGGGAAGATTTCCAGGGGTGGAGGGCATGTCCAAGGGGTGGGGGATGTCTAGGGGTGGGAGGGTGTCCAGGGGGTGGGGGTGTCCAGGGGGTGGGATGGTGTCAAGGGGGTGGTGGTTTTTAGTGGGGTGGGGTAGTGTCTAGGGGGGTTTGGGTGTCCAAGGGGGTTAGAGGGAGGTTTAGGGGGTGGGGGCTGTCTAGGGGGTGGAGGGTGTCCATGTGGGGGTATCCAGGGGTGTGGGAGGGTGTCCAGGGGGCGGGGGCTCTCTAGGGGGGACATCCAGGGGTGGGGGTGCCCAGGTGGTGGGGGTGTCCAGGGGGGTGGGAGAGTGTCCATGGGGGTGGGGGCCTATCCAGGGGGTCAGGGTGTCTAAGGGGAATGGTGTCTAGGGGTGGAAATGTACAGGGGTGGGGGGGTTGTCTAGTGGGGTCGGTCATTCCAGGGGGATGGGAGTGATGAACAGGTGTGGGGGATATCCAGGGGTGTGTGATTGTGATGAGGGTGGTGGGGGTGTCTAGGTGGTGGGAGGGAGTACAGGGGGTGACCAATGGTAGGGGTTGTCCAGAGGGTGTTAGGGTGTCTAGGGGTGGGGGCTATCCAGGGGGTGGGGGCTGTCCATGGGGTGGGGTGTACAGGGGGTGGGGGTTGTCCATGGGGGTGGACGACTTTCCAGGGGGTGGGGGCTGTCGAGGGGGGGGGGGGGGGGTCGTGGTGTCTTGTGGGTGGGAGGTTGTCCAAGGGGGTGGGGGCCTGTCTAGGTTGGTGCAAGGGTTTCAAGGGGGGTTGGGGTGTCTAGGGGGGCTGTCGAGGGGGTGGGGGTCTCTCCAGGTAGTGGGGGCTTTCCAGAGGTTGTGGGGTATCGAGGGTGTGGGCGGGTGTCTGGAGGGATTTCCAGATGTGTGGGGTGTCAGGTGGGTGTGAGGGTGTCTAGGTGGTGGGGTCTGTCCAGGGGGTGGGGGTTGTCTAGGGGTGGTGCTATCCAGGGGTTGGGGGTGTCTAGGTGGTAGGGTTTGTCCAAGGGGTTTTAGGTTTTATTTAGTTGACATTTTATTTTTTGAATATTATGTATTGGAATGATTAATTTTTCATTGGTTCTTCTTGTTTTGGTCTAGTTCTGATGTTTTTCTGGTATGTAATCTTGTCTGGTTTTGGTCTGGTTTTGGTTAGTTTTCTGCTTTTCGGGTCTTATTTTTCATATCATAGTAATTTTTGAAGGGTTTTATTAAATAAATTTATATTTTAAATCGGTTATAAAATAACCGATGTAATAAATGCATGAGATTTTTTTAAATCATTTAAATAGTAATTGGCATGAATACCGCATCATAGACAGGTTTTTGCATCAGTGATTTTATAACTGACGTCATTAATACATGGGAATGGGTTTTCACATTAGTTATTTAATAACTAAAAAAATATATATGATTTCATGTCGGTTAAACAATAACAGATTTAAAAAAATCTTAACAGACTTGTTTATCACGATTCTTACTAAAATAACCGTTGTCATATACTTATTTTTCATGTTGGTTTTTTAGTAATCGTTGCAAAAAAATGATTCATAGGCCTAGTTTATTACGTTTTTTATGTAATAAACAACGTAATAAATGATATACCACATCGATTATTTTAAAACCGACCGAATAAATCACAACTTCGAAGTTTTTTCCACATCGATTATATAGTTACTGATGTGAAAAACAGTTAGGATTGATGTTTTTTTTCAACATTGTTAAAATAACTGACAAAAAAAATATTTATAACATCTCCATTAATAACTTTGGAAAAAAAACTGACGTAAAAAAACCAACGTAAAAATGTTTGATGCACTAGTGATTCATCCAATGGTCTATGACTCAATGTGCCAAAATTGGATTCTTAGGATGACTCGGAAATCTAAGATAGGAAAGAACTTCATAGAATATGAAAGGATCTCAACATACCTACCATATTTCTCAATTCCTAACACAAAAAAATTATCACTTAGTAGATATATCACCCAATCACATTTCACTACCATGAAAAAAAGTAATAAACCATATCTAGAATGTCATAACACATGAAAAGTGAGTCTTATAAATTTCCTATAATTATTCATGATAGGGAATTCAATAATCACATCAGTTTTCAACAAAATATAACCCTTAATAACATTAATTATAACATCACAATTCATTTGAGTCACCCAATAGTGTGGTCAAATAATCTATTAAAATCAATATCTAGAGAATTGAAATTTCCATTTGAGGAAATTTATATTATCTTTATACATGTGTTAGCTACTTGAGGAACATCTCATTACCCAGTTTTATTTCTTCCTAATCTCAGTTAAATTATTGATAAATAGTAATCCAGCAAAGAAAACTCCTCTAATACCACTTTTCAGCATTCCGAACTGGATAGCACAAAATGGTTCCCCGAGTTGGTGGGACACATGGCCTTAAGAACATATCCCTGAATGCCATAGGATTTTTACTTTTAGTGATGTCCTAGGGTGTTTTTTGTGTGGATACTATTCCCACATGTCATAGCGTAACACAACATAATATTAATAATATTCTATAGAGAATTTAGTATGAATATCCTATAGTAGGAAAACCTCCAAGATGTGAATATATAAACAATACCAAAATTAAAATCATATAGAATGACACATCATTTATTGGGTCTAAAAATCTAAAAAACAGGTTTACATACAACTAGTAGAATTTATATTTCAAAATAAGAAAAACCAAAAATGTAATATACACACTAGAATCATGAGGCTCAAATTAGTCTTGTTCTCCCCTTCTACTAATCATAGTACAATTTCAAGAATTTTACAATGTCTTATTGAACCTATCTCTACCCACATCCATATAGTCTATTTGGGTACCCAATGTCCACCCGAATAATGTGTGAGATACCGTGTCTATAGGTCACTACCCAAAGTGTATATTAAAAGTCATTTGTGTGAAATATAAGCTAAAGAAGAGTGCATAATATAACAGATATGACATAACTGAATGTAAAGTGACCCAGGTAAAAGAAAAGAGACAAGTGATATTGTACAACCATACAAGGATCCCTATAAAACAAGGATTAAGTTCCTATAACAAAGAATATATTAGAAAAAAAGAATTAATTACCATGTCTATTTCATATAAACAATATATATTATTTTCTACATTCTTTCCCTATAACCTGAAGTGTCATATCAACCACGATCAAGTCATATAATCATGAAAATCAATTTAAACATGGCCAATCTAGATAATCAAATGTTCCAAACCCCAAAACTCTGGATCCAAGGTATAGTGAACCAAGTAATCCTCCTAGAGTCCAAGGATCATCTCGATGGTAACTCAGTTAGACTTGGAATGGGGTCCACAGATCATGTCAATAGGCCATGACTACCGAGAATCCGATCATGTCATGTTCAAGGGGTTGCAATTCCCAAGAAAGACAATGGAATCAAGAACCAAAAATCTATCTCATCCAATACATCCACAAATACTATGAATATACAAGTAGTAATATCTAAGGCATCAAATGGAGTTGTGAACCATGATATAACCACTAATTCATCCTCTTCTATATAAATTAGTCACATATTTCATCAATTCAGAATTCATAAAATTTTTTAATCTTTGGTTTTACCCACACATATTACAATTATATATAAACCATTTGAACAAAATCATCAACTTGAAAAGGGGTAAATATCCATGTCATAAAAATAAATCCAATTTAATTAATTTATAACTAGGTTTCTTATAAATTAGAAATATGAAAAACACACAACATGGGTTGTTACAAAATAGGAATCTCAATGAAATACCCCATGGGTGGCCTTGGTTGGGGAAAAAACCTCCAAAAAGTATCATTAAACTAGTGGTAGTATCTATCAGGTTCCCATTAATATTATTCAAGAATTAAATTCATTTGAGGGGAGAAGCTGAAAATTATGGTGTACCAAACAATGGAAACATACTCTCTTAAGAATCAAACCACATGGTAAATTTATAGACCACCTATTATAGGTATTTAGGAGAGTTTTTGTCCAGTATCAGCTTTTGATTTTTTCTACATCATTAGAAAAATGAAGAACGGTACATGATCCTAAAAATGGGCATATTATCCTATAGAAAAATAATGATGTCGATACCAAAATTACCAAATACTAGCTTAATGGAAATTTAGTCCTTATCAGAATCATCCAATGAAATGAATGCCTTTCGATACTGATCTCAAATGGATGAATGGTGGAAAATCCTATGAATTGGCTTCAAAATGGATCTCTGACGGGTGTGCTTTTACTAATGGAATAGAATGAAAATTTTATTTGTGTTTTAATCCATTTTATGAGAACATTGGTCATTTTTCCTCAAAATTATAGGCCTCATGGTTTGGTCACATGTCTACCTAAACCATGTGACAATTGTGTGCCCTCCAATTCCTTAAGAGGGCACCTCATAGGGTTAGTGCCCATGGATTTCCTTAACATGCACAAACCATGCCTGAAAACACTTTGCAAGGCTTGCATCATTTCTCAAGGGAATGAACCTCCATCAAGATGGTTGTATTAAGTCATGTTAGCTACTAATTCTAACTATCGAGGCCTTATATAATTAGACAAACCATGCGTCCTACCCCACACGGTTTCCTCTAACCATGTGACCTAGCCTATTTTCCCAATAGGCTAGGTTTTGGGCTCCCAAAAATCAATGGACACCCCGGAAACACCCATGATCACTTTGTTCACTTACATTAAGCCATAAAAATTATTTTTATGAATATTTAAATGATATTTACCGTTTAGAAAAACATGGGATCTACATTTATCTTTACTATGCATCTGATCACACCCTTTCTTATATTTCATTCCCTAAGTTATGAAGAATGGTTTTATGAATGGTATGTTTAAGTAGAGTAATATGTTGGAATATGTTTGTGGGTTATGTTAAATATATATCAAGAAGTGATAATATTGTGTATCTAGTCTCAAAAAACATAATATAGTGATAGTCACTAGTTGCGTATTGTTAAAAATATTGAATATTCACATATTATAATGTTGTATTTATGCATTAAAATACTAGGTCTCAATAGTCAATGGAACTCAATATTTAGTTTCATGATGAATCATTTTGATGTCAACTAAGATTTCAAAATCCCATAATTTTGAGAAATATTTTCTCTCAAGTGAATTTGATTATACAGATATATTTCACTACACATAACATTGAGTTTTGATTATGTTATAGAAAAAAGTGAGTTTAAAAAAATTGTGAAATATAATTAAAATATTATTACCTGATAGATATAACCTATAAATTAAAATGGTATGTATTAATATGATTAAATATATTAGGAAATTACATTGTTTCCACACATATATAAAATGAATAATTTTTTTCCATTTAATTGACAATGAAAATAAAAAAAAAATTTCTGAAAAAATTATTTTTTTGAAAACAAAGGCATGTTACCTTAATAAATTATAAAAAAAATTGTCGATTTCATGTAATTATATATATATATATATATATATATATATATTATGAAATAAATTTTTATTATTTATTTTTTATCTTTTCCAGATGATATAAAATAATAAATTCAATTTTACACTTAAAACTATAATTTTATAAAACATTTCTTTGATTCCTTTTTAAACAGTTATTTTATGAAAAATAAATTTTCACATGTTTTAAAAATTTATATGAAAAAAAATATATTTTTTAAAATAATAAGGTAAAATTTATTTTATGGTGAATTGTTTATTTTTTTTGAATAGAAAATTTTTTATCAAATAGTAAACAATACTAAATTCTACTTGTAAACTGCATTTTCATTAAAATTATTTATAAAGATAACTTATAATAAAAATTGGATTAAAATTATAATTAGTTCAATTATATTTATATTAATCCAATTTATGTAATTTTAATATTTTTCATTATAAATTTTTATATAAAACATTATTAAAGGTTGAACAATTTCTCTCTAAAAACCCACTTTCTCATCGCATCAACATGATTAATTTTAAATTAAATTTTCAAATATATATTAATAGAATTTGAAATAATTTATTCCATATTTTTAATAATAATAATTTATATCATATAATATATTAAAATTAGTTCTATACCATAAAAATTTGTAAAATAATTAAAAATTATTTACGACGGTTATAGTTAAAAAGGTTTTATAAGGGGTTTAACTAAAAATATATATCTTAAAATGACTGATAACCTTGTCTAAAATATTTTTTATGTACATATCATCACAATAAAATGTATAATTAAAGATAATACACTATTTTGGGGAAATGTTTAGAATTAAAATGTTGTTATAACATTTTTTCATGCAATTACATTTTTCCACCAACCTCACTTATAAAAAGACACCCCTTATCCTCTATTATTCATGCCTTCGAACCCTTTTTTAGCCAACACCGGATCAAATACATTCCCAAATTCCCTAATCCCATCCTATAGTACTTTTATTTGGTATAAATCCAACCTCATAATGAATTTGGTACAAACCTATGGAGGATTCCGGAAGAAGAGGTAATGTTCTTCTGCCAGAGTTTTTATTTTATTTCTTACTCTACATCCATAAATTCTAATTAAAAATGATTATAAAATAAAATTAGTATCTAAAATATAAATATATATTTTTTCATAGTAATGACATAAAATTATCAACACTTTTTTCAAATGGTTTATAAAATCATCATTTTTGTGTACACTACCGCCTCACGAACCAATTTCATTCATTTTTTCCTTTACCACATCTCATAGTTGTGTATGATGATGGATATAATGTTTATATATGATATTTATAACATAATTATAACTGTAGAGTTTTGGTTTAATGTATTCCTTTTTTTACATTTCATTTTCTTTTGATTTTATAATGTCACTCGTGTGTATGGAAGACTTTAGCCTCATGAAGCGATGTCATTTTTTCAGTAACGCTTTATATAAAAGATAATAAGGGTAAATGTAATGAATCTATGTGATATAAATGATATGATTATATTATTAATTATGTATTTATCACAATGAAAAAATAATATGACACCTTTTCACACACTAAGTGATGATAATGTAGTTCATGTATGTATAGAAAACAAAATTAACATAACCGTGAAAATAAATTTTAATCACTATGCCATATGTATTATATATATAAATACATTTAAATAAATGATATTTTTTTATTATATTATCATTTTTTTAATATAAAATTTCACTTACCTCCTATCCATAACAATCATTGGAAATTGGAAATGTTAGTCATGCGTATGTATGGACTACTATCTCTTTGATCATAACATACATCATTTATCAAAATCATCTATAATTACTGGTATTAAAAGTCTAATTTATGTAACCATATGATAATTATTTCATAATTATAATTATTTTTTGTTGGCTATATACTGATACAGAATGTATTTTACATATATTAACCTTAATATTATATGTATTTACATATCCATTTTTGGATCTCTCATTCATAGGGGTTACAATTTCAAAGATACCAAAGCAGTACGCAATTTTAGTCTCAATTTTAATTCATTGAGAAATATGTTTTTTTAGAAGTGTATTTCATGTAAATATTTCAGAGTTTTTTATGTATTTATTTAGGTAATTAAATGACTAATCTATCCAATTTTGGAGAAAATTTACCTTATTATGTTTTATGGTAGGAAACAATGAATATTTGAAAAAGGATTGAAAAGAGGTTGAAATTAGAGAAAAAAACATTTCATTGTGAGATTTTCTCTCACGATGACCTTTAATTTTTCAATATTGAGTAATATGTAATATTGGACAACTAATTATTAAACATAGTGAAATTTGATTACATGTCATGACTTTATATATTTAATAAGATCTACTTGGACAATCCTTGATGAGGATCAATCCTAATTACACATCTTAAAAGGAGTCAAACATTTAAATCTAGGTATGAGATTTAGACAATAATCATGCACATTAAAAAATGTGGAAGAAAACCTGGATAAGGATTACATGATGTATAATGACATTACACATCATGATGGTGTCAGGAAATAGAACAAAAAAATGACATTGAAAAAATCTATAACGTGGGTGAGGTTGTGACTAAACCCCCAATTAATATCATCCCCATTCACACCACATAGGGAAATTACTAGATGGAGGATCACCAATAGACACTCATTGGATAAAGTCTCACTTATTTCTTTGTCACATTCTATATTAATTTTTTATTTATTTTCTACACCCACTCATGGTTAGCATGATATAAGTATTTCACTATTCTAGGGAATACATGATGAATGCATGTTTATTGTATGATTTATTTTATATTTCATTTCAATTGATGATTCGATTTTATATTTATTCTTCATTTATATATCTTTCCAAATTTCTTCTAATTTGACCATTGTGTGTGGGGTTAGGGATTAGATATATTTTCTTCCTTTCTTTGAGCATGACCAAATTCTACGATGATTGAATACATTTTCATAATGTCAGATCTATGGTTTATAATTCCACCATGACTATTGGGTTTGATCTTGATAAATGATTGAATTAGGTTTCTGATTACTTATTATTTTTTATCCAAAGTACCTGACCATGTGATAAGGAGAACTTATGATAGAGAGATATTTACTTGATAGTTGTACTTGATAGGACCCGATTCTAAGGATAGTATTATTCTTCATTAATTATTTTATACCTTTTAATCCAATGAAAATTAATTCATTACTATATAGAACCCATTTTATATTTTTTCCTCCAACTTCTTCCAAAAATAAAAATCACGCTACCTAATATTTTATTTTTTCAAATCAGAATTACATTAATATTATTTTTCTCTATTTTTATTTTTTATAACCATATCTTTGTGGGTTCGACCTAGGACATGAAATTATTATATTACTCTCTAGTTTAGAGCATTTTTTGTTCCTTGTTTTTAAATTTCTTAAATTTGGTAACCCTACGATAATTGATGATGCCTACAGGGCTATCAATATATTAGGTGCCTATATTTTATTATAAGGTGAATATAAAACACCATTGACATGTAAGATAATGAATTTTTTTATTATCATCACATTTTATGTTTCATTTTATTTTATTCCATAACAGTGGTTAAAATTCAATGTTACCAATTTGGTAAGGATGTTATATTACAATCTCATAGTTTATCAATATTTCTATTGATTTTGATTTTAATGAAGAAATATTATGATCTATCTCTCTAGAAACATATGATTTTTATTCTCCTCTAATTATTCCCTAAGAATACATTTTTCCCTTCATTTTTCTCTCTCTAAATACTCAAGAGTTAAAAATAACGATTTTAATATATAACTTATTTATTTCACTCTTACTTAAAAAATATATTACATCCAAATCCATGTTTTCTATAAATTTGGTCAAATATGTTTTTACCAGTATTAAAATTATTTATTAAAGAAATTTTTACCCATGTTTGAATTTAGAAATATTGTATGAAAGAATCATCATATAATTTTACAAAAAATTCCCTATTTATATTTTACTAAAAATGTTAAAGGAATATTTGTTTTACCTTCTACAACATGGAAGTAATTTCTCATCATACTGAACATTATTTTCATTGATAACTCCTTTATATGTTTTAAAGTAAATATTAAAATAAATTACTAATCAAAAAAATTTATTATATAAAAATATTATTTTCAAAGAGGAATGTATATTTTCCTTACAAAATTATTGAAATTATTTTTTAAACATCATTTATAATTATTCACAGTTATTTTCAATGAAATTTTTTTGCAAAATATTTTATGAATATTTAGTTTTAAATATTTATTTTAAAACAAAATTTATCTTCCACAAGAAATTTTCCATTTAATTTTTCTTTGAAAATCATTTTCTATCAAAGATGACATTCTCTGGTTAACATTTTCATTGTTGGAGATGTGGACCAAGGATACCATTTTTATTATTTAATTTTAAAGATTATGATTAAAATATGTATATAAACCCCGTTTCATTTCAATGGGTTATAACATGATTAAATTATTATGAATCTCACTTCATTTACATGGGTAATTCTATGATGAAATGGTGAAAGGATTACTAATCCTGTCTTTTCTCCATGGGATATGATATTGTGAATTTTTTTAAAACCTTCTCATTTCATTGGTTTAGATGTGATTAATGTTTTATGATATAGTGGCATAAATGTGTATTATTTTCATTATATGACAGGTGGGACCTATATCACCCTCCAATAAAATGGATAAATATTTATATATCATTAAAATGACAAGACTAGAATGGGGAGTGAACCTAGTTCTGTATGAGGCATTTTCCATTATGTTTTTATTTGGAGTGAATTTAATATACTATGATAGACTTGGTAGTGATCCTTAAATAATATTCCATTGACTATATACTCTTATGTTTGTGACACAATTACATGTCTTATGAAAATGGTATTCTATCATTGATCATGTTCTTCAATTTCCTTATGATTTATATATTATTAACTACCAATTGTTATTCTATGACTGAATATGTTTTTCATTGATATGAAGGGTATGGTATTCATATATTATTATCAATTTCTTATAACCTTATTCTCATATTAATATTACATATCTCCATTGATTACACTTACTTAGAATCTGAGCTCACCCTTTCATAGGATTATTTTCTATTGATTATGATTAAAGGATATAAGGTGTGTATGTGAAGAATAATAAAGAAGAATATATTAATGGGAGATTTTGAATATCTCAATATATTAGAATATTGTGTACCAAGTCTCCAATTTCAATAATTATTATGGTCCTTAGGTATATGTTTCTGTAATGTATTGAATATTCATTTAAAAGTTGAAATATTCATATATGAAAAGAATGTGTCTCAATTGTTGGTATCAGAGGAAACATTTAATTAACCTTTAGAAACATGGAAGAGAAAACATAAGAAAATTACCTAGGGTTATTTCTATATATGTTTTTGGGGATAAATATAAGGATAATTCTAAGGATTATTCAATGTATAGGAAAATGTCCCTGAGTTTTGGTAAAGGATTGGGAATGTGGCTTCTATGAAATTAAATTATTTTATACATAATTCAAGTTGATGTAGATTTGGAATAGAATTTCATAGTCATAATAACATAAATAGGTTTCATTGATCTCGACTTGATCATCACTCTATTCATGATAACGACCCTTGATACACACTTGGTTTGACATTATTTGGGGGTATGCTTTAAAAATTCAGAAAATAATTATGAATCATCTTGATGGATTCAAATAGATGTTGAATGTTAATGAAAAAGGATAAAACAAATATTTCATGGATTAGAAAGGAGTTTTCATTATTTAGACATTATATAAGTTCTTTTTTAATGATTTGGTTTTACATTATGATTATCATTAATCACACTATGATTTTTTTAGTCTATGATGGGAACCTGAAGGAACTGATTTAACATTGAATGTGATGGATAGTTTTTTGTGAGAATCTAAATAGTATGATGATTGTAGTTATGGATAGTGTGATTATTCCAAATCCGTTATCATGGAACATGATTAATTACATACACCTTAACCCACTCTAAGAATCACCATAAAAGTGGAAAATAGTGTTTGCTGAGAGTTTTGGAAGTGGAGACCATAGAGGAAAAAATATACAATTTTCTATATTTCAATAATTTATAAAAAACACAGAAGGGAATTCCCCAGATGGATGAAAATATATTTTGGTTTAGGAAAATAAGGACACAAGGCAAGTTACTGTAAAGGAAACATGAAAATATTCGTTAAATCAATGGATGAATATAATGGTCATCTTAAGGTATAATTTACTGTTAAATGTTTTTAATGTGGAAAGTATGTAAATAATGAAAATATTTGTTCTAAGGGGAAAATTCATGAAGAGAATAAAAATGGTTTTATGTTAAATAGTTCTATAATTCATTATTTATAGAAAAAAATGACATATCAAATGACCGAAGTGTTAACAAATAATATTATAACACCATGAAAATTTTTTTGAGAGGGATGTGGGATGATTGAAGAGGATATGTATTGAAGTTTAAGAATTATGTTATATTACTCATGAAATTTATATGTATTGATTAGTATAATTTTTCATTAAAGATATTCAAGAATATATTGAATAGTATTAAGGACCTAGAAATATTATTTAATTGAAAGGTAATATTTTATGCAAAATACATGACTAAGGGAATATGACCACTAATATGTTTCTAAAGATGATAATTTTTTTTTCATTTTGGATAAAGAGATTATGTTTATGGATAACATAAATTGCAAATTATTGATTATCTCCTAAGTGATAAATGATTTATTGACAATGTGGATTATGTTATCATTGATGGAGCTTAAAAAATTATTATATATATGGAATATATTCAATAATGTAAGTTTATATTCAAGTTATGAGGAATGATGCATGTTGTCATTGGGATTTATGGTAATTATAGTTATTACCAAGCTTCAAGACAATATATAACAAAGATAATAATATATTTGGCATGTGATCATTAATATCTTCTTAATGATATTTGCAGGGTTAATGTTCATATGTGTTTGGGAAATGTAGTAAACTTATTTCTAATTTGAATTTTGGAAGGTTTATAAGGATAATAATTTATATAATGGTTTATTTTGAACATATGATGTGGTTTTAGATAATAATTTATTAATTCGCAATAATAATATTTATCCGTATTGGATAACCAGTGTTAACCTTTTTTAACTAGAGATATATGGAATGAATTTTCATTATTTTATGGATTTTATCTAGGGATTTATACATAAAAACAACCACTTAGAGTAAGTGATTTAGTGGAAATTTTTCAATGCACATCCTAATGCTGAAATTGTGCCTATGAAATAAAAATATATAATGTAAGCAGATTTTCATTTTTTCTAACTCAATATGGTAATAGAAATCAAAAACATTAAAGATGTGATATTGAATTAAAAAAATTCATGATTTCATAATTTTTTAGGTTATCAACAACCTTTTTCATGCCTCTTTGGTTTATGGATTTGTGACCATTAATTCTCTTTGGATCACCTATTTTCTTGTGATTAATGATCTTTCTCACTATATAATTATTTATTCTTCTCTTACATGTCCCTACCTTCACTTTACACCTTTTTTAATATATTTGAAAACCATGTATGTGTTATTCTAGATGACTTTCACACACCCCATTCCCTTTTTCATGAGGGTGTTTTATTAACAATTTCTTTACTGTGGGTTTTTATATAACAATATTCAAATTTTAATACATTGATGACCAAGACAAATTTAGAGGGAAATTTCATTTTAAGGGGGTTTATCATGTGACACAATGATGTTTTTTGAAAAAGAACCAATTAAAATGAGTTTAACATTTATGATATTTTTCATTATACATAACACTGAGTATAGATTGTGTTACCTGAAACACTGAGTTTTAATGAAACATGACATATTATTAAAATATTACTCGATAATAGAATTCAAAAAGCCACTAATATAGAGGGTGTGAAAAGAGTGAACTAATTAATGAAAAAGATATATTTTAAACTTGTATATAAAATGAATTCTATTGTGACAACTTAATTAAAAATAAAAATAAATAAATATTATTATGAAAAACTATTTTTATATAAACAAATATGTTATACCTTTATAAATTTAAAATAAATGTGAAGAATTTTTATCTGAAAAATTTATAATATTTATTTTTAAAAAATATATTTAATTTTTTAGATCCTCATAACCCAATTTTATTACGTTTAATTACATATAAGTTTATAAAATGATCAATTATTTGATAAATATTGAAAAAAACTGAATTTTAATTGAAAAATACTTTTATTTAAAATTATTTATAAAGATAAATTATATTTTATATTGGTTTTAAAGTAAAATTATTTAACTTATATATTTATTAATTCAATTTAGGTCATTTTAATCTTTTAATATTGATTTTTTATATTAAAACATTATAAACATTTTATCATTTTATCATTTAAAACTAGAATTCTCAATGCGTCTACAAGATTAATTTTAAAATAAAAATTTTCACCTACGTTGATTCAATTACAAAAAATTGATTAAATATTTTGAATCATAATAATTTATATTATCTAATATTTACATCTTTATTTACCATATTAAAGAGTAAAAACTGTAAAAATTATTTACTGTGGTTACGGTAAAAATGGGTTTACCATGGGTTAATATATAAATATAAAGTTTAAAATGACCTAATAACTTGTCTAAAATATATTTTATGTAAATATTTAGTCTCTAAAATTTATAATTCAAGATGGTAATTCATTTTAGTATATTTCAATAAGAACAAAATGTGGTAACACCTTTTTCTTTTCCAAAACATTCGATCGTGTCATTCACTTGTCTTATAAAAGGCTACCCCTCTCCTCTCTTTTTCACACATTAAATTAATTTTCTTCCGAAAATACATTCCCAAATAAATTTTAAAATTTATTAACTTAATACTATAAGCCTTATTTTGGGTATCAATCTAACCTTGTAATGATTTGGGTGTATACCCAAGGAGGATACACAGAGAAGTGGTAACATTCTACAACAAGTATTTTTATTTTATTACTTAACAAACATCCTTCAACCCTAATCAAAACAAGATTATATAAAAATACCAACATATTTAACATAATGATATTTTCTATGTTTATTAAATTAAATATAAACAACTCCACTGTCATTTAACAGGTTATGAAATCATACTTCATGTGTCTGAAGGTCTACTACCTCATGAATCGGTGTCATTCGTTTTTTTCCATTAAGACATCGAACTGTTAGGTTTGATGAGAAATATAAAAATATATATATATTTATAAAATAATTATTATTATATATTAATTATATCATATATTAATTTTTTTTTAATTTCTATTTCCTAAGTGATGCAATAACATCGCTTGTGCATACGGCGGACTACCACCTCGCCAAGCGACGCGATTCACTTTTCACTAACACTTTGCATGGAATATAATAAGGATAAATTTAATGAATATATGTGATATAAATTAAAGTATATATATATTAATTAAATATTTATCATTATGAAAAGGTATTATGTCATTTTATTTCTTACCTTTTCTCTCACTAAATGATGATAAATTCATTTTTGTATGTGTGGATTACCACCTTCCCATAGAGATGTGACTGTCTTTTCATCACCATACCAAGTGGATGATATGAATTAGTATATTTAAATAAATAATAATTAATGTATTATATTATCATAATTTTATAAAGATAATATATTACTTACCTCTATTCCATAATTATCGTTGAAAAATGGAAATGTTACCCATACATACATAAAACCTACCATTTCCATGATTGTAACATATTTATTTATCCAAAACAAATATATCATGATTGATATTAAAATTATAATTTATTTATAAATATGATAATTATTTCATGATTATTATTCTAGATATTATGTAACCATGATAAATTTAGGATGACCAAAAATAATAAATTAAAACATTTTTTAAAATAATGAAGTCATAACCCGAAACGTGATTTTAACAAGAAATTACTAATAAACACGAAATAAATGGTCATAGGTAAATAATATATTGTACAATAAATATAAATATGGTTCTATAATAGACATATAATAAACATATATTTATTATATACGATGTTCGAACATGATTAAAAGAAGTCAATACAGAAGGTAAGCGATTTCGGTCTCAATTTAATTTTTCGTGAGACACAATCCATATTGAAAATGTATTTAATTGAGGTGGTTTATATAAATTGAATGAATTTATTTAATTATTATTATCATAAATTTTATGGTTATTTATTCATCCATTTTATGATCCATCTTTTAGATGGTTTATAGTTCAAAATTTACCAAAGCAATAAGGGATTTTCGTCAGGATTTTCTTTCCTTGAGACATATTTTGTGCTCTAAAGCTATCTTCTTTTATGAGAAGTATTTAAAGAACTTTTTCATGTAATATAATGAATTTATTTATTCTAATTATATTTTTGTTTCATTTAATATTATTCCTTCATGGGGAAAATAATTCGATGTTAAAAATGTGGAAAATATTTTTTATTACAATCTCATTATTTATCTGTAATGATAATGATTATGCATCCAATAATAAAACAATGTGATCTATATCTCCCTAAAATAATTATTCTTTTTAATTTGGTTATTTCATGATAAAATATTTTTTTCTCTTATTTTATCACATTTTATATACTTAATAGTTCAATATATGGTTGATAATAAAAATCATCTTTAATTCTCTCTTTCACCAAAAACAATTTTTCAACAAAAACACTATTTTAAAAAAAGGTATTAAAAATCTTATAAACATTTTTCAAATGATTTACTAATGAAATTATTATTAATTTTTTAGTTTTAATTTTTTGGGAAAGGAATCTTCATTTAGTTGTCCAAATAATGCTCATTAGGTTTTTAACAAAAATGAGAATGAAATCATTGTTTTAAAGTTTATAGAATGAATATAATTTCTCAAAATCATGAAATTTATTTTATTCAAAGGATCCTTTATAAGTATTAAATGTTATTTTTAATGAAAATGATTTTTAAAATGATTTATGTTTTATACAAATTATTATTTTTCATTAAAAAATGGTATTTTCCTCAATAAATGGTTTAAAATATTTTTAAAGCATGCATTATTTGTTTTCAATAATGTTTTCAAAGAAATGGTTTTCAAAAATGGTTTATGAATTTTTAGTTTTAAGAAGTTATATTAAATGAAAAATTATCTTCCTCATGAAATGTTCCATGTAATTTATGTTTGAAAATCATTGTCCATCTAAGATGACATCCGTTGATGTAACTTATGATTTTTTGGGAATATTAACCAAGGATACCATGTTTTTTCTTCCTATAAATGGTTTAATATTATACTTTTTTATGAAACCCTTTTATCTTCCATGATATATACCATGATAAAATTATTATGGAACACACTTCCTTTACACATGTTATGCTATTATGAAATGATGAAATAATTATTAAACCTGTATTTTTCCCATATTTATGATATGATGAAATGTTTACAAAAATCATTTCATTTCATGGGTTATTATAATATGATTTATTTATGATATTATAGCACACAAATGTATGATTTTCATTATGTTATGGTTGGGAAGTATATATCCCTCTAATTAATTGGGTAAATATTTATGTATCATGAGATTATTAAGACTAGAATGGGGAGTAAACTTGATTTAGTAATGCATTGTGTGTGCTATAATGGTCTTGGGAGTTAACCATGAAAATGGTGACAGATTGTGTAGTGAGACCATTAAAATACTATAACCATGGTAGTGAGTCTTTACTTCTAATTAAAATATTTTATTTGCATAGGTGAATCTTATAATTCCATGTCGTATGCCAATTTTAGGATCTCATGGATTATGTTCTTTAATTTACATAGGATTCATGTATTATAAACTATCATTATTTAATACATGAATCAAGATTATGGTATTTGATATATACGGTATGGTTTTAATATGTTATTATCATGTAATCATACATTTACATTCATTGTATACTTACGTATATCCCTTGTTTACGCTTATTGTACACATGAGATCACTCTTTCAATTGTTTTCATTCGCCAAGTTATCAAGAAATGTTTTAAGTAGGGTATGTTTATGAAGAGTACTAAAGGAGAATATTTTTATGGGATATTTTGACGATGTTTCACCATATTATATAATATTGCACCTAGAATCCAAATACAATAAACTATTATAGTCCCTAAACATGTGATTGTTATATGTGTTGAATATTCATCTAAAAATATGTAATATCCATGTATGAAAATCCAAGGTCTCTATAATAATAGTAATTATAATGTTGTGGTTGTGATTATAGATGTATTTTTTGTTGGTTAAAAATCACAATTTTCATTCATATGACGCACACTCCTACCAGATCACTCCCTTAGTTGTTTTTCCTCAGCCATAAATCCATGAGATGGATTATTTATTTCATGTGAACCCATCATTTTTGTGTTTTATAAAGAAAACTGATGTGAAATGTTACACATGGGTTCTTATTAATGGAAGATAATAAATTTTATATGGATTATGATCTTCATTAAATGAAAATCATTGAGTATGCATATAAGAGGACACTATCTTTCCCCGTTAATTTGTTGACTGATTTTACACAAAGCCTATCAAAACTATCGTCATCCTTGGTATACTAATTATCACTCATTGTGAAGGTGTGAATATATTTTACAAGTATGAGGATCCTAAATATATTTTCAGCAATATAAATGATGGTGTAATACCATTTAATGTAGGATTATATTATTTTATACTTTATTTATTATTATCATACTTACTCCAATAAAGAAGAAATAAAGAGTTGTTTACAACCACCTACAACGTATAATATGATCATATCATACATTTTACATTTGATTTATTAATGATTGATCAAGCCATTTTTAGGATAACATCTACTTTCATGGATTATATTGTAATCCATGAAAGCCATCATTGGTATCAAATCCAATGTATTTAAATGACTGAATTTTCTAATTTATAGTTTTTAATGATCAAATGTCATCATTGTGGCATGGTGGTCCCCATGGTGGCAATATAAATGGAAACATAATTTCCAACATGTGATGGTGAAATTCTTGGTGGTTATATATAAGAACTTTTATTGGTCCCAAGGCATGAACCGTAGTGTGGAATCCATGTAGTGATGAACATGGTGTACCTTTGTGGTAATGAACTACGACCCTCAAAATGATTACTTATATTAAATCATGGTGTTTGGTCTTGCTGTTTCACCATGCACCATGGTTGGATTCATGATGAAGTGGTCTAATCTAATATGGATAGTGTATATAGACCATGATGTGGATCGAAGGCATTATGGGCCTTCGAGAATACTTTTTTATTTTTGATATTCTTATTTATTATTTATAAATGATAAGATGTAGACTTTGTAAAATAGTATTTTTAGAGTCTGAAATTATATTTAAAAATTTCATTTTTCTTTCATGATTTTGAATGATAAATAATATATTAATTTAACAAGAAAATTCAATTATGAATTGAATTTAATTATTTATAAACTTTTTATAAAAAATGGAAAATAAAATTTTGGAATTTATAAAAGTGTTTTATAATATAATTAACGATAAAATGTTTACGTTCATTTGGTTAAATTATTTTAACACATTTATTATATAAAATCCATTGATATTAAAAATATTTAATATTAATAAAATAATTTTAATATATATATATATTTTATAAAATGTTCATAAATCATTGTAAAAGTTTTTTTATAGTATTATAATTTATAAATCATTAATAAATTAATTAATAAAAAATATTATAATTAATTCTATAAATAATGGCGATAATTTTATTAAAAAATATTACAAATATTAAATATTAATTTTTAAAAAATAGTTTACTCTATTATATAGAATTCATTATGATCATGAAATTTTATTTTTATTTATAAATCATAAGGGAAATTTATAAATATTTTATAAATTACATAAAAAATAAAAAAATATTATATTCAAATTATGAATTGACAGTAATTAATTAATTTTAATGGAAAAATTTAAAATAATTCATGTTTAAGACTATATTGAGACCACATAGAAAGTGTATTGACGATTAAATTCATTTAAGGTTTAAATAATTATAATTAAGTGATATTTATACTTTTAAAAATTATTACATAATATAAAATTAATTATGAAATATTTATAATTCAAACATTATTTTATATTTAAATTCCTTATAATTAGTAAAATGAATGTTTTAATATTAACGGTTGATATAATGTGTTTATATTCAGAATTATGGAATATTAATAATTTTTAAATAAATTATATTTTTTGCAACATTGTATTTATGAACAATCCATAAATTTTTATCTCTTGTTTAAATTTTTTAAATGTATATTATTTTAAAATTTATTTTTTACTTCATTAATTTCTATTAATTTTTTATATTGGTAATATGTTTTATTCCTTATTTAGGTAATAATTTATATCTAAGAGATAATTCCTTACATTACATTCTAGGTGCGATATCATAAGATTTAGTTTTTCTTATACCTTGGCCTCAGATGGTTATTTTAATTATAAGATATATAATAGATAATTAATATATTATTGTTAATTATGTTTAAGATATATCCTAAGTTGAATTATATTTTGAGTAATGTACCCATTGGCAGAGGGACTTGGGTTTGGAATTCTCACAATCCCTTAGGATTATTCCTTGTTATATAATGGGAGGGGTCAGATATCTATGAACCAGTCTTACTCATATAAACATTTAAAATTTCATATAACATAATTAAATTAAATGAAAAAATTACATCCATTATATACATAAGTTGAATTTGATATATATGAATATACTTTGATTCTATTTTTCATTAAATAATACAAAAATTTTGGGATTTATAAAAAAGATACAAAATAATGTGGTCTCAACATATTAATATGGTGGATGGAAAAAGGGTTAAAAACTAAATAGATAGAATAATTCATACATAAAAATAAATTAGGAATGATAAGATAAATATTTAATAAGATACAATGATTATGAATTCAATTTTCATAAGATGTATATTAAATTGGTGAGACTTTTGAATGGATAATCCCTCAAATACAAAGTGAATGTTTTGTTACAAAGTGTAACTTGTCCAACCTCTATCATCAAAAAAGTTATATTCATTCCCTATCTATGTTCCCATATATTTTATTCTGTAAGGAAAGAATGTAATTAGTGAATATAAATTATTTAATATGGTTGTTTCACGTCATAGATGGGTTACCCTGGATTGTCGTATGTTATCACAATTTTGAAATTTTAATTTCGTTATACATTACTAGGAAACCACAAGGGTTGTGATTCGAAATGAATTGAGATTATTACTATCCATATAATGGATACAAAAAAATCCACTCAACTATAAAATAGTCACATCTATTTTTATTGGCTTGATACCATAACAAAATTACTAAACTGATGAGTTTCACTCAATTACAGGTTTTTTTCGTATTGAAATATTGATTTTGTCTCACTAAATGGTTATGATGTATAGGGTCATAATTATAGTGGGGAAGGGGTACTTTCATTAAATTTTCATGATGAAATAATATAAATACTTCATTATTGTATGATAAAATAACCCATTTTATATAAATAATATCATCATCATCAATAATAACTTTTAATTGAGAAAGTGGAAGATTAATATAATAAATTGATGATACTAATAACTTAATAAAACTTCATAATTAACAAAATTCTTTATTTTTAATAATAACACCTTCCATTGTAACCATGATATTGATGTTGTTAAATAGGTGAATAAAAAATGGTTATTTGAAGAATATAATAATTCTATTATGGTTTATTTAGGGATTATTCTTGTTAAAGAATTTATCATGTTTTCTTTGATGTAAACTTATCAACAATGTAGATGAATTGAAAGAAATTTTTACCTGATGTTCAACCATAATGATATTAAATGAACTTTTCATATGATGGTAGGATTCAAGTTTTGTGTTGATAGTACAAGAAGGTTAAATTTCAAACTTGAATAATAAAATTTAGTTAGGTAGTTAGAAAAAATAACATCATGTATCTTATAATGTTCAATGAAACCTAAGGGAGTTATCAATAAGAATTAGTGATTCTATATAATGAAATTTTTAATGATACCAAAATAGTTTTCTAAAACTCTATGGAATGTCCATATTAGGTATCAGTGTTATATAAATTAAATAATAGGATTTGAAGGGTGTATGATAATATTTTTATACGTTAAAAGTGTTTTGAATATAAAGATGTTAAAATGAAATGGATGAATGGATATTTATGGTAGTTTACATTCAAAGAAAATAGTTGTTATATCAAGGAGGTAAATTTAATGGAATTTATCAATCTATGATAAATATAAGTAAATATATATATAATTTTTTAATTTAACTTATATGATATGAGGTTTTATTTTGTGAAAAATATTTTTCATGAACAACTTGAGATAATTAATTAGATACAAATCGTCTAGGATTTATAAAATTCTATTATTTTGGAAAAGAGGAAAATGATAAAAGTGTTTTATTTTATATTAAATATTTATCAAGAATTTTTTTAAAATATGATGCAAGTCCTTCCATGAAATAATCTGTGATATATTTTAAATAATAACATACCCTTCGAGATGTTTCTGCCAATTAATATAATAACATATATGATACCAAAATATTATTTTACTTCATAAATATTCTTATAGAGGGATATAAGTGTTATTCCTAATGAAGTGATGTTTTTTTGAATATTACCAGGATATTATGATAAGTATATTATTTCTAAGTGTCTAGTGAGATTATATATGTACCTAAACAAGTTTTAGCATAACAAATAAAACATTATACTATCCTAAAATTAATGTGATGTCATAAATGATTTAGGATATGTGATAGTAAATATAAACATTTTAATTTAGTTACTATATCATTGTGAAGGGCATTTTATCCTTAATGTATTTGGGTATTCTGATCAATAACAATGTAAATAGTTACAATTATTTCAAGGAAATGTTTAATAGTATGGGGTTTCGAGGATGATTATGTTATGCTTAGAAAAATTTATAAGTAGATTATGGAATATAACATAGTAATATTTGATTTTATAATGTATACTATTTTGAATAAGATCAATGAGTGGAAAATTATGAATAGGATTCCGAATTACCACCTTTTTTCAAATTGACATACTTAAAATATTTTTTCATTAAAGAGGTTTATGGGAGATTTTTTTAGATAGTAATTGAAATAAGTTATAAGACTAACATATGGATTTAATGAGTTAATGAAACTATTATTATAGTAGAAGCATTAGGGTCATGTAAAGTCTCTTGGTAAAATATATTTAAGATATAAATGTATAATATTTATAATGTATCATGGTATTATCAAAAATAAAACATATATTTGTCATTCATTCATATTTTTTGTAATTTACCTTACTTGAATTGTCGAATGATAATATCCCCACAGTGTATGACATTGAGTTATCTATAATAATCAGCCCTAATGAAGTGTAATGGGATTCATGATATCTTATGATTATCATGAATATAATATTTCTTTTATTACATAGGTTTGTATACAAGATATGAAGAATATATTTTAGTGTTAATAAGTATAGACGTATTACATGGAATTTCCTACCAAAGTATATCTCATATAATTTCATAAAATCACTGATATAATTAGGGGTGTATAAATTTTATTGATCATATTTACCTGAGTATAGAGATATACATAGCATGTAAACCTTCATATTATGATACAATAATTATCCATGTTAAAAAATATTTCCTAATCAAGGGTGTTTTGTTATGTTTGTTGATCTATCATTGGTTGGAGTGAAATAAACATGGTTTTTTTCACTTCTATACCAAGTAAAGTCAACATTCCATTCAATTTGTTGACTAATTAAATTTATGTTCATACTTTATAGGGTCATGTATGATGTGTTCAGATACTTGTATTCAGGTCATATGATATAATCACCCATTAGATGAATGATGTCTAGGTATTAATTGACATCATCATTATTTTTTAGAGATCAATAAATAATGAGATAATATATACTATATTTTCATTTTTTATGTCTATTCGTTACTCAATGTCACAGAAAAAGGGATTATATAGGTTTGTATGTAATTTATATAATACATTTACCTAAATTTTGCATTTTCACAGCATGGTCATTTTACTAAATAATTTCATACACAAGATCAAATATTAGGGTGATGATCTATGAAATATATGTCACTCATTAAGAGAGAGTGAGGAAATTGGAAGATGAAATGAATTGAGTGGGATGCTTTTGAAACATGGAAATGGAGTGAAGGCTGATGGTGACACATGTATGTGGAATAATTGTACATCACTATTGAAGTGCATTTATGTTCATATAAGCATAAAAATAAAATAAATGTATGTATAAAGAATTCATATAGGTGTATGTGATTTAAAAAAATGTATGCATACTGTATGAAATACAATATATGGATTTTTTTTAATGTGAAGTGGCATTGGAGGAATACTAAATTTCTAGTAGGATGAATGGACACTATAATTGCTTGGAGTTTAGAATGTATGAATATATTATAGACAAAGTGATGATGGTACGGTTTAAATGATATAAAAGTCTATATTGAAATATAAATATTGAATGAAATGAGTTGTTTTAAGTCTCTATAATAATAATAAAACATCTCTTAAAATAGTAAAGGTTTTAGGTGGCTATACATGGGTGGTCGTAACCTAACACAATATCACCTCACATACATTTAAGTTATCATGAACCCCCAAGCTTCCACATCTCCATAGTCAGTATAATCACCATGATTTTGTCCATCAACCTACTATAAAGGAAAAAATCAGTCATGTGCCATTGATCAATGATGTTGTGAAAAAAAAAGATGATTCTCATGAAGGGGGTGAGGATGAACTCGTTGAATGCTAGTTGAAGTAGCACCACCACAACCCAAGGAAGAACTCAAAAAATACCATAATTCTTGAAAATTATTAACAAAAATATGTCCATCAACACATAGAAAATCAAAAACACAATGTCACCATTGTAGATGCCTCGTCACAGATCCACTAATGCTTGAAAATGCTTCACATTCATTGATATCTCACTGCACTAAAACTGCTAAGACTAATGTCACTATTGTTGATGCCTCATAATCTGTCTTCCATTTGAGGTCAAGAGATATATATGGATTAAAAAATCAACCATATAATCATCAGAATTTTTAATAATGGTAATGGAATGTTTTTCGTATAAATCAAAAATGGATATGGGTCTAAAATATTCCATAATTTAAACAATAGGAATAAAAAACATAAATAATGCATACCTGAAGTGTAGATACCCAACCCCAGTTTCCGGGGCCTGGTGCCATATTAAATTACATTGTAATGTTTACAAGAAAGTATTATCTTAATGGAACAAATAGTTTATTAGATTTGGAATTCTAGATACATATATAAGTTCTATATTACAACTTGAAATGAAATAAAACATATGTGTTTTATTAGGAACATCCACAACTATAAGTTTTTCCATGAAGTTCATTCATAATAAACCAATTCACGTCCTAAGAAAATGATACATAAGAAAAGGGTGAACTCAAACACTCAGTAAGAGTAAAAAATAAAGTGGAAGACAACATAAATATTATTCATGGTGAATAATTGAAAACACATGCCTTTAAAATAAAAATGTGAACATTGTATGGTAAGAATATGAGATGAGTAAACATTGACCTAACAAAACATAATCATGGTTATTATAAATGTTGAAAAACATCCTGAAATTTGAATTTATATCTTCATAATGAATGAAATTCATATGGAGTACATTTTGAAACAAACCATCAAGTCCTCGGCCAAGATATCCAAAAATTATTAAGGGCTTTTCCAAAACCATAACTAAAAATGGGAAAGGCCTAATACAAGTCCATACCTATTTGTCTCATGATACCTACCGATGAACATAGGGGATATAGTGGTCCCAACCTATCAAATAATTAGTCCAGTGTATTCAACATATGAATGGGGATAAACATAAACAACATATACATCCATATTAAAACTAATAACATTACTTAAACATTAAGAAAAAACACTATCAATTCGGAGTAAATTGGTGAATGGTTTTATCATAGAACATACACAATCACACTAATCATAAAACATTCAATTAAATATGGTATATGATGTCATAAAAATTTATCCCCAATAATATATAAGAATCAACAAGATTTTTTGTTGGACTCCTCATTTATTAATTATGTTTTAATGATCAAAAATCCTATTTAGTATCTAAATCATGTTAACTCTATGTAATATATCTCACATAATATGTACAGTAGCTTTGTAAAAGCTATCCAAATCTCTTAAGATCTATACACTCAGTTTGGAAACTATATACTATCTTTGGATTCACTATAAAATGATTTCTTTGATAAATGATTAACTTTAATTCATTTCATAAAAATCACTGCTTAAGTATGAATGCAGATATTTTCTTAACATTGAGACACTATGACCATGAGACACCATGACCATGAGACACTGTGAAGTAGATAAAGTGAAGCAGACACCATGACCATGAGACACTATGACCATGAGACACCATGAAGCAGACACCGTGAAGCAAACCCCGTGAACAACATGCCATGAAGTAGACACCGTGAAGTAGAAACCATGAAGTAGTCACCGTGAACAAGACATCGTGATATCCTGACACTGTGAAATCAACACACCGTGACCACAAGACACCGTGACCAATGCAGACAATGTGTGAAGGAGAAATCGTTTATATGAAATTCTGTTACACTATTTCCTAATATGTTTTTTCATCTTTGGATTTGATCTCTAACGGTCATATTTGGATATTTTAATGCACTAACATAATTAATGTTTCTTTTATAGACATTTCCTTGACAGTAACAGTTACGAGGAGCAGAATACATGCAACCTATTTCCACATACACATGCACTCCAAGATAATGGAGTAATGCGGCCCAGAAACAAAAAAAGGATATACTCAAAAGCATTTTTGTGATACTGAAAAGAAAACAAGTTGGTGGGTGTGAGCACTACAACAGAATACACTTAGAGAATTTTCTCATGCAACTCGACTCTATTGAAGAACACATGAAGCATACTTGAATCCAAGAATCCTGATAACATCTTCACACTGTAAAACACTACGAAGAACACAAGCTGGATCTGTCTGACTTGGAACACTCTATTTTCAATACGAGGACTTGTGTTCTGCATCTGTCTCATCTCAGAAGTCTATAGCTACAAAGACTAACACTCAGAGCACTTCTAAACCTATCTCAATAATTCTTCTCTTTTGTGTATCATTTTATTAACTTTCATGTAGAGGGTGTATCTGTATTACAACACTCTATGGCTATTGCATTAAACTAAAGGATACATGATATCCATACTCAAACATTATTTTACTCTTGTGTATACCCAAGATAAGTATGGAAGAGGTCCTTGTGTGGCCCGGTTTTTGTACCCATAAAGAGCATGGAAGAGGTACATGTGTGTCCTAGACAGTCTTGTGTACTGTTGATAACCCTAATCTAGGGTTTGGATAATGTTTATTTATATAAACTGCTTAGTGGAAGGTGATCACCATGTGGAGTGGATTGGGTCTCGGCTGGAGACTGAACCACTTCTTTCATATCTAATGAGCTGATTAATTTAGTCATCTCTGTTTTACTACATTACTATATAATTCAAATATCACTAAATTAACTTTGATAGTTAATCTTGGAAAGAATTAATAATTATCTAGTCATAATAGAGTAGAATCAAAAGCAATCTTAATAACTAACATTAAGATTACAGAGAACTAATCAATCTTCTAAGAAGTTATTTAAATAGTTAAACCTTTATAACAGTATAACTTTGATTAACTGGGATGTAATGAAACTTTTGGGTAAACCTTTTAGAAATAATTTTCAATCAAAAATTTATATAGATACTTAATTACCCCCCCCCCCCCCCCAAGTAATATACTCCGACCAACATTTTCTATCAGAGGCTGTTTATTAAGAATGTGTTTAACCATATTCAACTATGATTGTAATTTTAGATTAATGATTTATAAATTTCTGTTAATTCTAAATTTCTAGATCTTTCAATGTATTTATTCATTATGGATAATAAATTGGAAGGTGTTGCAACCAACAGACCACCATTATTTAATGGAACCTACTATGCAAAATGAAAAATTAAAATGAAAATGCACTTAGTGAGTATAGTTTTTGAAATTAGGTCATCCATTATAGATGAAAATATGATTCCTACTTGTGATAGAATAACATGTTATGAACCTATCAAAACTTCATATAATAACAATTTCAAAGCTATGAATGCTTTATACAACTCCTTAGGAGATAAATAATTCAATATAATTTATACTTGTAAAACTGCCCACGAAATTTGGGATACATTGTTTGTCTCGCATGAAGGAACATCTACTGTAAATGAAATGAGACTTAATACTTATTCTATTAAATATGATATCTTTAAAAAGAAACCTAATGAGCCAATATCTGACATGTATCATAGGTTCAATGGGATTGTCAACACAATGATTTATCTTGGAAGAGAAGTCACTTCCAAGGAACAAATCATGAGAATTCTCAGATTTCTGCCTAGAAGATGGAGAGGAGCCTCTAACTATATTAGAGAATAATTCAACATCATAATTCTACCTATAAAAGAACTATTTGTGAAACTAATGATGTATGAAGAGTAACTGAAATTAGTCAAGAAAGAGGAGGATGAATCTAAGAGTAAATATGTTGCATTCAATACCACCACCTCCAAACACAAAGACAAAGGGAAATAGGATGATTTTGTAGAATGTTCCAATAATGAACATTAATCACCTAATAGTGATGTGAAAATGTCTCAATTAGATAAAATTTTCAAGAAAATTTTCAAGATGAATAACATTTTTTGAAATCCTAACTTCAAGGGAAAATATGACCAAAAAGGAAATTGGAAGAAGGAGTCGAAATGAAGTTACAAGACTGATGAGATTGTCTTCTATGAATGTAAGAATGAAGGACATATCAAGGCTGAATGTCTGAATCTCCAGTACAAAAAGAGATATGAGGATAAGGACATGAAGCATAAAAAGGCCATGAAATCAACCTAGAGTGCTGCTGAGGAGATTTCAAGTGACTCAAAAACATCACATGATGAACAAGAAAACAAAGACAATATGTGTTTTATGACAAACACATTTTAGGTAACAATGGACACTGCTATACATAATTCATACTATTCTGAAAATGAGAGTCACTCTAGAAATATGACTGATGGAGAAATGTTTGAATACTATTACATGCTTGATGAAACATTCGATGAACTAAAACACAATTATAAATCACCGAAGATACCATATTCTCTTTCTGTGACTGTTAAATCTGAACACACAACTGAAAAAGAGAAAAATGCTCAACTGCTCAAAGAGAACCCCGAATTAAAAATGTCTAATGAGAAATTAAAGACTAACCTAGAAAATTTTACCAATGGGAAGAATACCATTACTCAAATGCTAGGAAAAAAATTTCCCCTAAATACAACACTGGCATTGGTTATCAACCTAACAAAATAAATCTTAGAAAAACAAATTTTGTTTCAAAATCTGAGACATATAGTTTCACTCCCAATTCTAAACACAAATAAACTAATTCTATTTATGATAAATCTTATACTGTTTCATGTTTTTCTGGACCAAATAGTGTTTATTTTCTAAATACGTTACTAAATGCACATAAAAAACCTATGAGATAAATATGGGTTCCTAAAGGACTTATTACTAATTTTACTGGACCTAAACAAATATGGGTACCGAAATCTAATTTTTCTTAATCATTTTGTAGGAAAGGATCTTAAAGAGTTTCTGTAAAAGTGTAGTGTACTTTGATAGTGGATGTTCAAGACACAAGATAGAAGACTACTCATGTTTCAAGAATCTAATTTAAATAGATGGAGGACATGTCACATTTGGTGACAATGCCAAAGTAATGATCATTTCCCTTAGCCAAATCGGTAACTGTAACTCAGTTGTAATTTCTAATGTATTGTTTTTTGATGGATTAAAATATAATTTTCATAGTATCTACCAATAATGTGACTATGGATTTCCTGTTAGATTTGATGATGATGCATGAAAAGTCTTTAATTATAAATATGAATTAGTGTTTTCTGCATTATGAAATAAAAATGTTTACTCTGTTAACTTAGATTCTTTAGATTATCAAAATGATTCATGTTTATGTGCTTTTCCAAAACAGTATTGGCTCTAGAATTGGAGACTAGGACACAGTAATATTCACTCTCGTAGAATTATTTCTAGAAAAATTATAGTTAAATACTTACCCAAACTTGAGTTTCCAAACGACAAAGTCTGTAATCCCTGTCCAAAGGGAAAACAACCCAAAATTTTCTTCAAACTAAAGAAAGAAGTATCAACTTCTCAACCTCTCGAACTGGTTCACATGGATTTATTTAGACCATGTAGAGTTTCTTATTTAAATGGGAAGCACTATGTATATGTTCTTTTATATGACTTTTCTAGATATATTTGGACCTTCTTTATAGCTCACAAAAGTGAAGCCAACACTTATTTTACAAAATATGCCAAGCCTGTTGAAAATATTAGTAGACATAAAATTAAATCCATAAGAAGTGATCATGGACGTGAGTTTGAAAATCAAGTGTTTGAATCCTTTTACTCAAAAAATGGTCATAGTCCCAATTTCACTTTCCCTAGAACACCTCAACAAAATGTAGTTGTAGAAAGATGAAATAGATCCCTACAAGAGATTTCAAGAACAATGCTTCATGAATATGACCGACCTATTTACTCTTGGGTTGATGATGTCAATACATCATGCTACATAATCAATATAGTTTTAATCAAATCTATTCTTTAGAGTAATCCTTATGATTTATGGAACAATAGAAAACCCAGGGATAACTTCTTAAATGTTTTTGGCGGCAAAGTCTATATTCTTAATACTATTGAAAATCTTGAGAAATTTTCATCTAAGAGTGAGGAAGGTATCTTTTTAGAATTTTCCATATCCAGTAAAGCATATAGAGTGTTCAATAAAAGAAAAAAATGTGTGAAAGAATCTGCCCATGTCAAATTTGATAAAGCAGATCCGCCTGAGCCTAAAACAATTCATGAGAACCTGGTGGATGATGTATCAAATCTGAAAATTAATCCAAACTCCTCAAACAATTCTATAAAAGAATATGTGAAAACATCCAGTTTTGAAAATTCCTTAGACTCAAGCCATAATGAACCTGAACCTATTGATGAACCTAAAATCACTATTCCCCCCTTTCTAGATTTGTTAGAACACTTAAGAACCATCCTTTAGATGATGTTGTAGGAGACCTAGACAAATGAACTCAAACTAGAGATTCTCTTAGAAATCAGGTTGTACGTCAAGTCTTATTATCACAATTTGAACCCAAATACATTAATTTTTCTATCAATGATGAATTTTTGGGTGATGTCTATGCAAGAAGAACATAATCAGTTTGAAAGGAACAATGTTTGGAAACTTTTTCAATGTCATAAGGATTCATTCACCATTGGAACTAAGTGGGTTTTTAGAATCAAGGTAGACGAGGTTTGTGACATAGTTAGAAAAAAGGATGGATTAGTGGAACAAGGTTATAGTCAAGAAAAGGAAATGAATATGAGGAGACCTTTGCACCAGTAGCTAGGCTTGAAGCCATAAGAATCCTACTTGCTTATGTTGCACATCTGAATTTCAAACTATATCAAATGGTTGTTAAGAGTGCATTCTTAAATGGGTATACAAATGAGGATGTCTTTGTTGAACAACCCCCTGGTTTTAAAAACCCCCATTTTCCATATCATATTTTTAAACTATCAAAACCTTTATATGGTTTCAAACATGCTCCAAGAGCTTTGTAAGATTGATTGAGTATTTCTCTTATTTCGAATGGTTTTACAAAAGGAATATCTGATCCTACTATTTTTATATAATGAATTTAAAATGACTTTTTATTTGTTTAAATCTATGTAGATGACATTATATTTGGATCTTCAAGAAATTCATTAGGTGTTTATTTTTCTAAAATGATGCAAAATGAATTTGAAATGAGTTTAATGGGTGAACTAAAATTCTCTCTCAGATTTCAAATCATTCAAAATAATGATGGTATTATTCTAACTCAAAGTAAATATACTTGATATCTTTTAAAAGGTTTATGATTGGATAACACTAAATTTATTGACACTCCCATGATTACCACTTGTTAGTTGGATTGGGATGAAGATGGAAATTTTTTGATCAAACCACTAATAGAGGAATTATTGGAAGTTTAATCTACTTAACTAATAGTTGACCTGACATTATGTTTAATGTGTGTATGTGGGCTTGTTTTCATGCAAATCCTAAGGGATATCATTTAAATGTTGTAAGTAGAATTTTCAAATACCTCAAACATACACCCAATCTAGGACTTCTCTATCCTAGAAGAAATCAATTGAATTAGTTAGTTATTCTGATGATGACTTCGGTGGCTATAAGTTATGTATAAAAAGCACATCTAAAACATGTCACTTTTTAGGTAAGGAACTAGTACCAGGGGGTACGATGAAAAAAAATTTTGTTTCATTATCTACTATAGAAGATGAATACATAGCTACTAGCAGCTTTTTTTCACAAATCTTGTGGATGAAACACACATTACTAGATTATGGATATCAATTAATGCATGTACATATAAATTGTGACAACACAAGTGCTATTAGAATTTCTAAAGATCATGTTTCAAATTCTAGGACAAAGAATATTGATGTATGACATCACTTTTTGAGAGAACATTATCAAAAGGGTGATATCACTTTGGAATTCCTTGGTACTGAGTATCAACTTGCTGATATGTTCACTAAACCATTAAATTTTGACAGAATAGACTACATCATACATGAATTATGCATCATAAAGCTTAAGTAAATGTCTTACTTGTTTATAACATACTTTTTTATTCTTCACTATTTTATGTCTTACTGTTGTATCTCTTACTGTTTAATTATTACGGTCTCACAGTTAGTGTTTTGTGACTACTGTATGACAGTCACTGTCTCGCCGTAAAGTTCATGTTTACTGTCTCACCGTAATGTACATGTTTACTATCTCATCGTGAAGATAGTTCACTATCTCAACGTAACATTTGTTCACTTCCTCAATGTAGAAACCTTATATAGTCTCACCGTAATTATTCTTTATGATTTTTATTTACAAATTAAAAACTGTATCGGATTAATTATTCATTTCACCTTTTTATTTTCCAGCATTTTTACTTTTGTGACATTTGTTATTACAAAATGATAAAATAAATGAAGTATCACTTGTCCTTAACTCTATCTCTCTTATAATCACTCAATGTGTTACCCTTATTCATCCATTTAACCCTTTTCTATCAATCCTTTGATGAATTCCCCAGATGAAACACCCTTCATTGTCGACTCTTGAGAATCGTAGCACAAAGAAAAAGAAAACTACACCCAAGCTAGCACCCAAAGGACCTCTAAACCCAAATCTAGTAAACCATGTTGTAGTACCTGAGAAAGAGGTTCCCCCAAATGGCTTATGTCACGTAATTCTCTCATTATGAATGTTTTAAAAGGGAAAGGTTGGTTAGAGTGGTTTTTTATGTAATATAGACCTATCTATCCTAAGTTAGAGGCTTAGTTTTAACAATATGTTCAGTTCTCCTTTGATTCTGAAGATGGGTATGTAGTGAAAAGATGGATAAATGGCCATAAATCCTCATTTTCATCAAGATTATGGGTCGTATACCTTAGGATACCTCATGAAGTTATCTGTGAGGACTATTAGAGAGGACCTCCACCTTCTAGTGAGTTCATTCTATTGGAAGATGCTCTGAAAATATTTACATGAAATGGCACCAAGAGAAGTGACATTTCTGTTGAACTAGATGTAGAATCAAGACCGTTTTTATGTTAATACCAAACCGAATTATCCCTAGAAAAGGTGATTTTGTTGTTCAAAAATATCCGGATGTGTTTCTGATTCATCTTATAAAAAATGGGCATAGGATCAACCTTTGTAATTATATCATACATCATATGTGTGAACTGATCAAAGCCACATCCATGTCAACCTCCCTATTTTACTTTCAACTTATCTCATCTTTGCTTCATTCCAAAGGTATCATTGAACCCAATGATGAAGTTATCAAGGATTGTGAGTTCTGCCTCTGAAAAGTAACTATTAAGAGGATGAAAATAAATTGGAATCCTTGGAAAAAGGAATGGGTGGAAGAAAATGATAGAATTTATTAAAAATTCAATCTAGTAGAACATCACTCAAGACCAAGAGATATTTTTTATCCTGTTTTGAACCAGATGAGGTTGTAGAGTTTTATAAAGAAAAAGAAGAAGAAGAGGATGTTGTGCCTCCCAAGGAAACTGTTTCAAATAAATAAGACATTACTTCTATCCCTCATATATTAAGTGAAGAAAGAAGTCCCTACTTTTAAATATGTTGTTAATCTAGAAGATCAACCTGAGGATGAAACAGAATCTTTTGTCAAAGAAACTGAAAATAATAATGTGGAATAACCTATAGAAGAAGAATTACATGTTATGAAGGAAGTTGAACTTGAAGAAGTCCCAGTGGAACAATCTATTCCTGATGTAATTGCTTCTGTTGAGGAAAGGATTAAGCTAGCAATTCAGCTGGCTAGGCAATAAATGGGTGAGGAACTAAGAGATGGATTTTTGGAATTAGATCAAGAACCTATGTTTCTTAGTCCTGAGAAAAATGAAACTGTCGATGGGGAGAAACACCCAAATCTGGAATCTACTAATGTACCAAACTCAACAGTTTCAATCCCTATAGACACTTGGTATAAATTCCCAAGATTTAATAAAGTGGATGCCTCTCATCAAGTTTCAGTAAAAGGCCATGACCTTTCTACTATGTTCCAACTGAAATCTGTATCTAATCTTCCTTTTGAGAAGGAACATGAGCCTGTATCAGTCCTTATTTCTAAACCTTCATCAGAACAACCATCCTTGGTGAGTAAAGATGATTTGAAAGAATCTGGAGCTACCCTTTTGTATGGTGTTGAAAAAGTTTTGAATTCCTTGTAACACATCTAAGTGAGAATGAGGCGTCACTATTGCTGGAAAATGTTATTTAGCAGATTCAATCCAAAATGCTTCATGAGATTCAGGATGTTGGAGTTGAAAATGGACTGCTTAGTTATGAAGTGAATACTCTAAGAGGTATGATTGATGAAATGTAGAAAGCGATGCATTCGAGATCAGAACATGCTTCTCGACCTATAGAACCTATTGTTCCTAAAACCCCATAGAATGTTGTTTCCCGTATTCAACCTCATTTATCATCCTTAGTTGAAAAGGTCGCTGAAAGAAAGAAGCATATTGTGAAGGAGATTAGAGAGCTTGTTTTTAATATTAACAAGATCACTAATGAATATATGAGGTGTCTTCCAAAAGTTATTAACCAATTGAAATCTATGACCTCGGCTTTCAATGATTCAAAGTCATTCGGGGAATCATTTTAACCTTTCCTAGATAGTGACCTGCTCAGAACAGTGGTCAAAGAAGAACTTTAGACTATGCATAGTGTTTTTAATAAATATTCTCTATATGAAGTCATCAAGAACAGTGATAGAGTTCTTGATCTGATCCAAATCCATTCAAAATTTTCATATGATGCTCGGCAAGAAATTTCCAAGAAAGTGGATTTCTACTTCAACTGAATCGACTACCATGACCAATAACTTTCAATATCTTGTAGAAAATATAAGGATTCCTCCTGTTACTCAAGATCTCATGACCCAAGTTCAAAAGCTCATAGAGTTCACTCGTCTTTGGGATATGTTTATAGAAAACAAGGATGACTTTGAGAAGGATATGTTGTCTTGTGGATAGATCATTGCAGATTTTATCAAACTTCTGAGGCCCTCTATTCATGTCCAGAGTACAACCATTGTGGCACCTAAAGTTGCACCAATGAGACCTAGTCTACCTACATTAACCTCTACCCAAGAGTCCACTTCATTGTCTATCAGTTAGGCACTGAGTAAGATTAGCCTATGATCCTTGATCAAAAACTGCAACGGTCTTCTACTGCACCTACTCTGGATCCCTCTGCCTTTGAAGGCCTTCCTTTACCTTCTCTATCAACAAGCTCACTCCCTTCCTCTACCTCATCTTCTGCTGCTATGGCTTCCTCTTCCACTTCTACTGGTAAAGGCAGAGAGAAGACCAATTAGTGAAGAAAGAAAATGTTTACTATATTTTGATTGGAATCTTGTTTCATTTGTTTTACTTTTTTTAATGACACTCTTTTTATCTAATAGATTTTTCACTTTTCATGTCTCTTTTGTCTTTCTTTTCCATCCTACTTTTTGACAATCCCAGAAGGGGTGAAATATATGAGAAATTCATATATGAGAAATATATGAAAAATATGGGAGATTTATATGAAAAAAATATGGAGAAATATAAGGAAATATATAGGATAAGAGAACACTCACTCTATATATGTTTTATGCATTCGATCTATGTTGTTAGGAAAAATATACACTATAAATCTACATGGTTTGTGATTATAAAAAAGGGTGAGACTATTTGACTCCTCTTGTTTTAATCATGTTTTTATGATCAAAAATCATATTTAGTCTATAAACCATGTTAACTCTATGTAATGTATCTCACATCAAAGGTACATTAGCTAAGTAAAAGCTATCAAAAGCTCTTAAGTGATATAGAATCAGTTTGGATACTATATACATTATTTTGATTCACTTTATAATAATTTATCTGAAAAATGATTAAGGTTAATTAATTTCATGAATATCATTATTTATGTATGAATACAGATATTTGCCTAAGTCTAATACACTCTGACCATGAGGCACCATAACCACGAGACACAGTGAAGCATACATCATGAAGCAGACACCGTGACCATCAGACACCATGCCCATGAGACACCGTGAAGCAGGCACCATGAAGAAACCACTATGACCATGAGACATCGTGACCATGAGACATCGTGAAGTAGACACCGTGAAGCAGTCACCATGAACAAGAAATCGTGACATCCAGACACTGTGACATCCAGACACCGGGACCACAAGACACCATGACCAATCCAGACACTGTGTAAAGAAGACATTGTTTCCATGACATACTATGACACCATTTCCTAATATGTTTTTTCAACTTTTTAGTTGATCTCTAATGGTCATATTTTATGATTTTAATGCAATGAAATAATTAATGTTTCTTTTGTAGACATTTCCTTGAAAGTTTGAGGTTCGAGGTGTAGAATACATGCAACATGTCAGCTCAAAAACATGCACACCAGGATAAAAGAGTAATGAAGCCCAGAAAAAAAAGTGGATATACGTGACAGATGCTGCATGATACTGAAAAAGAAAAAATTCAGGTGGGAGTGAGAACTATAATATAAAACACTTAGAGAATTGTCTCATGCAACTATACTTAGCTGAAGAACACACGATGCATACTAAAATACTAGAATCCCAAGATCATATTCTCACTGTAAAACAATACGAAGAAGACAAGATGGATCTGTCAGACTTGCGACACGCTGTTTTCCATATGAGGACTTGAGTTCTATATTTGTCTCATCTCATAATTCTAGAGCTACAAAGACTAACACTCTGAGCACTTCTAAAACTCTCAATATTTCTGCGATGTTGTGTATCATTTTACTAACATTTGAGCAGAGTGTGTATATGTATTTCAACAGACTTTGTCTCTGGAATTATACTAAAGGATACAAGATATCATTACTCAAAAATTCTTTTACACTTGTGTATACCCATGATAAGTGTGTAAGAGGTCCCTGTGTGGCTTGGTTATTTGTACCCACGAAGAACTGTGGAAGAGGTCCCTGTGTAGCCTGTACAGTCCTGTGTACTTTTTCTAACCCTGATCCAGGGTGTGGATCATGTTTATTTATATAAATTTCTTGGTAGTAGGTGATCACCAAGTGGAGTGGACTATGTCTCAGATTGAGACTGAACAACTTGTTTCATATCCCAATACTGATTAATTTAGTCTTCTCTATTTTACTGCTTTACTATATAATTCAGATATCACTAGATTTTCTTTTATTGTTAATCTAGGAAAAAGTTATAATTTTATTTTCATAATAGATTACCTTCAAAAGAAATCTTAATAACTGAATATTAGATTACTGAGATCCAATCAATCTTCTATGAAGTTATTTGAATAGTCAAACATTTGTAACAGTGTAACCTTGATTAACTGGGATGTATATAACCTTTTGGGGAAATATTTTAGAAATAATTTTTATTCAAAAAAAAATTTAGTTACTCAATTCACCCCCCCCCCCTTGAGTAATCTACTTTGACCAACAGTGTTGAAATTTATGAAGATACTCTTATAAATTCATCGAGTAATTTTTGAGATAATTACACTTTTACATTGAAAAGAATAGTTATTTTGGAAAAAAAATATTTGTATAAAACCAGAAGTGAACTAAGATATTTTCTTAGCAATAAAATTAGATATTTAATAAATATAATTTTTTCCAAAAACAGATTATAGTGTTCCCTTGAAAATAGGTAAGTATTTGAGAAATTCCGTTGAATCAGACTTTTATTACGTGGAGATTTTTTTAAAGATCATTTTAAAACATATAAATCCATATAAATGAAACTAGGATTATAATTTATACACATACATAGAACATTATCACATAATATTTGAGGGGTAAATATAAATAAATAAGAAATTAATTGAGGTTTGTAGAGAATAAGAGTAGCCCGAATAAAATGGAGGTTTGGGTAGAAAACCCTTACCTAAAGTTCAACGGTCATCCTCACTTCATCTTAATGACCTGAATAATCAAATTTAGGTTCATAAATTAATTATTATATAACCAATTATACAATTAATTGATTTTATATAACCATATTAGATTCATTCATGTCCTTTTGATGGGTTAAGAGATTCAATTTCATTGTCTGGAAGTGTTTTAATCCTTAGTTTTCATGATATGTTTACTTATATTCATGTATGGATAAACATGTAGAATGAGAATGGTTGTACATAATAGAAGGTGTATTTTATTTGTGAAAAATATAATATTACATGCTCATAAAATTCTATTTGTTAATGGTAGTGAAGATGAATAATTATATAAATTTTTAATGACAATTGTTTGGGTTAATTGCCGGTTCTTGATCACGACAAACTCATTTTGATTTATAAATTTATATCATGTATCAAAAAGATTCTCTATAATTAAATAAGTTATAATACATATATTTGTTTCTGATTTAGTCATAAAAATGGTTTCATGACTAGAAGTAATGATTGTGATAGAAATTGAAAATTTGTCATCCTTGAATGTGATAAATTATCACATCTCAGATGGTGTTTTCATTTCTAGAATAAGAGAAGGGGAATGGATAGATGATGAATAATTATTTTTTTATCATAAAAAACTCCAAGAATTTTATGTTACAGGAGTCATCACAACATTTGGATGAAAGTAGTGTAGGAAAGAAAAATAAAAGAAATGATCATCAAATAAAACAAATGAAGAGAGGAATTTACCTCTTGAAGTAATTTTCCTTGATAGCCTCTTTAGAATAGAGGATTTGGTTTTTTATGAGACCAAGGGATTATAAACATGCGGGAAGAGCATTAGAGGATACTTAAGAAGAATTTAGACAAGGAACAATTCTTTATAGGACTAAAGAGAAGAGGCAGTGGGGGGGGGGGGGTTAGGGTGGAGGATAGGAGGGTTTTCCCATTATTTTACTCATTATTTTATTATTTTTCCAAAGAAAACCAATAGTTTTGATTCTTGAGACCAAGAATATTAATATGTGAATGTGATATCGAAACAAGTGTTATTACATCACCCATTGTGCTAGGAATATTGAATTAAATGATAATGTATATGTACAGTAGATTACCATATTTTACTATTAATAAAAAATTCTAGTATTTCATAAAAATCTGAAAAATTGACCCTAATCATTTTTCGACATGTAGTATTCAAAAATGGACTCCATTATTTGAAAATATATTTCTATGTATTATAAAATTTATTTTTAAATAATATTTTAATGTATTTAAAAAATAAAAATTTTAAAACTAAAATTATTTTTATATCAACTTGATAAATTAATGAATATATCATTATATTATATCCTTAAAAAAATATTATAGTAATATGATTTACTATTAATAAGGGTCATATTAATATTAATATTACTATTCATAAGGGTATGTTATAATTCACCAAAAATTATGTTTGTCTTACATACTCAAAATATTTTACTGAATGCAACCATGTATGTCAGTTTTTTGAAATGAAAATCACAGAGGTGGAAAATTATGTTAACTATATAGGTTATAAAAAAGTGTTATTTTGTAGATACTTAGTGTATCATGCATTCAATATTAAATTTACTTGAAAAATATTAGGGTGTTACATTATCCCCTTCTTACAAAAACATCATCCTCAAAATTACTAGAATGTTACCTCAGAAATAGATTTGGGTAGTTCTTCATCATAAGCTCCTTAGGCTCCCATTTTTCCTCTTCAATTTTATGATTTTTTCAAAGTGTATTTACTAATCAAGACGTCTGATTCCACAACACTTGTTCATTAGTATCCATAATATGGATAGGATCTTCATAGTATGATAGGTCATGTTCCAATTATATTCCTTCAGAAGTGAGGACATGCTTTGGTCCTGGAATGTACTTTATCAGTAACGAGACATGAAACATATTGTGTATTTTAGACCTGCTAGGTGTCATAGACAAACGATATGAAATAGCTCCAATTCTCCCTAGAATTTCAAAAGGTCCTATGTACTTAGGGCTAAATTTCCCTCTCTTCCCAAATATTATAACAACCTTCCATGGAGATACATTAAAGAAAACATGATCTCCCACATGAAAATCCAAATCCTTACTTTGACTATTAGCATAGATTTTTTTCTTCTTTGAGATGATTTGATATGACCATGAATAGTCTAAGCCTTCACTATTATTTCCTCCATAAGCTCTAATCCCACAAGATTCCTTTCTCTAACATCATCCAAACATGTTGGTGAATGACATCTCTTTCTGTACAACGCTCCATATGGATTTGTTTGAATACTTGAATAGAAACTGTTATTTTAGGAAAAATCCACTAATGGGAAATACTGATCCCACATACCTTGAATTTCAAGTGAACATGATCTCAATGTGTCCCCTATGGTTTTCATCATCTTTTCTGATTTCACTTTTAGTTTCTTGGTCATAAACTGCACTCAATAAAAGCTCAGAATCCAAATATTTCTGAAGAATATTCCATAATATCAATGTAAATCGTGGATCATGGTCAAAAAAATTTGAGAGTTGTGATCCATAAAGTCTCACAACTTCATTAATACAGTGTCATGCTAGAAGATATGATGGAAAATCCTTCCTTATAGAAATGAAATGTGAAGATATCATAAGTCAGTCCACAATTACCCATATTGAATCATTATATATGAGAGGTTTTGGTAATCCACTGACAAAAATCCATGGTGATGTAATACCATTTCCATGTAGTAATAGGTATAGGTTTCATGACTCCTCGAGGATGTTGGTGTTCAGTCTTCACTTTTTGATAGACTAAACATCTTAATACATAATCCAAAATTTCCCATTTCATATTGTCCCACTAGAAATGTTCCTTAAAAACACAATACATTTTAATGACACTAGGTTTTATAGAGAAATTTGAGTTATGGGAATCATCTCATAACTCCATTTTTAGCTCAAGTATAGAGGGAACAAATAGCCACTTCTCAAATTTCATAATTCCATTTTCACATACGAATTTCGTCAACTTCCCCACTTTTACAAGATTAATTATCTTCTAGAGGATCTCATCATCATTATGACAGATTTTAAATCTTTTTAACAAAGATGTTTGAGAAACCAAATGAAAATGTTGTGATGTATCACAATCTATGATAATTCCCACATCCATCCTCACCATATCCATATAAAAAATATCGTTTTCAATCATCATTTTGTTGAGAACTCCGTGATACTTCTTGTTCAATGCATCAACTACCATTTTTTCCATTCCTGGGTGCTAGGGTATAGAACAATTATAATCCTTGAGTAGTTCGAGCCATTTCCTTTTCCTCATGTTGATTTATTCTCTGAGAAAATATTTATTAGACTTTTTTGTTTTGTATATATCTAATATTTTTTTCCATAGAGATAATGTCTCCATATATCCATAGTAAAGATTACCATTTCTAACCCATTATCATGAGTAGGATTTTTCTATTCATGAAGTTTAACATCCTAGATGCATTGGCAATAAATCTATCATTCTGCATAAGGGCACAACCATGTCATTTATTTGATTAATCACTACAGATCACAAACCAATCATTCCCCAACAGCAGGGTTAGGATTGGTGAATTCACTGATCACACCTTCATAATATCAAAACAATCCTCACATTATTTTTTCCATACTAATTTAACCCCTTTACCTGTAATTTTCGTCATCTGGTTGGGTAAACTAGAAAAGTTCTGAAAAAATGCTGATAATAACCTGTATAACCAATAAAACTATGTACCTAGTTTATGATCATTGGAGTAGTCAATTCATTCACAACATTTTCCTTTGAAATATCAATATATATTCTATAACACCCCAAGATTTCATAGTACATTATATCTTCAATGTAATTCAATAACAAGCTCTACACGCAACACCGAGTTCAAGCGCACCATGACTTACTAAAGAAGCCACTCAAAAGTGGATATGAAATGTATTAATTGAATTGTTAACTTTATCTAATCCTTATAATTTTAAAATACATATTATGAGTCTCTTATATATAATGTAAGAACTAATTCATTTTTTTCAGATAAAAGATGTATTTTTCAAAAAAAAATGGACTTTTACCGCCTTTTAATGGTGAACCCTTTTTAAATCCAATATTTTGAACATTTATATAATCAATTTGAAAAAATAAACTTCTTTATTCTAATTGGGAAATAATAATTTAGTTTGAAATTTTTTTTGATGTTTTTCTAATAACTTTCAAATTTTGGTGAATAGTTAAAAATACTATATTTTAACTAAAAACATCTTTTTGAATCCAAATAATTTATACTATTAAATTATACATTTTATTAGTCTGTAAGTATAGATATATTATATTTTATATATTTAATCCAATTCTTTTCATTGTAAGTAATTTCTCTTTGAAATTGGACATAAGAAAGTGTCGTTCTTTTGATAGTTATTATTTCATAAAAATACACAATTTGGTTTTGACAACTAGAATTAATATTAAATTAATAAATGGAACATTTATGTTTTTATTTTGGTATATATACTTCATTTTTGGATTCGGATGATTGAAATTATCTTAGGGTAAATTTTTGTTATTTTTTGAAAAGATACAATTTTTAAATGAAAAGTGAAAAACAATAAGTTATTGTTTAAAACCAAATTTTTATTTAAATAATTATTTATATTATTTATATATATTTTAGGTCAAAATAGATACATAATACCAATATAAGTTCAATTTAAATCATTGGAGTTAGTTTATAATAATTTTTTCTATATAATTTTTTTTATTGAACTCTTCACCGCCTTTTACCCACCTCTTAGGAGAATTTGCAAAATCGCATAAAAGATAATTTTAACACTTTTGTGAGTGGAATTTCAAAAATTCTAAAGACATGGTTGACATCAGTATGAAAAATTTATTTCAATAAGTTGAAAATAATTTTTGGTGAATAATAACTTTTACTTTTATTTACCACGGTTAAAAGTAAATAGGGTAATTAAGGGTAAAAATGATATTATTATTACCCTAACACATTTCCTAATTCTATTGGTAAATTGTAATTCGACCCAAAAAAACCTTTGGAATAAAATATTAACCACTTTGGTCCACTTGGATTAGATGAGGACATTTATTATTATTTAATTCAAAGAAGAGTAAAAAGAGTTAAAATCAAATTTTAGTAAGTATAACATCTTTAATATAGGGTTATACCTAAGATAAATTCGACTATAAATATTCATTATAATGATAAATATATTCCATGCATAATTGTATTTTTTTATATTTTTTAGACATTTTATAATTAAATTTATTTTTGATCCAATGATGATGTAGTAATTACCTTATTCGTGAAAGAATCAAATAAATGGTATTATAAATTTTAAAATAAATATAATTTCAATGTTTGTATGACATCAACGAATTTAATATGTCAATATGACATTTAGGAATGATTAATTGTATATTTTTATATGTAATAAATTTGTGATGACTTTGACAAAAACAAAATACCAAATAGTGTCAAAATTGAAATAAATTAATATTTAAAACAAATTCTATATTATTGGTTGATATAATATTCCAAAAAATGTAAGGTTCGATCAAAGGGCATAAATAGTATTATATATATAATTAATTAGCCACTTTAGGTTCTCTTATAAGATTAGACTGAGTTTATTAACCATATAGAGTAAGAATACAAGAAGACACGGTAAAAGTTAAACTATTTAACTAAGAGTTAGATCTAAAATTTATGGATAATATGGTGAAATAAACATGTCTAATACCTATTGGTTGAGAGTTTTTAGACACATCACCAACTTATCCTTTAATTAATTCATTTTGGAGCTATTAGAAACCGAAAATGAATTTATTCATAAATAATATTTTAGGTTTTTTCTAAGGTTCCCTCACCCCTCTTATAAAAGTGCACTCCTCGTCTTCTCTAATTCACACCTTCGAAGCCTTTTGGCTCGGCCAAACCTTTCCAAAATACACATTCAACTATCATACCTTAATACTATAGGCCTTACTTTAGTCATAAATCCAACCTAAAGATCCCTTTTGATCAAATCAAAAGGAAGAACTCGAAGAAGAGGTAATGATTTCACCACCCTCTTTCATGTTCTCTTATTCTTCCACTTACACTTTCATTATTGATTAAATTATAAAATAATAAATCCAGTATATTCTATATACTGTGATGTTATTATAAATATGGCACAAATATATTCATTATCATATCCATCATATGAATGATAAAGTCACCATGTATGCGTACGTTTGACTTTCCATCTCCACGTCGTGGTGTAATTTGTTATTTAACAATATGTTATTTGGATGGATATAATGACGAGTAATATGTATATAAATAATGAAAATAACATGATAATGTTACATTAAAATTAATATACCATCTAATTCTACACCATTAAATAAATGATATTGTCGCTCGTGCGTACGTATGGATTACCATCTCCACAACGCGATGAGATTCATTTCCACATTCACCATTAATCAAAGATTATAAAAATATATATATTACTAATAATTATGTAATATATGACATAATAATGTTACTGGAGATATATAAATATATATATATACTTACATATATCGTATTCACTTAGTTATGTTCAATACGAGATGTAAACGGGAACAATGTTATGTGTACGAACGGACTACTGTCTCCATAAATGGTGTTTCTCATTTCATATATATGTCTATTATACATAATTATATTCTAAATATATATGATATAAAAATCATGTTTTATATTCTGGATGTATATAAATCTTGATCTAGGTGATAAAATTAAGAGTAACACGTTAAAACACATATGATAAAGAAAGCGATTATTACCCGAAATGTTAATTTAAAATGGAAATTATTATTTAATGGGTAGTATAAAGTAATAAATTAATAATATATGATATCATAAATATTAATATGGTTATATTATACTTTAATAACATACTACGATCTTCATACAGGAGGTTAAATGTACCCTTGACTAATTGAATGTGCATGGTAAGGGTTAATTTCATAATCTCTTTATTATCCGAGATTGTTTTTACGTAAGTATCTACTAGGACATATTTATTATCAATTTCTATATTTAATGGAAGAGTTGTCAAAGTAATTATTTTACTATAGTTTTTTTACTAAAACATCATTTCAATTGTTTATATATTTATTCTCTTAAATCATTCTCATTAATTCTCATGTCTTCGAAATTGTTTTTATGGATTTATTTATATGGACATGAATGTTTTTAAAATTTTAGCTCCTTTGAAAAGTTTAAAAGTTTTATGGGACACTTTGATTCAAAAAATGTCTTTAAATTTATTCCTTTATAAATTTTGCGACTTTTAAATGTTTTCATAAAAAGTGATATTTCTCTTAAAGAGTTTTACAAATCATTTTCATCTATGTCAACATCCTTGGATGAATTTTAAAAATTGTTTGATGTTGATTTATTATGATACAAATATTCCATATTTTATTGAAGGATTTTGTGATATGTTTGACTGTAGATGTGTTATTTTTATACCATCCATGGTTTATGGATAAATTATTGACATTTTTTATGCTAGTTTTAATACGAATGTTTATATTATTTTTAAACCTTTTCATATGAGGAATGTATTGGACTTAGTAAGTGACGGTTGGAGCCTGCTATAGCACCTAGATGCATTGGTAGTTCTCATGAGACAAACTAGTGTCTTGGAATAAGGCCTTGAAAAAATATTATTTGTAGTCTTGGCACAAGACCATGACTATGTGGTTATGACAGTCTAGCATTATGCATTCCATCATTATGAAAGTGGCTATTGATATTGCATGTGATTATTCAACTAGTAGAGTATCCATGTGAGTAAGTAAATTGAATTATTTCATTAATTTCATATTATGATGAAGTTTATGTGGAAAAGGATTTTGTTTTAGTTTTATACATTACCTTAAATGTTTATTCTTATTTATGAAAGTTTCTGCTGTATTTATTACCCTTATTAAGTGTTTGAGCTCACCCATTTCTTTGTTTTATTTTTCCCAGGATTCCAAAAAGTTTATTTTGATTGATATGAAGGGTTAAGCTAGGGGAATACTGGAATTCATAAAGGATTATTATGTTTTTGTGTATGTTATAAAGTGTAATGTGACATTCATGTATGTAATCTATTTTCTAAGACTACTAAACTGATCGGTCCTTCAGGACGTTATTCCTTGTAATCATTCCAATGTATTAAAATAATGCACCAATTGTAGATAAATGTGGTCAGGGTGTTACATTTGATATCAAGGGAAGTTTAGCAATAACCTTGGAAACTAGATTTAGATAAACTCTGATTAGAGCACATTACCCTAAGATAGACTTTGAGGATTAGTATAAAAGAACTTCCTAGAATTTTTGTAATGTAGTGTTTTTGTCAGTTTTCCATGAAATACATCCCTGTCTGGATACGAGTAGGTAGAGGTGGCTCTGGAATTGATGTACCTAGGGGTAAAACCTAAAAACACAGCTTTGAGCTAGACTTGAACGGGAACAGGTGCACGACAATGAGCCTTGTTGCACTCATGGTTATGACACTCCCGAGAGATATGCTTAGGATAATTCACATTTTCAATACAAGACATTATGAAGGATTTAGGAGTAAACACTTCTTCAAAGAAAACATCATTATTATTTTTGATTATATCCATAAACTTTTCAATTTACGTTTGATATGTCACAAGTTTGGAATTATTCATTTCAATTCATAAAATGACCTAGTGTATGCCATTATTTAGAAATGGCGCCCAGTAGAAGGAATGAGAACTCCAGCAATACGTATGATCCAGAGAGTAAGAAGGATCATATTGGTCATGGTATTAATCCAACATTTACAATGGAAATAGTCTCCCATGTATTCTGAACATATAAGGAAACAATATCATGTGTTAATAAGATAAGTAAATAATTCTCTGAGTCCTATGGATTTGAAGGGATGTAATAAACGAAAAGGATGGTAGAGAGACAGATAGATAAATAGAAGAGGGGAAAGAAGGATTTTCCCATATGTGATAAATGTGGAATGAATAACCTTGGTAAATGTTTGAAGGGGATTGGAGTTTGTTATAATTGTGGAGAAAAAGGACGCCAAGTACATGATTTCAAGGGTAATAAAAAGCTTTTGAATGTAAAATTCTCATACTGCAAGGCATTGGGACACTACACGAATCAATGTCCATGTCATCAAAGTATACCGCAAATGATGCTATTGGATAATAATAAAGTTATGATACTACCTCAGATGGAGAGGAATGACTAGGGTTCTTATGTTGTTGTTATATAATTATTTCATTTGAGTGTTGTATCAACAATATACTGGTTATATGAATTATGGAGATAAATAAGGATTATACTGCAGTACAATTTTATTATAGATTTGATAATATATAGTTCTAAGAAAAGTGACTTAACAGTAAGCTACACTTTTTTGGAAAAATACATGGTTTAAGGAAATGTAATCCTTAATATGGTCACGATAATGAGGTAGTGACTTGGGAATAAGAGATGGTGGATTTGAATAAATTATATTAGATATTCATGACTACCTAGAAACTAATTAATGATTTTTATATTCCATCATTGCTGGAGTTTAAAATATTTTTGGATATAAGGAGTATATTCAGTGTTCAATAAGAAATAAAGGAGCATGAATGTAATCAATAAGGTTTTGTGGTAATTTAAGATGTGCAGTGTTTTAAAAGAATACATGATGAAGGTGTTCACATGATATTATGTGGAAAAAAGGATCTCCATTGTGTTTAACTTCCTTAAATATTTTGGACTGTTAGTTTGGAATGATGTATTTTGGATAACTCTAGTTTGAGATTATTTTTTATTCCCATAAAAGGACAACCTGGAGGTTGGGCAGTAACCCGTTGCGACCGGTGAGGCCACGGGACTTGAACCCGTAACTGAAAGGCGAAAAGGGTGTATCACCTACCACTGTCCTACATGCTGTCATGGATTGAATAATGTTGTTTTTTAAAAAAAAATCTGGTAGATGAATTATAAATTCAATTTTTTTGGAACCCTATACAAATAGGATAAATAGAATATTTTTTTAAGTTCTATTATCTTTTAGAGTGAAATATGAGTTTGTGGTAGAAATTAGTTCAAGGATGGAACTCTACTTATCAAGTATTTATTTTTCTTCTTCTATTATTCTATGAAGAAATTAATTCTTAAACATTAGTTAAGGTATCCTAAAACGAAAAATGTGTTATCCTAATAACTTATGTTTTCTTGAACAGATGGTATTTTAAATCATCATAGATTGATGGATGCGAGGCCCTCAGTTTTTACACTTGTTTGTGAATGATGACCTCAATAATTGCCGATAAACATTTACATCTTCCATTCAAATTATGTATCTTTAATTTCCACCAATGTTCTCCTAATCTATATCATAATTTTTTGTTGACCCTTTCATTTCCCTTTTCCTCTTATTAAGAGTAGATTATATTAACCCAATTTCTGATGTAGGTTTTCCCACAAAGGTTTTTTCTATTTTAAAACATTTATTCTCGAAGAACAATTTAAAATTTTGAAGACACAATTTATTTATGGAGGTAAGAATGTAACACCGCAAGATTTCATAGTACGTTATATCTTCAAAGTAATTCAATAACTTGCACGACACGAAACACTGAGTTCAAGCGCACCATGACTTACCTAAGTAGCCGTTCAAAAGCGGTTATGAATAGTATTAACTAAATTTTGAACTTTATATAATCCTAATAATTTTATAATCCATATTATGAGTTTCTTATACATAATGTAAGAACGAAATCATTTTTATTAGATAAACGATGTATTTTTAAAAAAATACACGTTTATAGCCTTTTAATGGTGAACCCTTTTTAAATCCAATATTTGAAACTTTTATATAATCAATTTGGAAAAATTAACTTCTTTTTTAGAATCGGGATATAATAATTTAGTTTCAATAAATTTTTGGTGTTTTTCTGATAACTTTCATATTTGGGTGAATAGTGAAAAATACTATATTTTAACTGAAAACATCATCTTTAATAAAAATTATTTATAGTGTTAAATTATAAATTTTAATGGTTTGGAAGTATAAATATATTATATTTTTACCATTTAATCCAATTCTTGTAAATTTATGTAATTTGAATTTGAATTTGTACATAAACAAGTGTCAATTTTTTGACGGTTATTATTTCTTAAAAATACGCTTTTTGATTTTGACAACGGGAATTAATTTTAAATTTATAAATGTAACTTTTATTTTTTTAATTTGGTATAATAGACTTCATTTTTATAATTGTAACATTTTAATTAGCTGAGGGTAAAATTTTGGTATTTTTCTGAAAAGTTTCTATTTTTTGATGAATAGTGAGAAACAATAAGTTATAGTTTAAAACCAAATATTTATTTAAATAATTATTTATTTTATTTGAATTTATTTTTTGTAAAAATTGGAACATAATACCTATATAAGTTCAATGTAATTAATTAGAGTATGTTTATAATAATTTTAGATAAATAAAAAACATTATTGATATTTTCACCGTATTTTACAGACCTCCTAGGAGAATGTTCCTATTCGCATAAAACATGATTTTACCGCTTCTGTGATTGGAATTTTAAAAATTCGAGAGACACTGTTGATATCAGTATGAAAAACATTGTTCAATAAGATGAAAATAATTTTTGGTGAATAATATCTTTTTACTCATATTTAGCACGGTTAAAAGTAAATTGGGTAAATAAGGGTAAAAATGATATTATTCTTAGCCTAACACATGTCTTAATTCTATTGGTTAATTATAATTATACCTAAAACAAACTTAGTAACAAAATATGAACATCTTTTCTTCACATATATTAGATTGGGATATTAATTATTATTTAACTCAAAGAAGAGTTAAAAGAGTTAAAATCCAAGTTTAATAACTAAAACATCTTTAAAATTGCGTTATACATATGATAAATTCGAATATAAATATTCATTCTAAAGCTAAAAATATTTCAAATATAATGGTTATTTATTTATATTTTTTAGAAATTATATAATGAAATTTATTTATGACACAATGATGATGCAGTAATTACCTTATTCATGAAAGAATCAAATAAATTGTATTATAAATATTAAAATAAATATACTTTCAAAGTTTTTATGCCATCCACGAATTTTCTAGTTGAATATGACATGTTAGGTCTGATTAAATGTATCTTGTTCAAAGTAATCAAGTTGTGATGACTTTTACAAAAACAAAATACCAAATAGTGTCAAAATTGACATAAATTATTATTTAAAACAAATACTATAATATTGGTTGATATTATGTTCCTAAAAATGTAAGGTTCGGACAAAGGGCTTAAATAATATTATATATATCATTAATTATACACTTGAGGTTATCTTGGATTTTTAGAGAAGGTTTATTAAGCATATAGAGTAAGAATACAATAATACACGGTAAAAGTTAAATTATTTAACTAAGAGTTAAATCTAAAAGTTAAGGTTAATATGGTGACCTAAACCTGTCTAAAACATATTGTTTGAGAGATTTTCTACCCATAACCACCTTATAATTGAAATAATTCTTTTTTTAGAAATTAGATACCGAAAAATGAATTTATTATAAAATAATATTTTATGTTTTTCCAAAGGTGCCCCTCACCCCTCTTATAAAAGGGAACTCCCCCATCTATCTAATTCACACCTTCAAAGCCTTTTGGATCTACAAAAACGTACCCAAATACCATATAAACTATCCTACCTTAATTTTAGAGGCCTTACTTTTATTAGAAAGCCAACCTAAAGAGCCCTTTTGATCAAATCAAAAGGAAGAACCTGAAGAAGAGGTAATTTTTGCACCACCCTCTTTCAAGTTATCTTATTCTTCCACTTACTCTTTCTTTGTTGTTTCAATTATAAAATAATAACTCCATTATATTCTATATATTTTGATTATATTATAAATATGGCACAAATATATTCATTATACTATCCATCTTATGAATGTTAATGTTACTATGCATGCGTACATATGGCTTACCGTCTCCACGTCGTGGTGTAATTTGTTATTAAACACTATGTTATTTGGATGGATAAAATTATGAGTAATATGTATATAAATAATTAAAATAACATGCTAATATCTCTATAAAATTAATACACAATCCAATTCCACACCTTTAAGGAAATGATATTGTCGCTCGTGCTTACGTACGGATTGTCATCTCCACGATGCGATGTGATTCATTTCCACATTCACCATTAATCAATTATTATAAACAAAATATATTACTAATAATTATTTTATATATGACTTAATAATTATACATGAGATATATAAATATATATAAATATGTACTTACATATAACTAATTCACTTAGTTCCTTTCAATACGAGATGAAAATGGAAACAGTGTTTATGCGTACGTACAGACTACCATCTCCATAAATGGAGTTTTTCATTTATTATAGATGTCTATTATAGATAATTATATTCTAAATATATATGATATATAGATTATGTTTTATATTCTGGATGTACATAAATCTTGATCTAAGAGATACAATCAAGAGTAACATGTTATAACATGTACGATAAAGAAAGCGATTATTAGCCAAAATGTTAATTTATCATGAAAATTATTATTATATGGGTAGTATTAAGTAATAAATGAATCATGTATGATATCATAAAGATTAATATGGTTCTGGAATACTTTAAATACATACTACGATCTTCATAAAGGAGGTTAAACGTACCCTCGATTAAAGGAATGTGCAAGGTAAGGGTTAATTTCACAATCTATTTATTACCCGAGGTTGTTTTTACGTAAGTATCTACGCGAACATATTTATTATCCATGTCCATGTTTCATGAATGTGTTTTCAAAGAAATTATTTTAATGGCCTTTTTTACTAAATAATCCTTTCAAATGTTTTAAATATTTGATCTTCTAAATTATTCTCATTAATGTCTAAGTCTTCAAATGGTTTTTAAGGATTTATTTATATAGACATGAATGTTTTTAAAATTTTAATTTCTTTCAAAAGTTTAAATGTGGTATGGGACACTTTGATTCAATAAATTTCTATAAATTCCTTCCTTTATAAATTGTGTGACTTTTAAATGTTTTCATAAAAATGGGATATTTCTCTCAAAGAGTTTTATAAATCATTTTCATCTATGTCAACATCTTTTGATGGATTTTAAAAATTATTTGCAGTTGATTTATTGTGATAAAAATCTTCCAAATTGTATTGTAGGTTTTTGTGATATGTTTGACTATGGATGTGTTATTTTTACACCATTCATGGTTTAGGGATAATGTATTGACATTTTTTATGATAGTTTTAATAAAAATGTTTATGTTATGTTTAAACCTTTTCATATGAGGAATGAATTGGACTTAGAAAGTGACAGGTAGAGCCCGCTATATCTCCTAGATGCATCGGTAGGTCTCATGAGACAAACTAGTGTCTTGGAATAAGGTCTTGAAAAAATAATAATTTTAGTCTTGCCAAAAGGGCTTGACTATGTGGTTATGATAGTCTGGCATTATACATTCCATCATTATGAAAGTGGCTATTGATATTGCATGTGATTATTCTTCAAGTAGAGTATCAATGTGAGTATGTAAATGGAATTATTTCATTTTTTCCATATTATGATGATGTTTATGTTGAAAAGGCTTTTGTTTAAGTTTTATACATTGCCTTAAATGTTTATACTTATTTATGAAAGTCTCTTCTATATTGCTTACCCTTACTGAGTGTTTGAGCTCAACCCTTTCTATGTTTTATTTTTCCCAGGAATTCAAGAAGTGTATTTTGATTGATATGAAGGGTTACGCCAAGGGAATAATGGCGTTCATAAAGGATTATTTATGTTGTTTTGTATATTATAAAGTGTAATGTAACATTCATGCATGTAATCTATTTTACAATACTGCAAAACAGATCAGTCCTTCGATACGTGATTCCATGTAATCCTGCCAATGTATTAAAATAATTCATCGACTCTAGGTAACTAGGGTTGAGGCATTACATATTCCATCCATAGAGAAAATGTGTCCAATAAAAGAAACTTATTGAATCCAAAAATCACATTTTCTAAACATCCCATATAATTCATTTCTTCTAAAAGTCATTAGAATATTTCACAAGTGATTTCCATGATCATCGTAGATTTTTGAATATACCATGATATCATTAATAAATACCACCACAAATTCATTAAGATATTCCTTGAAAACTCTATTCATTAAATACATGAAAATAGAGGGTGAATTAATCGATATAAAAGGAATTACTGTAAAACCATAATGCCCATACCTGGTTTTAAATGTTTTTTTTAATTTCATCCTTACACATAAGAAACTATTGATATCCAAATTGAAGGTTAATCAACCAAAAATATTGACCTCCATGAATTTGATCTAATAAATCATCAATCAGAGGAGGGGGATACTTGCTCTTTCTTTTTATAGCATTTCTCTCCCTGTAGTCAATGCACAACCATGTAGACCCATATTTCTTCTTATCAAAAAGAACATGGGATCCCCATGGAGAAACACTAGGGAGAATTAATAATTTATCACTCAATTCTCCTAGTTGTTTCTTTAGTTCCACTTATTCCACTATTGAAATTATATGAGGGGCCATTGATATAATCCATGAACCAAGATTTAATTCAACGGGAAACTAAATTTCCCTCTCTAGAAGATGTCCAGGTAAATCCTCTGGAAACACATAAACATATTTTTTCACAATAGGTACACCCTCTATTTGAACATTTTTCCCACATCCATAGTTATTGAATTCCCTTCCTCCCCATAAATTTAATTCATTAGAGCTACCAGGGGTGGATCTAGATGAGAATCAGATGGTAATGTTTCTTCTCTAAAGATAAGGGATTCCATATCATCCTCAAAAATTATAAACACATTCTTCATGAAATAATTTTTGCATCATGAATCAAAATCCAATCCATACCGAGGATCATACAAAAGTAAATCATGGTTATGACCATAAAATTAGAAAATTAAGATTGTTTATATTCTATAATGGGGATTTACTGACAAAACATTGTTTCAATAATACATCCCTTATGAGTTTTGATTTAAAACAACCTCATTATATCAAATTGGAAATATATAATTTTCATAGAAAAATATGATGATATGAAAGAATGTGATGATCCATAATCAATAAAATAATTGGATATGTTTTAATAAATTATTAAATTACCTTCTATCATGTCATTAGGAACTTCAGTATCATTATTTTTGATCATATAAGCATTTCCCTACTTCCTTGGCCTTTTTTGAGGCACGTTTCCATGCTGCTTTGGATAATCATTAGTATAGTGTCCCATATCCCTACAATTATAGCATTGAACATTAATATTTTTTTTCTTACCCTTGAAAACACCAACATCAGAGCCTTCTTTTCCACACTTGTAGCACACCCATTTTACTTTTAAGCAGACACCAGCGTGTATCCTTCCAGAATTATCATAGGGAGGAAAGATAACTATTCCCCTCATCCCCATTTCCTTATTTCAGTATTTAGAGTTCTCAATAATCCTCTAATTCTCCTTATTTCATTTAAAGTCATATGACATAGAAAACTAATTTTACATCTTGATAAAACATGATACTATATATTTGTATGTTGAAAAAGTATTGAAGACCAGTGACCATTAGAACAATGGATTTAAGCCATCAAAGATTCGATCAATATTATTACATGGACTGCATATATAGTCCAAAACATGCCTTCATAACCTTGTGAAGTTAACACCATACATTTAAACATTATAATCTTCCTTCTCCCTCAAAAATCAAATAATTCCTTTCGACATCTTCTCTTCTTTCATGAGGAAGTGATTTCTCTAAGAAAAGTTATTTCAATTCACTCCATTCAATATTTTCTATCACTTACTCCTCTATTATTTTTTGAGTTAGTAACCACCATTGATAAGAATCTTCTGAAATATATTAAAATTACATGACAACTTTCTCCCTTTGATCACTTCTCAAGGTGAGAAATGCCTTCTCTAAGGAAATTCTCCACTGCTCTGCTTTGAAAGGGTTTGTTGTCCCATTAAATGATTGAGGTTGTTGTCGGAATAAGAGATCAAACATATCTCCTCCGCATATTGGATTTACATGCTCCATATGGGTAAGTATATTATTTAAAACCTGAGTATGTTTTCCCAGTATACTTATAAGTTTCTACGCACCAATCACATCCTAGATTCAACATCATTATCCTGCACTAGAGGAAAAGCCCTACATGGTATACGCGCATTAATATTATTTCCATTGCTTCAAATAGGATCCATTTATATTCAATGGAATAAACTAGATTAGTTTTTGAATCAAAATTTAATATCTCAACATAGAAAAAATAAATAATATAAATTGAAATTCTATGCGTGGTTAATCTCATATTCATAAACATGGTTTCTTTGAAGAAAATTTTAAGTTTAAATCCTTCAGAATGGCTTGTAATGAACATTTGAATTATCCTAAAAATATCCCCCAATAGTGTCATACTAGGTGTGTAGTAATACCCATTTTCATGTACCAGGATACCCCAGGTCAAGCCCAATACTCCTTTTCACAGTTTTCACACCTAGGAACATTTGTTCTAGAACCACATCCACTTGTAGTATCTAGATATGGATGTATTATCTAAAAATATCCACATAATATATTCCTTAACAAAAATTATAGGATGATCTTGTATGTTTATCCTGAAATAATATCTCAGGTTTTGGTTCCCTAATCTATATTTTATAAATAAAGTTTCCATGTTTTCCAATATACTTCCTAAGATACCAACTGTAAAGACCGGACCCTGGTTTCGCAGAGTTGGTACCTTATTAAATTAGACTAGAATGTTTATAAGAAATTTGTATCCCAAAATAATGTGTATTTTAGTAGAATTAAAAATCTAGATACATATATAAGTTCTACCTTACAACTTGAAATTAAATACAACATATAATGTTTATTGGGAACATCCACAAATATAAGTTTAACCCTGCAGGTCATTCATAATAAACATATTAATGTCCTGATAAAATGAAACATAAGGAAGGGGTGAGCTCAAATTCACAATATGTGTAAGAAATACAAAGGAATATATCGTAATCATTAGGAATCTTGAATAATTAAAAACACATTCCTTTAAAATAAAAACGTGAACATAATATGGTAGGAATATGAGATGAGTAAATATGTCCATAATAAAAAAACAAATGGGTATTATACTATTTTAATAACCTCATGAAATTTTAATTTATAGATTAATAATGAGTAAAATAAATATTAGAGATATTTTGAAACAAACTATCATGTCATGAGCCAAGACATCTAAAAATGATTATTTCCTCAACCAAAACCATATTTGAAAATGGGAAAGGCCTTAGCCAAGTCCATATCTATTTGTCCCATGAAACCTACCAATGAACCTTGAGAATATAGAGGGAAACACCCATCACATAATAAGTCCAATTAATTCCTCATATGAATAGGGATAAACCAAAACAACATATACATACATATTCAAACTAATAACATCCCCCGAACATTAATCATAAAAACTAACCATTATAAGTAAATCTGTGAATGGTTTTAAGATTTCACATCCACAGTCAAACTAATCATAAAACATTCTGTTAAATATGATAGATTATTACGTATTATATTAATCCCAATAATACATAATAATCAATAATATTGTTGAAATAGATGAAGATAATCTTATAAAATTTTCGAGTAATTCTTGAGATAATTACTCTTTTACTTAGAAAAGAAGAGTTCTTTTAGAAAAATCTTTATATAAAACCCGAATTTAAGTAATATAGTATATTCATAATAAAATAATTTTATTTATAAATATAATGGTTTCCAAAAATAGGTTATAGATTTCTGATGAATATTGGTAATAAAATGAGAAATTCCCTTGAATTAGGATTGCATTACGGGAAGAATTTTGGAAATATCCATTAAAAACAAATAACTCCCCCTAAATTAATGTAGGATTATGTTTTGTAAACATATATATAACATTATCATATAATATATGAGGAGAAAATATGAATAAATAATAATTTAATTGGGGTAATTTGAGAATAAGAGTAACCCAAATGAAAGTGAAGGTTCGTATAGAAAACCATTATATTAAGTCCAAAGGTATTCCTCATTTGATCTTAATAACCTGAATAATCAAATTTGGGATAAAAAATTAATGATTAAAGAACCCCCTATACATTTAATTAATATAGTATAACCATATTTGGTTCATTCTTATCATTTTGATGGGTTAATATATTCAATTTTATTTTTTGGGAGTGTTTTCTTCCTTTATTTTTATGATCGGTTTACTTATATTCATGTATGGATAAACATGCCTAATGGGAATGGATTTCCAGAATACAAGATGTATGATATTTGTAAAAAACCATAATATTACTTGGTCATTAATGTTTTTTGGTTACTGGTAGTGAAAATGAGTAACTATATAAAACATTAATGATAATAGTTTGTGTTAATTGGCTGTTCAGGATCACAAAAAACACATTTTGATTTATAAATTAATATCATGCATGAAGAATAATTTTATAACCTTTAATAATTTATAATACATATATATTAGTATGTTTTTATGAGAAAAATTGTTTTATTACCAGAATTAAATATGGTAATAGGAAATGAAAACATGTCATCCTTGAATGTGATAAATTAACACATCTTGGATGGTGTTTTAATTTCAAGTATAAAATAAGGGAAAATGGGAGATGATGATGAATTATTCCTTTATCATAAAACTTTTCAGTACATGTAAGGTACTAGAGACTTCACAACATTTTAATGAAAGGATATTAGAAAATAAAAATAAATGAAAGGAAGAGGAGAATTTACCTATTGATGTAATCTTCCTTGAGAGCCCCTTTAGGGGAGAGGTTTTGGCCTTTTTATGAGACTAATGGACATTGGATGTGGGAGAGGATCTTGGGAGGATATTTGAGTAAAATTTAGACAAGGCACAAGGCCTGAGATAAGTGAAGAGAAGAGGGAGTGAGAGAAGGTTTTTATAGTGGAGGATAGGAGGGTTTTCCCATTATTTTACTCATTGTTTTATTATTTTCTCAAAGGCAACCAAGAATAATGATTATTGTGTTGAGTCAATAAGTTTTCCTTATGACTATTCTATTCCTTCATGTTTGGGAGAATTTATTGAGTCAATAAGGTTTTCTTATAATGTTTCCATTCCATTATGTATTAAAAACCACAAACACCATATCATAAGGTAAACATAATTTTCCCTAAGATTTCCCTTAATAAGGAACATTTTCTTTCCCCAAGGAAATTTTATGCTTACCATGATTTCATTGTTCATGTCATAATCTAACTCATTTTATTTCTAGGTGTAAAATTTGGTTTCACATATGAAACCTTCGAATCTTATAAATACTTAGATATATTGAATTTTGTTACCAGGATCCGAATTCAGGTTTCAAACTCTCTAAATTCAGACTCTGATCTTTCTATGTTCAGACTCCGAACAATCTGAAATTAGACTCTGAATTATTATAAATTCAAACCCTGAATTCTTATAAAATTAAGAATCCGAATTCCTCAGAATTTAGACTTCAATGTTTATAGAATTCTGATTCTGAATACCTGAGAAACAGAATCTAAATATCCTTATAATATAGACTCTCAAGGTTAACTTTCTTAGACTCCAAATTCTATTTTCCTTAAACTCTGAAAAATGAATTTGGTTGAGCAACCATATTTTTTACTCTTATTTGAGTTATAAAATGATTTCGTGCATTATTTTACTAACGAAATGTTGTTAGAGTGATAATAATAGAGGTCCCTCCAAAATTCAAGGTAAAACATTATTATTTGGGGAGGGAGCCGACGGTTGAAGATGTACCTATAAATAAGAGCTCATTTGAAAGATCTTGGAAATTTAGGACGATCGGTTGATCAATATAAAGATTACATGGTGTTGAAGTGATTTCTAGAGAGAAAAACTTTCTTACTGTGTGCATACTGAACATATTGTTTTTAATTTCTTCGTGTAACATTGATTTTTGTTGAGTACATTTGAGGGCTTTAGGGGATAAAAAGACAGAGGTGTCGACTACCTTGAAGTTCGAGGTCTTGTGGGGATAGCAAGACAGACTCCGATATTCGTATCGAGGGATTACCCTAGTGTGGGTAAGATAGACTTTCTTGAAAATATAAATCAAGTGTCCTTTATCCTAGGTTTTGGATACCCTACTCTTGAGGGTAAAGGTTTTACTACTTGTTACTTGTATTATTTCATGTTTTTTTTCCGCTAAATTTTTATTGATAAGCAATTTATAAATATATTATACTTTCTTATAATTGTACTATGATTAGATAAGATTAACTATGCTTTAAGGTAGAATCTTTGTTTTTTTAAACTCTTGATAAGTTTCATTTCTGGAAATATATTTCTAGAATCTAGTAATTTTGTAGAACTAGTTTCATTTTCCGAACTACATTTTCAGAATTTCATTTCCAGAACTACATTTTTGGAATCAAGAAAGTTTGTAAAACTTATAGGTCTTGTGAATTTACCTTGTTTAACATTGTTAAACATAAAAGGTTTTATCCTATTTTAGAGCATCCGAATTAATTTTTAAAGTATAAAAATCATCCCACCACTGGTATATTGATCATCTACATTCATCATTTTGATCCAATAATTGGTATCAGAGGGATGTTTTTTAAATACTTATATTCACATATATGCTTTATTTCCCATGTTTTTTATTGTTTTATATTTTCCTTGCTTAGGTCATTTTTATCCTGGTTTACAAACATTTATTAATGACAAGTTTTTGTGGAAATATATTATCTTTATGATGGTAGAAATTAATGTTGGTTCAATTGAAAATCTTTATCCTACTAGACCACCTTGTTTTGATGGGAATTATTATGAATATTGGAGAGATCGTAAAAATACTTTTGTCATTAACACTTGAGTGTACAACTTTGTTATGATTACTGGAGATTACTAATCAAGAGAAGTCATAATATCAACTTATTTATAAGGTATGAAATACTTTGTTGTGTTCCATGACCAGGAATATAAATATCCAGATTTATTCTTGTGAAGTAGAAAATTGTATTTGGAATAATCTTGATGTTACACTTTTTTGGAACATCTAATGTTATTGATACTAGAAGAGCTATGCTTAGAGCTGAGTACCATGGTTTTCACTTTCCTTATGGAGAACCTATATGAAATGTACAAAAGATATTTATGACTATTGTCAACAGCCTACAATCCATGGGTGAAAAATGATTGGATTATGAGGCACTTGTAGACACGATTATAGACATCATGCCTAATGAGTGGAAATCAAAGAGAATAGCTATAAATCAGAATAGTAAAGTCTCACAGATAACTCTTGATGAGGTTTTTGTAACTCTTCTTTAACATTAGACTAGAATGAAGAGAGATGATGATAATGTTAAGAAAAATAATGAGAGTGGAGGTGTTGCTTTTAAAAATACTTCAAAAAAAAATGAAATCCAAGACTCCTAATAGAGTTACAAGATCTAAATCCAAGAATGTTGTTATTGAATCTGAATTTAGTGAAAGTGAAACTTTAGAAAATTATTTATCTAATCTTGCTCGTAGGATGAACAAGATTGTAGGGTAGAAGAACTTTCAATATAGATACCTGATGAAATATGAAGATATGAAATGCTATGAATGTGGAAGAACAGGTCATATCAGACCTAGTTGACCCTTATTTTATAAAAGAGACAAGAATGATAGGAATACTGAGACAAATAAGAATATGTTCTACAGATCAAAACAAAATAATTTCCTAAAAGCCAATGACACTTGGAGTGCCTGTGGTGGAGATTCTTCTGATGATTCTTTATATTATGAATCTTCTAAGAAAATTAATATTGGTTTAATATCCCGAGCTCTATTTCAAAATCAATGTCTTATGGCTAAGGTACGAACTGCTGAATCCTTAACCAATACATCTTTGACTGAAACTTTTCCTGATAAAGATTTTTATTCTAATGATGAATCTTATTCATCAGATAATAATAATTATTTTCCTTCATATGAGAAGTTTCTAGGTTTTCTAAGTTTCTAGAGATATGAAATTTTAATGTTACTATGAAACTCGAAAAGAAAAATTCTAGAGAATTTATTTTAACAAAAGAAATTTCCGATCTTACTAAATATCTTTATAAGAAAAATAATGTTTTACAAAATATTTCTATGAATCATGAGGAAGATAATTCTGTGAAGGATAAGCTTTCTATGGATTTTAAAAAAACTATATGTAGAAAAAGATGTTTTGGAGGATAAACATAACTCTAAGTCTATTATTCCAGTGGATAGGAATTGAGTCCTTTGACTAAAGTATGAACTTTTTTCTGTGAATAAACTTCTTGAAAATTTTACTTCTAGTTAGGAAAATTTTGACAAGATAGATTCTTAGATCCTAACACATGAAAAAAACTATGGATTAGGTTATTCTCAAGAAAAAACTATTTTTAGAAACAATTATTTTGTTCCAACTAGAGTTCCTTTTTTACTAAATGTCAAAGTGGTGGGCATTGGAAGAAGAATTTTTCTTTAAATAATGATCAATACTATGGGATTCAAAAAGCTTTTTTTTTTCTAAAAAAATGTGGATACCCAAACTTTTATTTTCTAACAATTCCATATCCAAGAATGTTTGGATTCTAAAAGTCTAACACTCTTATATTGATGAAAATAAAGATAGTTCCAACAACAATACATGTTATATGGATAATGGATGTTAATGGCATGTGACTGGTAACAAAAACATCTTTGAAAAGATTACGAAGATGAAAGTAGGAAAATTATCTTTTGGAGATAATTCTAAGGGAGAAATTATTTGTATAGGTAACATTGTTCTTCTTGGAAAAACATTGATTTAAAATGTTTTATTTGATAAGGCTATTAATAAAAAACTTATTATCATAATTCAATTATGTGATGTAGGTTAACTTTTGAATTTTAGTAATGAAAAGTTCTTAATACACAATTCCAAGGAAGAGTTTATTCTTTCTGTCAATAGTATAGAGAATGTTTACACAATAAAAATAGAAGACCTCAGAAGCTAAGATATACCTTGCCTTAGTGTAATGGATGATCATTCTTGTTAGCGCATATAAGGTTAGGACACTATAACCATAGGATCCTATGAAAACTCTCTAAGAAAAGACTATTTAAGTATCTATTGAAGCTTATATTTGATTATTCAAATGTTTTTGATCCTTGCCAATATGGAAAGAAACATAAATCATGTTTTAAATCAGTCAGTGATGTCATAACTACAAATGCATTATAGTTAGTGTATATGGATCTTTTTTGGTCCAACACAAACTGGAAGCATTAGAGTAAAATAGTATGTATTTGTTTTAGTTGATGATTACACTATATTTACATGGGTCTATTTTCTAGCAAAGAAATTTGAAGCTTTTTATTATTTCAAAACTTTTAGAGCCCATGTTAAAAATGATAAGAACCTCCCCTTAATAACTATTCATTGGGATCATGGAAGAGAATTTAAAAATTCTGATGTTGAAACATTTTATAAAAGAAAAGGAATGAATCATAAATTATCAGCACCGAGAACACCCAAAAAATGGTGTTGTTCAAAGAAGAAATAGAATTCTTCAAGAGATAACAAGAACCATGTTGAGTGAATATTTAGTAGCCAAACATTTTTGGGCTGATGTTGTAAGTACTTCTTGTTATACTATAAATTGTGCTTTGATTAGACCTTTTCTTAATAAAAATCTCTATGAGTTATGGAAAGGATGAAAACCTAGAATTTCCTACTTCACGGTTTTCGGGTGTAAGGTATTCATTCTGAATACTAAAGATAATATACACAAATTTGCACCAAAATATGTTGAAGGAATTTTTTTAGGCTACTACACAACTTCTAAGGCTTATAGTGTTTTCAATAAAAACACATGTACTATTGAAAAAACAGTACATACTAAATTTTATGAAACTGATCCTTTTATTTTTAAACAACCTCAACTTACATCTTCAGATTTATTTTCAAAAACAGATTATCAACCCTTGATAAAATATCTTTCTGATAAGGAAAATGTTCAAGAAGGTATTTCTGAAACATTTACCCCATAATATTTCCTACCTTACGTTGATGAACAGGTCTGACAAAACCCAAATTAGTTGTTTCTTAAGAATCATCCCAGTGACATTTTCATTGGTGATGTAAATCAACCTGTAAGGGATAGAAGTTCCTTAAGAAATGAATTAGAACATCTAGAATTCCTTTCCCAATTACAACCAAAAAGCACTGATGAAGATATAGGTGATGATGATTGGATAAAATCCATGCAAGATGAGCTAAATGAATTTGAAAGGAATAAAGTCTGGACCTTTGATTAATGAACTAAAGAAAACATCTACTAATGGAGTAAAATGGGTCTTCAGAAATAAGTGTGATGAAAATGGAATCATTGTAAAAAAATAAAGCTAGATTAGTTTTTAAAGGCTATAATCAACAAGAAAGAATAGACATTGAAGAAACCTATGCTCCTGTAGCTAGACTTGAATCTATTCGTATTCTACATTCCATTGCAGCATTATTCAATTTAAAACTTTTTCAAATGGTTTTTAAATGGCTTTCATTAATATGTTTTGTCAAGAGGATGTTTTTGTTGAACAACCTTATAGTTTTGAAGATAAAAAACATCCCAAACATGTTTTCAAACTTATCAAAGCTTTGTATGGACTCAAACAAGCCCCTAGACCCTAGTATGATAGACTTATAAGATTTTTGCTTAAAAATAATTTTGTTAAGTGAAATACTGATCCAAACCATTATTAAATAAAGACAAGAAAAATGTTTTTATTGTTTAAATTTATTTTGATGACATTATATTTGGTTCAACCAAACAATAATTAACTAATTCCTTTTCGGATCTAATGAAATTTTAGATTGAAATGAGTATGATGGGGGAGTTACTATTTTTATTTGGTTTTCAAATTTCTAAAAAACTAGAAGAAATAAATATATCCCAACATAAGTATATTATATATTTACTTAAAAATTATAGATATGAAAACACTAAGAGTATAAGTACTAGAATTGTTACCTCAAATTCACTTGATCTTGATGAAGCTGGGAAACCAGTGGATCAAACATCTTTTGGAGGTATGATAAGAAGTCAACATTACATAATAGCTAATCATCAAGACTTGTTGTTTTTAGTATGCTTTTGTGAAAGATATCAATCCAATCCTATGGAATCTCATTCAAAGGCAGTGAAAAGGATTTTTCACTGCTTAAATGTATCCATGGATCTTGTACTCTTTTATACATCTATAAATGACATTGTTTTAAATTGATTTTCGGATGTTGACTTTGGTGGATGTAGAATGGATAGGAAGAGTAAATACGATACATGTTTTTTCATTGGATATTCATTAGTTTCTTGGACATACAAAAAAGAAAAACTCAATAGCACTTTCCACTGCTAATGATGAATATATAGTAGATGGAAGTTGTTGTGCACAAGTATTGTGGATGAAACACACAGTCACAGATAATGGCATGAGTTTTACCAAAACACAAATTTTGTGTGATAATACAACTGCCATTTCCCTTAGTAAAAACCTTGCATATCACTCTTATGAAAAACATATAGATATTAGGCATCACTTTCATGGGAATCACACACTAAAACGAGATATCATTCTTCAATTTATCAGAACACAAGATCGACATGCTAATATTTTCACAAAATTTTTACCCTTTGATAGATTTGAATATATTAAACATAATTTAGGAATGATAACCATAAGGTAATCTTTTATATTAACTTCCTGTTGAAACCAATCTTCTTACAGTAAATAACTCATTTTCATAGGGGGAGTACATTTTTTTATTAGATTCCAAAAAAAATTCTTAGTCTAAAATTTTTCATAGTCTAAAATTTTTCATAATGAAGATTTGTGTACTTAAAATTTTCACAATTAAGATTTTTGTAATTAAAATTTTTGTGATGATTATTTTCGTACTCAAAATTTTCATAATGTATTTTCTCGTATCTAAATTTTTTTTAATAATTATTTTTGTATTGAAAATTATCATAATCAAAATTTTCAAAACCTAAAGCTCTTCAAGAAGAATTTTCCTCATTACGAATAATCTTCCTTAAAAACTGAAAGATATGATACCTTTCCTAAATTTTTGAAATCATCTTTTAAATATAAGTATTTTCATTTTTTTAATGTTTCTGTATTCTCTTTTTCATGAATACAAGTGTTTTTATTAAAAACCTCAAAAGATTAGAATCCATCAAAAATTATTCTTCCGACATTTTTTTAAGTCATAAGATCTGAACTGAAGGTTTTTCAACCATTGGATTGATTATGGAAGCTCAACCATCATATCAAAGTCCTATATAAAGGACCCCAGATAGTAGTTCCACATTGAAACTAATTCCTTCGTGTGCTGAAGCTCAAAACATCCTACATAAACTCACTTCAAATCATCAAGGTTTCTTTACTTCTGAATGTCTACCAATGTATCATCCAAGAAAGAAATGTCAACTATCAATCCAATCTCTGAATGGTTGATATACATAGAATGGTTTTTTGATCCAAATTTTTATGCCAAATATGAATCTATCGTTTCCAAAAATATCAAACTCAATGGCTGGGAGAGTGTATGTATTTCAAAACCAAAAGCTCGGGATTTAGTATATCTGGAGTTGTTAGTAGAGTTCTATGAGTCAGTAACTTTCGTTAAGGATGAAGGCAGAAGTAAGTTCTCATTCATGTGTTATGGAAAGACGTATTCTCTTTCTTACACCATGGCTACATGCTTGGTTGGTATTCCTTATGAAGGGGAAGCTGAGTTATATACTCATAAGCTGCATGATGTTCAAGAAAGTTTTATTGGACAAAAATCCATTGCTTGTCTTGGACTTTCAAAGGTAAAGGCTTCAAAGATTTTTACACGTCTTCAAATTTTCAGATTCTTGAATTGTGCGTTCAAGGATTCATCATTCTGAGAAAAGGTTATAAGGATACATTAAATAAGAGTGACATCTACATTATGGGTTTCATGTTAAACTTAAGAAAGATAAACTTATTAAATCATATCTTGGTTAGGATTGAGAACATAATGAATTGAAATCTGAAGACTCGGATTATTATGTATCCATCCATTCTATCAAAGATGATTGTTCTGTGTTTAAAATCCTTCAGAATTCCTCGCAACTATAAGTCAAGAAATTGAAAAGTCATGTTGCTGAGTGGTGACACCTTGAGAAGGATGAAATTTTGTTTTTCCAACAAAATTGAAGAATTATATGATTTTCCTAAAGAGGAAGTTGAAGTCCATTCAAATAAATATTAGGTAAGGGAAACCTCTAAAAAGGGTGGAATGAAGAGGAAAGTAAAAGAAGTTGAAGAGAAGGAAAAAACTCTAGTGGAAAAGGACATTCAGTCAGCACCCTTGAAGCCAAAGAAACAAAAGGAATATCATGATGAGGTAGTAGAAAAGTGTAGAGTTGCAAGAAAAATCATAAAGAAGGGGATCCTAATTATGGATTGGACCCTGATGAGGAAAAATCTTTGAAGGAAAAGGTATTTGAAGATCTTGATAGGCAAAAGAAAGAGAAGAAAAAGAAGAAAATGTACCCTGAGGTAGATATTGTCCAATCACTTACAAAGGCTGGTGAGAAAGCATCCGAGAATATTTTAGTACCACAATCCTTTTTAATATAATCATTACCAGAGACTCAAGGGAAAATAGTTTGTGACTCCAGAAAAAGTTCATGAAAAAGAAGTACAAGAAAAAGTTGTAGATGAAAAAGAAGTATAAGAAAAAAAAGAAGAAGGTAGTGGTGATACTCAAGATTTGATAAAGAAAGTAGAGGATTTTGCTGAGAAAGAAAGCCCTTATTAACAATTATCATTCTGAACCTCTGAAGCTGAGTCTTCAAAACTTGTTACACCAGGAATAAGTGACAAAGGTGAGGAAGAATTGAACAAAATGTCTGAATAGAATAGTAGTAACCATGATTTCATTTAGCTGGAGGATGTTGAGGTAGTAGCTGAGAAGAAAGAGATAGATGAAGATAAAATTATTCCAATATCTCATAGTGAGCACGAATCACCCAATCAAGAAGAAGTCAGTATGAAAACTCATAAGGGAAAACAATTGGTTTTTGATACACCTAGAAGAGAAGTGGTGAAGAAGTAAGAAGTGGGTGCTTCATGAAAGAGGAAAGCTACTGATATTGAAAAACAATACTCACCAAGGAAAATCTCTGATTCTGAATCATTTTATCATGGACATGATTCTGGAATCCCGACCTTGAGAATCTTATTGGGACTATTTCTATATTAACCTGTATAGACTCAAGATTCCAGATGATTTAGCACTCATTAAATAAAAAATCGGATTTAGTATCCATGGTGACAGATATGTGTGACAAACTTGAAGCTAATTCCAAAACCTTTTTCATAAACTAATAATCCCACAAAAGCTTTTTCAATAATATAACTACCTGGTCAATGAAAAATGTATAAGACATGAGAATTCTTGATGAGTTTCAAGAAACGTTCTTGGATGCATTTGAAACCAAAGATATAAAGTTCAAAGATCTCACCAAGTATTTTTAAGAAATGTTATCTCTGGAAGAAAATTCTTGGAATCATGAAGTGAAAGATTTTCATGGGAAATCATTTTCAGTTTCACAGAGTTGGAAAAGTGAAAGGGATCTTATGATTGAGATAAAAGAGAATATTGTAAAGAAAGAAGATGTCTTGAAGGATCATGAATAGGTTCTTAAGGCTTGGGAACAAAAAAGAAAATCCTTAGAGAAGAAAACAGAAGATCGGGATCAGCATCTCAAATGAGTCGAGGAGGATCTCAAGGAAATAAATAATCTCAAAACCATAGTGAAGAAGTTGATAATGAAGGCAAATGATGGATAATATTTTTCAATTTCTATCTTTTGTTGTATTTCTCACGTGTATAAATTTTTCCAATCTTAATGATATTTTTTGTTGGTCATCTTTTGGTTGTTGAGTACTAATATTTCATGTACCATATTTTCATTTCCATTCCATTTAATCCTTTTTGAAAATCACAAAGGGGGAGAGAGAAATTTCAAAAAATAATACAAAGTAAAAGATGAAATTTCCCCAAGAAAGGGGGAGTTCATCTAAGGGAGAGTTCTTATCCATGAAGATTTTCGTTTTCAATAAAATGCTAATTCTCAATCCAAAAATCAACAATATGATCTTTATTGTTTCCAAAGCCTAAGGGGGATTTAGTCATATTCATCATTTCATATGTGTTAAGGGAGATATGTTTTATTTACAAGTCCATAGAATTTCTAAGTCCTTATATTTTTTTCATAAGGATTTTTGTGCTTTCCAAAATGGGGAGATTGTTGAGTCAATAAGGTTTCCTTTTGACTTTTCTATTCCTTCATATTTGGGTGAGATTGTTGAGTCAATAAGGTTTCCTTATTTATTTTTTATTCCTTTATGTTTTGAAAATCACAAAGACCCTATCTTATGTTATGCTTCATTTTCCCTAATATTTACTTTAATAAGAAAAATTTTCTTTCCCCAAGGAAAATTTATCCTTACGATGTCTTCATTGTTCATTTCATAATGTAACTCATTTTATTTCTAAGTATAAAATTCAGTTTCATATATAAATCCTTGGAATCATATGAATACATTGATATAGAGCATTCTATTTTCATGATCCAAAATCAGGTTTCAAACTCTCTGAATTTAGACTCTAAACATTCTATGTTCATACTTCAAACATTCTAAATTCAGACTCTGAATTATTATGAATTCAAACTCTGAATTCATAAGAAATTCAGAATCCGAATTCCTCAGAATTCTGACTCTGAAGTTTATAGAATTTTGATTCTGAATACCTGAGAAATAGAATCTGAATATCCTTATAATATAGACTCTGAAGGTTAACATGCCTAGACTCTGAATTCTATTTTTCCATAGACTCTGAAAAATGAATTTGGCCGAGAAACCATATTTTTTACTCTTGTTTCAGTTATAAAATGATGTCATGCATTATATAACTAACTAACTATTGTTTGAGTGACACGTATTTACGTATCTCTGAAATTTGAGAAAAAATATAATCGTTGGAGGAGAGAGCCGACCATTGAAGATGTGCCTATAAATATGAGCTCACTTGAAAGAGCGTAGAACTTTTGGAAGATCAGTTGATCAATCTAGAGATTATATTTCGTTGAAGTTATTTCTATAGAGAAAGACTTTCATTCTTTTTTCATACTAAACATCTTGTTTAGAATTGATTCGTGTGACTCCTAATGTTGCTGAGTATATTCGAGGGCTTCTGCGGATAGGAAGACAGAGGTGCCGACTACCTTGAAGTTTGAGGGAAAGCGAGGATAGCAGGATAGTATTCGATATTCATATTGAGGTCTTACCCTGGTGTGGGTAAGACAAAATTTCTTGAAATTATAAATCAAGGGGCCTTTATCCAGGGATTTGGATACCATACTCTTTGGTTTAAAAGATTTACTACTTGTTACTTGTATTGTTTCAAGTTTGTCTTCCACTACATTTTGATTAATAATGAAAGTATAACTGTATTATACTTTTTTATACATGTACTCTGATTAGATAATATTCTATATGCTTTAAGGTAGAATCATTGTTTTTTTAAACTCTTGTTAAGTTTCATTTCCAAAACTACATTTTTGGAATCTAGTAAGTTTACAGAACTAGTTTCATTTCTGAAACCACATTTTCATAATTTCATTTTCAGAACTAAATTTCTGGAATCATGAATGTTTGTAGAACTTAGAGGTCTTTTGAATTTACCTTGGTTAAATTTTTTAAACATAAAAGTTTTTAACCAACTTTAGGTGTTCAGAAGGAATTTTTAAAGTATACAATTCACCCCCCCCCCTTTATATTGAGCATCTACATTCATCATTTTTATTCTACATATTGTGACCATGAATAGTAATATGTGCATGTGAGTTCTAACCAAGTGTTCTTACATTATCCATGATGCTAGGAATGGTGAATTTAATTGATAATGTATATATATGGTAGATTCATGTATTTTACTATTCATCAAAAATTCGAGTATTTCAGAAAAATACCAAAAAAATAACCCTAACCATTTTTCATCATGTAGAATTCAAAAATGAACTCCATTTTTTAAAATAAATTTCTATATCTTATTAATATAATGTTTAAATAAAATCATAGTTTATTCAAAAAATAACAATTTAAAAACTATAATTCATTTTATATAACCTTGATAATTTAATCAAGATCTCATTATCATATATACTTATGAAAATTAAATAATAATTTGATATACTATTCATAAGGGTCATATTACAATTCATAAGGGCATTTTACAATTCACCAAAAATTATGTTTGTCTTATCTACCTCTAAATATCTTACAAAACACAACTCTGTTTTTATGTTTTTCGAAATTCAAATCAAAGAGGTGGAAAAATTATTTTTACAGGATAGGTTATAAAAAAAGTGGTGTTTTTTAGAGGAATATTTTTTCATGCATTCAATATTAAATTTATTTGATAAATTTTTGGGTGTTACATGACGTGATCTTGGATCCATCCTAGCATCTTCATTTTACGCCAGATAAAGTCCACCTTAGCTGAAGTTATGTGTGAACATAAATAATGTATACCTAAAGTGAAGTTTGAACATTAATAATTCATACCTAAAGTGATGTTTGAATATAAATAATGAAACCCTAAAGTGTTATTATATTTTATTAATAATTAATAAAAATATTCAGATGTTATAATTCATGGTAATTGTTTCATTTAACACTTTAATGTTGAGAAAAAATATGGAATGAGATAATGATGATTATCTTAAATAAATATATAAATTTTATGATTTTCTATTTAGTGGATGAAGTTCAATTTTTGTTTATTGGGTTATAAATGTAATGAATGATATATAATTCAAGAATGTTTTGAAAAAATAGGCATTTCATATACACTATGTAACACTATTGAACCTCTTTGACCCATCTCACGCATATAAAACATGATACAAAGCAATGATTATAAGGAGAAGTTTTTGAGGAATTCCTTATAGATGAATAGACATGTAGATGGATTCATTAGAAATAGTAAATATTTGTATATTATCTAACACCCAATTTGATTTAAATTCCATATGGTTTAAAAGATTCTCATATAATATAGAAATTTTTAAAAATAGGATTTACTTTATTCAACCCACCACCACCCTTAGGTGCCTAAACTAATATTTTTTGGTCATTCAATTTGAATTAATGAGAGGTTCCATATTATTGGATCTATTTATAAATCCCCAATGAATATTATTTTAATAGATGAATTATTCATCTAGGATGTTTGTTGAGCCTTATATAGGAATATCAAAATCCATTCCTATTGTTAATTGTTTGACAGTCACTTACATGGATATGGATAAAAGGAAAATCAAATATGAAAAGAAATTAAGAAAAAAAATTGAAATTGAAAAATGGATCAACTACATAAAAAAGATGAACAATTTGATATGTGAGCATCAAATGATTTTATGGATAGAATTATTTCTAATTACTCTAGTTCATGATATTGGGGTCATTAAGATATTAAAATAGTGAATTATTTATACAACCATGTCAATGATTATATGACTAATGTTCTAGATGATGTAATTTTGTTGATACATTTTTTCAATGAAATATAGGTATAAATCAAAGTTAGATAATGAATATTATTTAGGATCAAAATAATATATATAGATACTCAATTGCAGGAGTGGGTGAATTGTATGTTTAAAAACATTTTTTAACCTTAGGGAAAACTATGTTTAACAATTTTAAACAAATTAAATTCACAAAAACTATTTTAGTTCATAACTATAAAACAGTATTTCTTAGGGTCTGAAATATGAATTCAGAAAAGAAGCTTAAGAACACTTTTCATCGAAAAATATTCTACCTTAAAGAGTATATAATCATATTTATTAGAGTATATAAAATATAATAAAACTATAAGAAAGCTATGAATCCATTATTTATCAAAATACTACAAGAATTAAACTTTAAACCAAAATAAGTAACAAGTAAGAAATATTTTCACCCAAAGAGTAGGGTATCCAACAACCTTGGATAATGGTCCTTTGATTTATACTTTCAAGAAAGTTTGTCTTACCCACACAAGGATAATCCCTCGATAGGTTTATCGGAATCTATCTTTCTATCCCTACATACCCTTGAACATTATGGTAGTTGACACCTCTATATTCCTATCCTCAGAAGTACCCAATTGTACTCATAAAAAATTAGAGATTCATGAAGCAAGATGAACAAGATATTCACGGCTAAAGATGATGTTCATGAAACACACAATGTACAAGAGTATTTCTCTCTCTTGAAATCAATTTACAACATCAAAACATGTAATATCTAGGATCATGGAATGATTTATAGAGAATGATCTCATTCAAATGAGATCTTATATATAGGGAAAATTTAATGATCGACTCCCTCCTCCAATGGTCATATTTTTTCTTGAATCTCAGAGGGACCAGTTCTTTTGTCACAAAACCAACGGTTAGTTGGAAAGAAATTGCACGACATCATTTGAAACATAAAAAAGCATGTGTAAAGAAAATGAAGTTGCTTAATTAAATATGAATATCTGGAATCTAAAAAAATAATTCAGAGTTTAAACTTATAAACAATCAGATTCTATAACCACTGATATTAAGATTATATTTTCAAAAGAATTCAGAATTTAAATTCTTATGATTCCAGAGCATGATTTATTAGGAATTCAGAGTCTGAATTCAATGGAATTCAGAGTTTGAATTTTGAGAAATTCGGAGTCTGAATTATGATGAATTTAGATCCCAAATTTCAGATAATTAAACGTCTAAATTTCAACAAATTTGGAGATTGAATATTAGATAATTCAATGTCATAATTTTAGAGAATTTGTAGTCTGAATTTCAGAGAATTTGGTGTCTGAATTTCAGATAATCCATAGTCTAAATTTCATAGAATTTTTAGTTTGAATTTCTGAAAATTCTAATTCTGAGAAAAGAAGAATCAATATCCAAGTAACTACATGATTATTTGGTTTTAGATATGGATCTAAATATTTTACTTATAAATATAATGATTTTGGTTTTGAGAGGAAAAAAGGGACAATGAAAATCTGGGTAGGGATAAAAAATTTCCTTAGAGAAAGAAATTTTTCCTTAAGAAAATAATTCTTAGGGAATGATAAACTTCTTTATGATAATGTGTTTTTGATTTTCAAAACATAGAGGAATAGAAAAGTCATAAGTAAATCTTATTGACTCAACAATCTCCCCCTCTTTGGAATGCACAAAAATCTATTCGAAAAATAATATAAGGAATAAAAAATTGCTTTATGAACATTGAAATAAAAACTTATCTCCCTATACGTATGAACCATGATGAATTAGACTAACTCCCCCTTAGGTTTTGAAATCCGTAAGCATCGTATTCATGACATCCTTAGAGAGATTTAAATTTTTCTTACATAAGAAATTCTTCTTTGAGAAAAATCCCCCTTACATAAACTCCCCCTTTATTATGTAATTAACTTATTTAAACATAGAATTGTTTTGATCATTCTTTTCTCCCCCTTTGTGATTCTAAAAAAGGAATAGTTGTAATGGGAATGATAGTACCTAGAACATTATAACTATACAAAACAAAATAATTGAAGGATAAAATTTTTTTCATTAAGATTGGAAAAATAAATACAAAGAAAATAAATAAAGAAAAATATTAGAATGGAATGAAAATAATTCATCCATATTTTCCTTTAGCATGATATTCCTAATGGTAGCCTTCAACTTCTTGAGATTCTTATAATCTTCCTAAAACAACTTGATCAACTGTTCTTGATCTTGGTTTTTCTTTTCCATAGCCTTGATTTTTTCATCCTGAGACTTAAGAATTTCTACCTGAGACTTCACTTTCATTTCATGCTAATTGAAATTTTCTTCTAACTATTCTCTGAGTTAAATTTCTCTCTTCAAATTTAAATCAACCAAATTTAACTTCCCATTTACATCTTTATCTTCTTTCTTCCGAGATACATTCTCAAGTTTTAGCTTATCTGTGAAACATGGTTAAATATTTTTGATCCTATCATATAATTATAAAAATAATCATTAACTAAATCTTGGATGTCATCATGAATTTTGAAGTCTTCAATTGTTCTTTTTGACCACTTTTTTATTTCCTTACACAACCTCTTATGTGTATCATATCCGATAAGGAAAGTTTGAAATTCATCCACAAGCTTGATTAATATTTCATATAGAATGCTAATATAATATGACTTCTGATTAGACGAGTGTCAAAGAAAATGAAACCTTGAATCAATAATAAAAAACAAAGGAATAGTGTTCACTAATTGCTTTAATGACTCGACAACAAAATCATGACCCATGGAAGATGATCTAGAATCTGATTCAATTACAGGAGAAGATAATTTTCTAGCTCTTTAGCTTTCCTCTTATATGAACCACCAACATCCTTCTTCTCATTTACAACCACAACCATTTTAGGTGTATCGACAACCACCTATATTCCTTTTTCAACTTAGGATATAACATTATCTCCTTACAAAGACTCATGCTCACTATCTAAAAGGTGGACTATCTTGTATTCATCAAACTCTTATTTCTCAGTATCTTTCTTAACATCATCCAGTTGAATGACATCGTGGTTTCTACGTTCATCATAAGAAGGGTTTTCAACCTCTTCTAATCCATCATACTCTTTTCCCTGAGAAGAAATTTTGGTTGACTCAACATATGAAGTACCTATATAAATATTTTCAAAATGACTTCCATTATCATGATATTCTTCTACATTCTTATTCACATCATCACTATCATATTTTTATTCATCTAATTTTTCTTGAACTATCCCTTCTTCAACATCATCTTCTTGGATTGAAAATCTCTTTTCGGGAGTCTCTATTGGTACTGGTTCATTGATACATGATTTTGGAACCTAAATCTGTTAAGAGGGTTTCTTAGTTTACTTGAGAGGTGCTTGATCAATTTTGGCTTCTCACATTTTTCCAGCTTCTTTTCTTTTTATTTCCTTTCAATCTTTTCAGCAGCTTAAATTTTCAATGCCTTTTCTTTATCATGATCTAGGCAAAAACATTAATCTCCTTATTTCTTATTCTTCTTATGTTCCCTCCATTTTGCTTCCATTTTATCTGAAAATGTTTTGTTCTTTTTCAAAATTGGTGGTGCTGACTGACTTTCCAGAACCGTAGGTTTTTCTATGGTTTCGGGTTCCTACTCTATTCTCTTCTATTGGGATTTCTTGAAAGTTTTTTCTATGTTCACATTCATTGATAAATCTTCAATATTAATATCATAATTATCATAAACTTTTTTGGACTAGGTATTGAAACCGACTTTTTTTCTTCTCAAGGTTTCATCACTTAACAATAAGATATTGAAGTTTCTAGGTTTAGAAATACAAGTAATTTTGAATGATTCTAAGAATAACAATATAATATTATACAAAATTTCCGAATACATGATAATCTGAGATTTTAGATTTCCATTCATGATGTTGGGGATTTTTAGAAGGATATACTTCACCAGGTTTACCTTTCTAAGGTTAACCAAAAAATCCATAATGAAAATATCACTTTTCTTTAAGAATCCCTTACCTTCCTTTCTGGGAATGAGAAAACCATGTACCCATAATTCTAGAATCCTAAATTTTTTTGATATAATTTTGATCTTTGATGACTTAATTCACTTGAGTTCAGGACACTCCATTACCTTCTCCTTCTCAAAACTTCTTGATTGATCTTGAAACTATTGAGTGTAAAAAAATATGTCACCTTAATAGAGAATACCAAGTATATTTTATACCATATTAGAAGATAGAGAATATGTATTCCTATATCCATTGAATGAAAATTTCTCCCTTCCACCTTCCTAATAAAAACATATTGACTCATAGAATTATATAAACATGTATGGGTGAACTTGATCCGGTGTTTTTGGCTTGAATACACAAAAACTATCCCATCCATTCATTATAATATTTTTCATAATCAATGAATTATACTTTGAAATGAATGTTTGGTCAACCAACCTTTCCCTATATATTTTCCAATCCTTTATTTCCTTAACTGAAGAAAATTGTCTCTGTGGGGAAGCTTCTAGAGACATATGGAGTCTATGAAACCTTGAAAACACAAAATGTTCTATTTGAAGAGGAGAATATCATCGGCATGAAATGACAAGAAAACCGATGTGGGATGAGGAATAGGGGGCCATTTTATAGGCATCGAAGAGATGGTTCGAATTTCCAAAATGATCTTATGGTTGATATATACTAGATATGATCAGACTGTTGAGATTAATGATGAAGAAATATTTAGTAGATTCCAATATTTTCAGTTTTGGAGTAAAATAGGATTTAAAGAAAGTGAATCCGGTAGATATTTCCTATAATATGATAATAATACCAACAAGTAAAAAACTGAATTACCAAAATTTATGTAAGGGAACATACCTTACGGATTTCCCAAAAAAATCAGCAATGAAAAAACTATTCTTCTTGAAAAAAATTAAATTATTAAAAATGTTATTATGTAAAGAAAAACATAGGGTCTATAAAATTGAGTTTCAAAATTATCTTTTGGAGAAAAAAAATATTTGTTACAAAAAATTTGATTATGAAAAAAAATTTATGTTGCAAAAAATTTGATTATAAAAATTAGGTTACAAAAAAATTGATTATGGAGAAAAATTAGGTTATCAAAAATTTGATTAAGAAAAAAAATAGGTTATGAAAAATTTTATTAAGAAAAAAACATTTAAGAAAACAAGAAAATGTACTCCCCTATGAAAAGGATTTTCTTAATGTAAAAGGGTTGGTTTTAAAAAAGAGTTAATGTATAAGATTACCTTATAGTTATCATATCTAATTTTTTTTTAATATATTCAAATCTATCAGAAGGTAATGATTTTTTTAAAATATCTGCAAGTTGATCTTGCGTTCTGATAAATTGAAACATGATATCTCATTTAAATGTGTGATCCCTAAGAAAGTGATGTCTAATATTTATGTCTTCTTAAAGAGAGTTATGTGAAAGGATTTTATATAGGGTAGTGGAACTTGTATTATCAAATAATATATGTGTTTTAGTAAATATAATTCCCTAGTCTATGAGTGTGTGTTGCATCCACAAGAATTGAGCACAAAAACATCTAGCTACTATATATTCAGCTTCATTAGTGGAAAGTGCCATTAAGTGTTGCTTCTTGATGGACAAACAAACTAACAAATCTCTTAAGAAATTAAAATTTACAGATGTACTTTTTCTATCTATTAAACATCCACCAAAATCAGTATCATAGAAACATTTTAAAACAAAATAATTTCCAGAAGTATAGAAAAGTTCTAAATCCATAGGTCCCTTTAAATAGCGAAAAAATATTTTCACTCCTTTTAAATGAGATTCCTTTGGATTAGATTGATATCTTTATCAAAATTATACTGAATTTAGTCTAGATGACTAGCTGTCTAGTTCAATAAACATCATATCATTCCTTTGAATAATGTTTGATCTACTAGTTTCCCAGCTTCATCAAGAACATGATAATTTGACGTACCAATTGGAGTGCTTATACTTTTAGTGTTGTCATATCCATACTTTTTTATAAGATCTTTCATATACTTATGTAGTTATATATTGTTTCCTTCTGGTTTTTGATAAATTTAAAAACCTAGGAAAAATGTTAACTCATCCATCATAGTCATTTCAAAGTTTGATTTAATGAGATTCACAAATGAATCAGTTAGAGATTACTAAGTTGAGATGAATATAATGTTATCAGCATATATTTGAGAAATAAAACCATTTTTCTTATCCTTCTTTTTAAAAGTATTTGGATCATGAGTTCCTTTAACATAATTGTTTTGTAACAAAAATCCTATAATTCTATCATACTAGGCTCTAGGGGATTGTTTAAGTACATATAAAGTTTTGGTAATTATCAAAACTTGTTTAGGATGTTTTGTGTGACACACCAAAAATTATTTCCCATGTAATAATAATATTATGGTTTTATTCTATTTAATTTTCATGACATATGAACAAAACATATAAAATAAACACATGTTATTTTTATTAAACACTGAATTGATTACATTGAATCAAAATTAAAATAATAAAACTAACGAAAAATACATACTAAAAGCCCTATAAAATCTACTGGAAGGCCACCAAAAACCACAATGAGATCCAGTAAACAGTGAAGATCCATCTGGTCAGTCAAAATGAAAAACATCACGGCCAGAACCACGACAGCTATACTGAGCATCAGTGGGATGATAAGAACCATCATCGTCAAAAAAACATGAACTCCCTGATACATGTTTATTTAAGGCCTCATTTTCACTATTTACCCTTTGGAGACCATTGAGATTCTAACGGATATAATTATAGATGTTGGTTATTCTGGTCGATTAATTTAAAATACCTAGGGATAATTAGTTTTCCAAAATATTTAAGGAATGAATTGAAATTGTAACTTCTAAACGTATAAACTATTTTATAAACATTAAAAAGGATAATGATTTAATATTTTAGCTACACTTACACTGATTTCAATATGAGGAATATGTTTCAAATACATTTCAAATAATTCAAATTTGTTGAAAATATTTTACAAATGATTTGATTGTAGATGTTTCAACTAACGTTTTAACTTAAACAATGTCTTTGATTTTTATAATACTAGTATATGATTTTCATAATGATGTATGAAACATGGATTTATCACATTGTGTTTTAAAATTTAAGAATTTCTAAAACATTATCATCTATAAAACTATGGAAAAAATGTACAGAATTCATATTTTTTTGAACCGATACATGTATATGAACACCTTTTTTAACAAAAAATATAAAAATTTACTTTTTTAAACTTTAGGTGAGTACCCCACCTAGATGAGGTTCACATTGAATGTAGACCTCTAGGCCTTGATGGGAATCTAACACACAACCCCCTGGAAATGGATTAGGGGCGGCGCACACATAGAGTGCTTGCTTAATTTCGCACATAGAGGAATAATAGCTAGCCCTTAGCACATACAGGTGTGTGTTCAAGGAACTAGTGTGCCCCCATGTGGTACAGCACAACAGAAGGGGTGGGCGTAGAGCGCTTCTACATAAGAACCTTGTACGGGGTGATAACGGGAGGGTAGAAGGAGTAATCTGGTATAAGACCAAATGATCCAGGATTATAAAGGAGTTGTGGAAGCCTCCTCGTTTCAATTTGGGAAAATGAATATCATATACGATCGTATCTAGGACATTTGATCAAGACGCATGTGATTAGAGCCATCCGATTCAGTTCATTCCTCAATCCTTAGTAGCTGTGGTATATCCTCCATGTTTTTTGTGCCATCTGATCCATTGAGTTCTAATCAAAGATGTCCGAGTCTTTTAAAATTTCTATATTGCACCGTATTCATCGGATCATCTCCTCAACAGATCTCAATCGTTCATCTCTTTTTCAAATCTACGGACTTGCCTCCACCGATGGATCATCCCTCGATTAATCCCCATCATCTGTTCTTTTTCTAGTTTTTCTATCCCATGGTGTCTTCTTCTTCCTCCGCAGGTGTTTCACCAATGGGTTTTTTCCACTTTCTTCATTTGTTTTCTCCAACCGTGACACTAGTGGTTCCTCCTCACCCTCATCATCCACGAAGACTCACCCTAATTCATATTTTAAACTGTGAATCTATTAGTTTTCCATCAAGTGGTATTAAAGATAACATATATAATATTTTTTATATACACATCTCATTACTCCCCTAACCTCTCGGTTGTCCATCTTCAAAAACATCCAATGTGTTTCCTCGATCCTATCCCCCTCCTTAGAACTAGGTAAGGGTCCTATATTTTCTTTCCATGATTCGGTGGATTATTATATATATATATATATATATATATATATATTGATATATATGTAACTTCCTGACCCAAGAGGTCCAGAGTCGGTGCATTATTACGTATCATTGGCATGATCACAAAAGATTAAGTATTGAAAGACCGATTAGTTTAGTAGCCTTGGAAGTACTAGATACTTTCATAAGGTTTACATTACATCATAAAATGGAAAAATACAACAACATTGTTTCCATAGCCAACACTGAGATCCCATATACTATCCCTCCAGGTTAGTCATAATATACTTCTTTGCATCCTGTGAAAAATAAAACATAAGGGGTGAGCTTAGATGCACAGTAAGGATAACAATAAAGAGGAAACTTTAATAAATATATATAATCATTTAAGGCAATTTATAATACTAAAATAAAAGCCTTTTAAAGTTGAACTTCATAATAATATGGAAAAGATAAAATGAAATAATTCCATTTACTTATTGACATGGATATTCTACTAGTCGAATAATCACATGTAATATAAATAGCCATTTTCATAATGATGGAATGCATAATTCCAGACGTCAAAACAACATAGTCAAGGCCTTGTGCAAAGACTAAAAATAATATTTTTTCAAGTCCTTGTTCCAAGACACTAGTTTTTCTCATGAGACCAATTGATGCATCGAGGAGCTATAGAGGGCCCCATCCATCACATAATAAGTCCAATGTATTCCTCAAAAGAAAAGGTTTAAACATAACAAAAACATTTGTATTAAAACTAGCATATAAAATGTCAATACATTATCCATAAACCATGAATGGGGTAAAAATAACACATCTATATTCAAAAATATCACAGAACCATCAATACAATATGGATGTTTTGTATCATAATAAATAAACTTCAAATAAGCCTAAAATCCATCAAAGGATGTTGACATAGATGGAATAAAAACCTTTTTTAGAGAAATAACCCCATAATATTTAGAAATCATTTAAGAAAACATTTATTTTGAAAATATTCTTATAAGCTTGTAAGGGAATATTTGACGATGTTATAATGGTTGAAAATAGATGCACCCGCCATATAAGTTAAAAAACATTCTTACCCAACTTTTGTCGAAATGATCTTAAAGTACCTTGTTTGGAAAACAATTGAAAGATTCCTTTCAAAACATATAAGGAAAAATAAGGGTATAAATGACTTTACTCCATTGTCTAGTTAATAGTAAAAATGTTTTAAAATACCTTTTTATGAAACATGGATGTGGATGATAAGGAGGTCCCACTAGATAATTACTTAGAAACAACCTCAGATAATAAAGAGATTGTGAAAATAACCCTTACCTTGTAATTTTATTTGGTCGAGGGTAGGTTAACATTATATATAATGGTGAAATAATTGTTCATAAATTATAAAAAATCATATACATTAATATGATATCTTATTTGATATTTTAACATTGCTTTGTTAATAATATCTTAGTATTGTCGTCGTTTCAGGTGTTAACTGGTTTGTTTTCCTTTACATGCTTTGTTAAGTAAGTAATGCTTGTTATGGATAGGATGTATATTATTCATATTCAGAATTATATTAGGTCTTCAAAAATTATTTTTAATCATATAATTAAAATTAGTCTTGAATGGTTACGATGGGGAATGAATCTCATCGTGTTCGTGGAGACGGTAATCTGTACGTACGCACGAGCGATAATATCATTTTTTTAATATTAAAATAATATATAATTGGATGGTATATCATATATACAGAATCATTATAATGTTATTTTTATTATTTACATCAATTACACATCATTATTATACTCATTAAAATAATAATGTATTGAATAAAAATTACACCATGACATGGAGACGGTAAGTCGTACGTACGCACGTATGGTGACATGTCATTCAAAGGATGGATAGAATAATGGATATGGTTATAAAATATTTATGATAAAATCATAGTATATAGAAGAAACTGGAGATATTATTTTATAATGGAAACAACAAAGAAAGAGGAAGTGGAAGAATAAAGGAACATGGAAGAGGTGATGAAATATTTACCTCTTCTTCGGGTTCTTCTTATGATTTTATCAAAAAGGATATTTAGGTTGGTTTTTTGACAAAATTAAGGCCTATATAATGAAGGGAATAAATTTTAGAGGGTATTTGGGTAGGGTTTGGCCAATAAAAAAGGCTTTTATGTTGTGAATTTAAGGTAAGGGTGAGTGCTCTTTTATAAGAGGGATGAGGGGAACCTTAGGAAAAGCTATAAATATTATTTTATAATAAAATAATTTTCGGTTTATAATGGATCCAAAATATATTATTTAAATTATATGGAGGGGATGGGTCTAAAAATACTCAAACAATAGGTTTTAGACAGGTTTGGGTCACTATATTAACTTTTTCTTTTAGATTTAACTCTTAGTTTAATAGTTTGACATTTACAATGTCTCTTTGTATTTTTATATTATATTGTTAATAAACTTACTATAAACATACAAGAGAAGCCAATGTGGTTCATTAATAACATATATAATATTATTTAAGACCTTTTTCTGATCCTTTGATTTTTAGAAATAGAATATCAATTAGTAATATAATATTTGTTTTAAAAACACTTTTATGTCAATTTTGACACTATTTGGTATTTTATTTTTGCTAAATTCATAAAAGCTTTATTACTTCGAAAAAATTCATCTTACCAACCCTAATATGTAATATTAACCAATAAAAGTAATTTAATTCATAAAAAGTCTCAAATTACATTTCTTTGGATATTTATAATATCACTTATTTTAATCATTCATTAATAAGGTAATTACTGCATCATCATTGTGTCATAAATAAATTTTATTATATAATGTCTAAAAATTATAAATAAAATAAAATTACATAGGAAAACTTTTTAGATTTCTAATGAATATTTATAGACCAATTTATCTTAAGTATAAACCTATATTAAAAATGTTTTAGTTATTAAACAATGATTTTAACTCTTTTAACTCTTCTTTAAATAAAATTAAAATAAATGTACTAATCTAATCCAAGTGGACCTATATGATAATATTTTATTTCTAAAGTTTTTTTGGTTGAATTACACTTATCTATTATAATTAGGATATGTTTTAGTGAAATAATAATATCATTGTTACCCTTAATTACCCTATTTATTTTTCACCGTGGTAAATATAAGTAAAAAGATACCATTCACCAAAAATTAGTTTTATCTTATTGAACCAAATTTTACTTAATGATATCAACCATGCCTCTTGGAGTTTTGAAATTCAACTCAAAAAAGAAGTAAAATTATGTTTTATGTTAATTTTTTAATGCTCCTAGAAGGTGGCTAAAAGACGGTAAAAAGTTCAATAAAATATTTATATATCTAAAATTATTATAAACTGGCTCCAATGAATTACATTGAACTTATATATATATTATGTATCTATTTATACCTAAAATTAATTTAAATAAAATAAATAATTATTTAAATGAATATTTGGTTTTAAACTATAACTTAGTGTTTTTACTATTCATCAATAATTGAAAGTTTTCAAAAAAAACCAAATTTTCACCCTAAGCTAATTTTGATATTCTGAATCCAAAAATTAAGTCCAATTTGAAAGATAAAATTTATAAAATTTCAAAAAGTGGGAATTAATATTCATAACGGCTAGTTTGATTGGTTGTGGTGTGTTAGAACTCGATGTTGCGTACATCACACACTATTGTATTTTTGAAAGAGAAGCATATTGTTTAAGCTTAGGGTGTAACATTCTCCCATCCTTGAAATAATTTCTTCCTTGAAATTTCTAGAATATTAATGCATAAAAAGAATGAGGTTGTTATTCATTATAAGATCTTGAGGTTCGCATGTTGCCTCTTCCATCTTATGGTTTCTCTATAGAACTTTTACCAGAAACATCGTCTGGTTTCTCAGCACTTGTTCTTTTGTATCAAGAATCTTGACAGGATATTTGCAATAAGATAGATCAGGTTCCTGTTCTAATTCCTCATAGGTGAGTACATGCATTGGGTAAGGCTTTTATTTTCTCAATAGTGATACGTGGAACACATCATGAACATTGGAGAGACTTGGTGGAATTGTAAAACGGTAAGCTACAACCCCAATTCATTCAAGAATTTGTAAATGTCTGATGTACCTGACATATAATTTTCCCTTATTAATGAAACGTATAACGCCCTTCCATGGAGATACCTTCAAGAAAACATGATCTCTTACCTGAAATTCCAAATCCTTCATTCAATTATCGGCATAGCTCTTCTACCTACTTTGAGTTGCTTTGATATGAGTTTAGACAACCTTCACCTTTTCTATTGTTTCCTCCACAAGTTCTAGGCCTATGAGTTTTCCTTCATCATCGTCATCCCAACAGGTTGGTGTGCGACATCTCTTTCTGTATAATGCTTCATATGTTGCCATTTGAATACTTGAATGAAAGATATTGTTATAAGAAGATTCTAACAGAGGTAAATATTGATCCCACATACTTTGAATGTCATGTGAGCATGATCTCATCATGTCTTCTAAGGCTTGAATAGTCCATTCTGATTTTATGTCATTTTGGGGGTGGTAAGCAGTGCTAAAATGAAGTTCAGTATCCACGGATTTCTGAAGACTTTTCCAGCATCATGATATATAATGGGGATCACGATTAGAAACAATCGATAGGGGGACTCCATGAAGTCTCACAACATCATTAATATATAGTCTTTCTAGACGTTCAATCGGTAAACCTTCTCTTATAGCCCAAAATTGTGTAGACATGATAAGACGATCAACAATGACCCATATTGCATCGTTCCTTCTAGGAGTATTTGGTAGTATCATGTCATATTCCATCATCATATTATCCCATTTCCACTAAGGTATGGGAATAGGTTTTACGACTCCTCCAGGCTGTTGCCTTCCAGCTTTCACTTGTTGACAAACCATTCATCATGACAAAAAATCAGCAATCTCCATCTTCATTTTGTCCCACCAAAAATGATCCTTCAAATATCTATTCATATTAGTGCTACCATGGGGTAGAGAGAAATTGGAACTATGAGCATCATCCAACAATTCCATTTTTAGATCAAGAATATCGGGAACACAACGTCTCTTCCAAAATTTCAAAATACCATCTTCATACACAAATCCACTCAATCTCCCGTCATTCACAGCTTTAATCTTCTTTTGAAACTCATCATCATCATCTTGAGACCTATTTATCATTTATAGTAAATATTTTTTGGCAACCATTTGAAATTTTTTTAATGTTTCGACTTCCATGGTTATCCCTATGTCCATATTTACAAGATCCTTGTATATAGGATCCTTTTCAACTCTCATCTTGTTCAGAACTCCATGATCCTTTCTGCTCAGTGAATTTTCCATATTTTCCATCCATGGGTGGTAGTGTATAGTGAAATCATAATACTTTATTAGTTCAATCCATCTCTTTTTCCTCATGTTGAGTTCTTTTTATGGGAAAATATACTTCAAATTCTTGTGATCAGTATAAATCTCAAAATTGTCACCATAGAGATAATGTCTCCATATCTTCAAAGAAAATATTATAGCTGCTAACTCAAGATCCTGATTAGGAAAGTTTTCTAATGAATTTGTATCTATCATGATGCATAGGTAATAACCCAATCATTCTTTATAAGGAAAAGACCATGTCCTTTATTTTATGCATCACTATAAATAACAAACTCATCATTCATTGATGGTAGAGTCAATAAAAGAGAATTGACTAATCCTCTCTTCAGTTCTTTAAAACATTTTTCAAATTCCTTTGTCAAAACAAATTTAATCCCTTTTCATGGGAGATTTGTTAATGGGTTACGCAACCGGTGAAAATTCTGGATAAAACCTCGATAATAACCTATGAACCCAATAAAACTGCCTACCTCAGTTATACTCGTTGGTGTTTTCCATTCATAGAGTGTCTTGGTATTAGAAATATCAACATAGATTCCATCCTTAGAGAAAATATGTCCAAGAAAAAAATTATCTTGTAGCCATAATTCAATCTTTCTAAACTTCCCATATATTTCATGTCTTCTAAGAGTCTTCAAGATAATGCGCAAGTGATTTCTGTGAGCTTTTTAGCAATTAGAGTATACCAAGATATCATCAATAAATAGCACTAAAAAGTCATCAAGATATTCTTTTAAAACTATATTCATTAGATCCGTGAAGAGAGGGTGCATTGGTCAATCGAAAAGGCATTACTATAAAATCGTAATGCCCGTACCTGGTTCGAAATGAAGTCTTCATAATGTCTTCCTTCTTCACGCACAACTGATGGTATCTAGATCGAAGGTCAATCTATGAAAAATATTGAGCACCATGAATTTGTCCAAATAAATCATCAATGTGAGGTAGGGGATACTTTTTCATTATTGTTAAAGCATTGATCTCCTTGCAGTTGATGCAAAACCTCATAGATCCATATTTCTTCTTAAAAAAAGGGCAACAGCTCCCCATTGAGAAACAATAGGGATAATAAATCCCTTATTAATCAATTACTCTAGTTGTTTCTTTTGTTACACTAATTCCACAGTGGCCATTATATAATGGGTCTTCGATATGGGCCTTGATCTAGGAATTAAATCAATGGAAAACTCAATTTCTCATTCTGGACGATGTCCAGGTAAATCTTCTGGAAACACATCTACATATTATTTGACAATAGGTACATACTCTATATGAACTTTACTTTCCTCAACCACACTTATTTCATTCTATTCCTCCACAATAATTGATTTAGTTAAGCTACTATGGGTGGATCTAGATAAGAATTAGGTGGTAAAGTTTCTACTTTAAAGATAAGGTACTCATTATCATCATAAAAAAAATTAACCTCCTTATTACAATAAATTTTCACATCATGGTCTGAAAGCCAATCCATCCCAAGGATTATATCAAATTTAATCATGGGTATGATGATGTGATCAGTAGATAAAGAGAATTTATATGCCCTAATGGGGATTGATTCAAAAAAATTTGTTACAATGATACTTCCCTTAGATGTTTTGACTGGAAACTCCCTTATTATATCAAATTGTAAGTATCTAATTTTCTTAGAAAATTGGGAAGATATGAAATAATGTGATCATCCAGAATCAAATAATGCATTTACTAAACATGAGGAAACCATTAAATTACCTACCACTGCGTCTTTTGGAGCTTCAACCTCAGTAGTAGTGATAGAATATGCTTGGCCTCGATCCCTTGGCCTTTTCTAAGGAAAGTTCCCCTAACACTTAGGACATTCATTTGTATAATGCACCCTTTCTCTACAATTGTAGCATTCAACATCTACAACCTCTTTCTTCCCCTTGCAATCACGAGCTTGGTGGCCTTTTTCACCACACTTTTAACAGACTCTCATTCCCTTCAGGAAAGTACCAGGGTGTTTCTTCCCACATTTAATGAATGGTGGATATTCAACTTTCCCCTTCATCCCCTTATTTTTATTTATAAAGTATTTAGTAGATCTCTTTTTCTCTTTCTTTTCTTTAATGTTGAAAGACATAGAGAATTATTTTTATGTCTTGATAGCACGTGAGGCAATGTCTTCGTATGACGAGAAGAATTGTGAGACTAATGCTCAATGGATAAATGGTTTTAACCCATCAATGAAACAATAAATAATTCTTCTTGGGTTACATATATAATCTGCAGTATGCCTCGCGAATCCTGTAATGTTAGCTTTATACAATGCGACATTCTCATCCACCTTTTTCCTCAGACTCAGAAACTGTCTTTCCATATCCGATCGACGGTCACGAGGAATGTATTTTTCTATGGAAATTTCTTTAAACTCCATCCATTATATATTTGATACATCATCATCTTCCTTTGTATTCTTAATCAATGACCACCATTCATCAGCATCTCCAGTGAGGCAGTAAACTACCATGAAAACTTTTTCCCTTTCGCTACTCCCTAAGGCGTGAAATATTTTCTCTAAAGAATTTATCCATTGCTTAGATACTAGTGGATTTGTACCCCCATTTAATGTTGGTGGTTGTTGCGCCATTAATATATCTTACATTTATCCTCTACGTTTCGGATCATGGTGCTCCATACGAGTAAGGTTATTATTCATAACCTGGGTGAGTTTTCCGAGTATGGTGATTAGCTGATCAGCACCAGTTGCATCACGAGCACCACTATAATTATCTTTAGTAGGAGGGAAATCCCAACATGGATTGCGGGCATTGACATGGTTTCCATTCCTTCCACTAAGATCTATTTCTAAAAAATGTATAAACTCGATTAGTTTTTGAATTACAATACATAAATCCAAACTTGTAAAACACTTAACATAAATTGAACAGATTATGGAAATAATCCATAATCATAAAAAAATTTCATTGAGGAATTTTATACTCATAAACCCTTCATAATTGTTTGTAATGAAAATGATAATTATCCCAAACATATCCCCTGGGAGTGTCATAACCAAGAGTGCAGCAAGGACCATTGTTGTGCACAAGTTTCCATTCAAGTCTAGCTCAAAGCACTAGTGCGGAAAACGTTTTTTACGTCACCATTTTTTACGTCGGTTATATATAACCGACGTAAAAAATGCGGCGAGTAGATTTTGAACGTCGGTTATTTTAATAACCTACGTTAAAAATCGTGCCTGTTATTTTTTTACGTCGGTTTCCAAATAACCGACGTAAAAAACCAATGTGCGGGGGGTTTTTACGTCGGTTATTTGGAAACCGACGTAAAAAAACCCGATATCTATGCATTTTTTACGTCGTTTATCAAATAACCGACGTAAAAAACCAAAGCGCGGGGTTTTTTACATCGGTCATTTTATAACAGATGTAAAAAACGAGATGTCTATGGGTTTTTTACATCGGTTATTTTATAACCGACGTAAAAAACGAGATGTCTACGGGTTTTTTACGTCGGTTATTTTATAACCGACATTAAAAACCCTCCGTTCTTTGGTTTTTTACGTCGGTTATTTGATAACTGAAGTAAAAACCCCCCGCGCATTGGTTTTTCGTCGGTTATCTTATAACTGACATAAAAACCCAAAGCACGGGGGCTTTTTTACGTCGGTTTTAAAATAACTGACGTTATAAATTTTAAAAATATTTTATAACGTCGGTTATATAATAACCGACGTTATAAAACTTTTAAAGAAATTAAAGCCTCGTGGACTATCATTTACAATTTTTCGATTGACAGTCCGTCGGCTCGTCTCTCTTGTGCGGTAAACCCTAATCGGCTCATCGATCGACCTACGTTAAACTCATTTTGGCTTCATTGTTTATCTTCTTCAGTCCTCTCGGATCTATCATCTCAACTCGCAACATTCAAGTAAGCCTTCCACGAATTTATTTCGTTCGTTTTTTTTCATGGATATTCTATAATTATGTTTTGCGATTTTTGTACATTTAATGTAAACAAGATGTAGTGGTTTCCAAGTATGCACCTAATTACTATTTTGATAAGATGGTGATGAGATAATCTAAGATACATATGATTCATTGATGGAAGTGATACAATTTCACATGGTGTAGTATGATTTATGGGCGGGGTGAGACTATGACATTAGTATTGGGGTGTGAGAGGAAAACTAGTGGAGAAGTGGTATCCGAGAACCTTAATTTTAATATATATATATATATATATATAATTTTTTATATGAAAAGGTTTATTTATATGAATTATTTTGTGAGTGATCCATAGTGAGTATATGAAACTATTTTTCTATGTTTAGGTGATGATTTATATTCCTTTTTTCATAGGGCTTTAGTGTGCTTCCTCAACATTTTCATGAGATGTTTTAGGGAGGATCTTACTATGTATACATGTTATGCCCACCATACATAAATATAAACAATTTTTTTGGTTTTAAAAGAAATTTGTAGTTTTTTATAGATGTTATTAGCATGGAAGTGTTGTGGAGTAGCTTTCATGAGTATATAGAGTTTATTGTCTCTTCCTAGTTTTACTTTTAGTACTAATAATCTTCTTTTTGGTTTATGTACAACAATACATGTATGAATTCATGTATAATTATCTAAATTTATTCATTTCGAACTGAGGAGGGTTACTTTTGGTGGGAGAAGATCCTAAATGATATGGTATGAATTCATTCTATCATAAACATAAATAAAATATAGTTGTATTTTATTTATCATATACATCAACTTATACCCTTCTTTTTCATCACAAACCCTTTGAGAATAAAAACCCAAACTAAGGGCTTTGGTATCCACATTGCCTTTTGTTATAGAATATGGGACATCAAAATCAAATGATTGAACATATTCCTCCGAAAAACACTTCCATTGATTTTTATAATTGTGTGAAAATATTTACCAAATGGATTTAGGGTCTACAGAAACCATTACTAACATGTTAAATAGGTAGTTTATCTAATATATTAAAACATCAAAACCGAAATCAATATTAAACTATGTAGGCATCATGGTTTTCTTTGATTCAATAAAATTAAAAACTGTTATATCTAACTATATTTTTTAAAAAAAATAATATTCAAGCCTATATTTTTAAATACCTATAGATTTTTTTATATTTTAGATTTTTTTACATTCAAATTATGATTTTTTTCATATAAATATATATTTTCCTTATCTTAAAAATATATATTTTTTGTTGATATTTGTTATAGGTAATAATTAGTCGAAGTTGGATTACGGCACATTGAATGAGCAATGAATTTGAGGAAGGTGTTGATGCCTTTTTGGAATTTGCAAAACGAAATGTTCCAAGTAGTGACATTTTTTTTCTGTCCATGCATGAAATGTTTGAATATGAAGAAGTTGAAAATTAGAGAGATAAATGATCATCTGATTTGTCATGGTTTTAATCCGAGTAACAGCCCTTGGATTTGGCATGGATAAACTGGACGGAATGTCACTGATGATGATGATTCGCAAGATGGTAACTCTGATGGAATTGAAGAAATGATTCGCGATATTATAGCAGAACAAATTGAGATAGAACCGACAGTTGCGTGTCTATATGGTGATGCTGAAAAACAATTATATCCTGGTTGTACAGATTTTACGGTTTTGTCGGTGGTGTTAAGATTGATTAACATGAAGGCGAAGCATGGATGGAGTGACAGAAGTTTTACAGAGCTGCTACAATTGATGAAAGACATTCTTCCAAAAGATAACGATCTTCCAGATTCAAATTACAAAGCCAAGAAAATATTATGCCCGATGGTATTGGGATACAAGAAAATGCATGCCTGTCTGAATGACTGCATTATATATAGGAAGGAATATGAATTTCTGTCAGATTTTCCTAAATGTGGGACATCACAGTATAAGGTGAAAGAAAAATCATAGGCTGATGTAGATATTACAAAGCTCCCTTCAAAGGTATTTTGGTATCTTCCTATAATTAATTGTTTCAAACGTTTATTTTCAAATTCACATGATGCAAAAAGGTTAAGATGGCATGCTGAAGAGAGGGTATGTGATGGAAAAATACGTCATCCAGCTGATTTTCCACATTGGAAGAAAATTGATGCGCAGTATTCTACATTTGGAAATGAAATTAGAAATCTCAGACTAGGGTTGTTCACATATGGAATGAATCCATATCGAACACTCAGTAGCACACATAGTTCATGGCCTGTTTTATTGGTAATTTACAACCTCTCTCCTGAAGTTTGTATGAAGCGCAAATATGTCATGTTGAGTACAATGATCTCTGGTCTAAAGCAACCCGGTAATGATATTGATGTTTACTTGTCACCGTTGATTGATGATTTGAAACTATTATGGGATGATGGTATTATCATGTATGATTCTTATAAAATGGAATATTTTCAACTGCATGCAGTGCTTCTGTTCACTATAAATGACTTCCCAGCATATGGAAATTTGTCTGGATACAATGATAAAGGGCATAAATCATTTCCAATTTGCGAACAACAGACGTCATATTGTCAATTGCATCATGGGAGGAAAACAGTGTACATGGGTCATCGAAAGTTTTTCCCTATGGAACACCCTTATATAAGACTAAAAAAGGCATTCAATGGATCACAAGAATTTGATACTTCTCCAAAACCTTTATCCCCTAATCTGTATTTTGAGAGGGTGAAAAACCTTGATGTGACATTGGGAAAGAAACAGAAATCTGGTAATGATAGACATATTTAGAGGAAAGGGTCAATTATTTTTGAGCTACCATATTGGAGGTATCATGAAGTTAAACATAATATTGATGTCATTCACGTGGAGAAGATTATCTATGATTCTTTGATTGGAACATTGTTAGATATTAAAGGAAAGACTAAAGATAGGTTGAATGCAAGATTAGACTTACTATCAATGGGAATACGTTTGGAGTTAGCTCCCACTCCTAAAGGAAGACGAACATTTCTTCCCCCGGCTTGTCATACATTATCGAAGAGGGAGAAAATTATCTTCTGTCAGTGTCTTCATGGTACCAAAGTGCCTCAAGGTTATTCTTCTAATGTAAATTTTTTTTTCTCATTGAAGGACTTGAAGTTGATAGGTATGAAATCACATGATTCTCACATCATGATGCAACAAATTCTACCAGTTGCATTGCGTGGAATATTGCCCATTCGTGTCAGAAAGACTATAATGAAGTTGTGTTATTTTTTCAATTCAATTTGTAACAAGGAGATTGATGTGAAAGCTTTGAAAATTTTGGAAAAGGATGCAATTTTTATACTTTGTCAATTGGAAATGTATTTTCCTCCAACTTTTTTTGATATAATGGTGCATTTAATGATTCATCTGGTCATGTAAGAGGATATCCGGCAGGTGTATCAGTAAGAAAAGTGTTTCCACGTTCTTAAACTTCTAACAATGAGGTGTTTTATAAAAAAAATAGAATCCTTGGAGGCTGAAGTTCAAAATATTAATGCGACGATGGAGGACAAGATTAGAGAGTCGGTGCAGTCTATGTTTGTATAAATGAAAATACAATTTCAGACTGCAACTCCCACTCCTCCACCTCCCCTTGCAGACCCCATTATTTATCCTCCACCTACGCTAGTAGCTCCCACTCCCCCACCTCAGCCTGCGGACCCCATTTTTTATCCTATGCCTCTGCCGCAGCTTCCTACATATTGCGAGTTGTATGTTGCTGATTCTCAACATCACATAGTAGCATACTGGTTGGTATATTGTATAGGAGATACAGTACATAATCAATAATTAGAGGAAGATAATCAGAGGGTCACTTTACAGGATATTATAGATAGATCAACTAGGGTTCCAATACCGATAGATGAGGTGGCGACAGTTGGACAGAGTATCGGCCATTTTTTAGTTTGGCCATCCAGACTTCTTCGACTCATTACCATAGAGGTATGAATGTTATATCATTTATATTATTTTTTTATTAAAGTTGTTTTATCATTTGAAAACTACTATATTTTTCAATTTTTTTCACAGGAATACTTCAAAGGTAAAGAAATATTGTATGGACAACAACAAAGACAACAGGCTGTGACATTAGATACAGATTCCAGTGGTCTTGACAGATTGTCAAGATATTCACATTTTTTGTTGGTTTTTTATGAGTTTCCAATGGAATCTCATGTTTTTGGATGTGAAATAAGTTCGGGGATTACAAAAACTGATATCATGGAGCTTGTTACTGGAGATAATTTGGGCCTCAACGTGGTGAAAATTTTTTCCATGTAAGTCTTAACACCTTTTCCCTGCGTTATATTTATTAAAAATGTATACTTATGTATGTTTTCTATTAGGTATGTTTATAAAATTTGTGAGAGGAATGAGCTGACAGAAGTATATGGATTCATTGACCCGCAATTGATTTCCCCTAAAGCATGTGCATTGAATGAGGAGCAAAGAATGGTTTATATTGCTGAAAGATTTGAAAAGAATATAATCACACAATGTTGGATGATTCGTTTTTGTGAGAGGTATGAAACACATTTCTCTCAAAGAGTTAATTATCTTTTAACATAAAAAACCACTAACATTAAATTTCATTTTATTAGTGATCATTGGATGTTAGGAATTTTTTCCCAAGGGAGAAAGCTCTCTATTGGATATTCTCTGTTCATGGTGATGTGTGGGAAAGTTATAAGAATATATTGGAAAATTATGTTTCAATTTCTCAGTAGTTTTATATATTATAATTAATTTTAAATTTACCCCATTCATATTATTTTCTAACAGTGCATGGGCCTACTTTCGAAAAAACACAAAGAAAAGAAATGCAAAGATCAAATATGTAAATGCGAAGGTAAATTTCCATTTATAATTTGTACTTTTTGATTTATTACATAAAAATAATATATTTAATTTACACTCATTAAAACAGAATTGTCATGAACAAAAAGGCGTCATCGAATGCGGATATTATATGTTAGGATTTATGTATGAAATAATAACAACTGGGACAGTTGTGAATTTTGACCTGGTACGATTTCCTCTTAAACTTTTCCATAATATTTCAATTTGAGTTATTCATTATACATGTTAACTATCTTCTTTTTCATTTGTAGATTTTTGATGACCCCTAGCCCTATACTACTGAAGACATCAAACACGTACAAGTAGAGTGGTCAAATTATTTTACAGGTTTGATTGAATTTTAGTTGTTTGTAATGTAAAATGTAATTTTGAATATTTTCATTTTAATTGTGTATTAGGTAGTTTTTTTGGTTGGATTTAGTTTTTTTTTGAAGTTGACAGTGTAAGTTTTGAATATTATATAAGTGAATATTTAATTTTTCTCTACTTCTTGTTTTGGTCTACTTTTGATGGTTTTTCTGGTATGGATTTGGGTCTGTGGGGGAGGGGTTCCTAGGGTGTAGGGGTGTGTTCAGTGGGGTTGGGGGGTGTCTAGCGTTCCGGGAGGGCTGTCCGGTGGGGTGGGGGGGCAATCCTGGGGGGTGGCAGGGGTGTCCAGGGGTGTAGGAAGGCAGTCCAGGGGTGTGGGAGTGCTATCCAGGGGTGTTTAGGGCTGTCCAGGGGTGTGGTGGGGGCTGTCAAGTGGGGTGAGGGGGTGAGGGGGTTCTATTCAGGTGGGTGGGGGTTGTCGAGTGGTGTTTGGGGGTGTCCGGGGGTCGGGGGGTAGTCCATGAGTGTGGTGGGGGCTCCAATGGGGTGGGGGAGGGTTGTCCAAGGGGTATACATGAGGGTGGGAGCTCCAATGGGGTGAGGGAAGGCTATCCAGGGGGTATACATGAGGGTGAGGGCTCCAACGGGGTGGGGGAGGGCTGTCCATGGGGTATAAATGAGGGTGGGGCTGTCTAGGGGGTATGTTTTATATGTTATCAATGTACATGCTTAATTTTGATCTACTTCTATTTTTGTGGTACGATTTCTTGATTTGTTTTCTGGTTGATTCTGGTGGAGAGAAGATGACTGCATTCTGTTTAAAAAAAATTGGGTTTATCATGTCGGTTATTAAATAAACAACGTTATAAAATGCCTAAAAAATAGTTTATCACATCGGTTATTTAATAACCGACATGATAAAATGCCTAGAAAATAGTTTATCACATCGGTTATTCAATAATCGACGTGATAAAAGGACTGGAGAATGGTTTATCATGTCGGTTATTTAATAACCGACGTGATAAAAGGCCTGGAGAATGGTTTATGACGTCGGTTATTAAATAACTGACATAATAAAAGGCCTGTAGAATGGTTTATCACGCCGGTTATTGAATAACCGATGTGATAAAAGGCCTGGACAATGGTTTATCGCGTCGGTTATTTGATAACCGACATGATAAAAGGCCTGGACAATGGTTTATCAGGTCGGTTATTGAATAACTGACGTTATAAACCCCCCTCCCCTGGTTTTTCACGTCGGTTTTATATGAACCGACGTGATAAACCATGCTCACCCCTGTTTATCACATCGGTTCTATATGAACCGACGTGATAAACCCCCCTCACCCCTGTTTATCACGTCAGTTGTTTAATAACCAACGTGATAAACCGTTTTCTAGGCCTTTTATCATGTCGGTAGTTAAATAACCGACGTGATAAACCATTCCCATTTTCTTTATCACGTCGGTTCTAAAATAACCGACTTGATAAACATCACGATTTTATGTTTTTGATGTCGGTTTTTAAATAACCGACGTCAAAAAGCTTATTTCTAACTTCGCACGTATTAACGTCGGCTAGAAACCGACATAAAAAATGAAAAATAACTAACGTAAAAAACGTTTTCTGCACTAGTGAAGCAATGTTTTTGGGTTTTACCCTATGGTACATCTGTGCCAGAGCCGCCTCTACCTGCTCATATCCAGACATGAATGTATTGCATGGAAAACTCAAAATATTTCTACAATACCAAAATTCTAGGAAGTTCTTCTATACTAATATTAAATTCTATATTAGGGTTATGTGCTCAAATTAGAGTTTATTTAAATCTAGTTTCTAAGGTTTGTACTAAAATTCCTCTAATACCAATAGTAATGCCCCGACCCCAGAAGTCCGGAGTCGGTGCATTATTACATATCATTGGCATGATAACAAAATATCATGTCTCGAATGACCGATTAGTTTATTAGCCTTGTAATTACTAGATATATTCATAATGTTTACATTACATCATAAAATGAAAAACTACAACAACATTTATTCCATAGATAACAATGAGATCCTATAGACTATCCCTACAGGTCAGTCATAATATACATCATTTCATCATGGGAAAAATAAAACATACAAAGGGGTGAGATCAGATGCTCAGGAAGTATAACAATAAAGTTGAAACTTTCATAAATAATCATAAACATTTAAAGAAATGAATAAGACTAAAAAAGATTTTTAAACTTGAACTTCCACATAATATGGAAAAGATATCCTCAAATAATTCCATTTACTTATTCACATGGATATTTTACTAGTCCAGTAATCACATGCAATAGCAATATCCATTTTCACAATGATGGAATGCATAATTCTAGACTTCATTACCACATATTCAAGGCATTTTACCATGACTAAAAATAAGATTTTGTCAAGGCCTTGTGCAACGATACTAGTTTTCTCATGAGACCTACCGATGCGTCGAGGAGCTATAGAGGGCTCCACCCTTCACATGCTATGTCCAATTCATTTCTCATATAAAAAGGTTTAAACATAACATAAACATTTTTATTAAAACTAGCATACGAAATGTCAATATTTTATCCACAAACTATGAATGGTGTAAAAATAACACATCCATAGTCAAACATATCACAAATCCTTCAATAAAATATGGATGTTTTGTATCATAATAAATCATCTTCAAATAAACTTAAAATCCATCAAATGATGTTGACATAGATGAAATCAAAAACTTTTTTATAGAAATATCTCTTTATATTTTGAAATAATTTATGAATACATTTATTATGAAAGTATTATTATAATCTTTTAAGGGAATCTTTGATGATGTTGTAACGGTGTAAAATATCCCCTCATGTCGTATAAGTTAAAAAATACATTTTTACCTTAATTTTGTCGAAAAGGTCATAAATTACCCTGTTTGGAAAACAACAGAAAGATTCCTTTCAAAAAAAAAATTAAGGTCAAATAAGGGTATAAACGAATTTACCCCATTTTCTAGTAAATAGTAAAAAAATTTAATATATATTTAAAAACATGTGTGTGGATGATAAAGAGGTCCCAGTAGATAATTACGTATAAACAACCTCAGATAATAAAGATATTTTGAAATAAACAATTACCTTGTACTTTTACTTTGTCAATGGTAGGTAAAACTCATGTATAATGGAGAAATAATTGTTATTAAATTATAACATAATCAAATACATTAATATGATATCATATATGATCTATTAACATTGATTTGTTAATAATATCTTAGTATTATCGTCATTTCAGGTGTTAACTGGTTCATTTTCCTTTATATGCTTTGTTATGTAAGTAATGTTTTTTATGGATAGGATGTATATTATTCATATTAATAATGATATTAAGTCTTTAAACAATATTTTTAATTATCTAATGAAAAATAGTATTGAATGGAGATGATGGGGAATGAATCTCATCGCATTCGTGGAGACGGTAATCCGTACGTACACATGAGCTATAATATCATTCTTTTGATATTAAAATAATATATAATTGGATTTTATATCATATATAAATAATAATTGTCATGTTATATTTATTATTTAAATAAATTACACATCATTATTATAACCATCCAAATAAAAATGTGTTGAATAACAATTACACCACGACGTGGAGATGGTAAGTCATATGTACGCACGTATGCTGATATGTCATTCAAAGGAAGGATAGAATAATGAATATGGTTGTACCCTATTTATAATAACATAACAATATATAGAAGATTATGGTGTTATTATTTTATAATGGAAACAACAAAGAAAGAGGAAGTGGAAGAAGAATGGAACTTGAAAGAGGTGGTGAAATATTTAACTCTTCTTCGTGTTCTTCTTTTTGATTTGATCAAAAGGGCTCTTTAGGGTGGATATATGATTAGAGGAAGGCCTCTAGGATGAAGGTAGGATAGTTCAAAGGGTATTTTGGAAGAGGCTCTCTGAGACAAAAGGCTTTGAAGATGTGAATTTGAGGGAAGGTGGAGTGCTCTTTAATTAGAGGGGTGAGGGAACCTTAGAAAAAGCTAGAAATATTAATTTATAATAAAATAATTTTCGGTTTCCAATGGCTAGAAAATGAATTATTTTAATGATAATGTTGGGATGGGTATACAAACACTCAACAAATAGGTTTTAGGCAGGTTTAGGTTACTATATTAACTTTTTCTTTTAGATTTAACTCATAGTTATATAGTTTGACATTTACCATGTCTCTTTGTATTTTTGTATTATATGGTCAATAAACATACTATAGACATCCATGTGAACCTAAAATGGTTCTTAATGAAATATATAATATTATTTAAGACCTTTGGCAGATCCTATGATTTTTAACAATAGAATATCAATTAATAATAGAATATTTTTTTAAAAACTCTCTTATGTCAATTTTGATACTATTTGGGATTTTGTTTTTTCTAAATTCATAACAGCTTTATTACTTCATAAATATTTCATCTAACGGTCCTTAACATGTCATATTAACCTATAAAATTAGTGGAATTCATAAAAAGTCACAAATTACATTTATTTAGATATTTATAATATCCATTATTTTAATCATTCATTATTATGGAAATTACTGCATCATCATTGTGTCATAAATAAATTATATTATTTTATGTATAAAAATAATAAATAAAATACCATTATTTATGAAATCTTTTTATCTTTCTATTCATATTTATAGTCGAATTTATCTTATGTATAAACCTATATTAAAAATGTTTTATTTATTAAAATTTGATTTTATATCTTTTAACTCTTCATTAAATAAAATAATAATAAATATTCTAATCTAATCCAAGTGGACCTAAAGGATCATCATTTATTCCTAAGGTTTATTTTTGTCTAATTACCCTTATCCAATAGAATTAGAACATGTGTTATGGTAATAATAATATCATTTTTACCCTTAATTACCCTATTTATTTTTAACCATGGTAAATTAAATATAAAAGTTACTATTCACAAAATATTATTTTCACCTTATTGAACCAAATTTTACTTACTGATATCAACCATGTCTCTATAATTTTTTCAATTCAACTCACAGAAGTAGTAAAATTATGTTTTATGTAAATTTGCAAATGCTGCTAGGAGGTGGGTAAAAGGCGATAAAAAGTTCAATAAAATTTTTATATGACTACAATTATTATAAAATTACTCCAATGAGTTAAATTGAACTTATATAGGTATTATGTATCTATTTTTACCTAAAATATATTTAAATAAAAGAAATAATTATTTAAATTAAAATTCGGTTTTAAACTATAACTCAATGTTTTTCACTATTCATCAAATATTGAAAGTTTTTAGAAAAATACCAAAAACATTCCATAGCTAATTTCAATATTCAGAATCAAAAAATTCAGTCCATTTTGAATGGTAAAATTTATATATTTTTAAAAGGTGGGTAATACATTTCATAACGGCTAGTTTGATTGGTTGTGGTGTCTTAGAACTCGATGTTGCGTGCAACACATGCTATTATATTATTCAAAGAGAAGCGTACCATGGAATCTTGGGTTGTTACAATATATACATGTATATATATATACTTATATATATATACTTATATATATATACTTATATATATATATATGGTTGAGTATAAGACCTTCTGATTCATTCTAAGATGAGGAGTCCTTAATCCTACATGTAGTTCTAAATTCATTTTTATGAAAAGTATGTGTGAGTTTTTGTGATTATATAAAAATTGAAATAAATATAAGTATATATATGTATACATATCTCATAAACAATACTTCTTATAATAAATGGAATGTTTTGAATGTTATGAACCCATGTTTTTACTAATGTTCCTAATAATCTAAAACATCTAAGTGTCAAGAAATCCTTGTGTAAGACCCTTATATATATACTATGTATGATTGGTTATGAACATAAATAATATATGTATATTGAAGTTACATAACACATATATGATCTGTTTAATAAATAATCCTTTTAAATTATATAAAATTTATGGATCGTTGTTAATTAATGTGACATTGATATTAAATTCATATGGGTATCATTGGATATTTGGTAGAAACCCATTAATAAAAAATGTATATTCGGTTATGTGAATATATGTGTATACATACAAAATTTTATCCTCAATTTTATTTATAATTTTCCAAGGATTTATAAGAAAGAATAAAACATGTTGTTTTTCAAATATCAATGGTTTTTATTTAAAAATACAACTCTCTATATACACCGTTATGTATAAACGGATTTATAAAACGCTAAACCCTAATCATGGATATTACAAATAAAATACTTTTAATGATATAATTCATGAGTATAATATTTGGGGTTTGATACTCGTATATAATAATGTATGAATAAACCATTTTCATATAAATTAAATGGTGTTAGGTATCGTTGAATTTCATGCTTATAATTTTTAACATTGTGTGTACCCTCGTGATATGATATACATATGAATACTCGTTATATATGTTTGGAAATTTATTTTCATAATATCCCACATGAAATATTTGGTTTATATTTAAATTATTTATGCATCCAATCCATTATAAATATAAAATATGTATTTTAATAATAGGATTTTTGAATTTGTGGTGATTATTTTATGTAACAAAACATATATTTATTTTTGTTCTTTAGTTTTCATCACATATGATTTAATATGATTATAATAAATGTCATTTTTTTCATATCAAAAAAAAATTCTACTAACATTGGCATGGTTCACCTTGTATAAGAAAATGCTAAAAAATGGCCTTTTATGGAATTAAGATTTTAAATTATTCAAATTTCTATGGGACAATTTTAATAATATTAAATGTGAAATTAAATTATTCAAGGTGGTATGAGACACATTGAATAATTTGAAATAAAAAACAAAGTAATATGTGACACTTGAAATGATAAGTGATAAGTAATTTCACAAATCAAAGCGGTATGGGCAATTTGATTTAGATAAATGAGGAATGCATTGGACTTAATAACTATCGAGTGGGGTCTATTATAACCCCTCAATGCATCAGTAGGTCTAATGAGAAAACTAGTAGTGGAATTGGCTCAGTCTTCTCCCTATTATTATTTATAGATTTTGGCCGATGTCTTAGTCATTAGATGACTTGACCGAGGCCTTAACCGAGGCCTTAACATAGTCTCACATTATACACATTCCTCATTATGACTATGTAATTTAATTAACCAAAAGAATATTTGACTGGTAGAATATTCTTTGTTAAATTTATTATGTTTATGAGAATCCGATAAAGTAAAATCTTAGATCTTATAAATAATTCACCACTTAGATATTTATCAGCCAGTGTATGTTTCACAACAGTATATAATGAAATTGAAGTTATTATTTTCATGTGCAACTCATATCATGTATTACTCCTAGAAAAAAATTTGTACTTGCATATTCACATGTCATACCTATTAAAGTTATACTGTCTCTCACTTATTATTCAGAATTTTCATGCTTTTAATTGAATCATGTTTCCTTGTAACTCTGTTTGTATTCCTTGAAATGTTCTCTTATAATTCTTAGAAAATTTTTTTTGTTATGATACATCTATAACTACATTCCTTAAGAAAATTTATTATGGAAAATTTTAAAATAATTTTATCAAATGGTTTTATTTGGTATATTTTGTTTTTCTAACCCCATACTGGGAATTTGTATGCTCACCTGACATTTCAATCTATTTTCTTTTATAAGTTTGGTAGATTTGAGTCACATTGTTTGGTGGCAACTTTGTGGAGTTTTTTTATCTTCTTATTTTGAATGAAATGTAATAATTTTATCTGATTCTCTTGGACCTTAACCAAAATGACCCTCTCAAGTAGAACATGTGTGTGTGTTTTCATATTTAATTTTTATAAAAAAACATGCCATGTTTTATTCTAGCTCCATATCAGCTCTAGGGCAGTATGGGGTTAGGGCGTGAGAGTTGGTATCAAGGGATTGGTTTAGAAAACCCTGGAAAATTAGAAAAATACTACAAAGTTGTTTATGTATTAATAAGTAATAGATTCATTAAAAATTTTAGATGTTTGACGAATCATGTCATCTGTCTCTTCCAAAAAAAAGTATTAGAGACCATAGTGGGCAAATCATGTGTAGAAAACTAACAGACTTTTGAAAATATTCGTTTATCAGGAAAAACCCCTACCATATATTCAATGCTCCTCGTGTACTTCAACATCACTAAAGAATAGTCCTTGACTATATTTTTAGGATGAATGATAAATTCCAGTTCTCTATACGGCAAGGAAAATACTTTGATGTTTTGTTTAGGTGTTTTACCTTTGCTGAAAATGCTTCTTCATGAGAGTACTTCCAAGAGGGTGCATAGCAGGGTTTCCTCCATTCAATGTACATATTTCTAATTCTAACATAAAGATTTCGTGGTCAATTTATGGACTTTTAAGATCATAAAGATAAGCCTGCTCGTTTATGTTATTGACATATAGTTCATACCGATGTCACCCAGCTTCAAAAATGTCATAGCTTTCCCACCCTAAACTTTAGATGTCCACACCCGATTGATCTGGACTGTCCATGCTGCATCTGGAACCAAATGATTGAGGCATTTGGGACTTATTTGGGAATCCATTTGACTCGAAATTTGATGAATTTATAACACCGGGGAATCTGGTAAAGTTCCAACTTGGAGGATGTTAGGAAATTCATACTCGTGTTGTGACAGTGAGTGATTCGTTATGTAACATCTCGGGTTTATGAACATTGTATAACAGAATAATGTTATATGTTTTGATACATTATCATACTTCTTCAAATAAAGTCTATATTTTTATATGGTTATTCCATAATGAATAAAACATATCTCTTGAAATTTTCATATAGAATACATGATTTCACCAACCAACATCTTATCTCCCCATACAGAATTACTAGAACACATACTTTTTGAGGAATTTTCAGAAGACTATGAACCTTTTGAAAACCTACACCTGACTTGTAAATGATTTTATAATGTATCCCCCAGCTCGAATATTCTTTGTTCCTACAACAGGGAATAATACATCTTCCACCGTCTTGAAACTACTCAATTTGCAGAGTTTTGGAAAAGGGGAAAGTACTACGAAGGACTTTTCTTATATTTCAACCTATATGAGAACTATCATACTTTGATGAAATTTCAAGAATATGCTTTGGAGTGTGACCACTGAGAGGACAATATGAACCAAATACAATGTTTTTATATGTACGAGATGCTTCCTGAAATCCAAGTTTTCAAGGATGATATCATTGAAGGAATTTATAGAGATCTAGTCCACTCTCAGATCATTGATCTCCACACCGCAGAAGCCTTCCTCTATCATCCCGAATGTATTATGCATAGGGATGATCCTAGATAATCATACTGCTCCCATTGAATGTGGGTCAAAGAAGTCAAGGGACTATAAACCAATCAAGGGATCTACTTGGGGGTATTCAGAAGATTGACCTCGTTGGACGACTTTGTGAGGGGATACGGGAGGTGAAATGATCATGTTTCTTCTAGTGGGTTGTGTATGACTACTTTGGAATTGCAAGGATTCAATTAATTGAAGGGTGGATAATGTGACTCCCTAAAACTTATTTCTCATTTAATAATAATATTATGGTTTTATTCTATTTAATTTTCATGTAATCTGAACAAAACATTTGAAATAAACACAAGGCATTCTTATTAAACACTGAATTGATTACATTACTTCAAAACTAAGAAAATCCAACAAACCAAATACACCTAATAAAATCCCTATTAGAGATACTTTAAGGCCACCTAACACAAAAATTAACTCAGTAAATAGTGAATATCCTTCAGGTCAGTAAAAAAACATCACGGCCAAAACCATGACATCTGTGCTGATCATTAGTGGGATGATAAACAACATCTTCGTCAAAAACATGGAAAACCCTGATACAAGTTTATATAAAGCCTCAATTTGACTATTTCCTCTTGGGAGACCGTTAAATTTCGAACGGCTATAATTATAATCGTTGGTCATTCTGGTCGATTAATTTAAAATACCTAGGTATAATCAATTTTCTAAAATATTTAAGGAATGCATTGAAATTATAACTTTAAATATATAAACAATTTTATAATAATTAAAAAGTATAATTATTTAATATTTTATCTACACATATTATGATTTCTAAATGAGGTATGGATTTCAAATACTTTTCAAATATTTAAGATGTGTTGAAAGCTATTATAAACGTTTTAATTATATATGATTAAACCAAGGTTTTATCTAAAACAATGTATTTGATTTTTATAATATTAGTATAAGATTTTCGTAATGATGTATTAATCATGGATTTATCACTTTGTGATTTAAAACATTAGCATTTCTAAAACTTTATCATTTAAAAAAATGAGGAAAATATGTATAAAATTTATATTTTTTTGAACCTATACATTTATATGAAAACATTTTTTAACAAATAAATAACCATTTACTTTATTAAAATTTAGTTGAGTACCCCACCTAGTCGAGGGAAACCTTGAAGGAAACCCTCTAGGCCTTGATGAGAATCTCACACACACCCCTGGAAATGAACTAGGGGCCGTGCGAACGCATGGTGCGTGATAAGTCATATGGATAGAGGAATCATTGATAGCCCTCAGCACACATAGGTGCATGTTCAAGGAACTAGTGCACCACCGTGCGGGGAAACAATGCGGTAAGGATGGGCATATAACATGCCTAATGAAGAACCATGTATGGGGAAGTACAGGGATGGGAGATAGAGTAATATGGCATAAGGCCAGATGCTCCAGGCTTATAATGGATCCACGAAAGCCTACCTATTTTGATGTGGGAAAGAGAAAATAAGCCGAGATCGGATCTAGGCCATTCGATCACACCCTGTTCAATCTAGGCCTTCCAATTTTATTCGGTCCTCGATCCTCAGCAGTCTCGATATATCCTCCACAATTTTGTGCATTCTCTGATCCTTCACGATCTAATCATATCCATTCGAGTCTTTTTAGAATCTCTGTATTGTACCGTAGTCGAACGATCATCTCCTCAATATATCTCAACCATCCATCTCATTTTAAAATCAGAGAACTCAAATCCACCATTGGATCTTCCCTCGGTTAATCTTTGTCACCCATTCTTTTTTCAGTTTTTCTATATTATAGTGTATTCTTCTTCTTTTGCCTACATTGTACAAGTGGGATTTCCCCTCTTTCTTCATTTTTTTCCCAACCCATAACACTGGTTGTCCCTCCTCTACCTCATCTTCCTCAAAGACTCACCCTTATTCATATTTTAAACTAAGAATCTCATGGATTTACAGCAAGTGCAATTAGAGATAACTTATATAATATAGTTTATATAAGCATCTCATTACACCCCTAACCTTTCAGTTGTCCTTCTTTTCAATCCTCCATCATGTTTCCTTGAGCCTCTCCTCCTCCTTCAAACAAGGTAAGGGTCCTATATAGTCATTTCGTGCTTCCGTGGATTATTATATATATATATATATGTTTGCGTAGAAGACTTGTCAATTCTTTCTCAGATGGTGAGTCCTTAATCCTACATGTAGTCCATAATTCTTTATCATGCAAAGGATGTGTGAGGTTTTGAAATTATATAAAAATTAAAATATATATAAGAATATATATGTATAAATATCTCATAAACAAATTTTTTTATAATTAATTGCATGTTTTGAAATTTATGAACCCATGTTTTTACAAATGTACCTAATAATATAAAACATGTATATGTTAATAAATATTAGTGTAAGAACCTTATATATATAATATGTATGATCAATTATACACAAAAATAATACACATATATCGATATTACATAACACATATATGAGTGATTTAATAAATAAACATTTTAAATTTAATATAATTTAGGGACCATTTTTAATTAATGTGGCATATATATTAAAGTGTTGTGGGTGTCATTGGATCATTGGTATAAACCCTTTAATACATAATGTATATTCGGTAATGTGAATATATGTGTATAAATATAAACTTTGATCCTCAATTTTATTTAGAATTTTCGAAGAATTTCTATGAATGAATAAAACATGTTGTTTTTGAAATATGAAATGTTTTTATTTAATAATACAACTCATTATATACACCCTTCTGTATAAAAATATTTACACAACAATAAACCCAAATTTGTGATATTTTAAATAATATACATTTGATGCGAGAATTCCAGAATATAATATTTGTGGTTTTCTCCACTTATATACATATGTATGAATGACCCATTTCCATATATATTAAATGGTATTAGTTATGGTTGAATTCCATTATTTTAAATTTTAACATTATGTGTACCATCATGATATGATATACATAGGAATACCAGTTATAAATGATTGTAAATTTATGTGATTAATACACCTGAAGAAATATTTGGTTTACCATTAAATTAGTTATGCATCAAATCCATGATAAATTTCCAATATGTATTTTATTAATAAGATTTTAGAATTTGGGGTTATTATTTTATGTATCAAAACTTTTTTCCCTTTTTTTATTTAGTTGAAATCACATATTCTTTAATCTTCTTATCACACAATTCATATATTTTCATATCCATAATAATATTGTAATTAACACTTGCATGATTCACTTTGTATATGAAAATGCTAATGAAATGGTCTATTCTGGAATTAAGGAAATAAAATATTCAATGCAATATGGGACACTATGAATAATATGAAATGAGAAATTAAATTGTTCCAGCTGGTATGGGACACTATGAATAATGTTAAATAAGAAACCAAGTAATATCTGACACTTGAAACGATAAGTAATAATTAATTTCATAAATCAGAGTGGTAAGAAAACATCGATTTTGGGAAATGAGGAATGCATTGGACTTACTTAATCTCGGGTGGGGGCTTCTATAGCCCCTAAATGAATCGGTAGGTCTCAATAGAAAACGAGATGTGGAATTGTCCAAGTCTTTTCTGGATAATGATTTATGGATTTGGGTTGAGGCCTTAATCATTAGACAACTTGGCCGAGGCCTTGACGCAGTTCTGCATTATGCACTTTTCTCATTATGACTATTCAATTTAATTAAACAAAATTATAATGGACTATTAGAATATTATTGGTTAAAGAGGTTATGAATATGAGAATAAGATGAATTAAAAGCTTATAGATTATTAATAATTCAGTGCTCAGAGATTTATCATCCAGTGTATGTTTCAAATTAGTAAAAGATGAAATTGAAATTATTATTTTCATCTGCAACACTGGTCATGTATTACACTTAGATATTAATTGTGTAATTTTATATTCACATTTCATACCTAATAATGTTATAATGTCTCAAAAATATTATACTTAATTATCATTCTTATAATCGAATCATGTTTCCTTGTAACTCTGTTAGTATTCCTTGAAATGTGCTCTTATAATTTTTTGACTAAATTCTATGTTATTATATTTGTGTAACAGCATTCCTTAAGAAAAGTTTTTATGGGAAATTTTAAAATAATGATTTAAAAAGGTTTTAATTGGTATATTATGTTATTTTAAAACCCCTTATCGGAAATTCATATTCTAACACTACGTTTCAATCTATTTTGTTTTACAGGTTTAGTAGATTTGAGTCCCTTTGTTTTGTGGTAGCTTTCTGGAGTTTCTTTCCCTTCCAGTTTTGAAAGAAATGTAATAATTGTATCTGATTCACCCAGAACAAAACCAATATGACCCTATCTAGTGGAAAATTTGTTTGTTTTTAGATTTCCTTTTTCTAAAAAAATTACACACCATATTTTATTTCATCTCCACACCGGCTCCAGGGCAGTCCGAGGCCAGGGCGTGACATATTCTGTCTTCAAATACAGAAGGTTATTCAACATAAACATCCTATGGGACATATCCATTATTTAAAGAATACCTCATGTCCATTTTAAATAGTTTAAAATTCATGAATGTTGTAAAGGCAAGTAAAATACGGATAGATTAAAGTCTAGCTACTGGAGCAGAGATTTATTAAAACAATTAAAATATAATTGGTGTGAGAATTAATAGAATTTAATGGATATGTGTATACAATATAAATAAAAATAGTTCAGCGCAATATATAGAAAACTTTACCACATCAATAATCGTAATACCATATAATTAATAAAGAAGAAGGTTTACCTAAATAATTGAAATTTGGATATGAATTCCCTTACCTTGGGTCTGTCTTACATAAAACATGTTCATACCACCTATATAATGGTTGAATGAGTATTATTAATATCTTACAGAAAAATATCCATCTTCATAATATCTTATATGATCATTTCATTACATTATTTCACCCTTTATTTGATAGTATTTCGTTCCTTGCATTGTTTTGTGTGTGTTTCTTTACATGATTTCCATGATTGGTTCAGGATGGATATTCATTTCGATTGGAAGAGAAAATATTGGATTTTAAGGGAAAGTTATTTACCTATTTCAATTACCATTATTTATAAAATTTATAATTTTAATGTTTTATATGAGGATGATTCATAAGTGAAAACATTAATGATGTTCATTTAGATCATTTTAGTGGTTCATTGATAATAACGACCTCATTTTGTTTTATAAATTAAAAACATGTGTACTAAAGAATTATAGAACCCTGGATGAGAAATAATTCATATTTAATAACATGGTTCAACCATAAAAATAGTTTCAAGACCATACATGAAAGAACAAATGTAAATTAAAATCACATCATCCACGATGTCGGTAATTCGACACATTACAGAAAATGTTTTCATTCCTTGAATAAGTGGGAGAGGAGAATAAGAATGATGATGAATTTTACACGAACATGAGAAAATCCAAAATATACTTTATTTTTAGAGATTTCATTCCTCTTGGGTATGAGGAGTTGAGGAAATAATAAAAAAATAATGGAACTCAAAATAAAATAATAGTTGAGAAATCCCTTATAAAAATTCGGAAGCCTAACGGCTATGCAACATGGTTATAGAAACATTAAAAAGATAGTGCACAAGGGACACCCATCCTGAAATGAATCATAAAACCTAATAGAGAAAGAATGAGATGAAATGAAGAACATGGTATGGATTCTTTAATTCTATACCACATAAAAGAGAACATGAATTGAAAAAAGAAAGAAGTTGATAATTTTCATACCTTGTTGAGTAAATCATATAACATGAAGGTTGGGAACTTGGGGGATAGAGGAAACCATATGAGGAATACTAGGGAGGTAAGGAGGCTAGAGCTTTATTGATTAGGAATTTGGAATGAAGTTAATGAAGGAATGGATTGGTATTTATAGAAAAAGTGAGGAAATATTTTAATAATTTCCAAGGGACACCACATTAGTGATATTTGAAAAACCATTGGAATTCCCATGGTATTTTTCCAAGGTATTAGCCAAATGGAAAACCAAACATCTTATTTTATTGTACACAAGTCTACCAGATTTATTACATCATTATTACATTGTTAATGTAGTCATTAACACACTGAAATTCCAAACGATATTTTTATTATTCACCGAAAATCAACTATTTCAAAAAAATCCTAAAAATTCACCATAACCATTTTTCAACCTGTATAATTGTAAAATGAATTCCATTTCCTAAAAATAATTTTCTAAATATTATTAATTTAATTTAAAAAAACAAATTTAATTAAAATATTAACAATTTTCAATCTTATAACTACTTGTATATCACATTGAAAAATTATCCAAAATTTCATTATCATAAATCCTTAAAAAATAAAATAATAATACAATTTATTATTCATTAGGTTCATTATACTATTCATATTACTATTCATATAGGTCTGTTACTATTCACCAAAAAAACAAGTTGGTTACATCAAACTCTAAATAACCTATTAAACACAATTGTAGATGACTGTTTTTTGAAATTCAAAACATAGAAGTAACAAAATTATGTTTAAAGGCTATTTATATATACCTATAAAAAAAATATTTCATTAAATTCATTTTTTTAAACCTTTGTGTGTTACATTATCCCCACCTTATAGAAATTCTGTCCTCATACTTTTATTTACTCATTAAAAAACTGAGGGTAGCTCTCCCTTTTATAATTTTCAGATTCCCATGTTCCTTCTTCAACCATGTGGTTTCTCTAAAAATCCTTTACCTGGTGGATTACCTTATTTTAGAATACATGTTCCCTTTGATCAAGAATTTGTACTAGTGTATCTTCATAAGAGAGGTTTTTTTCCAACTAAACTGCTTCTGGACTCAAGACATGTGATGAATCTGGCACATACATTCTCAACATCGAAACATGAAAAACATTATTTACCTAAGATAAACTCAGAGGAAAAGATACTCTCTATGGAACTGGTCCTACTATCTCTAGGATTTCAAAGGGACCAATGAACCGCGAGATTAGCTTCCCTTTCTTACAAAATCACATCACACTTTTCTAAGAGATTTGAAGGAAAACATGATCGCCTAACTCAAATAAGAATTATTTCCTTATATTATCTTCATAACTTTTCTGCCTTCTCGGAGATATCTTCATGTGCTACTTGATCATCTTTACTTTATCATCCACTTCCTCTACTAATTATTGTCCTATCAACCTCTTTTCTTCGATATCATTCCAAAAGGCTAGAGTTCTACAATTCTTCCCATACAATGGCTCAAAAGGATCCATCTAAATATTGGAATAAAAACTATTATTATTAGAAAACTCAGAAAATGTAATATGTTGATCCCAACTTCCCTAATAGTCCATTGAACAAGATCAAGGAATTTCTTCTAATGTCTAAATCGTTCATTCTGACTATCCATCTTATTGTGGTTGAAAAGATGTACTGAAATTTAATTTTGTGCCCAAAAACTTATTAAGACCCTTCCAAAAGTTAGTAGTGATCCTTGGATCCTGATAGGATACAATTAAAAGAGGAACTCCAGGTAACCTGCCAATCTCTTTGAGGTACAATCGAGAAAGAGGATCCAATAACATAGTATCTCGAATGGAATGGAAATGTGTAGATTTTTTCAGCTGACCAATAATAACCTAAATAACATTGTTACCTCGATAAGTCTTAGGCATTCCCACCATGAATTCAATGGATATATTCTCCCATTTTCACTCTGGCACTACCAAAGGCTGAGGCACCCCCTTTGGTAACTTCTGCTCTATTTTAACCTATTGACATGTCAAACATTTCACAGTAAATTCTATAATAACTATTTTCATTCCATCCCACTAGTAATATTTCTGAAGGTATTTATACATATTAGTACATACATGCTAACCTAAAAATGGAGAACTACGAGCTTCACACAAAAAATATTTCTTCAACTGGGAATCACAAGGCACACACAACATTTTTCCAAATATTTATACACAATATTTATCAAGGTTAAATTCTGGTAGCATACCCATTTTAACAAATTCTACCTTTTTTCTATAGCTCATGGTCTTCCTTCTGTACTCACTTAATTCTTCCTGATAATGATGACTACACTGAAAAATGAAGAAAAACAGATGTATTCCCTACAACAACAACATTTAAGCCAAAATTAATCAAATAATTTATTAAGGGGTCATGTTCCAAACATAACATGGTTAATGATTAATGATGTTTTCGAATCAAGGCATACGTCACATTGTTGTCTTTTCCTGGATGAAAATTGACCGTGCAATCAAAATCCTTTATTAGTTCAATCCATCTTCTTCTGCTTCATGTTTAATTCCTTCTGAGTGAATTTATACTTCATATTTTTTTGGTCAGTGTATATTTGACATTTGGCTCCATATAAATGGTGCCTCAAAATTTCCAAATCAAAAACCATAGCTGTCAATTCAAAATCATGTGTGGGATAATTTATCTCATGAGGTTTTAGTTGTCTTGATGAATAAGCGATTGCCTAATAATTTTTCATCAGAGCAAAACCAAGTAACTTCAATGAAGAATCATAATAGATTATAAACTCACCATTTTGAGAAGTCAAGGACAAAACTGGAAATTCACTAATCATTTCTTCAGTTCTTGAAAAAAAAATCACATTCTTATGTCCAAAAAAAATTTAACACCTTTTCTTGTAAACTTAGTTAAATGGACAGCTAACTGTGAAAAGGTTTTAACAAACCATCAGTAATAACTTTCTAATCCAAGAAAACTACGAATCTCTATAACATTTTTCAGTCTTGGCCAGTCATCAACCACTTTTGTTTTCGCATGATCAACTGTTATTCCATCCTTATGTTCAATGTTCCAAAGAAAAAAACCGGTTGCAACCAAAAATCATTCTTACTGAATTTTTCCTAAAGTTTCTTATCATTTTTAGTTTTGAAAATCAATTCTTAGATGTTTTTCATTCTCCATTTACTTCAAGAATATTCCAGAATGTCATCAATAAATACAACCACAAACATATCCAAGAACTCATGAAATATTCTATTCATAAGATCCATGAATAAAAAAGGTTCTTAAATTAACCCAAAAGTCATAACTACAACTTCACAATGACAATATCAAGTACGGATCATAGTCTTCTGGATGTCTTCATCCTTTACCTTCAACTAATGGTACCCCGACCAGTGTACAACCTTTGAAAAATACTTCTCTCCTTGGATATGATCAAAACAATATTTCATATGATGAGAATGTTACATGTTTTTAATAGTAATACAATTCAAGGCTCTATAATTGTAGAAAAGTCTCATTTAACCATAATTTTTTTTAAAAACAAGACAGGAGCACCCCATGGTGAAGTGATGGGTCAGATGAATCCTTTATCTAGTAATTCCTATAACTCTTTTTTTAATTCCAGAAGTTCCATTTGGGCCAATTCATAAGGAGGTTCAGTAACTAGATTAGCATTAAGAATTAAATAAAAAGTAAACACAACCTCTCGATAAGAAATAACCCTAGGAATATCCTTGGGAAAAATATCCAAGTATTATTTTACCATTGGTACATCATTAATCTAGATAGTTCCCTTATATTAAAAAAATACTTACAAGATAACATTTAATTCTATAATTTATCAGTTTCTTTGCTTCCTGATATGTTATTAATGGTATGGGTTCATTCTTGGACACAAACTGAAATTTTTTCTAAAAAACTTTTTTTTCTCAGCAATCTATCTCATCATGATAATAATAAATCTCTTCCATACCCAGAATAAAATCAAACACTACAAGGAAAAAAACAAGGTTTGCTGGTAAACTCTTTCCACAGACAAGGATATGGACATTCTTGTAATTTCCTTTTCCCACAATATTTCCTGAAGCTGTTTTTTCCATGAGATCTGGTTACATTTCGTGAGGTTAAATTCATAATTTTTCTGAAAAAATTCTAAAAAATGAACGAATGTGTAGACCTGGAATCAAACAACACATTTTTGAAATCTGTAAAAACAATCACTGTATCTGAGACCACCTCATTTGATGGCTCAACATCTTATGATATGGTTGCGAATTCCAAACCCTTATGCTTCATATCTTTCTGATTCCCTGCCTGAATAACTAGCTTCGAAAAAACATTTTCAAAAATTACCCAATTCCTTACAGTTAAAGAATCTTATCATAGGCTTCTCATTAATTTTATGATCATTTTCCTTTCAATCATGAGACATGTATCCAAAAATTCCATATATATAGAATTTACTAGAATTTTCAAGACATTCACTAGGATTCCTTTTACTACACTTCTCAATAGAAGGGAAATTCATTTTCTTACCTCCATACTTCTTTCATGAGTCTGTCCCCATTTCCTTCCAACAAGTCTGCTTTTTATTCTTGTAATCATAAGGAACATATGTTTCAGAAAACTCCATCTTAACTTTTTCATCACAACAAAAAAGCTTCTCATATATTTTAAACTCTCATGTGGACAAGTCTCTTTAAAAAAATGATTTCAAACCAAAGTAAAATCTGTTAATTTTTCTTTCAAAATCATGAATAAAATCTGGTATATCCCTGGTCAGTCTTGTAAAATTGTCTTCATACACTGTCACAGAATCATAATCTTTCTAATTTATTTCCAATAATTATTTCTCCATTCTACGTTGAATAGTTTTGGAAGAAAATCGTTCTAGAAAAAAACTAATAAAATCATCCCATTCCAAACTGTCAAGATCATATATTTCTCTAGTATTCTTAACCAGACACCACCATTGGTCAACTTCACCTACAAATTAAAAAATGTATAGTTTTACCTTTTGACAGTCCAAACATCCCAAGACATAAAATATCTTTTCTAGAGCATTGATCCATCCTTCGACTATCACTGGATCTGTGGTTCCACTGAATGCTAGAGGATGTTGATTCATAAAATAATCCACAAAGGACAATTTTATTCATGGTATATCATGTTCCTCTATATCATAGATACCACCCCCATTTATGGCATGATTAAACTGAGATATTTATGTCACAAACTACTCGGTTCTGATTCCCACCATTTTAGGCTGCAGATTCGGACAGACATCAGCCTCTTGGTGCCTTCCTACTTCATCTTCCCTATTTCTTCTATGTGAAACCATTATATAAAATCATGAAATAGATGAAGCAACATTGTAATCAATAAATTCTATAAAATTTAAAATTACCATACAGTAAAAATCAGTTATGGTATTCTTTAAATATCCTCCCAACCCCTAACATTATCTAAATCGTCCTTTGATACCTACTATAAGGAACTGGTCATAAAACATTACTTAATATTAAATTTTAGTCAATAATATAAATTATTAAACATTGATTATCATATTTAGTTTATATTTTTAGAGAATTAGGATACCTTACATACATAACATATGACAATCATACAAGAGGATACTACTAAAAAAGTTTGCATTTTTTCAAAATATAAAACATTAAAACATAAAGCATGATTTATTTGAAAACGCTCCATACCAAAAGTCATGAATCCCTTATTTCTCATACCCTTCCGTATATACTATCAAATAAATTTAAAATTATTGGATAAGTATAAAACATAGCATGGGATATAATGATAGAAATCATTAGTCAAGTGATAATAGAAAAACAAATAAAACCCACAATCATAAAAACTCATATGCATAAAAACATCATGTAGTTTCCCTGGGACATATTTTAAATATCACCATTAAATTCACACTTACGCATGGAATAACCTTCTGTTCATCCTCCATCTCTGGAGTACCCAATTCATTGGAGAGCTACAATGGGGCTCACCCGTCATACCTTGAGCTATAATAGGCTCAATCCAACATATATTGTGTTGTAATGGGCTCAACCCAACATATCATGAGATATAATGAGATCAACCCAACATAAATAATTTCCATGGAACATTTCATTATAATAAAGTATCTTGAAATCAGGAGAAACTACTATTGCACTACATATTAAAAAACAATCCTTTTGAAATTTATTATAGAGAGTTTTAACAGAATTTTAAAAAGAAAGTCCTTTAAAAGATAATTGGAGTGAGAATTAATAGAATTGAATGTATATTTTCATACACTATAAATACACATAATGAAACATAATATATAATTAATTCATCCCACCAATAATCTTAATACAATATAATGGATAAAGAAGAAGGTTAATCCAAATAATGGAAGTTTGGTTAATAATTCACTTACATCGGGTTTGACTTACTTCAAACTTGTTTAGACCTCCTGTATAATGGATTAAAGAGTGTAATTAATATCGTACAAAAACATATCTATATGTATAATATCTTATATGATAATTTATTACATCATTTCACCCTTTAATTGTTAGTATTTTGTTCCATGATTTGTTTTGGGTATGTTTCAATACATGATTTCAATGATTTGTTCACGATGGATATTCTTATAGATCAGAAGAGAAACTCTAGAATTAAAATGGAAAGGTAATTACATGTTTTAGAACCATAATTTATACCATTTATCATTTTGAGGTTTTATGTGAGGATGATTCATAAGTTTTCACATTAATGATGTTCGTTTAGAACATTTTAGTGGTTCTTTGATAATACCGACCTCATTTTGTTTTATAAATTGAAACCTTGTGTACCAAAGATTTAAAAAACCAATGATGATAAATAATTACTATATTATAACATGGTTCAACCATAAAAATGGTTTCATGACCAGACATGAAATAATTAATGTAAATTGAAATCACATCGTCTATGATGTCAGTAATTCGACACATCACGGACGATGTTTTTATTCCTTGAATAAATGGGAGAGGAGAAGAAGAAGGGTGACGAATTTTACATGAACATGATAAGATCCTGAATAGAAAAGATTTATTCAGATTTAATGCCTCCTATGAAAGAGGATTTGATGAAAGAACACGAAAAATAAAGGAACTCAAAATAAAAGAATAATTGAGAAATCCCATACAAAAATTTGGGAGCCTAACAGCTTTGCAACATGGTTTTAGAAAAAATTAAAAAAAGAGGGGACAAGGGTCACCCATATAGAAATGAATAATAAAATAGAATAGAGAAATAATAAAATAAAAAGAAGAAAATGGTATGAATTCTTTAATTCTATACAACATAAAGGGGAACATGAATGGAAATAAGAACGAAGTTGAGAATTTTCATACCTTAGAGAGTAACTCCTAGAACATGATGGTTGGGACCTTAGGGGTTTGAGGTAACCTTGGGATGACTAATAGTGAGGTAAGGAGGCCAGAGCATCATTGATGGTGAATTTGGAATGAATTTAATGAATCAATGATTTTGAAATACAGAAAAAGTGAGGGAATGTTTTAATAATTTTCTAGGGACACATCATTAGTGGTGTTTACAAAACCATTCGCTTTCCCATGGTATTTAATGAAGGTATTTGCCAATGGGAACACCTAACATATTATTTTACTGTACACAAGTCGACCATATTTATTACATCGTTATTACATCATTAATGTTTTCATTAACAGACCGAAACCCAAAACATTATTTTTACTATTCCCTGAAAAATCAATTTTTTCATAAAAATCTCCAAAATTCACTCTAAATTTTTTTCGATGTGTAGAATTCAAAAATGAACTCCATTTTTTTAAAATAATTTTCTAAATAATATTAATTTAATTATTAAATAAAATCATACTTTATTCAAATATTAAAAATTTAAAAATTATAACTGCTTTTATATCACCTTGATAAATTAACCATGATTTCATTATCTTAAATCCTTAAGAAAATAAAATTATAATAAAATTTACTATTCATTAGGGTCATATTACTATTCATAAGTGTATGTTACTATTCACCAAAAAACATGTTGGTTCCATCAGACTCTAAATAACCTACTCAACACAATTATAGATGGCTATTTTTCAAAAATCAAAACATAGAAAAAGTAAAATTATGTTTAAAGGCTAGTTAGAAATATCTACATAAAACAAAGATTCATGCATTTAATTTTTTTAAAAACTTGGTGTGTTACATTATTCATCTACATTATATTTCTCAAAAGTTCATGTTTTCATAGATGTCAGCATGTACATGGTGTCAATTATTTAGAGAACTAAAATGGAATCTAATATTTCATAATAGTAAATATGAATTAATGTATTACTATTCAGGTACATGAAATTATAGAACATTTCGTTAAAATGTATATATAGATTGTAATGATATTTTTTAGTTCATAAAACAGTTTTATTGAACAGGACTAAGTTGTTCAATTCTGAAAAATTATATTCTAATATGATTGAATTATTAAAATTTAATAATTAAAAATAGTGCTCATATATCTAGATATATTAAAACATTGAAACTCTTCATCACAATCCTGTCAAAATGTAAAAGATTAAATATTGTGTTCTTTTGAACTACCCATTTAAAAGAATCATAATCATGATTGTACTCTTCAAAATGGTTGTATGTAGTTTTAATGTTTTAATCGATTTCCTTTATAATATTCTCTTTCACATATCTGAATAGGTGATCAAAAAGTTCCTTCCTTACATAGTTTTTGTCCATGTATTTTTTTAAAGCATCACTCTTTGTTTTTTCAACCCTCACAAGATAATATATTTTCTGACATAACATTGGAATCACATTGAGTAGATGGAATAGGTACCCACTATTCCAAAGGTTCATGGTGAATTGAATAATCTATTTATCTACAAATGTATCCTTTCATCTAAGTCAAGATAGCATTGAATATAAAAATTCAGGCTAATGACATCTAATTAATGAATAATAATTCATTAATTTTGTAAGCAGTTATCCAGATGGTGTATGAATGGAATTTTTGATGTTCAAAAAGTTAAATTGGATATGGAGGGAGAATATCCAAGATTAGTTAAATAATTTGTGTATGTAGATATATTATCATTAGAAAGAGTAGCTGAACATTAAAAAATATAGATAATAGATTTATTTAAAAGTAAATAGATAGTAATCAATAAATTTATGTAATAAGTAAAAATATAATTAAAAATTTGGTATATATTTACCCACATAATTTGGATTAATTAAATTAATGTGGTCCACATCATATCTCCATATTGGTAATTTTAAATTTTATATATTATTAAAGAAATAAAAAGATTGGAATGCACATAATTATTTTGTAACACAAAGATAATATAAAATAAAAAATATCAGAAGAAAGATAAGAAACAAAACCAACCCTGCATAGGTAAATTTGATAATGACCAATGAATTGTACTCTCAAAACACATATTTTTATATGACATTGTATACATTTAAAAAAATTAGGTACTTTGTTATTTGTAGTTAAATATCTTTTTGTACCTAAGACATAATAGTTAAATTTAATGTGTATAAATATTGAATCTACAAGAGAAATGTAGTTTAACATTTATACTAACAATTTTATATAAAAAATATTCACAAAACTATAAATGAAATCTTATTTTTGGTGAATTTTTTATTAGTAATATTCTTTCTTATTTAGAATTTTTATTCAATTAGATGGAATGCTTCAGATTTTTTGTGTTGAATGATAAATAATGTAGTGGAAATATATTGAAACGTGTTTAGGGTGGATATATAAGTAAATAAAATGAATGAAATAAATGGAAAATTTAAATTACATCACAGAGAAACATTGGTAAGAGTTATCAAAGCCATTGAAAATACTTGTGCAATGGAACACCTATTTTATAGTGATTAAATGTGTAAAAAATATCAATTAATTTAGTCATATATAACATGTTAATTTTTTTAGTAGTGAAATAATATAAATAGGAACAGAGTAAACAAAATTTCAGTAGGGAAAAAGTTATTCCATTATATTAAATTGGGATGTAGATTCCTCTATAATGAATAAATTTACAGTTTATTTACTCAGAATAAAAGAGGAATGCTCCAGGGGATTGGGAAAATATAATGGGTGATATAACTAAATTGATATAAATTAGATGACAAATAAAAATAAATTGTTCCGAATAATAAATAAAGACAATTAATCCTTGAAAAACACAAATCAGGTGGATGATTAGGAATTTGAACACAAGGAAAACCATCAAGTCGGCAGAAATCAGAGGTAAATAGAGATAAGACATATAATCAATTTCAATAAATTGGAACTCTCAAGACCAATTTCACAACTATTTAGGAATCATCACTAGTCTCCCAGTTAATGTTGAGTGATAAAGATGATTTAAAAATAAAAAATGAATTCTTTAATTCATCAATAGACAACAATTTGTAAATATGAGAAAAAATTAAAAATATTTCCTAAATCTCAGAGATTGTTGCCAAAATATTCTATGAATACATAGAAGAAATTTTCACACATAATAAGATCATCAGCCTACATGAAAGAGGTAACATACCATTACCTAGAAAAAGTAAATAATGATGAAGATGAAAGGTGATGTGTTACCTTATGATTCAATTTTACATACCCATCCTTCTAGATAAATTAATATAAGGTTAGTAATAGAGAAATATCACCTCATTTTAAGAAAACTATTTTATGTTCATCATAATTTCCATGTTATTCTCAGATAAAATAAAATAATAATATCTTGGAATATGTAATAAGTAATATAATCTGAATCTAATAATGGAATACAACCCTTGAAGTAATGGAATAAATTCTATCAAACATTAATCCAAGAAGAAAAAGGCATATGTAATCATGTATGATTTATAGAATTAGTAAAAATATGTATTATAGAATAAAATAGTAGAATGTATGTTTATACTTGAATGTATAGTGATTCAACGATGATGGGTGGAAATTGAATCATTCAAGAAAGGTAATAGTTCCAAAACGGGCCAATAGGGTTTATGAAAATCAAGAAAACGAGTCAAATAAAAAATTTCAACCTTTAAAAGTGATGAATCATTCTATAAAGAAACAAAAATTGTCAGTCCTGGTGGTCCAAATGCCATGCCCTCACATGCACATGCTAGTAAACAGCTGAAAAATTAAATCAATGGAAAGAATAGGAAAGGAGATCATACCTGGTAATGATCTGGTGATAACCTAGATACCAGTCTCAACCAACTGGATATAGGTTTACCGACTCACCTTCCTCATTTTGGTTTCTTACTTCCATCAGTCCTTTTATTTGAGAAATGTTTTAGTTGACATGGTAAAATATATAAATATATATTTATCAGTAAATCAAATCAACCATTAAGTCAACATTTTCACACATAATAAGACCAGAAACCTATGTTCAAGAGGTTACATACCATTACCTAGAAAAAAGAAATAATTTTGAAGATGAGAGGTGAGGTGTTGCCATATCATTCAATGCTATATAATGATCCTTATAAAAAATTAATACAAGGACAATAACTAAGATGTCTCACTTCATTTTTTGAAAACTATCTTATAGTCATCAGAATTTCCATGTTTTGTTCTAATAAAATGAATGAATAATAAATTGGAATATGTACGTAGCAAAATCATTGAAAACAAATAAGAGAAGGAAACCTCAGAAGTAATGGAATAAATTCAATAATACAATAATACAAGAAGAAAAAGATATTTAAAAGGACATATGTTTTATGGAATCATTAAGCATATGTTTTATGGAATAAAATATAATAGCATTTGGTTATACCTAAATGTATATAGATTCAGTGAAGGGGGGTAGAATTTTCAAATAAAAGTAAGAGTTCCAACACATGAATTTAGGTTTAATGAAATTGAAGGAAAAATGTCAAATATAAAATTGCAACCTTTGATAGTGAGGATTCATTCCATAAACTGAGACAAAGTCTTGTTTAAAATGGAGCCAATGTCATGACCTCTGAAGCACATGTCAATAAACAGAATGAGAAATTGAATAAGGGGGTAGAAGAGGAAAGGATATCCCTCTTGGGTTTGATCCAGTGACCCCCTAGATACTAGCCTCAACAAACATGATGGGGGATTACCAGTTCACCTTTCTCATTATGGTGTTTTACTTCCATTATCCCTTGTATTTGAGAATACCATTAGTTGAAACCATCAAATTCAGAAATATGTATTCGTCAGTAAATTAAATCAACCAATTAATCAACATTATCACACATAATATGAGATTTATCCTATATTCAAGAGGTAACATACCATTACCTAGAAAAAGGAAATAATTTTGAAGATGAGAGGAAAGGTGTTACCAAATGATTTAATTATACATACCCATCATTCAAGATAAATTAATTCAAGGACAGTAAGTGATAATTATCAGACCATTTGATGAAAAATATTTTATAATCATCATTATTTCCCTCTTATGTTCTAATAAAATGGATGAATAATATATTGAAATATGTAAAAAGTAAAATCATTGTAAAGAAATAAGATAAAAAATTCCCAGAAGTAATGGAATAAATTTGATAATTCATTAATATAAGAAGAAAAAGTAATCTGTAAGAATTTTTGTTTTAAGGAATTATAAATAATATTTTTTATCTAATAAAATAATACATCCTTTGTTTATACCTTAATTTATAATGATTCAATGGAAGGGGGGATAGAACTATCCAAGAAATGTAAGAGTTGTAATAAAAGAAATTAGGGTTTATGAAAATCAAGGAAACATGTCAAATAAAAAAATACAAACTTTGAAAGTGAGGAATCATTCCATAAAGTGATACAATGTCCTGGCCATAGTGGGATCAATGTCATGCACACCCAAGAACACGCCAATGAACTGGATGAGAAAATAATGGAGGGGAAAGAATAGGAAAGGAAATATGACCTAGTATTGATCCAGTGGAAACCTGGATATCAGCCTCAACCAACTAGATAGAGGCTTATCAGTTCATCTTTCTCATCCTGGTTTCTTACTTCTATCCATCCATGTATTTTATAAATTTTTTATTTGGCATAGTTATATGCATAAATATATATTTATCAGTAAATTAAATCAACCATTTATTCAACATGGTGTTGTTCATTTATGTATTCTAGATAGTATGTGTACCAATATCCCCACTGGTTTTAGATAGGTCATGTGTGTGACCAAAGAATGTATGTTGAGGATGATCCATTTCTCCAATAGACCAAATGGAATGCGTCTATGGGGGAAATAGAATAAATAAGATGAGATTGGAGCCTGAATGAAATAAAATTCTAAACTGCTGAAGATGGGTTTCTAATGAATACATGTTGTACATGGAGATTGAGGCTTTGGGTTTGGATGAGAATGGTTTGTGGGTTTTGAAGGAGTTAGTAGAGGTGGAGACAATGGTTGAGACAAAGGAAGATGCATTAGGGGAATTGTATATCGATGCAGAGGTGGTAGTGGAGGCGGAGATCGATGTAGAGGTGGTAGCGGTAGAGGCAGAGGTGTAGGTCAAGGCAGAGGTGGAGGTGCATGTAATGACTGAGGTCAAGGCAATGTTTGAGGAAGTGGACGAGAAGGGGGTAGGGAGGCTGAGGCAGAGAGGGGAATCAGGGAGGGAAACATGGAATTGGTAAGGGAGAGAGGGAATAGATGGGGAGGTGATGAAATGAGTTTGAGAAGAATTGAAGGAGAGGGTGACATGTACGGGTGAATTGTTGTGGAGTTAACACAAGGAAGGAAATTTACAAGAATTAACATAGAAAATAGATATCTCGTGGTGGAAATGTACTTATAGAGATATGATTATGTCTTATTGAGATCACACTGAACACCTTGGTATCATGGGTAGAATTGATTCATTTATAGACACTGTAATTTTATTAAATATATAAAAAACGGATTTTATATTTGTTTTCATTTATATTAAGGCCCACATTGTCACATATTTTTTTTATGTAGATAAGTCTTATCTTTTAAAAAATGTTTCTTAAAAAAATAAATATATTTTGAGAAAATTATATCCAAATTATGTTTTTGATGGATTAAAATGGAATTGTGAATCATTTCATAAATTCATTATGATATTTTAGTTAATGTGGGATATTGTTGGATATGGAATAATATTCGAATCCCTATACTATAGTGGCTCTTCATGATTCCATGGTTGTAATTAAACATCATTTTATTCATATATGGGAGGCGTTTTAATTCCACATCCATCCTTTTTCGGGTTTCTTTGCCTAAAAATCCATGAGATGTATTTTGAGTGGAATTTGAATCCTTTATTTAAGTGTTCAATGAAGAAAACTCCATTGGAATGTAGTGCACTAGTTCCATGATATAGAACCTAATATGATTAAGATAATTTATTCTCTCTATTAAATGAATGGGGTTTAGGATTCCAATAATAGGATATGATCCTCCCTATTAGTGGGTTGACTAGTTACACATCAAAACTGACAAAACTTTCTTTAACCTCGGTACACTATTTATCACTCAATATAAATTCAATAGAATACCTTCAATGTATATTTATCATTATAAAATGTTATAGATATAATGGCTTGTGCAAACACCTTGGATGTCATAATATTTTTTAGTACTTCTGTCATCGTTATCAAATGTACTCCATCAAAAAATAATGATGGGGTCGATGAAACTACATACTAGGAATAATGTATTCTTCTCTTACATTATAAATTTGATTTATTAATGATAAATCATACTATGTATGGTTTTTCTTATTGTTCCAAGGATAATATAATTATCTTTGAAATTTATTAGAATCACATAGCTCAAATTTCAATATACACCCTAGAAGCACCAAGATTGATAATGATTTAAAAGAACACTTCGATTGGGATAACATGAAGTGGTAAATTTTCTAATATATTCTAAGATGTTTATTATTACAAAATGTAGTGACCAAGAGACAAATTATAATTTGTTTTATTGAATCCATCCTTATTCAAATATGGATGTGGGAAAATATCAAAATGGACATTGTTTCTGTGATTCCTAAGTCATCTAAGAATAATAATGTTATATGAGTGATAATGGATTATCATAACATCTATGAACATTTCCTATTAATATTTATGGACATAACCACTTAGGGTCTTTCAAAACATTGTATTAATTATGTTGAAAGACTTCATGGAACACCTATATCAACTTTAATATAATCATGACCCTTCTTTCACATAAAATAATTTTAAGAGTCTTAAAAAGTATTTTAACATAAAGAACCATTTGAGAATTAATTACCATCCTAACTTATATGGTAATTATAAGGGAAATATCAAAAAATTAGAGGAAATGCTAGTTTCATTTTTTCTGAACATCCACATAATACTGAATTAGTATCTTCCTTTGGTATATTTTTCATAAAAAAATAAATTTCACACCAAAATTTAAATTTCAACATATGATTCCTTGTATTGAAAGAGATGCCATAATACAACTATTTAAGATGAGATCTGGTAACAAAATAATTGGACTAAATCTTTTTAAGGAGGTAATTGAAAAACTGTAAGCTACCTAGAATAATATTAGGAAGTCTCCAAGGAAACATAAAATATGTATGGATGATATGGGTATGGATATGTAATTTCAATTAGGGAATCATGTCTTTATAAATGAATCACCATGAAATGGAGTTATAATTTTTGGTAAAAGGGGATGAAAATTACATGGTATATTGTACCTTTTTAGATTTAAGATAGAATTGGTGTTATGGATTATCATTTTAAATTTCCACTCATCTTTTCTAAAGTTTTTGATTTCTTCGATGTATCATTATTTACAAATTTCATTATGATCCCAATAAATATACTCACAATTGGATAAATTGTGTTAGAGACTAACTTATCCTATAATTAAGATCCAATCTATATATATGACACAAGAGACAAAGTGTTACAAAATCAAAAAAACTATCTGGTTATGGTACTTAGGAGGAATCACAAGATTGAAAAAGTAACTGGGGATCCTAACGAATAAAAATGTTTACAATAAATTTTGATGATGAAAGTATTTATGGGGGATATAAGACCCATGAAAAGAATATAATAAATAATCATATTATTAAAATCCAAATCACATAACAATTTCCTTTTAAAAAATTCATCATGGTGAAATACATATACCAAGAATATTAAATTCGCTATAATGGACGAAACTAGTTCAAATGACCACATAATAGTGTAAGAAAACATCATAATCCTGAAATCCATAGGATCATTCTAAACAATAATGAAAAATATATAAGATAGTTTGATATTATGAAAAAATAATAAAAAAGTGAATAGATCATTCAAAGGAACTAAGAGAATGGTATGAATTATTTTAGATGTTATAATAAACTGTATATTTTATGGTTAATATGGCTATTATTAGAGTAATGAAACTATATGAATATATCTACTGGTAATCTAATTTTTCCAATAATAAAATAACCATTATACATAAAAAAAATTAAAAAATACATAAAATAATTTATAATATTATATATAATAGTTTTTAATGATTAATATTGATCAATGATAAGTAATATAATTACACAGATATGTTTAATAATAATAATATCTGTTATTGGGAATGAGTTTATAGATTTTTGGTGCCAAAAACATGATTTTTAAATACACTATGTCTTTTATTCAATAAATATGTTTCTTATAAATGGAAAATTATTTTAATAAATTGAATTTAAATTTGAAATCAATACATACAAATTAGATTATGGGGAATTTTTCATAATGATCTAAGATAGTATAATTTTTAAGTATGTATTTGAATGTGGTATGAATATAAGATATGTAATATGATTTTTTCATAATTTTATATAGATTTAATAGCTAAAATAATTAAATCAATGACAAAAAACAAGTTATATTATAAATATAGTGTATTTTTATGATTTAAAATCAATTTCCGAACCTATAATAGACTTTCTAAAATGGAAAATAAGGTTTTAAAAAAATATTGGTCCCTGAATAAATTTTTTGTGGCTCAAATAATATATAATAATTGATTTATATTATTAAACATAAAATTTTTACAAGCCTTGACCTAAATATCGAATACCATGAATTTAAAATATGTGTAAGGTAATAGTTCTTCATCATCCAAAATTTAGATTTATAAAGCCCAAAATCCAAAATTAATAAGCAACTCTCCCTCAATCTCTATAAATACCAACTCATCCTCCCATTCCTCTTCACTCCAAAATAATTGAGAATTATTCCCCTATAAGATCCACTCTCAAGAGTCACTCCAAAGAGTTATTAAATTTCATGGTGTTCTATCTCATTTTTTTATAAAACTACTTTCTAATGGAAGAATTTATAAACTCTTATCCTCTATTTTTTAATATTTCTCAATCCCCTAAGTGCCACTGTCCGTGGAACCATCCAGATCCGATGACCCAGCATGAATCTCATCGCTCAGTGGTTGTTGTCATCAACGAATCGAGCGCCACCCTTCGGGCTTCCAAAATCCCATGTTCCATTTGCTGCTAGGAGAACCCCCCCCCTTATGTAGCAATGCTTATAGTGGGGATATCTACGCGTTAAGTTACTATCTTGTCTGGGAGCTTGGTTCGGTGCTGCTGTTTCTTCCACTCCAGATATTTCCATAGTTCGAGTGTGTTAAAGCCTCTTCCCCTTTCCGATATTGTGATGTGTCACCATCCTCTGGTGCTCATGATCACCGCCTAGTATTTTTTTTGTCCATCCATAGTGCAGGATGCTTGTAAGAGCATACACGGATGATGACGGTTTGGCCTAGGACCAGTATGTAGCACCAGTGGATGTTGAGGGTTTCTGCACCTGGATAGTTCTCTGTATTCTTGGTTCCCTCTGACATTGCATCATGTTCCATCACACATGAGGCCAATTTGGTAATGTTTGATGGATTCCATGATGTTTTGGATTGTACAGGTGGCTTTGGTAAATTTTTAACTATTCAAGAGATCTTTTGACTGGTTGTTTCGTTTATGGCAGCTCGACGGGTCTAGTCCTTGGTAGGGATCCTTGACCGGCCTGTTTTGTCTTGTTTTTTGGTTTGGGTTCTACATAATCCTTTGAAATAGGATTCTTCTGGTTGGTTCTCACTTAACCATAAAGTGTTTTTGTAAAATCAAAAAATTGAATTTTCAGTCATATATTTAGTGGATTCACTATTAGGTATTAGGTGAATTATACTATATTTTAACACAAGTTCAACCATTTCATCAGATCATGTTGACTGAGAGGATTTGAATTAAGGAATGTTTATATCCCGAATTCCTATCAAAGATTTTTTTCCCATAATATAATTTTTTATACAGCATTTCTCTGTCATTTCATTGGTATCCTACTATTTAAAACAATTATTTTGAGAAACTATTTCCATTTAACATCGACATTCCATGAATGTTCCCATAACAATTACTTCAATATCATTTGGTCAATAAGGATACATTCCATTACATTGTGAATATCCTATAGTTTATATGTTGATTGGTGGATATTCACTAAGATGTCCATACAATTCTATTGAAGGAGGAAATACTGATATTTCATATATCCATTATTTCTATATAGATAATTAGTTTATTAATTATCCCTGACTGTATATGAGGTTCCTTACAGAACACTATGATATGTATTTCTTAGAAATTATTTTTGTATTGTGAACGCATTGGACATATTATGCGATGCGTGGATCCTAGAGTTATATAGTATCGCATCCAAGCCTCACTGACCACTAAACTAATATCTGAATCGGTCACCATGTGGCCTCAAGCCTGCCTCCTCCTACGCTAGAGGATACCAACTGGAAACGAGGGTCTAATTGTGGTACAGTGGGGATACTATACAGTTGATATCATAGTGTCATAGTTGAATAATCATAGTGAACTAATTAGTTAGTTGAAAAAGAAGTTAATATAATAAATAATGCGAAATAAAAATTAAATATAGTAACTGAGTAAATGGAAAATTCCAACCCTACAATGATTTAGGCATGTCCAATGATGCAATATTTATATGAAGATATATACACAATAAAATTTAAAATATTTTATAAAAATAAAATATCATCAACTAGATCTATGATAATCTCTAGTATTAACTCTATCATGTGCTCCCAACTCCTATATATAAGCATAACATCACAAGTAGATATCCAATGATCCACATCCTAAAACCAAGGAGACCTGTTTGGAGACCCCACTATAATAGATGCAAAAACAGGGTGTGAGATAAAATATCATTAGGCTAACAACAATGGTGTCTATAAATATTCAAAGAATTAAGTAAATAAATGTAAATTTGAATGATAATAATAAATAAATTCAGGAAATAACAAACTCAAATAATAACCACTTAGTATGGTACCTTATGGGGAACCCAACCGATACAACCTGCTTTGGCCTAAGTAGGATATCTGAAATTTTGTACCATTATAAGTCATAATATATAAATAGGACTATATAAAATAATCAAAAAATGTAAATAAGTCCCCAATATTGTGCATTATCTTAGAGGTCAAGTTGGAATGCCATCATATAAGCATGATAACAACAATATATATAAGGGGCATGGAAAATGAATCAAACATGCCTTCCATCAATCTCACAAATCCATTGGTGACGTCTCAATCCCATCCAAGACATTATAACAGAATCTCAAGCGTCTCTATGGGTGTCTCCAAATAAGCCAATACATCTATGCACGCCCAAGACAACCCATACAACATCCATTGTATCACTCAAGGTATAGTGACTCTAAGCTCGTACCAAGTGTCTCATTTAGTGGACCAAGTATCACCCAAGGAATTCCAAACCAACTTCCCAATGGGTTTTCCCTTGGATTCTCCCTTAGGGAAATGGAATCACTCGTCAGTATATGAAACTGTACAGAGAGCTCGTACCTGGAAAGAAAAAGTATCACTCCTAACATGTCAAGAAAAAATAACTGAGCACATAGAGTATATCCAGGGAATCCTTAATTCAGTAACCTTGTTCTCTCTTGGCCTTTAGCAAATGATCCATAAAAAAGGCACTTATCACAATTTTGGTCATTTGTATAATATCATAATATGAAGTAAACTTTTCAAATACAAAATATAATTAATTCATCCATGTCACCCAATTTGAACCATAAAAAATGATGTATGCATTAAGTACATGCCTAAAATCTAATCTACAAGATACGATCACTAGGAAACATTCTATACGTATATAAAAATGAATAAAAGAATATGAACATGGAATTAATATATATATAAACACATTTCATCAAGACATATCAACAACTCTTGTTATTAGGATTTTCCATTCATTATTAAAATTACATGGAAATCAATTTTGGAATGAGTAGAACACATAATCAATACATATTCACAAGGAACATGGAATAAAATTAGTGTAAGTCAAGGAATACGACATGAAGCATGGGTATTCACTCAATTTTAGTAATCAATTGAATGCTTGGAATAAGAAATTAAAGCTAAACAATCAAAAATCATTTATATATAAAGTGTGATTCGGGAAACTCAAGGCCAACAATTTATTCCAATTCAAACTGAATAGTTAAAACATTTAACTAAAAGAAACTCGCAATTTTTTTAATTATTTATTAATAAAAAAGTAATCACCGAAATAATATATTGTTCATCACAATGTCACATCAAATTAAAAATGTGGAAATAAGAGGAAAGATCCTAGACCACCTACCTTATAGCAAGGAAGACTCACATGTCTGATATGAAGATTTGATTTGGTCTAGTTTTGATGAAATTGACGAAACTAACCAACACCCTAAAAATTGTGAAAAATGAGTCACTGAAAAATTGAGAAACAGATGGATGAGGGTCCTTAAAAAAGGATAAATAGGAAGATGAAGCTTAACGAGGTTGATTCAATGCTTCTAATGATGAGTGAAATGAATGACAGATGAGAGATATATCTCGGTAACTAAAGAGGAATAATAGAAAGGTTCATGCATGTGAGAGGAGGAGAAGTCTCTTAGAGTAGGAGAAGAATTACAGACAAAGGATTAAAATACTCAATTTTGGTAAAAGGGTAATTTTACCCTCAAAACTGGGTCTCACGGTTTAGCCAAACCCTATGCCAACTGTGTTGTAAATAGCGAGAGGTTGCTTCCTATGTTTCACTAACCTTGCAGGTTATGCACAAAATTTGGATAAAATATGAACTTACCATAAACATCACATCTTATCACAACTATAATTATCATGGTTTGGCGGTGAGGCTGTTTGGTATGAAAAAAATGGTGTACCCTGTGCAGACCCTCTTAACAGTATATTTCCAGGGTCTGGTGCTCACAAAACATAATGAGACAACTAAGGTACCCCATTTACCATTAACAAAGTATAAAAAATACATTAATGTTTTCCAATAGATGGAATTAAATTCTAAATCTCATCTCACACAATGGACATTCCACCAAATGAAAAAATTGATAAACCATTATATTTTCATCTGGGCCAAAAACATGGGACACTAAAATCTCCCCACATTATAGCATATCATACCCATAAATCCTTTGAAAACAATGATAGAATCACTCAACCTACTCAGTTTTTTATGTCAAATTCGATGGTTGTGTTTCATTTGCATGTTCTCAACACCCCTTCGAGCACCACCTTAAGATGTGGTAGATAAACCTTATAAACTCAAGCAAGGGCTTGTTTCCGAGATGAAACCTCAAGGTGGAGCTTACCCGATCCCATCTAAACTAATGTATGACCAAATCAATGTCTCATCAACCAACTATCCTATGGTACCATTACTATTGGATTGGTAATTTAATGGTCAACTCTAAATCATGGTATATCTATCATTAGAATTTACAATAAAGATGTTCTTGTAGCATTTAAACGATGCTCAAGACATAAGGAATGATCCAATCAGAGGGGAAAATCCTATCCAAAACCATTTAAACTTATCATGCTAACCAATCCATGAAAAACTAGTGTTCAACATCAACCTAACACTCATCATACCTTATAAGGTCAAGAAGTGATTCCTCACTGATTATATATGGAAAGAGAGGGGTATCAAGTCACACGATCCACAATAGAATACCCTCGAAGCACCCAAATTTGACGAATGGTGGTTTTCAAAATCCAAACCAAATTCATATAGATTAAGACACCTCAATACTTCTTTGACCTATACCACTGAGTCCTATAACCTCTTTTAGTGATTCCCCTATCCAAAATGACAACTAAACTATCGTTTTGAAGCACGAACAATGGTGTACACTAAAACTAACTCACAAGGACCATTACTTAACTAAAAAGTCTCATTTGAGCCCAAAAGACGTATGCGGTAGCCTCTGAATCACAAACCAGAATCCAAGGAACAGATCCATGATAATCCACATTCAGATCTTAAAAGTGAGGTGTTGTCACAATCCAAACACCCATAGAAAAAAAACACTAAAATAATCCAAATTGGCATCCACCTGAAGATCTTGTGAAAGGAAACAACAAGTGTCCCTTGGTCCATCCGTGGAATTTCTACATGGGAACCAAGGTACCACTAAGGAAAAACAATTTTTTTTAAGAGAACCCATTCTTATGAAGAGAAAATATGAACAAATCAACCCAACCAAACCGAACAAGATTTTAAAACCTTAATTTTTCATAAGAACAATGCTCTCTTAGTGCACTCAAACAATAAAAAGATCAGGGACATGGTTTCCATAAAATTTGAGAGTACACTAAGTGGTTTTAATGATCTCCATAAATGATCTATGACAATTTTACCATAAAGAGGCCAGAGCACTTTATACATTTTCAAACAAACCATGCGTGTATAAAAGGGGAGGACTGTCTAAAACTATTGGAAGACTTCCTTGGAAGAGCTCTGCTTTATCCACCAACACATCCCCATTAACCAACAATAATTCCGTTTTTCATACAATGCATCACATGGCCACCAAGAATAACATCTCTATGTTATCAAGTAAGCACTGACATGAATGAACGAAATTACTAGGAACATGTCATTTTCAGAAAGTATGACTAGTTTCAAATGTTCCTCTAGGTTTTTTGTCTTATACTTTCGTGGAGACATTTAACCATACATCATGTAATGCTCCCTAACTTTGGACCGTCATTAACATAGATTTTAATAGAGAGAGGGATCTCATTCCCTGGAACATACTCCCTTAACCACTGACCACAGATCCTATAGTTGGAAGTCATGTATTAATAAACATTCAATAGATTAGATAGGGATAAACATCCTTCTAAGAGAATCATCTTAAATTTAAACCAAGTTGTTCTCATGGTTCTACTCTATGTCACTTTCCCACATGTCAAGTCATTGTGTGTAATGGACAGACAACCAACTAATGTTTCAAACACTTGATTCTACTTAAAACATCAATGTAAACATTGTGATAATATAGAAAAATTATCAATTCCCTGATCACTCTAATATAGATATGACCCATTTTAAAAGAATAACAACTCATTGTTTTAACAAGTACCAATAAACACAAATGGTTCATTACACTATTATCACGATTAGGGATAATGCGTATATCGAAGAATACTACGCTAATATTATATAAGAAAAATAAACATCCTTGATATTATCTGTAGTCTTATAATCCATTTGAACTCATGTATCCAATGGTCTATATTGAGGATTTACCGAGGACTCACATCACTCGTACAACTGCAGAACAAGTTGGTTACCTCCTGAGTCATCCCACATTGAAAATAAAGGAAAATAAGCGTAACATGACCTACGAAGTGGTCAATGAAGCCCTTGGTGTGTCTTTAACTCTTGGATGAAGAATTCTAGAATTATAACACTCAGAGAAAAGGTCAAACAACAAAGGAGCACCCATCAAAGGGTGTTGTGTTAGAAGATAAGATTCATACATGGTGCCATGTAACTGGAAGAATACAACATGACAGAAAATTCGCATAAGTAACAAGAAAGGGATATAATGATCTGAGGATGATATTGAAAATGGATATCCCCTAAAAAACACAGAAAGTGTTGACCCTACCAAGGGATCATGCAAGATAAGTTCACTGAACTCATGAGGAATCAACTCTTAATCCTGATCTATAAGAAAATAAGTATATGGGTAATACTCGTGCACCCATTTTATGATGAAAGGAAGTATTAAAGGATTTAAACATCCCAGACATGTGGGTTAGGCTAAAACAACACTTATGGTTCCACATTAAGGCACTAAACCAAAACTAATTTAATTCTAAAAACATTTATATTTACATATTTAAGGAAATACCAACACCCGTTAGGAAATTCCGAATCGTAGATCCTATTTGAAAAGTTCCACAACGCGTGAAAGTCAAGTTAAACATCCATTTTAATCATTATTATTTAATGACAAGATGCAAAAAATGTCTATATTATCATATAAACCCTATTTTGGAATCCTTTATTTAATTATAAGGACTCACACAAAAACATCACAAATAATAATAATAAGACTTCTATTAATTAAAAAGGTATTATTCAGAAGGAAAACACCCTATGTTTACAATAATATTCATATAGATGGCTACAACACATTGATGATCAACAATACAAGGCTTTTTTATACTCCCATGGGTTCAATCACTAAGGCATATAAATGAAATGGTGAGCTGATAAGGCCTTGTTAATCCACCTTGGGTTCGACTAAATGATAACCATCAATTTTATCCACTAAATTTAAAACACACTTAGTGGGTTCATCATGTTGACAACATTCCCCTACTGAACAACTTGTCTCTAGTTGTGCATTTATGAAATCTAACCATATGGGTCATTAATCACAATAAAAAAGGGTAAAATACACAATAAGAAAACCAATTAAACAAGGTAAATATCTATTATATCTAATCATTAGTCTCTAAGAAGAATATCAAAAAGGATGGTTTGATTCCCTAGGTTTCCAAATTTCACTATATAAAGCACCCATACACCTTACATATTATAGGTGGCTCCCATCTAACTAAAACAACATAATCTATGGAAAATAATATTTAACCTATTAAATATTTATAGGAAATCCATTTAACATATATATAGTGCATCTACAAGGGATCAATTATTTGGGTCACCCGATTCCACATCATAAAGCTCCCATACACTCTACCAATTGGAAATTGGTTTCCATTTAACTACATCAAACATAATTAATATAAATTTATATTTTAACAGATTTAATATTTATTCAAAAGTACTTAATTATATTATGAAAATTAATAATGGTATGTCTATATGGTTCATAAATTTCCATCTTATAAGGTGAAAATACACCTTATTAATTGGAAGTTGAATACCATTTAATCGCAACCAAAATGTTTTAGCCTATCCCAAAAAACATAAAGAATATAAATATAAAACAAGCACAATAATATGTTTCCTAAAAAAGTTTAATAAGAAGGAGAGAAAAATAAATAAAAAAATATAAAAAAAAATGAATGAAAAGATAACACGTAAGAAGAACAACAATCAAAAAAAGCATAAATGTAAGACATTAGGATTTACATTACAGAACAAAGCATATTGAATATCTAAGAAGCTAAAAACTGAAAATCTTATCGAAACACCTGGTATGGAATATGCATGGAATGTGAATTCCTATGTTCCTATAAATATGCATTTAATGGTACTAAATTTCCATACCAAACCAGGGAAAAATACTATAAATCTTATAATTTACTAATTAGTGAAATGCACTTCAATACCTCATGGTGAAATCAAATCAATGTGAATAGAAAACATCACGAACAATATTCCGAGCCCCGACAACTTGGACTCTTCCCCATACATGGGTTGATCAATCATATGAAGGGATATTTAACAATATCCAACACATTCTTAGTCTCCTTTCAACAAGGAAAAAATCTATGATACCAATTTGTAACGTCTCGACATGACTGACCACTAAACTCATTGTCAGTCTGGTTACCACATGGCTAAAAGCACGCCTCCCCGTATGACAGAGGATGCCAACAATCAGTGATGGTCTAATGGTGGTATGGTGTAGATATTTTACCCTAGAGATAATTGTTTCATAGCAATATAAAAATAATTAAAACCTCAAACAGTAGCAGAAGAAATAAAAATAAGAAAGAACGAGTTGGAGAAAGTAAATATAATAATAGTGTAAAAATGGGGAAGTATAATTACAAAATGATGATTGTATGTACAATGATGTAACATGTATAATATGACATATATAAAATCAGAAGTACAATTTAATCAAAGAAATAAATACTAAAAAATAACTCCAAGATCATCCTGAGAATCCGCTTGGTCATGTGCTCCTAACTCATAGGTAGAAGCAAAACAACACAAGAAGCTAACCAGGATCCTGATCTTACAACCAAGGAGATCTGTTTAGATACCCTATTGAAATGGGGCCATAGAAAGGTGTTAAAAACTATCGTAGTAGGCTATCACTCATAGTGTATTGATCTTTCCATTTCATGAAGGAAATAAAGGGGTAGTGTACCGAGAATAATAAATAAATGCATGTAATAACTAAATAAAAGAATACCAACTTGATCTAGGGGACTTATGAGGAACCTAACCGAAAACACCTACATTTTCGATGGATATATGTCTAAAAGGAGTTTCATATTCAACTAATGATATATAAAAATCCAATATAAAAGAATCAACCAATCTAAAGAAGACCCCAAGCTTGTGCTTTAGCTTGGAGGTCATATTGGCATGTTATTATTTATGTGGGCATAAAAAATAAATAAGGGGAATGAAATGTGGTGCAATCATACAGTTCATCAGTACCAAAAAATCATTAGTTGTGTCCCAAGCCTATCCAGGGTCTTATAAAAAATCACGAGGGTGGATACGGGTGTGTGTGAATAATTGAAGATCTATGCTCCCATCCAATGAAACCCATATATCATCCATTATATCACTCATGATATTGTGACTCTAGGCCCATACCATGCTTCTCATAGAGGGGACCAGGTATCACTCAGCAAATTGTGTAACCATATTTCCAAATGGTTCCATCCTCAGTCACTCCCTTTGGGAACTGACATCACTCACAACCATATGAAACCACCCAGAGAGACTATACCTGGAATGCCAAAGTATCACTCTAGGTTCATTAAGTCAGTCTAATCAAGCATAACAATTCCATATATAGAATCATTAATCCAAGACACATGTTCTCCCCTAGTCCATAGATTATATAAATGTAGAGAATTTATATAATTTCATTCCAAAAAATAAACTTTTCAATTATACAAGCTAATGGGGCTATCATTATTTCCCAATTTGAACCATAAAAAAGGAATGAGGCATTAAGAACATGAATAAGTTCAAATATTAAAGATTTGATCACTAAGGAACCAGAAATAATAATAGGAAAAGGTATATATATATAATTACTTGGAATAAACATATCAATAAACACATCTCATCAAGACAAATCAACAACCCATGTTATCAGTCTTGGTCATTCATTATATACAATCAATGACAATCAATTTTGGTATGATCAACATGCTTAATAAATTCATAGTCATATGGAACATGTAATAACATAAGTGTACGAAATTGAATATGGCATGAAGCATGGGTATTCACACAATTTTCATAAGAAATTAAAAAAAATGAATATAAAATTCAATGTAAAACATCAAAATGAATTTATTTATAAGGTGAGATGCATGGGATTCAAGGATAACAATTTATTCTAATTCAAATTTAATAGTTAAAACATTTAACTAAAGGTAACTCACATATGGTAATTAAGAATTTTAGTCATTAAACTAGTGTAATCACAAGTACCGAAGGGGATTTTCTAATTAAAGAATGGGAAAAGTCCATGGAAGGAAGGAACACCCAAAGGGGTGGTCGATCAAGTGGTGAACACCCCGTGAATGGGTTATACCATATGGTAGGGTCCCAATATCCATGAAAAAAAATTAATTAATTATTTTGGCATAAACAATGAATTTTAGGAAGGATCCATCCAGAGGAACAATGGCATGTCAAATAAAAAATGGAAAAATGATGGTAAAGAGATTATATCATCTAAATTATTACATAAAAGACTACAAGTTTGTCTTAATGATTTGATTCAGTCCGATTTGGATGAAATCAAAGAAACCTACCAATGACATTAAAATAGGAAAAAATGAGTCATGCCAAAATAGTTCAGTGGATATAGGAGGATCCTGGAAATAGTATAGAGGGGAAGATGGATATTTCTAAGATAGATCCAATGACTCTAAAAATAATAGAAATATATGATGCATGAGGTATATATCCCAACACCTAAAGTGGAAAAACATAGAGCTTCAGGCATGGGAGAGTAGGAGGATTCTATTGGAGCCTGAGAAAGAAAAGAAAGAAATTATTACAATGATCATTATGGTAAAAGAGAAAATTAACCATAAAACTAGGTTTCATAGTTTGGCTACATGGTTTTTCAAAACCAGGTGCCAAACATGTGTTGAATAGTGCAAGGTTAATAACAATGTTTCACTAACCATGTAGGATATGAACACATATTCGACAAACCATCTGTAATTTGTGCTCTAAACTTATTATCACCACTATATTCTACATTGTTAAATTATTGGGGATGTACAATTTTGGAATAATCATGTTCCCTATGTAGAACCTCCATTCTTGAGGTTTCTAGGTCCCGAAACTCCAGAAACAAAACAAGACACCCTAGGGGCCCCTAGGGACTTTACAGAAGTATATATTACACACATTAAAGTATTCCAACTCTTGGAATTATGTTCCATGTATCTGTTCACAAAACGTACCTTCCACCAAATGAAAAAAAAATTAAAAATACCTTGGAATTCTATCCTATCAAAAAACAAAATATGTTATGTATCTCCGCTATGAATTGGTAGGTTTAATGATTCAAAATTTATTTGGTTTTCTATGCGTGCATACGTATTTTTGTTTTATGTCTAGTTTGATCCCTTGATTAGATTGTCATGATGTCAAAAATTATTCATTCCATCACTATGATTTAGTTATTATTATCCATGTGGTTATTTTTCTTCATTTTAATGATATCTATTTATTTATAGTACTCATGTTATCAATTATTAATGAATCATTTTATTATTTATTCCTTCCATATTTAGTATGTCATGTTTTTGTCAAGAGTGTTTCCACTATCTATTTTCCATTGCAGAGTGGCTGAGATCACCCTTTATATTTTTTCCCATTTCCTTAGTGAACCATGAAGGTTATTATGTTTTATCTATGGATGATAAATTATAAATAATAAGGTTCTCATGTATTCGTATGATGTATTTTATGTTTCCCATGTAATGTAATGTTATTTTATGTATCTTCCCTCCCAATAAAACTAATCTATTAGATCATGTTTATTTTGGTCTATGTATTGTATACCAATGTAATAATATAATCACAATCTCTAGGTAACTAAAGTCGCAGTGGTTATAGTTATGTTCACTATGTGTTTATAGTCATGTTGTTTAGAGTAAAAAATGATTCTATGATATTCATTTGACTTAAAAACTAAATAATCTAATCATTTTTGGATCAATTCATTGTGATATTAATCAATATCATCCTCATATATTCTTATATGAATGATGACCATGTCAATAATTGGAGTATTATCTTGGGTTTACTATATGAGCACTAGTTGTATGGAAATATTTCGAAGTGAATTTTTTTGAATTTGGGATATTCATTTCCCAGGGCATGTCTTCTCAGTGGAGGGAGATTTAGTTTATCCTATGAAATTTTTAATCATAATGGATTGAGGCTGTGTTTATATTGTGGATTTTCCTTTGGTTTGTGGGATATTATATGAGATTTATGTAAGACTTCTCCAATATTGTAGTGACCATGACTAACCATACCAAAAATGGGAAGTTATTTATCTGGTATAAATGACTTCAAATATCTTTAAAAGATATGAACTAAATTATAAATAATTATTCTATTATATATCATTAAGATGAAGATTTCATGTATAACATGTTATTTTATTATTACACACATGATCTTTTTTTTGTTTTGATGCAGAAACATGTTATGATCATTTATGGATCCAGAAAACATGTACCTCATAAAAATAATTGTGTGACCCATGTCCTAGATCATTAAATGGTGGTGTTATCCTTGATGATTTTGAGACACTATCCACTTAAATAAAAATTATTCATCTGTAAGGATAACATGAATTTGGGGTGTATCATTTCTCAAATAGATCTCAACCTAAGCATACAGAGATTGATAGAGTTAAGGTAGAATTATTAGTCTGGGAAAAAAATACTCATGGTAAGGGAAATATTATGGATACTAACTTATTAGTAAATCACATGCTCATGGGGAGAATAATTAATAAGATTAAATACACTCAATGTGGATTTTTTTTGTTAAATATGGATATTTTTCTTAGTTCCGATTAATGGTGGTGGCCCCCACCCATTTTCACCAGGTGACGGAGGCCCACAATGGGTACATTTATTGTGATATTCTTCATGAATTTTAATTATCATGAAATTAACTTTACATATTCTATAAAGGAGGGGAACACATCATCTTATTTTGAGGGTGGATAGTTAATCCAACTACATTTCATGAGGTGGTGTTGAGGGGGTTTTGTAGAAACCAATATATTATTATTATAACCTTTAAAATATTTCAAATAATATTTTATGAGGTTGTAAATGAGCTGGTTTTACATATTTGTGTATAAAAATAAAAACGTCAATCTATATTAAACAAAGCCCTGGATAGGAAAACCATCACCATAGTTTAACTCAAAATTGAGGGTTTACCCTCATGGTGATGTAATTACATTATAAGTTTAAGTTTATGAACCAGGTCCACCTATGAAGTTTTTAAAAAATCATGAATCCATGGATAATACCTTTTTAAGAATGTTGAATTATTCTAATTATGGGTACCCACCATAAACAAAAAAAATAGTGGGTATCCTTAGATATTGGATATTAATTTATATTCATTGAGGAACGTTAATTGGACCTCAATGAAAAAATAAAAAAAACATCTATTAAATCACTATAAGGAAAATGGATTCTAGTGGAAATATTTTTTTAATTACATAAATGTTTAATGATACACTAATTGATTCAGGGATCTTTTCAAAAACACCATGATTTAATAATTCTTCAATTAATTAAAGATGATTCTTTAATTAGTTACTCTATTTAAGAATCACTATGAATCCACAACTATATGTAGTTTTGAATCCAGCACTCTAATTACTTAGGTTTTTTAATTATGTATTACATTAATATTAAAAGTAGTTAGCTCAGTTATATATATATATATATTTCATATTACTGATTCTTATAACTATTTTAATAATATGTATTTGTTTTTTTTGAATTGGTTAGTGATTTTAAAATCATGATTAATTAATTAGTGGGAATTATTTAATTTAACTAAAATTTAAACAATTTTCAAACACTGGATAAATCTAGTCCAGAATAATGGGAATCTTAATATGCCTCTACCATCATTTGGAAATAAAAATATATCTAATACATATAATATTAAATACTTTAAATAATCAAGAAAAGCAAAAAAGATACAAAAATTATAAAAATTACATCACACATCATTTTTAATATATAACTATTAACATTTCAATAAAATTATTAAATGGAAGAATATAAAATTATTTTAACAAAAATAATTCATATCAACAATGGTATGAAACACCATCTCTATCACTTTAATTTAGGCTATAATTGTAACACCCCAAGATTTTATGAAAAATATTCTTTTAATTTCATTAATGTCTTGTGTTGTATGCTACACCAGCATTACCTTGCGCTATACGCAACACTGTATTAGCTTGCAGTATACGCAACACTATTCTTGGATTGTGTTACATGCAATTTTAATAATAGTTATTCTATGCAACATTGAGTATATATATATATATATTAAATTTATAAATGAAATATTTTTGGATTCTGTTATATGAAACAACGAAGGATTCTTTCACAACATGCAACCCTGACTTGGCTTGCATTACACGCAATCGCGACCTTCCTCGATAGCGTGTGTTGTACGCAATACCAGGTTTTACTAAACAATGATATATTATTATAATATTATTATGAACTAGATGTTATGAATAGTATTAACTAAATTTTGAATTTTATAACATTATTATTCATCTTACACATTTTCTAGAACATGGTATAAGAACAAAATAAATTTTTCGGGTAAAATAAGTATTTTTCAAAATATGCAGTTTTGCCACCTTTTGATGGAGCACCCAGATTAAATCAAGTTTTTGAAATGTTTATAAGTTCAATTTGAAAAAATAAAATTATTCTTTGGAATCAAGAAATAAAAATTTACTTTGGATAAATTTTTCGTATTATTCTGGTAACTTTCATATTTTGATGAATAGTAAAAACACGCTATATTTTAATGAAAAACAACTTTTTTCATCGTAATAATTTATATGGTTAAATTATAATATTTAATTGTTTTAAAGTATAAATAGAATATATTTTTACCATTTAATATAATTTATTTCATTATCATTGATTTTACATTGAATTCGTAGGATAAATCAATTCAATCTTTCGCAATGTTTTAAACAAAAAGCAATTTTCATTCGACAATGGGATTAATTTTAATTTAATTTCTCCAACTTCTGTGTATTGAATTTGAGAAAATGGATTCCATATTTGGAATCAGTGGGTCCAAATTATGTTAATAGGCTACTTTTTATTTTTGGTAATTATGAATAGTAACTACGGTAAATTTTATTTACTATAGTTAAAGGTAAATCAGGTAATTAAGGGTAAATGTAATATTATAAAATTACCCTAACACATGCCAAAATTCTATTGGATGGCTATAATTAAACCCATATCAACTAAGGGTCGGATTAGATTCATTTTATGCACTTTTGACCAAGAAAATAACTTAATTATTATTAAAACCAAAGAAAGTGACAACATGTCACTCTCTTAAATATTATAAGTATAATAATTTAAATTCAGTGATAAACATCATAAAACATCTAACATGAATAGTATCCAGAAAGATAATAAAATTATATACATCATGATAATTTATTTAGAATTTTTAGGGATTAAATAATTGTCATTAATGATGATAAATTAATGATATAGAAATTATTTATTAAGTGGAAAATAAGTAATATAGTTTTTATTGAAAAAATAAAACCCATTAAAAGGCCCAGAAACCTGACCAAAACTTATTGGTAGTGTATATATATACACCTTAATCATCCAATGACCTAATATATAACCTTTTGGATCCTTATAAAAGTGATTATGACACTTATATTATTTAATTTTAAATGATGCCAAAGTTGTCACCTTCATAATTTAATAAATATAACAATTTAACTATTGTGATTTTAAGATGATAAATTCTAGTAAAAGTATTATTATGAAAGGTAATATATTTATCTTCATTATATGAATTTATTTTAAATTTTTATGCAACAAATCAGTATATTAAATAATTATACAAAAATTATGTAGTAATTATTTTATTAAGAGATAAACCAAATAAATGGTTTTAAAAATAATAAAATAAATATTATATGAACTATTTAATGTGATACACTAATTTTATAGATACATATGACCTTTTATGAATCTATTTAAGATTTTAGTTCGAACATATCTTCTGTATATATTTTATTTAAATTCAAATAAATGAATAGTTTTAAAATTGACACTATTGTTATCTTATAAACATAACATATTATAAAATTGATTAAAAATAAAAAAAATATTTAAAAATTATAAATTTAAATTTATATGGTTTATAATTTTTTAAATTAAACAATTATTTAAAATTCACAACAAATAAGTAATTATTTGTTATAAGTTAAAATTTAGAATTTTATTACCACAAATAAACCTAAATAGATTAAATAAGGATAAATCAAAATGATAAGGTTTAAAATAAGATCCAAACATGTCTAAATTTGATTGGTTGATGATATTACAACACTATCGCATCTAATCTTCGAATATGATTCATTTATGAAGGTTTTTAAGTGGGGTTAGATTTATTATAATTTAATATTTTTAAGAATTCCAAAGGTGCCCCTCTCCTCCCTTATAAAAGGGAACCTCCTCCCTCTCCTACTCACACCAATTTGAGCCCTCAAGCTCGGCCAAACCCTGCCAAATTATCTTCTAAAATTCCCTAGAAACATCCTATAGGTTTTGTTCTAATTTAAAGACCGATCTTAGTGCCCTAAGAGGAGGTTTCAAAGAGGCGTATCGAAGAAGAGGCAATTTCTTCTCCCGATTCTTTCAAGTTTATTTCTTCATCAACATCTTCTTATTTAGTTGTATCATTATAAATTAATAAAATAAGTATCACTAATATACTGATTTTTTATTATAAATATGAAACAACCCCATTTCACCTTCTATCCATCCAACGGAAAACAAAATCACCACGCGTGCGTATGTACGGAATACCGTCTCCACACCGTAGTGTAATCTGTTTTTCCACCAACACCATACATGGATGGGTATAATGGTTTAAAGAATAACTATAAATAGTTATTATAACATCATACTGATTCTGATATATTGTATCATCCACTCCAATTCAATTCAATATTTATGGAAACGATATCATCGCTCGTGCGTACGTACGGACTACCGTCTCCACGACGCGATGAGATTCATTCTCCATGTTAACCATTTAAGAATGATTATAAAGTATATATAAGCAATAAAAATGAAATATATGACATTTTAAAGATACTGGATTTATGTATATATGTATGTCATCTACTTAATTCCATTCAACTCAATAAGGAAACGAAAACAGCGTTCATGCGTACGCACGGCCTACCGTCTCCATGAACGGTGTATTTCATTCCATTTATCGATATATTATATATATGTATATTCTGAATATATATTATATATAAATAATGTTTTATATTATGGAATTATGTAATCATGATCTAAGTAATCAAATGAATAATTATAAGTCAAAACACGGATGACAAGTGAAACAATTTTACCCAAAACACTCTTTAACATGGAATTTACAAAAGAATGGGTAATGTAAAGTCATAAGTGAACCATATATGATATCATAACAATGAATATGATTCTGTAATAAGTCAATGACATTATTTATATCATTATACATAAGTTTTGGATACATACAAAGCATATCAAACATAAGCTAAGGGATAAATTTTGAAAATCTCATTTTTATCCGAGATTGCTTATTCGTAAGTATTTACTGGGGTTATTTCTATCATCCATGTCCATGTTTTATAAAAGTGTTTTCAGGTATGTTTAAATTAATTTTTACCCATTTTTGACTTTTTGACTTTTACTACATGTTATGTAAGGAATCTTTCTTTTGTTTACATTACGAGGTAATTTTTTGACTTTTTCGACAAAAGTACGAGAAGAATGTTTTTTTAACTTATACGACATGAAAGGATTTTTACGATTTCATAAAGCCTTATTTTCATGAAGCTTTCTCCAAAAGATTTCATTACTGTTTCCATCAAAATCTCTTTCTTTTAAAATATCATGACGTTTTGTGAAAATAAATTGATTTTGAAGAAGAAAGGATATTTTCCTCAAGAATTCATTTCAAGTATTTTATCAAAACCATTTTTCATCTAAGATGACATTATTTCATATGTGTATGTTTCAAGTATCATGTCTCTATGATTTAAATGGTTTCTCTATTCTTATTATGAAATTATATCCATTTCTTTTATATGGATTATGTGATGATGGAATGATGTTTATGAAACCCATTTTGTCTATTGGGTTATTATGAATGATGTATATTTTTTTTGTGGCACAAGTAAGAATGATTTCATTAATAGATGGGTGGGACCTATATCTCCCTCCAATGCATTGGGTAAATATTTTATATCTCATGAGATAGACCTGGCTGGAATGGTAAGTTAATCCGGATCAGTGTTACAGGACTGAAACAAGGAGTGAACTCAATTCAGAATGGGACTTTGTCCACTAAGATGGTCATGGCAGCAATGCCTTGGCTACTATGGAAATCATTACATGTGATTAATGGATTCCACAATTACATGTTTTATTCCCATGCTATTTTATCATGTTTTATGTTCTATTATGATCTATGCCTTATGTACTTCCATGTTTTATGTCGTTGCTCAAGATTTTAATGTTTAAACATTATGTTCATGTTTTTTTAGTTCCAATGTATATGGTATGTTTTATTTTATCCATTCTTACCCTTACTGAGCATTTGAGCTCACCCTTTTTTATGTTTTATTTTCCCCCAGGATCAAAAGAAATGTTTTAGGTTAGGAAACAAAAAGTGGAAGATCTTTATGGGAGATGTTGAAGATCTTTCACCACAATTAGAAGATTACGTTCCAAGTTTCCAAAGACACTAAACTATTATAGTCCTTGTGTGTCTGTTTTTGTTATGTATTAAGTATTCCGCAAAAGTAATGTAATGTCCATGTACGTCAAGCTTAGGGTCTCTACAGTACGTATCATATGCAGGTCTAGTCAACCTTTGTAAACTGGGATGCGAAAACGTTAGTGAGATCCCTAGAGATATTTCTAAGGTATGTCTAGGGATGTACCTAAGGATAAGAATACGTATATGATATAATCCTAGAACTACGGTGACGATCTTAGAATTTAACCTAAGATGTTAGATATTGAGGTTGATCCCCCTTTACTATGTTGTTTTCCCTAGCATGATTTTTGCCTCTCACACTATTTATTTTGGTTTTTAGAAAATGGATGGAAACAGGAAGATTCATGATAATGGAGGATATGACGGACAATGGAATGATTTTCTTCATGAGAAACCAAATGAAACGGGATCTGGAAGTCCAAAAATCATTATTATTCCTAATCATAATTCTCATAATATGATCAATAATCTCAACATTGGTAAGTTTCCCGACTCAGATAATAAGAGAAAGATGGAGTTTCATGATGATCATAGAGGAAAGAAAGTTTAATTTCCCTCATGTAAATCATGTGGGAAGAGGCATCAGGGAGATTGTTTCAAAGGAACTTGAAGATTCTTTGGGTTTGGAAAAGAAGGACACAAATCCCGTAAGTGCAAAGGAAAAGGTTCAGTTAACACCATGGATAAGGATAATGGTATTGCTACGATATCAACAATGATTAGATGTTTTAAATGTGGAATGTACGGGCATTATGCAAACCAATGCCCTAATGGAAAATCTAAGGAAGAGAATCAGCATGGTCATATGGGTAGTATTTATGTGGATGATGATGAGGAGACTACAAATGGTATATGAGCTGAAAGAAGTGTTGAAGCTCAGTCGATAGTTTTAGAAGGTAGTGGAATGATTGTGTGTTTATCGAGAGTTATGTTGTATAGTTAATGGTACCATGGAATAAAGAATCATTTAAGGATTGTTACACTATTTCTTTCCTAAAAGTATTTGAAAGTATATGCTGAATGGTACTAGAAACCATGGAATGTTATTCAGATATTTTTTTAATGTAGATGATATGTGCATAATGAAGGAATAAAAAGATAATGAGATGTTTGATTGTATTCATGAGATCATGATTGATATAAAGACTAAGTGATATCATGGTTTGAGTATATAGAATTTTGAGGATTTTGGTATGTGGAAAGTGTTAACTTTTAACTCCATTCATGTTTTCACTAAGGTTCAATGGGTATTCATTTTTCAAGAGAATACATGATTAAGGCCTTCGAACGTTTGTAATGTGACCAACAAGACATATCTTATGATATATGGGGATCAACGATGGTATTAACATGCTTCTTATATGAAATATCAGGTAATCCTTTTCACTATAATATGACAATGGACTACAATATTATGGATAACCCTAAAGATTGGAATGGATTATGTTGGAAAAAAGTTAGTATTCTTTAAGGATAAAACCTTTTTCGATATTATTGATGGGATGATATAGTAATGTAGTTTTAGAAAAAGAACAACCTGTAGGACGGGCAACAGCCCATCGCGTCAGACAAGGCCGTGGGAATCGAACCCACAACCGAAGTGCGACTGGCCCTTATCGCCTACCACTAGCCTATAGGAAGTCCCTGGTTAGTAGAAACTAGTTTTATTTTATTAAGCAGTATGATATATGAAGAATAAGTTCATTTTTGGAACTATATAAGATTAATATAACCATAAGATGGACTTATAACATTTTCTAACCTTTTGTTTGAAAGAGATGGAATGACCCATCATTCTATCACATGATCTGCTAACACATCACGAATAACAAATTCAACTTCATTTATTTAATGGATGAAGTGGAAATTGTTCAATTCACAAACAACAGTGAGATTGTATCAAAATCATGCAAGTATTTATTTTAATTCATCAACTTTTGGGAAATGATCTTGAAAACCAAAATTTTTTTCCTAGTTCCCTTATATCCGATGAATCATATGGTACCATAGATCATCACAAATCAATAGCTTTGTGATTTTTGGCTTTTTCATAGCCATGTTCTCTACCACTCTCCATCAAAACTTGATGGTTAGATTTTTCATCCATATCCATATTTTCACCTATGCTCTCCTACGTGGAAACCCAGTGATGAGTTAATTTGGGTAACCATTACATTTCATTCTTTAGTTTTTAAAGCCATGTTTTGGTATTCCTTTTTATGATGTGGGTTTCTATTAAACAAACTTTCGAGTAGTAAACCATTTATAACCCCGAAGAACATCGAGGGCTAAATTCATTTTATGGGGGGTAAAATTTAACACCCCGAGATTTTATGAAAAATATTCTTTTAATTTCATTAATTTCTTGTGTTGTATGCTACACCAAGATTACCATGCGCTATACGCAACACCGTATTAACTTGCAGTATACGTAACACTATTCTTGGATCGTGTTACACCCAATTTTGATAATAGTTATTCTACGCAAAATTGAGTATATATATATATATATTCAATGTATAAATGAAATGTGGTTGGATTATATTATACAATACAACGAAGGATTCTTTCACAACACGAAACCCTGACTTGGCTTGCATTACATGCAATCGCGACCTTCCACGATAGCGTGTGTTGTACGCAATACCGGGTTTTACTAAAAAACGATATATTATTATAATATTATTATGAACTAGCCGTTATGAATAGTATTAACTAAATTTTTAATTTTATAACATTATTATTCATCATACACATTTTATAGAACATGGTATAAGAACAAAATAATTTTTTTGGGTAAAATAAGTATTTTTAAAAAAATGCAGTTTTGCCGCCTTTTGAGGGCACACCCACTTTAAATCTAGTTTTTGACATTTTTATAAGTTAAATTTGACAAAATAAAATTCTTATTTGGAATCAATAAATAAAAATTTACTTTGGATAAATTTTTCGTATTATTCTGGTAACTATCATATTTTGATAAATAGTAAAAACATGCTATATTATAATGAAAAACAACTTTTTTCATCGTAATAATTTATACGGTTAAATTATAATATTGAATGGTTTTAAAGTATAAATATAATATATTTTTACCATTTAATATAATTTATTTCATTAGCATTGATTTTACATTGAATTCGTAGGTTAAATCAATTCAATCTTTTGCAATGTTTTAAACAAAAACCCGTTTTCATTCGACAATAGGATTAATTTTAATTTAATATCTGCCACTTCTGTGTATTGAATTTGAAAAAATGGATTCCATATTTGGAATTAGTGGGTCCAAATTATGTTAATAGACTAATTTTTTATTTGGTAATTATGATTAATAACTACGGTATATTTTATTTACCATAGTTAAAGGTAAATCGGGTAATTAAGGGTAAATATAATATTATAAAATTATCCTAACACATGAAAAAAATCTATTATATGGCTAAAAGTAAACCCATATCAACTAAGGGTCGGATTAGATTAATTTTATGGACTTTTGATCATGAATATAATTTAATTATTATTAAAATCAAAGAAAGTGACAACATGTCACCCTCTTAAATCTTATAAGTATAATAATTTTAATTTAGTGATAAACATCATAAAACTTCGAACATGAATAGTCTCTAGAAATATAATAAAATTATCTACATCATGATAATTTCTTTAGAATTTTTAGGGATTAAATAATTGTCATTAATTGTGATACATTAATGATACATAAATTAATTATTTAGTGCAAAATAAGTAATATAGTTTTTATTGAAATAATAATACCCATTAAAAGGCCCACAAAAATGACCAAAAATTATTGGTAGTGTATATATATACACCTTAATCATCCAATGACCTAATATATAACCGTTTGGATCCTTATAAAAGTGATTATGACACTTATATTATTTAATTTTAAATGATTCCAAAGTTGTCACCTTCATAATTTAATAAATATAAAAATTTAAATATTGTGATTTTAAGATGATAAATTAGAGTAAAATTATTATTGTAAAAGTTAATATATTTATATTTATTATAATAATTTATTTTAAATTTTTATGCAATAAATCAGTATATGAAATAATTATAAAAAAATGTTGTATAAATTTTTTTATTAAGAGATAAACCAAATAAATGGTTTTAAAAATAATAAAATAAATAATATATTAACTATTTAATGTGATAAATTAATTTTATAGATACATATGACCTTTTATGAATCTATTAAAGCTTTTAGTTTGAACATATCTTTTGTATATATTTTATTTAAATTCAAATAAATGAATAGTGTCAAAATTGACACTATTGTTATTTTATAAAAATAACATATTATAAAATTGTTTAAAAATCACAAAAATATTTAAAAATTATAAATTTAAATTTATATGGTCTATAATTTTATAAAGGAAACAATAATGGAAAATTCACAACAAATAAGTGATTATTTGTTATAATTTAAAATTTTGAATTTTATTACCACAAATAAACTTAAATAGATTAAATAAGGATAAATCAAAATGATAAGGTTTAAAATAAGATCCAAACATGTCTAAATTTTATTGTTTTATCATATTACAACCCTATATCATCTAATCTTCGAATATGAGTCATATTGGTAGGTTTTTAAGTGGGGTTAGATTTATTATAAATTAATATTTTTAAGAATTCCAAAGGTGCCCCCCTCCTCCCTTATAAAAGGGCATCTCTTCCCTCTCCTCATCACGCCAATTTTAGCCTCCAATATCGGCCAAACCCTGCCAAATTATCTTCTACACTTCCCTAGAAACATCCTAGAGGTTATGGTCTACTTTAAAGACGAATCTTAGTGCCCTAAGAGGAGGTTTCAAAGAGGCGTATCGAAGAAGAGGTAATTTCTTCTCCCGATTATTTCAAGCGTCTTTCTTCTTCAACTTATTCTTCGTTAGTTGTCTCATTATAAAGTAATAACATCATTATCACTAATATACTTATTTGTAATTATAAATATGAAACAACCCCATTTCACCTTCTATCCATCCTACGGAAAACAAAATCACCGCGCGTGCGTACGTACGGAATACCGTCTCCACGCCGTGGTGTAATCTGTTTTTCCACCAACACCTTACATGGATGGGTATAATGGTGTAAATAATAACTATACATAGTTATTATAAAATCATAATGATTATGATATATTGTATCATCCACTCCAATTCAATTCAATAATTATGGAAATGATATCATCGCTCGTGCGTACGCACGGACTACCGTCTCCATGACGCGATGAGATTCATTCTCCATGTTAACCATTTAAGAATGATTATAAAGTATATATAAGAAATAATAATGAAATATATGACATTATAATGCTAATGGATTTATGTATATACGTATTTCATCTACTTAATTCCATTCAACTCAATAAGGAAACGAAAACATCGTTCATGCATACGTATGGCCTACCGTCTCCATGAACGGTGTATTTCTTTCCATTTATCAATCTATTATATATATGTATATTATGAATATATATTATATATAAATCATGTTTTATATTCTGGAATTATGTAATCGTGATCTAAGTAACCATATGAATAATTACAAGTCAAAACACGGACGACAAATGAAACGATTTTACCCAAAACACTCTTTAACATGGAATTTACAAAAGAACGGGTAATGTAATGTAATAAGTGAACCATATATGATATCATAACAATGAATATGATTATTTAATAAGTCAATGACATTATTTAAATCATTATAAAGGAGTTTTGGATACAGACGAAGCATATCAGACATAAGGTAAGGGATAAACTTTTCAAATCTCATTTTTATCCAAGATTGCTTATTTGTAAGTATTTACTGGGGTTATTTCTATCATCCATGTCCTTTTTTTATAAAAGTGTTTTCATGTATGTTTAAAGTTATTTTACCCATTTTTGACTTTTTGAATTTTACTACATGTTATGTATGGAATCTTTCTTTTGTTTACGTTACGAGGTACTTTTTTGACTTTTTCCAAAAAAGTACGAGAAGAATGTTTTTTTAACTTATACGACATGAAATGATTTTTACGGTATCATAAAGCCTTATTTTCATGAAGCATCCTCTAAAATATTTCATTACTGTTTTCAACAAAATCTCTTTCTTTTAAAATTGCATGACGTTTTGTGAAAAAAAATTGATTTTGAAGAAGAAAGGATATTTTCCTCAAGAATTCATCTCATGTATTTTATCAAAACCATTTTTCATCTAAGATGACATTATTTCATATGTGCATGTTTCAAGTATCATGTCTCTATTATTTAAATGGTTTCACTTTTCCTATTATGAAATGATATCCATTTATTTTATATGGATTATGTGATGATGGAATGATGTTTATGAAACCCATTTTGTTTATTGGGTTATTATGAATGATGCCTGTTTTTTTTGTGGCACAAGTAATAATGATTTCATTATGAGATGGGTGGGACCTATATCTCCCTCCAATGCATTGGGTAAAGATTTTATATCTCATGAGATAGACATGGCTGGAACGGTAAGTTAATCTGGTTCAGTGTTACAGGACTGAAACGAGGAGTGAACTCGATTCAGAATGAGACTTTGTCCACTAAGATGGTCTTGGCAGCAATGCCTTGGCTACTATGGAAATCATTACATGTGATTAATAGATTCCACAATTACATGTTTTATTCCCATGCTATTTTATCATGGTTTATGTTCCATTATGATCTATGCCTTATGTACATCCATGTTTTATGTCGTTGCTCAAGATTATAATGTTTAAACATTATGTTTATGTTTATTTAGTTCCAATGTATATGGTATGTTTTATTTTATCCATGATTACCCTTAATGAGCATTTGAGCTCACTATTTTTTATGTTTTATTTTCCCCCAGGATCAAAAGAAAGGTTTTAGGTTAGGAAAGAAAAAGTGGAAGATCTTTATGGGATATGTTGAAGATCTTTCACCACGATTTGAAGATTACGTTCCCAGTTTCCAAAGACACTAAACTATTATGGTCCTTGTGTGTCTGTTTTTGTTATGTATTAAGTATTCCGCAAAAGTAATGTAATGTCCATGTACGTAAAGCTTAGGGTCTCTACAATAATCCCCTAAATGATCCATACTATTGACGTTATTATCTATTAGAAGACTCCAAAAAATATAATTCTTTTGTTATTCATAACTAAAAATGTATGTTATATTGATCTATATTTTATGCATAAAAAATATTTTTAATATAAATATATTAAAATAAATTTAACAGATTCAGTATCATTCATAAAAAGGATGCATTTAATGGTGGATTTCCCATATTCATGACCTAAAATTGGTATGTTAAAATAGTTTGATATACATTTTATAGGAATATCTTGTCAAATAAACCCAAAATATTTATTTGGAGTTATTTTTTACATGTTTATCCAAAATATCATTCTTCCAAGTAAAGATAATGTTCCTCGAATCATAATATTTGATTTAAAATGATTTCATCTCACATTCTAATACCCCCAATATCATTACATACAATCCTCTTGAATCATCTATTGAGATACCATGCAATTTAAATGAAAAAATATTATATTGTTGTAATAAATTATTTTTTTATATTAACAATTACATACCAATGATTATTACCCTTATATAGAATCTTATAGTAACATTGACACCTTATTCAATGTTGATGAACACTCTTTAGTTAATCTATTTGATCTCACAGACATCCACGAAGGGGAACACATCATTACAGTGATATTTTTAAAAACAATTCTCATGGATTGGTTTAGTGTGTGTGTGTGTGTGTTTATAAAAATACATTCAAATTCACAAATAGTAGATATAAAAACATTTTTTGAGTTATTATAATAGATATTTATATAGTGGCTAACAATAATGAATTTCCCAATTTTTGATAGAACTTATTACAAATATATGAAATGAATCATTGGAATTTTACAAGGGATATTCAATTAGTGGGTAAGATTGAATTTAGTAATTCAAGTGGATATATTTGATGGAACACTGAGGGGTTAATCTAAATGTTTTTTAAGATTGGGAATTGGAATTTTAGTTATGATAGTGGTAATATGTTGAGTTTTAAATGAATCATTATAGTAAAAAATCCAAAATGTAATGTGAATTAGTAAAATAAATTCTTATAGTGTTAGAAGAGTTATTTTTCTGAGGAATTGTATTTTCTAGTCTTTTTTTAAAATCTATTACAATGATTTATTAAAAATAGATATAAAGAATTCTAAAAGAAAGGATTTAGTCTGATGAAGGTTGGAGAATATCATATGGGTTCAACAATATTTGAATAATGTAAGAACATCATATATCTTTAAATCATTTGGTTATAAAATTCCTACATCCAAAAATAATACAAAAAAATTAATATGATATCAAATATAAATAATTTTTTTTCATAATTAGGTAGATTAATTAACTAAATTAATGTATTAAAAATAAGGAAATAATATATAAATTAATATAGTATAAGGAATAAATAAATTTAATTAATAATTTACTGTAATATTTTCTTCCATCATCGATGACATGAATTCATTATCTCCACCATCCCATTAAAGACATGCTATTTAAATGTTATCAAAGATAAATAGATCAATCTTCTATTTTTTATGGATTCCCTATTACAAAACAATTCTTCAACATTATAACCTATATCATACATGTCACTAGGATTGGCATAGACTACAACACTATAAAATTCATCAACACCATTATTGATATAATAGATACTTTTAGCTATGGAATCAAAAAAAAATATTGATATTTTTCTTCACACTCAGAAGTATCGATCAACTGAGATAATTAACCATAAGTAAATTCTCAAAAATATTTTTTTTCCATTTTAAATATGGACTAAATTTCATTTAAATAAGACAACGTAATATTTTACATGATAATTTAATTATATCTTTTCTATAAACATTTTGTAGTATCCCAAGTATAAAATATTTTTTAATATGCCACTATTTTATATTTTCAATCCTTCTATATTAAAACTCATTAAAACATGAAGCCCCAAATATTATATGTATCAACTCTCCTACACTACTTTTGGGGTCCTCAAGAAATTTTTTTCAAATAAACTAGTACTATAGCATGATTATCAAAATTCAGGATCTATATGTATAAAATATAAAATATTATTAGTCAAATAATATAGATATATTTGTATATTATAAATGATGAATTTATTATGTTCTTATAGGACATAAAAATCAATCAATAATGAATTAATTAATCAATTTTTTTTATTTCACAAATTTTGTTAGACAAATAATTCATCTCCTTGTTTTCATATTACATAATTTAATGAAGGAATATAAATTGTCACTCTTATGTTTGACATATCTAAGTGATTGTATGAACTATATTTGTGTTAATGCAAGTGATTCTCTTTTTCTAACCCGATGTCCTAACATTTTAATGTCTTTGGATTCACTATGGTACTACAATTAAACTTCATTATCATCAGCATATCCAACTTGGTAGATTCGTGTTTCAATATTTTCTAAATACCTCAAAATAAAATATGTGGCACTATTAAACAATAGTAACATATACAAAAGAGCCTTCTTGATGAGCATTTTGTATCAAAAAGACTACAAATAACCTACATAAATAAATAAAAAAGTAGAATAATATTAATATATTTTTAATGAGTATGGAAATTTTAATTTAGTAATGATAATTATTTAAGATTAGAATATCTCTCTATGGGATGCTTCCATCTATAATGTATAAGCCCCCTAAATTTAAATTTTTTCCAAATGCACTGTTAAATAAAACTCCCAGATGAAAAATAATGTTTGTAATTTCATCTCCATATTAGAAATTTTCATTAAAAATTTTTATGGAATTCCTTGATGATCAATTGAGTTTAATAGTTTCTTGAAAAAAAATCTAATGAATATGTGAAACTCAATTAAAAATATTAATATTTTATCACATAAAAATATAAAAAAATAGAAAATGGAAGATATTTATTCATAAAAATATGTGGTCAATGAATTTTAATCCCATGAAAATTATGACGTTTTAATTCAAATCATCATGAAATAGTAAATTAATATCCATCAGGAACATTCACATTTTTTAGTGTTTAAAATAGAATTTATTTTAAATGATTTTTTTTGAAAAATCTACCATAGGATACATTTAAATATCCCTTTCCTAATTATAATACTTTATATTCATTTATTATAAGTTGTATTTAGTGTTTAGAAGATATTTAATTTTCCCTACACATTAATTAATTTAATGAACAAATTGTCACATTAATTCCTTTCAATGTGCATAACCTTTAGATTATGACATAACAATTGAAATTCCCAATAAGGCAGTTTGGTAAAAAATATTATGTGTTTTTTATTATTGTGTGAAAATATTATCTAATGGGATTTAAACACTATTCCCAAAAATATTTAACTGATAATCATTCCCAAATCCTAAATCAACAACAGATAATTGTGACATGATTTATGAACCTGGTATCAATTTTGTTATTGATCATAAATTATTTTATCCATTTATTCATGACTTGATAAACCGACATTTATGAGATGAATCTATGAATTGATAATGAAACTTGAAACACCATATTCTTATATATGGTTTTCTTTTAGGCTTAAACTAATACGTACGAAGTGGATATTTTTTGCTATTGTGAGTTCTCCAACTGAACGTATTTCATAATCTACAGAAATTAGAAATCATCTGCAATAGAGTACCATGCATTTTTAATATTTCAGTTGTAAATGGATTATATATATCTATATCACTGTCCCAAAACTCCTTCTAATATTCTGTAAGGGGATGATGATATAAATCAATTTCATTTGTAGGTTTTTTAATTTTATAATTAATATAAAAAAAATAAATATTTTTTTTTCTTTCACATCCAAAGATATATATTATAAGGTAAAAAAATAATTTTACATGTTAAATAGGTTTTACATAGAGTACCTAATGGTTTAAATCCACTATTAGCCTATCCAAAAAACACATTCCTAAAATTTGAAGATATATTTGGAAATAAATAATCAAAGGATTTACATGATTTCAAATCATTTAAATATTATATAAACTCAACGTTTTTGGTTCCCATTGAATTCTATTTAATTTGATATGTCATTTTTAAGACATGAACAATCATTTAAATTATTTTTTAAATGGAATGTATCATAAAAAATTCTATGTAGTTTTCTCCATTATTTATCATAGCACATTCATTTAATGATTTGTCACAACACATAGATTTCCATGAAGTAGTATGAAATATCTTACTCTCTTGTCTATTCGAATATTGTCCATGATAATACATATAGTAATTGGTACATCCATTTATCTATTTATAATTGAGATCATGCTTTTTAAAAAATTATTTATCTCATTAAATTATTTAAGAATACAAGACTCGACAAATGCATTATACAGAAACTAAGATTTAATCAACATTTTTCTACCTAAAATTAATCATAAGCAGTTGAAATGGTAAAATTTAGAAGAAGAAAAAAAATTATATTACATGAATACTTCATAAAACTCTTGACTTATATAATATAAAAATTTATAAATATAATTGAATTCATCATTCCCCCTTTATCTTTTATTTAACTTTTTAATATAAGAAATAAACCCAACTGATATGTTACAATTTTATTTATGATTTGTTATTGTTTTGAAATAATTATTAATCATGTTTTGAATTTCAATCCCCACTACTAGGGTTGTAGGTTTATTATTATCTTGATGTCCTATAGTGACCCTATCCTTTTTCACATAACATTACATGATATTAAGAATAATTATCCAACAGAGTACAAGGTAAGGGTTGTGAAGTCTAGTATCTTGGAAGAATAGGAACATAGGAATGAAAAAATGGAACTAAATAAAGAATTTCATTTTTTAGTATTCATATATATCCCCTAAAATTCATTTTTCTTGTATATATTCATATCATATCATGGGGATAACATGAACAAAGGGACGAGTCAAAAGACCAGTAAGGGAATAATAATAAGAGTAAATTCATAGCACATGGGTTATAAAAATGACATAAAGCAATAAAAAGGAATGTAACATAAGGTATCATAACATATAAACATGGATTCATGAAAAAATGGAATCATATAAATGTGGAATAAACATAAAACATGAATTTAGTACGAGTTAAGGCTATCTGCCAAGATCATTTCCCATAGTAGCACAAGCCAAGGATAACCGCCAAGACTATCGCAAATAACATCGCATGAGAATTAATTTACCCAATTAAATAGGGAACTATCTAGGATAACCCATAATATCATTTTAATGAATATGATTTCCACATAAATGATCATACACAATTCAATCATACATAAATGTAAGGGAACCCATGGAGAGAAATGGGTTTCACATTCATGATATAAAGAATATTCAATTGGCATATCTAAAAATTGTCCATGAGAGAATGTAATTAAAACATACATGAACTTTAATAAGGTAAAATATGAATATATAATTTTATTTTATGTAAAAAATAAGTGAAAATATGTAAGAAGTGTATTTATGAAATTCTTAGCACTCAAAAACTGTCATTGCGGTTTTGAGGAAAACACTAAATATATTTTAAAACAGAAAAAGGAAAACAATTTTATATAAAAACATAAGTTAACAAAGAAGGTGATCATAATAAAAATATTTATTTTATAAATACAATGGTGGCTTAAAAAATATGAGTTCCCTTGAAATTGGGTAAAAAGTTGAGAAGTTCCCTTAAAACATGTTTTCTTATTGGGATGTATCGAGGAGGGAATCACTTAAAATCATTTATATCCCTAAAAAATAATGAGCGATAGATCTTGAAACATGATTTTGGAGAAAATAAATAGAATTTATAAGTTTTAAATAATAATAAAAGACAACTTCATTTCGGTAAAAATAAGGAAATATAACCACGAAGGAATAAATGTGGTTCAGGTGGAATTCCTTACGGAATATCATCATGATATCTGGTGTACTTAAGAGGGATTAATGAGAGATAATTAGAATTATCATATTTTATAAATTATGATAAAAGTATGTGAAATGGGAGTAATAATACCACATCACTTTGAATTACACATAAAAGGGCAGAACAAAGATGACAATCTTGAAAAAAAGTAAAATAGAGAGGATCCATACCTTAAGTTCGGTGGTGTTCTACCCTTGTTATCAATGACCTGAATAAACAAATTAGGATTATTAATTAATAATTCTAGGAATTATTATATATTTTTTTATTTATTAAAAACTATTTTTGTTTATTCATGACCTTTTTTATTTGCTATAATGTTCAATTTCATTGTTATGGTCTGTTTGCTTTGTTGGTTTTTAATGATCAGTTCATGTTCGGATAAACACATATAATGAAAGTGGTTGTAAAGAATTAAAGTTTTATGTTATTAGTAAACATAAATTATATTACATGGTTATAATAATTCATTTGGTTATTGGGAGTGAAGATAAATTATTATATAAAACCTCAGTGATAACCATTTTGGTTAATCAGTGGGTTTGGATTATAGTAAACATGTTTTTCTTTATAAATTAATACCAATTGTACAAAAGTATTAAAAACACATAAATATGATATATTAAATATATAATAATATGGATAAACCATAACACAAATGGTTTCATGACCATAAATAAATATGATAATAGTAGTTGATAAATCGTTGTACTTGAATGTGCTAAATTAACACATCTCAAATAGTGGTTTCATTTTGTTCCAATAAAATATGGGTAAAGGGGAAAACACAATGAATTATACCATTAGAATCATATAATTACATTACATTTATGTTAATGGAGTTATCATACCACTTGGTTAATTATAGGTGAGGAAAGCAACTAGAAAATAAAATAACATAAAAGAAATAAAATAATTGTTAAGAATAATTTATCTCTTCAGTTTAACTCATTTGAGAGCCTCTTCTGAGGAGAGGATTTGGTATTTTGAATAGACAAGGGGATATTGGACATGTGATGGTATCTTGGAAGGATATTTGGTTTTAATATTGTCATGTCACAAGGCATGAGAGGAGTGGAGAGAAGAAGGAGTGATAGGGTTTTATAGTGGAGGAGAAGAGAGTTTTCATAAATTGTTAATCATTAATTTATTAATTTCCATCAAGACTAAAAAAGTGATGATTTCATGACCAAAATTGTAATATGTTCATGTGAGTTCGAAATTATATCCATTTATATCATCCATGAATGAATCATGATGCATAAATTCAGGTTTTACCATTTACTGTGAATTATCAAATTATATTGTTCATAAAAAATTCATGTATTTTAGAAAAACCCCAAAAATTCACCCGTTCCATTTTTCAATGTGTATAATCCAAAAATAAAATCCATTTTTCAAAAATATTTTTCTAAATAAGATTAATTTAATATTAAATTAAATTCATAATTTATCTGAGAAATACAAGTTTTAAAATGTTTATTTTATTAGTACCAGATTTTGGTATATCATACTTCCACTTGAATATTATTTATAGACTATTATAGGTACGGTTACTATTCATTAGGGTATTTTACTATTCATATGGGTAAAATTAATATTCATAAGGGTATGTTAATATTCACTTAAAATTATGTTGGTCAGATTAGACTCCAAATAACTTAATGGTCGCAACTGTGTATGTCAGATTTTAGAAATTCAAATCACAGAAGTAAAAAACTTGTGTTTAGAGATAAAAAATAACATAGTAGTTTATTATGTTGTGATTTCATGTGAATTTTACATAATTATATGAAAGAAATTTCCATTGAAAAACATTGGGTCGTTACATTCTTCCTCTCTTAATAAATTTCTCCTAGGTATTTTTGTTTTACATTCTATACCATAAACAAGTGTGTACTTTTCCTTCATTTCCTCCTCCAGTTCCCATCTTTCATCTTCGTACTTATGTTTCCACCATAGTACATTTATGAGGTAAGTAGTCTTGTTATGTAGACCTTTATCTCTACAATACATGATCTTCATTGGATTCTCTTCATAGGAAAGATCATCCTCTAACGACACCACCTCTGAAGAGAGTACATGTGAAGGGTCTAGTATTTACATCCTTAATAGGGATACATAAAATACATCATGTAATTTTTCCATGGTAGGTGTAAGTACTAGTCGATTGGATACAACCCTGAAATGATCATTAATTTTTATGGGGTGGACATACCTAGGACTTAGCTTCCCTTTCTTCCCAAACATCATGACATATTTCCAGAGAGATATGCATTGAAATACCATGTCCCTAACTTTGAACTCATGGTATTTTCAATGATTTTATGCATAACTCTTATGTCTAATTTGGGATGCCTTGATATTCTACTAAATCATTTTCTCCTTATCTACCATTTCTTCGACCATTTCAGGTCCAACCAGCTTACGATCTCTGTCTTCATCCCCATATGCTGGTGTTATGTACCTTTTCCCATAAAGGACTTTATATGGTGCCATTCAGATGCTTTATTGGAAACTATTGTTATAGGATAATCCAACCATTTGAATATGTTGTTACCATTATACTTTTAATTCCATATAATAACCTATCACCATGTCTCCCATTGTCTGAATAGTCCATTAATATTGGCTATCAGTTAGAGGATGATAGGTTGTACTGAAGTTCAGTTCCATTCTTAGAGCATGTTGGATACTTTTCCAAAACATAGAGGTGAATCGATGACAACAATAAGATAAAATTGATAGTAGTAATCCATGTATTCTTACCACATCTTTGATGTAAATCTATGCAATTTTATCCAATGAGAATCCCTATCTAATTTTGTTAAAGTGAGTTTTCTTTGTAAGATGGTCTAGAATGACCCATATAGATTGATTTCATCTGGATGTCCTCAGAAGTCCAGTGACAAAGTCCATGGAAATGTCCCCCACTTCCTTTTTGGTGTGGGTAGTGGTTTCATCATCCCCTTTAACATTTTCCTCGTATCCTTCACTTGCTGAAATACTAGGCACTTTGATGTATATTCAACAATCCCCCTTTTAATATTGTCCCACCAAAAGTTTTCTCAAAGATCTCGATACATCTTTTTTCTCCCTAGGTTGATAGAGAATTTTGATCTAGTTATGTTATTTAACTGATCAATCATTATATCTAGATAATATGGTACACATATTCATGGCACAAATATTACAACTCCTTCCTCATCAATCTTGAACTCAGAGGATTTCCCACATCAGATATCTTCCACCCTTTTTAAAAGTTCTATATCTTTTCTTTGAGCGTCCATTATTTTATCCATGAGGTAAGATTGAGAAATCATGTGAGAAAGTATTCATGATTTTCCTCCCTTAATGATTCACATGTCCATTCTCTAAAAATCTTAGAAGACTGGATCCTTTTCAATTCACATCATTGATAAAGATGAAGGATCATTTCTACTTAGAGAATCGACCACCTTATTTGCCTTATCGAGGTGGTTGTGGATTGAGCATTCATAATCCTTTATGAGCTCTATCAATCTTCACTAGTGCTTACTAGGATCTTTTTGTGTGAATAAATATTTAAGAATCTCGTCGTCAGTTTATTTCTCACACTTTTCCTCATATAGATAATGCCTCCTAATTTCTAATGCAACAATCGTAGATGCAAACTGAAGATCTTTCATGCGATAGTTTTTCTAATGGATTTTTATCTTACTTTAGGGGTAAGCTATAACATTATCATTTTTCATCATCACACTACCTAATACCTTTTATTAAGCATCATTGTACACCCCAAAGAGTTCTCCGCTAGTTGGGAGTGTGAGTACTGGCGTAGTGATAAGCCTCTTTTTCAACTCCTTGAAACAGTCTTCACATTCTTAAGTCCAGACAAACTTTACTCCCTTCTGTGTTAGCATAGTCATTGGGTTTGAAAATCATGAAAATTTCATCACAAAACATCGATAATATCCAGCTTTTCCCAAAAAGCTACAGATATCTGTTACATTAGTTGGCTTGGGCCACTCTTCAATTTCCTTTTTCTTGGAAGGGTCTACAGATATACCTTTATTGGTGATAACATTCCCTACGAATGATAATTACCCTATCAAGAACTCACATTTAATGTAATTTTCATACATCTTCTCCCTTCTAAATGTCCTTAACATATTATTCAAATTATCCTCATGTTCCTCCTCTCTATTGGTGTATATCAGAATATCATCAACAAATACTACCACAAATTTGATGTGTTAATCTACAAGTAATTTATTCAATAAATAAATGAAAATTTCAAGATAATTAGTGAGTTTGAAGGTAATCACTAAGAAATCATAGTGTCTATACCATGTTCAAAATGCAGTCTTGGGAATATCTTCCTTCCTCACCATTAATTATTGATATCTCAACCAACGGTCCACCTTAGATAAATAATTGGAAACATGATACTGATCTAACATGTCATCTATCCATGGTAGGGGATACTTGTTATTTATCACCATTTTATTGATATCACAATAATAAATTCAGAGGATCATTGATAAATCCTTCTTCTCTATAAAGAGGACTGCCTCACCCAATGGTGAAGCAATCGGGCATATAAACCCCTTCTCCAAATCCTCTTATAACTATTTCTTTAGCTCCTCCAACTCTATGATGGATATTATGTAATGTCTCTTTTATATAGTTTGAGATCCATGAATAAGATTAATTGACAACTCAACCTCCCTTCAAGAGGAAGTCCAGAAAACTCTTCATGGAATACATCAGTATAATATCTCATAATTGGAATGTATCCAATAATGATTATCTCATTTGTCTCCATCATTTGGGCTAGATATTGATTCTCACAAGGCAAAAATATTCACACTGAGATGATTATTTTATTGAGGATCCATCTTTCTCCTAACACTTTTAAAGAATCAGTGGGTGCTTCAGGATGTGAAGAGTGATCTACCTTTTCTGACAGTTGATGTTTTCTTTGTGTAAATATAGTTATTCCATGACCAAGATAGCATCAAACACCATTAAAGGATGCATGATGAGATTTTATGGGAGGTTTAGTCCAAAAAATTTAACCGGGGAGGAGTTATAAACAATGGATGTAATAATTTCCACATTCATTGTTCACACAGATAACATGTCCTCCAAATATTGAGGCGGTGTTTCAATATTTATACTAAACTTTCATGATTTGAAAGAAATAATAGAACCAGAGTCAAATATTACTCTATCTATTCTGGAATGAATAACTACCATACATGTCACCACATCATAGTCCAAATCCACCTCAATAGTAGTTATATCATAAGGCCTTCCTTGTTTCCTTAGAGTTTTTTGTTCATTGCCTCTAAAAACCCTCAGATTAGGGAAATTTTTCTCATAATTCCGATGATCCATGTTTTTATAACGTTGTACCATTGTCTGAGCATTGATATAAACCGTACATTATTCTTCCATATTAGCTGTATTTTTCGAATCCCTTTGGCAGTTCTTGATTAGATTTTCCATATTTCCACATTTAAATCATTTCTTGGTTCCCTTTAGACAGTTCCCATGATGATTCTTCCCACAAATTTTACAAATGGGATATTTGGGATTCATTCCATCATGGTATTTGTTTGTTGAACAACCCTTGTTGTTCTCTATTTTCACTTCTTGTCACCAGGCCCACGAGACCATTGAGAGTCTCCAATCTCTATTTCAACCTTGAAGGCACAATGAAAAATCTCCTCATAACTGTCAAAGTCTAGGATCTCTAACAGCTTCTATATACTCAAATTTATCCAGAAAAAGAAGTGATCAACCTTAAATTAATTTTTCATGAAAATTATAGATGTGTACCTCGCAAGCCTTGTGAATTTTGCTTCATACACCCCGATGGACTCATCTTTCTTCTCCTTGAGGTCGAGGAACACTCTTTCAATCTTGAGATGGAGGGTTTGAGGAAAATATTTGTTGGGAAACATCCTATTGAATTCCTCCTAATACATAGAACCGATTTCTTCTTAGGGCATCATATTCTTGATCAGATTCCACCACTCATTAGCTTCCCTATCAAAACGATAAACCACCAGTACAAATTTTTCTTCTTTAGAGCACAAGAGGACAAAGAATATATTTTCAATGGATTTAATTCACTATTATGTGAGGAGGGGATCATAAGATCAATAAAACATGGGATTCCTTCTACACATGAATAATTATACATTACATTTCTCTTTACATGGAGGAGGAATTATTTTTATAAGATTCATGTTATTATTCATAACTTGAGCATACTGATCAAGTACTATCGTGATGTTTTGAGCAACTGTTCCCATCATATTAGGCATATTATTAGAGAAATAATCACATATCCTATCACATTGGTTATTAGAACATGTTCTTCTATTTCCCTCCTCTAACTATGTAAAATAGTGTACAATTATATGTATTTAATACTTAGTTATTGAACATAAAAAAGGAAAATTTTGTATGTTGAAGGATAAATTTGTAAAGGAGAAGTATATCCAAACATGTTATTCCTTGGGTTTAAATCTTCATTATCCTCTATCTATTTCTTATCTTGTATTCTTATGGCATTTTTTTATTCTCTTAATAATGGCATGTACTACGCTCTTGAATTTACCAAAGCATATACCCTAGGAGTGTCAATACCTAGAGTGTAGTAAGGCCCATTGTCATGTACTATGATACCTAGGGTCAAGCCTGAAACACCTTGTTAGAATTTTCACTCTTAGGTGCATTGTTCCAGAGACGCCTCTACCTGTTTGTATCCAGACAGGGATGTATTTTCCTGATAAACCACTTACTCTATACTTACCAAAACATTGCAGTGTTTTCTTATACTTTGTCTCATCTTTAAGGTTCTTACAAAAGTTCTCTATTCCTAATCTATAAAAATAACTAGACCATCCTTTGATACAAACTATAGCATCCCTATCCTATTTCACATAACATTACCTGATTTTAATCCTAATTATACATCAGAGTACAATCCAAGGATCGTGATGTCTAGTGTCATGGAATAATAGGCAAAAAAAATGAAAACATGGAACTAAATAAAACTTTTCCTTATTTAGTCTTCATAAAGATCCCCTAACTTCTATTGTGCTCATACATCTTCATATGATGACTTGAGGATAACATGAACAATTAGATGAGCTAAAATCCTGGTATGTGAATAAGAATAAGAGAAAATCCATAGCACATGGGTTAGGAACATGACATAATGAAATAAAAATGCATGTAACATAACTTATCATAAAATATAAAAGTGGATTCATATAAAAATGGAATCATATATATGTGAAATTAACTTAAAACATGTCTTTAGTATGAGTCAAGGCTAACTGCCAAGATTTTTTCCCATAGTAGCACATGCCAAGGCTAACCACCAAGACCGTCACACATAACATATCACGAGACACAACATTATCAAATGAATTGAAGTGAAATATGGTTTCACCCATTCTAACATGTTCATGAATCTGATTTCTACATAAATAATCATGGACAATTCAATCATACATAAATGTAAGGGATCCCATGGAAGGAAATGTGTATCACATTCATGACATAAAGTATAATGAATGGGTGTATCATAAAAGTGTCCATGAGAGAACAAAATTAAAACATACATGAACATTAATAAGGTAAAATAGGATTATAGAATAGTAAGTGACGTAAAAAATATGTGACAACATATTAGAATATAATTTATGAAATTCATATCATTAAAACCTTTTATTGTGGTTTTAAGGAAAATAATAAATAACTTTTAAAATACAAAAGAAAATAATATTTTATATAAAAACAGATGTGAAAAAAGAAGGTTTTTATAATAAAAATACTAATAAAATAATGACAATGGTGTCTTAAAATAGAGGATATAGTGAACATGAAATTGCGTAAATTTTTTGGAAATTCCCTTAAAACGAGTTTTCTTACTGGGAAGTATCGAGGATGGAATTACATAAAAGCGTTTATATCCCAAAAAGAGAATGAGGTATGGATCTTGGAACTTCAGTTTGGAGCAACTAAATAGAATTTAGAAGATGAAAATATAAATAAAATACCACATCATTTGGGTAAAAATAATGATAGAGAAACCCGGAGGAATAAAGGTGGTTCGGTTAGAATTTATTACGAATTATTGGCATGATATCGGGTGTACTTAAGAGGGATTAATTAGACATAAAAGGATTTATCATCTTATATAAATCATGAAGATGGTGTAGGGAGGTGTGTAATCATACCCCATCAATAGGAATTACAAATAAAAGGTAATAACATAGAGGAAATCTTAAATAAAAGTGAAATGGAGAGGATCCATTACCTTAAGTCTGGTGGTGTTTTCCACTTGTTATTAATGACCTGAATAAAAAATTATTTTTATTAGTTAATAATTCCATAAAATATTATATATTTAATTGATTTATTATAAACTTTTTTAGCTCATTCAAGGACTTTTTTTTGGATATAAATTTCAATTTCATTGTTCAGGTTCGTTTGCTTGCTTGGGTTTTAATGATCGGTTCATGTTCAGATAAACATGTATCATGAAAGCGGTTGTCTAGAATTGAAGTTGTATGTTATTAGTGAAAATAAATGATATTAAATTTTTATAGGAATTAATTTGGTGGTTGATATTGAAGATGAATTTTTATATTAAACCTTAGTGACAACAGTAATGTTTAATCTGTGGGTTTTGATCACAACGAACATGTTTTTCTTTATAATTTAATACAATTTCTAAAAAAAGGATTACAAAACCATAAACATGATATATTAAATATATAATAAAACTTTTCAACCAAAACACAAAGGTTTTCATGATCATAATTAAATATGATAATAGAAATTGATAAACGGTTGTCCTTGAATGTGCTAAATTAACACATCTCAAAAAATGTTTCCATTTTTTCAAATAAAAATGGGGAATGGAGAGAAGATAATGAATTATCCCATTATAATAGTTAAATTATAGTACATGTATGTTACAGTAGTTATCATACCATTTGCGTGAAGGGATGTGAGGAAAGAAACAAGAAAAGAAAAATCATAAAAGAAATAAAACAATTGGAAAGAGGAACTTACCTCTTCAGTTTACCTTCTTTGAGAGCCTCTTAAGAGATAAGGCTTTGGTATTTTGAAGAGACTCATGGTAGTTGGATGTGGGTAAGGTGCTTGGGAGGTCATTTGTAATGAATATTGGCAAGGCACAAAGCTTGAGAGGATTGGAGAGAAGAGGGAGTGGGGGTGTTTTATAGTGGAGGAGATGAGGGTTTTCATAATTTCATAATCATTAGATTATTAATTTCCCTCAAGACCAAAAATAGTGTCGATTGTATGACCAAAAATAGTAATATGTGCATGTGAGTGCTAAAAAATATCAATTTACATCATCCATGACTCCAGAAGGATGTAGAAATTTGGGTTTTAGAATTTATTGTGATTTATCATATTTTACTACTCAATAAAAATTCATGTATTTTAGAAAAATCCCAAAAAATCACTATAACCATTTTTAGATATTTAGAATACATAAATGAAGTCCATTTTTTAAAATTAATTTTTTAAATATGATTAATTTAATATTTAATTAAAATCATATTTTACAAGAAAAATACAGATTTTAAAACATTTATTTTATTATTCCCAGATATAGGTATATCATACATCCACTGGAATCTTATTTATATTAAATCATAGGTAAGGATACTATTAATTAGTGTATATCACTATTCATAAGGGTAACATTAAAATTCATAAGTTATGGTACTATTCACCAAAAATTACGCCGGTCATATTAAACACCAAATAACTTACTGATCACAACCGTGTATGTATGATTTTCAAAATTCAAGCCACATAAGTGACAAAATTATGATTAGATGTCTCATGGAACATTGTAGTTAATAATTTTTTGATTTAATGTGATTTTGACAAAATTATAAGAAAGAAATTTCCATTTAAATACATTGGTTCATTACATGGCCATACATTGAAATTTCTACAATGTTCAATTCACTTAAAAAAAATATATCTCATACATCAGGTAGTAAAATTTTCAAATATGACGTTCTAATAAAACTCACTTCCTTTCAACAATTTTTGAATGTTAAAATCAGAAAATGGACATCTTATTCTTCAATCTGTATATTGATCTACAATTATAGAATCTAAAAATTTCATAAAACCCTTTATTGATAGAGGTATATTCTATCATAAATGAATCCAAATTTTATCCATATATACCTTATTAAAAAATTATTTTATAAATAACATAATTCAAATAAATTAAATAAAATAATATTAAAATACAACATAACTAGGAATAACATTTAAGAATTTGTAAAATATGATTGAGAGAAAATCATCAAAAATAATACAATTAAAATCAAAATTTATTTTGAAATCATATTTAATGATATAAATATATCCTATATCCTATATAAAAATATATATGATATAATAAATAATTATTACCGTATAATATATTAATAAGAAACAAAAAAAATGAAAACAACAACAAAATGTAAGAGTAGATTCCATAGAACCAAAAACTATGTAAATTAAAATATCTTTTACTATTACTTTTGAATATTAATAAAATTCATATCACATCATGATTATTCTTATGTGTAACATAGTATGTGTCAATGTCCTAAGAGTAGCTGTCACACTAAAAGGTCATAGTTGTTCCCTGCTCTGATGAGAATATAGAAGTTCCATGAATGTATTGTTAACTATATTTTGTATAGATAGATTATATTATTTGAGGGGAAAAAAGATATAGGATATTATTGGTGGAGACTGATAAGAATTTGAGGATACTTATCTTGGTTTGCACCATTGTTAATATCCAGTGTAAGATATTATGTGAACGACACCCACCGGTAGGTAATCAACATTTATATGTGTCATTGGATGTTCTTATCCATGGTTGTGTGTATTTATCATAAAAAATTAATATTATTATTGAGGAGTAATACAAGTATATTGATTTTAGTTATTGATGAAAACTATGATTAAAAATGTTTAAAATGATATAGGATCTGAAGGCTACATCACGGGTAATATTTTGTTAATGAATAATGCAAGAATATATTTATCCCTTATGTTCTTTAACAGAAGTTTTTATATTATGGTCTTTGATGAAAAATATATAGCCCAAATAAATCCATTTCCATGTTGTTCTATAGAATTTTTTATTTCTGTAATGTGATAGAAAGAGACATCGGGCACATAGGTTGATGGAACTAGCATGTAGCCTACATAATTATAGATATTGTGATAAAGGGATTACATTAAATAGCGAGTGTATGTATGAGTAATTATGTAATTATGGAATTAACTACTTCCTCTATGGGTTCCATAGAATGTTTTTAGATGCTATGCTTGAAATTTAGGTTGCTTCATCTAATGCCACTAAGAAAGGGGTGTAGATTGCCACACACTAAGTGTATCCATAATTTTAGTTAAATAATATATTATAATTTATTATTTAAAAAGATGAATAAATTTTATTCCTTCATGTGGTTTGATAATTATTCATGTCTTCTTGATCAAAAATATTCCTTCACCATTTATTCAAGTTAATATTATGTTATTAGAATATTTAAAAAATATTTATTTTTTGATAAGTGAATTTCTTATTTATTTTTGTTTGGAAAATAATTTGGTAATATTTATTTACTAAACCAAGTAATTATTCAGGGATTGATAAATATTTCAGAGGAATTTCTAACATATTTTAATGGTACAATGAGAAATTATATATATTGTATATTATTTTATTAAATAATATTTAATTTAATTCAGTATTTTAGCACATTTCCTAAAATAATAATAATATTATTATTATTATAGACATGGGGATTCACATAGATTAAATAAATACAAAAGGTAACTTGTGAAATTATTTATTTCTAGCACTATTTGTATATAAACCCACCTATATTATTTTTGAAGAGATCCAAATCATTTATTTTTTTTGTACATAGTTAATCCGGAAAATCTAATTGAATCCCTTGAGTGATCCCTTCTCTAAAAAATCTCCCTAATGTTTAGAGCGATCCTCCTCTAACATACACTTTCAGCTCTAGATAGATAAAAGGTAATCCATTTCAAGTGATTATCATATTGATCAAGGGATAATGATGTAATTCAAATGATATATCATGCTATCATCCAAATATTCTTACAGTGATGTTCGTCGATTTCAAGAAATTGTGTTGATCACCACTAGATTGATTATGCTACTGATTCTGACAATGCAATGAAGTTACAACATATATCCATTATTAGATCCACAAATGAGAAACAATTTCTAAATAGTTAATTCTTTAATTTCTTAAATTAATTATCAATAATAAGTGATGATTATATTCTCTGGTGCCAACATTTTATCCATTGTCTATACTCTGTGATTAAATTTTTCTGATCATGGATTTTATCATTAGGTAAATGTTGGATTGATCATAAATCATGAAAAAAATGTTTAGAATCAACCAAAACATGATTCTACTATGATTTGAACCATCAATTGGTATTAGAGAGGTCACTTAATTATTTATAATTATTTAAAGATAATTGATTAATTTAAAAATAAGTAAATGGTTTTCAATTACCATTTAATTATTCATGAATATTAATTTAGAGATATACGTATTCCTATATTTTTCCCACAAATATAATCAAATGAATTAATATTATGAATGAAATAAATTGAATGATATCATCTGAAGGTTCAAAGGAATCATAATGGATAACACAAGACTGGATGTCATGTAACCAAGAGGTACACGATGTGTACTTGTGTTTAGTTCACAGAGAAATAATTTGGAATTAGTTCAAGGAATTTTATTTTATTAAACAAGGTGTATCTAATTATACATTGTGTGTTGGCTAGGATAGCTCGACACACGGTCATCTAGAGTACACACCATGCAACTTCTATACATGGCATGTATTCCTTTTGTCATAGACTGGTCGTGTATCGTCTTATATAGCATACTTGACAGGTGACCGTGTAACTTAGAGACCACATGGAATGTATCCCATGTACATATAGGTTACTCCAATATATTTTGTGCCATGGTTACATGCTGATCCACTAGGTGTTTTACTCAAATAGATGGTAAGAAAGAGTAGGGAATTTGTAGCTGAATTTTACACATTGTGTACTTATACCATATTTTTCAGAACTAAATATTAACTTATTATACTCTGTAAACATTATCAAAATGCGATTTTTGTGTGGTAATTAAGTTAGTGGGACACACCATGTAATGGATTTTAATATATACAAATGTGTAATTAATTTTTGAATATTTTTCAGATCTAGATATCATTTACGAGTTGTATTAAATTTATTACTCTGTTTGCAATGAATCATAACACATAACAAAAGTCATTTAATTCGTGTAATCCTTAGGTTGATAGTACACCTCATTAAAGTATGTGACAAGTTGTGTATTCCACATGTCGCAAGAGAAAACACTAGACGAGTATAATACATATTGGGTAGTTCATATGGGTACACATCATGTTGACTCCAAGGTACATTTGTGTACACAGTTAATTTTAAAAAAATAAATGAATTTATTTTAAAATTATGATGGATGAGAAATTTATTAAAATTTTGATGGTAATTAATATAAAATAATTTATTAATTAAAGAAGATAATTAATTGATTTGAGAAAAATTTATCTGAAATAATAACGATTAAGGATTAGAGATGAATTTTATAATTTTTATAATTTTTTGCATGCATGTAGATGATCATGAGATTATACTATACCTTAATATGTGATTGGATTCTTCTAATTTATTATTAAATTAAATTATGGTCATGTGCTACATCTCTCCTTTTATTATGCAAGGGCATGTTTTCTTGTGGTTTCATATATGTAAACCCCTTAATCTCACCTATGTGTGAGTAAAATCATATCTAATGGATAGTGATATTAAAATAGAGGAGGTGGTTCATTTTTGGAGGTAAGTAAAAACCGTTCCAAGAGAGATAAATAAGTGGACTAGTAGAAATCTACCACAAAAATCATAATTGATTCATGGTGCTTACCCCCTAGGTCGAAGATCAGTTTATCATAAGCTAGAAAAATAGACAATTTGAAAAAGATCATGATTGTACCCAAATTTTTTATTTCTATATTGTTTTATGGTTAATTTTTTATGTATGTTTTTTGTGATCACATGAATTAATGAATTAACAATAAATCATTATTGAAATAAAATAAACAGGATTATGCATAAATATTTTTGGACACATGGTTAATCAACATCATCATAATTATTTAATAAAAATTTTCCACATGATTTAAAAGAAGAAAAAACGTGGATAAATAAATAGTGTACATTTGAAAGTATTAAAGAAGCATATAGTAATAGAGACCAAGTGAGCCCCCTCTCACAAGATTAATCCCCTCTGAAGGCACTTTTTCCATGTTAGTGAAGTTGGAAAGCATGGTTTTTTGATCATCCATTGAGGTAATAAAGTTTACTTACTTATTACCATCTCATTAAGTGTTAAGAATACTAGTCTGAATCTTAATTAATCCCTTTATCTACCAAATTATGTAAGCAGTAGGCCATGGAGTAATACCTAATCCAAGAAAGGCATTGTGAGATGTTTTGTAATCCATTCCAATTGCCTCCAGATTGATGATAGTCTACATACAAAAGAGAATGACAATGTTCAAATATTTGGCCTCATCCTAATAAGAATATACTCTATCATAGAAGGAATTATATGAGAGAATAATAGATCCCTAAGAGTACCAAGCCACCCCTCCTCCCATCATAGACTCTGAAATAAAGGATTTATCTATGTCCTACTTCAATCTATAGTTTCGTGGAATCCATTTGAACCGACAACCTTGGATGGAAAGATAAATTTGATGTACATGAGGACTTTGTGTAGTAAAAAGCCTAAGAGAAGGAACATCGATCCAATAGTTAATGAGGAAAACCAAATCATGTAGTATATTGCAGCTTCTAACAATGATAAACCTCGATAAACTAGAAACACCTTAAAACTAGACTTTGTTCTGGGCATGCCAAATAATCCTACAACACTCTGAGAGAACCACAACCCTATATTTCTTCTTCGGACATACAAATATATCCCCATAAAACCATTTATCGAAGAAATCAGACCGCTATATTTTTAGAGAAGAGTAGATAGTGAATTCTCCAAAGGGTGTGCATAGTTCACGAGACCAGCCACCCAAAAACGAGATGAATTATACGTTCCTCCTAAGGTGAAGCACAACAAACACATCTAGAAACCAGTTTAATTATTCAATGTTAATGATGTCATCCATAGGCAGGGTGAAATTCCAAATTCTCCAAACAAGTAAATTATGCTTAGGAGGGTTCTCCTTACACCACACCATCCTACACCAATTGTCAATAGACCCATCCGAATTCAAAATACTACAAAAATGTATCAGTGAAAAATTACTTGAAGAGGAACCAGTAAAAACATATATATCTGGTTCACTATTAAGGTAGATGGGATGAAATACTGAATGCTGATGACCAGCCAGTACATTGATGATAAGGCCCTGGTATTTTCTCTCTTGGTTGAAGGTAATATCTGCAATAGAGCATCTAGGAAACCCAATGCACGAACCTTCCCAATTATTATTCCAAAAAGATAGCTAACCTCTGCTTACTATCCAAAAATAATTGTTATAAAGGGTAGGGAGATGATTATAAATAATCAAATAAAGAGAATTTGATCTTCCTCTTACTTATGATGATTTTTCAAGGAACTTATTATCCATTAATCTTACCCAAAGAGTCCCCTCATCAAGAAACTCCCACACCAATTTCACCTAAAACATTAAAGGGTGTTCCAGATATTTCTGACATTAATTCCACCCTAATAATTTTCCCAGACCATTTTATCCCAAATGGCCCAGGGATGCTTACCATACATATTAGTATTACATATAATAGAGTCCATGATCCTATCAATTTGAGAAATATCCCCTTTAGGCACCCATATATCTTAGTTTGCAATGATTGGGATGGAGTATAACACACTTTTGACCAGTGCAATTCTACCATTGAGGGATAAGATTCTATTTTTTCCATTTAAAAATTCTTCATGTGATTATATCAAATAATATATCAATGTGGAGAATACAAGGCTTTTAAGGAGAAACAGAGTCACCCAAATAGTCCACAGGGAAGGTCCTTCTTTGAATTGTAAGTATATTAGACAGTAAAGAAACACATCTATTTAGGAAATTATTAGAAATGAAAAATATACTTTTCACCCTGTTAATAATATGGCCACTCAATTTGGAATACTCATCATGAATATTATTGATACCTCACATAGAGAATTTTTTGGAATTCATAAAAACAATGGTATCATCTGCAATCGTAATATGAGAGACAGAACAAGAGTACTTTTTTAATTTATAAGAATTCACATTTCCCTGTAAAATTATTCTATAGGTGAGATGACTAAGCACATCCTAGATCAAGATGAAAATGGTTGGGGATAATGGATCCCCTAGTCTGAGCCCACATACCGGCTTAAAGAAACCATAATTTTTACCCATAAAAGTAATTTAATTCCATGAGGAACTATAGCACATGAATAAAAGATCCTAGGCCCAGGAAGAATAGAGCATATTCTTTAAGACATTTATGAGGACGTTACATTCCAGAAGATCATATGCTTTATTCATATCCAATTTTATAGCCCTACTATAATATTTAACCATTTTATTAACATCACTTATCATTTCTTGAGCCAAATAAATCACCCCTAGGATCATCCTTCCTTTGATAAACAAATGTTGCTCAAACCATAATAAAAATTCATTTCCCAGCCAATGTTGTGGAATGTTCAACTATCAAGGATTTTTAATAAAATGTTTTGGTCTTTTGTAAACTATTTCACATAAATAGTTGACTACAAATGTAGGACATTGTGAAACTGTGAGGCATGGGTTGAGGACATCCAATTTATGGATTTCATGATTTGTGAGTTCAGTAAAATGATCAAAGAACTATGAGTTAATGCAGTTTAAATTTGGGATTCTTACATAAAACCCTTAAATTTTCATGAAAACCCAATGTTAGGTTAATGATAAAAGGAATATTAATCCTTTAAAATAGAATTTACAACTAACTAGATATTATTAATCTAATGGTGAGGGCTATTGGGTTGTGATAAAATATTAGGACAATAATAAATATAATATTTATTTAGTTGCCTAATTTTTATTAGATGAATTACTAAATCTATGCTCATATTAATTGTAGAAACAATAATAAAAATGACTTCAATCATATCACTTCGATCAATAATTGAAATTTATATCCTTCTCATAGGAACAAATTTCCAATAGTAGAAAAGGTACAAGAACATTTTCATACTCTATAAAAGGAAATTATATTTTCTAGTAGAATATATTCCTCATGGACCTAGTAATGATTATAGTGAGGAATAGTTTTATCTAACTGAGAAACATTTGATCGATGCTACAAATGTTCACTTTTTTATTCGTTCATCCATAAAAATGAGATTTTAATGGACCATGAGGACCTAGATATGTATATCACTATGTCTCTCCTTTGGGATACATATTAAGAGAAGGTGATTCAAAAGAGATATAATATCTACCATACACTTTTTACAATTATTTTAGGAGATTTGGGTTTATCTAGGATTCATATAGTCAATCTTATTAGCTATATAGAAAACTTAGACAACTTAGGCATTAAATTCCTGAATGTGTTCTGCATAGATCTTATACATTAATCACTACCAAAGAACTTCTACATTTTTATTGTATATTATAACAATGGAAATAATGATAATTATATTGTGGAACATCAAACATTGATTCTATAAGTGGACAAGAACATGGGCTGTGAAAAAACCATATTCCTTATTGAGAATATGAAAATGGAGAACAAGGAGAAGGGGCCCATGATTTATGAAACCGCTAATTATCCTAAGCATTATCCTAATAAGAAGAGTTATATCCAGAGGTAGGTAAAGGAAAATAAGGAAGTATGATATCCATGTGCCATGAAAGACCACTCAAAGAATATCTATACCAAGAATAAAGGGTAAGCTAAATATGTGTTCGTTATCGAGTTTAATATTTCAATATCTACACATTAGTTATTGGATATAGCTTGTGCTACTCACATATGCATCAAAACATTGAAACCAAGTAGATTCCAAAATATTTCTAGAGGAGAGGTGTATTTTTGAGCTTCCAATGCTGTGAGGCTGGCTGTGATAGCCATTGGATACTACCACTTTTCATTTCCAATGGGAAAGATATTGGTTTTGAAGGATTGTTATTATATACCAACTATTAACAATAGCATTATATTTATGTTATACAGAGATACAAATGGATTAATTTTCTGGTTATGGAATAAAATTTGTTTCTCTTATACCAAAAATATATAATATGGAATAGTGCATTTAAATAATGGTATTTTTGTATTAAATTACTAAAACTAAGTATTGGAAATAGATAACGAATATTCTTCACACAACTCATATAACACTCTGCTATATAATCCCCATTTTGGTCATGTAATCAATAATATTTTGAAAAAACTGTATCAGTATGGTCATTTTGACTCTTATGATCTGTTGGTAAAAAATCCCTCAAGGTTCCCTCTTGGTATTTTGTGGGTTTGATTGTGTTTGTTGACAATCCTAGTTGACTGGGAAGGAGTACAGTTGGTTTGTGTTGAATCGGGTGTCTAATGTGGCATAGTTTTCCAGTGTTTTCCCAATTTTTTGGGACCAAAATTTGTAGTTTTGATAGAATTAAAAAATATGTATTTCCATGAATATATCATAGTAATATGGAAAAGGAACAAATTTTATGATGTTGGTATTTATGAAGAGTGTTTCACCAAGGATCAAATAATGTTGATGATGATCTATGAGAGTACAACAAGCATACATAATATCAAAGGTGAGGATAATTGAATGTGGATAATAGTGGAGACATAAAGGTTTTGATGGAACTCTATTTGATTATGATGATCATTGTGAGTGGAGAAGCATGGTAGCACAAATGATTTAACAGAATGCTCCTCAATTATGACAAGAATTACGATCTAGAAATATCTATGGAGATTTGGAATGAATGGATCTTTGTGGAGGAAAAGTGGGAGCTCTAAAAAAGGGTGTGAATATGGCATAGAAGGTTCTATAATTAGTGGAAACAGCAATAAATAGGCTTCTACCCCCTTCAAAGAATGCAGAAATACTTAGAAAAAATCATAAGGCTCTAGAACCATGAAGGAGGTTCGTGAAGGTGGTTCAGTGAGGTGGTTCATGAAGGAGGTTTGCATATAAGTTCTCAAAGGATATAAAATCCAATAAAATTATTAGAGATTTAATAAATATGGTTATTCATGAATTATTGTTTGATATTTGAGAAATAATGTGCTTCGTGAGGGCTTGATTGAGCTTTGTGCAAGAAGGCGCCTCACGAAGGCTAGTTTAAGCTTTGAGAAATAAAAATTTTCACGAAGGTAGTGTGATTTGAGAAAGTATTTTAAAAGGAATTTCCCAGTGTTTTTTGGTAAAGTGGTATTAATCAGTGGATGAAATTGTCACGTTAAGAAATAATATACCTACAATGGAGGATGCATTAATTAGTGATAATGGAGAGACTTACAGGTCTATAAAATGAGAGTGGATCGTCTGAAGAAGCACTGAGCACACATTAGTTGAGAAAGTAAGGAGTTTTCAAAATTGTGTTTCATTAAAAAATAGAAGGGACGTGGATTCCTCTCCAAACATTTTGAATAGAAATTTTCTTTTACTATATTGGTTATATCATCACATTACCATTGTATGATTCTTGGATACAACTCAGTGAGGGTGAACCAAGTAAAATTATTGTATCTTGTGCATGATTTATATTTTTTTCATACTTTACTATGGGAAAGAGAGAAAATATTTTTTTTATAATGATGAAATAATATCCAAATGGGTATTGGTTTTAATCTGTCATACCCAGATTCCCCCCCCCCCTCAGGGTATTTGACCTAGTGGGACTAACATGAACTAAAACCACTTAAAATATTTCATGCCCCTTTATAAGGGAAAATTACAAAACCTCCATTCGATGGATGGGGTTAAAGAGCCTAATACATTCTAGGACTTCAACACACTAATGTATTTTTACCATTTTCAGTATAATATAGAAGTTGTTATTCCTACATCATTACATTTTCTGATGAATTGAGTAGATATATCTATTTATTTAAAGAGTTATTAGTTCAATTAATCTCATAAATTCAAATAATTCATAAATCAAGTATAGAATCAACTTCTAAAGAAGATAAAGAATATTCAATAATATCATGGCTGGTAATATCCTAACCATGAGCTTATTGACCTTTTACAAGAGTGTATGGTTCTATCTCAACTCATTACATCATACCCACCATAGTGGAATGGTTTTAGTGAAATAAGGAATTGAACACTATTAGAAATGGTATGGTTGGTGATGGGTCAAGAAGAACGTCCATTATCCTATTGGGAATATTAATTAAAAAAAATGAGAGACAAAAAAACAATGTATCAAAAAAATTAGAAAATGTAATTTCCTTTGATTTATGGAGGGCAAGAAGCCCCATTTTTTCATATCCATTTGTATGGGGTTGTAAGGTGTTTGTTAATGCCATCTTCGTAAAAAAAAATAGCACCTCAGGTATGAATTATATCTTTATCAGGTATCATAAATAAAAAAGAGATGCTACCAATTCAACCCCAAATAAATTAACATTATTGTCGCAAAAATTTACATCTTTTTTGGGAGGGATAATGTCCTAAAAAAGGATAGTTGGATCATGGTAAAAATAGATGAAGTTGATTCCCAAGATACCTGAGAGTTGGTACTAAAAAAATATTCCAATGGTTCCCATGGATGATGTATCTCAAAAAACACAGGTAATGCATTAGAGCACTATATAAGTAATAGTACTAGAGAAATATGGTTTTCTAATCACTGAAGATGGAGACTCGTTATTGGTTAATAATGATGAACCTTTATCCAAAAAAGTGGTAGTAGAGAGCTCAGAATCTTCAAGATTGAAAGAATCCATGAATTCTAAAATATATTCCACGTATTCAAAACATGTTTATGTTTTTGTTGTTGTGAAAATTGATGTAAATCCCATAGGATACAAATGGGTATTCAAGATAAAACATAACATTGAATGTAAATTTAATACCTATAAATAAATTGAAGTGAATAATTGTTATAAAAGGTGTCAAGGAATTGACTATGGTGAATCATTTTCACTAGTTTCCACATTTAAATACATTTCAATTATTCTTACCAAATCAACATACCATGGCTATCAAATTTGGAAGATATATTTCAAAATTACTTCCCTTAATGGGATCTATCTGGTAGATATCTATATGACAAAACTAGATGTGTTTATGACTCCATGTGGTTCCAAAAATATTTTCAAGTTATAGAGATCTATTTATGCATAGAATGAAAAATCAAAATCATTGAAATTTGAATTTGATAATGCTATAAAATAATCTGGTTTCATTAGGGATGAATGTGAGGCATGTGTTTATAAGCTGTTTAGTAGAAATGGAATCATTATCATAGTGTTAAATTTTTATTAAATATTATTTATTGGAAATGAAAAACCAGGCTTGATGTTTTTTAATTACTAGTTAAATAAATGTTTCTACATGAAGGACATAGGTGAATTAGCCTATATTATAGGGATCAAGTTCATTCATGATTGATCCAAGGGGATTTCTTAGACTAAGTGAAAGTGCATACATTTATGATCTAATAAACATATTGTGTATGGAACAATCCAGAGACGATTGGTTCTAGTGTCGCATGGTACACATCTTTCCAAGAAAACATGTCATTGTAAAAAAATAATAGAAATAGAGAATTATAAGATCCTATATGTTTTAGAAATATTATCATTAAGGTATTCCATATTATATACTACAGTAAAAGTTTCCTATGCCTTGATCATGGTAGTTAGATATCATGTAGATTCAGTAGAACAACATGTTTCTTCAATAAGGCCTATCCTCAAGTATCTGAGAATAATCATGGATTTGTTCTTAATGTATGGAGGATATGCGGATCTAGTCATTAGGGGTTATACTAATGCTAGTTTTTATAATAGATCATAATGATTTAAAGTTGAATTCAAGGTATTTTGTTTACTCAATGGAGGAGAAATGAGTTTTAAGATATCAAAGTATCTAGTGGTAACTGATTCTAAAATGATGTTTGACTATACATGGGCTTCAATTAGAGACAAGTAATCCATTTTGATAAAAAAAATCTTTGTACTGGATGTTTATTATCTACCTTTATGCTTGAAGGTATAACCTGGAAGTGGTGGAAGTCAATGTTTTAAAGTAAGCCTCGAGAATATCTCACTTGGTAGTTCTTTAAGTCATTATTCATCTAGTAATACTTCTCTAAGGTAATAAAGGTGAGGAAGAGGGTGGAGTTGTGCGGTCTTCAGCAAGGTGTTGGATCAGTGTTGGAATTCTTTAGTCGTTTCCTGGACATGGATCCGTATGAACTGGGGTATGTTTGGAATGATCCCATAAAAGCTCAGCATTTTGATCTTAGATTACCTCTATAGCTACAGTAGAAGGTGGGAGAGTTAAACATAATCACCTTCCCTAAAATGGTGAGACAAGATTTCATCACCGAAGTTGAGTTAGCAGGAGGACTTGAGGTAGATAATCTTCTTTCAGCCTTGGTAAGTAGTGTAGATGATAATGATAAGAAGAATGGGAAGTGGCCTGATGCTGGTGGAACTAGTAGAGGAATCAAGGAGCCTTCAAGCCTTCATTTATCTTCCTCCCAATGCAATGTCCTGATCTGTCACCAGTGCGGTAAATGAGGGAACAAGAGGGTGATGTTCCCGAATGCTCCAAGAACCTGCCCCACCTGTGGGTGCCTGGGTCACTTGAAATGATTATGTCGAGGTGTTTTCTTGAAGTACAATGAAGCCAGACCTGGCTCATCAAAAGTCACATCATCCCTTCATCAAGAGTAGGGTGATGTTTGGGGATCAGTTAAGAGTTTTTCTCTTTGTAGTGTTCCTTTGATGTAGTGCTCGTCAATTGTGGCAGTCTATGGGTTTTCTTTTCCTTCAGTTGTAAGAATGGTTGTTTCTGAACCTCTTTAAAACCATTAATCTAATTGATGTGAATTTGGTAAAATTCTGGTTCCAGTGTTATGTTTGAGAAATTTTTGAAGCCTCACTGCGAGGCAGGTGATGCTTAAATCATCAGTGCTCCAGCCATGGGTCTCAAAGTGAAACTGCCTCATAGTTAGGTGAACCCTAACAGTGAAAAAGGACCATGGTTTAATCATGGTCTTTAGTGTGTCAAAGTTCTTGTTCTTATGAGGGAACAATGTTGTTGATATGATGATGGTGGGTCCTTCCCTTCCCTCCCCTACCGTTACAATGGGGTTTTTGGACCGTGTGGTAATCTTTCAAACTTGGTTAATCTCCCCATTCCTTATGGTTGGGAGGCCAATCATGGGTCTCTTTGAATTCATTTTTGTTTGTTTCTTATGGTGGGGAGTCTGTTTGGGCCTCCCTATGTCATTATCATAGTTTCTTTTTGGGTTTTGTTTTAGTGGTGTTTAATGTGTACGTGTTTGGAGGATATGTTGCATGACATAGGAGTTTGGTGTTTATTTGGATCGATCAATTGGAGGCTCTTAATCTTTTGGGGGTGAGTGAAACTTACAAAGTTTTTAATTTGGTCTAGATATTTTTGTGGATTCTTGGGGATGGGAAGCATTTGGTGGGGATAATTTTCGCACACTGACCTACCTTTTATTTTTATTTTATTATTCTCATCGGTTTTCAAAATCGTTCACAAAAATGTTTTAAAATGCAATGTACCTATTCATTTAAAAAAGTAAACTTGCTTTTAAATTAAAAAGGTAAATTGACTATTACTTGTTTTAGAAATGAAAGTGTTTGTTTGAAAACCCATATTTTGTATAATTTAGTTCAATATTGAAATTGGTAAATTCTTCATTTAAAGGTAGTGAATTGGGAATAGTATGTTGGGAACACCAACTATGTTTTAATATTCATTCCTATAGTGTTTTCTTGTTTTTAGTTTTGTTTCAGGTTTGCCTTGAGCTATCTCACCAGGGTCAAGTGTTGGTTGTGGACTGTTGAGCGACTCTCAGAGTCACGAGGAGTTTTTTTCGTGGTCAGGTTAGTTGGTTTCTGTTGATCATTCTTTCTTTTCATGTTGTTTATTTGTTTTTCTTTATTCTACATTTTCAGATGATTTATTTATTTTAATGGGGATAAATCATTCCCACATTCTCTCTGTTTATGTCATAGCTCTTGTCTCCAGGTTGGGAGGATCAGGAACGCCTTTCGGGTCTTGTCGCGAACCGTATCGGGTGACCAGTTTAGGGACGACCCAGGTTGGTTCGTGACATGTTTATTAGGTACAAAGTAGTAAATACCACATAACATTGTATTTTGATAATAATATAGTGGGGAATCTTGAAAAAGAGATAAGGCCACACTAACAGATGAAGTCCATACATCCAATGTATCACCCCTTGAGTTATTTTTATCATAGGGATAACATTTTAGTGCATATATTTCCCCTAGAATAAAATGTGGTGGACCCATTGACTAATGTATTATCTCAGAAGAAGAAATGTTATCATGTCATAGCTAGTAGAAAAATGTTTTTTAGCAGTTGGATCATGTGAATGTGGTATTATATTAGAGTTGGATCCCTTATCCCCAATTCAGTTTACATTATGATAACCTCTATTCATTGTTTTTAATATTAATAATCTTCTTATCACATAATGGTTTTTTCTGTGTAACAATGTATGTGATAATGTATTAATATTATCTGTCACACTAAAATGTCATAGAAGTTCACCTCATTGATTAGAACCAAGAAGTACCATGATTGTTTTCTTAAATATTAATTCTATATCCAGATTAAATCATTTGAGGGACACAAATTAAATAGACTATTAGTGGTGTAGAGTCATTGTACATTGAGGCACCATCTCATGTTGCAATCCCATGAAGATATATAGTGTATGATCCTGTTTGATTGATACCTCTCAGTAGAATATCCACATTTATATGAGCCATTGGATGTTCCTAACTATGGATGTGTGTATCTATTATTATATTTTACATTTATTATTAATGATTATTACAATTCTTATAAATTTATGTATTGAGAGAAATTGTGACGACATATGTTCGTTGTGAGTTAGGATACATTGGGTGCATCACCTATTATATATCATTAAAAATAATAAGAAAAAAGATATTTCAATTTCATCATTAAAAAAAGTTTATATCTCAATCCCTTTTATGGGAATTCAATAGCTTAAATAAATCAATGACCATAGTGTTCTATAAGAAAGTTTGATTTCCATAAATCCAAATATAGAGTCATTATGAACATAGGTTGATTGAACTAGTATGAAACCTAATTGACTAGAGATATCATGATAAGGGGATTTTATTACAATGTGAGGATACATATGAGGCATTATTTTATTTTGGTATTAACTTCTTTCTCTATGGGTGCCTTTGTGTATTACTGGATTCTATCCTTGGACTTTAGGTTGCTTCACTAATGGCACATAGAATCTTCCATGAAGGGTCACACAATAAATGTATCTAGAATATCAGTTAAATAATATAATAATATTTATTATTTAACAATTTCAATAAATAGAATATTATAATTTGTTTTAATAATTATTCATTTTTCTTGATCACATATATCACATTACCAACTATTATAAAAAATATTATCTGAGCATATTTTTGTTAAATTTTTATTTTATATTAAGTGAATGTAAAACTTATTTATATTTTGGTGAATAATGTAGTGTTATTTATTTATTAAATAAAATGTTATTATTCAAACCATACTAGATATTATAGAGGAATAGAGGACTGACCTTAATTTTCTGGTGAGAAATAATATATATTGAATATTTTTTCATTAAATAATATTTAATTTCATTCTCTAGTTTAGTGTATATCATGAAATATTATTATTATTATTATATAAATGGTGTTACATAAAGATTAAATAAATATTAAAGTGTACTTGTGAATTTTTTTTTCGAACCCAATATGTATATAATCCTAATTATATTATTTTTCAAGAGACCAAACTCTTGTTTTTGGTTGTGCATAATTAATCAGGATAATCCCCTCAATGCCCTAGCAAGATCTCTTCTACAAGAACGCTTCCATGAATGGAGAGTGATCTTCCTCCACCTTCCACACTTGATTATAGGGAGATCTGGGAGAATCCTTTACATGTAATTCTTATGGAGACCAATGGTGCATGATTGAAGTGATAGATTATACCGTTCTAGTACCTAGTGATTCAAACGGTTAAATCTGAAGATTTGAGGAACAAGTGAGGATCAACACTTAAGGGAATCTTATCATGATTCATATAATGAAATCATAGTACAACATAGATCTATTTTTATATCCATCAAAATGTACTGTAATTATCACAATCTAATTCATTAATTTCATAAATTAATTGAAAATAATATGTGGTTATTCTTCTTTATGGTTCCCCCTTTTTATCCATTATATTTGTTCATTGATTCAATGATGGTGATCATGGTGGTTATTGCTGTGTAAATCATATATTTATAAACAATCAGATCAGAAATAAATTTCATTCATGACTCATCGCATTCTTCAACTATTCTATGAACCTTCTCATAACTCATGAATGCAACAAAACAAAAAAATCAAAAAGAAACGGTAAAAATAAAAACAACATAAAATCAAACTAAAAATTAATTACATGTTTTATAATCAATAAAATTAACTATACAAAAATATATTATAAAATTATAAATATCAAAATCCCCAATTCATGATAATACAAAACATTAATATCACACTATGATAAATCATTAAATCCCAAATTCAAAATTCCAATGTAAATATCTAGATTTCATTAAAATTTGATCATAATGAATTTATGATAATATTATAGCTTCTAGGAACATAACATGTACCCAAATAAAATGGATTTATAATTTTCACATGATATATGAAAATGAAGGAGAACCAGCTATAATGAAGTATATTTTATATAAATAAAGAGATGGGGAGATCATGAAAAAGAATATGGGTTTCAAAGGAAGATAGAAAATGGTTGGGTAGGACCATGGGAGGGATAAAGGTTGAGGGGTGGATTAAATTAAAGGTTTTCAGTATGGAGGAGGGCCATAGGGTGGGAATCAATTGATAGAGGGATGAGAAGGATAGTTGGTGTGGTTAGGATAACAAGCATTAAAATAGCCTTCTTTTAAAAAATATTTCCAACAACACTTTTAATGGTGGTTTTTTAAATAAAAATATCTAATATTAAATTTTGTAGAGATTTTAGTTAACCATCACTAATAAAGTGGGTTCAATGTGTAAGAGCCTAAGGTTATTTAATTGGTGATGTATTTTTTAAACCATCACTAATAAACCACCACAATGTATGTTTTCTCTTTTAGTGAATCTTGAGGTTGGATTCATTATTTTGATAATGATATATTATTTATGAATTTTATGTCAATTCTTACAATCTTGAATTATTCATTCATTGGTTATATATTTTTATGTAGTGTTATTTGTTGAATTTTAATATTTAAAATCTATTCATATTGTCACAATGATCATAGGTGATGTGGTGAGAATTGACGATGGGTTCTAAGTCACGGTCTAGACACTACACCCCCTCAACTTTCTCATGTTGTTGACCAACATCACATCAAATAATCCACTAACCTTATTGAGAAGCATAATTTTGGGTGTTCATTTTCAGCCATTGATACCCTCTTTCACTCCCACATCTTATTTACATGGAAGGGATTCCAGCCCTCTAAATTGTCGATGGTAATGAAGAGTCTTGTTGGAGGGACCCTAGTGTGGTATAAGTTTTTGGAATCGATAAATGGAATTCTATGAGGTGACTTAGTATATAGTGTAATGGTTGATTGGGGAGGAGGAGGAAACTACATATATGGTGAGGAGGCAGTAGGCGGGGAAATTAGAGTTCCTCCTCTTGTAGTCCATTCAACTAATATCAAGAAAAAAAATTCTGACCATGTGGGTAGCTATGTATAGTGTATTTTTAGGCTTGTCCCTCCAATGAGTTGATTAGTCCTAGCCCATATTAGGTCAGGTGGTGCACAGATCAATATACTAAGTCATCTTAGTTTGTTGGATAACCTCAAATGTGAACCAATTGGTGCCAATGGGTTGGGATCGCTAGCCTGGACTAAACTGAATTTAATTTAGGTTTTCCTCCTAATCATCCTTCTACCTTGTATGCATGCATTGTGCACTCCATCCTAGATATATAGCTCTATCTTCGAGAATAAAATCAGACTATGTCAGGTCCACCCAAACCCAACTCATCCTAAATAGGCATTCATGGAGCCATGCACCACATATGACATGTTATTTAGCATGGATAAGTTCACTATTATGAGTATCCCTCATACTCATCCATGATTCAATGAATACACAAGGGCTTCCATGTGGACCACTACTCATGTACATTGGATTTTTCATGAATTTATCACCATATATCAATTTTGGGATATTAAATTAATTATCCTAAGTGTTTTTAATGTATAACATGTTATTACAATCAATTTATCCAACTAATAATACTTTTTAGGTGTTTTGGGTAAATCAATTTCTTTGGCGATATAGGAAATATGATGGGGTTTAGGCAGGTCCATCGAAGTGTATTTGGGTTTTAGTACCTATGTTTTGGTGACCTAGAATGGGACTCCCTCGTACTTTTTAGTGTTGGGTACTCCCACACATTATTGGATCATGGTTAATCTACGGATGGTACTCTTTAGTCACAACAAGGTGTGGATCCCCCAAATGATTTATAGTATAAGGAACACCCCCAATGATGGGGAATAGGTACTCTATCTATTTTGTCTTTACTCCTTCATTTTCTATTCATTTTCTAATAAGACATGTTTCCTCCATCGGGGTAGGTACTACCCAGATTAATACATATATGTTTTTCAGTTTTGGATCCCTCACTAAATATTCTAGGAGGTTATGAATGTTTATTAAAAGGTCTAGTTTATATTCCTTGGAGTTACATATGGTGTATGTTCCTTGTTTGGTTAGGCTACAAAGAGTGAAGGTATCCTTCATCCTTGTTTCTAAGCCTTAGTAGAGTATATTTTTTATTAGTAATATTGTATATGGTTATGATATAATTTTTAATTCATTCATTCATTTATTCATTCATGTTTTTGGGGTGTCTAACTATGTTTGTAAATTCATACCACTACATGGGTTATTTTCCTTTTATTTTTGAGACCTATATAGATGATGAGTAGTTTAATGTTTTATATGGTGTATTTTTAGTGGGATCTTAGTGATTCATATTGGTGATGGGTTTTGAATTTTTTCATGATGGAAGTTATGTGGCGAGGATTCCCCATCCATTCCAATTTTTCTAGGTTCATTCACATTTAGGAAATTCAGTATATGTTTTCCCCAACTTTCTAGTTTTTCATTTCACATTCTATGTGGATGATTAGAATGTGTATAAAAATATTATATATTCAAATGGGATTAATTTTATAGATTGTATTATTATATTACCTCATGTAGAGAAATGTGATTCATTTAGGTTACTTAGTATAATCCCACCCATATTGTGTGATATTAATATTATATGTTATGCTCCAACCAACTGTCATATGAAGGTAGTTTTTGGTCACACACTCAACCTAACTATTGGTCCAAATGATCTCAGTGGGGTGGATCATGTCAGAGTGGTATCAAATAATGTTTTATCTTAAGCACATGTATTGAATATATGAGTCTTGTATGGATGGTGTGTGAAAGTTTATACAATACTGTTATGGATTCTTGAGTTCAATTTTCAGATCAGGGAACCACAATTTCTGGTGGTGGCTAATGTATCCATTCATTATGACAATAATAATTTATTTATTAACATAAAACTCGAAGGCACTTGTTGTGAGGTACAAATAGAGTTGTTCATGAGTCATGCAATTGTTCATTATTTATTTTCATTCTCTCATAGATTCAAATACCCTTATAATCTTTAATGTCTATTGTTTCACATTATAAAATATATGATTCAAAAATAATAACAACCAATATGCATCTTGAGGTAGGGTCATGACATTTTCATTCTCATATTATATCCTCTTTATAATGAATAGCTAATCAGTGACACTTTTATCCAAAGAACTTATCATGAGATATCTTCATCAAGCGACTGGGGAGTAGATACTCTACCTAGAGTATAGTGAGTTGACCCTCTACCCATAATTTAAGGATATTATCATCCACTAACTGAGAAAATTATGACTCTGGTTGGATTGTATAAGGATTCATATTGGTTGATTGTTCTAAATAATTTATATTGGTAGATACCACCATGGTTATGAGGGAATCCTAAACCTTAATAAGTTTAGGATATGTTTAATAGAATGACCATGGTGATCTACTTGATCTAGAAACATATCGATTGGAATGTGGTTCTACTATCTATTCTCATTTTATGGAATAGTGAGTCACTAGTTAACTATGATCATCCATTCCAACAATGAGGAAACTCTTCCATGGATAGAGTCTACATCCCTCTTTAATTAGGAGTATTACCCATAGATTCAGATGATTATATAGAAATATGTGACTTCGTAGTCCTAGTTCACTTATAATTTTCCAGTCTAGTGGGCCTTAGGGCATTATGAATGCCTCCTTATATGCTTGAGGATGCCAACATTTCTCGAGGGTTTATAATGGTAGGGTGAGGATAAAGTGACATATGTACCAGAGTGAAACAAAATGAAAATAAAAACAATACAATACAACTACTTAATACGTAAAAAATCATAAGTTAGTAAAGCCAGCACTATATAAGGATGATGGCGTGGTGATGAAAAATATAAGAGTAGAATTCCATGTTAGTAGTCATAAAAGTAGTAATAGGTTAATATATAGAACACAATACAAAAGAATAATAAGCTTTATGAGAATCTTGAGTCCCTGGTTAGTTATATTAACTAATTCATTCAGACTAAGAGTGAAATCAAGGTTCCACTATATGACTCTTTCCATTTTCCTTTCCTATATTGATTAAATTGACATGGGTATCAATCGATGGTGTGAGTAGAGTGTATGTATAACTCAATAACCACACACTAATGGTGTCTAATGAAAATTATATCTATTAATATAAAATATAATAGTTTACTGATATAATAATTTGGAGTAGTAATGATAGGAAAACCTTACCGATATTGATCTCATAGTAGGATACCCTCCTGATAATAATTTCTTCTACCTATAATTGTTTTCTCTAGCCACATTATCATTTAATTGGTTAGGGGTCTCGAGTAATTTATCCAAGGAACTAAATAATTAATAATGTAAATGAATCCATATAATTGATCCATTTATTCCAACATAATAAACCCATTTTAAATACAAGGAAGACCCATGGAATTACTAATTTTAGATGTTTAAGCCAACATATTGTGACCAATTTAGATTTTTATATCTTGTTTTTGAGTTGATTCCTTGAATGGACTATTGTAATTTCACACTAAAGTGTTTCGAATCGAACCAAGGAAAACTATCCGGGGATTTTGGGGATGGATTCTATGGGTATCCAAGGGGCTAACCGAAGGAATTCTTTTTGAGAGGACAATAAGATGGTATGGGAAATCTCCCCTAGTTCTCCGGTTTTTCCATAGTTTCTGATAAATCTATGAATAATAATAGTGGAATTAATGATAATAAGAAACTAACATGATCCATGGTGTGTCTACCACTTGGAATTCACATCAATGAATGGAGTGTAATCCTATTAGATTAATAAATCCATTCTAAAGAGGGAATCCAAGTCTTCCTTGATGTATTCCACAAAATTAATTATGTGTCAAAGTTTTATAATTATTAATAAAAGAATAAATGGTAATAAGAAACATGTTTCAAGTAAGAAGTTCATGGTAATGTTTTTGTTAAAACTAAATCACCAACATATAGGTTTATCCCAAGGTTTTCTACGAGATACCCACATCATTCCACCATTTATTTAGTCAATTAATTTAGGATATATATAATAACAATTGTGTCTAAGATATAGAATTGATCCTAGAAACCCTAATCAACTTCACTATATTTGAGTTACACAAAACATAACCAAAGGACCATGCTATAAATTACCCATCTTATGTGACAGACCAATCACACCCTTAAGGGTGTTTTTGTTACAATTAATTAAAATTGGGGCTTTTTTTAAAACCAATATAAAAAACAACGCAACGGTTGTTTGGTTATAATTATAGGTCAGTTTTAATGGTTTTTAGGACAATAACATCCTAAGGAGTAGTTTGGGCTAGGATTTTAAATAACAAAAAGTGTTTCAGGGTCATGAAGTACAATTAGGTTAGTCATTAGGTGATATATTAATGGAATATAAATTCAAGGGTAAATGATCAGAATGACCAGTCTGTGGAACAATGATTAATTTTATAAATTATGGTAATTTTAGATAAAATAATACATACTACCTACCTCGGATTTATAGAAGACACTTCTTCAAGTATTAGATTCAGCTTTGACCTAGAATGAGGGAAAATAAAGAAATAGAGAAACTACCTAAAAATAGGGTACTTATATGAGACAAGGTGGAAGAAATTCTTGTGGGAAGATATAGAGAGGGAAAAATGTAAATGAGTAATTGCCTTACCCCGACCTTTCTAATGTGATTGAAAAAATCCAAATCATTGTTCTGATGATAGAGATCCACCCATGAGAAAGGATGGGGAGGAGAGCCATAATAAAGTGATAAAATATACCAAGTGACGGTTATTTATGGAATAGAAATTAAATATGGGAGAAGTGATAAAATAACCTTTTCCACTTTGTTTAAAAAAATGAAATCCCCCCGACATTGTGGTGGGTCTCACTAGCTAGCATGTGGGACTTCCAGGGACATACCGACCCTATAATAATCACACCATCTATCTGATGAAAATATTTGATCTATCTACTTCAACATTAGTACTTCCACTATTTTCCCTGGCCTCCTCTAATTCTTCTCATGATCCATCATGGCCATATAAACCCCCTTGGTCACTTAGTAAAAGAAATAAATAAGCGGTTTTCACTGAATTTAAAAGGTTTCATACCTCATTGAAGAACCAAGATCTTAAAAATTAAACTCTTTATAACAAATCATCTCCAATCTGTACATAAAAGTGTTATTATGCTTCATCTGATAACAATTTTGACCATTGAGAACATATATTAGATTTAAATTATTTTGTCTCCTCCATAATATGGTCATGTTTCTTCAAAACACAATCCAGAGGAAATTTTCTTTCTCTAAGGCTCTTAATGATAACGTCAATGAAACAAGCTCGATACTCCACAAAAGAACCAGTAGTCTCTGATATGACTCCCTTTGGATAAAAAATATGATATGGTTCAGGATGGAAAAGATGGAGCTATGTTTTATGGATGGAACCAAGTGTAGTATTGTACGTCAATCGAAGTGAAAATCAGTAAACTGTTGGAAATAACCTCTCTAAAATCATGAATGAACAAAAAACATTCCAAATTTTCTTACTTATGAACCCATTGGGAACCCAATATGGGATAAATATTTAAGAAGACTTGATCTCCCTCCTCAAATTACAAGGGTCAACGATGTAAATTTACATAAAACATCTAAATATACTGATTAACTTTCATTAACATTATAATTAGTTTCACCCAATACGATGTCTCATAAATAAGAATAGGTCTCAGATGGGATGCCTCCATTTCCTCTAAATAGTAAAAAGATGAATGATTAGGTCATGAAAAATCTCAGTGGGTCCCATGACACAACTCCCCATGCCCACCTCCAACAGGTCAAGGGCTAGAAACTAGCAACAAGAGTCCTTATCACTAGAATTGGAGACCATAGCCTAAGTACCTATACACACGCACATATCTCTATGCCTATAAAATTATTAAATGTAAAAACAACTGAACAAACACACATTCGTACATCTAAATCCCAAAACCATAGTATGGTAGGATGTAAATGAAAAAAAGGGAAAAAAATACCACTACAAAGAGTTTCAAACAAAATTCCAACCAAAAAGTAAAATTGGAACCACTATCAGAATTACACAGGAACACACCTTGGTCTGTCCAATCCCACTAAGCACCATATGGTCCTCATCAATCAGGGACTCTTTCCAAAGGATTATCATCTACACAATACATGATATGTGGGGGAAAATACCTTGAAGGCATCAGTATAACAATAGTAATTGGCGAACCCTGAAACCAAAATTCATTCAATAAAGGAAATAAAATCTTCTCTACATTGATTTTTCCTATATAACATATAACAAGAATATCCATATATACTAAAAAAGGACAAAAAATATTGATGTAAATCACCATGGTAGTATACCATCCTAGTATTACTGCTTGATGATTCCAAAAGGCACTCATCTGTGATAACACTCTCATGAGTGTGATAACACTGATAACGTCCATCTGAGCATTGCTTCGTGTCAAGTCTCATCACTAGAAGTATACGATGAAAGTCCAAAAATAATTAACATACACATATGAGGATCACTACTAATGCCATAGTGTGATACCATCAAATCAATATATATTAACATGATAACTATAGTATCGGCACCCACATAGTGTTTCCACATCAATACCAAGAAATCCACTAAGGGAATGAAGAATAATAGGCGTTCTCACTCAGGTAATTTTTGATGGATTCCAATGACTCTATAGAAGAATTTCTACTAAGGGGATCATATTCCTCAGAGTAAGAGATGATTCCATACTAAACCCCATAGAAATGATTTTTGGAACAAAACATAATGAATCATTCCCAAGATACGGTGGAAAATGGATCTAATCCATGTATAAAAGAGTACATGGTGGGTGTTAGTAGTCACATGTCATTTCTCATGACCTTTGTTCCAACCCATATACCATCTCATTTCTCTACCCATGTCTAGGTAGAAGTACACAACATGTAGGCATCTGGTGTAGTCTACTTGTGAACTAGTACATAGCTTAGCATGTGTTCCAATAAATGGATTAGCCCATGTACGTGGTCTAACTCATGTCCGTGTCGGGGAGTACATGATTTTATCCATCCTATGTACTCCACCCCTTGTCTTAGTACCACTATGGCACATGCCATTTCAATGAGGAGGGACCAGATACTATATGAGAGGGTTCACATTCCATGTGATACTTATGTTCCTTTGAAACCCAGGAAACCACTTAGGGGGACAGACACAGAGTGCAGATTCAAATTACAGTCTATGTATGGTGGATTTTTTTTGGAAATTCATATTTATTGTCTAGTCACCTTTTCGGTTTCTCTTTCCTACAATCCGGCCCAGCCTTTCTTGGAATACTCATGGAAATTCCTCATCTGAGCATTTCTGTCAACAAACATCATGTTTCGAACATCAAATCTTCTTGGAAAATGAATCTATGCATTATTTTTCACTATTCATTGATGAAAGATGATGAATGCCAAATCATGTATCCTTAGGTTCCCAAATTGTCACTACATACATCACCCCACCATCCCCATGGCATTCTGATACTAGATCTACTATATCTGATCATTGCACCAAGAAACATGTGTAAAATCATCGATTGATTTAGATATTTCAAACCTTATGTTGAGTGAGTATTGTTTAAGATGAATGAAAAATATATGGGAGAAAAAATTATCCATGACAGGAATAGACCTTGATCGATGTTTATGTACATCTTAATACATTTCCATTATAATAAAAATCATATAATCAATAAATTTTATCAGGGAAAAATTATACCTAAATAGCCCTGAAATAAACCCATCCTGCAAATATCCACTATACATAGATCAATACATTGGTCAAATGATATGTATTCATCATAGGAATCATGAACAAGGAAATGAAACAATTAAAATAACTTCTCTACCTTGATTTGTATTGGTCGTTGATGAATAACGATGTTGTGTCACATTCATTGGAAAGATCCTTCTATTCTATTGTCCATTGATCATCGATTCATTATCTAACCTCCATTTGTCCGAGTTAATTCCTCTGAATCTATCTCCAAATACCTACTAATAGTTCTAGAGTTATGTAGATAATCCTGGAAATTCCTTATAACAGTTTATTTAAATATAAGGTATTAGGCTATTATGTCTCTCCATCAAAGAAAAAAAATATTTTTTTATTAATTTTATTCCCATGATGGATTTTCTACAAATGACCATCACCAAATAATTTTATGTTACACGTAGGATAATCCTCATGATATGAACTCAATATTGCCAAAATATTTATAATCTGGACACCAATTTAGATGTTATTCCACTTTCATAGGAAAACTGTTCTTCTGTTATATTTAATATATTTAATATATTTCAAACATTTATTCTAGAAAATCAAATCCTCAGACTTTCATGTCTTATCAGTGCATGATCCAACAATAATCCATAAAATATACAAATAAATAAATTGAATTTTCAATACATTTAATTCTTCACACATTGGGTATTTACATCCGTAAAAATACAATACAATGTCTAATAAAAAAGATATTGGTACTGAGCACGAATCTGAGATACCAACTACCATGTTCTCTCTTGAAGATTCTCATGCTGCCACCATCCATCTTCCAAAGGTATCAATCACCCATGAAGGATCCTCTCTGAATGAATTTCAATTTCTACTAGGTACACATCAAAGGTAGTCCCATTTTGATGTCCAACTCACCCTAGTCGATAAAGTGCATTGGGTCATGCATGTATCTCCTCTACTATGACATGTAGAAGATGTCATGTACCAATTTTCACTATATATGTAGATCTAATCAGTAGGCCGCCTAAAAAAATCTACATAGTATATAGAATGGTCCAATGAACCTAGAAGTTAGCATCCCACCCCGGCCAAATCTATATATCCATACTGACGTGAAACCTCTCAGAACACGGGTCCTCCTTTATCGAAATAAAATGGCCTCCATCTTCTATCTGCATAAGACATATAATATCTCTTTTTATTCCCCATATTCTCTTGGATGATCAACACATTCTCTATAGTAGCTCACACCAACTCTGGGCCCATGATTTTCACTATCCCGGGTCAGTCCAGCAACCTTCAGGTCACCCATATAGATACTTTAATGGTGTTATACCGATGGTGTAATGGTATCTATTTTTGTACATAAACTCTACTGATGGTAGCTGATCCTCCAAAAAATGACCAAAGTCTAACATTAAAGAATAAATCATGTCCACCATAACATGAATGGTATACTCAATCTGTCCATCAGTTTGGGGTTAAATTGTATGCTAAAGCATAAATGGATCCCAAATTCCTCATACAATATCTTCCACAACTAGGATGTGAATAGACCATCATGATCAGAAATGATCATCAATGGAACTCTAGGGAGGTAGACTATCAGATGAACATAGAGGTGTCCAATGCTCTCTACTTAAATATTCACTTAATTATCTAGTAGGTGAGCCGACATAGTGAGTCTGACTATGATCACCCAGATGTTACTGTGTCATTTGTACATATTTGGTAGTCCTATCAAAAATCCCACATTTATCACATCCCACTTCCACTCTGGCACATCAAGGTGTTGAGATAAACTCATTATATGTTTTTTACAGTCCGTCACTTTTATATTAGTAAGGAATCAATAGAAAAACTCCATGACTCCTTTGATCATCCCTAGACACCAAAAACAATGTAAGAGGTCCTAGTTCATCTTTCCATCGCAAGTATGTACTCCCAAACAAGATGTATGAAACTCTCCCATAACATCCTCCTACAGCATCACTGGTAACATCATGTGTCCTCTGAAAATAATGATGTTATCCCTACCTTTAGAAAATCCATCTGGAGTATGCCTTGTGGATATCACAGTATGTGGGGTCTCATAGTTAGTATCTCAGTGTACTATATCCCTAACATTTTGTAAGAGTGGAGGGGTGAAAACCATTGACTGATGGTAAGATTACCTATCTCTATCCAAAAAAAAATTTCTTTAATGAGTGAAAATTCTTCAAATCCATTCTGAGTAACTATGAAGGACATCTCCAATTGAGAGAGTCTTCCACTATATTCCCCTTCCATGGAGTATATACAGTTTTGAAGCCATAATACTGGATGATCTTTAGTCGTATCTTATATCTCACGTAAATATCCTTCTAAGAGAATATCTTATTAATACTCATATTATCAGAATAGTTGAAAAATAGATCACCCATCTAGTTGTGTCTCCACATATTCAGTGTGAATAATACTGTTATGAACTCAAGATCATGGGTTTCATAGTTCTTATAATGTGGTATCAACTAACGTGAACCAGGGGAAATCATTTACTAATGCTTCGTCACAATATATTCATTCCATGTTCCTGGTGCATCACCAAACACTACATATGTAACATCGTCATCTGGAAATATCATGATGGGAGCACTCCTCAAACTCTACCTCAACAGTTGAAAATCTTTACAAAACCTCTCTGTCAATATGAAAGACTACAACTTTTGTGTTAAAGATTTAAATAGCATTGATATTTTGGATAAATCCAGTATTAATCTCTAGTAACAACCTATCAAACCAAGGAAGCTCTGCACATCCTTTACGATCTTCGGTGTATTTGAAGCTAACACTAAATTAACCTTGACTAGGTCGAATTACACTCCATCCAATGAGATAACGTGTCCCATAAATTGGAATTCTGGAATATAGAACTGGCACATAAAAATATTCCCCTAAATATGGTTCCCTCAGACATTGTACATAATTATCCTCATGTGTCTCGTGTGCTCCTCCTCAGATGCCAAGTACACAAGGATATCATCAATGAAGACTACCATGAACCAGTATAATAATGGATGAATGATTCGGTCCATGATTCCAATGAACACAACTAGAGAATTCTTCTCTCCAAAGGGAATCACCATGTACTCATAGTGACCATAGAAAATTATGAATGTAGTATTAAATATATCCTCATCCCATACTCAAAATTGGTTATAGACCATCCTGAGGTCAACTTTCAAAAACCATCGTGTCCGTATCAACCAATCAAAGAGTTCATCAATCCTTGGTAGTGGAAACTTATTCTTCAATTTCACAAGGTCCAAGCGCTAGTAGTCCACTCACCACCTCAAGCACTAGTCTACCTTCTTGGAAAATATAACTATGGCATCCCAGGGTGATACACTGGCTCGAGTACATCCCTTCATCGATAAATCATACAAATTCACCATCCTATCATGAAGCTCCCCATGATCGATCTGATAATATGGTTCATATATCAAAGCTATATCAGGGGTGTGGATCAGTGTAAAATTATATCTCTCAATGGGGAGGTAAACCTATAACATTATCTAGGAAGACGTACATATACTTTTCCATCACTAAAGGAGACTTTAAACTTATAACATCAATTTCACCAAGGGTTATTCTAGCCAAATGATGATTAATCGGTTTCACCCTCTTATGTAAAAGTCCATACCGCACTTCCTAGTTTTGGTTTTCACCGATAAAGGAGAACCTACTTCCATCACTACGGAGACATTTTACCCTTCACCAAAAATAGTGAATCTAGGAATTAACTATAGATAATCAATCCATACCAAGTATGATGTCATAAGGCCTTGACAATGCTACCAAGAGATCCCAACATAAACTCTCACCTCCAAGAGTTATGCCACACAGTCAACAGAAGTGTGTGATCACTGAATCATCTCCAATAAGACTCTTCATACGCAAGGATGAACCCATGGTCTCTAATAGAATTTATTTCTCTAAATAAAAATATTTGTAAGGGAATTAATGACTAGAAACAATGTCTATTATTACTAAAGATAACCTAAAAAATATATTGATCATACCATGAAAAATTATTGGAGCCTTTGGGTTATAAACTTCAACAGCATGCATCTATCTCCACCATTGTCCTCCATCACCATAAGCATAGCATGGTACACATAGGGGTGGTGGTGGTAACAAGTAAAAGAATATACCACCTCATACTAATCTATCATGTCCACTTCCACATTCACCTCCTGATGGACCTACCTTCTGCTTCTGCTTCTACTACCCTAGCGGCCAATCCATGGTCTCTCTATTAGTAGTATGGAGGGTCGAAAAATCTCAAGTGATACATTCACTTACATCAGATGAGTAACAATAATTCTACCTAGGATGAATGGACCCAGCCTATGAGCCTTTTTTCCATAGATCATGTGTCCTGGTACATCCTCCTAAAATATATCACATGACTAGGTACCTAAGAATGTTGTCGGGTCCCTACTCTCGATGTCTCTACTCCTTCATCCCCACTGCTAACAACCAAAAACTATATTTTATTATCCAAGAGACCCTCATCCACAAAATAAATATATATAACTTTAGAATAAGAAGGGTTCTTAGGAGGATAACACTTTCCATATGTATATATTCTTACCTTTCTCAATGTTCTGAGACTTAAAAAACTGATTTCAAACCATATCCATCGAGTACTTGGAATGGTTGGTGAACCATGATGAATACATAGATACTATCATACTTATCTATTGGAGCTGTGGAATATACTAGATCAATACATCCCTCAATGTATATGTGGTGAAGTATGCTATAAGATTGCGTGTGAACTCTGTCCATGAAAGATTCACCTCTTCGTAAGACTAGGTAAATAAACCCCACCATCACCCTGATGAGATGTGTAGAAGGCTCACCGACAAGAACGAAATCTGATCTACTGCCATCCTAACTTGATGGAAAATGATAGTCACCTCCTCAATCCAATCCTTAGCTACCTCTAGGACATTCTCACCTTGGAACCTGAGGGGTCTCTTCTTATAATTCCCTGACCCCCAAATTCTAGAGTCGATGTATCATTTTATTATATTTTCATGATTATAAGGAATCAAATCGTAAAGGTCCACTATATTTATCAATCATGGAAATACACATTACATGCATGATACCCATAATAAAATGGGATATATAAAATGAAAACATGATACGCAACAAAATGAAATAAACTACATCCTTGAAATCTTATTCAATGGTTCCTTCTTTGTATCCTGGGGAAAGGAAACATAATAAAAGTGAGCTCAAATTATCAGTAAGGGTATGTAAAGTGGAATCAATAAAGAATAAATAATAAAATATTATCATGGAAAGGTAAATAACTGATAAAAAATTAAATTAAAAGTAACCAAATAAGGCTAAATCAATATGGCATTGTATGAAATGAAAACACTAGACATCTAGTCAATAAACTAATAATGAACTATATCCATAGAAATATCAACACAAAATCTCATGGATAGATAATAATTGAATCTATATGAGGAAAATTCATAATTATTAGAAACATAAATCTATCATGTGAACCATTAAAATAAGGTTATTTCATAAGAGAGATTAGTATAATGGGTAAAAACCCATCTAATATGGCCAACTATTTCGTCTCATGAGAGTACCAATGCATCAAGGGGATATCTATAACCGTGCACACTTGTGTCATGGTTATCCAATTCATTCCTCCTATAAAATAGAGATTAAAATAATAAGCAATATGATTTATCAAATATCAATAGTGAATAAATGATGTGGACTTATCAATAGTAAACAATTGGAGGCTAATTAATAACAAGGGTTGTTGATGTTAATGAATGGAATAAACATTGAAATATCATTAACATAGTCTTTAGGGGAATGATATTTAAACACTCCAATATGTCACATACCACGTTGAAGCATTTGAATCATAATCCCCATGAAATAATAATATTAAATGAACCATGACTATCATGATAGTAAGGTTATTCAAGAAATAACGTGTCAAAAGGTATTATATACACCAAATAAATGTGAATTTCTTCATAATAACAAATAAGTCACAATGGAATGTAAATTGAGATGAAATTAAATTAACTTGGGTTTGACATGCCAAATTTGCCCTTATATATCTGATAATAAACTTCAACAAATTATCTACTTTCTTCAAAACCATATTAAAATTTATCATTATATTGATTTCACTTATTACAAATTTTTATAAAACTACTAAAACAATTAATTTTACATCGTGTGTTTTGACCAAAATCATTTCATGAGTGAAAACAACTTTGGTCGGTAAACTACAGTCAAATTATCATTATATATAAAAATACTGAATAATAATCATGTCATTATAATCATATTTATAAAAAAAATAAACTTTAAAATAAAATAATTAAATATGTTCATGAAAAATGAATCGATGTTAGAATCATGGAGACGGTGGGTTGTACGTACAAATGAGTAACATTCCAATTTTTTAATGATTGTCATGGAAATAAGGTTAGAAACACCATATATTACCATAATGATCATTATATCATCAATATCATGTTATTTAATCATATATACTTATATATATAATTTTTCTGATGTAAAGGAAATCACATGGTGTAAAGGAGGCTATAGTCTACACATCCATGAACATCGTTATCACTTTTTAAGTGTGTGAAAGGGGAAGAAGGAAATTGATATCTATGATATTTAGTGAATGGTAATTATTTCATGAATATCATATAAATTTTTTCTATGTTCGATATGTTTTATTAAAAACATCATTTATACATTCCATTTATTATGCGAATGAATCAAAATGCTTTTAGGAGGTGGTCTTCCACAATTCTGTAAACGATGTTATCATATTCCCAGAATATGTAGTGCCCATATATATGTTTTAAAATATAATTACAGAAGTTTAATGACATTATATATATTGTATATAAAATATATAAACATATTTTCCATCATAATTCAAACCATGAAAGGTGGTAATGGAAAATTAACAATCATCATTTGGTGAGACGGTAGTTGTTCGTACACATAAACAATATGTGTGTTACCAATTATATGAGAGTGTTTATAAATGAAGGTAAAAACTTATCATAAAAATCACAACATTTTCAGGGTACTAATTTTGATATATAATCATTTAATTGTAAGATATTAGGGAGTGTATATTGAAAATAAAACTAAAAAACTTCAGGAAGGGTGTAACTTCTTATTCTGGTAACTCCTTTTGTTCAGTACAAAAATGATTCCTCGTACTGATTCCCTCACAAGGGGAGGATTCTAGGATTAGGGGACGTATTTTTCTTATCTGTTTGGTCATTAAATGGAAGATACAATGTTTCTTGAGAAGTGAGATGATATTGGAGGATAAGATTCCCTTTTACAGTGGTGAAGGAGTGACACTATTGTAATATTTTGAAAAAGAAATTACATACATGTTTTTCACATGTAAAGTGGATCCCATAATGATCCAATTTATATACAAGTGAATATAGGGTCTATATATGGCCATAAAATATATCTTTGACACGTCTTAGGTCATTTAGGCCGTTAATATTAAGGTTTAGTCCCTTATTATGTTTAATTTGACCTTGATAATTGTAATTAATTTTAATTAAATTCACTAATATTTTTGGAAAAAACAAATTTTACCTTATAAAAAATTTTAAATTAGGATAATTAAAAATAAAGAATCTATTTTTTCAAATTCCATTCATTTAATTGGTATAAATTAATTTAAATTCAATCCTATGGAGGGGATGACAATGTGGGTTTTCAAAGTAAAAAAATCTGAATGTTTTCTATGTTTTTATAGTCAATTTCAACAAGAAATTGAATGAAGTGACCTAAATTTTATTAATAGATTAAAAAAATTTATAATTATAATTTAAAAACAATTTTAAATTTTATTTAACCATAGAAATAAATTATATGAAAAGGCAGTTTTGAACTATGTTTCAGTATTTTTCACTATACATTAGAAAATGAAACTGCATAGAAAAATACAAAAAATTCACCCAAATACAATTTTTATGGTTTTCATACAAATATGATGTTTATTTTGAAAAATTAAATATGTAAAAGGGTGAAAATTTAATTTAATTTTTTTCCACTAACAGTCGATTAAAGCTACTTTATAAAATTATTGTATTTTATGTCTAATATTGGGGTTGTTTTTATCTTATTCTTATCAAATATATTGGATGAGTTTCAGGGTATTTGGTTTGATATATAATAAATAAATTTACTATATAAAATCTTTAAAAGTGATAGAATAGTTTTTTGAATAAATTTGGTGTTGTCTGTATTGCAAGGGTATCAACAAAAATAAATTTATTCTAAATAGAAAATATAGTAATGTCATTAGGTGACACATTATTCCCTCCTAGAAAATATTTCCCTCCAAATTTTCGGTCCATTACCTTAAAAAATATGTGGTTTTTTTCCTGCATGGAATCCTCTGGTTCCCATGTCTCTTCTTCGATTTTTTTTTATTTCTCTATAGTATCTTTACTAGACGAGTTGTCCCAATTCACAATACTTATTCCCTGGTACCAAAATTCTGGATGGAATCTTCGTAGTATGAAACGATAGATTCCAACTCAATTTAATCCCATGTCAGCACATGTCTTGGGAAAGGAATGTACTTGATTATAATAGATATATGGAACACATAATGTTCCTTTGATATATTTATTTTCATTACTAAACGATAATCAAAGACTCCAACCCATTCATGAAGTTCCAAGGGTCTGATTAACATGGGGTTAGTTTTATATTCTATCAAAATTGTATTACACACATAAATTGATGTATTGTCTATAAAAACATGATATCCCACTTATAACTCTAAATCTTTCCTCTTATTGTTGATATATCACTTTTTCCAACATTGAGAATATTTAATATGAGCTTGAATAACAGTTATGTTTTTTGTGATATCCTTAAAAAGTTATGGTCCTATGAGTTTCCTTTCTCAAAATTCATCCTAATAAGTTGGATCATGAAATCTTTTTCCATATATTTCCTTATATGGTCCCATATCAATACTTGAATGGAAAATATTATTATAGGAAGACTCTGATAATTGTCTTTACTGATCCAACATACCATGAGATTTGAGTGTGAATGATCTCATCATGCCATACATTGTCTGAATAGCCTTTCAGACTATCCATTAGTCGGATGGTGGTAGGACGTACTCAAATGGACCTCAATGTTGAGTGCATTTTAAAAATATTTCTGAAATTTCAAATTAATGAAAGGATATAAATTAGAAACAATTGATATAGGTACTCCATGAAGTCTTAAGACTTTTTTAATATAGACTCTTTTGATGCACTCAATAGGAAGGTTTTCTCTTATAGCAAGGAAATGTGCAGTTTTAGTTAGTTGATCAATGATAACCCATATTAGACTATTCCTTCTAGGAATATTTAGTAGTCCTATGATAATGTCTATGGTAATTTCATCCCATTACCATAATGAATAAAATTTGGTTCTATAACTACTTTAGGATTCTTCCTTACAACCCCCACTTGTTTAAAAACAAAACATATAGACACATAATCAACAATTTACAACATCGTGTTACGCCACAACAAATGTTCCTTCAAATCTATATCCATATTTGTGATCCAAGGGTGAATAGAAAATTTTTTAGAATTGATCATCTTCCAAAAACTATCTTTTTAGATCAGGTATATTTGGAACACATAACCTCCTTTCAAATTTTAAAACACCATCTTCACACAAAAAAATCCAATAATTTTTTATCATTCACATTTTTGATCTTCTTTATGAAGTCCTCATCATCAGATAGAGAATTATTTATTTTATAATAATGATGTTTTTGAAATCATTTGATAAATGTTTAATGACTCCCCTTCCTTATAAATTCCCATTTCCATCTTTAATTGATCCATAAACATAGGATCCTTCTCAATCATCATTTAGGTTAGAACTCTAAGATCATTCCTACTCAAAGAATCAGTTAACTTATTCTCTTTCCATGGGTGGTAGAGTATTCAAAAATCATAATATTTCAGTATATTGATCCATCTCCTTTGTATAAAATTGATAGGATTATATGATTAGATGTGTTTAAGGCTCTTATTATCCTTTTATATCTCACATCTTTCACCATAGAGATAGTGTATCCAAATTTTCAATGAAATTATTACAGCCACTATCTCAGAATCATGGGTTGGATAGTTCTTTTCATGAGTCTTTAAATAGCTTGATTATCAAGGAATAACTTTCTCATTTTTCATTAGGAAAAAACCATGTACCTTCTTTGATGAATCACTACATATGACAAATGAAACACTCTCATATGGTAGAGTCAAAATTAAAGTAGTTAGTAATCTTCTATTTAGTTCATAAAAGAATTATTCACATTAATTTTTCCAGATTAACATAACCCCTTTACATGTAAGGTTGGTTAATGGGTTAGATAATTTGGGAAAATTCTAAATTAAACAATGATAGTAATTTGTCGAACCAATAAAACTACATACCTTAGTAATGTTTATTTTAGTAGGCCATACTCTGGTTGCATTTGTCTTTTCATGTTCAACTAATATTATATCATTGGAGATAGTATAGCCAGTAAAAGAAACTTCTTCAAGCCATAAAACACATTTAATTAATTTTCAATATAAATCATCCCATCTATGAGTTTTAAGAATAATCCTCAATTGATTCTCATGGACCTCATATTTTTTTAAATACACTAGAATATCAATAATGAATACAAAAAAAATCATCATGATATTTATTGAATACTCTATTCATTACATCCATAAAAATATATAGTGCATTAGTCAATCCAAATGGAAATATCATAAACACGTAATGACCATACATTATCCAAAAAAATTTCTTCAGAATGTATTGATTATTCACATGGAATTGGTGATACACATAACGAATATATTTGAAAAATATTGGGGTCTGTGTAGTTGATCAAACAATTCATCAATGTGACGAATAAGATACTTGTAATTTATTGTAATGGGATTGAATTCCCTATATCCATTTCACAACCTCAGGTATCCATCATTATTTTTAACAAAGATGACACGGTCTCCCCATGGTGAAATTCTGGGGAGAATAATTCCCTTATTACACAAATTTTCTAGTTTTTCCTTTAACTCCACTAATTATACTGTGGTCAGTATACGGTATTCCTCAAAATTTTCATTGCATTGGGGATTAAATAAATGTAAAATTCCACATCCTACTCTTGGGGATGTCTATGTAATTACTTAGGAAATACATTAATTTATTTATACACAATAGTTACATCTTCAATTTGAAGGTTACATCCTTCATAAATAGATAGTTTTTTTCTTCTTCCTTAATAATTTCATTCAGTAGAGTTACTAACAATGGATCTACATAAGATTCTGGTGAGGAATATTGTACTATTAAGATAAGGGATACTACAACTTCTCACAAATTTTAATTTTCATTATCTAGTAATAAATATTTTCATTATATTTTGAGATCCAGTTCATAACAAGGATAATATCAAAGTCAACCATAGGTATGATAACAAGTTCATTACATAAATCATGTTAATGTTTTATAAAGTGGATTTATCGAAAAATAGTTTTTCCAATGATACATCCTAGTGGATTTTTTACTAAAATAATCCTTATTAAATTAAAATATAAATGTCTAATTATCTTGGAAAACTGAGTATATATAAAAGAGTGTGATGATCTAGAATCAAATAATGCATTGGATAAATTTAAATATGGGATTAATGTACATGCCAACATGTAATTGGGTACTTATAATTCAGTTGTTGTGATCACATAAGCTAGGTCATCTCCTCTTACCTAATTCTGTGGAAGATTCCCTTTAATCTTGGGGTTATCCTTTTTATAATTCCCATATCCTTGCAATTTTAACACTTAGTGGTAGGATTTTCCTTCTTCTCTTTATATTATTTGTCATTGTGAACCCTTTCTCTACACTAAAAAAATGTCCATTCCCTTCTAGAATTTCCCAAGATGAATCTCTCCACATTTTTGAAAATATGGAATATGCTCAAACTTATTCTCCTTCTTTGATGTATTCCTTTTTTTGTACTAAAAATACCTCTTCTTCACTTGGATTCTATTGAATATATCCGATCATCATATTTTATTTTCCATCTTGATAGAATGTAATACTATTTCTTCATATGATGAAAAATTCTACAAAACAAGATCCCTTTGGTGGATAATTTTCTTATGACCTTAAAAGGAGTGGTCAACCATGCACTCCATATTTTATATGTAATCAGTAGCATACCTAGATAACCTTGTAAACGTATATTCATAATCTGCAATAATTTATTCCTGCATATTATAAAATCTATTTAAATTTCCCTTCATCTCAATTTTTTGATCACAAGGGACGTATTTATAAAATAATTTCTCTTTAATAATTATCCCATCAATGTGTTCAATTTCCACTTACACCTTGTATTTTGGATCAGATACCACCACTGATCAGCATCACCTTGGATAAAATAGACAAAAAGTATAACCTTTTTCATTTCAATATTTACCAAGGGAGTAAATATATATTCTAGAGACTTATTTAGTTTATGAAATACAATAGGACTAGTAATACCACTAAAAAAATGGGGATTCTATTGAATAAAGTGATCTAAAATAGGGCATTCTCTTCCTGGAATAGGTAAATCTATCTGCGAAAATTTATTTTTCATAACTTGATTATGTTTCCCTAATATTTCCATGAATTAATTCATTCAAATACAATCTATATTGTTTTCCTCAATAGGGAAATATATATATTTTATATAAGTATTAACATGTTCATCCTTCCAGGTTCCTTTTCTAAAAAATTACATATAAATTATTAGTTCATAAAAATAATAATGAAAAATTCCAAATATGGAGTGGAACATAACATAAATTTATGCATTATAAATCCTAGAATTTTAATCTTTGTTTTATTTGGGGAAATCTTTACTTTCAAATCCTGAATAATGGTAGGTAAGTAAAATGTAAAATATCCTAAGAGTATCCCTTGGGAGTGTCAATCTAAGTTCGTAGTAATCACTATTTTTGTATACCAAATTACCCTAAGTTAGGACCAACACACCTTGTAGGAGTTTTCACTCCAAGGAAAATATGTGCCAAAACGATATCCACCTGTAGTATCTAGACAAGGATGTATTTCATGGAATACCTACATAATCTATACCTTATAAAAATTGTAGAATGTTTTTTAAATATCTGTAATTTCTATCTTAGGGTTATGTTCCTTAATCTATGTTTTCCAAATCTATTTTCTAGATTTTCTGATAAACTTTCTTTGATTCCAACTATAACGCCCCGACCTCAGAAGCATATAACTGGTGCATTATTTTATTACATTAGCATAATTACAAGGAATCAAATCCAAAAGGAATGATCAGTTTAGTAGTCATTCAAATCCATATTATATAAACGATACCCATAATACATTGGCAAATAGAAAATAAAAACATGATAAATAATAAAATGATATAAACTATATCCCTGAAAGTTTATTCAAATATTTATTCTTCATAACCTATGGAAAGGGACCACAATAAGGGTGATCAAAAATTATTTTTATGGGTATGTAAAGTCGAAGTAGTAATGATTGAATAAGAATAAATTAACATGGAAAGGTAAATAAATGATAACACATGCCCTTCAAATAATAAGATAAGAAAAAATAAATATGGAATGTTAAGAAATTGAAACATATGCCATCTATTCAAAAAATTGGGAATGAACTATATCTAGAGAAATGTCTAAGAAAAATCTCGTGGATGGATAATAACTGAAACTATATGTGTGAAATTCTTAATTATTAGACTACATGTATTAGAACATGAACCAATACCATAAATACGATTCATAAGAAATATTAGCATATTAGGTAAAATATCATCTAATCTATCCAACCATTACATCTAAAGATACTACTCATGCATCAAGGGTCGGCCTATAATAAATCCCCACCTGTGTTATGAAAGTCCAAAGCATTCCTAATATTGAATACTCAAAAAAATAATTAAAAATATTATTTATAAAATATCCATTTTTAAAAAAATAATATTGATTTATCAATATTTCCATATTGAATTTTTATTAACATCAATGGTTTTTGATGTTAATGAATGGAAAATTGTTTAAATATCAATAAAAAAGTCTTGTGGGAAATGACATTTAAACTTTCCAATGTGTCCAATACCACATTAAAGAATTTAAATAATAATCCCCATGATGGAATTATATTAAATGAAACAAAGAATATCATGAGAGTAAGTATATTCATGATATAACATGTAAAAATTATGTATATTCCCCAAATAAAACAGAATTTCTCTATAATAACATATAAGTCTCAAGTGAATGTAAATTGAGATTAAATTCTTTTACCATGGGTTCGACTAGTCATGTGTGTCTTTAACTATGTAATTTCTTCCAATCAATTTCCATATTTATCATTAATTTTTCTTCCCTTATTACAATTTTTAATATAATTACTTACACATCTAATTTACGTCAAGTGTTTATACCAAATTTGGTTCATGTGTTAAAAAGACGATAGTAGGTCGACTATGGTCAAAATGTTCATTATATAAACATGAAAATAATTATTTTCATGTAATAATTATCATATTTATATATCAATTATAATTTTAAAATCAATCATTAAATATGGTTATGAAAATTGAATCAATGTTACAATCTCGTAGATGGTAGGCCGCATGTATGCATGAGTAATGTTCCCAATTTTTCAATGATCATTATAGAAAGAAGGTAAGTAGAACCATATCTTTAAAGAATAATAATTTTATCATAAATTTCATTTTATTTAATCATATATACTTATATATTGAATTATTATGAGGTAAAAGGAATCACATCTTATCGAGGAGGTTGTAGTCTACACACCCACGAACCACATTGTCACTTTTTAAATGAGTGAAAGGGTGACATATAAATTCATATAAATTATATTTATGAAATGTAATTATGAGATGAATATAATATATATGCTTTCTATGTCACATATGTTTATCTAAAATCATCCTTTATCCATTCCATGTATCATGTGAACAAATCTCACCACCTTAAAGAGGAGTTAGTCCACTCTTGCATAAACTATAGTGTCGTATTCCCAAAAAATGGGGTGTATAAAGTTATGAATTATAAAATAATTATACAAGTATACATATATTATAAATTATATATATATATAATAAATAATTTTTCTATAACTATTTCGAACCACATAAGGTTGTAAATTAAAATAAACAATCATCTTTTTGTGAGGCTGTAGTTCATTGTACACATAAATAGTATGTTCGTTACCCATTATATATGAGTGTTTTTAAGTGTACATAGAACCATTAACATAAAAAAATACTAGTATATTGAGGATATTGGGGTTTTTATTTATGTATGGAATAAGAAGTGTTTTTGGAGTGGAGTATCAAAATAAAACTAAAAAGATTGAGAAATTTTGTTACCTCTTATTCGGGTAACTCATTTTGGTTTGTAACAAATGAATTCCTCGGATTTATTAAATCACAATTGAATTATTCTATGATAAATGGATGAATGTTTAGGAACTAATTTGGTATGTTATTTTTGATCCAATATGTCTTGAGATGTGTGTGGATGTTGGATTAGATGAGGCCCTTTTATATTTGGGGAGGAGTGGCACTCTTGTAATATTTTGAAAACGTTATTCTATACCAGTTTTTCACATTCAAAGTGGATCCCATATATTCCCAATTTCTATTAAAATGGGGATATGGTCTAAAAATGGAAATAAAATGGATCTTGGACAAGTTTCTATGTCAATAGGTCCCTTAATATTAATGGTTAGTCCCTTATTAATATTAATTTTACCATAATCAGTGCAATAAATTTTAATTACATTCACTAATATTTTTCATCAAAAACTAAGTTAAACATAATATAAATTATAAATTATGATGATTAAAAATATTTAATCAATTTTTTCAGATTAAAATCAAATAAGTGGAACAAATCATTTTAAATGCAATCCCACAAATGGGAAAACAATGCGGGTTTTTAAAATACAAATGCATGAATGATTTATATGTTATTACAGTCAATTTAAAAGTGAAATTTATTCCAATGACCTAAATTGGATTTATTGATAAAAATATTATCTAATTAAACATTAAATCCAATATATAACTTCACTTAACTATATAAGAAAATTAGTTAAAAATACAATTTTGACCAAAAATTCAATATTTTTAACTATTTATTTAAAAATTAAACTTCACTAAAACATATCAAAAATTCAAACTAACCTAATTTTTATATTTATCTTCTAAAGGTAAAGATATTTTTGAAATATTAAATTTATAAAAATATCACAGATATGATTTAAAATATTTTTTCTATTAAAAGGAGGTAAATGTTTGTTTATAAATAAATTTATTTTCAATGTAATATTGGGATTGTTTATATCTTGTGCCAATAAAATATATTAGATGAGATTCAAAAAAAATGTGATATATAATATATAAATTTACTATATAAACTCTATGAATGTTTTATAATAGTGTTTATATTAAATCAGGTGTTGTGTGCATTGCAAAGATATCAAAAAAATTAAATTTATTCTAAAAGGAAAATATGGTAATGTTTTGGGTGCTACATCACCTCTGAAACTTGGGAAGAGCACTCAACATGTGAACCTCATCTACTTGTACTATGGGTAACATGTGCTAATTCATGGGTGTTGGTATGGCTGGTGCACCACCTGAGGGTAACATATTCGAAAATGATCCCTGTATTGACACCTCATCACTGAGGGGATCATCCTCATGATCATCATGATGACTCCCTTCTTGAATACCCCACATTAGTTTCTGGAAACAAATAAGATGTAACAAAATAAATGAGTATATCTGGAGAGATTACTCAAGAAGGCCATGGAATCCCAAACCCATTCCTATATGATGCATGTACCATTGTTTTTTCCTACAACCTATGTTCTCATTCTCCAAGTAGAAAAACATGTGATCGTAGTCATAATGTATGGATACGTCATTCATGGAAACATCTTTGGAGTATCATTCCCAAAATCCTAACTTGAAACACTTAAAACCATTTCCCCAATCCAATCTCATATACTCTATATCCTATTGTAGAACTGACTTCCTCTGATGCAACTCTATCACAACCCATCTCAGTGATACTAGTTACAAAACTCCCCAAGCCCACCTCCAATAGTCTAGAGGATGGAAACTAGCACCGATTAGTCATGTCGTTAGAATGGGAGGGCTTGGATTATGTAGCAATACTCAGTCACAAATCTCCAATCCTATAGGGTTATGAAATGAAAACCAACCAAGAAAACTATACATGCGTACATTTAAATCCCACAACCATAGTAAGAGAAAATGTAAATGAAAGTAAATAGTTCCAAACACTATCCCACCATAAAGAGTCTGAAATACAAGTCCAACCTGATAGTTAAACTGGGACTACTATTATAATTTAGTAGGAACACCACTTGGTCTACCCAATTTCACTAAGTATTTTTTGGTTCTATTCTATAAAATACCCTATCTACAGTTTGGTCATCTACAAAAGAAATGATATGTACAGGTAAATCCTATGTAGGGTTGAGTATAACAATTCTTAGTACAACACCCTAAAACCAAAAAGAATACAACAAAGGAAATATAGTCACCCAATATAGGTTTATTCCAACAACACATATAATGAGAATATCCCAATATACTCAATAAGGACTCACAGTCTAGAGGTAACCCACATCCATAGTATACCAGCTTTGGATTCTATCTTGATGATTTTATAAAGGACTCATCTGGGAGAACACACTCCTGAGTTTGATTACAATGACAATGTCCATCTGAGAGGTTTTTCTCAATGTGTCTCATCATTAGAGGTATACATTGATAGTATAAATACAAATACGATACATAGATGTTGATCACTTCCAAGGACATGGGGTGATACCAACAAATCAATTTGGATTAACATGATAAGTAGAGGATCGATGCCTGCATAGTGGTGTTCATATCGATGCCAAAAAATCCACACAGGACACAAAAGGGAATAGATGATATCACTCCCAGACTCTCAGAGGGATTCTAAAGACTAAATCCAAGATGTCCTTATGAAGGGATCATAGTCATAGGTGTAGAATATGATTCCATATTAACCATTAGAGAAAGTATTAGGGTAACACACCCTAACAGTACATGCCAGATATATAGATGAAAATGGTGCTAAGACATGTATAAAAGGGTACCTGACATGTAGTAGGGGTCAAATTACATGTCCATTGACCCTAAGTCCAGCTCATGTGTTGTCCTGTGTCTCAACCCGTGTCTGTGTATAAGTAAATAGTGTGTAGCATGCCCCGGTAGTCTACTCGTGCTCCATTACATGACTTAGCCCTTGTTCTTGGCCCATTATGTGTCTTTGTGGGGGAGTGCACAGTTTTCTCCCTATTGTACTCCAACCCATGTTTGTGTACCTCTAAGGTACACGTTTTGTCTCTCGGGTAGAACCAAATTCCATGTAATAGACGTCACACACCGTGTGATATTTAAGTTCCTATCAGACCTTAGATTCCATATGGGCGTCCCCACACAACATGATTATCTCAATTACATGCCAGGTAACATGTAAATTTCTAGAAACGAATATATTCATTCTGATCAACTTCTCTGATTCACTGGCCTCCAATCCAACCATGACCTTCCATGAAAACAGAAGGAAATTCCTCGTCCAAGCCTTGAAATCAGAAAACATCATGTTCTAGCCATCAAATAATCTCAGAAAATTGATCTAAGCATCATTCATTATTACGCACTAATGAATGTGAATTCAGGTATCCATCGCCTCCCAAGTCATCACTTCTTCAATCATTGAACCACTATCATGTTGTGCCAATCTCAGATCTATGATATCTAATCAATGTGCTAAGAAACAGGTGCACAATAATCGATATATCGGGATATGTTGAACAATGGGTTGAATGGGTAATTTCCATGATGAATGAAGAATTCATGGGATTAAAAAAAATAAGAACAACAAGAGGAATAAAACCAGTTCAATGTTTGTATCAATCTCAGTTTTTTTCCTATTATAATGACCATTGAATAATCCATAAATAGAATATAGAAAAAATTATTCCAAAATACCTCAAAAAATTTTATCTCAAAAATATGAAAATTGGTCCTCTAAATGGTCCTCTAATGATCTCTCCAACACCCCTCCCATCATTCCAGGGTTATGTGTCTAACCCCATGATTTATCTATAACATTCTATTTAAGGATAAAGAATTATTTTGTTGTGTCATCCCATCTATGATGAAATAAAATAATTTATTTAAGTTATTTTATGCATTATATTCATTTGATGGATATTCCAAAAATGACTTTTTCCATCTAAGGTTAAGTCTCTCCTAGGGTAAACCTCTCCTTTTGAACTCAATGGTTCTCTTATATTTGCAATTAGAGAACCCTTTTAGAAGTTATTCCACTTTTTTTTGGAAAACTATTTATTTTTTTTATTAAAAATAATTAATATATTTCAAAATTTTATTCTACGAATATTGGGCCTTAGAATATCACATTTTCTCAGTTCTTGGAATTGAAAATTATCCATATAACATCCAAAAATAATATCTGGAATATAAGAGACATTACAAACACATCTTTCCACATATATCCTTGAATGTATCCTTATTAATTCTCACATATAATTTATTATTATAAGTGAACTCAAAAATAGGAAATTGTTTCCCCCATGATCCTATAAAATATAGGATGAATGAATGAACCATATACTCTAGTACCTATATAGTCTTCTTGGAAAACAATATTTATTTAAGGGTGATATGTTTTACTCAAGAGTACCTATAAACCAAGGGTGTTCTAAAACAACTACCAAAATAATTATATAAACTAAAAGTCCCTACTTGATAAAATATTATGTGGAATATCATCATGGCATATGTCCTCTTGGATATATATTCTCCCAATATTGACTACAAATAAGGTCCCCTATATCAAATATAAATTAGAGATCTTCTTCATATTATCCAAGAACACTCATAATGTGTCACTTCTTTGGGGGGATTTGGTAACCACATCATGAAGTCAATGGTGACATCATCTCACCTCTATTATGGGATAGTAAATGACTAAAATATTCTATAAGGATACTAGTGTATTATATTCACTAACTAATAGGTGGAACACTAGGTGATAAATCCCATTATTTCTTTCATTATCCTTCACCACCAATTTTGAAGGTACATATCATGACACATGTTTTTCATTAAATGAAGAATTTATTATATAGAAGAATGAGATTCTCACGTCATTTATTCTTATACAATAGTAGGCAAAATGATATTCCCATGGACTTGAAGAATCTTACCCTCATCAATTACCCAACCATGGGGTGAATCCTCATTCTAAATACTATCCCACAGGATCAGTCATTTAGGATTAGAATGTTTTCTAATCTTTATTTGATTTGTATGTGATGGAACCACTCATAAAACCATGGGGATATGTTTCCCATCACACTTCTGATGATCAAGATTATTTTTCTCAAATAGTATCATTGTCTTCCATTCACATCTAAATTTATGAACCAATAAAATCTTAGTATTTAATCAAAAATCATCATAAATTTTATAACCTTTCCTTTTCGTATATAAAATATCAAATTTGAAATACTTAATATATTTAACGATCCTCCAGTACTGGAGGTTTAGGTCCCACAAAGAAAAAAAATTATGATCTTATATAGTTTATTTACCATAAATTGTTCCCATATGAGGTAATATCTATGAAAAATAATTTTCATGAACATTTGATGAAAACTAAATCTTTTACAGTGGGTACTATCACCAATGAGGCATCAACTACTGAGACCTATATTCCATCAATTGTTCCCCATGAATTAAAATAGCTCATAACTCTCGATTCCTAGGGAATCGCAGTAGACTATGTACCCTCTTGTTAGATCTTGATAAATTAGGATCCATATGATGTTCAATATTCCTTTAAAATATTCAAAATATTTTTTAAAATACCTATAAAATAAAAACCGTACAACCTTTGTTGTAAATTCAGTATGAAACACTGTAAAGGGATAAATTTTCTAAATGAATCACCAGTAGTAACCAATTAATCCCAAGAAGCTCTAAATACCAAAAATATCCTTGGGGTTCTCCCAATAGAAAACTCATAGAACCATCTATAGATAAAGTGATACCCCTACGTATAATATGATATGAACTTGAAAGTGGACTCTATCGATCTAAAAGCATCAACTTAGGGGGTTAGAATAAATAATATTCTTGTTAGGAGTAACTAAAATTACATCTAGATGTCACATGTTCTCCTCCTGACTAGGTGTACCCCAAGATATCATCAACAAAAATAACCACTATGGCATCCAGCTATGGGTGGAATACCTAGTCCATTAAGACCACCAAAAAATAGTGTGTGTTAATTATACTGGAATACATTTTGAAATAAAAATATAATATACACCTTCTTAATAATGTTGTACATGGTATATCTGAGGTTTTAACCCCCACCTGATGATAGTACGATCTCAAATAAACCTTCAAGAAGATCTTATCTCCCTAATGCTGGTCAAAAATTTCATCTATATATTGAATTGGTGTATGTTTTTCAACTATAAGTGGAATCAAGAAATGGTAATCCACATGTAATAGTAAAATAAAATCCTCATTCTGGGATAAAAGTTCCAGTGATACCGAATGAGATGTACGAGTTTGAAAAAACCAATTCACTTCCAGATACTCCAAAATCCTATTGTGTTCATCGAGTTTGGTATAAGTTATCATGTATGGAGGAATGGATACACTTTATACACATAGAATAAACTAAAAAATAATTCGAAACTCCCTCTCAGTAGGTATCCCGGAAAATTTTTCAGCGAATATGTTCCTAAAACATTTTTCCATTAGAGGGAAAATAGAATGTTATATGAAAATATCATCTAATAAAAGGCAGAAATTCATGTCCAACACTCCACCAAAACCATGATGCTTTGGCCCAGTATGACCTACATGGACTCCAATTATCCCTTTTAAATATAGCTACTTCGTTAGGTGAGGAGAACACTCTTTATTGATAACTTTCAATATGATCTCTAAAGCTTTATATCCATTCCAAACCAATAATTAATTCAAAACCATCCATCTCAAGAATGAAGAGGCCTCGTACAAAATGGAATTCAATTACCTTGAAGGGACACTCCAAAAAATAGAGAATTTCATTAGAAATAATTTCTAGGTGTGTGTAGAGGGACATCACCCCATTTGGTTCTCAATCTATAAAACCATGATCCCAATTAAATTTGAATTTATGAATAAATGAAATGTGAAAATTTCAAATATGGTAGAAACTAAAAGGAATACCACCATGATCACAACTTTAATTGTATATGGTATAGTTCCTTCTCAACATCTATTGGTTTCTTTACAAGTATCTATCCAGATGCACATCCTTGATCTACAACCCGACCTCCTTAAGATGTTTTGTTCTTCTAAGGTTGTACACATTGTGTCTAGATCCATCAACCTCTACCACTTCTTTGGCCCATACGGCTAGTAGTACTCAAGCATTATACCTGGCATGACACCTTATATTCAACACCATATCGTTTAACTTGTGTAAATCCCCTATCACTAGGAACTGAAGGAAATTTCCTATATAATATTTAATAATATACCATTTTTTCATAGTCTCTAAACTCCACTATGTCCTTCCAATAATAAGGGTTCATGTGACCATGCCTACCACATTGATGACATACCACTAATATATTAGTGTGTTCACCCTAGATGCCACTAACCTTGTGAGAAGTCTCATAGAGATGTTTTATGTCTCTGTATGGTCTATTTATAGACTTTAATCAGAACTATCTTGGCCTATAACATGATAATATCCCATATTTAACTTGGAGATAAGTGTGTAGATCACTATCACAAAGATAGTAGTCAGTCAAAAATAAATTCACTTGAGATAAAGTATCATACATGATTCCATCCTCAGAATTTCTTATCATAGAAAAATAATCACTAGAAAGAGTGTGTGAAAAGAATTGGGGATCAATGATTTGAGCTATTTATTCTATGATGGATATAATAACTTACTCTATATAGCTGAATTACCTATCTCAATCACCCCTCAAATTCTCTAAGAAAATTTAATTAATGAAGCAATTCTAGATTTCCCTCCAGACCTTGACTCAATAACGATTTTTCATATTAATCATGTCCTACTATATCTTCATAGACCCATAAATAATATAATATAAAATATTTACCCTCTTATTCAAATATGTATATAAATACTATAATATCTTATGCAATGCCTTTAACCAAGAATCTTATTCATGGGGACCACCTTCCCCCACTTAATAGGAAAGTTTTGCAGCAAGAACTCTATATTTAACTCAGATATGGTTGTCCCATTCAATCGATCTCAATCCATGGATTGTACTAGTAATTGTATACCCAATATTAGATAAAAATGAATATCTATTCATGGACTAAAAGGTGGTATAATGGGAGGTGCGACATGTTTCACCATAAATGGAACCACGAGTGTCTTAGGTCGTAGTACCATTGGTGCAGGGTCATTTTCACACTCCTGACACTCAATCAAAGGCCTTTAAAGATTAATGTATCTATAATTCCAAGAAAATTCCTTATAATATCGCACTAAATGATATAAAATTATAGATATGTAAATCAAGAAAAAGATCAGGTCCTCACAATATGAGATACCCTATGTTTATAAAAAGGTTATAACTCAAGAAAGTTAAACTAACTCTAGATACGCACTCCAATGTCACAGTCAAATGGTAAAGTTTAAATTATTTGTCATATTGGTTCAGTTATACAGGATGTAAGCCCCAATTTGTAGAGGAAAAAACTCTTTAATATTAAATTAGCATCAGATTTTACAATAACAAAAAAAATTAACTTCATGAGTTATAATTTATAAATTATATATATAATGGTCCAATTATATGAGTTTTTATCCCCAATATATAGAGTTATACACCCTATAAGTTTTCATAGTAACTCCTTTTAACTTCAATAAATTAAAATTATCTACTTATGTTACCATAGTTTTAAAAATTTTCATATCTCATGGTTGGTTATATAAATTTCCATCATCAAGTAACGTTTAATAACATCATTTAGGTTTATACAAGCATATTAAGTAACCAATTTCATTCCATGTAATATAACAAATTTCATGCAATGAAACTAATGCATAAAAATAAGAAAATAAGAAGTGTAATAAATAAATTATACATTTCATAGAAAGGAATATGTTGGAAATATAAATCCTTATGTGCCTATGTTTTGAACCCAATGTATTTTAATTTTATTTTTTATTAATAATAAATCAACATTTACTAAATTTTATAAGAATATATGAAGTGAACTTTCTTGAACAAATACTATTATCCATATTTTTTTGTTTATTTTTAAACACTTCATTATTTCCTAAAACATGTTTCTATAATGAACTCTTTATTACAACATGTTGAGGAATAATATGAGTAGATGATGAATTTAAGATGAAGAATAATTATTAATTATTTCCATGTTTTCTTATTTTTCATGAAAAAATATTAAGAAGAATATGGTGACATGAATCTCATTTCCTAAATTATTATTTATTATTAATTCTATATATATAATTAATTAATGTATGTTTTTGGGACTTTGTAAAAATGTTCCAACCATACAAGCCACAAGGGTCAGCTCAATCAACCTCATTACGGGATTTAGCTCAACTAAAAGAGACATCCATGCCTGGTAAATTTGAGGATGGTATTGGTGAGTGAATCTATTCAAATGCCTGATAACTCATTGGTGGTGGTGCATGCATAGTGGGACACACCATAGGGAGACATCTCGATGACACATGGTGTCTAGGAGCGGACCCCATATTCAAATCTGGTAGGCTAAGGGGGGACATTTTTTTATATAGTAGTTCCAGAAAGATTGCTAAAATGATTTGGAATAGCAGGTGTTCAATAACTATTAACCCATTTTAAAAGGATATGTAAATATCATGGGACACTATTAATTTTTTTTTCATCGTCTGATTAAAAATATGTGTAATCTTCAACCTATATATGCTATCAGGGTTTCTGTATGCCGAAATCCTTACATGTCATGACTGAAATCATCAGGATATGCATGAATGGCTAAAATTTTTATATGACCATACAATGGATCATCTAGTATAATTATATGATGTGCATACATGTCATTAAATAAAGATATATATTCGTTATGGATGGGATGATATTTTGAGCAATTTCAATGTACATCCTCATGCATGTGATCTTTTATTACACTTTTCAGAATGTCACCATGGTGATAAAACATGATCTTGTATAGGTAGAGATGACATTTTGCAGCATCATAATATTCCAGAAACATATATATCGTTAGTGTGATAAAAAAACCATGATAGAAAATATTTTTCATGATTTTTAAATGAATCTATGAAGTCAATTATTTCATGGATTTATGATTTGGTGAAGAGTAAAATGAAGGTACTGATCCTCACCTATACATACTGAGGGTTGGATGAGCCATTAGTTTCTTCTTTCGGTCAATATTTTTAGTCACTTGTTATATAATGATAGAGTGTGCATGACAAAAAATGTTTTTTCATAGATTGGATAGTCCACATACCCACTATAATATGTGAAGGACGGAATATCTATGTGATCGATCATATTTAAATAACACTCAAATGTTACCTAATTAAGAAATACACTCTAGGGTTCCTTGAATCCATCCAGGTAATGTGGTGTATACAAAGTGGAAGACAAGAGAGAGTGTGATATACTAGCATGAATAATTTTAGGATCTTTTTGTACATCTTGTAAAATGTAATTACAAGACAAAATTCTGAGTTAAATTAGTGTTATTCACTAGTTCATATCTGTGTTGTGATTTTTTACATCCTCTTAAAATAAGAATTTATTCATGATTTCATGAACAAGAATGAGTTCTTGCAATGCATCCATAAACCTTGAAGACACACGTGAAAATATTTTTTATTTGAACTTGATATATATAAGATATTCTATGGAGAAGATAGCCAAAAGTTTATAAATACCTTGATATATCACATAAAATAATAAACCATTAAATATTACATGTGAGAATATTTATTCTCTGTTATTGCACAATTCATTATATCACATATGATTTATGTATCTCTTCAATAAGTCCAATTAATATCCATAATGAAGTTGAGTTCAATAATACAAGTTATATATTTCAAAAAATAAAATTTATGTGTTTGTATCACTTGCACTCATCAAAAGGAGGATAGAACTATATCAAAAAAAGAAGAATATATTCATGAGAATTGTTTTACTGAAGATATTGTACATAAATATGTGATTATAAATATTATTTAAAGGATATTAGGTTTTAGGTACATGAACAAATTTACATGATCTAGTAATGTACAAAAAGATCATAGATCAATATACATATCTATTGGTATAGAACCCACTATGAGGTGGAAGAGATCATCCTGCAATGAATAAATCTTAAAAGAAGAAGATTATTGGATAATTTAGTATAAATTTATTCTTTAGTGACTAATGACTGTGAATGCCAGTATAGAATCTCATCACAATGTATGAAGAAGTCTAAAGATCCTATTATATGAAATATTGATTATGAATAATGTTTGAATCTGTATTGGTAGCTATAAATGATTAATATAGTGGATAATCTGTTTGGGGGGATTTACAACCATCATGTGGATTATTCTCACATTGAGACTAAACCTTGTAAAATAGTGTGTTCAGGGCGTTCATTTATTGAATCATTCAAGGTGAGTCTAAGAGAAACAATACAAGATGATAGAGACTTTAACAGACCAGATAGGTTCAATTGAAATTTAATAATATTAAAAAAATCAAAGGGATTGCCAATTCTCTCCTTGTATCACCCTGATGTTTTTAAATATATATTTCTCCTTAAATAATTTCATTCTTCGGTAACTTTTATTGCACACAACACAAATTTTAAACAAACCATGATATACTATTAAAAAATTATTATATTAAAATGACCGTTATAACCTAATAGTTTAATTGGTATTTATTAATAGGAATAACCATATTATGAAATATATTTATTAATATATAATAAATAATAATTTTTTTAGTATAGACAATTTATTCTCCAAAAATATGTTTTCTTCAAGTAATGATTTCATTTCTTTCTATGAAAAAATAAATATAATTAAATATGAAACTATTAGTAAATTTATTTTATAAAAGAAATTGTTTCTTAATTCATAATGTAAAAATTATCATAGGATGAATTTTTTAGAATTTTATAAAGAGATTGAAATTGTAATGAATATTGAAAAATAATTATTTAAATTATAAATAATATTATCTTTTAAAGGATTTACGAATTAAAATTCTATTTTGGATTTGTTTTTGACTATCATTATTTTATTTTAATTATTAATAATATAATTATCTTCATTAAAATGGATTTTATTCTTGAATTTAGTATAAAATAATTATATATTTAAAAATAACATTTTTTCTGAAAATAATGCTTTTCATTGTGATTTTTGTGTTTATTTTTAAATTAATTGAAACATTTCTATGGGTTTAATTTTTTAAAATTTACTCCATTTTTGAAATCAGGGTGTACTAGTTTTTAAATATAACCCTTTTATTTTTTTGGTCAATTTTAATAATAAGCTTGTAAATTTTTATTACCACGGTTAAGGGTAAATCGAGTAATTAAGGGTTAAAATAATATAATAATTCTTATAAAATTACCCTAAATCTTGTACTATTTTTATTATATAGGTGTATTTCGACCATAATAATCCATGTGTGAAATTTAGGATCACTTTTATCATTGTATGATTTTATATAATGAAATGTCAATGATGCCACTCTATTATTTTAAATAATTAAATCACTTTTAATATATAGTTATCTATATGATATTTGAGACATAAATTGTATTTTTTAATATAAATTATTTATATTAATCTTTTTATTCTTTTAGGGAACAAATAATTACCTTAATTTCTTAGACAATGATGATGCAGTAATAGTTAAATTAATGGAAAATTCAAATATTTAATTTTTGAAAATATTAAAATAAATATAATATGATGTATTTAAGATGATCCACGAACTCTATAGATTACCATGAAATTTTTAGTTTATAATAAAATATTTATTTTTAATTTTACAAATTTTTTTATGTTTTTAAAGTTAAAGTAATGAATAGTATCAAATTGAATAGTAATGATATTTAATGGGATTAATGATTTATTAAATTATTTAAAAATCCTAAAAATATTAAATAATAATAAATGGGATAAAATATTTTTTAAAATATTACCCCCTATGAATTAATAGGACTTTTGTAAGCAATTTTCTCTAGATTAGTCGTATTATATTTTAATATTTTTGAGAAATTTTAAAAAAACACTCATTTCATCCCATTATAAAAACCACCCATACCCAAATCTTATCCTCACACCTTACAAGCCTTGAATATTTTAAAGACATTTCCAAATAATCTCCTCTATAATCACCCCATGTCCATGTTTTTCTTTACTCATAAAAAACCAATTCCATGTTCCTCAATGGGTCATCCGGGGAGGTGATATTCAAGCGGTAACAATCTTAAACTACCTCTTTTAATTTATTTTATTCTTATACCTTATTTTCTCATCTTTAATCCATAAAATCATAATATATCCATTTTAATTTATATACAGAAATGAAATATTTCTTAGAAAATAACTTCTATCCAACACTAATTCTCATCTCCTTTTATTCAAATAATTGAAACCATTGTTAAAATTATAGTGATTAACCGTCTTCATGAATAATGAGTTTTTTTATTTATCACCTTAAATTGTTTTCATAAATTTATAATTATTGTCAAATAATGTTTTAATCAGAATATTATAACTTATTTAATGTTCTATAAATAATATATAATAATAATATAAAATAAAATGAAACTAATGCATGATGATGGGAAAAAATCACCATAATAAACTAGATCATTTATCAATATTGTTTTATCAAATGAATCAACTTCATGTAAGAAAATGATATATGAAACTATTTTAAATTATATAATTTGATTAATAACATTTAATTTCACTTATTTTATATTATTATGACTCGATAAGAACTTCCATTATTATACACAAGTTAACTAACCATGAAACCATGAAACAATCACTACCGAAATGATGAAATTGGACATTATTACTCAAAAATTGGCCCTAAATTGACATAATAAAATTATAATAAATCAAATAAAAGTATAATTGGTTCTGAAAAAATATATTAATGAATCTAAATTTATTATCCATGACATTAAGTGCATGTTCAGAACACATTCAAAAATAAGGTAAGGGGTCTCTCTGAAACTACAAATTTCCTTTGGATCATGTTTTATCTCTCTTTTATTCAATATAAATATTCATTATTCTTATATAATTATAGTATATGATGTTTATATATACCATAAATATTAATTTAGATTAATTAATATTTATTTTTTGTTGAATTACATGTTTTAAAAGTTTCCCTTCTCAATTCCTCTCAAAAAGAGAAGTTTATTAAAGTGAACTTCTCTATTTCATACCCATTTTCATGTACCCTATTTAACCTATTTTAACAATACAATATATTTATAAAATCACTCAATTTATCATGAGAAAAAATATTATTTCAGTTTTAATTTTTTGTAAATAATTATACCTTTATCTTTTTTAAAGGTTCCATATTTCCCTAAAAATATGCCCAAGTGGCAAGTTTCTAATGTTACCTTGCCACTCTCTCTATTTTTTTCAATTAAATTGGCCATAATTATTCAATATAAATTCTTATTTTTACATTATGAGTAACAATTATTTATTTATATTCTTTATTTCATGGATAATGTGATTATATTCCCTTTTCGTTATGTTTTTGACATGATTACTAAACCCATTTCATTTTATTAGTAAAAATTGTGATTATTCATTACGTTTGATTAGTTATGTGGAACAAATATGCATAAACATGTTATTATGGTTTAATATAGATATAATATAAACTAATTAGTTAATTTTTTTTAGTCTTATGAGATGTGAAGTATAAGATTATGGAGTAAACCTAATTCATTATGGTACTCTATACACCATGTGATATAGTCTTGGTAGTTATCCATAACTCATGTATATGTCTTGTGATATGTTTCTTCCACATTCCTAAATTTCCATGTTCGTATAACTCCATGTTCTAAATTATATTATTCTGTATGTTTATTCTTGATCCATTCCTTTTATATTATCTTGTTATGCCTTCTAACTAGTGTGATATAATTCAGTCCAATGTTCATTTCCCCACTTGTTATTTTAGCTCATCCCTTTTGTCTATGTATTCTCCTAGTTATGTTATGAAGTGTTAAGAGATAAAAGAGAGATATGAGATCATTATGGAGATTACTAAAATTATTTTTATTATATTTTCATTTTTTTAAAATTATGTACCCAGTCTCCCAAAACACTAAAATTTTGATCCTTGGTTTGTGTTTTGTGGATAAAAATTCTTCAAATAATTTCATAATATGTTTAAAAGGATGTGTCGTACTAGTTGGTATCAGAGAAAAATAATTCTTTTTATGCATTGGGAATAGAAAGATTTAATAATAACCACAATGATAATAATATCACCCTCGATAACATAGATTGAAACATAGGGAATCATAAGTTGTGATATACATTTCATCAATAAGTTATTCCTTTAATATTGATTGTTTCTTTTTTATATTCTCATTAGATAAGTAACCTTACCAGTTCTCACCATAGTATTTTAAAAAATCAAGGGTGACAATTCCTAATTGGGGAATAATATAACACAAAAATATTTCTTATGAATTTTTTTCATTAAATAATTTTATTTTTCAGAAAATTTTGTTGCACACAACACTGAGTTTAAACGAACCATGATATATTATTAAAATATTTTTATTATAACAACAACAGTATAACATAGTCGTTGAATTAGTGGGTATTATTAGGAATACAAATATTATGAAATATTTTTTTTAATATGAATTAATAACATATTATTTAGTAGAGACATTTTATTTATTAAAGATACGTTTCCATCAAAACATGATTTTATGGATTTCTATGAAAAAATAAATAAATATAATTTTGAAAAATTTAGAAAATTTATTTTGAAAAAATTAAATTAATTTCATAATTATTAATTTTAATATTTTCCAAGATTTAATTTTTCAAAAAAAATTAAATAACATGAAATTTTATTAAATAGTGAAAAATACTGATATACAATGAAAATTTTATTTTCATTTAAAGCATTTAAAACGTAAAATTGTATTTTGGATTAGTTTTAAAATTTTAATATTGTCTTTTAATTATAAATTTTATAATTTTGGTATTTTTAATAGATTATTTAATTGAATTTCGTATCGTATTTTTATATTTAATAAGGATATTTTTCTGGAAATAAATGTTTTTTCATTGGGTTTTTTGGTTTAATTTAAAATTAAATTCAACCAGTTATGTGTATTTAATTTTAAAAATGGATTCCATATTTTTTATTTTTTCATACAAATTTAGTAAATATACCGATATTATTTTTTTATTAATATGAATAGTAACCTTAGTAATTTTTGTTACCATGGTTAGGCGTAAATCAGTTAATTATGGGTAAAAAATATGGTAAGGGTTAGATAATTACCCTAAAACATGTTCTATTATAATTATATGATTATTTTTTTGACAATAATTATCCATTCATTGAATGTATGACCTTTTGGATCCACATGGTTGAAATTAATACCCGTATAGTATTTTTTAAATGAAAATTCAAAGATATCCCACAATTGTTTTTTATATTTATATCATTTTAAAAACATTTTTAACCCGAATATATTTTTTAAAATAAATATTATTTTATAATATAAGAGACTTATCTTCATCATGGTAACTTATTGGTAATTTTTATGATATAAACAATTACCTTAAATTCTTAGAACCTAATGATGTAGGGATTATTAAATTAATGGTAATTTCAAATGAATGATATTAATAATATTAAATTTAATATAATTAGAGATTTTTAATATTATCCACTAATTATAAAGATAATAATGAAATTTAAAAGATATAATAAAAATAGTTGGTTCTATTTTGATTTTTTTTAGGTTATTAAAAGTCAATGTAATTAATAGTACCAAATTTGACAATAATGATATTTTATGGGATTAATATTTTGTTAAATTCTTTTAAAATCATAAAATTATTCAATAAGAAAAAATAGGATAATATAGGGTTCAAAATTCCATATCCTTTTCACATATATGAATCTTGGAAGAATTTTATATAGAATTCACTTATTATATTTTGATATATTGAGAATTTCTAAAAACACCCCCTCCTGTACTTATAAATACCACACCTTACCACCCCTTCTCCTCAAACCTTCCAGAACTTTAATAATTCCAAATATCATGAACAAAACACCCCTACTCAAGATCACTATATCTCAATGCTTCAATTATTACCAAAATAATAATTCCATATTACTCAAGGATTCCTTCAAAAATGTGATATTTCGGAGGTAACATTCTCAAACTACCTCTTTTAATTTCTTTTATTCTTATAACTTCTCCTCAATTTTTTAATACATAAAATAACAATAAATCCAGTATCTTGTATATAATGTAATGATATATTTTTAATTTAATATATTCTATCCATCCCTTTTTCTTATCTCCTCTTACTTAATTAAAGGAAACCATTGCCCAAATTTTGGAGATTAATAGTATATTTCGATAATGTGTTTTAATATTTCATTACATCATTAATGTTTGGACATGAAAATTTTATTATAGAAAAATAATATTTTTAATAACTAAATTATACTTATTTAAAGTTATACACCTAAAATATAGACAAAATATTATGTAAAATAAAACTAATTTATGATGATCATAAAAAAACCTTCAAAATAGACTAAACATTTTTCATTAAGGTTTTATAAAATAAACCATCCGCATGTAAGAAAAAAATTATATATGAAACCATTTAAACTTATTGACATTTATAAATGCCTTTTATTTTACTTCTATAATATTTTTAAAATTTTACATGAACTTCAACAATTATACACAAGTTATCTTACCATGAAACTATGAAACAAATACTCCCAAAAGGATGAAATTGAACATTACAACTCCTCAAAATGTCCATAAATAAACTAAATAAAATTATAATAAATCAAAAACAGGGAGAATAAGTTATTAAATATGAATTTAATGGATTTAAGATTATTATCTTGTATTTTAAGTGTATGTGAAGACCAAATTCATACATAAGGTAAATGATCTCTAAGAAACTCCATATTTCTTATGGGTTATGATATATCTATCATTAACTAAGTTAATCTATTAATTATTCTTATGTTATAGGATTATAAAAAAATAATTATATATCTCAATTCATCTTTCTTTGATGATAATTAAATGTTTCAAAGGTTCCCTTGTCAATTCCTCTTAAAACGATAACCCAATTAAAGGGATATTCTCTTTTTCATACACATATTCCATATCAATCCATTAAATATTTTTATAATAATATATTTATTTAAAATAACTAAAATTATCCTGAAAGTAATTTAGTTTAATTATGGTTTTTTGTAAATACTATACATTTATCCTCTTTAATGGATATTTATTTTTTTCCCTAAAACTATGTTTTAGTTTCAAATTTATAAAGTTACTAAACACACTCTTGTTTTCAATTAATTTGGACATCATTATTAATTATCGATTCATATTTTTCATTTATAAATGAGTAATAATTATTTAAATACCATATTTTATGGAATACATTTTTATACACCCTTTTTCAATGCTATTTACATGACTACGAAAAACATTTCATTCCACAGATAACACTTATATATATATATATATATTATGTTATTAGGGGTTCAATTACATAAAACACACACACGTCACACAAAGTCTTGAATGACAGGCCATATCCCCCCATGGGGATAGATCGGCCATCAATATTTATTTATTTTATATTGATGTTATGAAGGTCGAGTGGGCATGAAGTCAATTTTATAAAACAAAGACCCAATTTTTCAATCCTCGAAGGACCATGTTCTAAATTATATTCTTTCTTATGTTTATTAATGAGATTATCCTTTTATGTTATAATTTTACACCTTTTAACTCATGTTTTGTTCTTCATCTCCATTTTTATTCCCATACTAATATTATTTGCACATCTCTTTTGTCTATCTATTCCCTAGGTTATCCTATGCAGTTGTAAGAGATTAAAGGGAGTTATGATTCGATTATGATGACTAATAAAAATATTTTTTATTCTATTACAATGTTTTGAAATTATATATATGGTATCCTAAATAAACCATAATTTTGGATCCTTGGTTTTTATTTTACGGGATAATATTTTTTAAATCCTATATTAATATATGTAAAAGGCTTCATTCAATATACCCTTACCCATCATAGTGATATCATGGTGTTATGGGATTTAACATTGTTATAAGAGGGATGGTTTACCCTAAAATATCCATCAGTATACTAATAATGGGGACCATTAGTTATATAAATATTATGTGGTTTCATTTATTTGATGGAAACAACTACAATTTATAGAAGAACATAATGTTATGCTGCCTACTATCACTTGAAGTTGATGAAAGTGATGCCACAATTATGGGATTTACACACTATAATTATAATTGTCATATAACTTTGGTAGATATGAGGAATTTATAAATGGATGAAAATATCAAAATGGTCTCTTACTTTTACTTTTACTGTGGATATTTAAGAAATATCATAGGGAAGTTATAATGAAAATATAATATATATAGAATCCAAAATATAAGTGTGGAGAAGTGGATTTTAAGAAAAAAAATGGATGATGATGAGAGTATATATTTCTACTTTATAAGAGTAAATTTTATTATTAGTATCATTAATGGGTTTGGAAAAAATATTGATGACACAACCATTATGAAGAGAATGATGATAAACATTCCAACTATATTTGATCCAAAGGTTTATGGACCATAAAAAGGAGAAGATATATCACTAGATGAAGTTTAAAATATTCTCATTAAATATAAAATGATAAAATGAATCGACCATAAGAATAATTTAAAAAGATGAGTTGTTGTTTGAAGCCATTATAAAGCGTAAAATGAATGTTATAAAAGAACCAGAGTCAAGTGATTCTAAATATGAATAATCTAATTAGGTTTTCAGTTAGATAGTATCTTTAAATACAATTATTTATAACAATATATTAATATAAAATGTAAATAATCCACTGAATTGATTTAACTGAAATGGAGATACACATTTGGAGTTAGAATATACAAAAAAGAAATATATTTTCACCTAAACTGATGAGGAAGGAGACTACTCAAAGATAAAAAATAAGAATAAAAGAAAAGGTAACTTTGAGGTAACATGTTTTTACAGATATATAAAAAGAATATTATGAGAAAAAAATTTGACTAATATTATCATCAGGTAGTGGAACAGATTATTAATGATATTAAAAAAATCATGTGTGTTTAATGGGTAAATCTAAAATTTATAAAGACACATTTGAAGGTCCATAAGTTGAAGTGATAATTGAACTAGAATTACTGTTAAAAGATAATCTAGAAGATACTATTTATAAAGAAATAAAACTCAAGAATGGGAAAAAAATTGATAATGGGTGATAAATAGTTCGTCAAGAAAAATGATACACATCTAAATTAGATATGGGCACATGAGAAGGAGTTAGTTGATTTAGGAAAAAAACTTAAATATTTTAAAGAAGAATATGTTTTAATAGAAGAGTTAATCAAGAGTAAAATTTCATTCATTCTAGAAAATAAGAAATAATGGTTAAATATAGCTAAACATGAAATAATGGGGATGATATTAATGAGAGACAAGTCGATAAAGGTGATTAATTATCTCAAAAAAAGTATGTGATTCTACTATATCAATATGAGTTGAAGAAAATAAAAGAAGGCTTCACCAATGTAGTTAGGTTAAAGGTGAATCTTCTCAGGCTATTGAGAAGAAGGATCCATAAAAATTGGTTGATTATATACCTAATGAATGTAAATGAGAATATGTTAAACATAATAGGGTCGGTTTAATAGGCAGGATTGAACATTTTAGGTCTAATGAAATAAATGAGAAAATATATTAAATAAAGGAATATTGGACTAGTATTTCCTAAATGTTTTATACCATGAAGAAACACCCACAATATATGAAAATATTGCAACAAAAATATTCAAATAAAACTACTATCAGTATGAAAAATCAGGGTTTAAATTTTTCTTCTAGTATTGTGGAGTGTTTCATAAAAAATAATATTTATACTGGTATAAAATGTCACTACTAGGAAATATGAATGAATCAATGGGTTGTTATAAAAAATATATGAGATTGGATTTTTCGAAATTGAAGTAGGTGACCAATACGTCAACAAAATGATCAACAAATAACAAATATGTGTTCTTGAATGATGTTTGTGGAAGATGTGATATAGAAGGTAGAAATTATAAAAAACAAAATATTATATTTCAGAGTGATATTCATGATAATGAAAATGAGAAGAGAAGTCCAAAAATGAATAATGACACAGTATCTACTGAATTTTATTAGAATATCAATAAAACTATGAACATTAAGAAATAATTTTTTGTTATATGGAATGATCAACTATCCAAGGATACAAAAACAGAGAAAGATCAAAAACATTTTAGGGAAAAATAAAAATAAAGTTGTGCTAGTTTATAAAGTTAATGTTTTTTTAATTAATCTAAAAATTATGAATTGAAAATTATAAAGTCTGGAAGGTTTTGATAAACTCTTCATGGAATAGAAAAATGTATGAAAATTATACCCTCCCTATAATTTAGCATTAATAGATATAGAAAGCATAAAAAATCATCTACTAGTGAAATGGAAAATACATCCACATAAAAATTTTCAAAAGATAATGAAAAATCAATCACACATTCTAATATGACTAATAATGAATTATCATACAAAGATGAGACAAAGAAGAATAATATGAAATAAGGGTTGAGAGGAATATCTCGTGCACTTTATGTCCTATAAAAAAATTTCGGTTCCTCTTTATTCCGACAATTTTTTATGAACTAACATTCAGTGAATTGAAGGATTGTAAATTTTCATCATAGATAAAAAAATTTAGCTAATGATGTATGTAATTCATTCCCTTAGGAGGATAAATAATGAACCTGATGTTTGATCATCACACATGAATATCTTCCTTGATTTTTTATAACAAACTCTCAAGGGGTAATGATAGATCTTGAGAAATGTGGGATGTATTGGAAAATATTTTATACACTTCAACAACAATTATGTGTATATTTGAGATAATAGAGGTAATATTTTTATTAACTTGGTTTCACAGACTCTAAAATGAATAATTAGGAAGAGAGTAATGTTGGTATCACAGATTAGTATTCATTAGGGATAACATTGATTCTTATGAAAAATTAATCTTGTTTTATACAATTTTTTAGCTCATATAAACTAAGATTTGACTAAATAAAAGATCATTTATTTTTTGAATAATGTGGTTTCATTAAATGAGTTGATGTGAGAACCTATAAATACATATTTTTATATACATTCAATATGGGATGTAAGAAAAAGGAAGACAATGTATGTACTTAAATGGTTAAGGGTGTCGACAAAAAATTCAAATAGAGAGATTATTGAACTCATTGGACTTTAATTTTATTTTATTTTTCAATAAAGGTTCAATATGTATTGAAGATTATAAAAAGTGGTTAAGTGAAGAATCACGGAGAATTACTATTCTTCATGTTAATTGAGGGTATTGTTGATATTTTATTTAATATCAATGTCTTGGGTTAATAATGATATATTGTTTACAAAAAGATAATTTATAATATGAGTGGATGATGAATTGAATATGAAGAAGATGAATTAATGTGGCCTAGATAAATTTATTTATATTATTAATAGATAATATTTAACGAAGAATATGTTATTAATAATCATATTGGATAATGGTTTGGTTTTATTTATTCAATACTTAAAGACTTATTATATGTATTTTTTTGGTCCTTAATCAAAAAAGAGTCCAACCATAAAAGACTTACGGGTCAACTCAATCAACCTCATTGTGGTAGATATCTTGACCAAAAGGGAGATCCATCCGAAATAACATTCATGGTGGAGTGGTTGAGTCCCTATATTGGTAGACTTGAGGGTTGTTAGGTGGGTGTGCGGGATGAGTGGGTTGTGTCATAGGGGAAACAATATTGTGAATCATGTTGTTTAGGATTAGACTCAATAATCTCATCTAGAAGACTAATTGAACATGTTTGTTTATATTATAACACAAATACTGATATCTAAACTAATGTTGGATAGTGGGTGTACATTTATTGTTGACTTTTTTTAAAAAGATATATAAATATCATGGTCACCCGTTCCAGTTTTTTTTTTTGATTTCCTATTGAAACAGTGTTCCATATTCAACATCATGATTCTTGATGGGTTTTTATTTGTCTGGTTTCTTTTATACTATGAAAACCATCATTGATCCAAGATCAAATGGTTGAAATTTTGAGATCACCATACATTGGATCATCATTATTGAGTCTACAATGTGCATTCTTGTGTTTACATTAAGACATAACTTCTTCTATTGAATAAATTATGAATTAAAGTGATTATGATGCATGCAAAGATACATATGATATTTTCACATATGTGTGAGAACATTAGTATAATGAAACAACCTGATCTCTCATAATAATAGATTCATTGTTTATTGACATTAAAATATTTAATAAATATCAGGATCTTCAATATGTTTATAAAAACCTGGATAGGAAATAATTTTATGGAGTTTTAAATCCATCCATGAAAATGATTTTTTCTTAGTGTTTTAAGTATAATAATTGTAAAAGGAAGGTTTTTATCCTTTCCTATAAATATCGATGGTTGAAAAAGATTTTGATTACAAATATTGATTGATATTTTGAGGCTCTTTTTATCAAGAGGTAAATAGACCACTAAAAAATATTGTTTTATAAAGAGGAGATTATTCCTAGGCATTTAGTTATATGATGGATATAATTTATATATTTTATTTCATGTACTAGGAACACATAGGGGTTATGTGAAGAAGAAATATACCCTAGTGTTCTAAAAATCCATCCTATAATGAAAAAATTACTAACATACCACATACATATCATGTGTACATGAAGAGGATTATATGAGATAATGTGATATAATTGAATAATGAATCTGAGGATTCATGTGTAAATTTTTTATAATGTAATTACAAGAAGTTGGCTTGGGATATATAAGGTGTTTCCAAAGGTCCATATCTATGGAGTCAAGGTATACTGACTATTCTTTGGATAATTCATGCATTATACTATGCACAAGAATTTGATCATTCAATACATCTAGAGACCTTGAAGACACTCATGAAAATAGTTTGTTGTTAAAGATGAGATAAATTAGATATTCTGTGGAGAATATATCAAAAAGATAATAAATACGTCGAGATATCATATAAAGTAGTAAATCAATAAATAATACAACTGATAAGATTTATTCTAAATTTTTACACCATGAATTATATATCATATTCATTAAGTGTGTGTTGAGTAAATCCAATTGAGAATTATAAATATGTTGATATTAATTATGAGTGTTCTATATTGCATAGAATAATATTAAATTATATTTATCTCTTGACTATATATGATTAAAGCATGTAATTCATAAAATTAATGGAATAATATGTTCTGAAGAACTATTTTACTAGGTATAATGAGCATACATAGGTGATTAGAAATATTATAGAAATATTAGAAATATTTAGAGGTACTTAAATTCTTTTCATAGAAAAGATAGATCAAACAAGCTCATAGAGGAAGATCAACATTTGTTGGTGTAAAAAATCCAGAGATGGAAGATATTATCCTATAATGGATACAGATTCAATGATGTATAAGATTGTGTGATGTATTATAAATATCTTCTTTTCTGACTCAAGAGTGTGAAGGTCATTGTAGACTCTAGTAACACAATGTCAAGTCGTCTAAAGATCCTCCTATGATGACTCAAGAGTTTAAATATAGTGTGAATCTGTATTGGTGATTGTAATTGATTATTATAGTATATAATCAATGTTGAGGGGATTTAACTGTGTGGAAATGGAAAATTGAATATTTCAAAAAATATAAGGGATTACTATTTCACCCCAAGTGATCTCATAGTGACAAAAGATAACCATTATGGTGATTCTTAATATAATACTCTTTTTCTATACCAATAAATGGTGGAAACCTCATAAACCATAACATTATATAACAGGTGAATCACCCAAAGGTGAATGTAGTAAAAATATAATAAGTAAATTCCAAAATAATAAGTTCCTTCCTCTTATTGAAATTGAACAATTTTTAAAAATAAAATTCATCACTAATTCTTCCACACTGCCTATCAGTGATATCACACTAATACAAGATCTACACTATTATGATGCATGATCTAATTGTCCCTTTTCTTAAAATCCTCTGGTTGTAAATCTCTTAAAAATAACATCATATGACATGTGTGTCACCCAAAGTTGGAAACAATACTACTATAACACATAAATTAAAGAATAATAAGCCTATTTACAATCAAATTGGCCTTTCCCCTGCATGTGGGTCAAATAATCCAAGGAACAGGATTAGTTCCTTGTTTTTTATAATTCCTTGTCTCCTATATACCGACAAAAAATAGTAAGATAAAGGGAAAACTGCACAAAGATATTAGGTTGTGATGTACTTAGCCTTATTCACTAATAAGTAACTAGGGAAGTGGGATAAAATATGTCAAGAATTAATCATCATATACTAAATAATGTTGAATGGAAGCGAGGGATTATACTGGTATGTTGGAAATACTATAAACATTATATCATAGGTAAACACATCAAAAATTAAATCAAAAAAATCCAACTAGAAAATATGTAAAACATACATAAGTTAGTAAAATAAGAAAAATATATTAATGATTACATTATGATGAAACTAATAAGCCCATCATGTCATGGATGTAGTCAAAATAGTAGTATAAGGCTAAAAAATAAAAAGAAAGGCAAAAAACTACCATGAGCATCCCGATTATCTAATTCTTCATCTTCTACCATTATATGAGTTTGATATGGAAATCAAGCATCTGAAGTAGTGTGCATTCCATTATCATTTCATCCAACCATGAAATATTCTTGAGTACCTATAGGTGGACTAAATAAGGTGTGAGTACAACTCAGAAGGTCACCACCAATGGTGTCTAATGAAAATACAATTTCTTAATATAAAATGTAACAATGCTAAGATATAATAATTTAAAGTAGAAAATTAATTGAAATTTTGTCGATACTGGGTTCCTAGTGTGTTTTGTGGATAACCCTATATTCGTCCTACATTTATGGATTTATCTGATCATGTAACCATTTAATTGGTTAGGGGACTTGAGGCATGCAATCAATGAATCCAAAAATAAATAATCATAAGTAATTATTGGATTTTTCCCTGAATTGCTACACTACAACCCCATTTTTAATCCATGGTGGACCTATAGAATTCATAATTTTTTTATTTTTGAGCCAATTCATGGTGATCAGTAGGTCATGTTTAGATCTTGTGTTTTGAGGGGAATCAAATGGATAAACCATTGTAAAATTACTCGTAATAATTTTTAAACAAAAGGAAAATATTGTCCTTCAATTTTTATTGTAGTACTACATTGGAATCCAAAAGGATGACCCAATTTGTTCCTTGTCCAAGTACATGATAACAAACCTAGGAAATAATACTGATTAATTTAGTTTTCTTATATTTCTAGATGAATCTATAATACTAGTCAAAAAATTCATGTGAGTAAGGCACTAACTAGATCCAAGGTTGTTCTTCGAATTAAAATTCCCATCAATGGATTTGGTGGAATCCCATGAGTTTTCTCAAGGAATTCTAAATATGGAATCTATGTATATCTTGAGTCATTCAATAAAATTTATGGTGTTACAATGTTACATAATTACTAACCAATTAATCCATAGTAATATGTAATAAGTTCCTAGTAATGTATTCATTTGAACCCTTTTATCAATATTAAATTAAAACTTTGGATGTATCTTCTAAGGTTTTCTATTAAATAACCACATCATTCTACAATTTATGTATTTTATTCCATTTTGAATTAAATTAAAACAATGGTGTTCTAGATCTAGAAAATATATAAGACATCCACATTAACATAACTATATTTAAGTTTCCCAATACCTTCATGAAGACACATCATTAAAATTCCCCTTTCATAGGTGACATTCCAAACACACCGTATGGGGTGGTCTGATAACATTATATATACATTTTGATATTCATAAATATAATTCCAAATAGTCCATAAGGGGTATTTTCTTATAATTAATGTATGTTATTAGTAGTTGTTAGGATGAAAACACTTTAATGGATGGTTTTCTTTGGGGTTTTCAACCATAAAATGTTTTTGGAAGGCCCGTGGTATATTTTAGTTTGGATTTCAAAAGCAAATTAATGAAATTTAAATTTAAGGTAAAAAAATCAGAATGGTTAGTGTGTGGTAAAATGTCAAATTTTTTAAACAATAATACTATTTTGGAGAAAACTATAAACCATCTACCTAGGCTCGTGGAATAATCATCATCCATTACAGACTTCAAATTGGGGATGGAATAAGAGAAAATGAATAATCCAATGTAGCCCTAAATATATGTTATTTATGTCAAAAAAGGTGGAAGTAATTCATGGATAAATACATATAAATAAAAAAAATAAAGGAGTTATAACCTTATCATGGTCCTTTCAATGTGACACAAGGATGAAGAATCATTAGTCAGGTGAGGGGATCTACCCATGAATAAGGAGGTGGAGGATAGCCTTACAACAATCCTACAATAGACTAAATGAGGAACACATTTTTGTTAGAAAATAAATAAGTGTAAAGGGGAAAATTAAAATTTTCAAATTTATAAAAAAAATATCAAGATCCCATCAGCTTGTTGGTGAGTTTCACTAGATACCTGGGAGGACTTATAGTGGATTACCAAGCCTATAAGAATCCCATCGGCTAGCTATTGGCACTATAGTGTAGGGATTTAAATCCCTAACCTCCTCTCATTCTTCCCAAACACCCATGTGGCCGCCAAAACACCATTGGTCACTTCACAAATGAAAAAAACCATGGTGTTTGGGGTTAATTTTAACATTGTCAATCCTTATCGAATAATCTGGATCTTAAACAACCCTCAACATTCATGAATGATTTTTTTACATCACATTTAAGATATATGGAATATTAATAATACATTATATAATTGACAGTTTTAATATAATGGGAAAATTAAGGTCATAAAATGTTATTACATATGAGATTTTAAAATCATTTAAATACATTGACATGGTCCTGAAAAAATATTTTATTGCTCTCTTAATTCATGTAATTACATATGAAAATACATAAATGAAATGGTGATATAAAATCCTTATAACAGGATGACTGAAAGGTATGTAACTTGACATTAGAATCAATATAGTGCATTTCTGAGAATAAGCATCATCATATCATAAGAAAAAAATCATCATAATAAGAATAAGGGAATAATATTAAAGAGAAAAAAATGTGGCATATTCATAATAATGAAACACCATGACTTCATATAACATACAATGTCCAAATATTATTTATGCCTAAAATATTTGTATTAATCATTACTTCATAAAATATGAACAAATCTATCATCATTTTCAAGCAATACAAAGAAAATATAATGAAATATATCACATTAACTAGTTCATTGGATGGACATATAATTCTTGATCCTACCCATTACATCATCAAATTATCATAATCATGGTTTTCACATTTCAAATAAACTCATATAAATCATAAACATGGAATTAACCCATTGAAAAATAATGGGTTTCCTAATGGTATTCTACAGAATATATTGTTGAATAAAATATCGGTATTCACAAAAATAAATAAATGGAAGACATAATCATGAAATTTTAAGTTATATATAATAATGAAAATATCATATTCTATGGATTGGTTGAGAATAATAACAAGAAAAACTGAAGTGATTTTTCTAGAAAATTCATTATTCAAAATTAGTAAAGGATTACTAGAATTATTACGAATGATTTGAGAACATGTATATCGCTGAAAGAACAAAAGGGAAAAAATTGAGTAACATTTATAAGAATAATAGTAAATATAATAAAATAAGAGAATAAAAACACAAAAGAAGGTTATGGGTTTAAAATCCCATTAAATTTATTATATGACTTCACATTGGTATAAATAGTTGAGATAAAAATAAATGTTTGTATAAATTACCAAAAAAGGTTAATAGGAAAATGATTAAGGTAATTGTATTACAAAATATATTTTAACTAATTTAAAAAGTAATAGTCAAAGATAATTAATATATATAGAAGATTTTGGTAGATTCCATTTACTTTGGTCCTATTAAATTGTGTCATGTTTTATCCTCCTGTATAAAAAATTATATTTTTTAATCAATAAAAATATATTTTTCACTTAGGTTATTATTGATCATTAATAACCATTAAAATTTATTAATTTATTTTTTTGTTAAAGATTAAATGTTTTGAGGATGTGTGTTCTTTTAATTATCTGATTTTCATTTTGGTTATGTCATTTTGATTCATTTTCATTTATCTGTTGTAAAATTACATAAATAAGTTTTGAATAAATTGAAATAAATTTATAAATATTATATATAGTCTTTTATAACCATATTTATTGCTGGTGATAAATAAAGAATCAACAAAACACTAATGAGAATATGAAATTTTCAATTAATGGTCCATGATAAAAAGAGGGAGAAGAGAGAGTATATCTACATTAAATAGAATAAAATAATTATAACATTTTGTAAAAACATTAACTTTTTAAATAATTATTTATTCATTACATTGTGAATGTATAAAAAGAAATATTATTAGCATAGTGGAAGGAATAAGATAAAAAAATGAAAATAGAGGATTGTGAGATTACAATATCATTTAATTTTAATTACTTTTTATGGAATAAATCCTAGAAGGATTGGGGTTTGATTCTACAAAAAATTATCGAATGTTATAACGAGACATATGATAATGTAATAGGAAAAGTTTTTTATTTGTGGAGTTTATTAGAAAAGATTTTCCAGTGGAAGAGAGCGCATATGTTATACTTGAGGGGAGGGGTCCTTATATGTTAAAATATTGAATAAATTATAATTTTCATAGTAAAACATAGGATAGTTTTATTTTGGACATTATGAATTGAATTTAATTAAAAATATGTTTTTTAAGACTTATAATCCATTTATGTACTGAATTTTGTAGTTTATACAATAGAATGACGAAAAATAAAAACTTGTTTTTTAATTTATTACTTAATGATTTTAGGCATTGATAATTATGTTCTAGGATTAGAAATTCATTTTTTTGTTTTAAAATTAGTAATTTTTTTATTAAATCAATTTGGGTCAATATTTCCATTTCAGGATTTATTGTTTGATTTTCACATTAGTATATTATTTCCAAACATGTGTAATTTGAAATATTGTATTTGTACTATTCACCTAAAAATTTATATTTAAAAAAAGTATAAATTCGCTCTTAAAAGTATTTTAAAATATTCTTAAAAATGAAATTATTTTTATCAGAATAATTTTCTAAAATAGATAATTTTAATTATTTACATTAAAATAATGTTTTTTATTTCATACATTTTTGAAAATTAACTTATACATTCTTTAAGATACTAATTTGAATATTTTTTTAATTATAAAATTTAAATTTATTTAATTTATTCATGGTAAATATTATTTACATTTCATTTTAATATTCAAATAGTTATGTTACTATTCCTAAGGGTCACTTTTATTATTCCAATAATGATGTTGTTTTTATAATTCCTATAAATATCTACCACTCCATTCATTTATCATTCACTTCTATTCCTATAAAGGTTATATATTATTAATTACTAAAATATTTATTACATTATTTATTCTCTTTTTATATTATATGGTGTTCTTTGTCGATGGGATAATTTTGGGAGAGAGGTTAGGGGATTACATGGGTTGTAATATCACCATGTATTATTGTTTGAAGTTTAGTTGAAACCCAGGTGGAGGTAATATACTATTTGACTATATTAGTAATATAGTGGGTACAATATTAGAATTATTATTCATTTAAAATGTTATTTTAAACAATGAAATTGTTCCTTTGGTCCACAGGGCCTTTAAGGACCCCTCAGTTAGGCCATCAAGGCTCTACACTAGAGAAGATTCAGACTAATGGATTATATGATAGTGTGAAGGATGTCACATTAAAATTCAATCAGTATATAGGGTTTACAATATATAATGTATAATAGAATTATGTAGCACATATACATGCACACTACTGTGTCGAGTGGAAATGGTGGTGCCCGGAATTGATGTCAGAGTGATGATCTGGAGTGGATGAATGATAAAATGGTTGGTGTTTATTCAAGTGTAGAAGATTTCATACACCTATTCAATTCATGAATTAATATGTTCCATTAAGGCATGATTTATTTTACTTTTTTCAATGAAAGATTTCCCATCTCAACATGATTAAAAAGATAGTTTATCCAAAAAATAAAATAAAAATTGAAATATAAGTGATAAATCAACGATATCAAATTTTTATGAATTTTACCCTATTAAACACAAAAATACATGACTTAAAATAGATGTTTAACATTATTTTATTTATTATATAATTTTAGTTTATATTTTTAGAGAATTAGGTAATGAATTACCTAAAACGTGGATATTTCCACCACAGTGTCCATTTTATTCACAAAACAAGTTCTTTATAAAGGAACACATGGTTGTCTCAAGGAAACTCTCATATATGTAACTATAAAATTATTAATGTTTCTAATAATCCTTATTCCTAATTAAAAAATCATTTCAAAACATATAATGTGAAAAATAAATCTCATTAATCAATATAAAAAAACATATTAGTGCAATTGCAAACCTTAAAAATCCAAATGAATGTTATCCTTTTTCATAATAAAAATTTGATCCTAAATATCAATTTACCTCTCAATGAAAAAAATATAATTTATTAATATCATTAATGAGAAATTTGAAATGAAATCATAAATTAATAAATCGCAATTATAAGTGTTTCTATGAAAACATGAAAAATAATGAGCACCTTTCCCTAAAAAATAATCCTCATACCCCTATTTTTTAAAATTCACACAATTTTCCTATAAATATAAGTTCATTTTATTACTTTTAAAATCAAAATATATCCATTATAAAACATTTGAATAATATAATGGCAGTACATTGTTACTTATCCTCACATTAACCCTTATAGTAATACTTACAATGGATCATCTAACTGTATAATCCCCACATCTTTTATGAGTAACATATAATCATTAAACTCTATCAATTTACCCCATTTATTAGAGATATACCATTCTTATAGATCATTAGAGTGATTTCAATCTCACCATTAATTCATATAAAAATTAAAATAACAATACATTTAATATAAACCATATATATTTCACCTAAAATTAATTTTAATTGGAATTCATGGCCATAAAAAATTACACTTTCATTAATCTCATAAAGATGATAACAACTTTCTATTTCAACAGAAAAACATTTTAAAACTAAACATTACAATAATATTGATGGAAAAAATTTATTTCAAAATAACCATCAAAAATTATATTTGAATATTGATAATAAATAATTCCATTAATAGTGGGTAAAACAATTTAATCCATATATCTTAAAAAAATTATTTTTCACTTATTTAAAAAGATGAAAAAATACAAATGAAAAATGTTCAATTTTTATAATATTTTGTTAATGAAGTGAAAAATAATTGGAAATAAAATTTACAAATATCATAATAATAGTTAAAAACATTCATTAATTATTTAATATAACCTCAACATGAAAGGAAATGTGTTGGTGGAAAAACATTGTGATTTTTAAAAATAAATTACCTTATATTAAGTCTTTTCTAGCTACATATATAATCTAACTCAAAATTAATAAAATTATATTAGATTAATAATTTATCAATAACCATTTTTATATTATATTAATTATTATTATTATTTTATTTATTACCATGACTTATTTAGTTACTAAATGGTTATGTTTACATCCAAAATTTTGGGTTTTTTTGGTTAACAACTTCGAAGGAACATCGATGCATTAACCATGTTCAATATGGTTATGGTTTCATTACCTCTAGAATCTAATTTTATTATATTCCTCATATTTATAAATTATATTCACTTTATAAACTAACTATTTATTTTATTTATGAAAAATGAACCATGTTATTTCATGGAGATGGTAGTTTGTACGTACGCATGAACAACATTATTATTTTTATAAACGGTGGGATAGAAAAAAAATTAGATAATATTTTAATATTAAATAATCATAATTTTTTTATAAATTTCATATTAATTCATTTATTCAATACTTATAACTATACTTTTATGTTTTATTTGAAAAATGAATCACATCGCTTTGTAGAGGTGGTTGTCCACACGTGTGTATGAGCGATGCTATAAATTTCTTACAGATGGTATGGTAAGATGGTAAGAAATATATTTTAAATAAATAATTCTAATTAAATAATAAATATAGTATTTATTTATTTGTTCCATCATTTGTACCATCCATATTATTCAGTTATTAAAAAATGGAACATATCGTTTCGTAGAGGTGGGAGTCTACACATATAGACGAGCGATATTTTCAATTACAATAAGGTAGAAAAGAAGATAAAGGGTTATACCATTATCATAATAAAATTAAGGTATATTTAAGATAATTATGTTATTATTTAATCATTTTATAGTAATATTTTATTTATTTATAATAATAAACAAACATGAAATAGGTCAGTTAGGACATATAACTTCCCCTTGAATATCCCATTTTGAATTACTCCATAAGCCTTCTAATATTAGAATTTTGAGAAGAGAAGTAACTATGGGAAGTGGGTAAATATTTTTTGGGATATATTTGGCAATATATTTGTAAATTTATATTTCATAAATGTGTGATAATGGGATTATAGGTGTTTCCCTTTTAAAAGTAAATAGAGTGGCACACTTGTAATTTTTTTTAAAAAATTTAATATTATAAAGTCTTAATCAAGAGAATATGGATTCAAAACCATAAAATTTATAGCATAATGTGTTAAGGTATTAAATACCATCATCAAATAATAGTTATTAGGAAATTTTGTGGCTTTATCAAAAAAATTACCTTAACTAGCCTGATTTACCCTTTACCGCGGGGATGCATTTTTACCATGGTTAATATAACAAATGACAAAAAATTATGTTTAAATCATTAATAAATTTTAAATTAATGATTCAGAATATTGGATAAATTTAAATATTCAATTTTAGTTTTTTTATAAATTAATTTCAATATAAATGTGGAAAACAGAAAGAATATATATTTTTTGATAACTGTAATTTAAGCATAAAAATGAACTTATACCAAATTTAAATGTGATACTGATTAAATTGTAACTATTTATATTATTTCTAATAAAATTTATCTAATATTAATATAACAATATATCCAAAATAATATGGTACTTTAAAATTTATTTATTTAATGTAAAAATAGATTTTCAAAAAATTTATATTATTAACTATTCACTCAAAATTTGATCTTTTCCGAAATAGAAAAAATTTACCTGAAGTTAAATTTTATATATTGATTACCAAAATGAAATTATTTTTATCAAATAATAATTATAAAATCTAGAAGATTATATTTTATATAAAACAATGAAATTAATGAAAAGAACATTTAAATATATTCACTCCCTATTATGACTAAAAATTTAATAATGTCATTTATAAAACTATAATGAACATATATCAATAAAATAAAGACATATAAATCATAATATTTATTTATTTAGAGAATTAACTATTTTATAACATCCTTCTCACTTAATAAAATGCAACCTCATAATTTTATTCATTATATAAACAAGTGAGGAAATATTTCCATCATAGCTTTTTATGATTCCCATGTTACATCCTCAATAAAATGATTCTTACAGAAAAAAATAACCTACTGAATCAATTAATTTCACAGTGCCTACCTTATATGATAAAAAATATGAATCATATTTTCTATATCAAAAATATTCTATACTAATTATACCACTTTTGAAATCAAAACATAAAATTCATCAGGTACATACTTTTAAGAAAAGAAAACTCTAAACACATTATATACATGAGATAAACATAGATGTAATTCTACAATATTACAAGTGAATCCAAATTTTTATATAATTTAATACCTAATAAAAAATTGTGATTACCATTCACTTTTTACTAATACACATAACACTTGACTAATGTGATAATTTATGAAAAACATGATCACCAACCTCAAACGAAAGGAATTTTCCCTGGTTATCTATATAACCATTTTTAAACCTATATAATTCCATCAAATGTTGTCGAACCAAATTTAAATTCTCAAATAAAATTCTACCAATTCTTATCCAATGATATTCCATTAACTAACTTTATCCCAACACACTGGAGGCTTAAAATATTTTCCATATAATTCTTCAAAAGGTGTCATCTATATACTCAAATAAAAACTACTATTATAAGATAATTCAATTAAATAAATATATTATCTAAATATTACCTTATAATATAATTTTAAATCAAAAATTATATCCTATAAATCTTTAATGATAAACTATTATTATCTATCATATTGAGGACGAAAAATTTTATTGATATTTGATTCAGTTCCCATCAAATTCTAAAGTCCTTTCTATAATTTTAAAATAAACCTAAGATCAAAATATGATGCAATGGATAGGGGTAATCCATGAATTATAACTATCTCTTTAAGTTAAATTGTATCAATTGAACCCAAATGCATGATAACTAAATTCAGAATAAAAGGATTTAATTTAGAAAAAGGATCTACAATAACCTAAATCACGTTATTTCATCTATATTTACATGGTAACCCCACCCCACAAATTATAATCTATAGATATATTCTCTCATTTACATTCATGAACAGGTAAAGGATAAATCATCCCCATAAATAGTTTTTAATCATCGTTAACAAGATTAAAATTCAAACATATCATGGTAAAATCAACAATATATTCCTTCACACCATACCACAAAAAATATTCTTGAAGATATTTGAAAATCATGGTATTGCCAAGATAAATAGAAAATTGAGAGTCATGAACTTCACATAACAATTCCTTATTCAACTAGAAACCACTCAGAACAAATAACCTATTTTAAAATATAATAAAACACAATTTATTCAGAATAAATGTATAAAACCTATAATTTTTTACCATTTCAACTCATTCTTAAAAATCATGAACTTTATTATGATCTTGGTCAATTCTATCTGATAATTATTCCTACACTCATATCAAAGTAAAGGAATAATTTTTTTTCAATATAAAAAATTTATATTCCAATATGTATTGAATAATTAACTAAATGGCCATTTTCTAGATGTAACATAGTTAATGAATCATTATATTTTCTAATCAAGGAATCAACTATGTTTTTTATTTAATTAGAAGATACTGAATTTTGAAATCATAATCTTTAATATGTTCTAGATATAATATCCATGACTTGTTAAACATTTTTTTATTATATTTATAATTTATAATTTTATCATTATAGTAAATTTCAAATTTCTTCCCATTTAAATTATTCCCATGTTTTTTAGAGTAAAAAATATTACCTCTCACTCATGTTCATCATAATATAATTATTGTCATGAAGCCTTAGTTGAAAATAATCATATTAGATAACCTAATCATTTCTCAAAAATACAGAACCAATTCCTTTCAAATAATAATCATTGTAAATAAAAAATAACTATTTATTATTAGAAAGCCTAACATGGTAGATTTTCTAATCTTATTTTTAATTTCTGGTAACATTCATCAAATTCCATTACTAAAGTAAATTTTACTCTATTTTATGTTATATTTGTTTGTGGGATACTGTAACAAAAAATGTAATGATAAAATAAATCATTTTTAAGTATTATAAATAAATATTCAATATATTTTATATATTTATTTTCATAATAATAATATTATATAATTTTCTATTCAGAAGTGAAAAATCTTTATAGCTAACCAAATTTTGTTTTCATGCATTATATAGTTTTATTAAAATTCATAATTTTAAAATTATAGAATTTTAATTTTAGAAAATGAAATTCAATTTTTAATTCTTCATTTTAAAATTATCTTAGTATGTACTTTTAAATTATTTTCTTGAAATGGTTGATTTTTCAAATGATTATTAAAAAATATTGATATATATTGAAATATTTCATTCATTTTCAAGTATTTCCAAATTAGTATTATATCTTATTCTTTATAGAAAAATTATTTATTTCATTTTTGTTATATTTATTCCAATAAATATTCTTTTAATTAAAATTATACTTGAATTTAGTAAAAAAATTATACTAAAAGAGACAGTTTTGTGAGAAAACTATTTTCATTAACTTTTAGTTATATAATTTTAAATTAAATACTAACACTTCTATGAATTTTATTTTATAAAATTGAATTAATATTTTTAATGGGAATAAATAATACTTTTTAATAAGTTGAACATTATTTTTTGTCAAAATGAAGAGTTAAAATAGTAAAAATATGTTACCAAATTTACTGTAAAAACATGTTTACGAAGGGTTAAAATAATGATATAAGGGTTAAAATAGCCAAAAACCTTTTATAAATTTAACTTTATAGCCATATTTAGAGCCTATATAATCCAATATTTTTAAATGGTGCATCTAGGATCGATTTTTTTAGTGAGGCGTTAATATATTTTAAACTTTTTAACAATTTCAAGGGTGTACTCTCCCCAACTTATAAAAGGGAACCTCCACTCCTATTTTATTTTTGTACACATATTCGAGGCCCTTTTTATCCAACTAATACCTAGGAATTCTTTAAGTATAATCCTAAGTAGGTTGTCTAAAGAAGAGGCATAATTCTTAACTGAGTATTTTCTTTTTATTTTTTCTTTGACCTCCTAAAATTGTTCTTAAAATTTTGAAAATAATTAAATAATTAACTTCTTCATTATAATATATTTTTCTACTAATTTCATAACATATATCCATCTTCTCTTCTAATAAATGTGAAATGAAACAATCATTCGTGTATACATCAGGCTACCACCTCATTAAACGATGTAATTCATTTTCATCACCACCTCTCATGGATTATTATAATTATAATTTTAATGTATTTATATGATATTCCAGATATAATTATAATTATTTAACATTAATATGAAATATATTTTCATACATTTCCATCCATTAAAAATTAAAACATCATTCTTCTGTATGTGCCAATTACAACCTCTATGAAGTAATCTGATTCATTTTTTATCACCACATCAATGGGAAAATAGATATAAGTTTATTTAAATATAAAATTTTATATTTATTATATAATCAACATTATATAAAGATTAAATATTATTTATCTTCTTTACATAATGATCAATAGAAAATGTAAATGTTACTCAAGCGTACGTATGACATACCATCTCTCTTATTTTAACGTAATTAATCTTTCATTTCCATCATCAATGATTGTTTTTAAATGTACAATTACTATATAAAAATTATAATTTTTTAGTTATAATTATTCTTGATATGAAATACTAATAACATATTTTACCACGTTTAACCTACTATTGTTATTTTGGACATATTGGATGAATATCGTCAAAATGATTGACGTGAACTTATTTTATTATGTAATTTAATATAACATGGTAATAATTAAAATAAAATGACTAATAAAATTGAAATGGGTTATTAAATAAGTACATAATTAAATTTTTTTTATTATCCAGGAATAAAAATAACATACATGATTAGTCAGACTTGAGGAAAGGGACTGATTACCATAAAAACCTCATTTTAAATATTTAAAGGGTTTATTTTATAAATATTTTTCTTTCATTCCTATATTATTTAAATTAATTTTTGTATTAATTTATATAGACAAAAATTAACTATAATTAAAATTTTAAGTCACTTTTTTTACTTTAATATAAATTTTTTAAAATTAATATTTTTACATATTTTATACGAAACATTTTGAAGAAAAATAAAATAGAATGTTTTATTTTTACCTAAAAAAATCAATGGTTCTTACCAAAAAAATTAATATTATTTAATTATTGAATTAATTTATGAGATATCCTATTTTATGCTAATAAAAACCTTTTTCCCCTTTAGTATTGGGTTTTTTCAAGAAGGATTTTAAAATGGAATGAATATTTTGAAATCTAGAAATTGTTTTCATATGAATGAAATGATGGTTTTTATGAATACGATGATGGAAATGAAAGCTTTCACATTTTATGATTATTTTATGGTTCTCAAGAATTTATTGTGTTTTTTAGTTAGCATGATATATCTCATAATGATAAATAATCCTGTTATAGATCATGATGATGAGTGAGCCTACTAAAACTCTCTTTTACATTGGGTAAAAGGATGAAATTATTCAGTTAGGTATCTCCTAATAAATTATTAAAATTTATCAATTATGTTATTATATTTTTAATACTGATATGAAAATGATGACATAATTTACCAAAATTATTATATAAATCTTATGGTTTCTTATAGAAATATTTTGATCTTGCAAGGTTAAATAATGAATGTGAGTTTGATGGAAATATTATGCTACTTATTAATGGTGAAATGTACAAAATTGAAAAAAAATCATTTTTTCATGATTGCAAAGAAAAATTTATGAAATTTATTTTTTTCATAAATATTTATTATGAAAGGATTTATGCAAATCTTTGAAAACTGATGTTAATTTCACAGGTAAGAAAGTTTTAATTTTGATCTCAATGATTATTATAATATCGAAAAAAATTAATGAGTATTCATGGAATTAAGAGTTTCTTTTTTATATTCCTTTCAATGAGATAATTTTCCTTATATAGACCCTCACTTTTCATACATTAACATTACATTATTATTTCTGGAATACTTAATAAATTACAAAAACAGGGGCCTAAAGACCATATTAGTCTAATGCCTTTGGAAACATGGAATCATAAACACGAGTAAATATGTGACATACATTATCTCTCACTAGGTTCGTCGGGACTAGAATCCTTCTTAGACATGTCATAAATAATACAAATATTCATAACCAAGGGAATGGAAACATAAAAATGGGTGAGATCATATTCTAAGTTAGGGTAAACAAGGGAGATACATAAGTATAAACGTGAGAATAAGGGTATGAGAATGTGATAAAGACATTATAATATCATACCCAACATATCAAATATCATAAACCTGAATCATGGAATAATCATTGGTAGCTAATTAGACATTAATCAAAAGATAATAAATAGCATAATTCCTGAAATCATAACATGTGAATTGAATTATGTAAGGAAAATAAACATGTAATATCCTTCCATATAATTCTTTATGATTTTATAGAACTTATTAGAGAACCTCATAAGCACTACACCTACTAGGATACACACACCACTATCCCCAATCATTGTAATTTTCTTTTCAAGGGATTTGGTTTCCCCATATTCCCACAGCGGATTGGGTTTCCCCATCATCCCATACTGGATCAAGATTATCTATCTTCTCATAGTGGATTGGGTTTTATCATCATCACATAGTGGATCAATACTAAAAAATTGATTCCCATCATTATCTCATGATATATAAATCATTAACCAAATCATCGGAAAGAGATATAGGTCCCACAAATCTCATAATGAAAACAAACATATAGGTGGAAGAAACAAATAAACAGACATATCTTAACCCATGAAATTAAATGGGTGTCGTAAACATGTAATCAAATCATTACCTATGAAAAAAAGAGTCATTCCATCATCATTTCATCAAACCATATATAACACCCTAAACATTTTATGGTATGTTTCATTTAAATATATTTGATTCATTAGATAGACTATATTTCATGAAGCACTGAGTCGCTATGAAACAAAACATAGTTATTTATTGGAAAAATTCATATCCAAAACATTAAACAGAAATTTTCCACTTCTTTGTATTCAATTTCTAAAAACAGTATTCTATAGTTGTTATTAGTATGTTATTTGCAGTCTGATAGAACCAACTTGTTTTTTTATATTATCATACTCTTATGAGTAGTAAAATGAATAGTAATATGACCCTTATGAGTAGTAAATAATGTTTTTTATTTTTAAAAGGTTATAATGTAATGAGATGTTGATTAATTTTTCAAGTTGTTAAAAATGAGTTATATATTTAAAATTGTTATTTTGGAATAAATTTGGATTTCATATAAAAATTAATTTAATACTATTTAGAAAATTACTTTCAAAAAACATGGGTTCAATTTTTAATTCAACGGGTTGAAAAATGGTTAGGGTTAATTTTTGTTATTTTTCTAAAATTCATGAATTGTTTAGGAATAGTAAAATAAGATAAATTATGATAAATGATAAATACTTGTTTTACTGTATCATATGTGATGTTAGGATGATGTAATTCCAATTAGTTTTAAATAACATGAATTTATTTATATTTTGGGTCACATGAATCATGATTATTCATATTCTGGAGAAAATTATTAAAATGATGATTAAAATAATGTAAAAGTCATCCTCTCCTCCACTATAAATACCAACCTCATTCCCCTCTTTCATCCACACCAATTAAGATTCAATCCATACCTATGTTCCACCAAATAAACTTCCCAAGCCCTCCCCCCCCACATACAGGACCTACTGTTCTCACCAAATGTCCTAAAAAAGGCCTTAATGAGATTTTCAAGGAGGAGTACTCAAGAGGTGAACATCTGTTTATTTTTCTTTCAACTTCTTTTTCATGTTCAATTATTTTGTTTCTCTATACTCTCTCTACACATCCAAATACTATTATAATTACAGTAGCTTACATAGACTATAATTTTATTTTTCTAATTGAATATTTCATCAGCATATCTCTTTTTCCCCTCCTTTTATACTAAAAATGAAAATATCATCTGAGATGTGTTAATTTATCACATTCAAGGACGATGAGTTCTCCATTTATGTTAATATATTAAATACTATTCATGAAACATTTTTAATGGTTTCACCAGATCATAATATATTTATTTTACCTTATGCAATGTTCTTGAAATCTTTACACACTCATAATATAAAATATTAATACAAAACAAGTTCTTTATGCACAAAACTGTAATGTTAATCCAATCATTTATGATGAACATTAATTTAATGAGTCATCCTCATGGTATATAACTAAAATAATTATAAGATCATTTATTTCTCTTTTATTTCTCTAATAATATATATTAAAAATTTTGGATCTTTCAAAAAATTTCAAACAATCTTCCATTCATGAATGCAAGTAAACCGATCAGGAAAACAAAGAATGAAAATGTTTCCAATAAAATAAAATGGAACCACTTAAACCCCTCAAAAAGGAAATTAATGAACCTAATAAGGTTATAATAAATAAATTAAATGTATAGGAGGTTCTATAATTATTAATTAATTATGATAAATTTGGTTATTGTTGTTATTAAGATCAATCAATGAACACATTCATGCATATGGTATGTGGTTTCTCATCTCACTTTCAATTTTGTGAGATTTTCATTGTTTGTCACATATTTCTTATATGTGGTATATGTGTACTTCCATTTGATATATAATATAATGATTATATTTATATTCATGTTATTCTATGATTAATTTTGTGATTGTTTTTTATCTCATACGATTTAGTTGATTACAATGTGGTAAGGGACTTTGTCTCAATTTCCATTTCATTTAGACATACAAGGTATTGTGCACATAATCTTTTTTAAGTTGTGTATCTATATCCCATATGAGATAATTTTTCATTTGAAATTATAATTCTAGTAAAGATCCATTTTCTTATATCATTTATATGTTTATTTTTTTATGTTGTATAACATTTCACGTATAGTGTTTATTGGGAATGCTGTTTTAAAAATGAAAATATTGATGAATATGTATTCTATACATCATACGGATATTGAGATTGAATATTTTAATTGTATTAAATCTATGTATAATAAATTTTTTGGAATTTTTGTGATAGTTGGGGCCAGCTATAGCCCCTCTATGCATCGACGGGTCACATGTGACAAATCATTTGAAGATAAACCCTTCGAATTTGTTTCCAAAATAGAATTAGATGGAAATCTATTCACATAATTAAACAATTTTGATGGTATAGTGGTATAATTTTCCCAATACATGATGCCTAATTAATAAGAATTTTCATTATTCATTTTTAGTTATAAATATCTATGTGGTTTTCATTATAAAAAAATATGTGGATGTAGTTTCATTCTTAATTTATTAATGGGGAGTGTTTTTCATTTATTCACCATGCCAGATTGAATATCCCAATTTGGTTACGATTCAATTGTTGTAGATTCATGCTTCCACTATTTTTAATCCATACTAATAATTTGATCTCACCCCTTCCATTTGTTTACCTTCACCAGGTTATAAAGAGGAGACCATTTATTGAGTTCTCGTGGATGTAGTTTATTATTTTTTAATATGTATTGTGTTTTGTTACCTTTATCAGTGTAATTTGAGTTTCATGTGTGGATCTAGTTTATTCAAGAATACTAAAATGATTGTTCCTTTTGGATTTCATTCCATTTAACCATTCCAATGTCATATGTAATTCACTGGCTTCAGTATTCTAGGGTTGGGGCGTTACAGTTGGTATCAGAGGAAGTTTAGTAGTAAATAAGGAAACTAGATTAGAAAATATAGATTAGGGAACAAATTCTTAAGTTATTGTTCAAGTATAAACATACAATAATTTCCTCGAGTCATGGTAAGTAAAAGATTATGTGGATATTTCTAGAAAATGCATCCATGTCTAGATACAAACAAGTAGAGGTGGATCTAGCACAGATGTATCTAGGGTTAAAACCTGAAACCCCACTTTGAGCTAGACTCGAATGGGAACTGGTTCATGGAAATAGGCCTTGCTACAATATTGGTTTGAAAATATTGTGGTATATTCATGGTGTAATTCACATTTTCTTTACAAACCATTATTATGGATTTCAATATAAATTTTTTCTTAGAGAAACCATGTTTATGAAAATATATATGCATACAATATCAATTTATATTATGTACTTTTCTAGTTGGGATTATAAATTTTGAATCAAAACCTAATCTAGTGTATTCCATTATTTATAAATGGTGAATAATGGAAGAAGGGTAATAAATAATCTTGGAAAATGTAGGGATTTACCCACTGAGAAAGTCAACATAGTCAATATAGGGATGGATCAGATCATGGCCATATTGGGAAAAATTACATAGGATGTGATGAATAACCATGCTTCACCTGTGCTAGGTCATGACATGCTATTGAACCCCCGATATTATTGTGGGACTACTAATCTGGTGGTATATAAGCACTTGATCCAGTCCCTTGAAAAAATATTCATTGCATTAATATGTAATGAAAATGAAAAGGTAGTGATGGAAGTATATTCTCTCATGGGTTATATTGATCAATGGCCGTACTTGATTGATAATCCCACGGAGGAAGAATAAATTAAAGATTTTTAGTGGAGGAATTTTAAGGAAATATTCATTGATAAATATTTCCCTTGTGAGCAATGAATCGAAATGAAGAGAAAATGCATTGGCTTAATGAAAAGGGGATATGAAAGTGTTGCAGAGTATGAAGCTACCTTCACAATATTAATAAGGTATTATATAGATTATATACATGATTTGGAAGACATGATGGATCATTTAATTTATTGTCTTAACCCAATTCTTCAAAGGGAACTGGATTCTCTATCATTTTCATTATGTGATGAAATTGTATAAAGTTCCAAAAAATAGGGAAGGAATTATCTAGATTAAATTTGTTCAAGGGAAATAGAGATAATAAGAGGAATTATAATAACCAAGAAAAGATGAAGTTAAAATGAAGAAGAAGGAAATGGTGCAATATCAATTATGTGAGAACTGTAGAAATAATCATCTTGGGAAATTCATGAAAGGCATAGGTGTTTTTAGTATGTGTGGAGAAAAGGATCATCGATCTAGTGATTTAAAGGGGAAGAGAAAATTAAGTGTTTTTCAATGCTAAAATATCATAGATAAGGGGGCACTGTGAAAATGATTTTCTTAAACACCCAGGAAACATTCCACAGAAAAGGGCATGAGATCTAGGGAAAGATTATGTGATTACAATCATAGAGGATGATGTTCTTAATGATGTTGTGGCATGTAATTTAATTGTTATTTGAAACAAAGAAAATGGTTTATTTGATTCTAGATCAACTCATTCATTTATATCATACCAGTTTTCCAAGAATTAGACTTGTCAAATTTTATTTAATAAATCATTTTTCAGTCAAAACTACTAGCATAAGTATTATATCAAAAAAGATGTTTCGATCAGTCCCCCTAATGACACATAAATGTTCTTTATTTTATAACCTTGTCATCATACTAAAGATTATATTTGATATAATTCTTGGTATGAATTTGTTATCAAATTATTATGTGAAGATCTATTGCCTGAAGAATAAAGACATAATTTTTAAGATTGGTGTAGAATCCCTTATCTATTGAGAAGAAACCACACCATCTGATTCTTATCTAGATCCACACCTGGTATATATACTAAATGAAAATATTGTAGAGGAATTGAACACAATATCTATGGGTTAGGAATGAAATATTCAAATTGAATAAGTATCTATTTTTCAATAATACATTGATGTATTTCCAAAGGATTTACCTTGACATCCTCCATCGTGAGAAGTTGAGTTATCTATAGATTTTATTCTTGGTGAAAGACCTATATAAAATACTCCCTATATAATGTCCACTATCGAATTATTGGAGAAAGAGAAACAACTAGATGAATTGAGTGAAAAATTATTTATTCGACCTATTGTTCCTCTAGGGGAGCCCATGTCCTCTTTTTCAAAAAGAAATATGGATCCATGAAGTTATGCATTAATTATTGTAAAATCGTTGATATTAAAATAATTAAAAAGTATCATATTCCACAAATTGATGATTTATTTGATCAAATTCATGGAGCCCAATATTTTTCATAGATTGAACTTTCATCTGGATATCATTAGCAATGTGTGAGGATGAAATATATTCCGAAGATAGCATTTTGAATATACTGTGGGCATTATGAGTTTATAGTAATACCTTTTGGACTCACTAATTCACCCTCTATTTTCATGGATCTAATAAATAGATTTTTCATGGAATATCTTTATGAATTTCTTGGGGTATTTATCATTGATTTCTTGATATAATCCAAAATCTATGAAGACCATGATAATCACTTCTGGATTATTCTAAAAACACATAGAATAAATAACTTATATGGGATGTTTTGCAAGTGTGAATTTTGGTTTCAATCAGTCTCTTTTATTGGACATATTACCTCTAAGTATGAAATTTTAGTTGATCTTCTGATGAAAAAGTCAATCCGATAATGGCCCTTGCCAATGAACATAACCAAGGTATGTAGTTTTGTTGGCTTAGCAGGTTACTGTCGATGTTTCGTTCCAAATTTCACCCGACTAGACAACCCGTTAACAAAGCTCACATGTAAAAGGGTTAAGTTTTTATGGACATAATAATGTAAAGAAAGCTTTAAAATATTGAAAATATGATCAGTCAATTCTTCAATTTTGACTCTTCTATTCAGTAATGATTAATTTCTTATGTACAGTGATGCATCAAAAATAATGGAATGGGTTGTGTCCCTATGTAAAATAATAATTTTATTTCTTATGAATCAATAATGTTGACAAATCATGAGAAACACTATCCAAGTCATGATCTTAAGTTATCATCGATCATATTTTCTCTGAAAATATGTAGACATTATATCTATGGTGAAAGATGTGAGATATATATAGATCACAATAGTTTAAAATACATTTTTACACATAATGAACTCAACATGAGGAAAAATAGATTGCTTGAGTTACTCATAGATTATTATTTTTCAATACACTACCACCCAAAAAAGGACAATAATGTGGCATATTCATTAATTTGAAAATATCATGGACTTTTAATCCAAATGAGGATTAAGAGAGATCCTATATTCATTGATCAACTAAAGATGGATATAGGAATTGTTATGGAAGGGGAAACATATTTACTATTTCAAATTATTTCTAAACCATATTTCCTAAAGCTCTCAATATGATGATGAGAATCTATAAAAGAATATTAAATCCATTAATGATGGATAACTGAAATACGGCGTGTATGTTGATGGAGTTCTAAAATTTGGGATGATGTTATGTGTTCCATTAGTACCTAATCTAAAATAGGAAACTATTTGACAATTCTCCTAGCTCAAATTTTTCTATACACCTTGGTAGAACTAAGATGTATATATATCTAAAAGAACATTTTTGGAGGGATAACATGAAGTGAAAAATTGATAACTATGTTTCAAGGTGTCTGGTTTTTCAACAAGTTAAGGTTGAAAGATAACATCCTAGAGGGGTCATGCAACCTCTACCTATTCTTATGTAGAATTGGGATGAAATTATGATGTATTTTTTCACAATTTTACCAATAACAACTAGAAGTATTGATGCAATATGGGTAATTGTTGATCATCTAACAAAATCCTCATATTTTCATGATATAAGAGAGGATTCATAACATGAGCGTCTAAAAAGACATTATATTAATGAAGTTGTAAGGCTTCATGGTTCACATCTATCAATTGTGTCTGATCAAGATCCCTGGTTTACATCAAAATTAATCGAGAAGTCTCTAAAAGTCTTTGGATACTGAACATCATTTGTGTACTACTTATCACCCCAAACCGATGGACAGTCTGAAAGGACTATTCAAACAAAAGAATACATGTTGATATCATGAACTCTTAACATTCAATGTATGTGGGATAAATACTTTCCTTTGGTGTAATTTAATGAAAATAATATTTTCCATTATAGCTTTCAAATTGCGCCATATACAGAATTACATGGTAACAGGTGTCGAACCCCAATTAATTGGGATGAAGTTGGTGAGAGGAAACTTACAGGCCTAGAAAATATTGAATAGAAAACTACAATGGTAATGAAAATTCAGGCTCATATTAAAGTAGAACAAACTTAGAAAAAGAGTAATTTTGAAATCCAAAGAAAGGATTTGGAATTTCATGTAAGAGATCATTTCTTTCAAAAATTACCTCTATGGAAGGGTGTCTTATTGTTTGGTAAAAAAGGAAAATTAAGCCCCAGGTACATCAAAAAGTTTGAAATTATGGAATGAATTGGATTTATAGCTTACCATTAGTAATGACACCAAGTCTCTCTATAGTTCATAATGTGTTCCACATGTTGTTGTTGAAGAAATACATGCCAGACCAAATGCATGTACTCACCTTTGAAAAATTGAACTAGAACCTAATTTTTCATTATGTGAAGAACCTATTGATATTCTCGACACAAGGGAGCAGGTATTGAGAAATTAGACAACTCATCTAGTAAAGGTTCTTTGGAGAAACCATAAAAAGGAGGAAGGGATGTGGGAACCTAAGGATGTTATGAAGAAGAACCACCCACATATTTTAAATGTCCTTATACATGAAAAATTTCAAGGATGAAATTTCATAAGGATGGAATAATATAAAACCCCCAACGTTTTATGGTATGTCTTTATTAAATACCTTCTATTCATTAGATAGCCAACATTTCCTGAAGCACCGAGTCTCTGTGAAACAACACTTAGTTTTTTATAGGATAAATTCACAACTTAGCCATTAAATTGAAATGTTCCACTTCTTTGTTTTGAATTTCTAAAAATGGTCATCTATAGTTGTGATCTGTAAGTTATTTGTAGTCTGGTTGAGAAAACTTGTTTTTATGGTGAATAGTAACATACAATTATGAATATTAATATGAATTTTAATATTATTGTTATGGATAGTAAATCATATTATTATTTTATTTATTATGGTAATAAGGTAATGATATTTTGATTAATTTTTCAAGGTGTTAAAAAATGAGTAATAGATTTAAAATTATTAATTTTGAATAAATTATGATTTTCCTTAAAATTTTAATTAATAACATTTATAAAAATATTTTCAAAAAATGGTGTTCAATTTTAAATAATACATGTCAAAAATGATTAGGGTAAATTTTTGGTATTTTTCTGAAATTCTTGAATTTTTTATGAATAGTAAAATATGATAAATCATAAATACTTTTTTTTACCACATTAGAGTGGATTAAAAGATATTTAAATCCCCCTTGGTTCAAAATAATATTAAATATTTCTATTTGGGGTCAAATGAATCAATACTATTCATATTATTGGGATAAAATATTATGATAATGATTAAAATAATTTAAAATACATCTGATCCTCCACTATAAATACCAACCTCATTCCCCTCCTACTACCACACCCTAATGCTTTGATCTTTACCTATGTTCATTCAAATACACTTTCCAATCCATCCCCACATGTCCAATACCTACTGGTCTCACCAAAAGTCCAAAAAACCTTAAGAAGATTCTCAAGGAGGAGTACTCAAGAGGTGAACCTATCTTCCTTTTTCTTTCAACTTCTTTTACATGTTCTATTCTTTTGTTCATCTCTCCTTAGATCCCCACATCTAAATGCTATGATAATTAGAGTAACTTAAATGGACTGTAATTTTATTATTATAATGGAATATTTTATCATCATCTCTCTTTTCCCCCTCCTCTTACACTAAAAATGAAAATTCTGTCTGAGATGTGTTAATTTATCACATTTAAAGACGATAAGTATTAAATTAATCTTACTATATTCATGAAATGTCATGAAACCTTTGTAATGGTTGAAAAAATCATCATATATGTATTTTTCCATATTAAATGTTCTGTAAATCATTACATGAGAATAATATAAAATATTAATACAAAACAAGTTCATTATGCACAAAACTGCAAAGTTAATTCAGGTGTTCATCATTTTATTTTATTTAATGAGACATATTCATGGTGTATAAAAATTAATTATAAGATAATTTATATCTATGTAATGTCACTAATAATATATATTAATAATTCTGTATGTTTAATCAAATTTTAAATGAACACCCATTTAAGAATACAAGTAAACTGATCGTGAAGACCAAGGAAGAAAATGCTTGCAAAACAATAAAATAAAACATGTTAAACAAATAAAAAAGGAAATGAATGAATCTAATAAACTTATAATGAATAAAATAAATATATAGTAGGTTATAAAATTATTAATTAATGAAGCTATATTTGGTTATTCAGGTTATTAAGATCAATTGAAGAACCTATTTGGGCATAAGATAATGGGTTTCTCATATCACATTCAAATCTGTGATATTTTCATTATTCTATACTTTTTTCTTGAATGTGGTGTCTATGTACTGCCATTTGATATATAATATCATGATTCTATTTATATTCATTGTATTCTATGATTCATTTGTTGATTATTGATTTTAAGTCATACAATTCAATTGATTACAATGTGGTAAGGGTCTTTATCTCAATTTCCATTTCATTGGGACCTACTTGATATTGTGCACCTAATCGTTATTATGTGGTGTATCTACTATGTATTTGAGATCAACATTCATTTTAAATTTTAATTCTGGTAAATATCCATTTTCTTGTATCATGGATAATATTATTACCTTAAGTCGTATACCATTTCACATACGGTTTTTATTTGGAATGTTATTTTTACTATGGAAATACTGATGAATCCATATTCTATAATCTATATTATATTGAGAAGGAATATTTTAATTGTATTAAATATATGTATAAAAGATTATTTTTACTTGTAGTGATGATAGGGTCCCTCTATATCCCCTCGATGCATCGACAGGTCTCATGAGACAAATCAGTTCGTGACTAACCCTTCAAATTTGATTCCAAAACAGAATTTGACAGGTATATACCCACATACGTAAACCATTTTTATGTTATAGTGGTAAAGTGTTCCAAATACATAACTTACAATTAATAAGAATTCTCATTATTCATTTTCAGTTATTATTGTCCATGAGGTTTTCACTCTGACAACATATGGGGATGCAGTTTCATTCTCAGTTTATTAATGGTGTGTGTTTTTCATTTATTCACATTACCATATTAATTAAAAAATTTGTTTATGATTCAATTATTTTTTCTTCATTATTCCACTATTTTTAACCCTTAATAATCATTTGATATTTTCCCTTTCATTTGAATACCTTCAATGGGTTATGTGGATGATACCATTTATTTAGTTCTTGTGGATGCAGTTTATATGTTTTTGTTATGTAGGGTATTTTGTTACCTTTACCAATGTAATATAATTTTCATGTGTGTATATAGTTTCTTTAATAGTACTAAACTAATCATTCCATTGGTATTTCATTCCTTTTAACCATGCCAATGTAATAACTAATGCACTGGCTTCGGGCTTCTTGGGTTGGTGCGTTACAGTTGGTAGCATAGGAAGTTTAGTAATAAACATGGAAACTAGATTAGAAAATAAAGATTAGGGAAAGTTTCCATAAGGTTGTATTTCAGGATAAACATAAACGAAAATACTGGAATTTTAGAAAGGAATAGATTATATGGATCTTTCTAGCTAATACATCCCTACATAGAGACAAACAAGTAATGTGGCTCTGGAATAGATGTATCTAGGTGTAAAACAAGAAAAAAACAGCTTTGATCTAGACTAGAATGAGAACTGGGGCACTACCACAGGCCTTTATGCTCTATTCGGTTGACACTCCCAGGGGATATGCCAAGGATAATTCACTTATTCTTTACAATCCATTAAGAATGATTTGAATGTAAATTTTTCCTCAGAAAAATCATGTTTATGAGATTATATATTCATTGAATTTCAATTCATGCTAATTACTTTTCTAGTTGGGATAAAAAATTATGATTCATAACCTAATTTAGTGTATTCCCTTATTTAGAAATGGCGCCTAATGGAAGAATGGGAATCAATACTCGGGGAACATTTATGTATTTCCCCACTAATAAATTCAACACATTTAATGTTGGAGTAGATCATATCATGAGAATATTGGGAAAACATATACAGGTTGTGATGAATAATGATGCTACACCTTTTTTGGGTCATTTCTTGTGGTAGAAGCCCCTATCATTTAGTGGGACTACTAATATAGTGGTAGTTGAGTAGTAGATCATGTCCTTTGAAAATATATGAATGGAATTAATATGAAGTGAAAATGAAAAGGTAGTGCATGAAGTATATTGTCTCAAGGGTGACACTGATCAATGGTGGTCCTTAATCCAGAATACCACAGAGGAAGAAGAAATAGAAGATAGTGAATGGAGGAATTTTAAGGGAATATTCTTCTAAAATTATTTTCTTCATGAGAAACGAACTAAAATGAATAGGAAATTCCTTGTCTTAAATTAATGGGAAGAAGATAGTGATGTAGAGTATGAGGCTGCCTTCACAAGATTAGCCAGGTATGACATAGATTATGTATGTGATTTGGAATAAAAGACTGATAATTTATTTTTAGGTCATAATCTAATTACTTGAATGGCACTGGCTTCTCAAACATTTTTATCATAACATGAAATTGTATTTAGTTCCCTCAAAATAGAGAAGGAATTTTATAGGTTAATTTTTATTAAGGGAAATCATGATATTACGATTTATTTTAATAACAATCGAAAATATGAAGTGCCAATGAAGAATAGTGGAATGAAACAATTTCCATAATTTCAAAATTTCAGAAAGTATCACCCGGAAAAAATCTTGAAAGACGTTGTAGTTTTCTATAAGTGTGGAGAAAAGGTTCATCAATATAGTGAATAAATGGGGAAGAGACAAGTCAATGAAGTTTAATGCCACAATAGTAGAGATATGGGAAACTATGAAAATGGGTGTCCTAAGAAAAAAGGAAACTTGCCTCAGAAAAGGCCACGAGAGAAAGGGAAGGCTTATGCGATTACAACCGTGGAGGTTGAAGTTCCTAATCATGTTGTGGTAGGTACTTTAATTTTTCCTAAAAAATAGCTAATTCATTATTCTATTCTAGATCATCGCATTAATTTATTTCATCCCATTTATCCAAAACAATTATATATTGACCAATTTTATTTAACAAAGGAGTTTTCAGTCAAAACATCTAGGGTGTATCATTGCAGAAAATTAGTTTTGATTAGTCCCCCTCATGTCACATAAACATGCTTTAGTTTTTAACCTTATTACCATACTAACTCTTTACTATGATATAATTATCAGTATTAATTGTCTATCAAATTATGATGAGAATTTCTATTAAAATAATAATGATGTTACAATATTTGAGAATGGTTTATAATCCCTTATCATTAGAGTAAAAACCTCACCATCTGATTGTTATCAAGATCCACCCTCAGTAGCTTTACTGAATGTGATTCATGGAGTAGAAGGGAAAAAATAAATATGGGTGAGGAATAAAATTTTCAATTTGAAGATTTACCAACTGTGCGAGAATAAATTGATGTATTTCTAGAGTATTTACCTGGAAATCCTCTAGATAGATAATTTGAGTTCACTATTGATTTAATTCTTGGTGTAAGACCTATACCAAAGACTCACTATTGAATGGAAACTATGGAACTAGTGTATAGAGAGAAACAACTACAGTAACTGAGTTAAAACGGATTTATTTGACAAAGTGTTTCTTCATGGGGAGACCATGTCCTATTTTTCAAAAATAAAGATGGATCCATGAGGCTATGCATTGATTACAGGGAAATCAATGCTATTACAATAAAGAAAAATATATCATCTTTCACCAATTTATGATTTATTTTATCATCTCCATGGATCCTATTATTATTTTTAGATTGAAATTTAATCTGGATATCATCTATTGTGTGTGAGGAAGGATGATATGAAAGAGACATCATTTTGAACCGGGTATGGGAATTATGAGCATACAGTAATGCCTTTTGGAATGACTAATGCACCCTCTGTTTTCATAGATCTAATTAATAGAGTTTTCAAAGAATAAATTTATGATTTTTTTTAAAATTTATCGATGATATCCTGGTATACTCCCAAATCAACAAATACCATGAGAATTATATGTGGATTATTCTGAAAACTCTTAAAAGAAATGAATTATATGGGATGTTTAGAATGTGGGGATTTTTTCTTCAATAAGTATCTTTTCTTGGCCATATTGTCTCTATGTTAGGAATATTAGTTGATCATATGATGAAAATGGTAATAAAATAATAGACCACCCCAAAAAACATAATTAAACTACACAGTTAAATTGGATTACTAGGTTAGTGTCGACATTTCATTCAGAATTTTTCCTGACTGGCTAACCCGCTAACCAAGATCACGTCTAAAGGGGTTATGTTTGTATGGACAAAAGAATGTGAATAATTCTTTTAAATATTAAAAATATTATTGTTCAATGCTCCAATTTTGACTCTTCTATCTGGAAATTATAGACTCATGATATACACTGATGCATCAAAGAATGAACTGGGTTTCATCCTTATGAAAATTGATAAAGTTATTACTTTTACAATAAGAAAATTTAAGACTCATGAGAAAATTTATACAAATCATGATATTCATTTATCATCAATAATAATTCTTAGGAAAAATGGAGACATTATATCTACAGAGAAATATTCTAGATATATATGTATCACTTGAGTTTGAAATACATTTTAACATAGAAAGAACTTGACATGAGGCAAAGGAGATGCAATGAATTACTCAATGTCTAGGACTGTTCAATACAATAGTATCCAGGAAAATAAAATAAGGTGTATGATACATTAAGAAAGAAATATCATAGACTTCTGACCCAAATGAATATTGAGAGAGATCATATATTCATGGATCTAATAAAGATGGATATGGGAATTTTTATCGAAGGGGAAACATTTTTCCTCTTTCAAATTATTTTTAAATAATCATTACTAGATAATATAAAATTCTTTCAATGTAATAATTATAATCTACAAAATAAAATTATTTCTTATAAAGGTTGAAGATTGGGAGACGTTTTGTATGTGTATGGAGTTCTAAAATGTGGGAAGATTTTATGTGTTCCATCGGTAATTGAGATAAAGATTGGACTATTAGAGGATGATCATAGCTAAAATTTATCTATAAATCATAGTAGCACTATGATTTATATAAATCTAAAGGAAAATATTTGGTGGGATAACATGATGTGAAAAATTGATGTCTATGTGTTAAGTTGTCCAGTTTTTCAACAAGTGAAGTCTAAGAGAGAACATCCTATAGGGGTCATGCAACCTCTATCTATTCCTATGTGGGAGTGGGAATATATTATAATGTATTTTGTTATTGGACTACCGAGAACACCTAGAAGGAGTAATGAAATATGGGTAATTTTTTATCATCTTAATAAATCAACACCTTTCCTTACTTTAAGAGAGTATTTTCCTCTTGAGAACCTAGAAACACTTTATATTAATGAAGTTTTAAGACTACATGGTGCATCCCTATCGATTTTGTCTGACCAAGATCCATATTTTACATCAATATTTAGTAAAATTCTCCAAAATAATTCGAATACTGGTCTTTATATGAGTACTACTTATCACGCCCAAACTGAAAGGCAGTCTGAAAAGACTATTAGAACAATGGATGACATGTTGAGATCATTCTCTCTTGACTTTCAAGGTATGTGGGATCAATACTTTCATTTGGTGTAATTTTCCACCAATAATACTTTCCATTCTATAATTTAAATCGCACTATATAAAGCATTATATGGTAAGAGTTATCAGGATACAACTTGTTGGGATGAAGTTGGTGAGAGGAAAATTAAAATCCTAGAACATATTAAAGAGAAAACTGCAATGGAAAATAAAATTTAGGCTCATATTAAAGCATCTTAATGTAGGAAAAATATTTGTGCAAACAACCAGAGAAAGGATTTGGAATTTTCAGAAGGATATAATGTCTTTCTAAAATTACCTCCTTGGAAGGGTGTCTTATGGTTTGGTATGAAATGGAAACGAAGCCCTAGGTACATCGGACCATTCAAAATTTTAGAAATAATTGGATCTTTAGATTACCGTTTAGCAATGACACCATATATCTCCAAATTTAATAATGTGTTCTAAATTTCAATGTTAAAGAAATACCTGAGAGACCCAATGCATATATTCATCTTTGATGAAATAGAACTGAAACATGATATGTCATAATGTGAAGAGCCTATCAAGATTCTCGACATAAGGAAGAAGGTATTGAGAAATCAGAAAACTCATATAGTAATGGTTATTTGGAGAAACAAAAAAATTGAGGAAGCGACATGGGAGCTAGAGGATGTTACGAAGAAGAACCACCCACATCATTTTTATTGGATTTATAGATGAAAGATTTCGAGGATGAAATTTCCAAAGATGGGAATAATATAACACCCCAAACATTTTATGGTGTGTTTCTCTTAAATACATTCAATTCATTAGATATCTTATATTTAATGAAGCACTGATTCTCTATGAAACAACAATTATTAATTTATAGGATAAAGTCATATGTTTTCCATTAAACATATATTTTCCACTTTTTGGTTTGGAATTTCTAAAAACAGCCATATATAGTTGTGATCAGTAAGTTATTTGGAATAGTAATAATAACCTTATGAATATTAAATCATATTATCATTTTATTTTCTCAATTTTATAAGGTAATAATATATTGATTAATTTTTCAAGGTGTTGAAAAATAAGTTAAAGATTTAAAATTGTTATTTTTTAATAAATTGTGATTTAATTTAAGAATAAAAATTAAAATATTTAGAAACTTATTTTCAAAAAATTGATTTCATTTCTTAATTCTACCTATTGAAAAATATTTATAGTTATTTTTTTGGATTTTTTTGAAATTCATGAAGTTTGAATGAATAGTAAAATATGATAAATTACTATAAATGGTAAATTGTTGTTTTACTGCATCATAGGTGATGAAAAGACAATGTAATACCACTTGGTTTTAATTCACATGGCATTATTATTATTTGGGGTCCCATGAATCAATATTATTCATAGTCCAAAGAAAGAGTATTAAAATAATGATTAAAATAATGTAAAATATTTCCTCTCATCCACTATAAATACAAACCTCATTCCCCTCTTCCTCCAACACCACTCATGCTTTGATCCTTACCTATGTTCTACCAAATAAAGTTACCAAGCCCTCTACCCACATCCAAGTCATGATTGTCTCACTATAATGCAAAAACAAAGTCCTTATAGAGATTCTCAAGGAGGAGTACTCAAGAAGTGAACCTCTCTTCCTTTTTCTTTCAACTTCTTTTTCAAGTTCCATTATTGTGTTGATCTCTCCTCACCTAACCATGTAAAATTTATTTGGTAGTCATATTAACATACATGGACTATAATTTTATTATGAATATGGAATATTTTATCATCTTCTCTCTTTCCCCCTCCTCATAAACTAAAAATGAAAATGCAGTCTGAGATGTGTTAATTTATCACATTTAAGGGCATGGGTTTTCATTTTCTATTACTATATTCAGAAATTTTCATGAAACCTTTTTAATGTTTTAACCGAATAATAATATTTTTATTTTACCTTATCAATTGTTATTTAAATCCTTACACAGTCATAATATACAATGTTAATAAAAAACAAGTTCATGGTGCACAAAACAGCCAACTTAATCTAAGCATTTATCATTTAATTTTATTTAATGCTTCATCATCATGGTATATAATAAAATCATTATAAAATAATTTTATCTCTTCAATGTCACCAATAATATATATTAACAATTCTTTATTTTTAACAACATTTGAGGTAAACTTCAATTCATGAATTCCAGTAAACTGATCTAGAAAACCAAGGAAGAAAGTGCGCCTAAAACAATAAAATGAAACCTATTAATCCCATCAAAAAAATTAATGAACCGAATAAGGTTATAATAAATATATTAAATTTTTATGAGGATATATAATTATTAATTAATGATGCTAATATTTTTTATTCTTGTTATTAAGATCAATCGAAGAACATATTTGGGCATAAGTTCAGGGGTTTCTCATCTCACCTTTAATGTTTTGAGATTTCCATTGTTCTCCACTAATTTATTTTATTTGGTATGTGTTTAATTAAATTTGATATATAATATATTTATTATCATTATATTTGTGGTATTATATGATTCATTTTGTGATTATTTTTTTTTGTTCATACGATTCAATTGATTGTAATGTGGTAAGGGACTTTGTCTCAATTTCAATTTCATTGAGACATACTTGGTATTTTGCACCTAATATTTCATATGTGGTGTATCTACTTCCCATTTGAGATCATTTTTCATTTAATATTATAATTTTGGTAAATATCCACTTTCTTGTAGCATGGATATGATTATTGCCTTAAGTCATATACCATTTCGCATACAATGTTTATTTGGAATGTTGTTTTAACTAAGGAAATATTTATGAATTTTTATTATGTACTCTATATATATACTAAGATTTCATATTTTAATTTTATTAAATCTATATATAAATAATTCTTTGGTCATTCAGTGATGGTAGATGCCCACTATAGCCCCTCAATGCATCGACAAGTCTCATGAGACAAATAATTTGGCAACAAAACCTTCGAGTTTGTTTCCAAAATAGAATTAGATAGGAATCGGCCCACGGATTTATCCATTTAGACGGTATAGTGGAATCATGGTCCACATACATGATTTCCAATTAATAAAAATTTAATTATTCATTTTAAATTATTTTTATCCATGAGGTTTTCAATATGACAATGTTTGTGGATGCAGTTTCATTCTCAGTTCATTAATTACATGTGTTTTTAATTTATTCACAATTACAAATTGATTGTGACAATTCTTTTAGGATTAAATTATTTTTGATTCATGTTTCCGATATTTTTAACCCTTAATGATCATTTTAGCTCACCCCTTTCTTTTTTTACCTTTAATAGGTTATTAGTAGGGGATCATTTATTGAGTTCTAATGGATGCAGTTTATTAGTTTTTGTAATGTATTGTATTTGGTTACCTTTCCTGAGGTAATGTGATTTTAATGTGTATATCATGTTATTTAAAGACTAATAAACTGATAATTACTTAAGGAATTAATTCCTTTCAACCATTCCAATGTAATAAGTAATGTACCAGCTCCAAGCTTATGGGGTCGGGGCATTACAACGTAATCCATGAAAAAATTAGGTATCAAAATTATGAATCCGATGGAAGTAGAATGAGTTTCATAAAAATATAACCTATAAAATATAAATTATTTTGATAAACATAATTCCATAAATAATTAAAAAATTTATATATATAATATGAATGGATCCTTTTTATCATTTCCTAGAAACGAATTTGTAACACCAATAGATGTTATATTAGATAGAATTTTTTTTGTAAATATGCTTTTAGAAAAATATTTGGGAAAATATCATTTCTTCTAAAACAATATGTTAAAACCATAATAATTTTTAAGTCCATTTTTATTTAAAACATAAAATATAATCTTGACACCATTTTGAAAACCATTTCTTTGAAAAGAAAGTATAAAAAAAATTGAAAACCATTTCTTTGAAAAGGAATCATTAAATTTATCTTGAAATCAATTTCGTTGAAAATAAATTGAAATAATATAAAGAAATATTTGAAAACAATAAAACATTTATAAAATAAATTTCCTTGAAAATTAGCATTAAATACCCTGACGTTTGTTTCCTTAAAAATTGGTTTTAAAAATTCAACACATGTGTCTCAAAGAAGGAGAAATGAGACAAAACTACTTTACTGATTTGATATCTTTTGAAACATAAACCCAATGAATGAGAGTTAATAAAATTGATATGAAAATTCCCAAAATTATAATTATGAAAATCCTAGAATATATTCATTGTAATTTTATACACCACAGAAAAGAAACGACGGGTGAATAAGGCGTAAATCTCATAAAAGGTGAGACTCGAAATCCCCTTACCTTATGTCTTTACTCTTGTTGTACTCATCCAAAACTCATTTTTAATAAATATAAGTTTATTATAAATGTAACAAAAAAATTATTCATAAATATAATTTCATATATGTCTTTATATTACCCTCTTATTAACACCTCCATGTTAATGTGACAGTTTGGATAATATTCACTTTGTTTTTCACATTTTTTAAATTTGTTATATTTTTTGTCCTTATACTGGTATCATGATTTAAATAATGTAAAATATTATATAAATATCTTTTATATTCATTATATATATATTTATAATAATCTATTAAATATATAAAGATGAAATGGTATACACCATTCGTGGAGACGGTAAGCCATGCGTACAGATTAACATTGTTTCCGTTTAATTGTCATATTGAAAGAGAGAGAGAGTAGTTGACATATATGTATATAAATAATAATTAAAATAGAATTTTTATTATATATATATAATATATATTTAATATACCAATACTTAATACATTCTATGTAGAGATGGAACAAATCACATCGGACTAAGGTGGCGGTAGTCCACACTTCCGCAAATGGAATTATCGTATTTTTGAAAAATTGAAATAATAGAGGTGTGTAATTTCTAATAATTAAATAAGCTAAAATACATAATATATATAAAATATATAATATAAAAAAATGTCCACTATATTTATCTACTATGAAAGGTGGTAAATGAAAAATGAACAATATCATTTCATGAGGTGGCAGTTCACCATACACAAGAGCAATATGTTTGTTACCCATTTGATTGAAATGTGTCTAAGCATTGTAAAAAACATAATATAAATAAATATCTGTATATTTAATATAATTTTTTATTATTTTAACATGTAAAAATATAAAATTTAGGTGTTGGATAAACAAAATAATGGAAAAGATCATGAGGGAGGATATTACCTCTTCTTTTGGTAACTCCTTTTTGTTTGCAGAAAATGGATTAAATGGATAGATTTATTCCAAAATAATAGGACTAAAGGAGTTAAGAAGGGTTTTAGGTAAGTTACATGGTTATATATTTTGGATAATAAGTGGTTTGAGAGGTGTGATGAAAGGGGATGCTGTGGCCTTTTATAGGGGACAATGGAGACACACTTGGAATTTCTAAAAAACAAGTTCGGTGTACCTCTGTTTTTACATAAAAATTTCACAAAAATTGAACATAAAATCAATAATTGAAGGTTTATGTACTACATATGATCATCCAATGTGTTTTGGACAAGTTTATAGGTCATTTAGTCCCTTATGGTTATGTTTTACTCCCTTATTTAGCTTTATTTTACCAAAATCACTGCAATTAATTTTAATCAATTTCACTAATGTTTTGGAAAAAAATTAAGGAGATATTATTATAGTATAAATATTTTTCTAATTACAATCATTTATTTTAATTTTTACTAATTAAATTCAAGTAATCATCAATGTTATGTTTAATAATAATCCCACAGATGTGGTGACAAAGCCAGTTTTTAGTGTCAAAATATTCGAAAGCTCATAAAGATATTATATCTAAATTCAATATTAAAATGATTCCAATGACCTAAATTTGATTAACATATATATAATTTATCTATTTTGACTTTAAAAACTACTTTAAATATAATTTTACAACAAAATATTAAAATAAAAATCTTTTTATGAATTAAAAATTGTTATTTTTCCACTATTCATCAAAAAATGATGTTTTTTTGAAAAATACCAAAAATTCAACCTATGATAATTTTTAAATTATGAATAAAAAAAATTGATGTTTATTTTATCAAATTAAATTTCTTTGATTGAATAAAATTAATTTTATTATTTTTCAAAGTAGAACACAAAGGGCACTTCCTTTAATATGATACTTTTTTAAGAATATAAATATTTTACCAAAAATTATATATCTCATTATCAGAATTTTTTATTTATACAAAAACATTATAAATAAAATTTAAAAATTAGTTATTACTGTTTATATTACTCTGTTTAACAACTAGGTTATAACTATTTCTTCTAAATAATTATACTAATAAAGTTTTGTTTTGCAGAAACTCAGTGTTTCTTGTAACACAATCTAATTCGGTGTTTCATTTAGAAAAAGATTAACATGGAGTATTGTATAACTAATGTTTTACATGGTGTATATTTTAATTCAATACATCAAAGGAAAATAATTTATTTGAGAAAAATGTTCATAAAACATTGGGTGTCACATTCTACCCCATTAAAATTAATTTCTCCATAGGAATTCATTATTATGATAAAAAATGGTGATATTTATTCCTCATCATATCCCCATGTTCCTACATAGCTTCCTATAACTTGTGATTTTTCAACAATACATTGACTAGGTGAGTGGTCTTGTTTTGGAGAACTTTCTCTTTATTATCCAAAATTTCAACTAGTTGATCCTCGTAATAAAGATCCTACTCTAGAGGTATGACATTTGAGATTAGTTCACGTGATTGGTTTAGTATTTACTTCTTCAAGAGAGATACATGGATCACATCATGTACTTGAGAGAGAATTGGAGGAAGTTCCAAGCGATAGGTTACAGTTCAATATGATCAACAATCTCGATGGTACTGATATACCAATGTATTAGTTTCCCTTTCTTCCAGAACCTCGTAACATTATTCCATGGATAAATTTGTAAAACAAAATTTTCTCCAACATCAATTTATATGCCACACCAATAGTAATCAGTATAAATTTTCAATCCACATTGAGATTCCATGATATGTTGCTGATTAGTTCTAACCTTCTTTTCCATTTCATCAGCAATATTATGCCCAATAGCATTCATTCTCCACCTTCATCCTAGAATGTTGTAGCTCAACATTTCAACCCATAGATAGATTGATAAAGAACCATCTCAATTCTTGAGTGAAAGCTATTTTTATAGGAAAACCAAACTATAGGAAAGTTTTTATCCCAAGAACCTTTGAAATCCAACGAACAATATCTAAAGATATCATATATGATTTGAATTTTTATTTTACATTAACCATAATTATGAGGATGATAAGAAGCATTGACACAGAATTCTATATCATTCTCTTACTAAATACCTCTCCAAAACATTGATGTAATCCTTATATCCCAATTAAATACAATGGAAAGTGGTACTTCATGAAACCTTACCACATCTTTAATCTATATCATAGAAAGATAACTAATATATACTTCTTCTATAATATCAATTAAGTATTCTTACTTCATAAGGTGATCAATTTACTCCCATATATAATTAAACCATTTAGAGTCATTTGGTATTCCAATGAAAAAATCTATAATGATGTTCTCCCATTTCCATTCCGGTATGGGTAATGCATTCAACATCCCCTTAGAATTTTTTTCTTTTTCCCTTAACTAGTTGGCATACCATGCATTGAGATTCAAACTCTATGATATCCCTCTTCATGACATCCCACTAGAAGTATTCTGTCAAATATTTATACATATTTGTACTTCCAAGATGAATAGGGGATGAAGAACATTGATATTCCTCTAACATACCCCTCTTCACATTTGGTATGAAAGGAACACATAAACAGTTCCTAAAACTTATCATTTTATTATAAAAAATGTTAAACTTATTGAAGTTTCTAAACATCTTTTTATCTTGACATCTTAATTTTGTGCCTCTTTAATATTCACTTGGATAGAGCATTGAATAATCAATTGAGAAAGATAAGATTTCTTCCCTTCCTTCATGATTTCTAAATCCATCCTTTGTAAATATAGAACTATTACATCATTTTGATCCCCATAATATATAATAAATCGTGATCATTTCGACTCAATGCATCGGTCATCTTATTCTCTTTCCTAGGGTGGTAATGTATTGAGTAGTCAGAATCATTTATTAGCTCTGACCATCTTCTGTAGTACATTTTCAACTTATTTTGTGTGAATATATATTTTATAATTTTATTATTAGTATAAATATCACACTTTTCTACATAAGTAAAATGCCTCCATATAATTAATGAAAATATTACCACTGCTAACTCCAAATCATTAGTTGGGTGATATTTATCATGGATCTTCAACTGTTATGAATAAAAAGATATAACGGTGTTATTATACATAATAATACATCCCAATCCCTTGTTGGATTCATAAATATAGATGAAAACCCCTTATATACTATAGGGTAATTTAATCACATGTGCAATGAAAAACCATTTCATTACGTCCTTGAAATTTTCTTCATATTCATCAATCTAGAAGAACATGGCACCATTCCAAGTTTACATGGTCAAGGGATTCGATAATCATAGGAAATTATCCAAGAAGAATCAATGATAACCAACTTATCCAAGAATTCTATGAATTTCAATCACTATTTTTGGTCTATGGAAATATTAAATAGCCTATGTCTTTGATAGACCTATTATTATACCATCCCTTGAGATTATGTGACCAAAAAATGAAACCCTTTTTATCTAAAATTCACACTTTGTAAATTATTCATATAGTTTCTCCTTCCTCAAGGTTATTAGAATAATTATAATGTTATCTCCATGCTCTTATTAACCTTTGAATAGATTATAATATCATCTATAAATACTACCACAAACTGATCAAGGTAATACCTGAACACACTATTCATCAAATCCATAAATATGTTAGGGGGATTAGTAAGAAAAAAAGGCTTCAATATATATTCATAGTTTCTATAATTTGTATAGAATTCCATCTTGGGAATATCTTCTTTCTTGAACCTCAATTAATGGTATGCAAAATAAAGTTGAAACATGGAAATGTATTGAGTTCTATAAAGTTGATCAAACAATTTATCAATATGGGGAAGATGATACTTTTTCTTGATCATGATCTTTTTTAACTAGTTATAATCATTGAAAAGTCACATTTATCCCACATTAGTATTCACTATGAGGATAGCTTCACCCCAAGGTGAAACACCTAGAAGAATGAATCCCTTAACAAGGTTTTCGTTGAGTTTCTTCTTCAAGAACTTCAACTCAATTGGGTATATAATAAATATATCATTTAAATTGGTGTGGAACTGGGTATGAGTTATTTCGAGAACCCAACATCAAATTTTGGTGGAAGGCTAGGAAAATATTCTAGGAACACAACCCAAAATTCACTAATAATAGGAATAACATTGATTTCAACTTCTCCCCAACCCCTTGATATAAACATGCCTTATGAATAGAAATTAAGACACATACTCAGTATTTAATCTCCTTAAGAAGTTAATACTTGTCGTCAAATTCATATATGGTCATAGTTTGGTTTTATATATGAAAATTAACTTCCTTCATCAACAAATTATGTGGTATTTATGAAGATAAAGTGAATAAATGCCTAAAATGACTTCAAATTCCACCAAGGGATGAATGAAAATATTTGCAGGAAGTATATTCCCACAAACATCAATCAAAGAGGAATCATAGAATTGTGCTGAAATCATCGTACTATTTTGGGTGTTCACTTACAATACCACATCAAATCATTTCGGTGGAATCTTAATACCCTTATAAAATTATTTAGAAATGAAATAATGGGAAGATCTATAAAAAATAATACATTAGTAGTTCTAGAGTGGATGATATGTGTACCTTTCACCACGTCGTTTAACACCCCTCATCAGAAAAATTGATTTCATGAGACATCCCCTTGTCACTTGGATAAAGATGTTATTGAAACTGATCATCATCACCAACCATTGGTTTTGGTCACTAGTTTTCATAATGACCATCCTCCTTACACTTGATGAATTGAATTTTTGGAGGTTCACTATGTGTATATTTTACTATACTTTCATCACTAGGCAACTTATTCTCATCACTGAGATAATAAATTTCCTAATTTCCTTACCTTATTCACATAATACACTTATTATACCCCATAAGATAATTTCCATAATTATTATTTCCACACTTAGAACATAACGGATGGTTAAACTTATTCTTTTCATGGTTTTTAGAATTTCTATTAAACTTTGTATTTATTTTTATGTCAAAACCATGAGATTGATGGGCAACTCCGACCTCTATTTCAAATTTTTTTTGCAGCAAACAATCAACACATAGATACTAAAGTATCATATGGTCAATTCCATTATATATAATTTCTTTAAGATGACAAATATCCTATTAACATTTATTTTGGGTTGAATGATAATTCCAAAATCGTACCTCATAAGTATTGTGAAATTATCCTCATTGGTACTGATAGGTTCCTCATCCTTTTACTTATACTCATTTATCTCCTTTTTATATTTATATGAAGAACATGGGGAAATAAATTATTAAAGATTATGTTTTTGAACTCTTCATAATCCATGGATTCAATTTCATATTTCTTCCTCATATTTTTTGTTAGAGTCCACTATTATTCTACATCTCCTTATAATGATAAATACACAGAATGGATTTATCATGATTGAAACACTGGAGAATAACTAATATATTTTCAGTGGTACTAATCCAGTGTTATGAAAAAAGTGGACTAGATGACCCTCTAAAAGAATGTGGACATTAACACCTGAAGGAATCCACATGATGTTCTTCCGTATTTTTCTTGTTTGGATGTTTAGAATTGTACATAGTTTGAGAAAACTGTGTGATCATATCAATAAGTTTTTCTATTCCAACTCCCACAGAATATGGTTTATCATAATTGTTTTTCATTATCCATCACAGACACCATTAATTTGGTTCTATAAGATTCTATACATTGACTATAACCAAAAATAATAATGTAAGAAACATTTTTAATTGTGAGGAACCACTTTATCATGATAACCAACTTACATGATGTCTAAATTATATAACCATTCTTAATATATGATACCTTAAGTATATTATATATTATTCATAGATGAATTATTTTTAAATCATTAAATCTATTTTGAGAATATTTTTTGAATTCTCAAAGAATATCCCTCATGAGTGTCAAACCAGGAGTTCTATAAAGTCCATTTTTGTATTCAAGATTAAGCTCGAGTAAGGCCTGACACACCATGTATAAGTTGTTACTCCTAGGTAAATCTATGCTAAAACCGACATCAATTTGAAGTATCCTTACAATGATGGGAAACCACTCTCTCTATCCTTTACAATAATTGTAGGACATTTTCTTATAGTTTTACTTATCCGTATACTTATCCTTAGAAATATATACAGATTTATCACTAAGGTTTTCTAATCCTAGATTCCAAATGTTAACTAAATATTTTAGTTGATAGCATCTATATCACCCCTCACCTTTTATAAAATTACATTACATCATTTTTTAACAATACTTAATACATTACACAAATAGACACCCAAACACTCTATTAGTCTAGTGCCTTTATAAATAAAGAAACATAAAAAATATTACATATGTGAGTTATATTACCTTCAATTAGGTTCTTCAAGACTAACACCCTTCTTAGACACATCATACATAATACATATCTTTATAACCTAGGGAATGGAAACGTAAAAAAGAGTTTTCTCAGATTATATGTAAGGGTAAACAAGGGAGATAGATAAGAATAAACATGAGTATTCGGGCATGAGAATATGATCCTAGCATTAGAAGATCATTCCAATCTTATTGAATGTCATAAACATGAATCCCAGAATAAAGATTGGTAGTTAATAAGACATGAATAATAATGTAATCAAGATCATAATCTATGAAATATTAATATAGGAATTGATTTTTTGTAGATACATAAACATTTAATATCATTTCCTATAATTATATATTAATTGTTATAACTTTTCAGGTCACTTCAAGGGGACTACACCTACTGTGCAGTATAATTCACCATCCTCAGTCACAGTTCATTCCCTATAGGGGATAGGGTTTCCCCATCTTTCTATAATAGATTTTATTTCCTCGTCTTCCCATAGTGGAATGGTTTTTCCCATCTTCCTATAGTGGATTGATTTTCCCCATCTTTCCATAGAGAATCAGGTTTCCCCATCTCCCCATAGTGGATCAGGTTTTCCCATCTTCCTATAGTGAATTGGGCGTATCCATCTTCCCATAGTGGATTTTGTTTTCCAATATTACCATCTTGGATCAGGTTTTCCAATCATCCCCTATTTGGTCAATCCCATAAACATGATTTCAATCAATATCTCATGGGATATAAATCATTACCCAATTCATTGGTAGAAGATAAATTTCCCACTCATCTGATAATTAAATCATTCATACATGAGCACCAAAATCATAAAAAACATTTAATAACCCGGGAAATGAAATGGGTTTCACAAAAATGTTATAATATAATTACCTATGTGAAATACAAAGGTTTTATAACCATTTCATTAATGTGTAACCCATGAAAAAAAGTGGGTTTCAAAAGAACAAATAATGAGGAACAGGAATGAGTTTCATAAACTTATAACCTATGAAATACAAATGGGTTTCATATACATCATTCCTTAAATAAATAAACCATTTAGATAAATAATATGAATGTATCCTTTGGAAATTTTCTCTAAAAGGCACCAGTAACACTAGCAGATGTCATATTATATTGAAAATAATTTGGAAAGATCATTTTAAAAACATTTCTTGAGGAAAATATACGTTTTTCTAAATAAATACATACAAAAATAAATCCTTTTAATGAAACTTTTTATATAGAACATAAAATGGAAGCATTAAAACATTATTAAACTCATTTCATTGAAAAGGAATCTTGAAAACATTTTTGAAAATCATTTGTCAAAAAAGAAAGCTTGAATAAATTTATGAAAACTATTTCTTTAAAAATAATTTGAAAATTTATAAAGGAATATTTGAGAACTATAACAAAATATTCAAATAAATTTCTATTAAAAATTATCTTTAAATATTATTTAAAATAACATTTTTCATATTATTTTTTAAAATATGGTTTTTGAATTCAAAGGACTCTGTCTCATGAAGGAAAATTGATACAAAACTACATCACCAATTTCGTAACTTTTGAAACATAAAACCTGTAAAAGATAGAATATAAAATATATATTTAAAGGAAGATGAATTTAATGATAAAATAGTAATAATATATTCATAGGTAGTATATGCATCATTAAAAAGAAACGAGTGGTTAATAAGGCTTAAATGTCACATAAATAAAAGTGAGACTAGAAATCCCCTTACCTTTGGTATTAAATATCATCATACTCATTCAGAAATCCTATATAATAAATAAAAGTATATTATAAATATAAAATAAAACCATATTATTTTATATAATACCATATATGGATTTATATTACCCTCTTATAAACACTTTTTTATTAAGGTTACGTTTTGGGTAATATCCTTTATGTTTTGCACATGTGTCTTAATTTGTAGTATTATTGGTCCTCATAATTATATTATGATTTAAAGAATTTAAATCATCATATAAATATCATGTATATTCATTAAATATTTATTAATAATAATCTACATAAGATATAAATATTAAATGTAATACACCATTCATGGAGACGGTTGGTCATATGTACCCATGAATGTTGTTTCCGTTAAATTATCATATTCAAAGAAATGAATTAAATGATATATACGTATTTATATATATATAATAATTATAGTATAATTTTATTTAATATATATCATAAAAATTAACCAAACCCATCCTTAATAAATTCAATGTATAGAGTGAATGAATCACATCGCTCTGAGGAGGTGGTAGTTCGCACGTTCAAAAAAAAATTATCATATTTACACAAATTGGAAAGAATGAAAGTATGTGTTATATAATAATTAAATAATCATAAAAAAATAATTTATATAATAAATATAAAATAAAAATATATTTTCCATCATAATTACAAACCATGTACGGTGGTAAATGAAAAAAATAAATAACATCGTTTCGTTAGATGGTAGTTCGTCGTACACAAGAACGGTAAGTTTGTTACCCATTTGATAGAATTGTGTCTAATTACAGGTATAAACAATAATATAAAAACCTATAAGTATATATAGGATTCTTATTATATTATTTAATTATGGAAAAAGGATAATTGAGGTGGTGGAGAAAGAAAATACAGGAAAGGAGCTTGAGGAAGGATGCTACCTCTTCTTTGGGTAACTCCTATTGATTTTTACCAAAGGGGATCCTTGGTAAGATTTATGCCCAAAATAACGTTTCAGGGAGGAAGGGAGGGATTTTGGTAAGTTAATTGGGAAGCTATTTTCCAAACCTAAGTGGATTGTTAAGTGTAAAGAAGGGACGATTTGGTGGCCTTTTATATGGGCCACACTTGACATTTTTTAAAACAAATTAGGTGTAATAGTATTTTTATATAAAAAGTCATCAAAAACAAAAAAAATGCTCAATATTATATGTTTTATGCACTAAATATGTCCATAAAATGGGTTTTTGACAAGTGTACTAGTCATTTTGGCCCTTAATTTTAATATTTAGTCTCTAATTTATGCTTAATTATTCCTTAATCGCTGCAATTAATTTTAATCACTTCCATTAATATTTTTGATCAAAATTAAGCTAATATTATCATACTAAAAGTACTATACATATTAAAAACATTTATTTAAATTTTCTAATTTTTTTTCACAAAATAGGAATAATTAATTTTAATGTTAATCACATAGACGTTAACAGAAAGTAGGTTTTTAATGTTAGAATGGTCAAAAGTTCATTAAGATTTTATATCAAAATAATATATAAAAAATGATTCCAATTAACTAAATTGGATTAATTGACATATAATTTATGCATTGTGACTTTTAAACCAATGTAAAATAGAATTTAACTATATAAAAAAAATTAAAAAAAAAAGTTTTGAATTAAAATTCATTATCTTCACTAATCATTCATAAATGAAGATACTCATAAAAATCCTAAAAATTCACCATATGATAATTTTAAAATTACAAAAAAAAAATTATTTTTATATTATCAAATTCATTATAGTCTCTATATTTAATCTTATTTTTGTTCACATATGGACATAAAAAGCAGTTTCTTTAAGAAAATAGTATTTTTAAAGAAATAATGACCTTAGCAGAAATTATATATCTCATTATGAATATTATTTATTTTATTGAAACTTTTGTAAATAAAATTGAAAATTTATTTATTAATATTCATAATATTATTTTTAAAATTTTGGTTATTATTGTCTCATTTAAATAAATATATTAATATTGTGTTATTTTGTAGAAACTCGTTGTTGCATGTAACTTAATACAAGCACTTGTTTCATGTAGTGCAAGCTTTCCTTGGTGTAGTGTATAATGATAGTATGACATAGTTTAGTGTTCAATGTACGTCATCAATGAAAATTATTTTATTTGAATAAAGGTTCAAAAAAACATGGGGTATTACAGTCCTCATACCAATTTTTCAAACGTTTCTTATAGGGTTCTAATCCTGACTTAGGACAAGGATTAGGGAAAGATGAAAATTTAAAATATATTTCATGAAAATAAAAATTGTTATAACGTAAAAAAGTTTAGTGTAGGAAAACTTGATATAGGGTGGAAGTGTTCATGTAGTTATGTAATATTCATTATTATTAGAGTGATAAACTAATTATATAAAACTCTAAAACCTAAAATATATTCAGTACTGCAAGAAAAAGAATTATTTTCTAAATATACAATTTATATATTATTTAAGGTCGAGTACATATAGTTGGTATCAAATCAAAGGTGTAAATAACCTTAGAGGATATGATAAAGTAAGAAAATTCCCTTCAGTGATTCTAATTTAAGGTTATCATGATATGGAATTTTAATATTACTATAATTATTTATATAAACTCTCTTTTTTTAGAATGGTTGTTCATAGAAGAAATAGAGATGTTGGAATGGTTGTAATTAGAACTGAGAAGTTTTTTTTGTGATGAATCGGTTAACGTAGGCCATAAATATTGGTCATATGTATTCTATAGAGAATCCAGATCTTCCATAGAACAATATGATGATAGTGGATCACTTTATAAGATGGTATCATCCATCATTCATTATATCTTAAGGCATAGTGGTATAGGAGGGGTTTATTAAATCCCAAAAAAAGATATTTGATGACAGGGTTTGTTTTGTGCACTTAAGGTTAACTCTTTATATTTACCATTCTGAATGTGGAGCTAATAAATGTGGCCCAATGCTTCAAAATACTTGATAAATATAACACATTCACAACATTTAATGGGATCAATTTAAGAATATTTTCCTTTATATTTATTTTAATATGGTTGTTTGACATATAAAAAATGACATTCATGGAATTGAGGAATAAAAAAAAATTCAGTGGTCATGTGTGTATAAAAATTCCACCCATTATAAAAATAAAAACCAAATTGTATCTTGGATATTTAGAGTAAAATTAATAAAATATGCCCAAGATTAAATACAAGATACCAAAATAATTTGGCCTCCCATTAATTAAAAAGTTATATAAAACATCTTCACTATTCTGAAAAGGTTGAAATACAATTTCCCTATGACCATTTATTCTATGATAATAAAGTGAAAAATAGTTCCATGTGGTAAGAAATGGGATACAATCCATTAAATAAATTTTAAAGTAATAAAATCATGTTTTTTATTATAGGTGTGGTAAAAAAACACCATAAGGAATGTTTTTTGAAATCTGGGAAGTTCTTCTGATGGGGAAAGTATTAGGAATACGGGTCGGGATTACAAATAAAAAGATCGTTTTAGTGGTAAGACCAATTTTGATATGTTGGTTGTAAGGTTTTATAAGTGTAATGAGATGGTTCATTATATGGATGCATGTCAAAAATATTGACTGAATGATGAGAATAATAAGAACTATAAGCTAAAGTGAATGGTAAAAACCATTGCTACTACTTTCTTAGATATTGGTCAATCTAATGAATTTGTAACACATAATTTTAGCTCTTATTAAGATTATTCTAATATATGGTTCAATTCATGGTCACCAGATTCTTTCATTTCTGAGAAATTTGTAGGTAAAATGATAATTTCATATCAAGAAATGAATTCAATAATTTTTTTAAAAAACGTACTAGTACTAATGAGGAAACAATAATTTTAAAATATATTATTTTTATCATCTATTGAAAGAATTTCATTACAAACCTTGTTTTCTTCCCTATTGAAAAAATTGATGTTATTTTGGGTGTGTATTAGATTTTAATTTATCATGATAAGATAGAATAATGATCCAAAGAAATATTTTCTCAAATGAGTTTCTACATTTAAAAAAGAGTAAATTCATACCTTTGATAACATATCAGGAAGCTATGAAAATGTTAAATTATAAAAATGAATGTAATATTTCTTCTGTTTTTAAAGAATAATTGAACAATTAAAATTATTGATGTTCTTGTAGTAAAATAATATCTAGATGTTTTTCATGAAGTGATTACTAGTATCATTCTAGACCATGAAATTTTAATTTACTAACTAGTTAGTTCCATATGCTATTCCAATTTCAAAATACCCTATTAAATATATTAATTTGAACTTATGGAATTAAAAAATTAATTACAATAATTTCTCAGTAAAGGATTCATTCCTACTAGAACATCACCAAGATGTGATTTTTTTATTTATTAAAAATAAATATTTTCCCATGATAATTTTCATTGATTATAGAGAATTGAATAACATCGCTATTAATAATAACTATCTATTTCCTCACTTAAATCACTTGATTTTCCACCTATATAGAGTTGAGTAATTCTTTAAGGTTTATCTCATGTCGTGGTACCATCAGTTGATGGTCAATTTGATGAAATATCTAAGACATAATTTCATACTAAGTATGGTCATTATTATTTTTTGGTTATTCCCTTAGTGTGGATCAATTCTCTAGTTTTATTCATGGATCTTGTGAATATAGTTTTCCTCGAATATTTGGATAAATTTGTGGTTATGCTTATTGATAAAATTTTATAAAAGTTACGAGGATCACGAAAGAAATCTATATATTGTTCAAAAACCATGGAAAAACTAATTAATATGAAAAATTCAGAATATTTGGATTTTCGTTACATAATATTTGATTCCTTATACATATTGTAAATATAGATGGGATAACTATTGATCCTTCTAAAACTATTGTGGTATATTAATATCCAATACCTAAAAAATTTATTAACATTCATATTTATCTTTGATTAGAAGTCTTTTACGAGTGGTTTGTTAAAACATTTACTGGTTATCTATCCAACTAACTATGTTATCATGAAATGGAGTTAAGTTCACATGTATAATTTAATATGATAAAACATTCTATGAATTGAAAATATGTTTGTTAAATGCTTCTATTTCGACCCTATCATCAAGAAATGGTTACATTTTTATTAGAAAAATGATTCGTTGAAAGGATTTTGTTGTGTTTTAATAAATAATGAAGGGTTTATTTCTTATGTATCATGTTAATTAAAGCCTCATGGAAAAAAATATTGTACACTATTCCTAGAACTGTATGTTTTATTGCTTGCTTCAAAATTTTGTAGAAATAATTTATATAGAGTAAAGTGTGAAATATATATTTATAATGAAGTTTTTATGTATATATTCACTTAGAAATAGTGGAACATTAGATTTAGGAGATTCTGTTAATTCATAAAACAATATGAACACACAATTAATTACTATCGATAAAAATCATCTATAATAGTTGGTTCTTTAAGTTAGAAAGATAATGCATCATTAACTATGTTATCTCGGAAACATTATCCATTTGATAATGATTTAATTAATGTGGTCTTAGAGAATTGTTCATGAAGTAACTCCATCTGTTTTTGTTTTAATTTTTAGTACAGTCACATTTTTTTGACATTGTTAAGAAAGATAAAGGTGAATACTATGAGTTATAAGGGAAGGTATAAATTCTGAATAATGGTATTTTTCCTAAATTTAATATTCTAAAAGAAGGTATTTTTAATTCAAAATTAGTTTATGTGTTTCATGTCACCCCTAGTTTAATAATGAACAATTGGTAGTGGCCTATAGCTCTCTATTTTCTATTCATTTCGGTAATACAAAAAACATATAAAGGACATTGGGGACATTTCTGGAGGGAAAGAATAAATAAATAAATTAGTAATTTTACTATGAAATATTTTAATTTTAAATAAGTTAAAGATGAACCAAAATTACCAATGTGAATGATTCATCTTCATATATTTATTTAATGTAAATGGGAGAATATATTCATGGATTTCAAGGTGGTATTAAAAAACACATCTCAAGGTAATAATGTGATTTCAGAAATTATTGGGAATTTAACGAAATTTAGTCATTTTATCCACATTCTAGATAACATATATTTGGATAAAATATATAAAATTTATATAAAATAGATAATTACATTTAATTTAGTAACTATTTTCATTTATCTACTCATGATCCTAGATTCACTACTAATATCTATAAAGGCCTAATGAATTCATTAGGTACTACATTAAATTTCAATACATCATATCATACTCAATCTAATGGATAGTAAGACAAAACAAGATATAATTTTGAGGATATTATTTGATTTTTAATATTTTTTATTTTGGGTTCCAAATATAAGATTTATTTAGTTTTTTATAATAATAGTTTTCACTCTAGTATATAGATGACACACTTTTAAGCATTATATAGAAAGTGGTATCAAACTCTAGCATATTGGGATTTTTTCATGAAAATAATTTTGTTGGGACTATAATTAATTATATAAAATGTATTATATGAAAAAATATGATTCAGAATAACATGGGGATGGATCATTATAGGTAAAAACGTTATTCAGATAGTTGAAGTATAGATCATTATTTTGAGGGAGGCAATCATGTTTGTCTTAATGTGCTTCTAGGGAAAAGTTTGATGCATTTTGGTAAAATGGTAAAGTTAAGAACACTATTCGTTGGACCATATGAAATTATATATTATATTGGATTATTTTCTTATCAAGCATCCTTGACTCTAATTTTATCACTAATACATGAATTATTTCATGTTTTTTTTGTTATAAACATATTTCTTGAATGGATATAATTTTTTAAACGGTAATGAAGTTCAATTAGAATAAAACCTTTTATATGTGTAATGTCTAGTAAATTTTTTTGACTATTGATATAAATTTATTTAAAATAAAGTGATTTAATAGGTTAAGGTTTTGGGGAAAACCCATATGGTTGAATAAGAAACAATGGAATTAGTAAATTCAATAAAATTAAAAAAATCCCCACATGGTTATATAATGAATACAATCGTGAGGATAAAATTTGTAAAAATTAGGGAAGAATGAAAAAAACCCATTATAGAAAAATTAAATTATTTTAATTACTTATTGATAATCATTAATTATATTTTATAGATTCATATTCACTATATGAATATATGATAAATTTTCAATCAAAATGGAAAAATCTTTATTTCTAACAATATTGGGATTTCATGTATTATATATTTTAATTTAAAATAATTGTAAAAAATTATAGATTTCAATTTTAAAAAAATGGACATATTTTTTGAATTAATATGAATTTTTCATAATTGTTGGAACATTAGATTTTTCAAATGAATAGTAAAAAAATACAGATTTTTAATTTGTATCTCTTTTATTTTAAAGTATTTACAAAGTAAAATTATATTTTGGATTATTTTTACAATTTAATTGGTTTATTTTGACTAAAATAATATAATAAATGTTATTATAATCGATATTATACATTAGTTTGGTATAAAAAACATTATTATACATTAAAAGCATATTTATTTTTTAAACATTTTTTTCTACTATTACGAGTTTGATTTTAAATTAAATCATACCACTTTTATGAATAAAATTTGCTAAAATTGATCCACTTTTTGGAATCATCATAATTAATATTAAATAATTTTCCAAACTAAATTTTTCATCAAAATGATTAGTAAAAACATTAAATATATGTCACAAAGGTAAAAGTTATAACAGATTAACTAGTGGTTAAACTAAAAACATAACAGCTAAAATTACTTAAAAACATGTACAAATCATATTTCATGGCCATATTTAGACCCCATATCATATCATATTCATAAATGATCTATTTTTCATCCATTTCACTCAAGTAACACATTAATATGTTTCAATCTTTTTAAACCATCCAATTATGTCCCCTCCTAAACAGAAAAATGTACACCTCCTCTCATATCCTATAAAAACTTCAATCGTAATTTTTTTTTTAAAATACATACCCTTATACTTTCATAAAATATCTCCACATATACTAGAGGCATTTAATAGATATAAAAACCATCCTAGAAAAATGTTACTTACAAACTAAAAGATGTTTTCTGGAGAAGTGGTGTAGTTCTTAACTGACAATTTTCATTTTATTTCTTCTTCTACCTCCTTAAAATCATATTCAAACTTTAAAAAATATTTTTTTTCACATATACCAATATTATATTTTCTTAATTTAACAACTTATTTCCATCTCCTATTCCATCAAATGGGATATGAAACCATCATTCATGTGTACGGAGGACTACCGCCTAGAAAACTAATGTAATTCATTTTCCATCCATTCCTCTCAAATATTATTAAATTGAAAATTTTAATTTATTTATTTAATATTTCTAACATAATTATCAATATTGAAATATAATATATATAATAATTTCTTACCATTACATCCATTGAAAAATTATTACGTCGATCATGTGTATGAGTAGATTTCCACATCCACGAACTGATGTGAGTATTTTTTCATGACCATATCACATGGTTCATTTATATATGTTTATTTAATGTTATCATTTTATATTTATGATATAATAATAATTATATAAAAATAAAATAATACTTACCTTCTTTCTCTCATGTACTTGGAAAAATTAAACTCTTACTCATTCATATGTATGGTTCACCGTGTCTATGATTGTAACATAAATCATTTTTCAAAAACTTCATTAATAGTTTGTTTTAATATTATAATTAACGTATAAAATTATAATTATGATGTTATTATTATTCTTGAGATAATTTAATATTGACATCTTTGACAATAGTCAACCTACCAAATTCATTTTAGATGTATGAATCGAATATCATCAAAACATCTCATTTGAAATTATTTTATAAAGTAATTGAATATGAAATATTAATAAATAAAATAAAATGGGTAATAAAATGTTTATTAATAAATTAAATAATCATCATAATTAAGTTATTAATGAAGATAAATAACTTACCTGATGATTTTGACTCAAGATAAGGGACACATTTCCTTAAAAACCTAGTGTTAAATATTTAATAGATTTATTTTCTAATACTTTTTCTTCCACGTCCATATTACTTAAATTATATTATGGATGTATTTATATAGAAATAAATTAATTATAAACTACATTTTATGTATCTTTGGAAATTATTTCAATGGTCTCCAATATTTTTTTAAATTTATATAGATTATTATGACAAAAAATCATAAATTATGTTCTATTTTAGGCATACGACATCAATGGTTTTTACTGCCACTATAACTCATATTTATTGTTTAGATAACATTACATCATTTTTTGTTTTATTCAAATAAAAAACCTCATATTATTTCTTCTTGGTATTTTTACAAAGGTTTTTTTTGTGGAATTTATATTTTGATATCAGGAAATTTTTTTTGTATGTGTATAGCGAATATTTCTATTTGCATGATGATAAATATGCTTGTTTTCGAGTGTTTTGAGTTTTTTTATGGTTATTGGGAACTTTTTATTTTTATGATCTATTATTTAATATATCATGATGATGTGTGATCCTAATTTAGCTCTCCAACGCAATGGTTGTATATACAGAGTAAACTAGTTAGGCTTTTCCAAAGAGGTTATATGAATTTACCAGGTAGGTTACTCCATTTGTAAGAGTGATATGAAAATGACTTCATAAGTCACCTACATGACAAAAAAATTAATCAAATGGGTTTTTATACAAATAATAGGATTTAAAAAGATATTCTAATGAATTTAAGTTTAAATTAAAAGTTATGCGACTTCATAGGGGTGACATATATATCTTTTTGAAAAAAATCATAAATTTTTCTTCATTATAAAGAATACATTATGGGTATTATTTTATATTTACAATTTTTAAAAAATATGTTATTAAAATATTTTAGAGTAATATTTTATTTATTGGATAACAATAATTTATTTTTGAGCTCAAATTTTATTTTGAAGAAAAAGATCATTTATAATGAGTATTGATATAATATCAGGTTTTTTATTTTTTTTCATATGTCTTATACTCTTATTTTTTCAAATACAATGTTTGAAAAAGTTTTCATATGGTTTTATGTACTATTGTGAACAATGATGAGGTCAAGATAAAAATTGTAAATATATGTAATGAGAATAAACCTTGTTATCATATAAAAGTTTTATATTTTGAGAAAGGATTATACTGGGTGGAACTGTCCAATTTGTGATGTAATAATTATTTATATAAGGGTAATGAAATAATTCTTGTAGTCTATAATCCTAAATTATATTTTGGGATTCAAGAAAATGAATTATTTTCTAAAGATACAATTGATGAATTATTTTTGTAAGGGTTCATATAGTTAGATAAATAAGAAACTTTTACAACAAAACCATAAATAGTTACATTATAATTACAAAAAACATAAAATATTGCTTACATTTGTTGGACCTTACCACACATACACAAATGTTTTTATTGGGATCAATATTTAATCTATCTTTAGAAATAATATTCTTAGTAAAATAAATCTTTTATATCCAAAATTTACATTTACCAGACCTTCCATATGGATTATTTTATTTTGAAGTATACAAAATAGTCATTAAAGCCTTTTCATGATATTATTATATTTTATAGTATAACATAATATCATGGATAAAATAAACCACAATTTTACCCAAATATACATGGAACACTCTATTCATTGGATATATAAATATGATATTTGTGTTTCTTAACCTAAATGGAATAAAAACTCATAATGACAGTACCTAGTATAAAAATCCATCCTAGAAATGTATTCCTCCTTGAAATATATATTTTGATACATGAACCTGAGATCAATTTTTTAAAAATCATTGAACACTCTAAATCTGATAAAAAAAATTATTGATATAAGGTGTCAAATAATTTTTTAATATTGATGTTATTGACTTCTCTATAATAATTGAAAATTATCATATAAACAATTGTATTTTTACAAATATAATTGGGGAAACCTATGTGGAAGTTCCATGGAGGATGAAACCCTTATCAAGTAACTCCTATAACTTCTTTTTCTATTATATCAACTAAACTAAATACAATAGATAAAGGGGTTTGGAAATAATATTAGATTCATACAAAAATTAATAGTTAATTCAAAAACCTGAGCTTGAATAAAAATGTAAAAATCATCAGGAAATACATCCATATACTCATAAACTAATGGGGAATCATTAATTTGAATAGTTTTGGTGTTTTAAACAAAACTTTTATGAAACAATTCACTTTGAAATTTTGTCTATTTCACTCATTCTTGATATGTTATGAATGGTATTAATTCATTATTATATAAAAACATAAACTCATTCGAAAAACTACCTTATTTGGCGTTGTAATATATTTTTTCAGGATTAACTAAAATCTAGTCAATACATAAAATAAAAACAAAGTCTGAAATGAGTAATTCAACAGTTTTTCTATAAAAACTATTACATGGATTATAAAAATAATATTTTTATGAATTATTTTTCACCTTTATACTATCCCTTTGAGTTTTCACCTAGATTTTTGACATCAGTTATTGATATGTAATTCACAATTTACCTGAAAATTTCCCTTGTTTAAAAAAAAGTGTGGATCATGAATCAAATAATACATTGTCATAATTTGAATAAAAAAAGTAATGTAACTTTCACCACTTCAATTTAGGGTCCCACATCTATCATAGCAGTATAAAAATTCATTATTTCATCATTGTGTTTCAAATCTTAACGATTCCCACCTTGAGTAACTAACTTCAAACATACATTATCACAATTTACCAACTCATTAAAATTCATATAAATCACTATATGTTTTTTCAAGACTAGTTTCATCATTACCCTTTTCATTTTAATTGAAGTTATGAAACATTTTTCTAGTCTTTTTACATTAGTAACATTTCCAAGGTCACATAATAAATTCTCCAAAAAAGTTCCTTCCGCACTTATCTCAAAATGAAAATTGAATTTTCATACCTTTAGGTTTCTTCAATGAATTCTTCCCTATTTCCCAATACCTATTTCATTTCTTATCTTTATTATTATAAAATTATAAAAACTCTATCTAAACCTATCAACAAATTTTATAATTTCTTTAAAACTACTGAACTCACGTGTATCCAAAGACCTTAATAAACTTGGATTTTATCCTAAATAAAAATCGATCATTTTTATTATCAAGAACATAATAAAGGTTAATTAATACCTATAAAATATATTTAAATTATCCTTATAAGCGGAAATATATTCCAAATCATTTTTCTTCGACTCTAAGAATTTATATTCAACTCTAAATTTAATAACCTTAAGAAAAATAATTTTAATGAATATATCATTAAATATTGTCCATTACATAGAATAAATTTCATTAATTTCTATAGTGATTTAAATAAATTTCACCATTTATCAGTTTATCCATAAAAAATATAAATAAAGAGTGTTACCTTCTAGTGTTTTAAACACCCAATAATATAAACTAAATTCTCAAAAATATAATATATCCTTTAGAGTTAACTAGGTCTTGTATCCACTAAAATCCAGAGTGTTTCATTTTATATAATGTTCTACTATATATATGGTCTACATTAGAGAATTATTGTCACGAACCGAATCTGGTTGCCGCAAAAACCAGCACCAAAACTAGCCCATGATAAGGCATGAAGGGCGTTCCCTATCCCCACGGGCTGGCACAAGTTCCCGGGTATCATTTATCTTGGTTTGGGAACGATTTACCCGAATATGTATAGATAAAACACCAAAAATATTTGATAAAATGAATCTGAAAAATTCATACCAACAAGGTTTTTAAAAAAATCCAGAACTGAATACATAAGTTCAAATGAAATAAAAAAGGTCCAAAGACACAATAAAACAGAAACAAAACAGCCCCATGGACTCCACATGACAAGGGGTCATCACCCCTAAGTCGTCTCCACTACTCCGCCCCAAGGATGAGGACTAACACCCTGAACTGTCATCACCCTTAGCCTTTCCTTTACCTGGGTCAAAAAAAGTCACTTACACCCAAGGGGTGTAAGTAGGGTTTGAGCCTAATCCCAATAGGATATCACCCTATGATTCCAAGGTGCATGCAATATAAGGTGAAAATCAAACAGTTTTAATATGCAATGAAAAGCGGTGACAAATTCCAAGAAATGCATCTTTAAATTGAAAAAAAAAATTTAGATAAAAATTTCAGAATGTTAACACATTTAAATAGGAATGTTAGATAATTCAATATAATTCCAAAGACACCCAAATACAAGGGAAAATACCACAAATCCAATGAGCAACAAAACTGGGAACACCCCTAGGCACTAGATAGTCTCGGGCCCCATGTACCTCATACCTTGGTGTAATGTAAACATAGTAAAATCCTTTCTCGTGCATGAGCCAATAGTAGGGAACATACCCATAACCTAGTGGTCCCCAATCATCATCCACATAGTTTAGTTAGAGTTTTCGTTATCCAAATGCTATGTGAAACAGGGACAAAACCCATCTGGTCCACTAGTTGTACTAGTACAAATCCGACCCACCTAGGTACCCGGGCTTCCCCCTTTGTGCTCAAAAAATTTCAGGATTTAACACATATCCATTTTAATGTAAAACACCACTGCTGGTCACATACACCAAATACAGTAGCCATCACATTTTATACCACTTAAAACACACAACAAACTCTTTGAATTTGAATAAATCAATTTCTCAAAATCCTGTGTTGTTTTGCACAAAAACCCCCTTAAGAAACACAATTGTACACTATGTTCACACTTTTAAGTTACCAAAACAGTAAATCCAGACCAATATATTTCAATTAAAACAAAAAATCAATTTTTGGGCATCCCCATGTTAAACAAGAAGTGTTAGCTTTGTAAAACCTTCATTTTTACACAAAAGTGGAACCAAAACTTCACTTTCTTTACAAACACAATTAAACCCCATTTTTGCAGGAATAACCAAAGGGGATTAACAATATAAACATTATTTTATGACTTATTACAAATCAATAAAAACAACTATTTATTTATAGGGAATCCCCAAATAAACAAATAAAACATTTCTTTGGAAAACCCCCAATTTCACACCAAATTGGCATTTAAAATTCAATTTCAATAGAAACATCATTAGAACAAATTTTTTCGGCCATAATAAAATGGTATAAATATGAAAATATGATAAATACAGCATTCTAATAGACAAATATTGCATCAACATTGGAATCACCTACCAAATCAAATGAAACCATTGAATCCTTTGTGCGAAAACACAAACGCACCTCCGCTGCACCTCAAGAAGGTTAGACCAAACCTAAAAATAGAAAATTGGACCATGAAAACCCAACATTAAACCTTAGGTTAGAACCCTTACCCACTGGTAGTTTGTCACTTCAATGAAAAGGGATGAAACCATAAAAAATAGAATGAAACCCTAATCAATTTGAAAGGGGAAATGAAATGGACTAACTTACTTGAGAAATCTAGAATAAATCTCCCCAAAACACCCGTATCGGAAATTGAAAACGGCCAAAACTCAGGGTATGTTAGCACAAGAATTAGTAGGTCATTTAGAAATTTTAATGGAGGGAAAAGAGTATGAATTGACATAGTTATTATTGAATTAACATACCTCATCAAATCTGGCCTATTTTAAAAACCCTAAGATGTTGGTCCCTATATTGTGATTCCTAAGAGCTCCAAAGAGGGGGTAAAGAGGCGGGGGGATCGTCTGGGTGTAAGGGGACCATATGAGGCTTGGAATCACTGACAAATACTTAAAATTGAATAAGTTATTAAATAATAAAAATTAATTTTTAAAACTGGATATGGGCTTCCGGGCAGGCCCAATCCCTTAAATAAAAACCAAAACAAACCTTGGTTATGGATTTCCAAAGTATCCAAATTTTAATTTCGGTGTTAATATATCAGGGGAGGAAATTTAGGAGTTGGAATGAGTGATAAATATTAAAAAATGAGAAGTTATAAAAGAAACAAAATTTATTTTTAAATCTGGAATGGGGCTCACGGTTTAGCCCAATTCACGAAAAATCACATATTCTCCATAAAACCATTGGAAACCCCCAAAACAAAGAATTAATGGAAATAAAAATAAAAATACATTTAAAATAATCTATTTATATGAAAATTCTCCCCACCATGAAAACTTTCCGCCCCAGAAAGTTACAACAAGGCCAAAGCAACAACCAAACCCAACTGAGAAACCAAGAAGTACACCATTGCCAGGTTTCTTCCCCAAAGGCCAAAACACCTCCAGTGATCAGTGAAGGAAGGAATACTCTCACAAAACAAACTTACACCACTTTCCGAAAACCATAAAGAACATTAAGGCTTTATCCCAAATAAAAACTTCTCAAACACAATCTGAACAATACTCAAGCAATTTACCCAAACGAACAACAACTTTGAACAAGGTTACACTTACCTTACTTTAACTAAACCATTGGGTGCTCTCTAGTCCCAATGTTTACTCAAGAATGATGTCGGTAGCTAGATATCTCTGACCAAGACTATCTACACCAATCCAGGACCATGGAAAATTCTCAGTTACTGGTACGGGGGGACACAAATTCGCTCCCCACCATAAGATACAACCAATATTTATTTTCGAGACATAATCAAGAGACTAATAGGGGAGGACTACATGGAATCACCGGTACAAAGGATATACTTCCATCAGAAATTTACAAAAGAAATTATATAATACTCATAATGTGTGTCCCCACTATAAGAACCAACCATCTTAACCAACCAGCACTGGCCGGTAAAGAAATACCCCAAAATTTAAAGAGTTGGGGCGACCACATGGTTAGTTTGCACGGTTTGGGAGACCATACACTAACAGTGGGGATGCTTCTATCCACATTGTTTTCTGGGGCATGATCACTATTAACCATGTGAAAATCGTGTTCTCAAACAGTGTAGACAAACTTCAAACCCTTCTCCAAAGACTCAGTGGAAACCAAAGGGGGAGGGAATAACATTGGGTGATGACATGGGTATATGGCCCTCCACCTATTTCCACCGAACATGGACAACAGAAGAATGATTATGAAACCATAGGTTTAAACTCTTCCTAACATTCATACTGAGGATATAACCTTGTACAAGGGTTTAAATGACCCTATGATTTCCCCTGACTACGAGACAGCTTCTCTCCGAGACCTATGGTTGGAGCTCAAATGATTGAATCATCTTCGGCCTCGCAGTTAGGCTTTGGAAACCCCATGAACGATAATTCTTCTTTCGATGCAACCAACAACTACAAAGAAATCCCCGATAACTATTCCAAGACATAACACATTCCAAACTCACTTTTCCCTAACTCGATATTTCACTGAAACAAGGCCTTAAAATATGCAAACACATCACACCTTGTTTGTTCGGGTGAGAAACAATAGAAGTAAAGAAAAACTATACTCACCTTCCTCTAAAATAGAATATTTTTAAGCTTTTTTTCCAAGGGATACATTCTCCCAACATAACATAGACTCTTATATGATTGACCAACTTTCACCTTTATGATCAATCAAGCCCATGACATCATAAGGCATCAATGAAAATGACCATTGTGACTGATATAAACAATGCATGTAGAGGGACCTTATACAACATCCCCAAACAACACACAATTCTAGAAAGTGGCCACAATATCCTATCGTGGCCATATTTCCCACACCGGTTCTTTAACATGAATTCATGCATCAAAGAAACTTTTAAGAACCCAAAGGTCATCTTGGACACCATCGAGACACTCATCCACACTAACAACCCTAGACCAAATCAACATTCGACGTATCAGGAAACATAAGAAACAAGGTCTCTTTCAACCTTCCATGAGCACTCTCACTTTACAAGAGGATCTAAAAATCAAATAAAGGAAAGGGTGTAGACTCAATCTAAAAATCTAAAGAAAATGATTCATTATATTGATCAACTGGAGGGTCTTCAAAAGGAAAAACAATCTGGGTTGCACTTCAGTTGTGCACTAACCCTTAGTGGGGCATACCTTATCCAATGATTGAACCAAAGGAACCAACCAAGATGGTCCATTGTTCATGATATACCACAATCCAGATCCAAAATATGAAGGGAACCACTGCAAAGGCATCCCAAAACATTTTTCAAAAGAGACCACTAACCGTCCCTACAACACAGCTCACCGACCAAACACAAACCCAAAACAAAGTTCAAACAGGAGGGGTTCTTGGACTCAAAACATCCCACAACATCAACATTATCAAAAACACATAATACAATCTATATCAAACTATTCATCAAGACATCATGTTTTTCTTTAAAACTATTTTTTTGAAAACAAACTGTTTAGTAGTAAGCATATCCACCAATGGTACCCCATGGGCCTCACGCATGCATGTTTTTGTGCCACACTGGGCACCCTCCTCATATCAATCCTGGCACTCATCAAGTCATTCCATCAACCATCCATAATCCCATATAACCACATGAATGTGGTTACTCATATAAATTCAAAAGGTTAAAAAAATATTATTTCCACTTTTCAATACCAAAATGGTCAACCAACACATCCTTTTTTTCAAAAATGCTAACCATGAGATCAAAATCCCAATTCAAATATTACTAAAATTTTAAAAAAGACACAAAAATCTATAAAAGAACTCAATTTCAAGATATTCACATCAATTTCAAAACATCTCATCCCAATTAAAACACCCTTTTATTGTTTAGAAATCTCTATTGGAAACACTTTACAAAACCAAAATCAATATAGTTCCTGCTTTCAAAAGAGGTGTAAGCACACCATTTTACATTTCAAAATAATTTTGAAAATTCAGTTCCACCATTTCATTAACAAAACCATTCCCTCATTATTTGAATATCATTCAGAACAAACTTTATGCTTCTTAAAACCAAGTCACTTTAAAACCAAAGTTCCAAGATTTCAAAACTAAAGAACACAAGACAATACGAGAGGAAACTAGTTTCAGTGGGTAACTTGGACATATGGTTGGCGACAATACCCCAATCACTTCACAGTCACAAAGAGTTTTCTAGGGAAGATCCCCGGCTCCACATGGCCGGCCAGGCCCTCTGAGCTCACAGAGACCATTAACCCAACTCTCTTTTCATTTCCCCTAACCATCATTAAAACAAGAAAACCAAAGGACTTAGATAAATCCTGACTTCCCTAGGAAACATGAATCCTTTAATGAGGTGTGGTGATTAGGCACACTACCCATAACTAGAATACAACGTCCCTATAATCCTAACTCCATAATATCCTGACTCTTCCCCAAATAACATGACCCAAAGAGTTAACCTGAACCTCCTCTGATACCATTTTGTCACGAACCGAATCTGGTCGCCGCCAAAACCGGCACCAAAACCAGCCCGTGACAAGGCCCGAAGGGCATTCCCTATCCCCACGGGCTGGCACAAGTTCCATGGTATCATTTATCTTGGTTTGGGAATGATTTACCCGAATATGTATAGATAAAACACCAAAAAGATTTGATAAAATGAATCTGAAAATTTCATACCAACAAGGTTTATAAAAAAAATACAGAACTGAATACATAAGTTCAAATGAAATACAAAAGGTCCAAAGACACAATGGAACAGAAACAAAACAGCCCCATGTACTCCACATGACAAGGGGTCATCACCCCAAAGTCGTCTCCACTACTCTACCCCAAGGATGAGGACTAACACCCTGAACCTCCATCACCCTTAGCCTTTCCTTTACCTGGGTCAAAAAAAGTCTACTTACACCCCAGGGGTGTAAGTAGGGTGTGATCCTAAGCCCAATAGGATACCACCCTATGATTCCATGGTGGATGCAATACAAGGTGAAAAGGAAAGTAGTTTTAATATGCAATGAAAAGCGGTGACAAATTCCAAGAAATGAAACTTTAAATTGAAAACATTTTTTAAGATAAAACTTTCAGAATGTTAACACATTTAAATAGGAATGTTAGATACTACAATATAATTCCAAAGACACCCAAATACAAGGGAAAATACCACAAATCCAATGAGCAACATAACCGGGAACACCCCTAGGCACTAGATAGTCTCGGGCCCCATGTACCTCGTACCTCGGTGTAATGTAACCATAGTAAAATCCTTTATCATGCACGAGCCACTAGTAGAGAACATACCCATAACCTATTGGTCCCCAATCATCATCCACATAGTTTAGTTAGAGTTGTTGTTATCCAAATTCTAAGTGAAACATGGACAAAACCCATCTGGTCCACTAGCCATACTAGTACAAATCCGACCCACCTAGGTACCCGGGCTTCCCCCTTTGTGCTCAAACAATTTCAGGATTTAACACATATCCATTTTAATGTAAAACGCCACTACTGGTCACATACTCCAAATACAGTATCTATCTCATTTTATAGCACTTAAAAGACACAACAAACTCTTTCAATTTGAATAAATCAATTTCTCAAAATCCCGTGTTGTTTTGCCCAAAAAAAACCCCTTATGAAACCCAATTGTACACTATGTTCACACTTGTAAGTTACCAAAACAGTAAAGGCATCCCAATACATTTCAATTAAAACAACAAATCAATTTTCGGGTATCCCCATGTAAAACAAGTACTGTTAACTTTGTAAAACCTTCATTTTTACACAAAAGTGGAACCAAAAATTCACTTTCTATACAATCACAATTAAAACCCATTTTTGCAGTAATAACCAAAGGGGATAAAAATTATAAACAATATTCTATGCCTTATTACAAATCAATAAAAACAACAATGTATTTATAGGGCATCCCCAAATAAACAAATAAAACATTTCTTTGGAAAACCCCCAATTTCACACCAAATTGGCATTTAAAATTGAATTGCAATAGAAACATCATTAGAACCAATTTTTACAGCCATAATAAAATGATATAAATATGAAAATATGATAAATACAGCATGATAATACACAAAGATTGCATCAAAATTGGAATCACCTACCAAATCAAATGAAACCATTGAATCCTTTGTGCGAAAACACAAACGCACCACCACCGCACCTCCAGAATGGTAGATCAAACCTAAAAATAGGAAATTAGACCATGAAAACCCAATGTTAAACCATAGGTTCGAAACCCTACCCACTGGTAATTTTTTCACTTTAATGAAAATGGATGAAACCCTAAAAAATAGAATAAAACCCTAATCAATTTGAAAGGGTAAATGAAATAGACTAACTTACTTGAGAAATCTAGAATGAATCTCCCCAAAACACCAGTATCTGATATTGAAAACGGCCAAAACTCAGGGAATGTTCGCACAAGATTTATTAGGTCATTTAGGAATTGGAATGGGGGGAAAAGAGTCTGAATTGAGAGAGTTATTTTTGAATTAACATACCTCATCAAATCTGGCCGATTTTAGAAACCCTAAGATGTCGGTCCCTAAATCGCGATTCCTAAGAGCTCCGTAGAGGGGGTAAAGAGGTTGGGGGCGCGTCTGAGTGTAAGGGGTGAATATGAGGCTTGGAATCACCAAAAAATACTTAAAATTGAATATTTTATTAAATAAATACAATTAATTTTTAAAACTGGATATGGGCTTCCGAGCAGGGCCAATTCCTAAAATAAAAACAAAAACAAACCTTGGTTATGGATTTCCAAAGGATCCTAATTTTAATTTTATTGTTCATATATCAGGGGAGGACATTAAGGAGTTGGAATGAGTGAAAAATATTAAAAAATGAATAAGTTATAAAATAAACAATATTTATTTTTATATCTGGAATTGGACTCACGGTTTGGCCCAATTCACGAAAACTCACATATTCTCCATAAAACCATTGGAAACCCCCAAAACAATGAATTAATTGAAACATGAATCCATTAATGAGGTTTGGTGATCAGGCACACTACCCATAACTAGAATACCAAGTCCCAACAATCCTAACTCCATAATATCCTGACTCTTCCCCAAATAACATGACCCAAAGAGTTAACCTCAACCTCCTCTAATACCATTTTGTCACGAACCGAATCTGGTTGCCGCCAAAACCGGGACCAAAACCAGCCAGTGACAAGTACCAAAGGGCTTTCCCTATCCCCACGGGCTGGCACAAGTGCCCGGGTATCATTTATCTTGGTTTGGGAACGATTTACCCGAATATGTATAGATAAAACACCAAAAAGATTCGATAAAATGATTCTGAAAAATTCATACCAACAAGGATTAGAAAAAAAATCCAGAACTGAATACATAAGATAAAATGAAATAAAAAAGGTCCAAAGGCACAATGTAATAGAAACAAAACATCCCCATGAACTCCACATGACAAGGGTTCATCACCCCCATGTCGTCTCCACTACTCCGCCCCAAGGATGAGGACTAACACCCAGAACCACCATCACCATTAGCCTTTCCTTTACCTGGGTCAAAAAAAGTCTACTTACACCCAAGTGGTGTAATTAGGGTGTGAGACTAAGCCCAATAGGATACCACCCTATGATTCCAAGGTGCATGCAATACAAGGTGAAAAAGCAAGCAGTTTCAATATGCAATGAAAAGCGGTGACAAATTCCAAGACATGAAACTTTAAATATAAAACATTTTTTAAGATAAAACATTCAGAATGTTAAAAAATTTAAATAGTAATGTTATATACTTCAATATAAATCCAAAGACACCCAAATACAAGGGAAAATACCCCAAATCCAATGAGTAACAAAATCAGGAACACCCCTAGGTACTAGATAGTCTCGGGCCCCATGTACCTCGTACCTCGGTGTAATGTAACCATAGTAAAATTATTTCTCGTTCACGAGCCACTAGTAGAGAACATAACCATAACCTAGTGGTCCCCAATCATCAACCACATAGTTTAGTTAGAGTTGTAGTTATCCAAATTCTATGTGAAACAGGGACAAAACCCATCTGGTCTACTAGTCGTACTAGTACAAATCCGACCCACCTAGGTACCCGGGCTTCCCCCTTTGTTCTCAACCAATTTAAGGATTTAACACATATCCATTTTAATTTAAAACACCACTACTGGTCACATACACCAAATATATTATCTATCACATTTTATACCACTTAAAACACACGACAAACTCTTTGAATTTGAATAAATCAATATCTCAAAATCTCGTGTTGTTTTGTACAAACAAAACCCCTTAGGAAACCCAATTGTACACTATGTTCACACTTGTAAGTTACCAAAACAGTAAAGGCAGCCCAATACATTTCAATAAAAACAAAAATTCAATTTTCGGGCATCTCCATGTTAAACAAGAAGTGTTAACTTGGTAAAACCTTCATTTTTACACAAAAGTGGAACCAAAACATCACTTTCTTTACAAACACAATGAAAACCCATTTTTTCAGCAATAACCAAAGGGGATAAACACTATAAACATTATTTTATGCCTTATTACAAATCAATAAAAACAACTATGTATTTATAGGGCATCCCCAAGTAAACAAATAAAACATTTCTTTGGAAAACCCCCAATTTCACACCAAATTGGCATTTAAAATTCAATTGCAATAGAAACATCATTAGAACCAATTTTTGCAGCCATAATAAAATGATATAAATATTAAAATATGATAAATACAGCATGATAATACACAAATATTTCATCAAAATTGGAATCACTTAATAAATAAAATGAAACCATTGAATCCTTTGTATGAAAACACAAACACACCACCACCGCACCACAAGAAGGGTAGATCAAACCTAAAAATAGAAAATTGGACCATTAAAACCCAAGGTTAAACCTTAGGTTCGAACCCCTACCCACTGGTAAGTTTTCACTTCAATGAAAAGGGATGAAACCCTAAAAAATAGAATGAAACCCTAATCAATTTGAAAGGAGAAATGAAATGGACTAACATACTTGAGAAATCTAGAATGAATCTCCCCAAAACACCAGTATCTGAAATTGAAAACGGCCAAAACTCAGGGTATGTTCGCACAAGAATTATTAGGTCATTTAGGAATTGTAATGGAGGGAAAAGAGTATGAATTGAGAGAGTTATGATTGAATTAACATACCTCATCAAATCTGGCCGATTTTAGAAACCCTAATATGTTGGTCCCCAAATAGCGATTCCTAAGAGCTCCAAAGAGGGGGTAAAGAGTCTGGAGGAGTGTCTGGGTATAAGGGGCGCATATTAGTCTTATAATCTCCGAAAAATACATAAAATTGAATAAGTTATTAAATAAATAATATTAATTTTTAAAACTGGATATGGGCTTTCAGTCAAGCCCAATCCCTTAAATAAAAACCAAAACAAACCTTGGTTATGGATTTCCAAAGGATCCAAATTTTAATTTTGGTGTTAATATATCAGTGGAGGACATTTAGTAGTTGGAATGAGTGAAAAATATTTAAAAATGAATAATTTATAAAAGAAACAAACTTTATTTTTAAATCTGAAATTGGACTCACGGTTTGGCCCAATTCATGAAAACTCACCTATTCTCCATAAAACCATTGGAAACCCCCAAAACAAAGAATTAATGGAAATAAAAATAAATTTAAATATAAAATAAGCTATGTATGTGACAATTATTTCACTCTTTTACATGGTTTCTTCTATTAATATCCTAATATATCTAAGATAACACTACCACAAACTTCTCTATTCTCACAATTCTTCGTTATTAGTTCAGAGGGATATTATCCTATTGAATCCTTTCTACCATATCTACCTTGTTTCCTCTATGGAAACCCATTCTCAATATACATGAATAAGTTGATAAAGTATATAAATAATAAAAATAATCCTCATTTTAATGTAACCATAAATTTAAATATCAAAAGAGTATATTTTAACATTATCCTAATCCCTAAAGTTGACTAAACTGTTACTTTAATGTCAACTATAATGTATATAATTTATTCAACCCATAAAAGTGTAAATTTTCATATAGTATCCATTTTTCAGACAAAACATGTTCTTTATAATGATGAACATTCTTTGATTAAGGAAACTCCAATTTCTTTAACTCTAAATTTATTACCATTTCAACTCAAATTAAATCCCTATGGAAATTCATTTGAAATTTTTGGATGAAAAAAAAATAGTGTGGGACATAAAAGAAAAGAAACCCATTATTCTATTTATAATCTTTAAAATCAATAATAAAGTTTCCCTTTTCACAATAATCATTTGACCTCAAATATTTGATTAATTTTACATAAAAAAATATAATTGCATAATAAATTTCATTAAACATTTGAAATAAAATAATAAAATTAAAATAATAATCATATGGTTTTATTAGAAAACATTCAAATCATGAATACCTTTCCCTGAAAAACAATCCATTCAAATGTATTTAATAAAAAAACACAATATTTTCATTAAAAAATAAGCATATTTTATTATGTTTTGAAATTAAAAGGTTTAATTTATAAAATATTAAATGAATATCATGTATGTACCTTGGAAAATTATCCTTTAATTAACCCTTACAAGAATTATTATACTAAAATCCCCTAACTAGATAAATCCCATATCTTTTTTGAATAATCTATCATCAGAAAACTCTCTCACTTTACCCAATGCATTAGATAGCTATACCAGGATCACCTCCCATCATAAATATATCATGATCACAAGTAAATCATATAAAATTTACTAGAAAGATATAATTAATAAAACACAAATATAGTACACTTTAAATATAAAACACATTTGGATTGTCCTTGACTTCTGTAATTGATAACACTTTAGATTTTCCCATAAAGATGAGAAAATGAATACATTTCCATAAAAACACTTTTAAAACTAAAAATTTCTATAATATTAAGTGAAACCATTTCATTGAAAATAACCATGAGAAATTATATTGGATTTTTTATAATTAATAATAGAAATGATTATGGAGAAAAATATTCAAGATGTATATGTTAAAAAAATATTATTTTTATACTTTTGAAAATTCTCAAAAATAACCCATACCAAAAATGTTAAAAAGAGCATGTTTTATTATTTTGTAAAAAATTTCAAAAATAATTTAAATATCACTATATCAAAATTTTAAACATAAATAAGAACATTATTTAAAAATTTAAAATAAAATCAATAAGGATAAAAATAGTTTTGAAGAAAAATTATTATATTTTTAAAAGAAATACCCTTAGCATAAATCATGTCTATCTTTTTTAGAATTCTCCATCTCCTTGATAATAAAATTATATTAACATTTTACATGATTAATGATATTTTCAGGTTAATTTAATTATTATTATTCCTTGTTTTATTTATTACCTTGAATTATTTTGTCACTAAAATGGTTTAAGTTCACATTAAACATTTTAGGGTCATTCTGTATGTAACCTGAAAACTACATTGGGGTATTGACAATGTAAAATTTTTTAGTGGTTATATTAATATAAAAATATTAAAAATCATATTTATAACATTTATACATTATATAAAATTTTAAAACCAACCACTTAATAAGTTAATGAAAAATTACATAGATTATTTAATGGAGATGGTAGTTCATACATTCACTTGAACAACCTTTTCATTGTTCAAATTGGTAGAAAAGAAATATATTTGAAAATGTTTAAACTTTAAAAAAACATAAAAATGATATATATTTTAATTTTTTATTATTTATCTCAATCCTTATATCCATCTTTGTATAGTGGATATGAAAAAGAAATCACATCACTTCAAAGAGATGGTGGTCAACACATACAAACAATCAGAGTTATTATTATCAAAAGGATGGTTGGGTAAGATTATAGGTGATATATTATCATTAAATAATCATATTTATTTCATAAATAACATATATATATATATTGATATTTTCATCATTTTAACTTTCCATATGATCTAATGATGAGAATAAAACACATTGCTTTGTGGATGAGGCAGTCCAAATGTAAGCATAAGTGATGTTTTCATTTCCCATAGTATGGAATAGATAATGAAAAACAATTATACTATTATCATAATAACATTTAATTTTATGTAAGTCCTTAATTTTAATATGTCATCTTTTTTAAGAATTTTTGTAAGAGGTTAAATAGAAATATACATGAAATGGGTCAGATAGGACATATAGCTTCTCCTTAGATACCCCCTAATTCTTTTACTTTATATCTTATAGGATTGGTATTTTGAGAATACTATTACTTCTAGTTTTTTGGGAGGGATTTGGGTAGGTATTGGATGAAATAGAGTTCTAAAAATGTGTGATTGTGGTAGGATTGGATGTGCCCTTTTATAAGTGATAGGAGTGGCATACTTGTAATTTTTCGGAAATTTTAAATATTGATAAGTATTAATCATTGGAAAGATGACCCAAAACCATAATTTTTATAAAATAAGGTGGAAAAGGTAGAAATACCATCATCTAATAATAACTAATATTATATTTTTTAGACTCGTCAAAAAAAATTACCTTAATTATCTAGATTTACCATTTGTCATGGGGATCATTTTAACCACGGTTACTACTCATAGTGATAAAAAATGAAATTGAACATATTAAAAAAAATTAACCTCTTGATAACAAATATGGTAACCATTTTCCTTGATTTATCTTATTTAATTTTTTGAAATTACGTATTAAAGATGAAAAATATTTTTTTAATAGGTTTTATTAAAAAATGAACTTATAAAATTTTCAAATACAATATCTACTATTGTAAAATTATTCAAAAAAAAAATTTTATTTTATTTTATTTTATGTTAATTCCAAATAGAAAAGAGGAAGGTAATTTTAAATTAATTTATATATAGAAAAAATAATTTTTCAAAAATAATTATTTTTCACAATTCAATCAAGAATAAAATATTTTAAAAAAATATCTCAAGAAATTACCTCAAAATATTTTTGATATGTTTATTAAAAAAGTTTTATTTGTTTTTATAAAATTAATCTTATAAAATAATTGATTTTACTTTTAAAAAATTTATTTAATTCATCAAAAAAGAGTTAAATAAAATTATTCCCTTCTTCGATAAAAAATATTACATGATGTCATTTATAAAAAATGATTACTATAAATATATAAAATGAATACATATAAATCATATTATTGATTTACATCTATAATTACATGGTTTTTACACAAATTAATCAAAACAATTATTCTATATGTTGTATTTTTTTGTCCCCCTCTACTATTTAAAATATTATGTAGTAAATTTACCCTTAGTATGTAATGTTCTTGTCTTGATGAAATAAAATAATATCTTTATATTTCATTGTGTATTATTCAATATATTATACATAAATAAGGAAAACATATATATTAATATGGAAAATATTATAAAGGATAGTCTGTTTCATTATATTTTATCTCTTTTAGAAATTTCATCCATGAAATTTCAATGTATATCAATGGTTGTTAAAGTATGAGGGTACCTATTTTTCACTGAATCTTTTGGTTCCCACGTTTCTTCTTCATACATATATTTTATTAGAATTATTTTGATAAGGAATATTTTCTTTTTGTATATAAAATTGTCTTTTCCATATAATATCTTCACTAGTTTCTCTCCATATGAGAGCACATTCTCCAGATGTACCACTTATAAATTCAGTGAATACAAGGGATTATGTATCTAAGCTCACATGATAGATACATAAAACACATTGTGAAATTGATTCATTTTTTGTTTAATTTCTATTCTAAGGTCCAGAGATCATATGTGATAAAGGATATTAAAGGATTAAATGTATATAGGGTTATGTTTTCCCTTCTTTTCTGACCTATTGACTCTATTAAAGGGTGATATTTAATGGTACACTTTATCTCTAACTTATAACTCCCAGTCTCTTCTACAGTTTTCAACATAACTCTTATATTAATTATGTAAATATTTAATGTGTTTCCAAAAGGTTTGAAACTTCTTTATCATCTCATATTATTGTTAGGGTCTAAGAAGATTATATTCATGAAAATAAACCCAATATTTAGGTGTTATACATATCTTACTATGTATATTTTTTTATGGGGCCATATAAATGCTTGAGTTCAAACTATTTTTTTTATTAGAAATCAACCTTTTAATGTTATTGTCCCAAAATCATTTAAATTCCTTTGAGTAAGTGCTTAACTAGTATTCAAGTTTCTAAATTTTTCTTCTATAATATCAAAATGTATGGGGAGATATTTCAAAATTATGTCTAACTCAGTATTCAGGGAATGTTAAATACTTCCAAAGAACAAAGAGGTGAACCTTAGATCTCAATCAGACATGATCTATAGTGGTACCCCATACAACCTTACTACTTATTTATCATATATCATTGAAATTTGATCAAGAGAGATTATTTGAAATGGATATGATGTGATAAATATTGTTTAGTCAATCTACCCATATTTAATTTTTTCATTTATAGGTGTTTTAAATTCCCATGATGAAGTCCATAGTGATGTTCACCATTTCCATGTTTTTATGAGTAATAGTTGCACCATCCTCATATACATTTGAAGATATTATTTGACTTTTTGACATACCAAAAATAGTAAGGTGTACTCTATAATCTCAGTCTTTATGTTTCACCTCCATGAGTGATCTTCAAGATCTCATTACATCTTGGTACTTCCAGGATAGATAGATAATGATGAGTTTTTCCTTCATAAAATAGCCCTTTATTTTTCATAAGTGATGATGTGTCATATAATCTAGTTCCAAAATGGATGAATTTTTCATTATGAAAATTACAATCATGTCGTTTCCCATCATTTGTTTTTCTTACCGAATTTTGAAAAATTCAAAACAGTCTTTTTTACATTAATATACTCTTAGATAAATAGTTGGGATACCATTTGGGAAAGGTATGATGTCTTCCCTATGTTTATGATTTCCTAATACATCATTTATATATTCACAATGGTAGTGAATTTTTCAATCTTCATTATGTATAGAGAGTTAGTTTACTTTCTTATTATAGCATAAAATACATTATTTTCCATTATAAAGGATGATATTGAATTGAGAAATCATAGTCATTGACTAACTCCATCCATTTTGTTGATGAATATTAAACTCCTTCTCTCTCAATATGTACATCGAAATCATTTTATCAGTATATATGTCATAATTCTCTCCATATATGTATTATCTATAACTATTCAATGAAAATATGTAATTTTTTAACCCTAAATAATGTGTTGGGTTGTTCTTCTCAAGGATATTTTATTTTTAAAAGGAATAGTTTATAAACTTTTAATTCTACATGATTACACAGTTTGTGGCTTTTTTTAAATCATTAATGTATATAAGAAGACCTTCAATATTTAATGGTATTGTGATTATAGGTTTAGTGATTACCCTATTCTTGTGCTCTCTAAATATTTCATCACATTCTATAATCTAGAAACAATTTACCATTTTTTTATAAATTGGTTAGTGGGACAAAATATCATGATAAGTTTCTCAAAAAGAATTTTTAGTACACAAATAATCTAAAAAATTTACGAATATCCATGGCACTTATGGTTTTGGTTCATTCCTTATATTATTTTATCTTCGATAGATTCATTTAAATTCCCTAAATTTTGATAACATTCCCAAATAATGTGAGTTTTTACAAGAAAAATAAATACTTATTAAAGTTATGATATAAATTATCCTATATTAAAGTATTCATCCCAACCCTTATATTTTATTAATGTTATTATTTTCTCTTATAGTATAAGATAATATCATCAATAAAAACAATCTAAAATTTATATATTTATATTCTAGTGAATATATTCACCAATTATGTGATGATAAGAGAGTAATTTATATGTCCGATTGGAAACCCTATGAACACAGAGTGTCTATATCTTTTGAAAAAAAGTTTATTTTTAAATACTTTATATATTTTCCATCAAATGGTGATATCCAGAATAGAGATCCACTTTTGAGAAGTACTGATCCCCTTTAAGTTGAATCTATAAGTCATAAATAATTGTTAATGGAAACTTTTTATTTATGATTGTAATATCTAGTGTTCATATGATTAGTCCCATTAAATATTCTAAACTATATTATTAAAAATAGGAACAGAGTTTGTGCAGAGTTTCGGGTGTTGTACAACCTTGATACTGATATATTAAAAATATTAAATATAGTGACTCGGCTGAGTTCTTAATTTTATAAATAACTGATTTCATACATAAATTAATATTTTATGGGTAAAATAATACCATAATTGAATCCAAAACATAGGATTTACTCTAGTCACGACATATGGTTCTTTGGTATCAAACCTCCATCAGTGCCCAGTCACGAGTGGGTATTAGAAGAACTAACTTAATATAACAATTATTTAATTTAATTTTCTAATTATACCCCTATCCTAGAATAAAATCAATAAAATTCCAATTATTACTATTCTCTAGGGTTACTCTCATAACCATGAGATTTTTAGAGGGAGGGAGAGCCTCCAAGAGAAGATACTTCAATGTGGATGGTTGACAGATCAATGATTGGAATCAACTAAACTCATCATCAATGTTGATGTTCATTAGTTCATCCTTAGTGATCAATACAATATCAATGTTGGACTCCTATTTTTTATTTATCCCCAAATATTATATGATTTCATTCCTACATTGATTATTATAAGAATTTAATTTATAAATTAACATTTCCATGGCCTCATTTATATAAAAAATTTCGATTTAAATTGTGTTTTGTAATTAATTGATTTACAGACCTATGAAAAATCATTTTTTCTTGTATTTCCAAGAATGTAGGTGATGAACGGTTTTTCATGATCATTTTCCTCCCTAGTTTCTATGTTTTTATATATTAATACCTATATTATTCACATTCATTATGATATTTTATTCTTGGTTGGTGGTTTGATCAATATGTAAAATATTTCATTACAAAATAACTACTGGTTCATTGAATCATCATTTATGTTTCAACTTCATGGTTTTTGGACATGAATATGATCGTCGATGTTGGGGAAATTTTAGTAATGTTAGAAAATATGTGTTTTATTATCTGAGATTTTTTAGAAATGTATAGAGGTGATGGGAGTTCAGTTTTTATGATAAAATGTGGATGTAATATAATTCTCAGCGTAGTATTGATATTGGTCAATACATTTTGTGGGTAACATGGTGGGAATTTCATCAGAGGTTGTGGAAGTGGAAACTGTTATGGGAGAATGTGTGCTATCTTGGAAAAAAAATAACTCATGGTGTTTAGTTTAGAAGAACACATGAAATTTTCCCTTGTCTATATGATGGTTAGTGTTCTGGGTTGTGTTAAATATAACACACTATGTGGATTTCACCCACACACTATGTGAACAACTATTGGACAAGTTAGTGTAAACTATATACACACACCAAAGACCTTGGTGGACCTCACACACTGTTTGGATTAATTTAAATATCATGAGACATTTTATTAATTGAAACAACATATACTAGAGGAGATGATTAGGAGACTGAATAGTTTAATACATTGATGTACCCCAGAAGGACATATCTTATAATTTCCCTTATTTGAACTACCTTTTGTATCGTCTTCATTGGGATCAATAATTAACCCTAATGTAGCCTATTCTATTTATAAGTATATAAATTATGTGGTAGTTGATATGGTGACGAAATTAGAGATTCAATTCATATAGGTGCATGTAGTTTTCTTGTCCCATTGATGGTTATCCAATTATAGAGTTTAGGTGTGGTTATCAAAGTTGGTGTTGGGATCAGCACTCCCCTTAAAATGGTATTTTTTCAGGTTACATATCTCTCACATCGTATAAAAAATAAGGTTCGGTACTCCCCCATACAAACCTATGGTGAGTTTCCCCTATCTACAGAGTTGTTACACCATAATCTAAGATCTCTAGTGAGGTGAAATTCCTCCAATGGATTCAATACTCCCTCAGATGTGGCGTCTATAAACGATCTATGGTTCCCCTATTATGATTCTCATATGGTTACATGGTTAATTCATAAACATTTAATAATATTCTTGAATTATTTTAGATGGTTGTGAAGATGAATACCATAATCTATGACTTGATTACATCATTATTCCTATATGGGTTCTCCCTTTTTACACACTTATTTCTATTTTTAAGTTAACTCTCTTTTAATTCCATACGTCATAGTGATTTTAGGGTGTCCCATTGGGTATTTATATACTTACCCTAGAATATGAACTTCTCATAAATGTCAGGTATTATGAAGAAGATCGGTTATTTGACAATGTTCTAGGTGGTCGTGGTGCAGGTGGGGCTTAGTGGTACTTCATGGAGGAGGTATCAGGATCACAGTTTATATTTGGAGGTCAAATTATAAGACAATACTTTATTTGATTGTTATGTTTATCCTCCTTTATATTTGAAGGGTATGTATTTTTCTTCATAATTTTTTTATTACCTATCATAATCTTTTATGGTATTTTATAGGTTGTTCATGCATTTATTATTTTAGTTGTTTACTTTTTTGTGTTTCCCATGAGAGTGTGGAGATATTTGTTCTTATGTATGGGTTGATAAGGATAAATCCTTCCGTAGTTGAGACTGGGGTGGCACACTTTTCTTATCTCCGACAAGGTGGGCCTAGGTGGGTTGGGTCATGTCAGAGGGGTATCAGAGCCTATGTTTCCCTATCATAGAGTTCGGAGGTAGAGTATAAGTGAGGATTTGTTTCTGAATGATGGAAATGTTGTTATAGTATATCTAGTTCAAATATCAGCCATATGAACCCAATTATTGTGTGGTGGTTGATGTATCTATTCACCAAGACTTTTATAACCTGCTTCTTGACTTGTACATTGAGACACCAGTTGAAAGGAAACCGATTTTAGATAATTCATATGTGAGTAGGTTTGTGAATTCTGTGTTCTTCTTGTGTAATCCCCCCATATATCACTTTTTAACATGGTATAACTTGACTATATCTTGATTCCTCCATGAAAATATCCCCTCAGGATTTTGTGGTAGTATCTCATTGATGATTAGATTAGTGATGAGGCCTTAATTAAGAAAACTATTCATGAGGTGTATCCCCTATATAGACTATGAGTAGTACTTTCACCCATAATTAAGTGAGAAGACCCTCCCCTAGTGGTTCATATATATTTTTACCATAAAATGAAGAAACTTTTTCGCTCAATATTGGATGATGATGCATGTACTCAAAATATTCTTCATGAGTTAAAATGGAAAAAAGCCATCCATGCTCATGGTGAACAATGTTTTCATGCAGTAGAGTACTTTCTAGAGTTGGTGGTTTAATTATTACTTCTTGTTAGGACACCCCAATAAGATGATGGTTTAAAATATACTCTTTTTCAAAGATCAATATTATATTGTTACAGATTAGTGATGTAGGCACGAGTTGAGGAAACCCTTTCATGAGATAAGTTTTAGTGTGACCCCTAAGAGGAATATTTCATGGTGGCTGTAAAACAAATGCATATCCAAAATATTATTAACCTATAGAAGGAAAGAATTTTCATTATTGAGTATTCATTTTGGTTTATTGACATCATGGGATACATTCTTAACATGGTTTGTGGTGGTAATTTTTTAGTACTGAAGTTAGATCACAAAATACATTGAAATATTTGAGTTTTAGTAGATCCCCTTCACAATACTACCTATGTCTAGGTGTTGGAGAGAGACATGGTGGTTTATAGCTTTATATCTGAGGGTTACCATGTTGTGTGTGGAGTTATATTCCACTATAGGGGTGAGTCATCATCCTCCACTGATAGGAATTGGGTGTTAAACCCCCAATAAAGGAGGCATACTCATACTCATTATTATACCAGAGGATTAGAATATCATGGAACCCATATGGGTTCTAGTTATTTGGGAGACAAGAAGTGGTTTTCCTATTATAGGTGAGATCATATTTCATGGTACTACCCAACCATCTAGAATGTGGAAAATGGTAACATAGTGAATGGGACACTAAGGCAGATATAGTGGTGTGAGTACTGTGGTCCTCAAACTAGTTTTCATGGAAGAGGATCCATGGGAGATATAGTTTGTGGTAAAAGATATGAACTACTATTGTCTCCAACATCTCTATATATTCTATGTTAGGATCAGGGATCTGGAGGATTGGGGAATAAATAATTCAATGTAGTTAGGAATTATGGCCTAGGGGCTCTTAATATGATTCGAGTATAACCTATGTATCGTCTACCATATAAATAGTTTTGGTGTACATATGAGCAATCCATTTATTTTTGGCCTTATCCCATGGTTGAGGACTATAGATTCTAGTAGATCCTCTAGGATAATTAGATACTCCTTCGAGATAATATTAACGAAAGTTCCTCCTCTATCAAAAGTGTGACATGAATTTTAGAGGGGATAATTTCTCATGGTAAATCAATGATGTTTTGTTGAGATTGTATGATTTTATTATTTGTAATGACTCGTTATTTTCTATCCATGTCTAAATTTATTGTTTCTAGAGAAGCATTCATGTTCTTGGGATGATAGGTTGAGATTTTCATTCATTATAAAAAAGGAACATCCTTCGGAGATGAATGAGCACATGTGTATCATGCTACATATGATTTTAAACTTGTACACTAGCTTTACTCTTGATATATAAATCTTAAAATATGTGAAGTTCCCTATAGTGGTATAGGGGTACTTGATTGTCATCACAAACGATGCAATTGGTTCACCATCTCATCAAGATGTTTCATTATACATTTAATTACACACTAGTAAAACATTGATATCTTCTATAGCATATTATATTTTCCATATATTTTCTTATAACTGAGGTGGATGTGAGAGGGTGTTTAGAGGAAAGACATTATCAAACCCACTGTTTCCCACTAGGTAGTTCTAATATTATTCAAGAATAATCCAACTAGTAACCTAATGTCATGTGTGGGATATCATCACCTAAACTATGTGATCATATATAATAAGTATCCACTACTAATATTTGATGAAATATTCGATCATATGAAAGGGTAAAATGGTTTCCCAAGATAAACGTCGGGTCATGATATCACTATTTTTGGATATTTGAGGAGTATATACCAAATATGACATTTTAATGTCCAAATAGTCTTTATGTGTATTTAGAAATTCTATTTTTTTTGTGATGAACTCAACAATGGTATTTTTAGGTATTATAAACTATATATTTTATCCATTCCTAGACTAGTTTTTCAGGGTCTTTATTAATGACATTCTCAAGTACTCAGTATCAGAGATATGACATATAGAGCGTTTGAGGATTTTCTTGGATATACGTTGAGAGAATCATTTATATGGTAAACTCTTGATGTTTGAGTTATATATTATAGAGGCCCATTTTTGGGAAATTTTACCTTATATGAGTGAGTATTTATAGAACTAGTGAATATCAATGATGTGAAAGATTGGGATCCACCCATGAGTGTTTTAGAGGTCTGAAACTTCCATAGGTTCAATTTCTATTTTTGTGGATTCATAAAAGACTTATCCACATCCAAGAATCCTTTAGATTACATTACTTGAAAGTTTAATCCATTTATCTAGTAAAATAACTTCAGAAAATTCCTTTAGGAGTTCCCTCAATGGTTTATAACATCTCACATCATGAGGTTTTCATAAGAGGGGGATAATTACATGGTGTTATATGATTCCATTGGAATCAGGATTAAGAGTTTATTAATGAAGAAGTAGGGGACAGTGGCGTATAGATCCTATTAGTTGAGATCCCATGAGAAGAACTATGAAACCCATTAATTGGATATATATGTTAGAGTGTTTTCCTTAAATTTCGGGTCTCACGACCTTTTGCTGAGAAGTTTGTTTTTTATTCCTACTAAAAGAGTCTTAGGTGATTATTCACTCAGAGAGATCAAAACATGAGATAGATGTTGTGGTTATAATTATAAAAAGAATATGACTTTTTAGTTAGTTTAGACAAAAGTAAAAGGGAATATGGTATAATTTTAGATCAGCAGGAAATTTTACTCCCATTTTTTAGTTTAATATTTATAGTAGTTGGCCTCATTGCTATTGTCATTGGTAGACAAAAATGAACATCATACCTATAATAAATGGTTGTGATCACTTTGTTATTATATCACATAAGAGATTCATAGCTTGGAGACATTGATTTTTAGTTTTTGTGTATCCTGATATTCAGTGGTCATGCCCCTAAGGAATTTTTTGAAGGTGGGGGGAATATTTTCCTCTTCCAAGGAATTACTATGGTTATACCCACACATTGAGAGGAGTCACTAAGATATTTTCATATTCATATCTTAGGGGCACATACTGGGGTAGAAAATATGCACCATGATCAATAGTGATAGTTTTTTTGTAGTGGATGAATAAATTGTTACAATGATAATCTCTTAATACCTCACCTATCAGAAGGTGAAGGTTTAGAATCATGATCTAATTGATTTGGACCATCACCTAGAGGTATTGTAATGTATGTGGGAAAGTATATATAAATACATCATGATAGTATTTACAAAGATTGTGAGATATCATGAAACCATTTAGTTTATAGTATATCAGCTAACTAATACCTCTCATATCTTCACCATTATAGAGTAGATATTGGTGGAAATATTTGGACTCTTGTATGCATAATATATTTTCTATATTCATAGTGTTACTTCAATAATTATAGTGAATAATGAATCTATTTATATATCTAATTTATAGATAATATTATATGTGGATTTAGGGAATCTGTTTTAGATGATCATGGCATTCCATCTATAGGCCAAATACTGGATTAAACAGATCATTCCGGTCCTAGAATACATTTTATAAACTTATGTACTAAATATTTTCTGAAGATGGGAGGATCACTTACCCTTAGCAGAATTTTCATATAAGAACAACTATCTCACAAATATTGGTATAGATCCATAGGAGTACCTTTATAGGTACCTTTTATGTCACATCTTTTTTGGTCTGATTTGGGAAAATTTGAACATCCATGTCAAAAGATGTTGACAGAAGGAATAGATAAAGTATAGAACATCTAGGAGAGGATTGAGATTTCTTAAAGCTGTCAGATTTCCTACATATACCGATAAAGGATTCCATTAAAATAATTTTCATGACACATCAAATTTATTATTCTTTTAAAGGGTATTTTTTTTCTATGGAATACCCTAGGTCGTCTCTTGATGAGCATTTATAGGTTTAGAGTTCCTATTTTTAATTAAAAATACTAAAAGAGGGGAATTGTTTTGAAAATAGTATAAAGAAAATAACATAATTAAAAGAGTTTAATAGTTGAACAACCAAGTGTATTTTTAAAATTATGTGAAAAAAGGATTGTTGTGACTTCACTACACATATTTTAAGTTCATCATTCATGGAGATTAATCAGGGTTTTATGTAAGTCTTTGGTTGAAATTCTTCAGAATTCAGACTTCATTCTATGTTTTTATATCAAAGAACATTGAGCAAAACATTGACATAATTATCATATAGGCAAGGAAAATATATCAGGAATGGTATAATAACATCCGATTAAAATTTAAATCTCAAATAAGTGGGGAAAAAGTGATTCTTTTGTTGTCCAATCAGAACAACACAAGTCACACACTCAGGACATCACACCCATTGGTAAAAGTAAAGAGAATTCCATTCGATTAAATCAATCAAAGAATTGAAACATAAATCAATGTAATATAATTAAAAGATAAATGTTTTAAAACCCAAAATACATCAAAAAAATATTAATAAGAGTTCAATAACTCCCTTTATAAGATGTGTGGCCCCTCATAAAGAACACCGACCATTTAGCCCAACATTGAGAGGAGGTGGAAAGTTGGGTGGAACTCCTTCTTCATCCTTGATATTCTTATGAGGATAGATGAATCTATAACATCATCTATTATATGATGTATCTTTGGGGTCTCAAAAATAAAAGAGATTTTACTCCTATAAAAACATTAAAATGGGGATCTTAAGGTATCATTTTATTGGAAAATTGGAAGGTGTTTTTGAACCCCATGATTTCTAAAAACCAATTATCCCATGGTTTTAGACCTCCATATAGTATTATATTTCTTTTAAGAAACTAAAAAAAATTATCCCAACCTCCTTATTATCTCCACTGAAAAATTGGCTCTATTTGGACAACTATAGGTTGAGATATTGAAAAAATATAGCACCCCACTTTTTAATTTGTTATGATTCAGTGGCTTGGACAGATCAGTCCGGATATGCCACCAGATGGTCGAATTGACTTTTGGGTCCCCATTAAAAGTTGTGTCTAACTAGATTTTGGAACATTACACAAAATAATTTCCAATTTTGATGCATGTTTTTAGTATAATTGTTCATTGGAGTTCACTGGTGAGCTTCGATACTGTGCAGTTTGGCCCATTTTTCTAGAACTTCTTCATGTGTCCTCCGAATTTCCTCCACCTATACTGTAATTATAAAAAAAAGTAACATTTCACTTTTTAACAGTGATAAAAACCAAATAATAGAATAAAACAAGATGTTAAATTTGTTATTTTTATTTTTTATTTTCAATACAAAACTAGTTTAGCACAGTGGTATAAATGTGAAAATGTAACAGCGAATCGTGGTGAGATCACACCCCCACAACAAAACATTTGCTCTCCAAGGAAAAGTAACATTAAAAAAATATGCATGTACATATTTTAAACATCATGAATATTTTACATTAAATGAAAATTTAATTACTTATAGAAATGTGATCAACGAAATAATCACACTAATGAGTTATTCTCAGTGGTCATGGAAAAAGACGTATCAAAAATTGTATCAGAATGAAATTCCAAGAGTTTCATGATACCAATCAAAGAAAATAATTAAAAATTTTACCATGTCACTAACTATCCACATTTTTGTGTTACAACCATTTTATGTTATTTATTTCACTTTCAATTGAGTAAATATAAGTTATTTTAAAATTTTATTATTACATGATCCTTTCCACTAAACCTGCCTTACATCCTTTGAAATTAAATTTCAAGACCCACTTACTTAATCATTCCAAGAAGTCCAACCATAATATACCAACCTATGTATCACCATATGTTGTACATTTAATCACCCATCTCAATGTTTATTTACTTTTTTTAGGTTTTTTAGGGCGTACAACTGTTAGATAATAAGCACACACACATAGGTAAATCATGTATAGTAATGAAATAGGTCTGATACGAAATGAATGTATAGATAAATTTGGAAATTTGAGAAAAATTAACCAAAATTATATTTAAATTCTATTATGTAATATATTTTTACACTTCATGGTTGGGTGCAATGGTGTGTAGATAAATTTAGTGACACCATTTTCCCTTAAACTAATCACAAAAGGGTACCATTATTCAAAATGGTTTCAAAATGATAGAACCATTTATATCATTTATAAAGAATAAAATTTCAAAATAATGTCACACCGCTATATTTAATTCTTTCTAAAATGAAACATTCACCATATTTTTTTCAAATGTTAAAACAACATGTAATAAAAAAATTCCTCACACATTTTCAATATCTTTTATAGTTAAATGGGAATAATTTTCCCTGATAAATTTTCATAGGAAATAAACATTACAGCTGAAATTTTAGGGGGTGGGGGGAAGGGGAATGTAAAAATACTATTTATAAAGCTAAAATGATAAAAATAAGAAAATTGATGAAAATTTCTAACTAACCTATGAATGTAACCATCCCCCACACCTATAGTATATAATCTCCTCACAATATCAAATAAAAAATTTTTAAGGAAGGATAAAACCTTTTTTCTGTCATTCATATATTCCTTCTTGAACATGGAGTTACTCCATAAGGGACTTAGGATGGGCTTTAGGAATGTCTTAAGATTCTTCCCATTAAATATAATGTTTTTTTGGTTTCTTTATTTTTAACTGGAACATAACCTAATGAATAAAAATTAATAATAGTGTATGGACCAAAATAGTCGTAATGAATATTACATAAATGAAACTTTTTCCATTCATTGTAATGAAGGACCTTCTGCCAAATTTGGAATTGATGATGAAGGATTATATGGTCATGGGAATCCCTATTTTTCTCATTATAAATCCAAAGTTCTTATATGAATCTATTTTCATTTCCCTATGCACCTGAATATATAACTATCTTTTACAAGATTTACTAAAAAGATTAGAATTATGTATTTAATGGACTAGTAGGCCCGGTGCTGTATCTAAATAAGGATATGACAAATCATTCTAAATAAAAGACTATATGGCGATATTATAATGGGAGGTAAGCCCATAATGAATCATAGAGTCTAAGACTCCAACATTTTCTATTGGGTTGAACCCTTTTTTGAAGAATTTTTTTTACATATATATTTGACACCAAAGAATGGCCATTAATCTATGTGTGATATTAATTAACCACTCAATACATAACGCCATATTGATGAAAAATATATTACATTGTTCAGTTTAAAAAATGAGAGCCTTGGTCACTAATGATGAACATAGGTAATCCAAACCTACAAAAAATTTGGTTTCTCAAAAATTCCACAATAGTCTTGGAATTATCCCTCCTTTTGGTGCATGAATATAAACATTTTTAAACATAATCAACTTCTAGAAGAATTTAAATGTTCCCAAATTAATTAGGGAATTTTCTCATAATGTTATTTCCCAAAACATCAAAAATTTCATTGAAGATAAAGGTTTGATGTGACATTTCATTTCTTTTAGAGACATTACCCATTATTTGATAGTGAGGACAAGATTTAAAGAAATCATGGAAATCCTAAAATAATGTTGGAATAAATAGACTAGAATCGAGGACCTTTCGAGTAGTCTGTTGGGGAAAAAGTGGACACTAAAAGTAATAGTGTGGGAGAACCTAAGGATAGACTAAAACTCACTATCAGGAACAAAACTCCTAAGGAATTGATCACTACATGTTTTCCAAAGGTAAGGGTTATCCCAAATGTACCAATGAGACTCATTTTTTTATGGTTAACTTGTTTTTTGTTTTAATCATAGGAATGCAAGATTCTACCATATAATTTACAATTTCATCATACAAAATAATGGAATATTACACTCGATATGATTTCTTATCATGAAACATTTAATTTTTTGGAAAATAGAGGGATTAGTCAATGTTTGAGGATGTGTGGATCCTACTAATATGGTAAAACACCACATTATATGCTTCTTTTTAACCCTAATTTCTAGATATAATTCATGATGTATGAGTATCTAGTGAATGATATGTGGGTTCACTTTTGATTTCTTAAGGGGATACCAATGGGATGCATGGTCTGAGAACATAATGGATTTAAACTATAAAAGTTACGACCAAAATTTATCCAAAGAAAACACAATGGTATGAAATTATTCTTTGGCTATGGTTTAGTTTTCTTTTGTAGGGTCTAGTGTACGTGAGGTGTAGGCAATGAAATGTAGAGATCGATCAAACCTTTGGAATAAGACATCCCCAACATTATAGTAAGAGGCATCATACATGAGCTCAAATGGTATATCCCCCCGAGGTTTTTGGATAATTGAGGATGATGCGAGACTCTATTTAAATTTATTAAAAGCATCCTCACATTATTTATAAAAAACAAATACATTTTCATTTTTGAGAAATTGGGATAGGGGGTGTGCAATCTTACTAAAGTCATGAATGAAACGATTGTAGAATATAGAATAAACTAGGAAAGGCCACACATCGTGACCATTTTTTGGGAATGGTAGGGAATAAATGAAATAAAATTTTGATTTATCAACTTTGATACCATCCCCATAAATGAAAAGTACCAATACTATACATTTTCTCACCATGAAATGGAATTTATCATAGTTTAGTACGATATTATTTTCAATACAGCAATGTGGTATAGAACCATGACTACTAAAATCTTCATTAAAAGGGTATCCATAAATAGTGAAATAATCCACGAAGACTTCCATGCAATAATCTAGGTAATCTCAAAAAATACTAACCATTCATTGCTAGAAAGTACTCGGAGGATTTAAGAGAACAAATTGAATTCTTTTATATGCAAACATGCCAATGGGTAAAGTAAATGTTGTTGTTTCCTTATCCTTGAGCGAAAAATGGATTTGAAAGTATCCAAAATACGAACTATGAAAACAGTAATGGGACATCCCTTTAATCCTCTCAATAATTTGTTCAATGAATGATAATGGGAAATTGTTTTTTCTAGTGTGATGGTTTAGTCAGTGATAGTATATAAATACACGCGAAATATTCTGCACAAGAGTTGGAACTAATTAATTTTTTCATTTAAAATTATTTTTATACCAGTATTTTTTGGAACTAATTGAACTGGAATGACCCATTAGCTGTCAAAGATGGGTTAAATGATTCCAATAGAAAAATTTATGTTACCAATTTTTTTAAAACATCTAGGATAGTAGGGTTCAATTTTTTTGATCCTACCTCACTACTTTAGACTCATCATTTAACAATATATGATGTGTGTAAATTGATGGGCTAATACCAGGAGTGTATTCAAGTTTCCATCCCAAGGATTGTTTAAACTCCCTCAAATTTTCAATAAGTAGAAATTCATGCTCTCGGGGGAGAGAACTAGAAATGATGACAGAAATCATGTTTCCATTCACAATATAGGAATATTTTAAATCTTGGGGAATTTTTTTTAGTTCCACTTACATTAGATTTCGTACTTGTGGGTATGCATGTAAATGTGATAGGTAACTAGACACATCTAACTACTCAATGGTATCATCATATGATGAGGAATGATCTTTTACAATCTTAGTTGTATCATCGATGGTTATGTGATCCTCTATGTTCAATAAATTATCAATTAACAAATATGAATGAGATTTTACTAGATAGGTACAAAATTATATTCATGATTCATTTCCTACAATTTCAATCATTGAAGAAAACACAGAATGGGGGTTAGGTGGATGGAAAAAAATTCAGAGGAAGGGAGTGCATTTGTAGAGTTAAAAAAGATAATCGAATGTTCTTTTGAGGGATGATTCATGAAATCAAAGATATTTGAGTGGAAAATGTAACCTCCAAACTCCATATATAATTTAAAATTGCGGAAAGTAATTATGGTTTTTACATTTTTCATGAAAGGCCTCTCCAAAATAATTGGGTCTTTCCATTCATCCTATCATCTTCAATTTTTAGCATATAAAAATCTGAAGTAAAAAAATTAAATTTTGACCCTCATAGGAAAATCCTCTAACACACAAGAAGGATGTGTTTTAATCATATTTTATAATTGAACAAAAATTAAATATGGATTTTGTTCTCTGGCCTGCAATAAAGAGTAAATAGAGTGAGTCATCACCTTTATAGAAGCACTCAAATCAAGCATAACTTTGGAAAAGTAATACTCCCCTATGGTGCATGAAATTGAGAATGTTCTTAAATTGTTGCATTTGGTGGAAAGTGATGTCTTTATCAAATATGATACATTCCACCCTAATCTCAACTTATCATCACCTAGAATTCACCATTTGTGTGTACACATATCCATTAGAAACTTTGTGTACCTTGAAATTTTCATTACGACATTGATTAAGGGGATGTGAACCAACACTTTATTAAAAGATTACAAGATTTATTTATCAATTTTAGTTCCATTTTGTATTATTGATTGGGTTGACCTTTATGGAAAAAGATGAGTAATGTTTCATCTTTGTGACCCATAAATATACACACTCTTTCCTTGGGAAGGAATTCTTTTATGACAAGATTTTTTAACATTTGGACAAATTTAAATGGTCAGAATGGTGTTTTCTTCAAGGGAATATGACTCTAAAGGAGGGAAAATGTGGATATTAAGTTGAGTTCTACTCTTAAGATTCATAAAACTAACATTTCTCTTATCCCTATGGTTGACTAGTGGTTGATAGTTTAGTTTACATGACCCATGACTTTGGATTACCCCCATTGTGTGGTCTAGTTGGCCTAATTGGGTTTTAGGTATTATATGGTAGCTTGGGTGGTTTTTTGGAAATGACGATTGTCGGTAGCCATTTTTTTCAACATATCTTCAAGGATAGGCTTGGGTTTTGGAGGTGGTTGTTGGAAAGGCCATTGGGGGGGGGTTGAGGATTTCTAGGTGGTGGTGGATGGTTACTCTTCCCTAGTTGGTTCCATAATTTTTTAGATTGTTTTGAATAACCCCTTTCCCAAAAATATGAGTTTTTATTCTACCCAGGTTTGGATGGATAGTAAGGTTCCTTCCTAAAGGGTTGGTTATAGGGGAGGACTAGAAATATTTCCTCACAACTCTCAATAGTTTCTCTCAGTTGGGGGAATTGGTTATAATAGTGGGTGTTAGAAGAACATATACCATAATGGATGGGAGTAGGTGATTGTGGTTTCCCATGGGATAGAGCACATTGTCAAAGAATGGTGCTTACCACTTCAAACATTGTTCCCACCTTCTGCCCAAATTAAGTATTTTTCACCTCATAGACACCTCGAATGGGTACTCTAGATATTTAACCGAATTTTTGAGTGTTTAGAAGATTGATCTAAATCAGGGTCCTTAAAGTAATAGGGGTTTTATCAACTATTTTACAACATGCAATATCATTAATCATATTTTTCTCAATAGTAATTAAATCTTATTATAAATACTGAATTAAAACTTTATCACTTATTTTTTGTTGTGGATATCTTCAACATAACCTCTTAAATCTCACCCAATATTCATGAAGTGTTTCCCCTTTGGATTGTCCTATCCCACAAGTTTATTTCCTTATTTTTCTAGTTTTAGAGGCTAGGAATTATTTTTCATGAAAAAGGGGTTTCATGTCTTCCCAACTCCAATTTGGTGAATTAACATAATACATCAAGTCTTTAGTAGTGTGTTCTAATGAAATGGTAATGATCTAAGATTTACTTGTTCTTCATCCATATTAGCATGTTTTAATGTAGAACAAATAGTGTCACATTCATTTAGGTGATTATGTGGATATTATCCCATGATTCTATTAATCTTGTTAATAAATGAATTAAACCAGATTTATGTTCAGAATTAGGTGCCTCACTGGGTAATTGACTATAGGTGGGTTGGATATCAACATCAGGTGAGGTTAATGATTTTAATGTATGGTTATATTCATCCATATTATGGAAGATTAATTCATTTTTTATGTTGGTCCCAAAATAATAAGAAGGATCAATAAGAGGTTCAAAATGTGAAGTTTCATCCTTTAAAGGGTTTTCTTGTGTGTCATTGTGTCGCAGACATAAGATTCTATCTAGTTCAGGTTAAAAATGTGGAAAATATACCCAAGTACAAGGAATAATTAACAGAACCTACACAAAAGGATGATTTTATAAATCAACAAAAAATAAGGAAGGAAATAAGTAAAAAAATAGTTTCAAAATTAATAATATTTTATAAAAAACGCACACTAAAAACAAAATTGATCCCTGAAAACGGTGATAAAATTTGAATGTGTTTTCCAGACATGTCAAATTTATTATTATTTTAAAGGGTATTTATATTATGGGGAATACACTAGGTCATCTATCAAGGAGAGTTGATAGTATTAGAGTGTGTATTTTGAATAAAATTACTAAAATAAGGGGTTGTTTTGAAAATATTTTAACAAAAATAAATCAATTTAAAGAGTTTAATAGTTGAAAAACAAAGTGTATTTTGAAAAGTCTGAGAAAAAGGTTACATTTTGAGTTCAATTCACACATTTCAAGTTCATTGTTCTTGGATATTAATCAGGTTTTGATGTAAGTCTTTGGTTGAAATTAATTGGAATCCCGATTTCATTTCCAGGTTTTTATGTCAAAGCACATTGAGCCAAACCTTGAAATATAAATCATATAGCCAAGGTACAGATCTAATGAATGGTGTAATAACAGAAAAATAAAATTAAAATCTCAAATAATTGGGAAGAAAATGATTCTTGTGTTGTCCAATCAGAACGATGCAAGTCACACACTCAAGATATCACACCGATCAGTTAAAAGTAATGAGCATTACATTCAATTCAGTCAAATAAAGAATTCAAACAAAAATCGAAGTAATATAATTCTAAATTAAATGTTTTAAAACCATAATTATAGAAAACTAGTATTATTTCATGTTCTGAAACTCCCTTTACAACATGTGTATCTCCCTCATAACGAACACACACCATTTAGCCCAATATAAAGAGGAGAAAGAAATTTAGGTGGAAACACAACTACATCCTTGATCACCCATTGAAGATAGGGGCCTCCAGAACTTCTTATAATAGTAGTGGACTACTTGGGGTCTCCATATTAATATATTATTTCCTCCTAGATGGACTTTTAAATGGGGATCCCAAGGTAACATTTTATTGTAAAATGGAAGGTGGTGTTGAACCCCCATATTTTGAGAAACCATTTGACTAGTGATTTTAGATCTCTATAAAGTATTATATCACATTGAATAAAATTAAAACGTTGTATCCTCATCTCTATAATATCTCCACATAAAATTTGGCACCATTTGGACAACTACATCATGAGATGTCAATAGAACACAACACACGACTTTTGACTTTGTGTCGATTCGATGGCCTGGAAAAATTAGCCTTGATATGGGCCACCCAATGTCAAAATATATCTTAGGTTACTTAATAAAATATGTATCCCACTTATTTTTTAACTTGAAAAAAAAATATCTGCCTATTTTGATTAATGGTCTAGTATCATTCTGTGGTTGAGTCCACTATGGTGATTGGATCCAGCACAGTTTGGCCCATTTTTCTTGAACTTCATCATGGGCCCTCCAAATCTCCTAAACCTAAATTGGAATTATATAAAAAAGTTACATTACCATTATTAATAGATATAGTAACAAAATAAATTAATCAAACAAGAATTCAATTTGTTATTATTTTTATAATTTTCAATACAAACTAGTTTAGCACGGTGGTGTAATGGTGAAAATGTACTAGTAAATCGCAGTGTGATCAACCATTAGAGTTTAGGGAGTGAGATGATGTGTCAAAAATACTCAACTCATATTTTTTTTATGGATATTTAGTACGAATAATAATCAATATATAGGGATCATCGTTTCTTTTCGAATATTGTGTAGGATTGGAATGTTTTTGTACCACATTATTTTACATCTGTTGTTTCAAAAAGACCATGAAATCATTCACATGTCATTGTTGGGGATGTACATTCATGATTTGTTTTCCCATGTTTTTGATTGTGGAAATATGTACATTAAATATGGAGGTACCATTTCATATTACCTAATGGTGATCAAGGATCAATAGGATATGATCCTTTGTGGGTGTATGATTGCACTTATGCTTGTTCCATAGTAGTATGGGAATCATAAATACAGATCATGGGAGAATGAGACCAAATTAAGGCTTAGTACCCTCACCTATGTGTGTTCGTCCTTTGTAGGATAAAAATCCATGAGGGCGGGTTGAATATAATGGATCCATGTTTTGTGATTATAACTATTGAATATTTTAAAAAATATTTTCAAATCTAATCATAGAGTTTGTTTTGATTTTTGGGTTTCATATGGAACCAATAACAATATATTAAAATAAATTATAATATTAAATAAAATTGTTACATAATTTTAGAAATAATGGAATTCTTTCTTAACAAAGTCTTAGATAGAGAAAATGAGACTTCTCTTGAATTTGGAATGTGTATTTTACCCTAGGCATGACATCAGATTCATTCACATCAAACAAATGGTAAATGAATAATTGTGAGTGGATATTAGAATAATTAAATTAAAAAATAAATTTAATTGTCTACATAGACATATTACCAACCATAAACTCTATATAATACCCATTATATCCATTCTCTCGGGTAATCCACCTAAATATATGATTTTCAAGGTGGGGAGAGTCTTCATGGTTAAATTCATTGACATGGAAGATTGATATATCAGTGATTGGAATAACAATATGTCATTATCGATATTGAAAATGATTCATTCTTCATCGGTGATTGATCGAACAATGAGGTTTCACTATTGTTTTAGGAATTTATCCACATATTTGATATCATTTCATTTGTGGATTAGTTATTGTAGGAATTTAATCTAGAAACCAGCCATGGAATGGCCCTATCAACATATATTTTTCAATTTTATTTTTGGTTTATAATTATTTGATTTGAAAACGTATGAATAAAACATGTTTCTTTTATTTTTGGGAATACTAGAAACGATTGATCTCACATTATCATCATTGTCACCTATTTATGTTATTTTTGGTTCCTATATCCATTATTCATGTTCACATTTGAATTCAATTATTAGATGGTGGGTCAACCAATCCATGGACTATTTCGTTACATTGTCATTTTTGGTTTTATGGATTGTTGTTATGGGTTAGAATCATGATTTTTATCATAAATAATGATTTATAATTATGGTTAAATTCATGAAAAATTTTATGAAAATAGCTTCACAATCTGAAAAATTCAGGTTATGTGGGAGAGAATGTGAGTTTGATTCTCTGATGAAAGATGGACTGAATCCAATACCTAGCATGGAATTTATATCAATCAACACGTTTTATGGATATTACAATAGGAATTGAGTAGAATTCAGTGGTAGTGTTGAGGATAGAGGGATAAGATTTTATTTTTGGAAAAATAATAACCACACAACATATATTTTGGAAGAAAACATCTCGGTTCACACTTCATCATGGAAACTAGGGTTTACAGCTATGCTAAATGTAAAATTTCATGTTGGTTTCCCCCTCACACCACCTAAACCCCTACTAATGAAGTCAATTTTCACCTTCAGAACATTCCCTAGACCCTAGGTGACCCAACACACAATTAATCTACATGTCATGTGTCATATGATGGATAGAATTACTGTGTACCAGATGACACAACTAGGAGACCATTTAGTAATCCATGTCACACACACCTAAAAGGAATGACATGTACTCTACTTTATTTGATCTCTATTAAATATCTCCTTCATTGTTCCTGAAAGTGGGACCATAATTAGAAATTCTAACTATAAGACTTCATATTATGTGATGGTGGTTATGGTGATGAAATAAAGAATGTGATATGGGTTCTCCTTCGATTTTTCTATCCTCTCTCCTCTAGTGTGGCTTAGTCTCAACGTTGGAATCCTCTAGATCATCTCATCGATGACATGGCTTGGTGGCACGTGGATCTGTGTGACATTGTTGTCGGCTTCTTAACCTCGGTAATAACATGGATCGGTGGGTCGTCGACTTCCCAACATGGAATGGTGTGGCTCAGCATGGTGTTGACTTCTCGATCTCAGTGACAAGGCATGGCTCAGAGACAACTCCAACATCACTTTTGATGTGGCTCGTCAATGGATCTTGAGTAGTTCAGAGGGGGAGTTTCGGGATTTCAGTGTATCTATCAGTTTTTTTCATGTTTTTGGTTAGATCTGAAAATTTTTCTATTGGAGGCTTCATTGGTGTTCTTGTGGTGTCATTATTAGAGGAGTTTCCCTATCCCTATTTGGCCCCTCCCGCTTCTCATGGTTCATCTATTTTGGAAACCGGTGGGGTTCTTCCACAATTTAGTTCTATCCACCTCCAGCACATTGCGGAATTATCGGCTCAATTCTGCTTGAATCTCCTCAATGGCAATGATACCTTGATGTGTTTTTGGGACATCTTGTCCTAGGAAATGTAGACATGGTTTCATGCTCCTTGGTTCGTCTTCCTTTCAAGGTTGCTGGAGCTACAGAGTTAGAGTGTGTATTTGGTTGTGGTTGCGTTTCTTCGGTTACAGTAGTGGCTCATCATATTTAAAGTGCATTGTGTGATTTCGGTTCTCTGATGGGTTCTTTTGTTGGTTTTTGTTGGATTATTCCATTGATGACTTTAAGAGATTGAGTTTTGTGGCCCTGTGGTTCATGATTTACGGGGATGTACTAGGTCCACTTCAAGGGGATTCTTTTGAAGAGGTTTAGAGAAGAGAGTTTTTATCTGATCATTGCTTTCGGATTTGGATGTTTCAGATGGTATGGAAATTTCCATCGGTACAATAAAAGTGCATCCTTGCACGGGACAGCTAGCCAAGAAGCAATGAGATGGTGGAAACGATTTTTATGATTTTTCATGCTAGGGAGGAGAGTTTCTCTATTTTCTTGATCTAGAATATGACTTTGGATTTTTAACCATCATGGTCTGATGGTTTTGAAGTCTTTATGTATTTTTGGGTTCCCCCTAACCCATTTAAAGTGTCTTATTTTTCCATATAAATTTAATTTTTAGTGAGTGATAGGGTTTGTGGAAGAAATATGTTTCCCCCAATGATGCACATCCGATAAGAGAGTTAAGGCGGGATTATTATAGTTGGTGTTGTGATCAACACACCCCTAGATGAATGACTTTATTAGATTAAACATTGCTAATAAACTATATTTTGTTCGGTTTAATACCCCCATATACACCTAGGTTGTGTATCCATTATCTATAGAGATTGTTCTCCCCCGTCTATGTTCTCTGGTGTGGTGAGGGTACTCAAATGGAGTTGGTAATAAATCAGATGAGGAATCCATATGTGAGGTGCGGGTAATCTATAATTATTATCATGAGGTTATATGGGTAATACACAAGCATTAAATAATAATACATAGTTATTTTAGATAGCTATCAAGACTGAAACTGTACTCTATGACTTGAGTACGTATTTTAGAATATCTGAGTTCTTATTTATTTACCATATTGGATATGGTTTTAAGATAATTGTATCTTTATTCCTTACGTATTTGGGATTTTGGGGTTTCTTACTGGGTATGTATGTACTCACCCATTCATGGGTTGTATCCTCATGTGTAATTTCTTATGTAGAAAAAATTATGTTTAATAGATATCTAGGTGGTCGTAGTGCGGGTGTTTTTTACTGTTGATTTTTGGTGGAGGTAGTAGGGTCATAATTTTGCTTTAGAGGTTTTAGGATAAGATATAAATCTTTTTTATTTTCATGTCTGATCTACATTGTAGTTTTTGGGACTTTATTTTTCCACCTAGACATTGTTTATGAGCTATCAAACACATTGGTTATTAGAGGTTATGCATGAATTTATTATTATAATTGTTTACTTTTCCATACATATCTAGTGTTTATGTATTTACGTGTGTGTGTATAAGTTTATTAAGTTATGGTCTCTCATATGTGTGATATATCTACTCGATGATAGTCACCAGCCTCTTGCCTATTAAAGTAGGTATATGGGTGGTATAATCGACTTACCATCATCTAGGTAGGCCTTGGTGGGTTAGGTAATGTCTATGGTGATCTTATTAAGCTCTCTATAGTTAATGATACCATGAATTAACTCAATATTCTTATTTTAATAGATAACTAGTTCCTCTTAAGGTGATACACTAGGTATGTGAGCTCATTTCCCAAAATCTATTACAGTTTCTTCATTAACTTCTCTCATTCTATTGTAGACATTTTATAAGGGATATTGGATATTGTTGTTAATCTAGGTATGGTTTTTATTGATAAATCCACCTCACATTCAAGTGGGAATTTAGGTAATTTAAGAGATAAAATATAAATATATACCCTCACAATGGGTATGTCCTCAAAGTTGATGCTTTATTTTTCCTGAATCATTTTTTGTAAAGTACACTTCTTCATTGGGTACTAATATCCATACAATTGAGGGATTTTCTAAAGGGGATTCCTAATCTTCCTTTCATATATATAGGATAATGGGATGGTTTAGGATATTTAATAATATTTCCTTTTTCCATTAGTTGATATGATACCTATATAATGATATTCAATATTTTCTTTATATAGCATCAAATTCTAACAAAGGATTATGAGATTTTATGGAAAAGTATTTCCAAAGAAACTAACTGGAAAGGATTCCAACAGTTGGGTTACAATGATTGCACCAAAAGGTTTTTTCACTAATATCTCAGCTTCATGATATCAGGTAGGTGATTCAATTGTTATAGAAAACTTCAGAATATATAGGAATTCTTATAAACTAAATAAAATAAAAAACTCACTATTATTGAGTAATTTTAAGTGATACTCCTAAATATTCAATTTTTTCTCCACCTCACAAGTAGTTGTGACTTAATGTTTCCCTTATCCTATCATCTTAGGTGGTTTCCAACATTTATTACCCTCCATACCCATTTTTTGATTCACTAGAATTCTTAGTTCCATGTTCCTTAAAATTAAAGCATTGAACCATAGGTTGTTAATTGGGTGTTGCATTCCTTTATTCCAAACTATTTGATTTCTTATTCATGTCACATCAATATTCATGTGGTCAATTCACTTGACTTCTATACTCTAAGAATTTTCTTATTACTTTAAATAAATTCACATGGTGTTTCATTATATATCATTGAAATGTGAGTGATTGGATAATAATTCCTCATGAAAAGGAACCTCTTGGATCAATGAGTAATCACTGAGAGGGGGAGGGTGAATCAGTGATTCTAAATTTTTTATGGTTTCTTGGTGAAAACCATCATCACTGGTTAAAGTAAATCATGGTAACTATTCAATACACAAACATAGACACCAAGGGGGTAACATATCTTCAAGTATTACCTCACAAAATTATAAGGTTATTCCTTTACATGATCTGTATTCCATTAAGATAATACAAACCACTAGTTTCAATGTGTAGGTACAACAACTAGGTATATCCTTAAATTCGTATTATATCAAGTCACCTAAAATTTATAGTGAATCACTCACTAAGGTAATACATATTGAATTTTTGGTATCCATTATAATATATCCTTCCATCCATAGCCACAAAATACGGATGTAGTATTCCTCTTATTCTTCTTTAAACTATAGAAAAATAAGTATGATATTTTTACTCTATTCCAATATACTCATCACTTATTATTCTCTTCCCCCTCTTCTAATCCCTTATTCTTCTATTTAAAAACAAATTATATATAGTATTATTTACACATTCATCTTTTATAGCATCACACATTTTATCTTGATTTAATTTTAATTTTAAATTCATAATCAATCAATCAACTTCCTTCATAATCTATGCCTTATTTTCATTGTTATATGATATCCTGATCATCCATTTTAAATTTGGTAATCAACTTGGATTGAAATAACCACAAAAAATATCAAATAGATCCAACATTAAAATTTTCTTAAAACACCCAATTATAGGTTTTGCATCATGTAAAGGGGGATTATGGAGAAGCCCGTTTTTTAGTAGTTTTCAAGTAACAACTATAAATTGTTGTAGTGTGGTCTATCAATTACAGTGTGGTGATATTGATATTTTCAATACAAAATTAATTCCACAAAAATTCCTCTATGAAATTTACTACTTTATTGTGGTGTATTCATCCTACATCATCTTGAGTATGGAATAGTACATTAGTTTCGGTGTGGTGGTTTTGATATTTACAATGTAACCAAAACCGACATATCATCCTATGTGGTGTGGCTAAGGGGTGGTGGTGTGGAGGTTCCAAAATTTCCAAAACCACTGAAATAAGGAAATAGAGCTCGGTGGTGTAAACATACTTACTACAACACAGTCTTCTTCAAATTTTCCTAATTTCATCATGTTTGCTGAGTTGTGGCATGGATGACCCTTATTTTCCATAACCACTAAATTATGAAAAAACCACCTCTTTGTTGTTTCCATTGACACTATTTCATAGTCAATGACACTATGTCAGGGTCTATTTACACTTTACTATGGTTTATAACATCATCATCATCTCCACTCCTCAACCTCTAAATATTATAACACCATGAACTCCAAATATTATATATATATATATACTATAAACATTTAACATGGAATAATATGATTTACTCTGAATAAAATTTATGAAACAACAACAAAATAAAACTCAACCTATGATATTACTTAAAATAATTATTTAACCTCCCATAAACACAACAACAAACCTAGTGCATATTGGGCTAAAAAATCTCCCAATTTGGATTTAATTATTATCACAAGAATATAAATCACTATAAAATGATGAAACATTACTAATGAATCACCATTCAATAATTGAAATAATACATGATAAAAATTGGTGTTGGAAACATGAAAATTTGACTAATAAATAACTTTATTTCCATAAATATTTATCTATAAGATTCCCTCTTACACCTAATCTTAATAACCTTTAAACAGAGCTTCATGAGCACAAAAAAATACATTCAAACCAAAATCATTCTATAAAACATTTACAATAAAATATTTAATTTTTTAATACATCATAAAATAATAACATACACATTTTAAAAACTCTATCTAAATATATGATTCCCGTAATGGTAAAACATTTCAATGGATACTCCCCTAACATTTTATACTCCCCCTTTAACCAAAAAAGGAAAAATATCCCTCAAAGTTAGATTTACATTTTCAATTACTCTCCCCCTTTTCAATAAATATAATGTGGAAATATGAGATATGGGACAATAACACCCTTCCTTAAAACATGTAAAGAGTGATTTTGAACAGATAACTTCATCATCAATGTCTAGAAAGCTTCCTTTGATTGTGTCTTGGGGAACGCATCTAAAATTTTCTCCACTATAGAAATAAATTCTTATTTTAACTCATTTTCCCCACAATATCTTTGATGAAGTGATGTTTTATATCAATGTTCATTGAACATGAATGCTAAAATGGATTTTTTAAGTTTAATTTCAATTTGATTATCACATCCCAAAATTAATGGTAATTTCACTTCAACATTCATATCTTCTAGTTGAATCTCCATCCACATAAGTTACTCTATGGATTGTGTATCAACCACATATCCATCATCATCAATTCTCAAGGTTACTAAATTTTTCTTTCATAAATTCCAAAATAAAGATATTTCTCTATGAATGAAAGATCCACTAGATATAGACCTCCTATTATCTACACCACCATCCCAATCTTTATCTAATTAATCTATTAGATCAAGATACACTTATCATTCATATTTCAATCTAAAACATATTGTGACTTTGATATATTTATGTATTCAAATTATTGAAAAGAAAACATACTCTTTTTATGCGCTTTGATATCTGTAACAAAGTTTCATAATTAAAAAATAGCATATCTTTACGTTTTAAACATAAGTAAAATTCTAATAAACTTCTGATATTCCCTTTATTCAACTTTATTTCCATATTCATATTTTTAACTTCATTACTATAAAATTTTATAGAAAATAAGGATTCTAATTCTCTTTTTAATATCTATTCAATATCACATTAGCACACTTATCTATAGATACAAAAATATAATATTTCAATTGAGAAATTTGTAAGCTAAGAATGTATCTTATCTCACCAATCATGTACATTTAAAAAATATTCTTCAATTATTTTAAAATTATTCACAAACTCATTCATCATTTCTATAAAATATAATGTCATCTATATAGAAAATTTCAATGATATGTAACTTCTTATCATCATTAATATTGATATCAATACCAAGTATCTACTCTCTTAAATGAAAATCCTTCAGGTAGGTTTCAATCTTAGAGTACTAATATCATAGTTCTTATTTGATCCCATATAATTCCTTATTCAACCTCTAAACAAAATTCTCATATTAAAAAAGAAATAAACCACATTATTTCTCAATATATAACTTCACTTCCAATTCACCATTGAGGAAGGGTGACTTGACATCCATTTAAATGATCTTTCAATGACTTTATTCTGCAATGGGAAGAAAAAACAATATAGTCTCAAGTCTTGAAATTGGTTCAAAGATTTCATCAACTTAAACTCTTTTAAATTGTGAATAGAAATTACACACTAAACATTATTTATTTCTTAATGCTTTAGCTTTTTCATTCATTTTTTTAGAAAATCCACTTCTTCCTAATAATGTTCTTTTCTTTGTGCTTGGGTAACCACTCCCAAGATTCATTATTTCCAAACTGATCCACAACTTCATTCATTTCATCAATCCACTCTTGATGTTTCATTGTATCTTAGACATATTTAGGTTCAAATTCATAGAATAGTGGGACATGAGAGTTTTTCCTCAATATTTCTCAAGTTTGAATATGTTTCCTATGATTTCTTATTATATTTTGAACATAAAATTTCATTCTAAACATGGGTTGATATGAAAAATATTAATTTTCATTGCTTGAATTTTCTAAATCAACTTTTTCAAATTAAACTTCTTTAATATTGTCACTGTTTTTTAAAACATCGCCTTAATATTTTTAAAAAATAGATTCATTGTCACCACTTATGGAACATTATTCTTCTGGATAATTCACATTCCTTATGTGATCCATCACTTTTACATCAATGATATTTTTTATAAATTTATTGTAATTATGAAATCATATTTCATTTCAAAGATAACTAAATACGATACCATCAACACCATTTCTTACAAAATTTCCGTAATTTTAACCATTAACATTGATAATGAAAGTGAAGAAATTTAATCTCAGATACCTAAATCATATAAATTTATTATAATAAATCTCATATGATTACATATATTAATTTTTCATGTAGATAAATTAATTTTTGGTATGAATCACTCCTCTAATGGATTCTATCCAGAAATAATGAGATGCGGAATACCCTAACAACATTGTTTGAGTTATCTTTATAGGAGTTCTATTATATCATTAAGCCACACCATTTTTTGCGGTGTATAACATAAACTGAGTTCATGAAAATAGAAATTTTTTCAAGACATAATTCAAATATTCCACTTGTATACTCAACATCATTAATAGATTGAATATTATTAAGTTACCATAATATTTTAATTCAGTTCACATAAAACATTTTAAAAAATTAAATACTATTATTTATGTTTCATAAACATAATTAATGTAGTTTTATTAGATTAATAAATAAAGGGAATAAAATTAAAATTCCCATTTTTTTATTCCTCATAGGCTAGAAAATGACATAGTGAACAAGATATAAATAATGATTTGTGTGTATGTCGACCCTTTTCTGTAGAGTATTTACAATATTTTTCTTTAGAAAATTGGAAAAAATATAATTCCATTATATTTTCAACATAGTAAATCATGATAATTTACACCATAAATAATCTTATACATGTTCTTTTTACCAATATGACAATGTATTTGATACCACATTTGATTTTATTTTTCCATGCTTAAATGATATGAATTTCTAGCCAACCTATCCAAAAAATTGCCTATTGTTCACTATCATCTTTTCAATATGCATACTTATTTTAAGTTCTTAAAAAAAATATCTTTATAAAAAATAAATTCATTTCCACTATCACGTAACTGATACACACTTAGAATATTGTGTTTCATCCCTTCTACAAACAATGAGTTTTTGGATTTCAATTCATCTTTTCCAATCAATGTTGATCAAACAACTCTGATTTTGATTGAACCATTATTTCAAAAGCCTAGAAAGACTTATTTAAAATTTTCAACATCCATGTTAAGATTCATATCTCTTATCATATGAGAAGAACAACCAATATAAAAAATCTATAGACATTCTACATCGGATGCTTTGTATTCATTATCACAGACAAGATCTTTTTATTTTCCTTTATCCTTCTTATTTAGATAATTATAATAATTTTATCTTGAGAGAATTGTATGTGGTTACATAATATGAAAACCTTTTCCATGATTAATAGGTTTGTCACACAATTCATAAACATCATCCAATGGTTGAAATCTATGTGCAGTTTTCAATTAAAATTTCACAGGTTGTCTCTAAATTGTTCTCGATTAAGTGAGATGCCTCCCTCTTAATTTTTTTTCTTAAAAAAATATAAAATCATTATTTTATTGAAAATTAAACCAAAAACTCCTTTCCATGTTCTTAAAGCCTTCACAGTTCTTGTAATATCCATAAAAATCATATTTTTCTTCAAATACATCATATTTTAAAGACCTTTGAATCTATCATTCAATAATATTTATACTATTACTTTTAAATATTCTATGTAAAGAAAAATATTAGAGATCTTCTAAATCTATATTATTCAAATTAAACTTATTCATTCCCATCTTTTATTCACTATTTGTAGCAGTTTTGTCAATCAAGTATGAGTACTAAGAATTTAAAATTTATAAAAAATCACATTATTTTACCATAAGAATTGGATTCTTGATTTGATTCTTTTTCTCAGACATATCAGAAGTTCAATTATTATTTTTGTTTTCATTATAGAATGATCCTTATTGACTCCCATGAGTCTTAACTATATTTTATATTTACCCAACTTCCGGAATAGAGTTATAATAAAATTTCATAAATGGTTAAAACCTTTTTATATAATCAGTCATGTTTTTTTTGAAAAATAAAAATAAAAATTATTTTCTTTTAATACTTCTTCAATTTTAAATATTAAATTATTCAGTTCAATAATAATCATGTTGAAGTCATCAACTTATTCTTGCACCATTTATTTATCTTCATTAAGAACTGATTCACTACATATAGAAGATTGATTTTGCATAATTAGATTTCATATCTCCTTTTTTTAACATGGGGATATTTAGGAGAACTCCTTGAGTTCCCCTTTCAGAATGAATCCTATTATAATTTAATTATTATCTTCAACTTGGCTATAACTTTCACTGTTTAATTTTTATTCATTCACCTTTTAAATTAGAACTTTTTTCATAAACATCTATTAACATTTCAATTTATTCTTCCTCCTAACTATTATCCCTTCTTTCACATTTAGATATGAAATTTACCATTTTGAATGATTTTTCATCTTACTATTAATATATACCCCTAATTTTTCAAATATTAACAATCTAATTCCATAAAACATCCTATTACATATTATTCATTATCAGTATTTAATTAAAATTATTTTAAATTTTGATAATTTGTAAAAAAATGTTCATATTTTCAATACCAAAATAATTTATGTATATGTTATCCCTTTCCTCTCCTCACAATTCTGAATATTAGAGACATCATATTACCAAAATTTTAACTCAAATTATAATAATAATTAGAATGATCTATATATTCTTCATCAGCCCTCTTCTTATTATTCTATAGCATTGAGGCATTACTAAGGATTTCATTTTAATCATTACACTTTATATTGAAATTTTTAATAACAATATCATAAGAAATAAGAATAACATGAAAATAATCAAGAGGAATTGACTTTAGATCCATGTATTAAAGAGAGGAAAATTTAACATCAAACCTATTTGGAAAGATATGAGATATCTTCTTAAACATTGTAATTTCATCCAATTTATCAGCAGAGATTATGATTGTATTCACAATATCATTATCTCTTGGGAATAATTCATATATTGTTTTGTGTTCCTAAATTTTCAGATATTCATATTTCAATATATAAAGAACTTTTAAGGCCAACTACACCTTTTTATTTCCTTCATAGGTATTTAAACTTTTATCCAAAATGGATTTTAGCTATCATGATACCTATCACTTTGAGAAATTATTTCTAAAATAGAAATGAAAGTAAAGAATTCCAAGAATGACTATCATTATAAATATTCCTTTTATCAAATACAATAAAATAGAAATCCTCAATATGCAGTGTAAACCCATTAGATTCTTCCTCAAGAACATCCAAACTGATTTTATGAATATAATTCAACATAATGTCCTTATAGATATGATAATTATTCCCATAAAAGGTATAATCCAATTGCTATTACCTAAATTTTTTATTTTCCATGGAAAAGAACAAAAAATATGAACCATCCACTTAGAACACAGAGAAATGTATTATCAATATTCATACAAAAAATATCTAATGATGGGAGCCTATATTGATTCCAATTGAAAATAAACCTCATAGATCAATGAACAATCACTTAGAGGTGGTGAATCTCTGATTTTAAGTATTTTATGTTCTATTAAAGAAAAAAAACTCTTAACTAGTTAAATATAATCTTTATCATTGTTCAACACACTCACACAAGAAGGGGACAAAAATTTTACATGGTTGGACTTTTAAAATTAGGATAATATTCCTTGATAAGATATGGATTCTTCGAAGAACATATGTCCCACTAGTTTCAAGATGTAGGAACAGGGAGAAGGGGTTATCAATCCTTAAACTTATACTACTTCAATTCTTCTGTTTGTGATAATTCATCCTATACTGAAATAATGAATATAGATTTTTTTATCAACAAAAATAAACCCCTCCTACTATATCCTTCAAATACTAATATAATTCTCATTTATTTATTGTTTAAACTATAGAAACACATGTAAGATATCTTCATTGTGTTCCAAAATACAAATATTTTCTTTTTCTCTTTCTCCATTTATATATCCCTTCTCTTCTCTCTCAAAAACAATTAGTACAATATAATTCACATATTCATCTTTCACAACAACACACTATTTATTTTAAATTAATTGAAATTTAAAATTAAATTTAAAACCATCATCTTCCTACTTAATCTCATCCTTTTTAATTTCTTCTAAAATTACTAATCATCGATCTTTAATTTTGGAGTTAACATGGTATGAAATAACCACCAAAGTCCCCTAATAGATCCAAAAAATCATTTTTCCTAAAAATTTATATAATAGGTTTTTTTCACGTGGACAAGGGAATTATAGTATATACCTTCCATTTTTTGTATTTTTCAAGTAAATTCTACACATGGTTGTATTGTGGTGTAAATTCTATGGTGTGGAAGGCTAGATATTTTCAAAACTGAATAATTTTACATAACCTTCCATTGTGGCATGGACTACTTTACGTTGACATAGTAAGCCTTATTCTTATTTAATCTGGTTGTAAGAACCCATTTTTTGCTGCAAATGACTTTGGAATATTCTTGATTTTATTCCAGAGCAGTGCCTTCAGACGACGTGCGATTCCGAGCCCTGGTGTGGTCAGAATTATGTTTTTAGTACGTTCACACTAGGAACGCCAAATAAATGAGATAAATCCTAAACAGTGTTCCGAATCAAGAGTCTGATTGTACGGATGGGTCCGGAATGGGTTGTTTACCCTAAGAAAGACATAAAACTTGTCGGCGCTGGGCATTTGGACCCCTCGCTCGCTATCGGAGCGTGGAACGGATAAATTAAATAATTAATTTATTCGTTTAACGTCTTAACTAAATTTTCTATTAAACGGTTGCTCGGATTGGAAAACCGAGGGCACCGTTGAGTTCAAAACGTTCTGTTTACCCTTGAGGGGTGTAACTTTCATGGGCGCGGCCCCTCTTTGAAAAATGCCGCCAAGGGCATTTTCGTAATTTACCGGCTTCAGACGCTAAATTTGAAAACTTTAGAACGGGGCCACAGATTAAAATTCCGAGACTGCCATTGCGCTCGGGTGATGGTTTTTAACTTATGGGAGTCTTAACCTCGACCTCGTCGAGAGTTTCGGATGCAGGTTAAATTATGGGTTTAAATTAATTAAAATTTTCATTAATTCTTTTTTTTATTTAACCCCTTTCCATCCCCTTCATCCCATTGTTCTCCCCTTCTGAAACCCCTCAACCTCTCCTCCCTCTCCTCCTCCACTCCAAAGATGCAACTGCGGCAAGGCGCGGTGCGGTGGCAGACTCTCTGTGAAGCTTCGGGCAACACCCAAGAGGTAGGATATGTCGTTTTTGGGTTTCTTTTCCCGCACCAACTTTGAGCTCGTTTGCCTAAATCAAATTTTCATTTTATCTTCAAAAAAACCCATGGATGCGTATTATATTTTATGATATTTCAAACGCTTATTTCAGAGTTGAAATTCGTGTTCGGAGGAGGCTGCAGCGGTTCGCCGAAGTTTGTGGGTTTTAGTTTTTTTTTCGGCGGGCCTTCAACCGAGGAGGCGGCCAGGGGCTTCGGCCGGGTGTAGCAAGGCGTGGCGACGAGCCTTCAGCGCGGGCAAGCGTGGGCGGCCGGGGGGTTGTGCAGCTCTGGCGGGGTCGTTGGGCGCCAGCGCGAGGTGGAGACCGGCCGCGCGAGGCAGCGGCTCCAGGCAGTGAGGCCAAGCCACCGGGCTACAGTGATCGCGGGGTCGCAGCACGCGAACCCCATGCGGGGACAAGACTCACAAGACACGGGTCTTCACGCAGCTTCTGCGACCAGCCCTCGTGGCTGGTCTGCGCGGAAAGGTCGTAGGCCAACGCGGACCGGCCGGTCCAGGCCGGTCCAGCCCAAGAGGGGAATTTGACCCTTCTTCGGACATCCGTAATTTTCATTACGGATGTCTGTTATGCTTGCTGTCTACAGAAGTGAACTCCAGATGTCGAGGCGGACTATTTGAGATGGTTTCAGGAATTTTTAATTACTAAAACGAGGGGCCTCGAAGGCGCGACGCCTCTTTATGTGAATTGACCTTTTTCCGAGGGATCTTGTTTTGGATGGCGCAGACGCATCTCACACCGGTTTGGAGCATCGTCAACGGCGTTGGGACCCTGGAGCCGGGGCGAAGCATTCCAGGGTGGTTTCAGGCGTTGAAGCCAGAGTTGATGTGTGGGTCCCACTGCCCATCTTTTGAGCTGCGAGCAGCGTTTATCGACATTATAATCAGGCGTCTGTTCGGGGCGTACGAGCAGTTGATTCTGGATTTTTTTCCGAGGGGATTGCAATTGTGAAATCCGCCCACCCTAATTCCGCATGATGGTGTGGGCCCCATGAGGGTCGTTTTGGCGTTGACGGTGATTTTCCATCTCTATCACCGGGCGACTATTTTGGACAAGTCAATAGTCCATCTTGTGTAATTTTTTGAGAGGATCGCAATGGTGAAATCCATTCATTGAGCTTCGGGACCAATATGCGGGTCCCATGGAGCACCTCTCATGTGCGGTGCGCCGGAATGCATCTTTTTCTCCGGTTATCCATTATGCTCAAGTGAGCAGTCTTTTTGACGTGTCATTCTGAGGAGATTGCAATGGTTTGATTTGCCCAATTGTTTTCAGGGCTGAGGCTCGGGATCATGGGACACCGTTTGGGCGTAAGGCTCTGATGGTGACCTTTCCGTCGGATATCTATTGGAGGTTAGTAAATACTCTATCTTACATGGTTTTCTATGAGGAATACAACGGTGTAATCTGTTCATGCGAGCGGATCATCTTACGCAATCTTTTTAAATGTGGAAATGTGAAGGTGCCCCGCGGCGGTTCTTCTATCGCGTTTGTATCAGACCCTTGGCGTGTGATCGCATTCACTCCCGTGAGAGTGAAGTAAATGCTTGAAGAGATGTGGTTGGTTGTGCCTCAGCCGTTGAGGTGACAGGTTGGAGATGTTTCATTATGCCTTCATGTTGATGTTGGGTGTCGTGTGCACGATAGCCTTTGGGCTAGAACATCATATACTCTGGGAGTATACGGGAACACTTGGAGGTACATGTGGTTGTTTGTACCTGAGAACGTTTGTCCGTTCGGTTGGGGTTGACTTTGGGCCACACGTTGTCTGGGCCCCATGTGCGGGTCATGCTTTGATTTACGTAATTTCGACCTCTTACAACATAGAGGGTTCCTCCGTTCTCATTTTTTGACCAGCAGGGTTGAGTTTTCCCCTTCTTCTATTCTCGTTTGTTGACCAGTAGGGTTGAATTTTTCCCTGGTTCCGTTCTCGTTTGGCCGACAGAGATGGTTTGGTTCCACTATTTCTTCATATGTAAGGGGATTCAGTACCTTTCCCCTTTCACCAGACTATGATACCGTTTGCTACTACGGGTGTTCTTATAGTGTGGGTGTTTTCCCCACTTTCTGGGATGAGTTGACTCGGTCCTCTTTGATTGTGACTTAGCGGATTGGAGTGTGATCGCCTTGGGAGGCCCGGGGAGTTTCTCCCATTACTTCGTGAACCCTGGTAGATTTCTGCTGGATTCAATGTGACCAAAACATTACACGGACACCAATCCTCTACCCAGGAGGTAGTTTCCAGCAGGGCTGAGGTTGTTTCTAGTAGGGCTTTCCAGTTGTACCATCCATCAGGGATAGCCAGTACAACGGTGTTCACCGAGCAGTACCATCCACTAGGGATGGCCAGAGCTGTTCCGGGTTTACCTCCAGTTGGTCTGGGCAGTGGTCCCTAATGTAGGGGTTGCCTCCAACTGGGCTGGACAGTGGTCCCCGATGCCAGGCTTACCTCCAGCAAGGCTGGGCAGTGGTCCCCGATGTCGGGTTACCTCCAGCTGGGCTGGGTAGTGGTCCCGTCGCCGACTTTATCCGGGTCTCCCTCCAGTAGATTACCCTGTTACGGGACTGGGCAGTGTGGCACCTGTCGACTCTTTCCGGGTCCCCCTGTAATGGGAACTCGTCGACTTCCAGGGACCCTCTAGAGGGGTTGGTCATGTGGTCGCCTTCCGACATTGAATAGACCTCTCGACTATGGGGTAGTAACGAGTTGTGTTTTTATGTTCCCCCAGAACTCTCAAGTACGAGGGGCGCTTTTCCCACCGAGATGTGTCCTTATGACGCGGCCTAAAACCGTGCGGGTGAGTCAGTTCCGCCTAAAGCGGATAGTGTCGAGGTGTGGTGGTTTGAGCCCCTTGGCTTGCAGATCGGGGAAGACTTGTGGGATGATAGGCATCGATGGTGTTTACTTCTGGGACTGTTGGCTACTCACTTTCTTGGGATGAGCTACGTGATGGAGATCCCCTTACGAGCTTGTTCAGGCTTCTTGATAGAGCATATATATATATATATATATACATATATATATATATATATACCATGTTCCAGTACCCACTTCTTGTGTTTTGGATACTCTCTTTCCAAGAGAGGCGAAGACGCGCGAGGTATGCCACATGCTTTCTGTGTCTAGCTTCTCATGGTTGGAGGAGTCTACTCTTCTGCAATAGGTAGCGAATACATGATGAGAAGTTCATCTTCTCACTGTTTCCAGCTCCTTGTGTCTGGACGAGTATACCTCCTTTCTCTTGTTGGGTTGAGCTGGACTCTCTACCGCACTCCTTGTTGTACTCTTTACTGTACTTTTGGTTGTACTCCTTTACTTTCCCCTATTCGATCTAATACTCACCCTTTGGTACCTCCTTTTTTTCTCCATCGATCATTCAGGGTATCCTACTGAGTATTTTTATACTCACCCCTACTTGGGCTTTTCCCGCACTTGGTGTGCCCTTGCCGACGATGGACAGGTTGGTCATGACTTCAGTGGAGCTTATGAGTTCAGGAGCTTGGACCGCGTGCGGTTGTCGTAGTTAGGTTTCAGGTGGGGGACCCTTCCACCTGTTTGCTTTTGTTTACCTGTTTTAGGGTTGTGGAACTTTTTTGGTTGGGCGCGTGTTTTCCCCTTTTTATTTTCAGTTTATTACCTTTAGCTTACATCGTACTTTTAATGGTAGATGCACTTTGTGGTTTATTTATAGCAGTTGGCACTTTTACTTTCTTTTTACTCTACACTTTTTCATTAAGCGTGCTGCGTGTGTGTGTGTGCAGGTACATATGAAAAGGCATCCCCAAGTTGTTTAGCCATCGGCGTTGGCCACCAGCCCCTGGCCTATGGAGGCGGGCTTGGGGTAGTTGTGGCTTGAGCCCGGGTAGGGTCAGGTCATGACAAAGTTGTATCAGAGGGAGTTTCATTCCTTGGGAAGTATTTCAGATGCCCCTAAAAAGGAATTGGTTGGCATTAATAGCAACAGTGTTAACGTGTCTCAAGAGCGGTTCTCAGGTCAGGTAGTCTAGTGATGGTGCGGCGGCCGACGTATCCATTCACCAGGACCTTGATAACCCGCTTATCGACTCGGCATGCTGAGACACTTGTTGCAGGGAAAATTGGTTTTTGCATCACATAGGATTGAGTCTTTGACTGTACTTATTGAGTCGTCTCCCCATTGTTGTTATTGGTATATACATATATGCTCATCTGACTGCGGCACTCCTTGATAATATTCAGGATGTCTCCGCAAAGACAGCCTTCTAGGATACCAGCTTTGGTTTGTGACGACGACCATGTGAGATACGAGGCCTCAGTCCAGGACCCATCATACGAGCCCCTTTCTCCGGGTGGGCCGTTAGGAGCACCCCCACCTATTGATCAGCAGACAGCTTCAGCAGAGCAGACTGAGCTTGAGTGCAGGTTGAGCATGCTCCGCGAGTTCCAGCTGCAGAGACCGATGAGGTTCAGTAGTGAGCCAGACCCTCGGGCAACAGAGGTTTGTTTAGAGATAGTGGTTCGCCTTTTTCGGATTGTGCAGGCACCGACAGATCAGAGAGTGGATTTGGCATCCAACCTTTTTCGTGGAGCATCTTGGCGTTGGTTGAGTCTGGTGACTCATTTTCTTGATGTGTCGTCGCATTCGGGGGGAAACTTTCAGTTGTTGTTCTGTGAGGAGTTTTTCCCCTCCTGCTTGCGCTCCGTTCGGATTCAGGGGTCCTGCAGTTTCAGCAGGGAGGGATGAGAGTGGCCGAGTATGCGGCTAGTTTTGCAGACCAAGCATGCTTTTACCCGGACATGGTCCGTGATGACAACATCCGAGCGCGTAAGTTTGAGCAGGGTCTCCGCCAATAGATTCATGGTGTCATAGTACCCTTGGTCATTTCCACATATTTCGGGGTGCTAGAGCAGGCGCTGGTGACAGATATCTTCCTGTCATGTTCTATAGTTAGTGGTGGCAGCATGCACATTGGAGCTGAGACGTCTACCGTAGTTAGCGGGCGTCGGCAAGCAGAACCTCGACGTAGGTGGATTTCTGACAACCGGACTCAGGGGCGTGTTCGTAAACCACAGTGGCGCCGGAGGGAACTAGTGTAGCCCATAGAAATTTTGTGCTATGCTTGCGATGGGCAAGGACACCTGGCACGGGACTGCCCGACCTGGAATGCAGAGAGCTTCGGGCAGGCAGCAGGTGCACCACCACGACAGAGGTAGTGCCATGATTAAAGTAGTACCCAGAGAGGTGGTGCTAACAGAGGTGTGGGAGGAGATGAAAGTGGAGGACGAACTTATGATGTCTTCCCATCACCACTAGGCAGTCCACGTCAGGCTCCGAGAGCTGACGGTTGGGACTGCAGACAGCCATGAGCTTTGTATGTCTACGATTCAACAGAGCATGTGGTAATAATAGGAACACTCTACATCTCTTCTACTTTTTTGCAGTAGAATTGTTAGACTCTGTGTTTGAAATGCCTTTTCTCCCTACTCCTTGTTTGAGTTGTTACCAGGGTGACGCAGGGCGTCGGTGTAACCCTGTGTTGGTATGATAAAAGGCGTGGGACCTTTTTATTTAGTCGATGGTGTCGACTCCATCGCTTTCCAAGCATGTAAGAGAGTCTTGGTTGTGAGACATTGACTGTGAAATCTTGTGTGACCAGATATCCTTGGGTGTTTCACTATATGGATATTCTGAAGGAGGGAATCACCAGGCCTTGTTCTAGGTGCAGGCGGTGATTCCAATCGCGGCGTACGATGTAGAGGTTCGATCAGGGAGGTGAGCTACCCCTGAGATCCTTCATAACGTTTGAGAGCATGAAAAGGGATGGAGAGGTTCCCTACCGCGTTGACCTAACCCCAAAGGCTAGTTTGGGTGCATAGCGTCTCCCACGTGACTCACCTGAGGACACATGTGCAAGATCCTATTCACGTCATCGGTGAAAGCATACGTTGTTTTAACAGATCAAATCCTTTGGTGTGTGTGTGGTGATGCAGAACTGTGCAAGAGTTCTTCTGCGTATGGGACAGCTTGGTGTGGGCTTAGTACCCTGAGTTGTTCCCTGGTTTTGCTTTTTGGGGGAAAACGATTGAAGGAGGGACTGATGTAAGAACCCAGTTTTTGTTGAGAAATAATTTTGAATATTCTTGATGTTATTCCAGAGCAGCGCCTTCAGACGGCGTGCGATTCCGAGCCACGGTGTGGCTGGAATTAAGTTTTTAGTGCGTTCAGTCAGGGAACGCCAAATAAATTGGATAACACTTAAATGATGTTCCAGATCAGGATTCTAAGTGTACGGATGGGTCCAGAATGGGGTTTCTACCCAAGGAACAACATAAAACTTGTCGGTGCGGGGCCTTTCGACCCCTCGCTCGCTATCGGAGCGCGGAACGGATAAATTAAATAATTAATTTATGTGGTTAACATCTTAACTCACGTATCTCTTAAACAGTGGCTTGGATCGTAAAACCAAGGTCACCGTTGAGTTTGGAACGTGTGTTTTACCCTAGGAGGATTGCAACTTTCACGGGCGTGACCCGTCAGTGAGAAATGCTGCCAGGGGCATTTTCATAATTTAGCGGCTTCAAACGCTAAATTTGATAACTTTTGAACGGGGCCTCCGATTAAAATTCAGAGACTGCTATTGTGCTTGGTAGATGGTGTTTACCCTGGGGGAGGCTTAATCTCAACCCCGTCGAGAGTTTTGGATGCGGGTTAAATTATGGGTTTAAATTAATTAAAATTTTAATCAATTCTTTTTTATTTAAACCCTTCTCCATCCCCTTCCTCCCCTTGTTATCCACTGGAGAAACCCCTCAATCTCTCCTCCCTCTCCTCCTCCACTCCGGCGAGGCAGCTGCGGCGAGGTGCGGTGCGGTGGCAGACTCTCCATGAAGCTCTGGGCAACGCTTAAGAGGTAGGATTTGTCGTTTTTTGGTTTTCTTTTCCCACACCTACTTTGACCTCATTTACCTACATCAAATTGGAATTTGATCTTCGAACAAAACCCATGGTTGTGTAGTATATTTTATGGCCTTTCAAAAACTTGTTTTAGAGTTGAAATAGGAGTTCGAAAGAGGCCGCAGTGGTTCGCCGAAGTTTGAAGGTTTTAGTTTTTTTTTTCAGGCGGGCCTTCAGTAGAGGAGGTGGCCAGGGGCTTCGGCCGGGTGCAACAAGGCACGGCGGCAGGCTTTCAGCGTGGGTGACCGTGGGCGGCCGGGGGGTCGTGCAGATCAGGCGGGGTGTTTGGGAGCCAGCACAAGGTGGAGACCGGCTGCGCGAGGTGGCGGCTCCAGGCGGCGAGGCCGAGCCGCTGGGACACGGCGACCACAAGGTCGTGGCGCGCGACCCCCGCGCGGGGACAAGACCCGCGAGACGTGGGTCTTCATGCTGCTGCGCATAACGGCCCTCGTGGCCGGTCTGCGCGTGGACTGCAGGTCCACGAACGGCCCATACGGCAAGTTTGTGGGCTGGCACTATGAGCCGGGCCGGCCGGCGCGGACCGGCCCAGGCCGGGCGGACCGGCCGGTCCCGCCCAAGAGGGTAACTCGACCCTTCTTCGGACGTTCGTAATTTTCATTATGGATGTCCATTTTGCTTTCCATCTAAGGAAGTGAACTACAGACGCTGAGGCGGAATTTTTGAGATGGTTTTGGGAATTTTTAATTCATGAAACAAGGGGTCTTGGAGGCGTGACGCGTCTTTAAGTGAATTGACGTTTTTCCAGGGGATCTTGTTTTGGACAGCGCGGCTGCTTCTGACGTCCGTTTTCAGCGCAGTCAGCGGCATTGGGACCTTGGCGCCGGGGCGAAGCTTTTCAGGGTGTTTTCGGGTGTTGAAGATGGAGTTGAGGCATGGGGCCCACGGCCCGTCTTTTGAGCTGCGAGCAGCGTTTAGCGACTTTCTCATCGGGCGTCCATTTGGGGCATGCGAGCAGTCGATTCTTGATGTTTTTCCGAAGGGGTTGCAATGGTGCAATCTGCCCTCTCTAATTCTGCACGATGGTGCGGGCCCCATGAGGTCCATTTGGGCATTGATGGTGGATTTCCATCTCTATCACCGGGCGACCGTTTTGGACAAGTGAATAGTCCATCTTCTATACTTTTTCGAGGGGATCGCAATGGTGTGATCCATTCATTGAGTTTCGACACCGGGATGTGGGTCCCATGGGGCATCGCTCATGTGCGGTGCACCAGAATGCATCTGTTTCTCTGTATATCCGTTGTGCTCAAGTGAGCAGTATTTTTGACGTGTCTTTCCATGGAGATCGCAATGGTGCGATGCACCTGACTATTTTCGGGGTCTTGCCTCTGGATCACGGGACGTCGTTCGGGCGTAAGGCGGTGATGGTGACTTTTCTGTCGGATATCCGTTTGAGGCGAGTAAGTAGTCTATCTCGCGTGTTTTTCTCTGAGGATTACAACGGTGTAATCTGTTCAGGAGAGGGGAGCCTTTTATGAGAACTTTTTAAATGTGGAAATGTGAAGGTGCCCCACGGCGGTTCTTCTACCGCATTTGTAGCGGACCCTTGGCATGTGATCGTGTTCACTCCCATGAGAGTGAAGTAAATTCTTGAAGAGATGTGGTTGGTTGTGCCTCAACTATTGAGGTGGCAGGTTGGAGTTGTTATGTTACACCTTCACGTTGACATTGGGTGTCGTGTTCACGATAGCCTTTGGGATGGAACGTCGTATACTCTTGGAGTATACGAGAACGCTTGGAGGTACATGTGGTTGTTTGTACCTAAGAACGTTTGTGCGTTCGGTTGGGGTTGACTTGGGGCCACACGTCGTGTGGGCCCCATGTGTGCGTCGTGCTCTGCTTTACGTACTTTCGACCTCTCGAGACGTAGTGGGTTCCTCTGTTCTTGTTTTTTGAACAGTAGGGTTGAGTTTTCCCCTGGTGATGTTCTCCTTTGTTGATCGACAGGGTTGAGTTTTCCCCTGGATCCATTCTCATTTGGCCGACAGAGATGGTTTGGTTTCTCTACTTCTTCAGCTATAAGGGGTTTCAGTATAATGCCTCTTTCACTGGACCGCGGCACCGTTTGCGACTATGGGTGTTCATACAGTGTGGGTGTCTTCCCCACTTTCTGGGATGATTTGACTCTGTCTACTTTGACAGTGACTCAGCGGATTGGAGCGTGATTGCCTTTAGAGGCCCGGGGAGTTTCTCTTGTTCCATCGTGATCCCTGGTAGAGTTTTTGGGGATTTGGTGTGACCAAAACATTATGCGGGCACCAATCCTATACCCAAGAGGTTGTTTCTAGCAGGTTTGTGGTTGTTTCCAGCAGGGTTGAGGCTGTTTCCAGTAGGGCTGAGGTTGTTTCCAGCAGGGCTCGCCAGTTGTACCATCCAGCAGAGATGGCCAGTGGGTCACCATCCAGCAGGGATGGCTAGTAAAGCGGTGTTCACCGAGTAGTACCATCCAGTAGGGATGGCCAGAGCGGTTCCGGGTTTACCTTTAGGTGGGCTGGGTAGTGGTCCCCGATTACGGGTTTTCCTCCAGCTCAGTCGGTCAGGGGTCCCTGATGTCGGGCTTACCTCCAACTGGTCTGGCCAGTGGTCCCCGATGTTGGGTTACCTCTAGCTGGGCTGGGAAGTGGTCTCGTCGCTGACTTTAGCCGAGTCTCCCTCCAGTGGATTACCCTGTTACGGGACAGGGTAGTCTGGCACCCGTCAACTCTTGTCAGGTCTTCCTACAGTGGGAACCCGTCGACCTCCAGGGACCCTCCAACGGTGCTGGATAGGGGGTCGCATGTCGACTTTAAGAAGACCTCTCGACTACGGGGTAGTGACAATTTGTGGTTTTACGTTCCCCCATAACTCTCAAGTATGAGGGGCGCTTTTACTACCGAGACGTGTCCTTATGACACAGCCTTAAACCGTGCATGTGAGTTAGTGCCGCCCAAGCAGATAGTGTCGAGGTGCGGTGGTTTGAGCCCCTTGGCTTGCAGTTCGGGGCAGACGTGTGGGATGCTGGGCATCGATGGTGTTTACTTCTGAGATTGTTGGCTACTCACTTTCATGGGCTGAGCTACGGGATGGATATCCCCTTACGAGATTGTTCGGGCTTCTTGACAGAGCATATATATGTATATACCTTGTTCCAGTACCCACTCCTTGGGTTTTGGCTACTCTCCTTCCAGGAGAGGTGAAGACGCGTGGGGTATGCCACGTGCTTTCCATGTATAGCTTCTCGTGGATGGACGAGTCTACCGTTCTGGTATAGGTAGCGAAGACTCGATGAGAAGTTCATATTCTCACCATTTCCTGCTCCTTGTGTCTGGACGAGTCTACCTTCTTTCTCTTATTGGGTTGAGCTGGACTCTCTACTGCACTCCCTGCTGAACTCTTTAAATCACTTTCAATTGTACTCCTTTACTTTCCCATGTTCGATCTACTACTCACCCTTCGGTGCCTCCTTTGTTGCTCCCTCGAGCCTTTGAGGTATCCTACTAAGTATTTTTATACTCACCATTGATTGGGCTTTTCCCGCACATGGTGTGGCCTTGAAGATGATGGACATGTTGGTCATGACTTTAGGGGAGCTTAGGAGTTCAAGATCTTGGACCGCGTGCGGTGGTCGTAGTTAGGTACCCGGTGGGGGACCCATCCAGCTGTTTACTTTTGTTTACCTGTTCTCGGGTTGTGACAATTTTCTAGTTGGGTGCGTGTTTGCCCATTTTTCTTTTCAGTTTATTACCTTCATCTTACTTCGTACTTTTAGAGGTCGATGGACTTTGTTGTTTATTTATAGCAGTTGGTACTTTGGATTTCTTTTTACTATTCACTTTTTCATTGAGCGTGTTGCATGTGTGTGTACAGGTACTTAGGCAAAGGCCTCCCTGAGTTGTTTAGCCTTCGATGATGGTCGCCATGCCCTGGATTATGGAGGCGGGCTTGGGGTGGTTGCGGCTCCAGACCGGGTAGGGTCGGGTCGTGACAATGGTGTATTCAATAAGCTGTGGTGTAGAGGTGCCAATATTTCAGGTTGCACAAAAAACACAAATATCCCCCATGGTGTGGACAAGGTGCTATGTTGCAGAGGTTACAAAATCCCCAAAACCATATAAATATATCTATAGATCTCTGAGGCCTACAACTTCATAATATGGCACTATCTTCCTCAAATTCTCTTGACTGCACCCCAAAAGATGAGTTCTAGTATGGAGCACCCTTGTTTTGTAAGAACACCTAATTTTGACTAAACCTCCTCTGTGGTGTATCCAGTAACAATGTGGTGGGGTCAATGACAATGTGGAATGATCCCTTTAAATTTTTCTATGGCCCAATACCTCTTTATCATCTCTAATTCCCCTTATCCTTCTCTCAATCAACTTGTATATTGAATTTTAAACATGAGATATATATACTAAGAACATTTCACATTGAATCATCTAATTTACACTGATTATGATTTATCAATTGATAATAAAATCCAACACGACCATTCATATCCTCTATACCAAATCTTCAACCTCCCATTAAAAAATTACAATCATATCACATATTGGGATAAATAACTCATTTATCAATTGATCATATGTATTTAAAACCCATCCTTAATTTTCGATCTCCATTTATGTGGGACCATTATCCATACAATGGGGCACACTAAACAACTTCTTTTTAAGAACCAAATTCATAGATAACTATATATTTATAGAGATTTGGTTTTAAAACACTAAATAATCCATCAATTTTTATGTAATTGTTGATAAAATAAGTTTCATACATTACAATACTTTTTAAAAATCACCACATAATTTATGATATATTCACTCACCTACATAATCTCTATAAATTATCTCTTAAGCTTGGTAAAAATAGTTCATGGGAAGAAACTGTTAATAAATATCTTAATAATGTCCTACAACTTAATTAATTTCATTACATACTTTTCTTTTGTATTTTGTATAAATATCCACTATTTATTACCTTGTCCCTTAAAATGGCAAACATAAAAAGTAACATTCTCTTTCATATAATAGTTATGCATGGAAAACATCATTTCCATGGGGCTGACATGTTATTCTTTAATAATTGTGTTGTAAGATCCACTAAATATCAATGATCACTAACATATAAAGGAATTATTTTCTAATATATCCTTATTAAGTTAATTTTTAATTTCAACTTGGTTTAGTATAGTATTCATAACCTAGGAAAAGATCTTAAGTACTTATATGATGTTTTTTACTCCACCCCATTGCCTTAAGAATATTATTTGGACAATAATTTCATTCTCCATCACATGGGTTATTAGTCATGTTTCTCTTAGCTCCCACCACTTCCTAAAAAAGAAAATAATTGAACAAAACATAACTCAATAGATCATAGATAAATAATTTATTCACACGTATAAATCAATTCTAAATTCATCGACTATGGAAATTTTAAATTTAACCTATGTTATCTTTTACAATCCTAAATCCAAATCAAACTAAACATTGATTTCTTACTGACTATAGAAACCCAAATATTTTAGGCAGGATTATTATATCATATTTAAGATAAATTAAATAAAAATAATGCATTCCATAATCGAGAGGACTATTATCTAGAGAAAAATAGTTTCAAAAAACATAAATACATATGTGTTGACGCTCCTTTCCGTCACAGAGTCTAACGACTGAAAAAAGGGAAATACCTTAGTCCAAAGTGATTCATCCTTTGATGAAACATCAAAAATCGACAAAGGGATGAACAAGGAGAACATTTCCCATAGGTCATGCAAGTTCCCTCATGGTCGCGCAAGTACACTTGCGCGCCGCCTAGTGTTCGTGCAAGTCTACTTGCGCGACGCCTTATGGTCCTGCAAGTGACTTGCACGACCTAAGTGATAACCACCCAGTAACTGCTCGGGGTCTTCTCCTGCCTATAAATAGACCCTGTGGGCCCCCCATTCGGGGAGGGATTTTTCCAGAAACTTAGATTGAAGCTCCCGACGCCCAAGTCTCTTCTCAAAGCTTCCAGAACACTTCTCAGGTAATTTCTTACCTAGAACGGAAGATCTAAAGAGTGGGAGGAAAGACGAAGTGTTGAAACTCATCAACACTTGCGCGCATGAGTGGCCAGCCCTTAAGGGAAGTGGCCACACTTGCGCGCCTCCGTACTCCTTCAATAGACCTTGCGCGTCCCTTTTCTAGAAGAACCTCAAGAGAAATCTAAAGGCTTTAATAAAGAGTCGCTCAAGTATTTCAATGCTGGTTGAACATTGCGCAAGTACCCCATAAATGTCACGCAGGTATACCTAAGCGACCAATACTTGTGTGCCCATGCAGTACCTGCGCGCCTTCGAAGACTTGCACGACCCTTCCTTTTTTGGGTGCCCATCTTGCCCATTTTACCCCTCTTAAGCCATTACACCTTTCCTATTCAAGATTCAGTCTTCAAGACACTCTTCAAAGCCATTTATGACATGATTTCTTGATTTGACTTCCTTATCTGAAAGGAATTCTGTGGAATATCTCTCAAAACATAGTGATTTACATATCATTATGTCACTAAAGATTTAGAGTTAATTCATTAAACCTCATCCTTTAAGATGAGAGAATCCTCAACCTGGGTCTCCTTTTCAAGAATAATCCCCAGTTATAAGTCCCCTAACCTGGGCTTCCTTGTAAGGAATATGCCCCAGTCATAAATTTGGGCTTCCTTTTCAGGAGTAAGCCCCAAATCCCTTAATTTCTCTTTAACCAGTCCTAATTTACCTTTGATTTGGGATTCCTTATCAGGAGTAAAACTCAATCATCAATCCTCTCCTAATCTGGGCTTCCTTTTTTGGAATAAGTCCCAAGTTAGAGTATTCAAATCTCCATGAAGCACATATACCTTTTTGGACCCTGTTCCTGGATTTTCTCCCTAAAGTAAATCTTAATCTTCATTTATCTGGGAATTCATACATACATAATCCCCAAACTATTTCTTATTATTACATCTTTCATGGCCCAATTTTCTATTTTATTACCAATACCTCTTGTTTCTCACACTGAGCATGAATCGCGTGATCTTAGAGAGTAAAAGTAATTATTACATCCTTCATTGAGCCATCAATCATAAACATCATACTCCCTTACTCGAACTACGTGGGTTCTGATTCCTTTTCCTAAACAAAGGATACGTAGGTATCCCATCTACGGGTTCGATCCCAACTCTGAAATAATCCATGTCCTTCTGAATGACAATAATCTTCAAGTGCCCCACTGAGTGGCTTTAAAACCAGTCTGGTCATCATAATGACCAAGAGACTTTTATATATATGTTTTGAAGGATACCATTGACCAAGAATCTCTAAATAGATATAGATGATTTTCTATTGACGAAGAACCTCGAATACATATAAAAGATTCTCTAAATTTCATACATATTTGATTGTAAAAACTCAAGGAAAAGATCATTTTTTACTTGGTAATGTAATAAGGATTCACAAACATAACTTAAATCTATAAAGAGAGTCCCGGAATAGACAATAATTCCCCTCAAAAGGTGTGATGAGTCCGACCTCCCATCCTCTCGACCAATGCAAATTCCTAAGTCACATCATTCCACAAGCTAATGAGAACCTACCTTCGGAAAGTAGTTCCGAATTGATGTCGAATCATTGGATGTTTCTGGTTCTATGAATAAACTCGTTAGAAACTGATCGGAACGTTTGAATCTCCCATCCAGGAGGTCATCCCCGAATTCCGAGGGAAACAAAAAATGGTGAACCCGACGTGAATCCTTAACCAAGTTAAAATGATGTTTTACCAATTTGTTAATCCCCTATTTAAAACTAAAAAAGAGAGATAACAAAAACAATCATTGACATGTGTGCTCATGCAAAAGATGAAGTGGATGAATTTATCTTGATTACGTCTGTTATATCAAACAGGCACTATTTTCCAAGATCTTCTATATTTCCATAATGGCTGCTCTCAAATTCACACTTGTGAATACTCCTGCTGAAAATACCACTGCTGATATTCCTATTGGATCGTCATCCGCTCTGAGGATGACATCACCTACTTACCGTCTTCAACGCTGGGTATCAAACGCGCTGGTTAAGGAGTACCATCAACACGGTACCATCCCAACTCTGGAGGATGCCCGACAGGCCCTCCAAGTGAACAACTCACACAGGTCGTCTGGACAACGACGACAAGTGAACAAGAGGCAGGCGGTGCTGACTACCATCTCCAACCATTTCGGGTTGTTATCCTCGGAACGAAATTTCCATTCGCTCCCTTACTCTGAGGAAGTGAATGAGCAGGTCCCTCAGGACATTAATTCAAAAAGACAGGAGTCCTTCCCAAGGGCTCCCATCAACAACCGCCACCAGACTCGTGCGGTAGTGCACCCTCAACATGATGAGGGTACCGACTCCAGGCGTTCGGCTCAGGTTCCTCGAACCCGAGCAGGCAAGACGAACCGTCAGAGGCGGAATCTGGTTAACAATGGGCAGGTTCTCATCCCTTCCATCTCTGGAGAAGTCCACCAACCTAACATGGTGGCGAACAATGAGCAGTCACATACACCTACCCATTTTAATTCTGCTGTCCAGCAGACTCGTCTGGCAGCATCACGCCAATCCCGCCAGGCAATTCCGTCAGAGTACTATAGGCAGGAACATACGGCTTCTTATACATCATTTTTTAGTCAGCAGGCTCACCTGACTTCATATGATGGATCTAGTCAACCACGTTTGGCGAAGTGTAATCAGCAGGCACATACACCTTCTAATACTAATTAGGCCTACCAACAGTCTCGCTTGGTAGCGCACGGAGAAGTCAGTCGGAAAGCTCCAACGACAAACAGGAGGCAGACTCAACTCTCTTCCCCCACACTTGAGTACTGTCAGGATTCACTAACAGGAAAAGGAGGACAAGAGCAGGCACATACACCTACTCCAAGCTCGTAATGGACGTATATCCTCGTTCCGGCAGCTGAAGTCACCAAGCATATTTTGTCAATGGTGAAAGAGCAAAAGAAAATTCCTACTCATATTCTAGATGCTTGCCAGGATATCATCACATCTTCAGCATCATCTCAGGGAAAGACACATAAATCTATCCCTAGCAGTGGATTGACACATCAACGATTCACTCCAAAACAGAAACATACATCTTTTACAGTCCAAGAAGGTTATGAGGCATACTCCTCCATATCATATAGACAACCAAGTCAGGCACATACACCTGATTTGTGTAAAGATTGTCAGCCTAACCTGACCATATTTCCTGATCAGGCACATACACCTGCTCAGAGAAACCACTTTTGTCAACAAGTGGTTTCCAAAGCGAGTAAGAAGGCATCTAAGAAAACGATCCACCCAGCACAGTCAGGAGATCAAAGGCCAATCTGTAATAAGGCCTTGCTCGATGCTGGAGTTCTTGAAGCCCTCAGACATTTATCTTTTGGAATTCAAGATTCTACTCCCTCGGTTCCCAATAACGGGAACATTAATTCCAAATGTCTTCAACAGACACTTCCTCATGAAGGCTTTCTTTGTGACAATTCGGTCAATCTTGAAGTTTCGTCTTCAGATGAGAGCCACAGGAACCCTCTGTGTGGTCAGAAGACCAAGGAGCAAGAGATCTCATCTTTTGTTGTAACCCATTATGGTGGTCCTCCCCATGATGATGACTTTCGCTGTGAAAGTCCTCTCCGTAGTAGTGATTCACATTTCCTGGAAAATACTCTAGTGGACAATGTAGTGCTGAGAAATCCCTCTTATCTTGAGGCATTCTCAAATGCGAAACCAGTCATGTCTAATGATTTATCGCTAGCAAGTGAAATAATTTCTTAATCAGAAGATAGGCCAGGGTGTAGGTTATTCTCCAAACCACCCCTACATCATTCATATTCTAGTCTGATCAATGATCTCTCTACCAATCTTGTTGAATCCGATGAAGCAACAAAGAAACCCCAACTCTGGTCAAAATAGGTAGAAGAATCTTCATTTAATGATAAATAAGAAATGCTGAACATTAGGAAAAAACTGGCAAAAAGTGAGATACCAGTCATGTTTTGGACTTTGGCTGACTCCCAGTATGACATTCCAAAAATGTTGACAGAAGATGAAGTCCATGATATTCGTCTCAACATATGGAAAACTCTTTGTCAATTGAAGTAGAAGGTATTATCTTATGATGAATATGAAAATCATCTTATGATAATAGAAGGGCTAAAAAGTCAGATTGATTTGGCATCTCTATCAGTCTCTCAGTATCTGAAGGCTAAAAAGCAGCATAGAACCCATCAACGTTCATGCATTGGCGCACTAAGAAAATTGTGTCAGTTAATTTCCAATGCCCCATCTGGTGTTCATATCAGAGGATGGGGTGTTCACGGAGCACTACATTTTACAGTGCTTTCCAGTCAGTAAAGCCCGCCGAAAATGGTCTCATGCAATGTTATTGCCCATGGTCGGCCATAGTCAATGGGCTTTGTTTGTAATCAAAAGCTTTCTCAAGAACAGGCTTCAACTAGTTCCTCTCAAAATCAAGCATATAGAGAACAAGTTGTTGAATTGCTCCTATATAAATCAGGAGAGAATATCGCACAAGCCTCTCGTATGGAGCATACACGTCATCAAATGAAAAAAGTTTCGGAAATCATCCAACGGTTTGTTGATCCAGGTGATAAAAGAGGATACAGGTTAATGCATCCAGCTAATTTCTGAACTAATATTCGCAAGATCAAGAGAGATTTTAAGAAGATCTCAGACATAACATGTCAAGAGCCACCCCATCTTGTCAGACTGGTGACTCCTTTAACCCAACCCTCAGAATCAACAAATGGGATTCGAGGAGTTGAGAGGAAACAACAGGAGCATCCCCAGTTCATGAGACTGGTGACTCTTTCAAATCATCAATCCCCTCCTCAGAGAATGTCGATCTTTTCTCGATTCCGGAAGAAGCCCCAAGAGGAACGAAGATCCAAATTATCAGGAGATTCCCTCCATGTTATAGCACGTCAAGAAGTTCCTAAAGGATTGAATCAAAAAAAGGCAATGTATTATCAAAGACATGAAAGAAGACAATATCACAGAAATGTTGATAGAAGGGATGAGATGAATTATGCATCAATCAATGTAATCAATGCCGTTTTTGCTAATCCACCAGAGGAGGCTCACTCAGGGGACACAGATAAAGAGCGTCCTGCTCAAGAAAATGTATGCACTGATACAAATGAAGAAGGTGTGCGTACACGAAGTCAAAGGATTACTCAGAACCTAGGTAATCTACTTCCCTCTCTCCAAAAAGTATCCAACAAAGGGAGGGGAAAGAATCAGGTTACAAATCCTTCCTCTGGAGAAGTTCAATCTCTCTCATTAGAGCAAAGGTTTGCCCAACAGGAGGAAGAAATGAAAGAATTAAGAAGGTTAAATGCAGAACTACTTCAGAGTAGTCTTCTTTTTAAGAATGCTAGAGTCCGACAGCCGAAGGAATTTGTTGCAGCTACTGAGATGGATCAGGAATATCCTCCTTTATCAGTACACCCTCAAAGGTCTAATCCTATGGGTCAAGCGTAACAACGGTTGGTAGTGCTACCATCAGTTTCATCACCAACCACCACATCTGTCCAAGCTCCATTCATTGCACCCACCCAAGACCAAATTCAACGGTATGTTTCTCTAAAGTTAATAACTACTATTGCGTCATTAACAGCTCGGTTAGAAACTATGGAAGGGAAACGGGCGCAAGTTCAACCAGAAAAAAAAGTTTACCCTGAATGGGTAGATTCAATTTCTCCTCCATTCAGTTTTGGAAACCCAATTTTCCCTACTTTCAATGGATCAGGCGACCCTGAACAACATTTGACACATTATGTGTCTTTTTGTGATCCTATGATGGGAACTCCAGAGCAGCAAGAAGCAGTGAAACTTAGATGCTTCGTGCGAACCTTGAAAGGACTATCTTTTGTCTGGTATACAAGCTTGCAATCCCGGTCAATCATTTGATGGGAGGATCTTCGCCAAAAATTCCTTCTTCAGTTCAACTCAACTTTGCAAAAAACGACAGTTTTTTATCATTAAAAATGCAAGCAAAGGGAGAATGAAAGAGTCTCTGATTTCATTGCTCGCTGGAAGGGATTAACATATTCCCTGAGTTTAGAACTCCCTCAGGAGGAGCTGTTGCCAATCTGTGTTGAAAATTAGCATGATGAATTACGCATGCCATTGATCCCTGTGAAATACACAGGAGGGTTTCGAGACCTTACTTTAATCGCTCAGTAGATTGAAGATTCCCTTTTTCATGCTAAGGCTAAATCTCGTGTAATTCCATCAGTTCCAGGAAGGAGAATGGGTAAAGCGGAAACTACTATAGTTATGCTTAAACAAGCACCTGTACATATTTCTACTTCAAAACCTTCATCTTCTCGAATGGCTCCACCTCCTGAACACCAACAACAAAGGTCGTTTCGTCCAATTGATTAAATAGATCAATGACGAAAACAATTTGAGGATTTGAAGAGTAAAACATACTCTTTCCAAAATGAGAAAGTTCATGGTTACTTCATTTCATCTCAAGAAAATAATTTGGTTCAATTACCAGTGCCCAAGTGGCCAAACAAGGAAGGAGATGAAGACCGTCCCAATTATTGTCCCTTTCATCAAATGTTGGGGAATCCCATATAGGAGTGTTTTGTCTTCAAAGACCTCCTGAAAAAGATGGTCGACTTGGGACAAGTCAAGTTGAAAGATTCTTCGACACAGGTAGCATGTGTTACTGCTACAGTTCCAGAAGAGGAAGGTGAATGGAAAGAAGTCAAAAGCAGAAATGCACAGAAGTATGATGATTGGATGGTCAGAAAGACAATAAATCGGACTCATGCCATTTTGTGAACACAATTAATGAAACCAATTGTGTCTTCTGCCATTAATATTACGGTAAAACCCTCTTCGTCAGAGGGAAAGTCCTCAAAGAAACGGCTTGATTCGAAGAAGGAAAAAGAATCAGAAGAAGATGAGTATGTGTCAAAGTCTAAATTGTCTTTGATTCTGGAAGACTTTTTGCCATCTACTTCAAATCCACGGGCACCACCCCATCAAACGACACAGCCTAAACAGGCTAATCAGGTAGAGTCTTTATCAGACGAAGAGCTAATCTACGGTTCTGTTAATATGATTCAATTAACAGATCCGTATTCCAGTCGTAATTTCAATTTTGATGAGCATGAATTCCCTATATCAAATAAGGGAATCCGAGGATGTTCCAGAGGTTCAGGATACAGGGGAAGACGTGGATCTTTCCGAATCCACTACTCCAATTCTACCCCTGCTAGCACTGTGTATGCAGTAGAAACTCGTGGTAGAACCCTTCAGCGAGCTCAAAAAGAACAAGCAAGTTCTTCTACCAATAGCCAACTCATTCTTGGCACAGTTATTTTGGAAGACCGATTGAAGGTTACATCTTCTTTATCTCAGCAAGTAAATGGATCTAATCGGTCTAATCTTCCAAAACCTAGGATGTTTCCAAATTCTATCCCAATACAAGATGCATCAGTTTCCAAAGCATCTACTTCCAAGGTACCTGCTAAACCGCATATTTCTATTGGGAAACACAGACTTCTAGATCAAAAGTATGATATATTGAAAAACTTGGCCCAAGTACCAGCCAATTTATCAATTTTGGATGCTTTGAATCTGTCAAAAGATCTTCGAAAAGCACTCATCAAAGCATTGTCAAGTCCTCAGGAGTTTGAAGCTAAAATTGCTGCAACTGAAGTCTATCACATAGAGAATAATCCTGCAGAATGCCATGTAGTGATATCATTTACTGATAAAGATGAAGATGATGTTGTGTATGGGCACATAAAACCTCTGTACATATCTGGAAAATTCAATGGTGTAGATATCCAAAGAGCATTCATTGACAATGGTTGAGGAGTCAACCTCATGCCCATTCGTACACTTCATCGATTGGGCCTCACGGAATCTGATTTATCTCTTTCTACCATGATGATACAAGGATATGATAAAAATGAACAAGAACCACAGGGCGAAGTTACACTCAGAACTCAGTTTGGAGATCTTGTATCCAATTAAGATTTAATGATTGTTGATCAAGACTCAGCTTTCAACGTATTTCTTGGAAGACCCTGGCTACATCAGCATGCGGTTATCCCTTCATCATACCATCAATGTCTCAAATACTGTTTCAATGGTCAAGTTGGAACATTGTATGGTGATAAGGCCTCGTTCAAGACATGTGAGTCTCAGTACATTGAGGTGGAATTTTTTCACATGAAGGGAAGAGAGAAATCTACAATAAAGGAAATTACCAAAGTTAATGCTCCATATGGTTTGGCGAAGATTCCAATAAATCCATTTACACATGTGAGTACAGATTATGTGTTACCTATCAGTCAAATTGACAAAATAGTCCCAAATCAAAATACTCTTATGGAAAGATCCATAATGTCAATTACGGCAATCGAGCCAGACAACATGGGAGAAATTGGTAACCTACCAAACAGTGATGAAAGCACAAGTGGTGACGTTTTCATTTCATTTGCTGAAATCCAACAGGTCTATACTATGCCAATCAGGCCAGAAGAAGTTCTAGCATCATCGGAGGTGAATAATGATGTCGATTCTCAATCCATTATCTCCTATTTATTTCCCAAAGAAGACCCTTTATCATCAATAGGGTCGGAAATGGAATCTTCTTCTTCAAAATGTGCAAATTTTGACATCTCTTCTGATCATGAAAATTTCGTTTTGTCATCTACTATGAAAGTAGAAACGGAAGAAATAGCACATGATGAAGAGGAAGAAGAAGATCATAAAGATGTCCCCACAACATGACACTAAACTGTGCGGCACCAGTTCGTCCTTTCTATGTGACACTAAACTATACAACAATGGTCCAGTATGACCTTAAACTCCCCCTTTCATCCAACATGACGTTAAACTGTATTGTCCCCGCAACATGACACTAAATTGTGCGGCACCAGTTCATCCTTGCTATATGATGTTAAACTATACAGCAATGGTCCATTATGACCTTAAACTCCCCCTTTCGTCCAACATGATGTTAAATTGTAATGTCCCCGCAACATGACACTAATCTGTGTGGCACCAGTTCGTCCTTTCTATATGATGTTAAACTATATAGCAATGGTCCAGTATGACCTTAAACTCCCCCTTTCGTCCAAAATGACATTAAACTGTAATGTCCCCGCAACATGACACTAAATTGTGCGGCACCAGTTCGTCCTTGCTATATGACATTAAACTATACAGCAATGGTCCATTATGACCTTAAACTCCTCCTTGGTCCAGTATGAACTTCAACTATTCACAAGATGTCCCCGCAACATGACACTAAACTTTGCGGTACCAGTTCGTCCTTGCTTTATGATGTTAAACTATACAGCAATGGTCCAGTATGACATTAAACTGCGCAGTCCCCCTTTTCATCCAACATGACGTTAAACTGTAATGTCCCCGCAACATGACACTAAACTGTGCGGCACCAGTTCGTCCTTGCTATATGACGTTAAACTATACAGCAATGGTCCGGTATGACCTTAATCTCCCCCTTTCGTCCAACATGACGTTAAACTGTAATGTCCCCGCAACATGACACTAAAATGTGCAGCACCAGTTCGTCCTTGCTATATGACGTTAAACTATACAGCAATGGTCCAGTATGAACTTATACTCCAACTTCGTCCCACACGACATTAAACTGTTAAAAAGTTCCCTAAAAGGTCTTGTATGACCTTAAAATACACCATGGTCCTGTATGTCATTAAACTGCACCATCCATGGTCCATGCATATGACCCTAAACTATTTGAAAGTCCCTTACATCCAGAAAGATGTTAAACTACATAATCATCAAAGGTCCTGTATGACCTTAAACTATACTTATGTCCAGCATGACATTAAACTTCACCATCCACGGTCCATGTATATGACCTTAAACTATTCTCCCTTTTGTCCAACATGACACTAAACTGTAGAAAAAATCCCCAATGCGTCCAACATGACGTAAATGGTGTGTTATTTTGTCCCTGCTACATGACACTAAGCTGTGCAGCACCAATAGTCCTAACTGCAAGACTTTAAACTGCATAGTCCCTTTATATGTCCTACATGACATTAAACTATGCCTCATTAAGGTTGTTGTTACCTCTTGTTTCTCACACCGAGTATGACTCACGTGAGCTTAGAGAAAATTTCAACCATAACACTCTCTTTGGGATGCTAACCATGTATAAGTCCCAACAAAACCATTTTTTAGGTCATTGTCCCCAAGAATAATTTGATCATTAATTTATTCTTTAATTAAACTATGCGGACTTTGATCCTTGCCTTCCAGACTAGGTACGTAGGCAACCTCCCAAGGTTCAAGCCCAAAAAACAATCTCTTCACATCGGTTCACCTTCATCTCATACGATGTTGATTTTTGAAACCGCCCTTAGAATCAATATCTTTACATTTGATTCACTTTCATCCTTGTTATACGACGTTAAACTATATAACACTTTTTTTCCAGTATGACAATAAACTACAATACTCTTTGATTTCCTCATTTGAGAGGGAACCATTATTTACATTGATTTTTCAATCATGTTTCATTTCAAAAGACTATGTGCATACATGGTAATGCCTAAACTTTTTATCTCGGGTTAAACAATCATTGTACTAAAGTCCCCTTTCACCCTTCACATGTACAAACCAAATTTGTACAAAGAGTATAACTAGAACTACGTGGGCTTGATTCCCATCCTTATGGGATACATAGGAACATTCGAGTATCCCTCAAATCCAGCCGCAAGTCTTTTGGGCCTGACCCCAAATTTCACTTTTAGTCCCTTGGCTGAAAAGTCCTCATGAAAACACACACTGTGTATTCATTATTATGGTCCGAAATCTATTACCCTAAACTAAGATATCTCATACTTTCATCCTGCACGACGTTAAACTGCATTTCAAGAACTACGTACGGCTTGATTCTCATTCTTATGAGATACGTAGTGAAGTCCAAAATTTCAATTCAGGACCGAACTACAACATGATTATGGTTATCATTGACCTATGTATCTCTATATACATTGGAAAATACCCATATTTATGTATTGCAATCCTAACCTTAAATATTTCAGATCTTCATAACCCTTTTCATGACTTTTAGTCACAAAAATGTCAAACTTCTGAGAATTCTTTTGCCTGACTATGCAGTACTCGCCCATAGGTGGCCTTGCATAAACAGTCCACATAACGGACTTGTCAGCCGAAGGATACTATTTATTTGACTATGCATCCAATGCCCTTAGGTGGCCCTGCATAATTCAACCCCCTAACGGGTTTGTTAAATGATAGTAACTTCATTCTTGGGAAGAATGCCTCTTTTGTCCTTATTTGTCATAAATGAAGGTATGTAGGGATCTGCAAAAAAAATATCCATCCTTAACATATTTGTCCCATGTCCTTTTTCATGATCTGAAAGTATTCAAGTCTATGGTTTATACTCTCTATGTTCTCTTTTCCTACGTTTGGGTCAGGCCTTCGTAGGTGTGATATTCATCCAGTTCTTCGATAATCATGTCTGGAAATATCTTCTCCATATTAAAGTACCTCTTTCCATACAAAAAACTCTATACTTTGGAAAATTTGAATCTCCATAAAATTTCACTGGATTTTAGCACTAGGAAAGTAAATTTCTAAGAGTTCTTTTTCCTGACTATGCAGCACGTGCCCATAGGTCGCCTTGCATAAACAGTCTACATAACAGACTTGTCAGCTGAAAGATGCTATTTATTTGACCATGCAGCCAATTCCCTTAGGTGGCCCTGCATAATTCAACCCCCTAACGGGTTTTGTTAAATAATAGTAACTTCATTCTTGGAAACTACTTCTTCTAATGCCTTTTATCTCTCTTTCATATCATTCCTCATATTCAAATATTCTTATGTCATAGCTTACATATTTTCCCTCATACTTGAGTATGGTACTATGTTTTCAGATGAGTTGTCAAGGAATTGAGTCAATTCTAATCCATTTCGGTCCAAGCTATTTCAACCTTAAACCTTAGCCTTTGTATGTCCGACATGCATGACTTTAAACTACCAGATTTCTTGTTTTTCTTTTCACCTCAGAGTCAAATCCTCTTTTCTCTCCGGATCCAACTCTGAGGGGGAACTTTTTTTGACGCTCCTTTCCGTCACAGAGTCTAACGACTGAAAAAAGGGAAATACCTTAGTCCAAAGTGATTCATCCTTTGAAGAAACATAAAAAATCGACAAAGGGAAGAACAAGGAGAACATTTCCCATAGGTCGCGCAAGTTCCCTTCATGGTCGTGCAAGTACACTTGCGCGCCGCCTAGTGGTCGTGCAAGTCTACTTGCGCGACGCCTTATGGTCGTGCAAGTGACTTGCACGACCTAAGTGATAACCGCCCAGTAACCGCCCGGGGTCTTCTTCTGCCTATAAATAGACCCTATGGGCCCCCCATTCAGTGAGGGATTTTTCCAGAAACTCGGATTGAAGCTCCCGACGCCCAAGTCTCTTCTCAAAGCTTCCGAAACACTTCTCAGTTAATTTCTTACCTACAACAGAAGATCTAAAGAGAGGGAGGAAAGCCTAAGTGTTGAAACTCATCAACACTTGCGCGCCTGAGTGGCCAACCCTTAAGGGAAGTGGCCACACTTGCGCACTGCCTTACTCCTTCAATAGAACTTGCACGTCCCTTTTCTGGAAGAACCTCAAGAAAATTCTAAAGGCTTTAATAAAGATTCGCTCAAGTATTTCAATGTTGGTTGAACATTGCGCAAGTACCCCACAAATGTCGCACAGGTATACCTGAGCGAACAATACTTGCACGCCCATGCAGTACCTGCGCGCCTTCCAAGACTTGCGCGACCCTTCCTTTTTTCGGTGCCCATATTTCCAATTTTACCCCTCTTAAGCCATTACACCTTTCCTATTCAAGATTCAGTCTTCAAGACACTCTTCAAATCCATTTATGGAATGATTTCTTGATTTGACATACTTATCTGAAAGGAATTCTGTGGAATATCTCTCAAAACTTAGTGATTTACATATCTTTATGTCACTAAAGATTGAGAGTTCATTCATTCAACCTCATCCTTTAAGATGAGATAATCCTTAACCTGGGTCTCCTTTTCAGGAATAATCCCCAGTTATAAGTCCCCTAACCTGGGCTTCCTTCTTAGGAATAAGCCCCAGTCATAAATTTGGGCTTCCTTTTCAGGAGTAAGCCCCAAATCCCTTAATTTCTCTTTAACCAATCCTAATTTACCTTTGATTTGGGATTCCTTCTCAGGAGTAAAACTCAATCATCAATCCTCTCCTAATCTGGGATTCCTTTTCAAGAATAAGTCCCAAGTTAGAGTATTCAAATCTCCATGAAGCACATATACCTTTATGGACCATGTTCCGGGATTTTCTCCCTAAAGTAAATCCTAATCTGCATTTATCTGGGCAGTCATTCATACATAAGACCCAAACCATTTCATATGATTACATCTTTCATGGACCAATTGTCTATTTTATTACCAATACCTCTTGTTTCTCACACCGAGCATGACTCACGTGAGCTTAGAGAGTAAAAGTAATTATGACATCCTTCTTTGAGCCATCAATCATAAACATCATACTCCCTTACTCGAACTACGTGGGTTCTGATTCCTTTTCCAAAACAAAGGATAAGTAGGTAGCCCATCTACGGGTTCGATCCCAACTCTGAAATAATCCATGTCCTTCTGAATGACAATAAACTTCAAGTGCCCCATTGAGTGGCTTTAAAACCAGCCCGGTCATCATAATGACCAAGAGACTTTTATATAAATGTTTTGAAGGATACCATTGACCAAGAATCTATAAATAGATACAGATGATTCTCTATTAATGAAGGACCTCGAATACATATAAAAGATTCTCTAAATTTCTTACATATTTTATTGTCAAAACTGAAAGAAAATCTCATTTTATACTTGGTAATGTAATAAGGATTCACGAACATAACCTAAATATATAAAGAGAGTCCCGGAATAGACAATAATTCCCCTCCAAACGGTGTGATGAGTCTGACCTCCCATCCTCTAGACCAATGCAAATTCTTAAGACTCATCAGTCCACAAGCAAATGAGCGCCTACCTTTGGAAAGTAGGTCCAAATAGATGTGGAATCATTGGATGTTTCCGGTTCTACGAACAAACCCGTTAGAAACCAATCGGAACGTTTGAATCTCCCATCTAGGAGGTCATCCCTGAATTCCAAGGGAAACAATATGAAATATTAAATACTATTTAAATACTTTGGAATTGTCTACCTAAAATCATGATTATTTCTTTTATTAAATATAACCACATAAGGACATACATGATGTTAATGGTGAACTAAAATCCCGGTAAATGGAGAAATAATAGTGATGTAACATGAGACATGGATAAATATATCGGTGAAAATATTCATTTTCATCATCTCATAAGTAATGGTTCATCCTAATATGCATAAGGGAGTCATTATAGAGATACAAGGAATTTGGAATATTCATAATAATGAAATATTATAATATAGTGTTCAAATAACACTCATAAATTTTGAATAAATATTGCATCATGTTCACTCAAAACATATGCAGAAAAGTCATCAATTCATAAAATGAGAACAATACTAGAATCATGTTCATAAATAATAAAAATAGTCCCATAAGATATATGGAATTATAAAATTATTTAGTTAGATTTATAATTCCAGTCCCACCCTTCACATTATAAAACAATCATAGTCATTCAAGCTATATTGAAAAAGAATCTTATGTCAATAATTAACATTAAACAAACTCATTTGAAAAGAATGAGCTTATTAGTAGTTTTTATGGCTCGTTTTGATTAATAAAATATATTGGTTACCTAAATAATGAATGGAATAAATAATTTTGGTTGATTAAAGGTATAATTAGTAATCAAAAGATCATATTACATAGAGAGGATGAGAATAAATAGAACAATAATTAAAAATATAGTTTTTAAGAAAGGTATTTTATTAAAAACTAGGAAGGTGTCTTAGCATTCATCCCAATAATGTAAGAACATGTACATAAGAAAAATTAAAAAGGGAAAGAAAATTTAAATGACATTAGAACAAATGTTTTGAACAATCATAGTGAAATTATATAATAATATATTGTATACAAAAAAGAAGAGTTTGGTTCAAGATTACCCTTATGAAAGTCATATGATTTCACTTTGTTATAAATGTTTAAGATAAGGATGAATAAATATGTATGTCCCCATAAAAGATAAGTAAGAAAATGTATAATAAAGTTCTATTAAAAAAATACTTGAAATAGATTTGAAGGAGGATTATAAATGGTAATTAATCCAAAGATAAGGGTTGAGAAAGATTCCCCTCAACTATTGAAAAATAATTTCTTTCATGTTTACGCCTCTAATATAATATACATATATTTATTAAAACACAAATAGAAAAGTATTTTCTATACATTTTTGTTAATTTTTTTCAATTATAAAAATTATGATTTAATTATTATTATTAGTTTTTTAAGATGAAATGGTTCGATGGTATGGTTTCTTTGAATTATCCCATTTTATTTTTGATTTTTTAATTTTGATTCATTTTAATTTTATTATAAAGTAACATAGAATATATTATAATTAATTAAAATAAATTTATAAATATATTATATATTCTTCACTAAACATATTTTAGGTGTTTTTAAGTAAAGCGTTAACGTTTTTTTCATAGGTGGGTGAAACTGGCTATTAATGGGACATGTCAAAAAAAATGAAGAGAGAGTATATATATTATAAATTTATAACAATTATTATACGACATAATAATAATATTAATATATTATACACATATTTATCCAATAGTTTATGAATGTGTAACTATACTAGATATTGGTAGAGTATAAATAAGATGAGAAAAAAAAGATCAGATCAGGACATTACCACTTTTGTTACATTTTAATAATTTGCTATAGACTAAATCCTTGAGAGCATGGTGTTGGAACCATAACATACCTAATGTTTTATGGGGACTCAAGAGGAAGTAATTGAGCTAATACTGTTCTTTTAATTGTTTATGGGATTCTATTTTCGATTAGAAGGGAGTAGTAGTATTTATAAATTAAGTGAGTGGTATTTTTGGGTTATAATATTGAATAAGTTATTATTTCCAAAGTAAAAACATAAATATTTAATTTTTAAAATTATGTACTATATTTTGTTTCAAAAATTAGTCCCTTTATACCATTTATAAACTAAATTTATTAGGTCATATAAAAGAAAATTCAAAAAAAATCTTTAAGTGGAAAACATTAATTTTTTAGAATTTATAAATTAATTTTTTATTATAAAATTTAACATTAGATATTATGAAAGAGTAATTTATAATATTAAATAAAAGTTTCAATAATATAACCATTGTATAATTTTTTTATTTCATTATTACATCCATATTATGTTGTAAAAAAGTAGTAGTTTAAAAAAAATATTTTCACTATTTACTTAAAAATTGATGTTTTTTAGAAAACTACCGAAAAATAATACATAGAATAATTTTATTTTTCTCCATAAATAGAATTAGTTTTATAGAAATTATATTATATAATAAATAATTTTAAATATTAATATAAAAAATATTGTTTTTACAAATTATGTTAGAATATACTTTATCAAAAATATATATATACTTTCGTTGATATTCTAAATTTAAAATTTTTTTTGGATATTTTTAGTTTTTATTTTTACATAATTTATTGATGGTAAATATTATTCAAATTTTATTTTGATATTCTATTGTTTAGGTTACTATTCTAATGGTTAGGTTACTATTTATAACAGCTAGTTTTATTACATCTGGGTTTTATGATTCCTATAAATTCCTCATACTTCATTCATATATTAATAAATAAAATTGTTCTCATTGTTATATATTATTTATTTTCAAAATAAGAATTACATTACTTTCTTGGTTTATTTTTATAGTTTTTTCATGGTGTGATATTTTATGGAGATCAAAATGATCTATTATTCTATTCTAGTTGTAATGTATTGTTTTTATTGTACCTTTGTATTATTTTTTGTTTTATATTATATATTTACCCTTTGTATGTAATATTTTTTATGAAATTAAATATTTTTGGTTTATTTTAAATGTGTTTTGTTCTATATTATGTCCCTAAATATGTAACACATATATATTCATAAGTAAAATGTGACATAAGAAACTATGGGTCATTATAGATGGTGTGTGGCTAGGATTTTCTTGTACATCCTCAAGGTAGTATGTCCATGGAATAATATCCATTGATATGTACTTACCTCATCTTTTACTCCCCTAACATGAATCATGATGTATTCCTTAATAGATGGATGTTTGAACATGGTCTCTATAGAGAGCTCCATGTTGGGGTTGTTCCTCTTTGCATTCCCACCTATGAAAGATTATTGAAAAAAGATCTATTGATCATTAAAATCATGGTAGAGGTATGAAAACCATCAAATGATGGATATTTTCTTTTTAGTATAAAATTCATCCATTTTAGGTAGTAGATTATGGGAATCAGGGCCACAACTTTAAAGGTATACACATGTTGATCCAATACTCTGGGATCAGAAATAGGAGAGTACGAAAAATTATTCAATTAGTAGGTATACAAGATTTTTTATGCATTTATTGTGTGGTTTAATATGGATTAGGAAAGATCAACCCATCATGTAATATAGGGAAGTCAATGTGGAATAGTTCATGAGACTATGTGGTAGAGGCAATGACTGATCTAGTGCCTCTCTATAGCATGCAAGGTTGTCTCCCAAGAGGTGTATTTGAAAGAGGAGTTGATGGTTCACTATGAGGATCTACAGGTGGATATAGCTATGATACCCTTCAAACACAACCACCTATAAGTAGCCTATTTAAGGCTTTGGGATATTTTTATATAGGATAAATATTGATTTAGACGATGGAGTTCTATGAAAATGTATAGTTGTACATGGTTTAAGGTATGATATATGTTTTCTATAAACTAGAACTCATACTCATTGATACTATCATGAGTAATTTTTATTACTAAATCCCTTTATTGAGAATGAAAAATGAATGTATGGTTTATAACTCCAACTATGTGGCTAGGTAATCCTACTAGACACAATCACATGTTAACCTACATCTATCGATGGTGTGATCTTACGCTTAGTGAAGAGAGGTTCGCATGGTACCACATAGTGTATAAGATGAAATACAATGAAATAATGCTTCATATCATATGTTTATCCTCATTTTGTTCTTGGATATACTGATATCATCATTGATCTGATGGATCAGTGTTTTCCTTTATGAGTGGGTCTGACCTTCAGGAAAGATGGGAAGGGCCTCTCCATAGAGGTTGTAATTGACCACCTATTAGTTGGAGTTTTTGGCTATGTGTAAAATAGATAATTTAAATGACCAACTTCCTACAATCATGTATGATTAAATGGATATTTTTATAGAAAATATTCTAATATTTACCCATCATCATGTGATCAAATTCTATATTGATATACACTTAGAGACCACGCAGATATCTAAAATAGCTTATTAGATGTCCCTAGTTGAGCTCAAGGAGTTAGAGTTGTTGTGGAAGGACCTAATAGAGAAACAATTCTCTAGTCATGTAGCACACCCTTAAGCATTTCGGGTGTTTTATACTAAGAATATGAATAAATGTCTATGGATTTTTATTGACTACTTCTTCATGAACCATGTGATATTCTAGAAAAAATAAATTTTTTCCCAATAAATAACATATTTGACTAGCTAAATGGAATGAAGTCGTTCTAAATCATTGGTATCAAGTCTAGCTATTAGCATCTTTAGGATTATTAGGAGGATATCCTGAAAATTACATTTAAATATCTCTATAGATATTATTTATTTCAAGTGAGGCATGTTGGATTGAAGAATTCCCATGTTATGTTCCTGGTATGTATAAACTATATATTCCCACCATTATTAAATAATTTCCTAGTTATCTTCATTGATGAAATCAACCACTATTTATTATTACATTATGATCATGTTTAGTAACTAAGGATTATCATATACTTTATTTAGGAGCACAACCTCTATGATAAAGTCTCAAGGTGTATGTTTTGGATTCAGAAAGTCCACTTTCAGATGCAAGTCATCTCAGAAGGAATGGTAGTTATTGACTAGGAAAATATCATTGTAGTTTATACTTAACATAAAATAAGTATTTTTGTTAGGTTTGTATCTTACTTGGTTTGGTATAATATTACTGTTGATTCATTTAAATTTTCTCTAGAATCATAGCTCTTAGGACCTCTCTTACCCGAAATAAGTATCCCTTTTTCTATTCACAGTAGTGTTAAAGATATTTCAAGGAGATAAATCACATGTTAATGAGATAAATTGTCCTAATGTTATAGGATGAATGAGTTTAGTACATATTGTTTTGGGGATCCTCTTAGGTTGGGCTTGGCTTTGTGCTGATGAAGAGGTTGGAGGAAATTTCTTATTGGTCTAGGAATCTAATACCACATGACTATAACTATATAACCTATGATTTGGATTTCAAATAAGTAATTTTACACATTAATACCTTGAGAAATTTCCTCCTATGTGAGAAATCCATGGTTTATATAGAACACAAGAGTCTCAAAAACAAAATATCTTAGTAATATATCAACTAGATAGAGAGTAATGGTTTGAGTTATTTTAATACTCTGACTTTGAGATTATATATACTCTGGTGAAGGGAAATAAAGTGGTTGATTCCATTAGTAGGAAATAACAAGATCCATTTTTAGAGAATGAATATAATAAAATGGCCTCATTTTTTCCAATATTGTATTAATGGGGGTTGTTCCCACTCCTCTTTAGTGAGTGTAGGAGGCCCATATGAGAGTAATCGATTACAAGGCCTTGTGCAACAACATTTTCTCATGTAAAGAAGCTAGTTGATGCCTAATAGTGGAAAGATCATCGTATCCTTTTAATTAAGGATAATGGTTACATCCATATTTTATGATTAGGTGTTTAGGGAGTTCCATAGTTCACCCTTGATGTTACATCCAGTAGTGAAAATGATATACCATGATCTCATACACCAATTTTTTTTTCCTGGTATAAAGATAAGTGTTGTTGAGTTCATATTATAGACTCTCACCTATGAATATGTGAAGGATAGGAAATAGGTTTTATCATGATTAAATCATCCCCTTTATGTTTTTGAATATAAATGGGATGAATTATCAATATAATTTATTACAAAACATCCATATTCAAAGAATTTCCATGATGTTATAGGGGTGATCATTGAATGACTGATTATGTAATCAAAATTTCTTGAATTTTCCAAGAAATTTATAGTTATTATATTTATATGATTGTGGAAAATGATATGATATAATTTTATGGGTACCATCAATGATTGTTTCTAATAGTGATGGTTGATTCACTAACCTGTTATTGAGGATCTTAAATGAGATATTGAAAACTAAGGTGTGGTTGAGTAATGTGTTTCACCATTATAAAAATTTTCAATCTAGGAGGAATATTAATGTTGTTGATATCATAATAAGGTATGTTCTTCCTTCATTTTAGATGAGTCATAGAATATCACCTACCATTATAGGAGTTTTCATACAAAAATAGTAGCCACTCAACTATTATCATGGAAAAGTTTGAGAACATATATGGGAGACCCTAGGAGTCACCCCTATATTGGATGGAATTTGTAAATTCATCATTTATGTGTTTAGAGATGGTGTGGTTGATGGGAGAGAAGGTTTTGGAGATCCAGGAGTGTATGATAATATCTCAAATCCTTTATAAGTCCTACACAAACCAATGGTAGGGGTGTTTGTTATTCAATAAGGGAGATTATATATAGATAATGCTCTCACCACAATTAAGGTTATAGAGGTTCAATCAGTGAATAATGTTTTCCTCATGGTTCATTGGTACTTTTAGGGTCTTTTGAAGGTTAGGTGAGGTTTCATACAACCTATAATTACCCCCCATAAATTGAGCATGTGAACAATTTATTCCATGACTGATAGTTGGGAAGATATGTTCATGATCCATTATATGTTATCAACTGAGGTGAGTTAGATTCCAGAGGTGGTTCTACGCTCATAGAGTAACTAGTGGGGATTCATGATTAATATGAGTGGGCCCTATAGGGATAGGTGATACCATTGGTGTGTGGTTTATGGTTATATAAGAATATTCATGAAATATCATGGTTAAATGAGAGTAAAATGTGTTCTTTGTACTCTTATATCTTTAGTGTTTGATAAAATGTTTTTGTTTCATTTTAGATATGGATGCCCAATAATATTATTTTAAATATAATCCATAAATATCTACAAGTTTTTCACATTGATGTTTCCCAGTCTATATTCATGTATCACTGAGAGGGGCAGGGGGTGAACTAGTGATATATTTTTCTTTTATATTTATTTACTTTTGATACAAACTTCTCCAACTCTTAAATATTTCTTTCTATACAATACAAAATCCGATCAAAAATCCATAGGAACAAAAGTATTAACATGTTTTTCTACTCAAAAAGAGTTTTTACGTCCTTAGTATGGTTTGGAAACAATCCAATACCATACAATCACCTAAATAATAATACTTATGAGTGGAATAAAATGATTAGGATATGACCATAAACTCGTTCATCACTTTGAAAAAAATCTAACTGTGTGTGATTTTTCTTGCACAAAAATGTTGCTATTAAATATTTTGGTACTTCTTGATTAGCATTAAAAATTTTCATATTTCAAAAAAAATACCTTCCTTCCATGAAGCTGGTAGGAACATCCTTAGGTCCTTCATAAATTTTCCTACCTCTTCTCTAAACTATCGGTATCCTTTGAAAAATGTATTTCAGTATGTGTAAAGAGAGCTTCATGAACAACCTTCCTCTTCAGCATACATCCCTTTCTTTTAAGATGTTCAATTCTACCGTGGACCAGCATTTATTCACAAATGATTGGTTCCTCCACAGATAGACTCTCCTTCGTGGTCTCCTTTCCATTAAAGAATAAAGTTCCCCTAAAAACTTCTTCCAAATACTCTCCCATTAAATCATCCCAATTTTTGAAATGATCCCCATGAAATTATTTTTCCTACATGGAAATTATCCTCTGTGAACTGCTTCCCTACACAAAATTCTCCTTTGTGAACTACTTCAGACATCCCCAAATTTCCTTCCACGGTATTGATCTCTTATTATAAAATTATCTCACACTTAATTATGGGATTAGGGTACTTTATATAGGGAAAAAACAATAAAAATTTCACTATTCCAATTTACCAAAAGTTTCGATGCGGTACAACCTTCACCACGTTCTACAATCCTCCCGCGAACAGTTTTTCCTTCGCGCTCTGCATACCGCATTTCCTATTTTGTGGTGGCTAATTCCATCTGAAAATGGATCACCGCGTCCTTTCACTAAAAGATATCATTTTTCATAAAATTCATGATTTATATGAACTATAGTCCTACTATGAAGCATTTCTCTTATATGGTCCATGAACCGCGCTTTGCGATTTGTATGGCACTGCTACATGAGATCCTTTTCTGGTTTTCCTTCACCAATACTCACACCTCCTATGTGGTATGAGAACAATTATTCATGATCAATGAATTTTTCTTCCCAAACTCCATTGTGAATACTACTTCCTTCTCCATAAACAAACCGCTTAATTTTGTGGCCCAACAATTTGACAAACACTTGGAAAAGGTGCCCCCTTAAAAATATGCTTTTGAAAAATCACTCATAGAGATTTACAGTCATATTATTTTATCATTAACCTTATATATCATGATTTTTCTCATTGATCAATCATTTTTTCCAATGATCATATTTTTTTAGGAATTTATTGAAACTTACCTGTCTTCCAGCAACATCTTTCTTTCTAGTCAAAACTGAATAGGACTAGAAACATCGTTACTCCATATTTCCTTCATAAGAATTAAATTACACGTTCTCCAAAAAACCTATGATATTTTTAAAATAAAAATAACCAATACAATATCATATTTACTGAGGATTTTACAAAGAGAATTGATTTATCCTTTTAAAACAGAAAATTCAACACTCTTCAAAAATAAAATTATAACTTCCAAAAGATTCTCTATTCAACTTGGTCCCAACACACCTGATTATGAAGAATATTTAATATCTCATTATTGGATCCATGGATGGAAAAACTATCACCACAATTTAATTAGGGGTAAGGAGTTTTCCCATGTTTTAAAACAACACAAGTATTGGTTTTAGGCCCTATATGAGGCCAATGTCTGGTGTTTTAGTCAAAATACAAGGAATCATTTTTTAATACCTATTTAATACTCTAAAATTATTCTAATTTTTGTTATCCTCTATAAAACCAAATTGTGAAGAGGGTCTTGAAGATTGGATATTGTTACATGTTCATGGAGACACCATTAATAGAGCATGGCGCGAACATAAAATTCAATTAGGGTCAATCCAATATTAAGGTAAGCCTTATTATTTTTATAATTATACATTATTTTTAATATTTTTTTAATTTTTTAAAACCTAATTTATCAAATAATTAATTATTGACAACCGTTATTAGTTATTGGAAGATTGTTTTTTCATTTTAACTTTTTATATGAAGACATGGTGATTCATGAAAAATTGATGTGAATCAAATAAAGGTGGTTAGTTATAATCATTATTTCACACCCTACCCTCTTCTATATCCCTCAGTACCATGGCATGGAACGATCCACAAAACATTTTCAATTGCATGATTTGGAGAGGCCATTTTATTAACTGTTGATCCCATCTCATATCTATATATATCTATCCAATCACTACCATCCCTCTCTCTCTCACCCACTCTCTTTGAATTGATATGTATACTATCCAACATGATTGTTAGTGGGTATTGAGGAATAAGGTATAAGGACTATGCTGGGTTATAGGGTGGAGACATGGATTGAGGAGACCTCTGGTGGAAGCCTGAAATTTAGTGAAATATATGATTATTGTGGTGGATACCACCATAAATATAGAAGGAATTCAAGAGGTGGGGTGTCTAGGGCTCGTCCACGGGCCATCCAATACACCATGATCAGATAGAGAACTGATTTCCATGTGGTGTGTAGTGTATGGAATATCAGTTGGTTCAGCCTAATAGTGGGATGAGAAGTCCCAAAATATCTTTGTTTGACCTAGTATATTGAATCACCTTGGATATGGTATGGTAAATACCAATAGGTTAGTCCTATAGACTAGATCCATCTTGGGAGGCACCTAAGATGGTTCCCTCAATGCGAGGCAAGCCACCTGGCTGGGCATAGTAGCGAACCTAGTTGGGTCTTTCCGAACTAGACCTGTGAGTGTGTAGGAACATGTGAAACCAAAATTTACGTTCCCAAATACATAGAATGGGGATAAAACATGTTAAAATCCCCCTAACCCTCCCATATCATTCGACATGTCATTCCTGGGGGACTCCATCTGTCTCATTTCTTACCTAAATGGTGATTTTCTCACCATTGTCATTATGTAACAATTTCGGGAAAGTAAATACTATGTCTTCAGTTTTTTGTAATGTAGAATGTGTTTTGTGATCTATTTACACATACATGAGTAATTTATAGTAATTTTATTAGATCAAAATCATTAGATTTAGAATATAATTTATGAGGTTTCAGTGTCATGATCAAAACATGCATATGGTTTGGAAACCCCTAGATGTGTTTAAATGACATGGTATGGGTCCACCTCATACGTTATGAATTTTTCTACTCCCAAAATACATTTTTTATGGTTCCCCTGTGTTTATTAATAGGGTAGTTACTCTCTTGGAACAAAAAAGGTGTTATCCTCTTACATTATTGACAGAGATAGTAACATTACCACTAACATGTGTGCTTTTTATATCCATAGAGTTAGGTACTCCCTCATTCGTTGCTCCTTTCTCAAAATAGAATAGGTCTTATACCGAGTTTAATATTCCCATGGATGATAAACATATGTTTATGAGGTTTGTATCCCCCGCTATAGATTCTGAGTAGTGATTTAGTAGTACTAATGTTATAAGTTTTGATTATTAAGAGACTTTCATGGTTAAAGATTGTTATTTTGTCTGACTATGAGGAGTTATACTCTACTATAATTACGGGTCTCTACCATAATAATATATTTAGTTTATTCCAATAGTTTTATGTATTTATGAGGTTAAAAGTCCTTTATTCCTTCCTTTATGTTTACAATTTATCATATATTGTATGTATATATTCACCCTTGCATAGGAAATTCACCCATATAATCTACATCATATGCAGGTAGAGAAAAGTTCATATACAGTTCTGGAGGACACAATTTCAATGGTGTAGGATTTTGGTTGTTCCTGAAGGTGAAAAGAACATACCATGTTCATGTTAGGAGATGTGTGTTTAGGAATCCCCTTTCATTCTAGTAGTTATAGGTTGGTATACATTTATAATATTGAGCTTATACTTTTTCATTCACTTTATAGTTTTCCATTTTTTTCTATTGGGATGATTTTATTGTTTTGAATACATTTATATATTATTTATAGTGTATTTTTATAATTTTTATTATTATCATATCCTATGAATTTAAAAGTGTTACATATAGGTACTTTTGTTTGGGTTATCCCATATTGTGTAATATTTGTACTTAGGGCTAGTCACTAGCCCTGGTCTTTTTAATGTGGGCTTGGGGTAGCAAAATTTGCCTAACCACCGACCCATGTAGGGTTAGGTCATTTCACTTTTAAAATTATCCATTTAAAGTATATCCTAGTGAGAAGATGATGTATTATGATCTCAAGAGACAGTTTGGGTGGACAGGTATAAAACATAGTTTCTATATGTTTATTTTACAGTGACTTGTAAATCTAAATATAAAGACCAAGAACAAAGTGTTCACATATTTGATCTAGCCTCCTCACCATAAAGAATATAAATTGTAGTGAATATAAATGGATACATTAATTTACATCCATGATTAGAAACTTTTGATTACTATTTCTTGTTGGTCATTGATTAGCTGGCCATGTCGGCTTACTTCCTCCCTATTATGGAGAAGCATTCATTAGAGAGCATGGGATTCCTATACATGGATGATATCATAAGGTTGTATGGACTTACCTTAACAATAATTTATGAAAATTATTCTCAATTCACATCCTAGTATTATAGGAACTTATAGGAGGAATTCATGACCCAGTTATTTTGGAGTGCAATATTCCACTCCAATGGAAATGGTAAAAATAAGAGGAATATTCATGTACATGATGATATCTTGTGGGATTGTGTCATGAATATTTGATGGAGTTCAGTTGATCACTTAATATAGTGTATCTTGATTAAAAAAACTACCACTACATCATTGGCATGGAACCTTTTAAGGCATTTTATGGAAGACTTTATAGGTCAACCATTTTTTTGGAGATTGGTGCATCAACACTTATGGGTACAAATCTAGTGAAGTTGATGATTGAGAGGATGAAAGTAAAACAAGAATGTATGAGGGTATCTCAGATCCATCATAATTCCTATTTTTATAGAATATAGAGGTCATTAGAGTTTTTTAAATGAGATAATGTATTTCTAAAGATCTATATATGAAATGTTTTAAGAAGATTTTGTTAGAGATATAATCAATCCCTATGATTTATTATGTTATTCTAGATCCAACACAATGTAGGTGATGTTGTTTATCTCCTAGCGTTACACCCGTTGTTGAATTTTTTGAATAACATCATCCATGTGTCATAAATGAGGCATTCTACTAACAATAAATCACATATTATTGACTATGTTGAGAAGGACATCCTGAGTACACCACCATTATAGAGTTCACTATATAAATATGGCACTAGAAATAGAATTATTATCAATGGATAGTGCTCCCCTTGGTGTTCATTTTATGGAAACATGGGAATATTTATAATAAATTATGGGAGGATGAGATTCATATGTTCTCTTAGTACTCAATCTTTTTTGTGTGAGCTATACATCATAAAATGAAAATCCTTGATGGTGAGGAGAATTTAGTGACCATGATATTTTATCTAATCCTTAAAAATATTTTTTAAATAATATTTTATGAAGTGTTTTTGAAGTGAGTTTAATTTTGTTTAATAGTTATATATTTAAAAATAAATAATAATTTCAATATATTATATTTTTATTATGCTTGTTAAATATTTTAATAATTTCTCTCACCTAAATAGATCCCATTTTGGAAATTTTAACACTATAGTCCTGAATAAAATAAGATTTTTTTGCATGAGTGGTGAAATTTCTTGTTACAATTTCAAAATATTTTTTGAGATTGATTTTGGTATTTGATTAAATTTTCTAGAAGTAAACCCCTAAAATTGTTTATAAAAAAATTTCAATCTATATTCAAGTGAATTAGATATCATTGGAGAATAAAAACCATAGGAAGAATATCAGAAGATTATGGAAAAATCATCATGTTATTCATCAATGAAAAAAATGTTAATGTATTGATGAAAAATAATTAATGATTTGATGAAATCACCACATCATATTATTTTTCAATATTTTTTATACATTGTTATTTTTTTAGTAAAATAACTTTTTCTCATATTTGAGCAATTCAAATTCCCTTGGTTTTTTGAAGTTTTATGTATATTATTGAAAAAAATTTGGAAAATATTTTACCTTTTTTATAGTGTACTATTCTATTTATGTGAATTACTTTTCATACCATATAATATTATTCTTTTTTTATTCGGTTATTTAAACTTATAAATTATTTATTTTTTATGATAACCCATTCCATGAAAATTTAATCACATTCTAGAATTCTAATGAATATCATAAAAAATCATATATCCTGTGTGTTCATTGATGAATGTGTTTTAATAATTTTTCATGGTGGATATAATCCAATTGGATACCAACCTTAATCATCTTACCATATTCCAAATTCATTGTCACTAAAAAAGTTAATCATTTCCTTATCAATAATAAGTGTTTAGATTAAAATGGAAATAAGACGATGAAATGTGTGATTAATGAGAAATTTTGGATCTATTCATATGGGTATTAAAATCAAGGTTTCATAATTTTGAGAATGGTAGGGTGGTATGGTTTCACCTGGAGAAGTGGTGGTAGGGGATTGGTAAATGGAGGTGTTGATTTCTAATTAAATATGGAATAAATCATTGGAATGAATTTGGTGTCCTTGTATGGTGAGTTGGAAACCCCTAAGTGGGTTTGATCATGGTCAACATATTAGGAACAATGAAAATTGTAGAATACAATAGGAATATTATTGGTGGAAAAGTAATTGAATGAAAAATCAGATTTATAAAATATGCAACTACACAGTGAGTGGTCCTGAAGCACATTCCATATTTTCTTTCCATCTATGTATAGGGTTTCCATTTAATTTAAAAATATCACATGGTGTGTGACATCATGACACATTTCATGTCTCAACATCGATGGTGGATCGGGATTACACAAAAAATAAAATATTACATAGTGTGTGAAGATAGGTCGCACGTTAGGATTATTAGGTCATATGACCTAGATTGAGTTAGAGTACATTCTTGTATAAACTATTATTCCTTACATTGTTTGTAAAACTAAAGATATCATATCATACCATGATACTCTAGGGGAAGTACATTCGCAGCTAGTCTACATGTAATATCCTGACACGGGTGTTCAAGTACTTACATTACTTTTTTTACCGTCTATTATTTTGGTTTTTTATAGCTTATTTTATTTTAATTATTGAAATATTTTGTGTTTATTGTTGATTATAATGTTTTTTTCAAGGTTATATCTAACTATGAGTGTATTCACAAGAAAAGTTTCCCCTTATGTTGCAGTTATAGAGGAGGGATCATGGTTAGGTGCATGATTTGGGAAAGCAGTGTTGCCTTACCTAGAAACCTTTTGACTCATGTTAGTGATATTTTTCATGGTTGGAATACTTATTATCAAAACATGTATCCAAACTAGGTTTATCTTCAAGAATACTAGAAATGCGCACATTGCTGGATCATAGTGTCAAAAATCATTTGGCCAAATCGTGTGGTGTGAGTTAATTTTTCTTATTTTCAAATTTTAATTCCTCATACACATGTTTTAACTATAATATCTTCTCCATAAAAACCCATATGAACCATTCAACCTTGGAGGATCTCTGGATTTTATTTTTTCACTTCCAAACATCAATATTTTCAGATGTCAGTGTTGATTGAAGCGTTGAATCGATTTTGGTAAGTGTAACCTATATATTCTTGTGATTTATCCTTTATATTCTCTCTCCTTATTCATGAGTAGTGGATCCTTTTTCCATTGATAGATATGGATCATAATTTTTTATTTTTGGTTCTATTATTATTCCTAGGTTGATTCTTGTCTTCACTCTCTATTTTTGAATCCATTGTTTGGTGTTTGTTGATACAATAATTGAGGTTCTTAATTTCTTAAGGTGATTCCTATCAATTGAAACCTCTATTATTTCATTCACTTGAAATTAATTCGTTATTGATTTTAAAATTATAATTTTAAATTTTCTTATAAATATTTTAAAATTTAATGAGGAGTATTAAATACCTTTGACTATAATTATTAAAAAAATGAACGTTTAGGGAAAATTTCTTTGGATTGAAATGAATTATTTATGAGGATGATTCTTCATAAATAAATGAATGAAATGATTTATTGGTTGTTAATGAAATGAATTTTTCTAAAAGGAATAGAATTAATGAAACCCTTTGTTATTGGAATTTTAAATGAAATGGAATTTCTATGAAACTTAAACTTTTTATAGATTGAAATGATTTATTAGAATGATTTGATTGAAATGAATATTAACCCCCATAATATTGATTTCATTAAATCACATGGGGGCATGTTTTATTGGGTTGGTGCACAAGGAAAAGAACACTTGGAATGAATTTTATCTACCTAAAATTAATTGACGGTCAAATGGATATGTAAAATATTATAGGGTAAGGGAGTGTATTCATTAGGGTGTTTGTATATTCCCCTTAGGCCCGAGGTATAGGGATGTGTGAAGACCTGGATCATGTATCCCTATTATTTGTTAGGATTGTTGAGCCTTGATCTAATGAATCCACAGGTATTATAACCATGATACTATGATTCAAAATGATTAAAAGTTATTTATATATTCCAATGTTTTTGAACTAAGTTATTCATTCATTCTTGATAGAAATGCTTAGTCATTTTTTTATACATATCTTTTATTTTTTTTGAAAATCATATATTATTATGAATAGAGAAAAGATTACAATTCCATGATAAATATATAAATTAAGCATGTATGGTTTATTTTGTATGGAATTTTTATGAAGTATTGGGGTGGAATTCTACTGGGAAAGTGTTTCCCCTCCCTATATATTCCATTTGGAATATATTGAATTTCATTTTCTAGTTCCACAAAAAGGGAAGCCACTACTTGGATATATTGGGTGTTATTGATTTTTGATAGTGGGTCCACCAGTTTAGTAATTAATGAAATGGTATACTATCTACCTATTGTTATGAGATCTATTAGTAGATGTCATCTTTGTGTTACATGATGTCTTGTTTTTTGTGGACTTGGGTTTTTGAACATTTTATCTTATTAACTATATTAGTATACCAAGTGTATATGGATTATTATCCACTATATTCCTTTTTTTGGTTAATCCTATGGAAAAATGATTCCCTCTTCATTTTTTTTATAACTTGGAACTATTCACTAACCCGTGGGGATCTGGAACACCCTTCCAACCATCTCAGAGTTGATTCAGGCACTGTTTTGGCAGGTTATCCAGGTTGGTTCATGAAAAAATTGTATCTAAGGAAGGTTATGTCTCTCATTTGATAATCTTATGTAGTTTAGGATTTATTGGCATACATGAGACATGATTTTTTGGACTCTAGGGGTATGTTATGAGAAAATATGTAGCCATATTTCATTGTAACGATCCTTAAGATAATGTTGGTGGTTGGGAAAATATGACATTGTTAAAATTAATTAATCTAATTCAAGAATTTTTCTAATATTTGATCTCTGATATGTATTATCAAGTTGAATTCTGAATGATAGAGTTGATGTTACTTTGTGTCTTAATTGATGTTTTCTTATTATCACATTATCATGTGTCGTACCATGCCCCAAGAATATTTACAATCAATCTTTATCATTTAAATTCAAATGAACTATAGTAGTAAAATTATTCAATTGATCATATCCTCAATGATGTAGTAGTGTTTTTGTCCATTATCTAGGAAAAGGAGTCGCACATATTCTTATTCTATTACTAGATGTGGTACCTTTAAGGGATGAAAATAGATAAAATTTCAAACAGATTATTCACCATAAACCACCATCCATCTATGGAAAAAATGATCTTTTTAAGGAGAAGTATTAGTTTGGAAATTATGATTGACTCTCTTTATAGAGAAATTTTAATGACAGTCCATCATATTGTATATGTGCATTGAGTTTCTTAGAATTTTTCAAGGATATAAGGAAGTGACAGAGTATGAGAATCATTTTTATAAAATTTCTCATCTTTCTCCTACATAATTGTAAAATGATAAGTAGATGACATAGAGGTTTTAGATGGTTATTTTATTATAAATCTTATCTTATGTCTTTTTGATGAATCTTACCACTTATGTTGATATTCTTGATAGAGTTATCCTAGTGGAAATTGACTTGGCTGATAAGTCCGGGATAACTGGAGTTCCTTTAACTCATAATGGAGTCTTATCTATTACCATTATGGGGAAGAAGAAACATGATGTTTTCGTGGTTGAAACTGTAGTGGTGGGTCTCAACATCATAATATCTGTAAATCATATGTATTATCTTGTAATGTAACATTATCTTGTTTCCAATATTGAATGGTTGGGCACTCAAAAAATGAATTCATTGGGGAACCAAATATTTTCAAGTCTTATGGATGTTAAAGAAATATATAGTGGTATTTCACTTATTTTACCACCATGTGAAGTGTTATTGGATCGTCAGTACTAATTGGATCTATTAAATTGTTAGATTCTTCAAGAACATTGGGTTTCTTGATAAAGGTATTAAAAATAATCTAACATTATGCAATGGATGATAATCTTGTGGGAACTGATGAAGGTCCCATTATATTGAGATTTAACTTTTCTATAGCTTCATTTTTAGTGAATACATTATTTGATATTGGTGGCTCTCATTCCTTTATATCTACTTGCATTATGGACTTGTTTAATATTCCTAATAATCTCATTACCTATTCAAAAGAAATTTATATACCTATCATGATAACGAATGATTAATGTATTTAAGGATTATCTTAATCTTTCTCATTATTAGAAATAAAAATCTTCTTGGGCCATTTGGTTGTTGAAATAGAACCTTTGTTCTTCATTCTCGAGATGGATTGGTTGATTTCTCATAAAGATCAAATTTAATTTTATCTTTAGAGGGTATCCTTTACTGCCCATAATGGTGAGTGCCTAGTTTTTTAGTGATAATGGGACATGAGGTTTTTCAATGTTTTACTTCCTCTTTAGTATTTGGGATAAATGATTTCTTTTTGAGTTATTTAAATTGGGAATAAATCCACTAGTAGCGAGCTTCTTCTTGTAGTTGCTGAGTTTCTAAAAGTTATTCCATATAATTTTTTCGGTATCCTACTAGAGAATGAGGTAAAGTTATCTATTTATTTTTTGTCTATTACTTAGCATATATCTATACCCTCTAACCATATGGTACTAGACAGAATAAAAGAGTTAAAAGACCAGTTCGATGACATGATATCCAAAGTCTTCATTCAACCCAATGTTTTACATTGGGTTGGTCATGTTAATTTGGTCAAAATTGTCAATGAAACCCTTCAATAATGTCAGGATTATTACAATATAAAATAGTTGATGACAATAATAAGTATTTTTTTCCTCAAATTGATTATTTTGTGTTGGTTGAAAAGGGCGAAGTGGTTCTCTTTGACTAATCTTTAGTGTGGTTATCAACAAATGCAGATCATTGGGTATTATGTCCTAAATACCAATTTCATAATATGGTATATCCATTATGAGTATATTATTATCTCATTAATCTGGACCAATCATCTTTCTATGTTTATGGTGTTGATGACCATGATCTTCCACCAGTATCATGAATCTTTCATTGTGGTATTAGGGGATTACATCTTAGTTTAATTTAATGTAAAGGATAATCATGTTCATTGTTTGAGAGATGTTTTGGATATCTTGAGGAATCACTAACTGTGATAAGAAATATCAAAGTTCCAATTATGGACTTAGGAGGTGAAGTTATTGGGCCATGTTGTCTTAGAACATTCTATCTCAGTTGATCATAAAAAGGTGAAAGATTACATGTCCTAGTAAGAACCATGAAATATCTTCGAGATTCAAATGTTCTAGGGATTAGAAGTCTATTAATGATGGTTTGTAATTTATTTCTCTATTTTAGATTATATTTTGATTGGTCTCACATGGATTGTAGTGATTTTTTTATTTAAATTTCATCTATCATACAATTATTGAATCATTGTTTGAACTCATCTCCAGTGGTGACTCTTCCATATCTTCAGTGGGGATATGTGGTATTTTTTATGCTTAATTTATCATTTTATGTGGAATTCTCATGATTGGTGATCATAAGTTCTATTATGGTTCTCTTAAACAGGGTCTCATGTAAGCAAATATCCCAGACACAATATAGAACTCAAAAAGGGGTTGCATGATCTATAGAGTTAGAATAACACCCTTATCATAAAAAGTTTTATCATTTAATATGATTAAAAAATATCGGGTTATATTTTCTCAAAAAAATATTTGAATCTCCATTATATTCAATGGGTGGAGTACCTAGAATATTTTGAATTTAGAATAGCCTAGAACTGTATAATGGGGAACATTTTTTCTGGTAATATGAATATGAAAATACAATCCAACGTCATTATGTAATTAAATGAAGAGTATATTCTTAGTGATATTTTTCTTGCTTTAATTTAAGATACTAGGAGGGTAGGATGTGGTTTTCTCTATAAAGTATTCATTTTACTTCCTCACATTTTGGGATAATCCTTCAGGAGTTTTAGTTTGATTATGGTATCTGACACATTAAATATTAATTATATAGTTGGTAGACCATTAGTTAATGGTCTATATATTTAGAGGGAATCATTTTATTTTGGATCCATTATGAAAATCTTTAGACTATGTGGAAGGTTGTGAGGGTTGATTTTCATAATTTTCAATGGTTGTTTTCACCCTGGTATATTGATTATGTTTTTTCATAGGAGGTATTGATTCTAGTTTCTCAGTATGAAATGGTAAATCAATAATTGTTTTCTCATTGGTATAACTATAATCATATTAAGGATGAGGATGGGAATATATTATGGTAATTTAACCCTTTCCTAAAATGACAAAGAAGTGGGATGAGATGTTGATTAATTTCATGGTTCAACTTTAATGTACTCCCTAATAAAGGAATTTAATTTGGGTGGTGATTAACCGATCGAGAAAATTATATCACTTTATTCCTATTCATGATACCACAAAAATTGAGTCCATTTGAAATTTATATGTTTAGATGATTTCTCATACATAATTAATTTCCATTCATTATCAATTTTTAAGGGGATACCTGCTTCACTTCATTATTTTTTATAGGCCTCTGAGAGGCGATGAGATTCTAGGTATGGTGGTGCATGGTTTACCATTCTCAGACCGATGGGAAAATATAATTGGTGATATTGATTTATGAATTCATTATTTATTATTTTTTCCTTAACTTTGGAAGAGTTTGGGATTTTCTTTTGGTTCTAGATGAATTTACCTAAAATAGTTACTATCCATGCATTAATATTCCACCCTTTTAGATCTTGTATGGTCTTCATTTTAAATACAGGTTTTTATTGGTTTGAGATAGGTGATTCTTTCATTTTTTGGACCTAGTTCGATCAAAGAGATGAAGGTGGAGATCCCAATGATTTGATAGATGATTTTAATGGATCAAAGCTGATATAAATCTTATGTGAATTTATTTCTCCATTTTTTTAGTTCTCATTTGGTTAACATGTGTTCTTGAGAGTCTATCCTAGGTTGGGTCTCTAATGTATTTTAATGGAGGGGAAGTTGTCACTAAGGTATGTGGGACTTTTTCGGTCCTAGATAAGATCAGGGAGGTGGAATAAATCTTTCCTTTCCAAATTTGAGGAATTTTATCAATATATTGTATTATGTTTCACCTATTAAAAAATACCTTTCATACCCATCTAAATTTTGTATTTTAGGGAAATTTTTGTAGAACATGATATGACCATCACTGGGAATCTAGTTTAGATTGTTGATTCTCTATTTCTGGTTCTATATGGGAAGTATATGCGTTTAGTTTGGGTTATGTGGAAGTAATTTTGTGATTCACAAGAGACATAGGAACATGAGGCATTAAAGAGAAAGTATCAGTCTCGTATTTTTGTGGTCTATTTTTCATGACGAGTCTTTCTGGTGGAATAAATCACTTTTTGTAGATAGAGTTGTAGCATCATGATACCCACTTTTAGGTAATTATATTTCATTATTTTGATTTTTATTCTTTTATCGTGGGTCTTTTGGGTGAATTTTGGTATTTTTTAGTGGTTTCTTATCCTGTTAATAGATGGGACATGGTTATGGAAATCCATCTTGGTATTATCAGGAAACTGTGTGCCTTAGGTTGGAGTTTTAGAGGAGGGTGTAGGGTTAGCTAAAAGATTTTGGAAAACCATATGAAATTCCCATCAAACCATTTGATTGAATATAATGATGTTATTTGTGTTTGGAACATGGTTTTCTAAATTGTGTGGAAATACAATGTACCTCTTCTTGAATGTCATAAATGGGCACACGGTTGATAGATAGTGTCATTAATCATGTAACCAAAACATCTAACATGAATAAATATTCCAAATTTTTGGATTTTAATTCAAAAAAAAATCATTTTAACTCTAATGTATTCTACCTCAATCACTATATGAACCATTAAACCATGGAGGCTCTCTAGAGGTGATTGTTCACCTTCAAAACTTGAATATTAATGAATCTATGTGATTGTTAAAGCATTGAATCTATTTCAGTAAGTGTAACCTGGATCTAATTTTAATTCCCACTTTCCTAGTTTCACATATTCTTTGAGAGTGGTGGATCCAAATATCATTGAAATATCTAGATCTTTATTTGTGATTTTTTGTCATAGGATTCTTACTTGATTGGTTTTAGCCTTGAAATCTCCATTTGTGGATATTGTGTTGGGTGTTCATTGATCGCATGATCGAGGTGGGTGGTTTCTTAAAGAAATTCCTATAAATTGATACCTTTATTTTATTTTATTCGAAATGGATTAATTATCAATTTACTATGTATGAATTCAAATTCCGGATAATGTTTTTTTAAAATTCAATGGAAAGTGTAGAGTCCCATTGGTTATTGTTTTTCAAATTAAGTGTATATTTCTTGAAAATGGTTTTTAATTTAAATGAATTTTTTATGATAATTATTATTGATAAATAAATGAATGAAATTATTATTAATTTTTCATGAAATGAATAATTTTGGAAAGAATGATCTTTAATGAAAGCCTTCAATGTTTTTTTTGAAATGAAATGGAATGTTTTGAAAGTTTATTTAGGGGAGATTGAAATGATTCATTGAAATGAATTGATTTAAATGAGTGATATCCCCTTGAATGATTTATTTTTTAAAGCACATGGGATCTTAGGTTTTCAGGTGGGTAGTCTATGAAAAACATGCTTGTTTTCTATTATCTCTACCGAGATATGGATTGAAAATGGAAATGAAACCTAATATATGATAAGGGTAGGTAGTTAATTCATTGGTATGTTCTCTTATTCCATCTAGGAAAGATATCTAGATATGTGTGGACCCTTAGACCCATATTTCACCGAGATATTTGAGGATAATTTATCCCTGATCTAACAAAACCTTGGGTCTTATATCCATGATGATATGATTGATATTTTTTGAAAGTGACTTATAATTCTAGTGTTTATAAACTAATTTATTCTTAACTATTTGATAGAAATTATTATTCATTCCATTTTTTTACCATTAATTTTTTTTAAAATGATATATTATTATAAATTTAATAAATATTACCATTTAATGATAGTTTTATAAATTAAGCATATAAATTTTATATAATATGAAATTATTATGGAATCTCTAGGTGGAATCCTTTTGGTATAGTGTTTCTTACAGCCTGCCTATTCCTTTGGTCCTATGTAGTAATTCATTTTCCTAGTCCAAGAAAAAGGAATGCAATTAGTGAGAGAGTAGGTATTTTTTATTTTGGATAGTGGGGCCTCGTGTTTTAAGACTAGGTTTCACAAATATTTTATGTTGAATTAATTAATAAATCATACCATGGGTTCATAATATATGAGATTACATACTGTTTTATTACCACCTTTTTATTTTGGGGGTTTTCTATTGTAATTTTTTTAATAACCACTATACAATATTTTTCCCATGCATGTTGTGTTTCTGTAAATGAAAAATGGATTTGAGATGACTCCAGTGGGAATAAAGCTAGCGAAGGTGGACCTAGTGGCGCTCAATAGTTTTAGTAGTCATTTCTCATATTAGGAGATGGTGTTCCCTAGATTTCCCCATTTTAGTTACAATAGATTTGTTTTTATCTTGGGGTGTTAGGATTTGGTATTTTACCCAAATTATGGATGGTGTATCTGTCGTCTTTTTATGGTTATTAAGTGTGTATCTCATGTGTTTTATTTTACATTTGGTTATTATACATAGTTTATTATTATTACATTCTATTCCCAATATACTTAATTGTGTACATATTTTATATTATACATTCTCCCATGTTTTTGATATGAATTATTAGTACTAGTTACCAATCCCTGACCAAATAGAGGTGAATTTGAGATTGAACACCTGAAAAACAGTCAGCCTAAATGGGGTCCTGATGTGTTCAGATAGGTCATAAAATATTTGTGGTATTTATATCATAGATATATTTTTATTTGTTATCCATTTCAAGTAAAATGATATAGAATATAATGTAGATAATAATATTAGAATTTGTGGTGCATAAAACATACTTTTATATGGATCTCTAGATTAATCCTAAAGTTAGACACAATTTATATATGTTTTAGGGTAAAAATCCGTTTATGGTTTAAAAAATTCTCTTATATATTTTTTATAATAAAATAATAGATATATTAATTCAAATCTTTTTGGAATCATCCCTATTAGTCCTCCTCATGTGTATGAAATGGGACAATATTCAATAGGTAAAGGGATAATGACAAGTGTTGAGGGTATAAATATTATTAATGGGAGGTTTTTTCTATTATAAATGAGAACTACAATTTATAATAAAGATAAAATATAAGTAATTGAGATAAATTTATATCAATATTCATCAAAATGTCATAAAATAAAATAATCCACAAAATAAAATTTTCAGGGAAATGGTATAACCTCACAATAATATACATAAAAAATATTATAAAATTAAGCTAAACATATCCAATTTCTTCTCAATCCTCAGATATCAATTACCAGTACATCCACGAATATTCTCATGGAAATATGAAAAGAATTATATATATAATAAGAGATAGCATAAAAAACTATGCAGATTATTCCCTTGACTGACACATGTAAATGTTTCTAAAGTTTACTAATACATTTATGAATGATGGGAAAACATGGAAAACCACAAATCATCTTCCCATGACTAGATATATGTCACCATAATCACCATTACTAATACAATTTTTCAGCATATATATACAAAAAATACACTATATCAACAAAAATAGAAGGTTCCCAGCATTCCAGCCCCCATCTGTTATCTTATAGTTATTAGAAACATCAAACACCTTGTATCTAAATCCAAAATCTATTCAAGTCCAATGGGAAACTAAAATAAACTATTTGAACATATAATAAATCCACATTCCATTTAATTTTGGGTTATAATATTTCTTGAGTGTTATGTGGTGGTCATATAATCAATGGTGAGTTAAAAATACTACTTAAATAATATAAACATTTAGGTACACACATTATTCTCTTTCTAATGTCTCTATGAACCACAAATATCTATTGACAATCAACAAGAACCATTGTGAGAAACAATAACCTAAAGTTATTATCATTGATGAAGTTATCAAATTTATTATAAATACCCAAAATTTAACAAAACCCATTGATAAAGATAGTGTTATTATTCTTCTCTACACTTAGGCAGTCAATCACACTACCTATAATGTTACTCCAATATACATCCACATGTATATTCATGACCAAAACCATGTTTATTTATATTATTATTCTCAAATATTTTCATAAAAAACCTCTTTAATTATATTCTTATATTAATTAATAAAAATTATACAATTTTAGTAATTATAAACCCCATATAAATAAAAAATTATTGAGAATCATTCATAACTACATATTCCTATTAATTACCCAAAGTTATGTTTCATCATCTAATATATAAGGACTACTTCACATACTCTATGTTAATTCATATTATTCATGTAAAATATATGGGAAAAAACAATATAGTAAGACACATTTCCTTATATTAATATTACATACCATAATTTTGAATCTACACCATTCATGTATAAGCATATAGATAAATGGTACCAACTTCTACTTTGTTTTGTGGCCCCAATGAAACACAAAACATGTCATTAACCATATCTAGTATAACCCCTCTTAATTCGGTAGTGAATCAAAGTGTGTCCCCTCAATTACCACCTCCAGTTTTCAATGGATTAGATAATACCATTGAGGGAATATTAAATTAAATATGGGTTGAATTATCCTCTTTAATACTAGGAAGGACAATAAAACCATTTATCAACACCTACTCACCATGGGTAAAATGAAACCCAACCTTAATGAAGATAAAATATGCATGAAATTTCATAAGACCATAATAACTCCAAAAAAATCCAAGATAGAAATAACCTATAGAAATATCTAATGACTCCTAAAACATCCACTAATCTTATAGGTGATGAGAAATTAAGCTCCACAGCCCTCAACTTCCTAATTTAAAAAAATAAACTAATTTCATCATTTAATACATTATAACATAGATGAAATAATATCCTAGAAATGATTAAGTCAAACCCATAATAAAATATATTAAAATATCTCCTCACGTTACTTTATAATAATTCATAGACTCTAGTATAAAAAATAAAACTCGATTCTTAGATTCAATCCAATGGCAGGAAAGGTATCAAAACAAAAACAAATACCACCATCATTTTCACACTAATCCACCAAATCTTCTCCATCCATGGAAAACGGATTTTGGAGATGGTTTAATGCACTGTTAGAGGTTTCTAATGGAACATATATACAAAATATTCTTGTATGTTTTATGTAATTAATATCGTCCTTAAAAATAAAACTCAATGATTATCACCCTCTATTCACCCATATTATGAACTTTGAGGGAATGTAATATCTCTATAGACATACACCATAGAATATTTAAGATAAAACTTCTCCAAAAATGGAAATGAATGATAGTTAACTATTACCTAATATAGGAATACTCCACCTTTATCCTTCTTTATGTCTACATGAAAAGATGAAAGATACCCTATAATTTTCCATTCATTACTAACATTATAAGTAATTTATCAATATATCTTCATTCTCAAATAATTAACTACCACATTAAATTTCCCTAGAATGTAAGAGATATAATATTCATACCCTTGTAAGAACATAAACCATAATTACTAATAGAAATTCAAATATAACTGAGAGAATATAAAATTCCGAATTTTGTTATTTCTAAATCAAAAGAAACCTGTTTAAGATCATGGGTGGTTTAGTTACTCTAATCATGTTTTAACTACCTAACATTTAACGGGTCATATCCTACTCTTGAATCAACACATAGCCTATACTATGATGGGAGGCTTAATAATAAACCTAAAACATTACTCTTTAACCAAGCATGTTAAGGATATGATCAATGATTTGTTTATCCATTAGATACTCAAAATCTACGAAATATTTATTTTTATATGGTAATGTTTGATAATTGTTGGTCAATGTAGTTAATGGTGTTGTGATACTATATAAATAAGACTCCAAACTCCAACAATAACCTTATAGAACATAAAAAAATATAACTCTAATTTATTCTTGCGTTGTTATCAAGAAAAGGCTACCAAAATATTTGATGGATCAATATCCATTCCTCACTAAGAACAACATTCTAAAGAAAATATACCTTACATGTTCATAATGTAGACTTGGTAAACATCTTGTAAAATTTTAATTATTTAAGGATCTCTAAGATGGTATAAAACTTCATTCTATGTTCATATTTTATCCTTAAATACAATAGGATTCAATCAATAAACACTACAACCAATTTGTCCAAAATCTCAAGGAATGATAAACTAATTAATTATATGAATATTTTTAGTGAATTAATGACTCAAAGTAAAATTTATATAAATTAAATATTAGCATAGGGACACCAAAAATTTGTCTTATGGGTTCATATTGAAGTTCCCTTAAATTGAACAAAAAATTTATTAACCCTTGGGAGTGGATAGTGTTTTTTTGTCATTAATGGATTAAATCACCTATAATCTAAAAAATACTCAAATAACCATCCAAATAATTTTCAACCAGCACCATATCTTCCCAAGGAGAAACACTCATTTAGATAAAGACCTTATAAAACTGACAATAGATCTATATATGAATCTCACATTTCTCTAAAGGTGATATATTATAATGGGACATAAAAATATGAGAAATTTTTTTTTCCACATTATACAAAACATTATCTTTAATTGAGGTTTACCTTCACCAACCCTTCAGGAATTAACCCCAATAACCCTTACACAACTCTAAAAATTCTTCTACTGATGCTTCTACATAGATCAATATCATCCTTTCAATCTACAACACAATACGATCTGAGAATATTTCATCCATACAATGACATCTCCTAATTGTGAATGATAGGAATTAAACTACCATGTTAGTGAATGTCACTCGTGTAAAATTTTATCTTGCTCTACCTAAATAGTACTTAACTAGTGGATCCATGTGACCTCGGGTTCAAATTCCCATATACTATAGGATGTCAACTCAAAATGAGGGTCTAATAAACCATTCTAAAAGAATATAACCTATACCATAATAATAATAATAACCAATGTAAAAATATCAAAAATAGATATAACATCATAGTGAAAAATATAGAATTACTATTGAAATAAAACAATGACAATAACATGGTCATTCTAAAAAAAATAAAACTCATGCTGGTCATACCATCATACAACCAATGAATGTTTTTCAAAATAGATGACTATAAAAAATTTAGGTAAAATGAAGAAAACTATGTAGATATCACCCAATTATCCTTGAAATCACTAAAGATGTTTCATTATAATACTGTTGAGTTCTCCCAGCTCGTTAGCCTATGCTTAGGTCATCACCCAACCTAACATTCCAAAAAACTATTCTGAATGCGCACCAAGGATGTCATGCAATGTGTGAGAATAAAACATTGTTGGCCTACATCAATGATATACCTGATAAAAACAAGAGTACATAAATATATATACACAAGAATTTCTACAATGAAAACCAAGTTATATCATTCAAGCATACAACAATCATCCTATTGGGTACTCAAAGATCCAGCATAATAGTTTATACATACTTTGTCCAGTGCTAGAATAGGATACTGATCCCATAGATTGAAAGAATCTTAATCAATAACTACCATAAACCCCTCCCCACCCCGCTGTTACACCTTCTAGGATAGTAGTGAAGGTGTGGATGACCCCTAAAGTTAGCCCCAGATTGTCTATGGGCTTGAGAATAACTCCTAGGGTATATAATACATAAAAATGTGAAAAATTACCCTCATATATAAAATATAAGGATAATATAAAATATCATATCTTTTAATAAACTCTAATTCATTAATAAATAAATCATTCCAATGCAGAAATTTAATTTACACAAAGAAAAATAATTGAAAATACCAAAACAAATCCAATGTTGTTACCACAAATATCCAAAATCTCATAAACAGCTCTATTATATAGAACAATACAACTCATTTAACAAAGATCTCCTAAAGACGTAAAAATAGTATATATATAATGGTTTATCATATAGGTATACTTATTACTATCATGTGATACCATCTAAGTCATAGGTAAATTTAATTTCATTCTTGGTTTATCTCTTGTGATGTTTTAATGGATTTCTGAAATTAAGGGTTTAAAATTTGATGTTTTATGAATAAAATGATTGTTTTATGGTTTAGGTACATGGTTATTATTAACAATTTGGTAACCATGTGATATGGATTTGTGGATAATAGTGGGTTTTTTCAAAGTTTGATCCTTTTTTATAAACATGAAAGTCTCCAAGAAACTCTATAGATGTTTGGGATTTGGTCTTGAGGATTTTTCATAGCTTTAGAATACTTTTAAAACCGTGTGGCTATTATTAGGAAATAGTGTGACTAGGTATTCAAGGAAAGATTCCACTATACTATTGGATCTTGGATTTTAAAACCATGTGGCCAAACCATGAACTCAAATCTGTACTTCTTAAAATATAAAATTACCCTAATACCCTTGGTTGTTTAAGCTTTTAATCACCTCATAATTCCTCATTATCTCAAAACATCCCCTCTATGAATATAAAGAAGCTTATCCCTTTAATTCCTTGATGATCCATGCTCGTTTTTGGTGGATCTCTTTGAGGTATGCCAAATTTTTTCTTTTTTTTTTCTCCTATTTCCATATCTAAATACAATATATCATCATAATATGATCATGAAAACCTATGTTTCATATGATTACCCTAATTATGTTAAAAATGATATTATATTGTGTTTATCTTGGATATAATATTATGAGTAATAGATCTCTTCATTTCCTATAATCGGTTTTAATCCAATGAGGTTTTCATTGATCTTGAGGTAGGCATCTCTATCATATGGCCTTACCATTATCATGACTAATGTTATATTGTTTTAAATTTGTTTTGATATATAAAATTGATGATTTTAAATCAGTGAACTGTTAATTGATGTTTTAGAGCTATGGAAATATTTTCTATAAATAAGGTTTTGATACAAACTATTTTGGTATACAAGTTGTGTTTGTTAGAATGTCTCAAATGAGTTTTTGAAATGGAAGTGATTTACCAAGAATGATGCAATTGTGGAATTATTATAGAAATATTATTATGGAAATATGATCATGAAATTAAATGTATTTTCCTTGGATAATGTTTATTTAAATGGAGTGTCTTTGAAAATTATTATGAAATATGAACTTTTTTATCAAATAGAATGAAAATAAATTAGCATATAAAAAGCACCATTAGGTATATTAAAAAACTAAACATATATGAGACCATATAGATTAATCTATCACTAGGTAATTTTTTCATGATTCCATGGTTGATAGTGGGTAACCAATACAAGGAACCTTGGTTCCCAAATTTTACGAGTCACTTATGTCGTCTAGTGTCCTAGTTCATCTAAATTGTCTACACCCTTGTGTTATAACAATCCATTTAGTGCCTTATTGATAAATTATGTTTATTTTAATTTTATATTTTTATTTTCCCACTTAGTATAAATAATTATTCTTCAAACCTATATAATTCACTATTTTTACTCCTGGATAAATGATATTTCTAATTGGTTTCTATATTTATGTTTGGAATGATTTTGAAATAAAAACGAAAGGATGATTTTTTATGGTACATTATTTATTTGAAACGATTTTGAAAGATAATTTATAAATTATCCAATCGATGCACATGGATATATGTTTTATAGATTATTTTGTCGCATCCTTCTTAGATGTAGTCCTCAAACCATACATTTTATTTTGGGAATTTATAACCTTAGTCTAACAAGATATAGGTAAATTAAAGAGATTCATGTAAATGATGGATCTCTTTTATCATATTACCTTATAGTGGGTTAGAATGCTATTAAGATATGGTCACATATAGATATATCCATGGGTTTCTTTAGGTTTGTTTTTGTGGGTGTTCATATAATGATCTTGTTATCCACTTTTTTATGTTACCATTATGGTTGGTTTCATTGAAATATGTTGTATTATAGATATGTGTGTGATAATATGTTTAAATATTTCATATCAGTTGGTTTTTTAGATTTAAATAATTCTCATGTTTCACTGTATGATGCCATGGTTCTTGTCTTCAGCCCTTGGTGACCAAGAATGATCTTCGGGAATTATGGCCAACAAATTCGGGATACATTATTGTTTGAAACATATTGGAATATAAAAAAATTTGTATTAAAGGGATAAGTTGTCAATAAATCTTGAACTCCTTATTTTTTATCAACATCATATGTAGAGGGTTTCTTGATAGATAGGAAATAGGACTATTGGAAATAAAGAAGTACTTTAGGAGTGTACCCATCCATCCTACTTTCATGAAAAGACTCTAGTTACCAAGGGATGTCCAAGGTTGTCTATAATCCTTGTTTATAGTTTTAGACTTTTGGGATTCATTTTTCTAAATAAAATGTATGATAATAGAATTTAAATGTATTTTAAATTTTTTCTATCATATTGTTTTGTAGTTTATATCTCCTTCACGGATAACATATATGAATTTTAGTGAGGATTCTATGAGGAAATCATCATAGGAAAATACTATGGTTGACTCAGATTAGGTGAAAACTATAGACTGAATGATCGAACATATGGTCCAAGTAAAAAATATTGAACTAAATCAAAATATGGATCATGATAAAGAATTTAAAAAGAAGTATCCTCCAATGATCATTGGTAAAAAGGGACCCCATGAGTCAAAGGAATGGATTGAGATAATTGATATAATTTCCTACTTTTCAAAAACTCAAAAAAAAACTCAATGTTTGGTTTTCCAACATATATTCTTGAAGGTCTCGGAAGGAGGTGGTAGGAATCTATTTTGTAATCCATGTTTCATGAGGATCACACCTAGTCTGATTTCAATAAATTATTTAATCAGCCATTCTGTCCTAAGACATGGATAGTGGTGAAGGGATGGGAGTTTATTACTTTGGATTAAGGAGATCATCCCATCACGGAGTATGAAAATAAATTTTATGAGTCAGTGAACCAATACCAAGATATTGTCTCCAAATAATATCTCAATTTGTGGTGGTTAAATATGAGATTAAGGAATTGCATTCACTATTTTTTATAAATATGTGCTTTACCTCGTTTTTATAGGTTATGAAAAAGTTATTTCTGGTTGAGTTTGATATATCTAGTAGGATAGGACTCTTTGGAGCACTACTAATGGGAGGAGGTAGCCAGAATTTGTTTGGCTAAAAGTAGAAGTGGGATGACCATCAACGAGGTGATTGAAGGAGTATGCAATAGAAATACAAATAGAGTCAGGTGGTCTATCACCATTGTGGGAAAAAATGACACCTTAGAACTGATTTTATGGAAATACCCAAGTAGTGACATGCGTGTGTGAGATCTAGTCATATTCATTTTTTTTAAGAGATCATCTTAGTTTAGTAGATCTAGATCCACATTCACCAAGGGATATCAGTTTATTTAAAACATACTAATAGGGTAGGATATCAACATCCTTACAATGTTAATGATCATGTTTTTAATAAATGATAACATGAGGCTAGACATATCTATTCCTCAGAGAATGCACTAGAGGAGTCATAAGATAGACAAACTACCATGAGAGGTATGATGTTTATTACATATTCTATGTTTATTTTTTTTTTGATATTGGTGAAACTAATTTATTTATATTGTCCATGATTATCAATTTTTAGTGTTTTATTTGATCTTATGCATTTTATAGTGTCTCTTTCCACTCCTTTGGGAAATATGTTAAAGTATGGTTTTAAATGTACCAATTGTCTGGTGGTGATTACCAAAAAAATCATATGAAACATTTTAGTTATTCAACTTGACAACGTTGATCTCATCATTTTCATAGATTATATGATTAGCTGTAAATTCCATATTTATTTCTATCACCATCGGGTGGAGTTTTTTCTGATGGAGTCACTCTCATTTTTTAGTGTGATTGGGATCTTATATAAAAGATATAAATCACCATTAATCATAGTGATGAGATGATCTCATTATAATTGTCAAAAAAAATTATTCTGGTGTTGATAAATTTATTATTAGCCCTATTTTTGTGGTAGTTATTGAGTATCTGAAAATTTCAATATGATTTATTGGGGTTTTCATCATAGAAAGAAGTTTAGTTTTCTATAGACATCATTCTGGAGATGATACCCTTTTCATTATATTCATACCATATGAAAGCCACTAAATTGATAGAATTAAATTTATATCCTGAGGATGTCGAGGCTATATGATTTATTATTCCTAGAATTCCCCCTTGGGAATTAATAGCGATCTTTGTAAAGAAGGAAGACGAGATTATTTGAACTTTTTTTGGTTAAAAAAACTCATCCCGATGATGATCAAGGAAAATATCAATTTCATAGGATTGGTTAACTTTTTAAATATCTCAAATGATCCCATTGATTTTTAAAGATTGAATTCATATTTGGGTACTATCATTTGAGGGTCTAAGAAGACTATATTACTAAGATAGAATACTGAATTAAATATAGATAATATGACTATTTGGACAAGTAATTCAAGCATAATAAATCACTTATAAGGTTTAAATCATTTATGGATTGAATATTCCCTCATTTCATGGGTAATTTCATGGTTCTATTTCAGGAAGATAACCATTTTATTTCAAATCAGAATAAGATCATGTTAATCATTTGAATACCCTCATTGGAATCTTGATAGAACCCCATCTGTATGAAAATGTATCCAAATTTCAGTCCTGGATTCAAGAGGTAAAATTTTGGGGCCGTTTTATTTCATAGGAGATTTATTTAGTGGATCATGAAAATACTCAGAGGTTTATATATTGGTAAAATCCAAGAAATGTGTTTGATATCCTCCGTTTTTTGGATTGGCTAGTTACTATAACTGTTTTATTTGGAAATTCTCCAATCTTGAATCTCTTATAATAGAGTTAACCCATAAGTACATGAAATTAATTTTATATGATTAGTGCTATAGATTTTTTGAGGAGTGGAAAGTGATATTAACTTCATCATCAATCTAAGATCATCTTAAGTCAGGTTTTGGTTATATGGTTTATTTTGATGCCTCAAGTATGTTTTTAGTTTTTTTTATTTAGGGGAGATCAGTATTATATTTGGGATTTCGTTATTTTTTCCCTCATTAGAAGATTTTTATAATTCATGTTCTTTAGTTGGTGGTCGTGATGTATGCTTCTATGAATTAGTTCCACTACCTCTTCAAGTAGTGTTTTATAATTCATTCAGACCACAATAGTTGGTAGTAAATTATAACTTATAGGGAGTTGAACTAAATAAAGAGACACTCGGTAGAGTACCCTTAGATATTTTGCATTGATATTTTGTATATACACAATATAGGAATTGTGGTCGCATAAGCTTTGATCATAAAATTTATGACTCGGGCAGTGAATGAATCAGTGGAAGAGTGGATCTGGGTGGTATTTTTTACTAAGATTCACTTGGATGAAGAGATGTATTATACGAAGGTATTAATAGCATGTTCTTAGGTTGTGTTACTCATGGTTAGTATGATTAAACATGAAATGGTGAAGGATGCAGATTTTTATCACTTTATAATGGATATTTATGGTGGAGAGACCTCGAGTGAGTAGTCTCAGTATCCTAATAGAGTTTTTCACTTATGAGGTATGATTTTTTCTCTAATGACTTTGAGATTGGGAATAATGGATGATGGACACTGATCTAGTCTATTAATTCACCCAAGAGATACTAATATGTATCGAAACCTAGAACATAATTATGATTTGTTGGGAATATGATGATTGATTTTGGATTTTCTTTCTTGGTGCCTTAGATATCAGAAAATATTGGTGGAACATGAGATTCTTAATGGTTTACTACAATATTTTCCCATTCCAGTGTGGAAGTGGGATGAGATATCCATGGAATTTTAAATTGGTATTACTCATACATTTAGAGCTAATAATGTGACATGGATGATTATTGATTGAATCCCAAAATCAGTTCATTTCTTACCTATTAAGGAGTTGATGAAGCTAAGTGATCTTGGGAACTTATATGTGCGGGATATTGTTAAACATCATGGGATTCTATCATCTATAATTTTAGAAAGGGACCCTTTCTTTGTATCTCAGTTTTAGAGTGGATTATAGGAATCTATGGGTTGTTAGTTGACATTTATCATGGATTATCATCCCTAAATGGTGGTCCACTCTAAGTGACCCATCCTAATTCTTGAATACATGCTTTCGGCATACATGATTAACTATAGTGGGTCTTGAGATAAACATTTTACCCTAGTGGATTTTTCTAATGAAAATAGTTATTATTCTTCGATCATAATGGCACCATCTGAGGTGTTTTATGGGAGGACTTATAGAATTAATCCTTATTACATAGAGGATAGATAAAAGTCCTTAGTTATATTGAGTATAATCTATGAGATTAAAAATATAATTCTTTTAATAATATGTGGTTAAAAATAACGTTTAGTTTTTATACATCCTATGAGGATTAGTATATTCCTTTATTGGTTTTTGTGGTTGGTGATCATGTTTCCTCAGTGTTTTACCTCAGTTGGAACATTGAAACTTATGGGCACACGATAAGATAGACTCTCATTATGTCTCCCCATTTGAGATTGTTGGGTGACTCCATGATGTGGAATATCAATCAGAGTTACCTTCTCATTTCAATTTTATCCATGTTGTGTTCCATATTTCCCAATATAATAAGTTCCTATCAGATTTATCCCATGTTACTGAGTGGCAGGATATCAAAATTCAACCTGATACCTGAATATTGAAAAGACTATAAAAATAGTCGACTAAAAGGATAAGATTATCTGTATAAATATGATCTCATTGGTTCGAGTGATAGGGATGTGTTGTAGGGAAAACCATGAGAAATGTGAGTGTGAGTCCTTGATGACATAGTTATCAACTTATCTCTTTTCATGTTTCTGATTCTAAGCCTATATGAGGATATAATTATTTTATATGAGGGATAATTTTGATACCCTATGATTCATAGATATGTTTTATTTCAAGGTTGGTTCATATCTTGTGAGTTTTTATGGGATTTTATTTGTTAGTGGTTAAAAAACCTGGTGTTTCAGGAACAACGGGATAGGAACATGGTTTGGGATCATGGTAAGTAGTGGCCATGTGGAAACCCTAAAATATGGATCTTGGAATTCCAATGAAATTTTTCATGTTTGGACATAGTTTTTCTAGACATGAAGATATCTATTAAAATTATGAGGATGTTTGGGATTTGGTATTGTATATGTTTCATTTTTTTCAAACCATTCCTCTATTATTAAGAAATCATGTGACTGTTTTTAATAGAGAGTGGTCACAATGTTGTTGCACCTAGTTTTCCAAACCATACATCTGAGTCCAGTGTTTAGATATAAACATCTTAAAATGGAAAATTACATCGACACCCTTGGTATTTTAAACCTCCAGTCGCATCCTAATTCCTCATTAGTTTAAATCATCACAAAACTCCAAAGGCTTCTCCCCTTGATTATTTAGTGACCCTCAATCATTTTGGGTAGATATCTTCAAGGTATGCATTTTTTCGAGTTTTTTTCTTCTCATATATCTAAATATTACATGTATCTCTCATATTATCAATATAATGAAAACATCTACGTGGTATGATGATCCAATATATTGTTTAGAGAGATAATTGATAGTTATTTTCATGTATGTAGTCTTATGAGGACCATATCTATATGTTCAACATCCCATGTTATAAAGGAAATAAGGTTTTCATCATTCTCAAAGTAGGTGTATCTATACTAGGGTCTATCCCTTATCATGCCTATTTTTCTATTGATTTACATTGGTTTTGATATATGAAATTGATTATTTAAATTCTATGTGAAGTAAATTGATATTTGAGGTCTATGGATTATTTTTTCTAAAAATGGGGGTTTGGATGGAATCCATTTTGATACTAATACATTGTTTATCCCTTATCATGCCTAAATTTCAATTTATTTATATTTTTTTCAATATACGAAGTTGATAATTTTAAATCCAAATATGGTAAATTGATATTTTAGGTCTTTGAAAATGTTTTCTAAAAATGGGGGTTCAGATGGAAACCATTTTAATACTCATATTTTGTTTTCTAAATGCATTAAATGTGGTTGTGAAATGGAAATGATTAATCAAGAATTAGAATAGTGTGGTATTGCTATAGAAATTTTCTTATGAAAATGTACTCATTAAATGATATTGATTTTACTTCGAAAATATTTATTGAAATGGATGGTCTTGTAAATTTTTTATGAAATGTGAACTTGGTTCTTCAACCGAATGACAACATATTAGCATGCCAGTAATACCTTGTGGTATTTGGAAAAGATAGGCATATGAAATATCTAGTTTATTTAGTTATCATTAGGGAAGGTTCCCATGATGTCATTGTTTCTAGTGGATATACATTCCATGGAACCAAGTTTCCTAGACTTTACGAGTCACTTATAGTGGCTAGTGGTCTTGTTCATTTGAGTTGTATAGGCCATTGTGTTGTCATTGTCCCTTTTTTATTGTATGGATACATTATGTTAAGGTTTTTCTAAAATTATTATTTTCTTACATTATATAGATAGAGATACTTGAAACCTATTTAGTTTACCTTAATATTCCTCCATGATAAATTATATATCATAATTCATTAATTGATTAAATATGGAATTATTTTGAAAGAAAAACGGATGATTTTATATTGAAAATGATTTATTTTGATGTTATGTTGAAAGTTAATTTATAAAAGAACTAATAAATTCACATGGATAGTTTTTTATAGATTTTATAGTGGTATTTTATAATGATTTAATAATCACACCAAACTTTTTTACATTGGAAATTTTTTGCCTCAGTCTTGTGGGATATTAGTAAAGGGAAGAGCATCATGTAGAGGGTAACACTCCTGGGGTCATATATCCTTCCAATATGTTATGATGGTTGAGATATATAGTATTGTGGATATGGACACATGGGTTGATAGGGGTTTCATTTAGTTGGTATTCATTATTATATCTTGTTATACACTTGTTGGATGTGGCCTTTAAGGTTTTGTTGTTTCTCACATATGATATATCAAGGATATTTCTATGATACTATATTGGATTTTTTCTTATCATGTTTCTATTGAGGTTGAAATCATTACCTTGTATCTTTTTATGATATCCTAGTGCGTTTCAACATCTTGTAGTCATTAGAATACACTTAGGAAATTGTGGTAGGCTAATTAAGGTGACATTATTTGTTGAATTAGGTAGGTCTATTACATACCACCCTTTTACCTATCCAAAAAATGTAAAATAAGAATACTAAATCAATGTAAATAAAAATAATTTTTCAACTTATAATCTAAACAAGTACAGTTATACATCATCATCATCGGGGCTCATTCACCAAGTAGTAAATAGAAGTAAGAATATTCATATCAATAGAATATATATAAGAAGGGTACACCACTTCAACTTCCCCACTGGTTTTTCACCCTCACGCCCCATATCCAAAATTATATTATATTATCTCTTTTATTATTCATCATGCACCTTTTTTAAACATATCACATCCATATCATCGTCTCAACCATTATCCCATGAAACACCCCACAACCTCATCATCATCAAACCCCATAAATAAATAGAGTACAAAAGCCAATATATCTCATTTATAATGAAATATAAATTGAACCACTATATCCTTCACATGTACACCTGTAGGAGACCGCAATCACTATAACTGCAATATATGTGTCTTTTAATACCTCAAGCTTCTAAATCCCGCACACACATATATTCTAAAAAAATATCCCTCACAGTTAGCGTTGACCAAGACCACACACCTTAATCTATATCATCTTGGATACACCTACACATTATAGTACATCTAAAGGGAGAGATATGAAGAGGGATAAATCATACATCATTTCCATCACCAACGTATATATTGGGGAATGAAAATAAAACCCAAAACATTTGGGAGTTTGTTCGCCACCCAAATAGGGTGGTGGAGTGTATAAATTAAAAAAATATAAGGATAATCACATACAACCACACTAAGAGAAGCAGACAAACCATAGACTCAACTATAGATATCATCTCATATTACTCTGAGCTACCACCTCTAAGGTCTAGGGAAACTAATTCTCAAATAAGAATGAAAACAACATGATTTTAAAATCATTAAGATATTTTATTTAGTAATATGAAATTACCAATTATATATTTACCCCCTCATAAATACTTTTTTAATCATTTTATTTCAACAACAATAAATAATTTAAAATTTAGAATTCAATTTCAATATTTCTATTCCATGATGTGAGAAATTTCATTCTAATCATTGGTTGGTTTCTTTTATTCAAACATATTAACATCGAAACCCATCACATAGGTTCATTTACCATTCCAATATTTGAGTATTTTAGGACTCAACCTGAAATACCAAAATTAATATGCATTCACAATGCATAGTCCAACTATAATCGGTATATAGAAATAACATACACCCACCATCAAGAAAACCAACCATGAAAAACACATTAGAAAATCCCTACACTCATCCCAAACCAGAAACCTTTCAACAATCCCATCATACGGATCTGGATAACAGGAAAGCATTAGTATTAACCTATTCCATTTATTATATCCGAAAATTAATCCCATAAATTAAATTCAACAATGGATCTATTATCCTAGAGTATATACATACATGGAAACAAAATATATTTTCATTACAACAATAGTAAGGGGAAACCCTGGTCATGGAATCAAGACCACAAGATTAATAAAAATGGCCTAAGAATGATGTTGGTATTAAAACAACCCCTAACACTTTAATTCAGGTAAAAAACATTTTTTGTTAACATCTAGAAATAATTGGTTAATTATTCACTGTTTTTACTAACAAGAAAGCTAAAACTGACGTATATCAATGTATATAAATCAACCATTTAAATTCATCATGTAGTATATTCATATTCAGATGTGTTTATAGAATAAAATCAATTAATTTCATATTCCTTTTTCATTATTCACTTCCTTCTGAATATAATAACATTTTTTATCTGATTTAAATAGTATAAATCATGGTAAATGACAACAAAAATCATAGAAAATAAACAAAATAGTACATATAAAATATCATGTGGTTTCTAACACAAGATAAACTGCATGTAATCACTACATCCCATTTTATATTTCTTTAATCCTTATATTTCCTTATTATAATCTTTATTATATTGATTCCATTATTAACTGAATAAGAAAAAACATTTTTGTCACACACATTCACATAACATAAGGAGGCATCATGAATCCCTTACCTCAATAAAAAAATATAAATGTTAAATATTGGAATAAAAATTACATATCTATAATCACTTACCCCAAAAGGAATCTCGTGATACTTATAAATATCATCCCACAATGAATCCACCATCAATTAGAAATATAAACCCTCTAAAAAACTGAAGGAACAAGCATTCATAGCATGGAATGTGTTAATATGGGAGAGAATAATCAATGGGTAATAGGAAATCTCTCCTTGGATCTCTAATCAAGTGGTCTCCATAATACAAGGGTTAAATAAAAAACCAGATCAAAAGTCTATAAAAGGGTCCCTAATGTAACCTTGTGTTAAAATGAGATTGAATTGAATAATAGAACTTGGATTTCTCACATAAAATTATAGAAGTTGGGTTTTGAATATCAAAAAATTATTGAACCCCTGACTACACCACAATGCCTTAGATTCTCACTAAATCTAATGTGTAATGGGAGAGGATATTCTAAAACTATTGGAATCCAACCCCCACCCCCACCCCCTCAAAATAAATGGAAAAATTCCAACCTAGATCCTATAAACATATGGTAACACCATGTTGAAACCAAGACATTATATCGTAGTGACCCAATATAAGTCATATAATATAGATTAACCACTAAGACTCCAGGGTGTATCCTATTCCCTACATTATTACTACCTCTATGCTGATAAAATCTACACAACCATAAATCAAGGCTCCATTCCATAGCTAAACTATCCATTCCAAAAACTTACTCTATAAGAATCATCTCTTGATGTGTGATTATATAATCGACGTTATAGCTTAACCTTCCAAACTACAAAGAATCTATGCAATATTCATTTCCATTTACAAATTTCTATTATCAATATTTGACATTAAAAGGCCTGTTCTTACACCATAAGAGGGAATTTCAAAAAAATACACTAAAATCTAGAGGGGCATGCCAAAATCTTCTCTTATTGATGAAATTTCAACTCAACCCCGTTTTTTTCTTATCCATTCTCTCTCAAACACCTCTAACCACCCAAAACATAAAATAAGGGTTTATAAAACATTTTCCCCTTGCATCAGATACCTCTAAAAAATAAATATCCTCAAAATTTTAACCAAATACTAGGAACGAATGATACAGGGAATATAATTAACACCTTATATTCTACCTCTCAAATATCTCGTTAAAAAAAGAACACATCCAACACACTAGATGAATAAGAACATAAACAAACAATATCATATGTCATTTAATAAATAAATAAATGTCATACATAACATCTCAAGAAAATAAATCATTAAACAACATGTGATATTGATCATGAATATGTGACTCTCACTCGTAATTACTCAATTCTAATGCATCATCTCTAAACAATACACAAACAAAAGTAATACGAACCTGTGAAAACCCTACTTATGACGATCATGTATCTAAAAAAGATGCTTCTAGAAGGTGTTTACATATGAAACCTTGAGATCACACCATAAAATGAAATCATAATCATCATAAATATATAAACATACTTGTGACACATTCAATGCATCATTAATTCATCTCATCCATAGGGGATAAAAGGACCCAATCCTTATTCAACCCCAAATATTATTTCTAAACAATAATTAATTTCTTTACATTCCTGAGAAACATTTCATGTATAGAGTTTTATATAATTATTTTATTAATTTTTTTTAATGAATGCATACATTAAAAAGTGGACACATACTATTAGTAACCATGTTTTCCATAACAAAAAAATACATTTTCATTCAGGAAAAATATTCATAATTTTAAACATGACTACATCATTGTTTCTAATCATCCATAAAACAAGACAAAAACATTTTAAAACATGGTATGGATGCATAAATATTAGTATGATACATATATAATAACATGAACAAAGAAAAATGTTTTCCATTTATATACAATGAGGTTAAAAAAAGATATTTACCTTAACATAATAAAATTTGAACTCTAATAATTGTTTACTGAAACATGAAATCATAATTACTACCCAAGGTCTTTCAAAAATCACATTATAAAAAATAATAATGGTAATAAACTTAGTAATTAGGTTTCTATAAAAAACATGGGAACCCATGAAAAATATTGTCTTAAGAACATAAATTTTTACAATAAAATGGAATAATCATTTCTTTAAAACAAAAGATTGTTAGCTTCCCTTGTGAAATCAAAAATAATTCCATGAAAAATAATTTGCTAGAATATAATAGTAATGTACGTTCCTTGGGATATTATATTCATAAAATACTTACATGACACCTTAAAAATGTAATAACATATATTGTTAATTATAATATAATTTTCAAGAGAATATAATCATTACCCAATTCAGTGGGGATATATAATAGGCAAACATGTCATTGGATATATATTGGTATCACCCTTCATTCATAATAAATTTCAAATAACCATAACATGCATGAAACAAATAAAATCATTCATTTCTATAATCAAATTCATAAAAATATATTTTGGACCCATAAAAATAATATTTTAAAATATTAATATATCAATTTTATTTAAAATCAAATTTTAAAAAATAAAATATCCAAAACAAAAAAAAGAGTGTTTTTATTTGTATAAAACAAGGAAGCTTACAAAAAAATAAATATATAACATAACATTTGTTTTGGAGTAAGAATATATTGTCACCATATATGTTAGAATAGATTATTAATATTTCATTTTTCTAAAGATCATCAAAAAGTTTTGTATAAAGTATGAAAAAATATTCCTTTGGAAGAACATTAAAAGAAAGTAAAAATGGGATATTATGTATATTTTATTATTCATTTATGTTTATTTGATTACATTCATAAAATAATTTTATGAATATGGTCATAGAAGACAAATATTTAGAAAATAAATCTTTAAAACATTTAAAATTATCTTTTAAGATAAAATTTCACATACCTCAAGTTTGACTTGTCATGTACATTCATTATTTTCTAGAATAATAATGTTATTTTAATTATTTCCTTTATACCTAACCTTTTCCCTATTTATTATTCATTTATTTCACTAATATCCATGTTATACATAATTAATTAACTGATTAAGTTTACTTCCAATGCTTTGAGATTGTTTGGTTCATTAGTCCAAAATAATATCGGGGGTTGAATTTGGTCAAAAAAATCATGATTATATCATTTATAGAATATTATTTATGTTATAATTATCATTTGTATACACTAATTCTACTTTTATGACCATATATAGAATATTTTTATGAAAAATGTATTATGTTATCATTATGGAGATGGCAGGTCATACGTGTGCATGATTAACATATCAATTTTTCAACAAACATGAGAGAAAAAAAGGTAAGTATCATTTCATATTTACATAGTGATAATTTTATCATAAATATAATAACATATCTTTAAATAAACTTATATATATATACCATCCATTTGATGTTGTGCAGAGAAACCAATCACATTGCTTTATGAATGTGGTAATCCACACGTACACATGAATGGAATTGTTAATTTTCAATAGATGAAAAGGTAAAATATTGATACTATATTTTATTTATATAATGATTATTATTTAATGAATATAATATATAAAATATATATATATATTTATTTATTTATGTTAAATCCATCATTATAACTATCTGTTAGAGGTAATGGTATAAAATTAATTACATCAGTTTATGAGGCTATATTCCCCCATACACATGAATGGTGGTTCTATTTCACATTTGATGGTAGATAAGATGAATAAAGGCTGCCAATTAGGAGAATAATATCTCATTATATGAAATATAAAATTTTTTATATTTCAATAGTTAAATAATATTTGAAGGTGGTATAAGAATAAATAAAATGAAACCTATTGATTAAGAACTATACCTCTTCCTTAAAAAACCACTTTTGTTTTAAATATAATTCCTTCCTATTCTAGATTTATGATCAAACCTGGGATACTAAGAAGTGGTTATGGATGTTAGATTGGTATTTTGGTTGGGATTTCTGAGATAACATGCTCTTTACATATAGATAATGGGGGATATGGGTGTTCTATTATATGTCGGTTAGAGAATACAATTAGTAGTTTTCAAAATATAATAATATCTTAATATATTACTCATGTAAAAGTTCTCCTAAATGGTCCATTTACTAAGAAGATATGACATGAGGTTGAAATACCTATAGAATCAATAGGATTTAGGAAAGTTTTTAGGTTATTATAACCCTTATCTTTTTAGTTTAACACCCTAGTAAACCTATTTTAACACTAACCATGGCGGTTGATTTTTTTTATTTTTACTAATCATTATGACACAAAATTATGTTTAACTTATTACCTAATATTAATTATTTTGATTCCCAAAAATGGAATCCATTTTATCAAAATAAATTTACTAAACCTATAGAATTTAATTTAAATTTATAACACAAAAATAAGAATAAATCTGATTTTCTATAAAAAAAATTATTCTGAAGTATAAATAGTTTTTATTCCAAAATCAAGAATAAAATTTATTCAAAGGATATTACCTGGATAATTAATAATATAAATTATCTAATGATATTTTGAATATATTCTGAAACAAAATTTTTTATTCTAAATTTTTATTATGAAAATATATTTTTCAATAAAAATAAGTATTTTCTACAATTTACCCAAAAATCATCTTTTTCATAAAATTACTATGATAATATTTTTCCATTGTGATAGAAAAAATTAAGCTAATTCTTTTAAAATTAAATATATAATATTTTTAAATCATTATTTTAATAAAATATATATAATATATGTAAAAAAACTTAGTATGAATAAAACTACTTATTTTATTTGAAGAATACATAAAATTATTAGAGTGAAAATAAAACCAGAAAATATAATTAATTAATACTAAGTCATGATATTTGTTTAATATTATCAGTGCTTGGGTTGATACATTCTCCCCCTTTTGGAAATTTCATCTACACAATTTTATTTACTATTTAAACAAGTGGGAATATCTTTCAATCATAGATTTTTATGAATCTCATTTGACTGCTTTAGTCATATGGTTTTCCCACAAAACATGAACCGAGTAAATCACTTATTTTGAAAAAATTCACTATATGATCAAGAATTTTTATTTTATGTCACTAATAAGAATTTTTTTATTCCAACTAAACTACGTTAGGTCTTAAAACATGATATTCATCTAGAACATATTTTCTTAACAAAAAATCATGAAATGTGTCTTGTACATAATTAAAAACCATGTTAAAGACAAATTGGTAGGAAAATGATCTTGGAATGGCCCTAACATCTTACACATTTTCAACATAATTTCAAGAATAATTAATCATGAAATACATACCATAGATTGTAACGTATAGTGTCTTTGGAATATTAGGTACATAATTTGAAATCATGAAACCAAAATAAAAGAATATTATATTTAATATCCACAATGATCTCATAATATCCTTTAAGATCATAAATATTTATAGGATAACATGTTGAATAAATAGACAAAATGGATGAGCTAAAATCCCTATAAGGGAATAAATACCGTAAGAAAGCATTTAACATGGGTTATAAGGCATAATATGATAAAATAAAAAGTCATGAAAGATGAATAACCATTTGGAATCATAATTTAGACAACATGGGATCATGTAATTATGGGAAAATATGAATTTCGTATAAACATATAACATGACATAAACATGATTCAAGGCTAACTTCCAATACTATATCACATGGTAGACAAAGTCCCAAAAAGGAATGAGGTTTACTCTATGTACCAACATGATGTATCATTAGACTTAACATTACCCAATACAATTTAATTCTATATATAAAAACCCATCATATCATTTTCATGCATACATGTACCACATGAATAATAAAACAAAAACATACGTGTTAACCATAGAAAGAAATGGGTATTGTAATCGTGTCATGGAACATAAGAAATGGGTGTATCATAAAAGAGTCCAAAAAAGAGTAGATTTAAATAATAAATGAACATTAATAATGTAAAATAGGCATATATAATGATAAATTGTGTTCATATAAAGTGAAAAAAGTAAAAATAGTGTTTAAGAATCCTTAAAAATAGCTTCTTTAGTGCGGTTTAAGGGAAAATACTAAAAAACCTTTAAAGCAAGAAAAGGAATACTTGTTATCATAATTCTAGAAATGGACATAGATGGTTTTTCATGATAAAAATATAATTCATTGAAAAATATTGGTGGATTAAAACATATTATGTAGTATATATTAAAAGGTGTAATAAATTGCGATATTCATTTTAATGGAGCACAATTATCTGGAAGAATCAAGAAGGTGCATTATTAAACATGTATTTCCCCATAAAATAAGGATGAATGGATCTGGATACATATTTTTGGGAACTATAAATGGAATGTGGAAAATGAATAAAATATGAATTTATATTTACATTGGTTTAAGGAGAAATAAATCAAAACCCAAATGTAATTGGGTGGTTCGGGGAGAATCTCTTACCTTATGTTCAAAAGTGATATGTTCTTGTACTTAATGTTGAAGAAAATAAAATTAAATCCCTGAATTAATTAATTTATAACCTATTATACATGTATTTTATTTTTTAGAATTTTACTAGGTTCATTTACAGCTATTTTCTTGACTTATAATATTTAATTTCATCATTCTTGGAGTGTTCAGTTCATGGTTTCATGATCTTTTTTCATGTGTATAATTATGAATGCTCTTGTAAAATGGAAGAAAAAATATAGAAATGGAATGATATGGTATTAATATACTTCCATAATTTAAAAGTTTCTATTATATCATTTTATTTTATTTTTATATGAGGATGATTCATTAGATAAAATGTTAATGATAATCGTTTAGATTTTTTTGGCAATTTTTCGATCGTCATAAAACAGTTTTGATTTGTCTTTTAACATTATGTATATAAATTTGTTACATAACATTAAATAAGTTTTAATATACATATTATAATTTTTTAAACATAAAATGGTTTTATTACCATCCTTGAATGTGGTAATGGGAAATTAAAACACATCATCCATGATGATGGTAAAGCGACACATCACAGACAATGTTTTTATTTTTAAAATAAAAGAAAGAGGGAACATATTTTATGATGGATTATTCCATTAACACAATAAAATTTTAGTATATAAAATTTATTTCAGTTATCATTCCACATTGGGATATAGAGGATAGTACAGTATAATAAAATAAATGAAATTAAAAATAAATTAAAATAAAACCAAAGATGATTTTACCTCTTGAACTTCTTCTCCTTGAGAACCTCCTTAGAGCGATTAGGTTTTGTATTTTTTGGGAGACCAAGGGACTCAGGATGTGTTGTAGAGACATGAAATGAGTATTTATCATAATTTTGAAATGATTCATGTCTATGAAGGTGTGAGGATAAGAGGTGGTGAGAGGTAGTATTTATAGGGGAGAGGAATATTTTCTATTCTTATATTCATTATTTTATTATTTTTACTCAATACTATCAATATTTTTCTATCATTATAAATAAATATATTATATAATGAGGAGAGTATGATATTATAGTATTACATCATTCTCACTCCAACATGACCCGATAGTTCATGTATTTGTTAAATACCGTAAAATATAATATTTTACTATTCACCAAAAATTCAACTATTTTAGAAAAATCACAAAAATTCCTCCAAACCATTTAATGAAATAAACGATTAAAAAATTGAATCCATTTTATGAAAATAGTTTTAGATATATGAGAACTTCAATTTTTTATAAAAATCATTACATATTAAAAAATTATATATTTTAAAATTATAACTGATTTTATAACACTTTGAGAAATTAATTAAAGACTCCTAAAATTTTATTATAATTATAAGATAAATAATATTAATTGTATTAATATATTTTATAAGAATATATTTTATTTAAAATCATTATATTATTTATAAATTTTAATTAAATATTTATGACTTATAAAAATACCAACACATAATTTATAGTTTTTAAAACACTTATTTACTTATATTGTGATACAAATATATAACATTTTTATTAATAAGATACATTAATTTTATTAATACTGTCATAGGTTAGGTTGTTAGTCTTTTGGATGGGATTATTTTCTTAATGGTCCCATTATTATTCCAACAGTCAACATACTATTCTATTGGTGTTTGTTTCTTAATTTCTATAAATACACCTTATTTCATTATTAATATATTAAAAAATGGTTTATTAGGTTCTATATGTGATGTATTTGATTTATACATAATAAAAGAATTATAATGAGGGGAATTTCCTTTATTAATGTTTTGGTCATTACATCCCCCCCCCTTAGGAAATTTCAAACTCGAAATTTCCTTTAACATAATAAGGTGAAAATGGGGAGGGTAATTATCCTTCATTTCTTTCCCAATTTCCCATGTTTTCTTTTCTTACTTATCATTCATCCATATTACTTTGACCAGGTGAGTAATTTTTAAGTGTATAATGGTATCTCCAAGGTCCAAGATCTACAGAAACTTCTCTTCATATGAGAGGTCATTGTCTACTTTTACCACCTCTAGATTTAGTACATGTAAGGGATATGGAATTTATTTCCTCAAGAGAGTTACATGGAATACATCATGTTCTTGATGCATGGTAGGTGGATCTACTATTATATAGTCCATATATCTATTATGATTAATAATATCAAAGGGATAAATGTACCTGGGACTCATCTTTCCTTTCCTCCCAAATATTATGACACTATTCCATAGAGATATATGGAGGAATACGATTTATCCAACCTTAAACTCTAGGTCACATCAATAATTTTCTATATAACTCTTATAATAACATTGCACTTCCTGAATCTGATGTTGAATGGTTTTCAACTTTTCAACAATTTATTCAACCATTTTTGGTCCTAGAAGCTTATGTTCACCAACTTTGTCCCAGTATTCCAATGTTCTACATCTTTTTCCATAAAAGGAATCATATAGATCCATTTGGATGGTCAAGTGGAAACTGTTATTAGAAGATAACTTGTTCAACGATAGATGTTGGTCCAATCCTCCCATGTTTTTCATAGAACATGATCTCAACATGTCTTCCCATGTTTTAATAGTATTTGTATATTTTCCATTTCTTTTATAATGATAGGTCATACTAAAGATCAACTCTATGTTCATAGGATGTTACGGTCTTTTCAAGAACATAGAGGTAAATATCTGAACATGATCGGATATAATTGTTAGTTTTACTCCATGTTGTCTCATCACTTCTCTAGTGTATATCCATGTATGTTTATCATGTGAGAAGTCCTATTGAATTTCCAGAATGTGAGTTTTCTTTATAAGATGATCCATAATGACCCATATAGCAATATTTCTTCTTGGTGTGTTTTGAAGTCTGCTGAAAAATTCCATGTTGATGTTTTCCGATTTCCATACTGGTATGGGTAATGGTTATATCATCCCCTTAGAATTTAGCCTCTCAATCATCACTTTTTGACATACCAAGAACTTTGATGTTTATTCATTGATCCATTTCTTCTTATTGTCCCTCCAATAGTTCTCTAAGATATCTTGATACATCATTGAGTTCCCTATGTGAATACATAAGGTTAATTATGCGCGTCATTCAAAAGATCCTTTTTTATCTCTAGATATTATAGTACACATAATCATAACCCAAATCATATGAATACTTCCTCATCAATTTTTATCTCTGAGGATATACCATTTCTAATAGCATCCACCTTTTTCATAATTTCCACATCATTCTTATGAGCATCCATTATTTTCTTCATGAGGGTTGGTTGAGAAATCATTTTAGAGTGTATTAATTATTTTTCTTCCTTAATGATCCTTATGTAAATCCTTCTCCAATCTATGAAGATTGTATCCTTTTAAATTGTCATCATTGATAATTTTATAGGATCCTTTCTACATAAAAAATATGCCACATTATTCACTTTTCTGAGATAGTAATGGATTAAGAATTCATAATCTATGATGAGATCTAACCATCTTCACTGGGAAATATTAAGTTTCTTATTTTTTAATATATATTTGAGTCTCTTATGATCAGTATATATTTTTTACTTCTCCTCTAAGAGAAAATTCTACCATATTTTCAATTAAATGATCACAACTACAAACTCCAGATCATGTGTGGGATTGTTTTGGTTGTGAATTTTCATCTATATTGAGGCGTATGCTATAACATTGTATTTTGTTCATAACTTTATACCATAAAGAGTTCTACGCATTTTGGAAGTGTGAGAATTGGAACATTTATAAGCCTCTTTTTTAACTCTTTGAAGAAGTATTCACATTCACTGATCCTATAAAACTATAATCCCTTGCGATTCATCTTGGTTTTTGGGTTTTACAATAATGATAAGTTCATTAAAAATCATTAGTGATACCCATATAGACTACGTAAACTTTGGATCTTTGTTATAAATGTTGTTTTGGGCCACTATGAGGCAACCTTTTTCTTAGAAGTGTCCACAAATGTTCTTTTTTTTTGGTTATAACAGGCCCCAAGAGTGACACCTCCTCTATCGAGTACTCACATTTTATAATATTTTCATAGAGTTTCTCCGTTTAAAAATTATTTATCACTGTATTTGAATTCACCCCATGTTCCTCCTTATTTTTGGATTATATCAAAATATCATCACTAAATGCAACCAAATATTTTTGGGGGTAATATCTAAATAATCTATTCATTAAATACAAGATATGGATCATTAGTGAGTATGAAAGGAATAAATATGAACTTATTGTGTCCACACATCATTATAAAGTTAATCATGAGAATATCATCCTCCCATACCTTTAATTGATGATATAATGACTAAAGGTCTACCTTAGAGAAATACCTTTCCCCACATATTTGATTGAAAAAATAATATATCAATTGAAGTGGATAACTTTTCATTATCATTAATTTTTTAGCTCAAGATAATCAATGAAAAGTCTAATTGATCTATCCTTATTCTTTATGGTCATTCTATAAGGTTTCTATATTCCTCTATCTTCAGCATTTGAAGCATCTCATGGTTCCCCTTATATAGTTCCCATGATGCTTCTCCCCATAATTTGGACATGTGGTATATGGATTTTTCATTCCATCATGGGATTTATCTATTGATACTCTCATATTAAACATAATTTCCACTTTTTTTATCCAGCACCATGAACCCAATGAGTGTCTCTAATCATCATTTTAAACTTAATGGCATAAAAGAAAATCTCCTCGTAGTTTTCGAAGTCTCAAATCGACAACACTTTTCATAGACTTGGATTTAGTCTACTAAAGATGAAATTCACCTTTATTTTAGTATTCATTAAACCCCAATAAGTGTATCATGAAAGACTTTTAATTTTTTCCTTGTATTCCCTAATAGACTCATTTTCTTTTTTTATTAGTCTGAGTAACTCCATTTCCATCATAAGATGGAGAATTCAAGGACAAAATTTATTATGATATATTTTCTTGAAAAAAAAAATTCTGGAAATATTACCCTTCCATGGAATCAATTTCTTTTTTAGACATTCTATTTTTTATCCATTTTCACCACTAATCAGCTTCCCCATTAAAAATATATACGAATATTATGACTTTATCTTCTTTTTAACTTTGAAGGATAGAGAATATCTTCTCGATTTAGTCATTCCATTATTCGGAGATGATGAGATCATAAGAACCACAAAACATGGAAGGCCTTTTTTGTATAGAGGAATCAACCAAAACATTATATTTCTTAGGATAAGTATGGAATGCTACATAGTTCTAGTTATTATTCATAACTTTAGTTAGCTGAGAATGTAATGTCATGATATTTTTAGCACTCTTTCCTATCATATTTGGAATCCCATTAGGAAAATCATCACATTTCCTATCATATTGATTTTTGGCATGGGTTATCCTATTTATATCCATTAACTTATAAAATTAAATCACAACTAGGGGTTAAATAATTAGATAATAAACATATTAAAAGGTAACACTGAACATAGAAATATAAACTTATAATTGTAAATTAAATCAAAACATGTGATTCCATGTGTTTCAAGCTTGATTATCCTTTTTTATAGAATAATCCCTAGGGTTATTACTATAGTTCTCTAGTAGTAATCTCAACAAATAAGTATGTCATTATATAATACCTAATATTACTCCCCTAACCATTTACACATATTTTTACATGATTTTAATGGTTATTAACAATTAAATACAAACCAAGGATTTTGAATTCTAGTGTCTTTTTAAGATTAGGTACATAATTAAAAATAATGAAAAAAAATTAAAAAAATATTTTATTTAATGTCCATAATGATATACTAATATTCTTTTAGCTATTAAATTTTCATATGATAACATGTGTAATAAATAGAAGAAAACGGTGAGCTAAAAACCATGTTAGGGAATAAACATAACAATAAAGAATAGAACATGGGTTAGAAGGAATAACATGATGCCATAAAAATGGAATGGAACATAAATATAATTATATAATAATAAAATATAGAACATGGGATTATGTAATCATGAAAATATAGGAATCTGGATGTAATATACAACATGAAAAAATCATGATTCAAGGCTAACTTCCAAGACAATATCATTTGTTGGATAAATTCCCATAAAGGAATCAGGTTTACTCCCTATCAAATCATGATTTCTCTTGATAATAAACATTAACCAATTCATTGGTGTTATATCTAGGTGAACCAATAATTAAATTCTCATACATATGTATTCCACATAAAGAATCCAAAATAAACATAAGGGTTGCCCATGGAAAGAAATAGGTATTGTAATAGTTTTATGAAGCAGAAAAAATGTGTATATTATAAAAGTGTCCATGAAAGAATGGATTTAAATAATAAATGGAAATTAATAAGGTTAAATGGGAATATTTCATGATAAATTATTTTCAAATGAACTAAACAAGTGTAAAATGAGTGTTCAAGAATATTTAAAAAAGAGAATCATTAGTGTTTATTAAGGGAAAATATTAATTTTTCTTTAATGCGGGAAAGGGAATAATTATTTGAATAAATATAGAAATGAAGATAGATAGTTTTTCTTGATAAAAATATTTTTTTATAAAAATATATGTGGCTACAAAAATATTATGGAGTGTACTGGAAAAGGGGTAAGAAATTGGGAAGTTTATTTTAATCGGACTTCTTTATCAGGAAGAATTGAGAAGGGTACATTATAAAACATGTATTTCCACCAAAAAAGAAGGATGAATGTATATGGATACAAAATATTGTAACATATACAGAGAATATAGATGAATATTATAAGAATAATTTATATTTACATTCGTCTAGATAGAGAGAAATCATAACCGAAAGGTAATTGGGAGGTTCAGAGAGAATCCCATACCATAAGTCCATAAGTGTTCTGCACTTATACTTAATTTCCTATATAATAAAATTAAATACAATAATTAATTAATTTAGAACCTATTATACATTTATTATATTTATTAAGATTTTATTAGATTAATTTACATTCATTTTGTTGACTTATAGTATTTAATTTCATCGTTCCATGAGTGTTTGTTTCATGGTTTCATAATTGGGTCACTTGTGTATAATTAAGAAAGTTATCTTCAAATGGAGGAAAATTATAGAAATTGAATGATATGGTATTAATATACATAAATTATTTAAAATAGTCAATTATATCATTTTATTATTTTTTTTATATGAGGATGATTCATTATATAAAATGTTAATGATAATCATTTACATTATCTGGTCAGTTTTTTCATAATCACGAACTGGTTTTGTTTTATTATTTAATATTATGTATATATGTTAGATATAGAAAATATAATAAGTTTTAATATATATATTATAATTTTTTTTAAAAATAAAAATTATCTTATTAAAATCCTTGAAGTTGGTAATGGGTAATGAAAACGCATCATCCATGATGGCAGTAAATTGAGACATCAAATACATTATTTTCATTTTTAGAATAAAAGGAAAAGGGATGAGATTAGATGATGGATTATTCCATTAACACAATAAAATTAAATTATATAAAATGTAATAATTTTTTCTTTCCACTTTGGGATAGGTAGTTGAGGATAGTATAAGAAAAATTAAAATAACATGAAAATAAATTAAAATAAAATGAAAGAGGATTTTACATTTTGATCTTCTTCTCCTTGAGAACATCATTAGGGAAATTAATATTGGTCTTTTTTGAGAAAAAGGGATTCAAAACGTGGTATATATAATTTAAAATATTATTGAGTAGAATTTTTAAATGATTCAAGGATTTTATGATGTGAGGAAAATAGGTGGTATTTATAAAGTGAGGATAGGGGTATTGTTTATTATTATATTCATTATTTATTTATTTTGTATCAAGACTATCAATTTTTTTGGTAATAATCACTAAATATATTAAATAATTCAGGAGGGTTTGAGATTATGGGATTACATGATCCATACATCAACCATTACTCAATAATTCATGTATTTTTTAAAATCGGTAAATTATTGTATTTCTCTATTCACCAAAAAATAAACTATTTTAGAAAAATAAAAAAAAAATCCAACCCATATATTTTTCAACATGAAGAATTTAAAAATGGAAATAATTTTATGAAAATAATTATCTAAATATGATATATTTATTTTTTTTAATCATTATTTATTCAAAAAATACAGATTTTAAAATTATAACTGATTTTATGACACTTTGGAAAATTAATTGAGGTCACATAAAATTATCTTATAATAATAAGATGAAAAATATTAACTTATGAATCTATCTTATGAAAACATATTTTCGTTAAAATTAAAATATTAATAATAAATTTTTAATTAAATATTTATGACATACAAAAATAATAACACAAAATTTATAATTTTTAATATATTTATTTACTTATACCATGATATAAATATCTCATATTTTAATTCATAACATACCAAAATTTTATTTATACTATCATATGTGAGGATATTATTCTATTATATGGGTTACAATTCTTATTAGTGACATTACTATTCCAATGGTCAAGTTACTATTCTATTGGTATAGGTTCATTCAATCTAATAAATACCACTTATTAAAATATTAATTTTTAAAAATAATGTTTTTATTAGGTTATTTATGTGATTTATTTGTTTTGTAATATATAAAATAATTATATGAATGGAAATTTCATTAATAAAATTTTGGTTTGTTACAGATCCCACCTTCTCTATGATTTCATAGAGTTTATTGAAACATTCAGTTATCTTTCCCAATTTTCAAAAATGAAAAACTCATTTTCCATAGAGATTCCATTAGAAAAACATGTTCACAATTTGTGAAAGAAATGTGGTTCTTCTCAATATATGCATTACTTTTTCATCCATTATGGGTCATCCTCATATGTTGATGAATCATCTTCACCTTCTCAACATTTTCTTATTCCAATTATGTTTCCAAAAACATTCTTTCACCTAATCATCCCAACAAACTACAGTCCAAAACTACTTTCCATATAATTCCTCACAAGGTGTCCTATGTATAATATTATTATATTTTTTATTATTAATATAATTAAAATAGTGAAATATATTGATCCCAGGTTCCCTAATAATCTATTGATCAATCTCAAATCATGTCTTCAAATGTCATATTCATTCTCTCTAACTAGATAACAGATTGATGATGGAAAGATATAAAAAATTTTAATTCAATACTCATGGACTTCTAATTTTTTTTCCAAAAATTAGAGTTAAAGAAGGATTCATAGCCATATAAAATATAGTTAGGGACACCATGTAAGTGTACTATCTCATTGAGATATATTTGATAATGATAGTAAAACTACATCATATCTAAAAGAAGTAGTAAATGTGAACATTTAATCTACTGGTCAATAATAACAGAAATTCAATTATTACCTTGATATGTATTTGGAAATCACAACATGAAATTGATAAATATGTTTTCCCATTTCCACTCTAGTTCCTGAAAAGGATGAATTTACAATATCTCTTTTTATTCTATCCCACCAAAAATTTTCTTAAAGGTATATATAAATCTTAGTGTTACATGAATGATTGAAAATGGATAACTATGAGCTTCACACAATAATTGTCTCTTCAATTATGAGTTACAAGGAACACATATTCTCTTTCCAAATATTTCTTTTAAAAGATATGAGGGTTAACCCTCATTTTTTATTGAACCATGAAATAAATCATTTTTAGGAAAAGGTAGCCCATTACATGACTCAAGGGACCAATGGATATTAAATCCCATTACATCATTTCCCATATGAATATGCCCCCTAGGATCCTGCTAGGTTGTGCATATCTCGCTCAGGTGTGTCCAAACCATACCTCTTATTGGGTCTCTACTCTTCATCCTCCATAAATAGATAGTTGTCATCTTTCATCACAGTCCGCTGATAAGGACCTGTCATGGGTCATCACCCACCATAAGTGCCACCACCTTGTGATGACGGACCTCAAATCTCATCATGTTCCACCGATGACTACAGATCTGAAACCTCACAGTGTCGACCCTTCCACAGCAACAATACCCCACCGCCAGAGCATCCCCACCTACTATAGGCGAGTATGCTAATCGTCTTCCACCAAGGAAATCCCCGACAACCAGTACTGCCTTGAACTACCACCCTAGAATTACCACTTCCCAAAATACCACCAGTCTAAGGTCATATGTAGGATAATTTTTCTCATGAGGTTTCAATTGATCTTAAGAATAAGAAATTACCAAAAAATTCTTTATTAGAACAAAACCAAGTCCCATCATAAAAACATCACAATAGATAACAAACTCTCCATTTTTGGATAGTAGGCTCAAAACTGTAGCATTCAAAAATATTATTTTAAATTCATGGATATTTTCATCCCATTATTTCATCCATATTAATTTAAATCATTTTATTATTAACTTTTTTAGTGGGATAGATAATAGATAAAAAATTTCAACAAATTGTCTATAGTAACATGAGTATCCAAAAAACCTATGAATCCCTAGGACAATTATAGATCATGTACAATATTCATCCACTTTAGTTTTTTTGGATCAACTATTATCATATCATTATTTATAATTTTTTCAAGGAAAGAAAAAAATCATAAACAGAATTCACATTTAAAAAAAATCATATAATTTATTTCATTCAAGTATTTTTGAACAAGTCTAAAATGTTTCTCATGATCATAATAACTTTTAGAATATAATATGATTTCATTAATAAACAAATGAATATATTTATCCAATAACTCATGAAAAACTCAATTCATAAGGTCAATAGATACATATAGATAATTTTTTAACCAGAAGGGTATAACCACAAACCCACACTACACAAACCAAGTATAAAATTTCAACTTGAAAATATCATCCTTCTGAACATTTATTTGATGGTACCCAGACCTGAGATCAACATTAAAAAATTATTAAGCTCCATAGATTTGATCAAAAAAGTCTTAAAAATGATATAAAAGATACATATTATTAGTATTGATGTTATTTAATTCTATATAATCAATGAAAATGATCAAGGAACTGTGTTTATTTTTTAAAAAATATAGGATCACCCCATGGTAATGTTTTGGGGTGAATGTATACTTTAACAATAAACTTCGGTAAATTATTTTCCAATTCTAAAAGGTTTACTTGAGCCATTCAATAAAATTGTTTTGATATTGGATTAGAATCAAGAACTAAGTCAACAGTAAATTCTCTCTCTTAATTAGTTGTTATACCAATGAATTCATCGGGTAATACATCCATATATTCATTTACTATATAAACATCACCAATTTGAACAATATCCTTCTTCCCAACAATCTATTCTAGATAACATTTATTTCTATCTTTAATCAATTTATCAACTTCTTAATATGTTATCAGTGGTATGGAATCATTATTTTTAAAAAATTAAACTCATTCTAAAAAACAATTACTTTAGTACTAAAATATATCATATCCTGATATAAAATAATATAATTCATACACAGAAACACATCTAACTCTACGTGGGACAAGAAAATAAATTTTTTATTTAAAACATTTCAACAGAAAATAAAAGGAAGCTTATTATTCCTTTTTTTCATTAACAGTACCCCATGTTTTTTAACTAAATGTTATAGATTCATTTCTTCAGGGGAAATTTATAATTTAACAAAACATTTAATGAAAATTAAAAAATCTGTAAGAACTAAATTAAAAAATAAATTGATATAATGTAAATAAAAATCTAATGTTACTAACACAACATTACTGGATTTTCCACTATCTACTGAAGTTTACATAAAGGATTTAGCAACACCATTCTAATTGAAAACCTTATGAATTCCAACCTTCATTCCTATCATTTGAGAAGAATTATCATAATGACCCATTCAATACAATTAAAACATATTACTAATGACCATTATTTATTTTAATGATCATTATTTTGATCATATATTTTTCATTAATGATCCAAATAAAAAAACTTTTGACATATAAAACACATATAAGATTTTATAAAAAAAATTACTGGTTATTTTCTACCACATTTATCATAATATTGAAGCTTCCTTTTCTTATAATCATATTTATTTGATGAATTATTCCCCATTGCCTATAACTTGGAAAAAATATTTTCATAAGAAACATCATCATTAGAAAACCCTATTTCTACCATCTTATAACATCAAAAAAGTTTCCAATAAATTTTAAATTAATGAGAAACCATTGGGCTTTGATTTATTGGCTTCAATACTAAGTAAAACTAACTAATTTTATAATCATGATTTGTAAATCAATTTGGTGTGTGCCTTTCCAATGGGGTGAAATTTTATTCATATGTGGCCAATAAATATTCTTTATTATTCATAAATTCTAAGAATTTATTTTCCATCCTAATTCTAAAATCCTCGTGAAAAGACTTCTCAAATAAAATATTCTTAAATCCATCACATTCCAAGGAATTGAACTATTCTTTTTCTATGATGTTCTTAATCATTGACAACCATTGGTTGGATAAAACATCACAATAGTTAATAGAAATAGTAACCTTATAATTTTATTGAAGAACCCCATAAAATTGAATATATTATTCATGTGTTTAACTAATACTTATTCTATAATTGGGGTATATGATCAACTAAATGATGGAGGGTGTGATTCCATGAAATTTTCTAAAATGGACATGTTCTTCTGTGGAAAATTTTGTTTCTTTATAACATGGATTAAACCACCATTTTCATCCTAATTCAATAAATCCATCACAATAAAAAATGGATATATTCCTATTGCAACCCTTAGAGTTTACTTATTTGGAAGGATATATTTCTCTTAGTTCCATCCTACTTCAACATCTAGGTTTATTCTTTGGAAAATCATTCTCATTAGAGATAGTTCAGATAAATAAATAGGGTAATCTTATAATCTAATATAATGAAACCATAAATTAGAATCTCTATGGGTATATATTTACATTTTTCAAACCTCTAATATTATATTAACCCTCCCGTGATATCAAATATAAGGACTTGACCCTTATTCAAACCAACATTTAATTTTTAAATAAGAATTAGTTTTTTTTAATTCCTAATGACTTTTTCAAGTTTTTAGTTTTATATAATTAAGTAATAACACTTATTTAATGATCTTATATATTAAAAATTGCATTCTTCCTCTTAGTATCCATTTTCCCATAATAAAAAACATTTTAAATGAAAAAACATTTTCATAATAAATCTGCACAATTTCCAACTTATCTTCATCATTATTCCAACTCATTCTCAATCCCTATGAAATAGCATTTAAAAATTTGGGATGAGAAAAAATCACAATAAGGGAAATATATATAAAAATAATAAGAAATGAACCTGTTATACCATTTCAAAACCATGAAATCATAAATAAGAGTTTTCCTTTGACAAAATAAACTTTGAGCTCAAATAATCAATTATATAAACATGAAATCATATTTAATATGATTTATTTTATAAAGCAAATTATTTTAAAACATAAATGTAGAATCATATTAATGACTGTTTCTTAGTAAATATGAGAACCAATGAACAAAAATTTATCTAAAAAATCATTTTTTTTCTTAAAATTGAATAATAATTTTTTTAAACATAAATATCCTTATCTTATCTGGCGAAATAAAAAAATTACAAATTTTTTTTGCAACTATATAAAATTCATGTAGGCTCCTTGAGACATCATATTCATATAACCCCTACAACCCCTTAATAATTGAATAACCTACACGATTTATTACAATATAATTCTTCAAATAACATTATCATTTCCCAATTCATGGGGATGTTATATTAGGATCACCTGTAGTCAGAGCTATATCAAGATCACCTATGAATAATAAATAATTTCCAAGGAGTATAACATGAATAAAACACATAAAATCATGAATTTACACAATTAAACTCATAAAAATATGATTTTGAACTATTGATCAAACCATTTTTTTGGATATTCAATATCCTTTTTCTAAAAAACCATATTTCTATAACTAAAATTATCAAATAAAAGGAAATGTGGGTCTTTATATGAAGAAAATATATAATTTATTAAGGAATATAAAAATAAAATAATGGTTATCATAGTGGGTGAAGTTGTTGACATCGAATATGTTTAAATAGAACATTCTCTTTTCCTTTCTACAAAAGTAGTAAAACTATTCTGTATAAAATATTAAAAACATTAATTTTAAAAAACATTTAATGAATTAAAAAATTGACATAAAAATTACTTTATAAATCATTTATTTCCATATAAATTCATCCATAAAATATTTTTTATTGTTAACATAGCTATAAAACATTTAGAAAATAAAAATTTAAAACATTTAAAATGAGGTTTTAAGATAAAGTGTCCCCTACCTTGAGAATGAATTTCCATATACATTATTTATATTCCAGAATTATAAAATCATTTACATTATTTACATTATTAGTAATGGTTTTTAAATTTTATTATTCTTTTCAATTCACTTATATTCAAGTTATTATTGACTACTTAACTGATTAGGTTTACTTCGAATGTGTTGAGTTTGTTTAGTTCATTATTTCAAAATGGATTTGGTAGGTTGAATGTGGTCAAAAGTATTATAATTATATAATTTAAAAAATAAAAATAATGTTATAATTATAATTTTTATGCATTAATTATACCTTTACAACCAAAAATATTTATGATTTTTATGAAAAATTATTTCTGTTACAATAATGGAGATGGTAGGTTGTGCATATTCATGAGTAACATTTCTATTTTTTAATTAAAATGAGGGAAAGAAGGTAAGTTTCATATTATTTTTAAATAAATATGATTATATCATAAATATATTATTATATATTAAAATACACTCTTATATATACCATATATGTAAGGTGGTGGTGACAAACTAATCACATCGCTTCGTGGATGTGGTAATCCACATGTACGCATAAACGATATATAAATTTTAGATGGATAGAAAGATAACAAAAAAGGTGATATGTTATATCTAAATAATGGTAATTATGTCACTAATATCATATATTTACATTAAATCTCTCATTATACTGATCCATGAATGGTGGTGATGGAAAATGAATTAAATCAGTTCATGAGGTTGTAGTCTGTTGTACACACAAACTATGGATTAATTTCCCATTTGATGGAATATGATATGTTTAAAAGTTATTAAGTTAACATAATAACATCTTATTATATATTAGAAACTTATTTAATTAAATTTAAATTTTTAACTAATATTTTAATGAGTTATAATTAGAAATAATACAAAAAAACTCAATGAAGAACAATACCTCTTATTAAGAAAACCACTTTAGGTTTATACTTAATGCCTTCCTAGGTTAGTTTTATGATAAAAAAAGCCTTTAGAATTTGAGTATGGATGTTATTAATGGATTTATATAGGTATATTATGATATAATAGGAATCTAAAGTGTGACTAAAAGTGTATAGGGTTCCCTCTTTATAAGTGGGGGGAGGAAACACTTGAAATTTTTCAAAATGTTAAAATATATTAATATCTTAATAATGATAAATGGATCCAAAATAGACAATTTAATAATATGAGATGATATATAACATTAATGTTTACATAAAATACTATATATATATATATAAATTTATGTTTTAGGTCATTATAGCCCTTATATTTTTAGTTTAACCCCTTAGTAAACCAATTATAACTGTAACCGTGATGACAAAATTTTTATTTTTTTACTATAAATTATAGAAAATATAACATGAACTTATTAAATAAAATTAAATATTATTATTAAAAATTAGGAATCAATTTTATCAAATTAAATTAAAAAAATGGTATAATATAATATAAAATTAAACCTATAAAACATTCCCAAAAGCTGTTTCCCAGAAAAAATTCATTCTTAAGTATAATAATATTTTATAGTAAAATCAGGAATAAAATTGATTCTATTTATATTAATTGTATTATTAATAATATAAATGAACTAATTTTACATAAAATCCTTTTTAAAACAAAATAAAACATTTTAAATTCTTGGAACAAAAATACATTTTTCAATAAAAATCAATATTTCTACTATTCACCTAAAAAAATATCCTAAAAATTTTTAGAAAATCACTCTAACATAATATTGATTTTATGATATAAATTTTTCTTATTATAAAATTTAAATTATAAATTTTTGAAATAAATATTTTAAATTAAACCATATAATATATGTAAAAAAAATATTTTGAGTTGAACTATTTTTTATTTGAAAGTTACTTAATATAATTATTGTGAATATAACTCTAAAAAATATTTAATTAATTTTAATAAGTAATGAAATTAATTTAATATTAAAATATCCTTGGATGTTATTGGGGAATTTATAACTGAACACAATACCTCTGATTCTCTCAAATGCCTTGAAATGTCTAACAAATTGGGAAGAAATATTACTCCCATACCTAAAAAATTATTTCCCATGATGATGAGATATCATCAAGAATATGTTATATCCTATGTAAAAATATTCCTATTGTCATTATATTTCTTATGAAAATCCTTTGATACCTTAATTCTCTAACGGATCACTTATAACGTTTCTGTTATACTCCACACTAATTCCAGCGCATGAATTGCTGACATATTGAAGATTGGAAAGTTCATACAAAAAGTTCATTGAATAGGGTCATACCAATGGTATATTGATATATTTTTTATAATAAAGCTTCAACAAGGGTAAGTTCCTCACCCATAAGACACAAAAATATAGAATGCAAAGGTGTAACATGAGTTCCAAATTTCGGATGGTCCACTCTGACTGATAATCTCTCTGGGGATTAAAAGTTGTTTTAAGGAATAACGTAGAGTAAATATCAAAATTGAAACCTCTCCAAAACCTATAGGTAAATGTTTTTATCAATCTTATAGATAATTTCCTTTGTATCCCCATTGAAACTCACAACCTCCTTTGAATTCTGACTCGACAAAACATTCTCTAACCTCAAATCCTTAATCACTAAGAACTGACCTAACTTTATCATGTGTTCAAAAATCACCCATATAGCATCACATACAACCTAATATCAAGGAAAACCAATGACTAATTCCATCAAAATTACCTACCACTCCAACCAGGGAACATCTAGTTGCTAAAGAAACCCACCAGGAACACAAAGCATGTCCTTCACCCTATTGAAAACCAATTATCAAGGCACAAATTCTTAGATAGATCTCTTTAATAAGAACCATAAAAATTAAAATCTCATAGAAGGAGAACTATGGAACTCCATGACGACCACCTCACACATCATAAAATGAATTAAAAATCTCCCTTAACACAACACCTATTGTTTCTCATCCTCAAACAATCCCTCATGAGCATCACTTAAAACAACTCAATCTCTACAGGCGTCCTCATTGAAATCCCCCATATGGGACTTCTCCACTAGATAAACATATGATAAATTCACCAAAATTGTATAGATACACCATCTATTGTCAAATAATCCATATCATGATTCATCATGGAGAGCTCCTCCATCGCTATCTAAGTATCAGACGACTCATAAATAACATCTCCATACAAATGCATGCTCAAAGAATCAACCACAATATTCCTTTTACCAGGTTTATAGAAAATATAAAATTCATAATACTATAATAATTTCACCCAATATCACTTTAAAAATGTTCAAATCACAAAATGATAAGATCTACCTCAAAATATTTTCATGTACGAAAACCAAAATGTGATCACCAATAAGTTAATGTCATCAAAACTCTAGAAAAAACACAATTTCCACCAACTTGAGATCATATTAATCATCATTAAAATCATGAGTTTGAAACTACCATTACCCATTATAGATAAATTCCTTATATGACATCATAATTAAACCCAAGATGAGGCATGAAGCATAAAAAACCTAAAGCACAAAACCTTCTTAAGGAAATCTATGAATAAAATCACTGACCATATTTTTATTCAAATAATCAAAAGTAACCTTAAATTGGACAATAAATGTGAAAACATGACCCATCCATGTAAAAGATATTATATTATTTCTAATCCTAGAGTATTTAGGTATGAACATGCTGTTACATCATGTAAGACCAAGGAAACTCATAACCTCTCTAACATTTTTTAGGATTACCCATGAAACAACCTCCCCAATATTGGAAGGATCCATAGATATGACATGATAAGATATAATATTCCTAAATAAATGACCCTCATGGGACTAGGGCATGCACTATGATATCATCTTTAATAGTTCTTAATGTCTTATAACTCCCAATATAGAATGAATATGCTTTATATACTCCTCCTATGATATTTAATACACTCTGATGTCATCGATAAGAACTACAAAAAACTAGTCCATTATTTTACAAAATATAGAATTCATTAGTCCCATGAACAAAGTGGGAGAAATTATTACACTAAAAAATTATAATGAACACATAATTTCTATAATGAAATATGAAATTAACTTTTGGAATATCCCCATCCTTCACTGACATATGGTGGTATCATGATTGAAAACCTCTATTTGACAACCAACTATATCCCTTCAACTGATTGAAAAAAAATAATCAATTCATGAGAGAGGATAGGGGTTCTTCACTATCACCATGTTCATGTAATGATAATCGATAAAAAAATGAACATTTTTTTCACTTTCTTTAGAGAGAGAACCGTATCTCCCCATGTATATATACTAGGATAATTAAAATCTTTCCGTATAAGATAATCCATCTAAATCTAAAACTCCTAAAACTCTAAAGTTGTCATCTTATATAGGTAATTAAATATAGAATAAATATATATCTTTAAAAATATCTCAAAGTTGACCTCCCATAATGTTGGTAGGGTCTTAACCTATTTTGGGAAGACATATGGGTTTTCTTACAAAATCCTAGGAAACACCCTATGTTGATCCTCTCTTGAACTCAACATCATCCTAACTATCAAGGAAGATAAATATTTAAAAATCATTTGACCCATCTACGTGTTTTAATCACAAAAATAAATATCCTTACACCTTTCATGATTATATAACATAATGTTCCTCTAAGAGAAATAAAAAATATCCATCACTGGATAAAGAATGTCTATGATAAGGATAATATCATATGAATATATCTGCAAACATAAGAAATATTCCCATAAACTATGATGATATAGAATCAATTCAGAGTTCATGCATACATATTACAAGTTATATTACCCTCTATTTGTTATAGTCAATGAAAATAGAACAATAGGTATCATCGCCTTATGTCCTAAAGCATAGACTGGGGTCATTGAAATGAAGGAGTTTGTAGATCATGAAATAAACATGAAATACACACATGTAAAATATATGTAGGTAATATCTCACATGATGTCTAGATCACCTATAACTGGATACTGTAAGGCTTTAATCAGACTATGTATATCTCTACATTCTCTATGGAACTAATGGAAACCACCACCTTGGTCGTTCTTTTCTTGTTTTCGTGATGATATGGGGCATCATGAGGTTTTCTTATATCTTCCTCTTCACCTATATACTGATTAAAAACTATATCACCCTACATATTATACATCTTTATAAGATAATTCTACAGTGTTTGATCTCGAAGAAGTCCACTATCCCCAAATTGAATCCCAAATAATTTAGGTAACCCAAGATTATAATTTCTGTGAACTTCATATGAAAAAAACATACCCAATCTATCAGTAGGGGTATGAGAACTATCAGGAATATTTTAAATGGGATGAATAAGGTTGGAACAAACTACCTATTTTCTAAATATTCTATTGACCCAAAAACTAATAACATCTAGAAATAGATATGCTCTGTAAATATTCAAAGAGAGTCTCCTCTTTCAATGATCCATCTCTATCTATCACCCTCTTAATAACCTCTCCAACCACCAGAACATTGATATATGTCAAAGATGTGAACAGGGTGACACGAAGATTGATTTTTGGATTAAAATATTCCTAATAATACCTCTACCTAGCCTCCCCATTTGGAATAAGGTCTGAAGAATAATTTCATAGGTTCTTATAATGAAAGCTAAACTTTTGAAAATAAGAATTCCCTTGATATTGAGTAAGAATATTCAACAGAAAAGCCTCTTTAATAGTCTAAAGGAGAAACCTATCCTAAAACCTATCAAGAAATGTATCCCTTAAAATAAAAGACTCCTCGTGATCCCCTATTAATAGTAACCCCCACTTCCAATATACCCAATTTTATATAGTAACAAACAATGAAACCTAATGCTTCTACAGTGCAAAGATTGAATTGAAGGAAATATCCACCTATTATGACCATTCTTGAGTCATTTTATCTAAAATAAATCCCTAAAAAATTTATATATTAGTTCTAAAATTATCAAAGTCTCTTTCTAAAAGCATTATAAATTTCAATTTTAATTATTTGGTAACATGTTGTAGTATCTTATTGATCAAAATCTTCACAAACCAGAAAATAAAATCGACAAGGATCCATTCCTATAAAAGAATAAATGTTAGGGACTCTATAAACCTAGAATATGGTATATTTAATTATAGTTATTTATGATTAAACCTAATTCCCATTTTCTACCTAATTAGATCAAAATAATATGCAATCATGTCACATAATCTTTACCTAGGACTCTACCCTAAAACTAGAATAACTTTACATGGCATGTTCAGTAATCTTTAAGCTCCATGTGTCATATCATATGGAGCCCTAAAATATTATTTCTAAGCCAATATCTCTTGATAATGTCATCAGTTGATTCCACTTGATATCTCCTACTAACCAACCCATTAAGTCCTAACATATTCATATTTATGAACATCATTTTATCTCTCAACCATCATCTCTAATAACACTCTATCATGAGACCCCCCTTAATCCACTATTTCCCCTCCTAGTCCATAAGTGAAGGGGGTGACCCTTGAATCCTCATTCCAATAGCAAATGGGTTAGAGACTAGAATTGAGGGTAAATAATGCATACAAATGAGGGGAATTAAGTATATATATAAAATTTAAGGATAATACACAATATGAGATACTCATATAAACTAAAAATAAAAGATAAATAAATCATATCAATACATGAATAAGTTTCATATATTAATAAAAAATTATAAATTAAAAAAAATCCAAGGCATCAACCATGAAACTCTAACAGCCCCTGAAAACAACATGAAGTTCTAATGCCTAGATTGATCAACAACCGACATCATCATAATTCAAAAACAATTTATATATTTGGGGGGTAAGAATATATTTATACTCAGTAGGATCATTACCAGAACTTGTCTTAAAAAATGTTAACTAAGTTTACTAAATAATAGTGAATATATAAATGAAGATAAATCATTTTTAAATAGGTAAATCTATATCCCATCCTATCTAGAGCTCATTAACTTTGTAGAATATAAGAGTAAACATATCTATATAAAAATTATACATTTAAGAAAGGTACACAACATTCACATTACCATTGGTTTATAACTCTCAATCTCCATCACCATACATCTCAGGTTTTCATACCTTCCATACCTTATCATACAAAACATGCATACATATCATAGATATATCATCATCTCATCATGTAGCCCATGTTACTCATAAAAACATCATAATCATCACATCTATAACCATATAGAGTGTCTGAAAAACTCCATATCCCATGTATCATGAATTATACCTAAAAACATTATAACCTGAACATGTACAACTATATTATAAAAAAAAATAACTACATCTTTAATACAAATGCATGCCATGACCTTGATCTACAGTAGCTTGCACACACATGTATGGTAAATTGGGATCCGTCATAAACCATGTAAACACATACTCTATTGCATAATCCATCACAATCCTTATACACCTAAAAATTATGATATGCCTAGAGGTAGAGTGGGGAAGAGGTTGAATTCATCCATTTTTGTTGTGACCCATCCCAATGATCCCCATTCCATGGATACAAAAATCCCACCTCTAATTTTCTAATCGATAGAAACCATTATTGGGTGTGCATATCAAAAACATTGGAATCCTTATCCTGATGTACATGTACACATTCATGTATCTCAAAACCAGTACAATGATGAAATGTAAAAAAATTGTAACCATGCATGCATAAATCGAAAATCCCACTATCAATTTATGACAAAAATTACTGGAAAGAAAAAGGGAAAAATAAAATCCCACCATAAATAGGCTAAATACATATCCAACCTATAATTTGAGTGAGGAATTTTTTAAATATAACCATAGGAACCCACCTTGGTATGTTCATATCTCTATGTTCTATATGCTCCAATTTTCTCTAGGAATATATCAAACACTATCAAAAGATTGGTTGAATGCAAAAGACATGATGGGTATGGGAAAGTCCCATGCATGGGTGATTATAATAATATCTAGTAGGACACATCAAAATCACTAATAATATAAAATCAATAATAATATTCATATAATCATAGTTATATGTCAATGTAATATATAAAAATAACTTATAGATATACTCATAGTATACACACAGTCTCATGTATGATCACAATTGTATTACAATCCTAGGTTTCCTTCTCTAAGGTTCCACATAGCACATGTCTAGGAGAATACACTCTATTTTTCATATAACACTGATGACGTTTGTCCGAGAGATCTTTCAAGTTGGGTCTCTCTATAATAAGTACATGTAGGAAGTTTAAAGTGAATGATACATATATAGGGATCATACAGAAGGCCCTGAGGTATACCTACAACATAATCTGGATTAACTTGCTAAATAGGGGATCAATACCAACATAGTTCTATTCATTATGATATAAAGAAACCCACCATGGGAAATTATAATGATAGAGGACTTCAATTTAAGCCTCATGGATGGATTACCATAATTCTATCCAAAATTAAGTTCCTCAAAAGAGATCACCACATATGAATATGATTAAACTCCATTCTAAACCAATAGGGAATGTATCATGGGAACATACCATAACAGAACATCTCTAGGAGGAATAGAAAAGTTCTCCAATCCATCTTTGAATAAGTACACAGTGTGTACTCGAAGTAAATGGAATGTCCCTTAAGTATTAGGTCCTACACCTGTATCATGGCCTATGTCTATGTCCGAGTATGTGGCATGTACAAGCCCATGTACTCCAGGTCATGTCAGTGTATGGTTGGTGGTTTCCATGTCTGAGTACATAGTGTGTCTGATCCTATGTACTCCTGGTCATGTATATGTACCTCCCTGGGTATATTCCATGCCACCCTGTATGGGTCACATGACATGGGGCCGAGTGACATGGAATTTCATACTTATCACTACGTCAAAACCCTTTCACTATATAAGGGGTCCTACACAACAAGTAATTTCGGAGTACAATCTTTGTTACCTAGGATTTTTCAGAGTCTCAGATCTAGTTATTTCATCATCATCTACTCCTCTATCCTATGATCCTGGCATGAATCATGGTAGTAATAAAATAACTTTTATATAAGATCATTTTCACCACTATTCTCTAGAATCAAACGATCTAATTCGAATGGAAATTTTTTATCATCACACCACATCCTCATCATACACCCAACTAGATAAAATGGGGATCATCATACTAATACAAATATTTAATCTACAATTTCTATGCTCAATCCCATCATCGATATGAATGAAAATCTGCGATAAAAATATATTTCACCATTAAATGGGTGCACAATGATTGTATATCTAGTATTTGTCGAACCACCGACCAAAACAAGTGTCAAAGATGAACACAGAATGGTTTGAGAAATCCAATAAAAACTGTAGAGGAATGAACCTCATCTTTGATCATGTAATTCTCAATTAACTTCACATGGTTTGATTAACAATGATAAAAATAAATACAAAATTCTCTCATATTCTATGTAAATAAATTCATACTCACAATATGATCGATCCATAAAATCAATTCATTTGTTATTTTATTCTCCTTCATCACAAGGATAAATAAATTGGGATAAATCCAAATAAAAAATTTCCTTCCCTCAAGATAGATCGATCAATGAATAATAACAAATCTATATCATTTATCATTGGAGATATCATTAAATTATCATGGTGAAATGATTTTAGATCGAGATCTAACATGATGTATTCCACAAAGAAAGTTTTCCCCCAAAGGTCCTACATGTCTCTAATGTTAAATGGAAAACCCTAATATCTCCAAATAACCATGTATTTATAGAGTAAAAATATATCTTACATAAATTAAAATAAATAATTTAATTATTTTATTTTATTTATTTTCCAGTGACTACAATAAACTCGAATGTCTAATGTGATGCACTGTTAAGTCACACCTAGGGTAGAACCCACACTCTAAATTGAATGAAGGAACCAAGTTTCTAATTGAAGAATCCATTTAATAATTAATTAACTTTTTTTAGAAAACAACAGATGCATGATATTATATATATTTAATATATTTTAAAAACTAATTTTGGACACACTGGGCCTAAAAATATCTTGTTGTTTCAATCCATAGATCTGAAAATAATCCATAAAATATTCTAAAGTAATAAATTGAATAATTAAATACATTACATTCTCTCCACCTCAGAACTTTACATTCTAGAAATCCAAAAACGCGACAAACAAAGAGATGGGAGTACTAGGAACACATTTCGGTCTCCAACTCCCAGGTATTCTCTTAATGATTCTCATCCTCCCAAAAGATACATACAAAAGGACTTTCTCACCCATAGAGGATCCCCTCATACCGATATCTAATATCTATCAAATACTCAGAAATGTTAGATCCATCCTTGATATCTCTCTCTCCCCAGTTAATAACATGTGATTGGTCACGCATGTACCTCCTCAATTATGACATGTTGAGGATGTTGTGTACTGGGTCTAACAATGGTGGTAGATCTACATAGTATTCCACCTCAAAATACTATGAATTATCTGGAAAGGTCACATGAATCATAGAGATATCCTGTCACCCAATATAAATATCTTTAATAAATTTCTATGTGAGTCCTTCAAGAATACCTGATATCCCTCCTAAAACTCTTAAGGCCTCTATCATCAGACTAAATAGGACTTTTGATTGCTCTGTGCATTCATCATCTACTCCTGGATGAATTGTATCTTCTATTTAGTTTCTCACACTATCTCTGGACCCATAAGTGATGACTCTCTTGGGTCAGTCTAGTATATTGTTTGCCTATAGTTTCATTTGTACTTGGCCTCAAATGGTTATATACTGATGTTGGAAGGTAGATTTTGTGATTCACAAACTCCATCAATGGTAGGTGATTCTACAAACTGTATCTCAAGTCTAACATGAAATCCCACAACATGTAATCCAATACATGAACAATCCACTCAGTATGTCCTTCATTCTGGGGGTGAAATGTCATGATCAAACACAATTTAGTCCCAAAGTCTTCCTATAATACCCTCCATAGCCGATATGTAAATAGAGCATCACAGTCACCAAGAATCATTAAGGGAAAACTATGGAATCAAACTATATATTTAACATATTGTCATCCCATTCCATCTACTAAACTCTTCTCTCAAATATCTATGAAGTGGTATGACTTGTTGTGTTTTTCTATGATCACCCAGAAGGCATCATATCACCTGGATGTATGAAGTAACCCAATCATGAAGTCCATGGATATCCCATCCCACATCCACTCTAGAACCTCAAGGTGTTGATCTCAATCTTCTATAACCTGGTGCTCAACCTTCACCTGCTGATAAGTATGTCATCAAGAGAAAAAATCTACAACTCCCTTATTCATCTCTAGTCACCATAAATAATATTTTATATCCTGGTATATCTTTACCACACCTAGATATACCACCAATGGATATGAATGAAACTACCATGGAACTTCCTCCTCAAATATCATAAATACCATCTTTTGTCCTCTAAAAAGAACAACATGCTACCCAACTTTATAAATTCCATTATGAAGATTTATAGTGGATATTGGAGTATGTAGAGTCTCATAGTCAGTATCCCCAAGTTGTTCCTCCCTAACATTCTATAAAAGAATATGGGTAATAATGATATACTATAGGTAATCTTATTCATTACCATACACAAAGGATAACATTAATGAGGCCAAGTTCTCTGACACCTCACTCTGTACCTGTGAATAAGATGACCTACTAAGATAAATATTTCACCATGTTCCCCTTCATAAATGTATTGAAAATCTTTAATTCATAATCCTTTAGGAACCCTAGTCATATCCTTAGTGTCAAATTATGATCCTTATGATATAATATATAATTGAGACTCTTGTTGTTATAATATATGATAAACCACTCAACCAACAGTTAGTGTTTCTATACCTTTAGTGTGAAGACTGCCGCTTCTAACTCAATATCGTAGGTCGCGTTGTTCTTCTCATGTGGTCTCAAATAAAATAATCCATTGGGAATCACCACATTCCTATGCATCATAACACATCCAAAACCTATATTTGATTAATTACAGAATAGTATGTACTTAACACCCTCGTATGGAAATCTCAATATGAGTGTGCTTGTCAATATTTACCTCAAATCCTGGAAAGCCTTCTAGAACCTATCTTTCCAAAAAAAGGATTCCCCTTTTGGGTCAAAGTTATCAAGGGAGATAATATCATAGATAAATCATGTAAGAATACTTGATAGTATTATGCAAACCCAAGGAAGCTCTGATCATATTTCATGCTCTTATGTGGCTCCCAAGATACCACTCCCTTAACCTTTATTGGGTCCACTGCTACACCATCTATTGAGATAAAATTTTCTATAAAGTGGACCTCTTGAATCGAGCACTATAACTTATAGAGATTCCCATAAATCTGTTGATCTCAGAGTACATCCAAAACCGTCCTCAAGTATCTCTCATTCTCCTACTTAGACACTAGGTACACTATGATATCATCGATGAAGACTACCGCAAACTAGTTTAAGAAAGTCTATAAGATACGGTTCACGAGTTCATTGAACACTTATATGATGATATTTACAATAAAAGACATTGTCGATTATTAATTCTTACCATAACGACATCAAAAATCCTCTTTGATATATCCTCATCTCATAGTCCCAAATGGTGATAGCCTGATTCGAGGTAAAACTTTGAAAACCAGCATGCCCCAATCTGTTGATCGAAGAGGACATTGATGTTTAGTTATGGAGACTTTTTCTTTAAAGACACCAAGTTTAGGAAAGAGTAATCTACACACAACCTCAATATCATCTCCATGTTCATTGAAAACAATACAAGTGATTCCTAGGGTGAAACACTAAATCTTGCAAGTCCCTTCCTTTGCAAATCCTATGACTACACCCTCAAGTCTTGAAGCACCATGGGATCCATATAATATTCTAGCATAGATATATAATCTATCTCTTTGTGTAGGTAAATTAATAAATAAATCACTCAGTTGGAATGTAATCCTAGAATGTCCTCAGGAAAGACGTCCTCATACTCTACCACTACTATAAGAAACATGAAACTGATAACACCAACTACAGCAAGGGACATTCTAGGAAAATGGTGAGTTATTGGATAAATCCTATTACACATGAGTCCATCATACTATTTTTAGGATTCATTTTATCTGAAAAAGTAAAACCATGTCACATCACTAAGGACACACCATTTCCTCTACTTGAATTATTTTATCTGATAAAATGTGATGCAACCTGAGAAATCCTAAATATATAATGTGATTATACTCACACGTTCTATGTTTATCAATAAGATAATATTATTAGAAAGATTTCTAATGAAAAAAAAAATTCAACCATAGTTCTTAAATTAGAGCATGTAGATATGTGTAGACCTATCACATCATGATCTATTAGAAGGAAAGAGGTCTTGTTTTTCATTAATTATTTTAGCTTGATGGAATGGGTATTTTTCATTACCCACAAATGGAATATGTTTAGTTTCATAAAACAATATCATTGGAATGTTTAATAGATTCTGGAACAAAATATTCTGAAGTTATATACTAATAATTGTACAGAATTCAAAAACATCCAATAAGAATATTTTCTTGAGAAACATGGGATAAAAAATATAGTTTTTTGGTGATAAGTCCTCAAAAAAATGGAGTGGTAGATAGCATAAATAGTAACTTAAACAACATGAAAAAAACAATGATTATTGAAAATTCCCTAATAGATAAATTTTGGAATGAAGTAGTCTTGATATCAGTATACATATCCATTAGGTCTTTGTTGTGTCTGAAAGAAGAAACAACTCTATACAAGTTGTGCTAAGGAAAGAATTCAAAATTTGAGTACTTTTGAAAATTTTAAAGTTAGGTTTTTATTCAAATTAAATACATAATTAGGAAATTTGAATATCTTGGAGAGGTGGGGACCTAATTGGAAAATAAATTATTTTGACGGGTTATTTGCAATGTGGTCCCATCATAAATAAACCATTGCTGAAAAATGGTGATGAAAAAATAGTTTTTTAATGGGATCCCATAAAAAATATTTATTTGTGAATGGTAGTCATCCCATTAAAAATAACCATTCCTAATATATAAAAAATAGTTATTTCAAGTGGAAGATTGGCCCATCAAAAATAATTATTTTCGATGGGTAAATCTTCCCATCGCAAAAAAGTAATATAAAAAAATAAAAAAAATATATTAAATCAATATTAAAAATTCACTATATAAAACTATAAATATATTAAATAATTAAAATATTGAAAATAATATGTTCATTAAATTTTAATCAAAATAAATTTGAAAAAAACATTAATCTCTGAGGGGGGTGGTCATCTGGAGGAAGTGGTGGAGGGAATATCATCCCAAAACCTGGATTGATCCATCACATATAATTCATCATCTTCTAATGTTGATTCTCCTTCCATTGATGCAACTTCTCCTCTTTTAGTCAATGTTGCTGTTGACAGGGCTCTTTGTGGTCCTTATGTATGGTCTCTATAAATTCTATTTGAGATCATTGCTACTCTTCATACTATGAAGTATATGATGATGAATCTCAATGAGATACCCTCAAAATGGAAGATCATATCACAGTGGTACCATTATAAATCTCATGCATCAATAGAGATATGATACCAACAAATCAGCCTTTTTCAAAGGCAAAATGACTCTCCTACATCTATGCTACATCATGAAATCCTGATGTATTGGTTCTCTGATCCTCAATCTCAATATGAATCTCATCCTGTGTTTGGAAATTTTCAGCCTTATATGACTCCTTCAATTTCAATTTATAATTAAAATAGTTAAAATATTATTTTACTTAATTTGACAACTCAAAAAAATTATAATAACCACAATCTAACACTAGAAACCACCTATAATCTCTCTAGTGATAAGATCGTCATACTTCATCTTATAAATGTCAAATTCCATAATATCAGGATGTTGAAATGAATGTATGAGTATAAAATAAATAGTTCACAATTAAAGTTATATAAATGATTAAAAAAATTCTTACCATATTTTGTTAGTGCGTATTGAATGTATGACTACCAGCTGATGTGTCACCTCCTTCCACCCCCAGTTCTTCCAACCTAATGATGCACTCCTCTGAAAACTAAATACCATAACGTATGAAAATATTTCATCCCAAACATGAGTTGAGATGTAATCTAGCCAGTGGGTGCAACAATAAGGATCAAAATCCATGACTCCCACTTTCCTCATGGTTTCCCAACTCAGATTGTGAAAAAATCACTATCAATGCTCACACATATAGACCTCCCAAACCTCCCAGGTAGTGGTTTTCATTCTATCATCGATGGGATACCATAAACGCTAAAACTAATTAATAATAGAAAGATAATAATTAAATAATTTAAAAAATAACTATTATTTATTTATGTACATCCCAATTATCAAACATGTAGTGTTGAACATCAATGGGAATCTGATTTCATGTCACCCATTCTCGATAAAAATAATTATGTAATATAGAACTCCCATGTATAATGACTATATGAAAAATAATGTGAAAAATTAGAAAAAAAATAATCAAAAAATTAGTATATAAAAAAATTAATGATATCTAACTAATATAGAAACATAACATTCCACCACGTGAGTGGATTCAAATCAAGACGTGGATGTCAATTTGTTTTAGGGTCAGGAATCATCAATCTCTCAAGACCATGACCCTGCCAAGTCGATGATAAACTTCCAAAAACCTAAGGGTCACATAATGAAGCATCTGGCTCATCACCAGGTAGTGTATCATCATCTAAATCATGAAATAGATTAAATAAACGATCATCGGGCATCGGAAACATAAAATGACTATTATCATAAAATAATTTAAAACAATTAATATATATATATATATTATATGATTATTACCATTATTTAATTGTTTTGATCTCTTTATTTATCCTCATCTTCATATATGACAGTTTCAATATCTTCATGTTCCTCTCTAGTATCATCAAATTCTATTGGATTTTTAACTTCCTCATCTATTTCTATTTAAAATTCATTTTTTACATCAACAACATCATCATCAACATGAACCCAGAATCTGTTAGCATCATCATAGATATTCATGTATCTTCACAGAAAATATGGATTTGTAGTTTTCTCTCTAAAATTTCAATTCCTTCCACATTTGGAAAATAAATTCACTTTGGATAAACTTATTTTCCCAATATTCCATTTTTATTATTCACCAATAATCCCTTAAATCTCATGAAGTAGTATAATAATTAAATAATATATTTTATGTGTCTGATGAGCCAATGAAAAGGTAATGGAATATAATGAAGAGACAATTTTTTTAACTCAATACCCAAGATCCTTGATGGAGTTCCATCTCTTTCAATTTCACATTTTCTAAAATGATATTTTTTCCTCCAAAAAGGGTGATCTGTTGGAAGAAACATTAGATGATAGTCATAATAGAATTTTTTCTATTTATAGTCATAAATTATTTTCTTTCACTCATAAAACATGGACATGATGTTGGACCATGTGTACTCCACCCAGATAGCATGCCATATTCTTGGAAGTCAGTGATTGTCCCCATTGATGTACTTCATTATAAAACTATTTTAAAAAAAAATCATATGTACTGAAACCATTACTCAATAATAAATTGAACTCATTAATTATTGTATTCAAATAAAAATAGATATTTTTTTATGTCTTGTAATTACTAATATCAAAAAGAATTATGTTTCATTCATCAACATCCAAGGAGGTTTGTCTAATGGAGTTATAAAAATAGGTAAAAAAATATTGATTTTTGTAAGATGTAAATGGACAGAAACCATTATTTGAAAAACGCAATCGCTTGTTATGGTCTTATGAAGAAAAATTTGGATGTACCTGGTCAAAATGTTCCCAGGAATCACCATCATAAGAATGAATTGATATTTTACTAGTTTAAATATTAGTTTTCTAGGACATCAATGGCGCAATGTTTTTGAGACATAAATAAGTACTACAATCTAGGTGTATGTGGGAAATACCTCAACTATTTAACAGGAACCAATCCCACCTTTCCTTGTTATGCCTTACTCTACCTCAATTTTCCACATGTAGAAAAATGAACTACTAACTAATTTTTTCACTATAAAATGAAATGAAATCATTTTATCATTCATGAATCTTCTGATAACCAAGAACCAAATTTTGAACCAAACACTTTATTTAATAGAAATTTACAGGAAACACATTTCCTTTAGTTAACAGTGATATAACCAATGATAATATCTGATCATAACAGCTATTCAAAATATCATTGTCTGATTTAAGATCTATAAATTTTTCAAAGGTGTTAAATTTTCTTATCTTAAAACTAGGATATAAGAAATCCACATCAGCCATTAATTGCTCATAAATTTGATATTTTTCTAACTAAGGAGTTAAATCAATATCATCTAAATTATTAGTTTTTTTGTAAAGATGGACCAGTGACATCATGTACTAAATTATGAAACTGTGATGGATCTACAACCAAATTATTAGTATCTTCTCAATAACATCTTTCAGTATGTTCATACCAAAATATATAATCTTTTTGAATACCAAAATGAAATATATAACCCCCAGCATTGTCAAATGTTCCAAATATCTTCATATTGCATTTCTTAAATTGAAACTTAATTTTCCCATCTGAGGAAAATTAGGATTTTGATGATTCAAATGATATAAAAGCTTCAACACACCCAATATATACAATATTTATACCCGAACCATTTAGATTCATGGGATGATTTATCCAATTACGATCCTATAATAAAAATGTTTTCTACATTCTTATTCCATTTTTTCTGAAAAATATTACTTATGATTAATTATATATAAGAAATATATGATCCAAAAAATACAGTAAAACTAAAAATATAAAAAATTATTATATATATTATATACTATATTTAATTAGCATTGATTTTTTCTAATTTTATAGAGATAAATTTTTTTAATTTTCATTGATTACCAATTATTGAAATAGAAGGCCGACCAAGGGGAGTATTGGAAGCATGTAGTGGAGGGTAATTAAGTGATGATAGAGGGAAATAAAACAATTTCTCCTACATTCAGACGGTTTGGAAGAGATGCAACCATCAGTTAAATCACAGATTTACCAATGGATGCATCTCTTCTAACCCATCTAAAATATGGGGCATTGTAACTCTTTCTATCCACAATAACCTACATTCCCTCAACTCCATGCTTCTCTCTATGGAATTAAATAGTGAAGGAGATGGTGGTGACCATAAAGGTGAATAATTTCAACACCAATGGGTTCATGTTCACTAAAATTCTTTCACTTTGTCATCACCTTCATCCCATATCCTATATTCTTCCCTCATACCCCTTTTTTATACTTCTATTATGAATTTTTTTAGTTATGGTCAATTCTAGTGGATTGTTTTTATTTTTCACAAATTTACCACTATGTTTTACAAATATTTACTAATTTACAATTAATATTAAATATTTTTTACTAATTACCACCAATTTCTAATAATAAGAGTGATATACCATTAATCTTTACTAATTATGACTAATATTTACTAATTATAGTAATTTAGCCTTACTTTTTACTAATTTACCATTAAATTTTGATTATTATTACTAATTGATGCTAATTTTTAATAATTATAGTTATTTGTTTATTTTTGTCTAATTACTGCTAATTTTTACTTATTTATTGTGATTTTCTTCTAATTATAACTAATTACTACTAATTCTTACTAACTACCATTAAGTTTTACTAATTATAATGATTTATTGTTATTTTAATTAGTATTTACTAATTACTTATAATTTTTGCTAATTTTGACTAATTAATGCTAATTTTTTACAATTACAGTGATTTATAATTAGTGCTGATTTTCACTAGTTATAGTGATTTAACATTACGTTTTACTAATTTATTGTCAATATTTACTACTTTATACTATTTTTTGGAAATTTTTAATAATTTGAGTGATTTACAGTTAATTTTTACTAATTACTGCTAATTTTAACATAATTATTTTAATTTACCACTAAATTCTTATAATTTTTAATAATTACCACAACCTTTTAATAAATATATCAATTTATCATTAATTTTTACTAATTACTACTAAATTTTACTAATTACCCTTAGATATTAACTAATTATAGTCAATTAATGTTCATTTTTACATTAATTTACTAATCCCCTCTATTTTTTACTAATTTTTACTAATTACAACTAATTTTTAATAATTATAATGATTTATGGTTAGTTTTTTCTAATTACTACTAATTTTCACAAATTATAGTGACTGAAATTTAAATTTTACTAATTTACGGGTAATTTTTATTAATATTTTCTAATTAATTGTAATTTATATTATTTATAATTATTTTCCACTAATTTTTACAAATTATCAATAATATTTAATAATTATAGTGACTTATGGCTAATTTTCACTAATTATTGTAAAGGTTTACTAATTTTTACTAATTATAACTAATTCTTACTAGTTTTCACTAATTACAGCTAATTTATAAAAGTGGTAGTGATTTACAGTTAATTTCCACTAATTAATGCATATTTTTAATAATTATAGTGATTTAACATCAATTTTTACTAATTAATGCTACTTTTCCAGAAAAGTTTACTAATTTTTAATAATTACCTCTAATATTTAACAATTATAGTGGAATACTATTAATTTTTGCTAATTTTTACTATTTTTTCCTAATTATATTAGTTTATAGTTAATTTTTAATAATTTTTACTAATCAAAAGTATTTTTTTTCTTTTTTTTAGTCATTACAACAGATTTTTAGAAATTTTTACTAATCACTGCTAATTTTTACTAATTTTAGTTATTGCCACTATTTTTTACTAATTATTGTGTTTTGTTGATAATTTTTACTAATTACCGCTTTTTTTACTAACATTAAGTCATTAACACAGATTTAAAGAAATTATATTTATTTATTGCTAATTTTTACAAATTGCGGTTATTTTTTACTAATTATATTGATTTAACGTTCATTTTTATTAATCTTTACTAATTATAACTATTGTTTACTGATTTTTACTAATACCACTAAGTTTTAAAAATTATAGTGACTTGCCTTTAATTTTTACTAATAACTATTAATTTATACTTATTATAGTGGTTTAACATTCATTTTTATTAATTAATGTTATTTATAAAAAATATAATAAAAATATATTACTTATTAATAAGATCTATAAATTATTAATAAGTTATATTAATTAATACTATTTATTTAACAACTATACATAATTACTATTAATAACATCAACTTACTGATAATTTAAAGAAATTATCCCAAATTTAAACTATTTACCTTTAACTAAAAACATTTCCACAAATTAAAAATAAATATTTATAATTTAAAATAACTATTTCTACATATAAATAATTATTTCTAAGTAACACTAATTACTAATAACTAATAATACTGAATTCCAATATAAAATAAAATAAATGAAATAAAAAATAAAAACATTACATAAATACCTTAAAAATGAAGATTTTGTGCAATGCAAAACTCAACATTTTATTTCTTGTAAAAAGTTAAACATTTAATTGAATACTTGAAGAGAAACAGAAAAAGGTTAAGAATAGGAAATCTCAAATGAAGAATGAATAAAAAAATTGGTGGGTATGTATAGGTTTGATTAGTGGCAATGAAACAATTTGTGATGGTACTAGTCACAAATATTACCCACCATAAATAATCAAGGAGACAGTTAAAAAGATATTGGAAATTGTACTCATCAAAAATATTCATATGCTGACAGAGTATTTGTGACGAGTATTAATGACCCACAATAAATAACTATAAATAACAAATGATATTTTTGACATGAACCTCCTTTCTTTCCAAATCAATTTAAATGACGAAGGTTATTTGTGACTGGATCCTACTCTCATCATAAATACCCTTTCCCACACTTTAGTGCAAAGCCACACCAAAAGTATTTCTGACGAGAACCTTTTCCCATCACAAATAAGTATTTTTTTAATATTATTTATGTTGGGATTCAAATCTTGTCGTAAATAGTCCTCCAACATGGACTATTTGTGATGGACGATGGGCTCGTCACAAATAGACCATCGCAAAATCTGATTTTTCCCATTGTGGGATATTCCTTGGATTTTCAAAAAATATATAACAATATAAATGCATTGTAAAGAGGCAAAAAAATGCAGTTGAAAGAAACTACGTAGCTGTAAAAGTTAATGAAAAGAATCTTCAACAACATATAGAACAGTTCCCTGAAAAAAGTGATGAGGAGGTAAGCAACTTGTGGGGTGTAGAAGTGGAAACTGAATATTCGGAAGTGGATACTAATGATGAGTAGGCGGAAGTCAAATCTGTATCAGCATGGAAGATGAAGAGTTGAGATAAAATTGAAAGGAAACACATCATTTGTGATTAAATAGAAACAGTGTAAACATGGAGAATGAATTCTTTCCAATAGGCAACCATCCTATCTCAGGTAGATCCTAAATGTTTTGAAGAAGTAGATGGAGATTAAAACTGGTTTTTGACTATGAACGAAGAGCTTGACCAAATTGAGCAGAATCAGACATGGGAGATTACTTCGAGATCGGTAGATATTAATTTCATCTGGACCAAATAGGTCTTTAAGAATAAACTAAATGAAGATAGATTGCTAATTTGGAACAATTCACAACCAAAGTGTAAGGGATACTCTTAGATTGAGAGAATCAATGTTGTTGAGACATTTTCAACTATTACAAGGCTAGAGACTATTCACATATTCTGGACCATTGTAGTGAAAATAAAATTTAATGTTCTCCAGATTGATGTTAAGTTAGAATTTTTGAATGAGGTTCTAGAAGATGTGGTGTACATCGATCAACCAGATGAGTTTCTTATCCATGAAGATGAAAACAAATTTTGATGAATGAATAATGTGTAATATAGATTAAAGAAGCCAATGACATCATGGTATTCAAGGGTAGATATGTTTTTAATGAAGCTCAGTTTTTAGCATGGGGGTTGATTAAAATCATTATGTCAACAATGATAATAATCAAAGGATGATGGTTTTGGTGTATGTCAATGAAATATTATATGGTGTATCAGATGAAGTGTTTTATAAAAAATTCAATGAATTCATGAAAAGTGAGTTTGAAATGACAATTATTGGTGAATATACCTTTTACATTGGTTTATAGGTGACACAAGGAAGGAATGGACCGTTCATTTCTCAATCCAAATATTAAAAAGTGGTATCGAGGAGATTTGTAATGGATAATTCTAAGAGGATGAGGCCTCTGGTGGCTACCCGGATGAAACTGTCCCAAGATGATGAAGGAAAAGTGGTTAATGACACAAAATATTGGCAGATCAAATCCAATTGCATGTAGTAAAAAATAATACTTTGGTATATGAAGGGCATGGTGGGTTTAGTTGCTTTATAATGACAAAACATAACAATAATTATTGGGTTATATAGATTCAGATTGGGATGGTTCAGTAGGTGATACAAAATCATCATCAGGTGGTGCATTCTATCTTGACCAGTTGTGTATTTCTTAGCTAATAAATAAACATTATTTAATTTAACTAAGCACCCTAGAAGCTGAATATATATCTGTTAGTAAGGCATTCATGTATTTATTATGGAAGAAGCAGAAATGTTATGATATTAGAGTTGAATTGAAATCTCAAATCAGAATCCCTTGCAGTAATTCATGTTTTATAAATCTTATCCAAAGTCCATTCCATCACTCTTTGAAGAATAACATTAAAATAAAGTATCATTTTATAAAGGAGAAGGTGGGTTGTGGATTGTGAAGTTGGAGAATGTTCCTACATAACTACAATTTTTAGACGTTTTGACGAAGGCCTTACCAAAGAGTAATTTCAGTGTCATCGACTGGCTCTTAATGTTTAGTCAACTTCCCACACTTGAAAGAGTATGGAAATTGTGCCCCCTTTTCCAAAGGTATTGTGTATTTTTTGTCATTTTCCAATATGTGTTCTTTACAATTTTGCAACCACAAAGGATTCATCTTTGGGTCTATTGATAAAAGGGGATAAAATATCTTGATCATGATAGAGAGATAAGTCAATAGGGGGATTAGTGATGTAGGGTGGTTTTTAAATCTAATTATGATAAAGATTATTGATTAATGGTTATATGTCAAGATAGATTGATTTTATTATTAAATCAGTTGACTATTTAGGAAATGAATAGATTCATTGATAAACATTCCATACTTTTCTTCTTTCTCAAGTCGAGCATTGTTCATGTGGTCTTAGAGTGTGTATTGATAAAATATATATCTCAATATACAATCTTAAGATTTTGATCATTTATTATATATAAGAAGCTTCAAAAGTGGCATCATACGGTGAATATTTTTCAACAAACCCAAAGGGGAATATTGTTGTTTAAAAATACCACAAGGTGACTTTGCCTTGTTTTTTGTGTTAATTTTCTTTTTAGAAAAAGTTGGTTAACAAGGTACATTGTAATGTTACCGCACAATTTTTGACTATGTATGTTGAAAAATATTTAAAAACCTTCAATAAATATTATTTTAAGAAATGGACGTGGTATATAATTTTTCATGTACACGGGTGGGATGTTTCATAGTGTTTATAAAATTTCTGGGTCCATGAATTTATAGGAAGGAAAAAGGTGTTTTTCAAAAAGGAATTATTTTCATGTAAATATAAAAGATACATGAAATGGTTAAGGTGTTTTGAAAATTTTCATGCATGTAAACATTTGGGGTCATCACATCAAAATATGTAAAAGGATATGATTTCATTCATGTTATAAAACTTCACAAACATCGAAGTTGCACTAAATAGGAAGAGTTGTGTGCTATGATGAAATAGGGATGCAGTTCCATGAAGGTGGTGAGTTCCACGATGAAGGAAATATCAAATCATTAAATTTCAATAGAAAATAAAATTTTCATTCATATTCCAAGCCACACAAGGTAGTTACGTGAATGTTCATCCACATCTATAATAGGAGTCTACACCACTCATTTAAGAAGATCAACCCTTAGAGAATATGAGGGCTCTGAATCTTTTAAGAGATCTGTGAATCTATTTCTCACATGATTCAATGACTAAAATATCATTTTCACACAAAAAAAAAGGATTTGTGTCTATAAGAATAAGTGATTTTTGTGAAAATCCAAAATTTTTGTGAAATTTTATAGTTTCATGATAAAATCAATAGTTTCATGAAAGGTAAATCTTTGCAAAAAAATGTAAATGTTTTAAGAATGTTGGTAGATTTCTATGCAATTCATTCAATGGCTGAATGAATTATATTGGTGTGACAACCTATAAATATTTACACATAATTTATATGGTAAAAATATATTTATCATGTGGATGAAATTAGAGCTTCATGATTCACAGAATGATGTGTAAACGATATTGATTCATGTGATCAAAAGAAGAACATTTTGAAGGACTAGTGAGAAAACTTCAATTGCGTTAAAATTAACTTTCAAATTGTGAATGGTTGTAAACTAGGAGGGATAGTGAGTTTTTACCAAACTTTGTAATAGTTGTAAAATTCTGTGGATTTCAATCATGGGAACCTTACTTATGTATGATCCTTGAACATAGCCTACTGCAGGTTAAACAAGTAATTTTTTTGTGTCTCACGCATGTTTTCAATTCTCCTTATACTTTTCTACAAGAAAGGGAGTGAAGAGAGTTTATTTTAACAAAAAAACAACATCTCATGGGGAATTTTTTAAATCTTTCGTACCCTGATTCTCGCACCCCCTCAGGTTATTCATCCTAGATGGGATAATAGTGAAGTTCAAAAAATTGTATTCATATACAAGAAAAAAGTAAATTCAATAATATTTCAAAGGGTGAGGTATATCTTTGGTATATAAATGGTGTGAGTCTTGTAGCCTTGGTAGTGGTATATTATTATCCATATTTTCCTAGTGCTTTAGATCTTGTGTTGAATAATTGTTCTTATATACCATTAGTAACTATAAACAAAATATCGGTGTCAATTATAAACACTATGGTATTTTATTTCAAGTTTGGAAGCAAATATTGTCTCTTTTATAAGGATAACATGTGTTATCGTATGGAAAATATTAACAATGGTTTATATATACTAGAACTCAAAGACCCGATAATGACAAACAATGAAAAAACCAACGATCATTACTCATATAGCACCCTTTTATGGAACTTCAGGATTGGTCATGTAATGGATAAGCATTTACAGAAAGTGCTTCAAGCAGAGTATTTGGACACGACTATGTTAAAACTCATGGATTCAGGTAGTACTTGTTTATAAGGTAAAATAACCAAAGTTTCCTTTTCTAGAAATGTAATATGACATACTTTATTATTAGAATTAATTCATACTGATGTATGTGGACCATTTCTAATAGAGGAAAGGGTTGGGTTTTTTGTACATCATTGATTTTACCGATGACTATAGTGGGCATGGATATATCTACTTGATTCTGTATAAGTAATATTATTTTAATATGTATAAGGAATGTCAACTTGAAGTATAAAACCATTGTGGTAAGAAGATTAAGGCACTTCACTCAAAAAAAGGTGGAGAGTAACTTAACCAAAGATTCATTGATCACTTAAATATGTGTGGGATAGTATCCAAACTCACAGTTATTTATACACCATAGTGGAATGGTTTTAGTGAAACAAGAAATTTGACCTTTCTAGACATGGTTAGATCAATTACGAGTTATAAAACTCTTTCCTTATCCTTCTGGGGATATTTCTTTTAGATAGTAGAATATACCATTAATTTTTTACCAACTAAAGATACACATGGGAATCCATATGATTTGCGATATATATTGAATCCCACTATGTCACACATATGTGTATAGGAATTCAAGTATTTTTTCGAGACTATACCTAGTGAAAAATTAGAATCATGAAGAACAATGTGAAATTTTATAGGTTATCTGAAAGAAACCTATGGATATTACCAATAAACCCTTCTAATAGAAAAGTTCTTGTGGAATGACAAGAAACATTTCTAGAAAAGGAAAACATTTCCAATAAAAATATTGTGATCTATATAAAATTCGATGATGTTAATGATCTAGATGCCCATGATTTTGTAAAGCATAATCTATAAAATAGACGGTGGGAGATAAAAAATTTTCCAAGACACAAGTACTACACAGGTCGACTAAAGAGGTCGAAGAACTAGAGAATTATGTTTTTCTTCACCAAGTTTGGTGACAAATTACTCCTTGAGAAAAATAAACTTCAAACATAAAAAGTAGTATAGGACAAGGATGTTGCTAAAATAGACTGAATTTATACATTCTATGATGGATTCCATATACCATAATAATTGTTTTCATTTTTGTAGAACATATAAGTGATGTAAACCAATTAGGTGAAAATGGGTATTCAAGAAAAATATAGACATATATTTTAAGGTTAATACCTATAAAGAAATACTGGTAGAGAAGGGATTTAGTCAACATCAAGGCATAGACTATGATGAAACCTTCTCTCTAGTAGAAATTCTAAAATCCATCCGAATATTACATGAAATAGAAACCATCGATGATTATGAAATTTGGAAAATTTATGTAAAAAATAATTTTATAAATTGGAAGTTGGTTGAATAAGTCTACATGACCCAACCCAAAGGGTTTTCTTTTTCAAATAATTCCAAAAAAGTGTGAATGTTGTAGAGATCCATTTATTGGTTGGAGTAGGAATCACAGTAATGGAATATTCTTTTTTATGAGTCCATAAGAGAATTTAGTTTTATCAAGAATGAAATCAAGTCATGTTTAAATAATAAGTGTAAAGAGAATTACATCATTTTCCTAGGAATATATGTTGATGAAATATAAAATATGGGAAACAAATTGAATGTCTTAAAGTCATTTATTAATTTGTTAAATGATTGATTCTTCATGGGAGACTTTGGTGATGTAGAATACATTATAGGTGTCAAAATCTATCGAGAGAGACCTAAAATGATGCTTGGGATAAGTAAAATTACATATATTTTTAATGTACTCAGGAGGTAAAAATGAATAAAATTAACGAAATGGTAATTTACAATGTCATGTGGTATCAATATCTCTAATAAAATGTATCCACAAACACAAAAGGGGATTGAAAGAATGGGGAGAATACATTATTCCTTATTAGTGGAATCTATCATGTATGACATGGTATGTACTAGGTTTGATTTTTCATTCACTTTATGAATGGTGGGTATATATAAGGATAATCCAAGATAGATATATTGGGAAATTATAAAAACAATCCTGACGTACATGAGAAGTACAAAGGATATGTTCCTTATATATTAAGTATATGAGGAACTAATAGTAATAGGATACACTTGTGTTAGTATCCTAATAGATCATGATGATCAAAAATCATAGTCAGACTATTACATTTTCTTGAATGGTGGTACATTGAGCTGTAGATGTTTAAAGAAAACAATGATTGTTTATTTTACAACAAAATATAAGTTTATAATATCTCTTAATTCAACTAAGGATGTGTTATAAATATGCAAAATTTTCTTGGAAATTAGTTTTTTTCCTATTCATATAGACCATGTTCCATTTTATTGTTATAATATTGTAATAGGGGTGCTCACCAATGAGTTAGGTCACACAAAAAGACAAATCATATACTTCAGAAATTTCATCTATTACGGTATTTTAATCTAGAAGGAGAATTAAAACATATAAGAGTATCCACAGACGATAATGGGATAGAGACTCTAACAAAATACATGTATCAGTAGAATCATTATACTCTTGTTAGAGCTATTAGTTTGATAATTTTTATTAGTTAGTTATATTGAAAGTGGGAGTGTTGAAAGTGGGTTCATTAGACCCAACATATGTTTAAAATGTGATTACAATTACATGTATAATATTTGATATATAATTTTTTTTATCTTTCTATAATAGTCTTCATAGTTATTCATCCTCAATATTTATAGCAATTTCCTTATATTTCATGTCATATCAAAGGGTTATAATAGTTACAAGGCTATAACAAGAACCTAAAGATATTGTGACATCGATTTTATAGTTATGTCCTATAGTCCAGATACATCAAACTGATAGGATACAGATTATGAGTTACCATTAGGTGTTGGGGGATCATAATAATTTTGACTTCTTCTCATGATGTTTTCACATGGTGATCTAGAGTAGATGAGATTATTAGGAAATACACACCAATAGGAACACTACATGTATAATGTGTCATTGTTTGTTAATAACTAAAAATATATGTATTGGTCTCCTGAATTGATATCATTGTCAATGTGTGTCATTTTATTATTTACATTGATGCAAGGCAGAAGCCCTAACATTAATGGCATGGAAAGGTAAATTGGGTTGGGTGTGTCAATAGTGGTATGATATTAGTTGAATGATAAGGATGGAATTTTTCACCTCTAATTTGAAGAAGTCATATCTCAGGACTCGTAGATAAGGATGGAAGTACCTTCATAAATCTATGGCCTTGGTAGTCAAGGGTAATTTCGTAATGTTAGATCAATAAATAATAATGAAATAATGGGAGATGACACATTTCTACATCCTTCATTATGAGATATCAGGATACAAAGAGATTATATTACATAGTGTGTATTCAAAGGATGGTTGTTGTTGACATGAATATTACTTATCATTTTAGGGGATTAGATGGGTTTCCAGATTCTTATACTAGTAGGTGAATAAATATTTACTACTATCAAGATAAGGGCCAAAAGGGTAAAGTACAATTATGTATTCAATAATCTTCCTTATTATAGTGAATAAGTAAATTGGACATGGTGGGCCCCACCATGGGGTTTGAGAGTTTTCCACATTTTAACAATCATCGAAAAATAAATAAATAATTTTATAATTAGGTATACAATAATTGGGTTTAATTGATTTATTAAAATAATTTACAAACTTATAAGTAAATACATGGAATAATATTATATAATCAAATATTATTTTAATATTCAAGGCTCATTTAAAAATAGTGAGAATTACAAGTCGAATAAATTTATCGGGTTTATTAGGTAATATATTTAATATATAATACAAGCTGGTGATAAGATTCAAATAATATTTATGATGTAGTTAGTTTTTTCATAAAAATCTATTTATTTCTTATTCAATAGACATTAAATATATTTGGTTTAGGGAACCTTATCTGAGCATTTCTAATATCAACTATATAATTCTATAGAAGCTCATTTCCATTGAATTGTTCATTCTAATTGATTGAGATTTCATCTCTACTCTTCCATCCTAGAGAGATAATGTCTCTGACCAAGTGAACAATCCATGAATGCTTTCATAGATCGAAGGCACTAGTTTGAGGTGACTGTTTGGATGTTCAAAAAATCATCAAATCTCTATGATAGAAATCCAAATTGGACGATTCACATACACATTGATTCTTGATGAATGTCTGGAAGATCTAGAGGGGTTGAACATCATATCCTTTGAGCAATGATCACATGAAATAAGATATAGTAAAAAACACATCGAATGGAATGAGGTAATCATTATTATTTAATTTTATTACTTTTATAATTCATGTGAGATTCTCAGACCTCCATTGGGGATCAAATTTTGGGATACAACAAGTTTCATCTCTCTAGTGATGAAAATTTTTAAATCTCCATCCCAACGGATTTGGCGTCGTACCCCAGTACCAACATAACAACCACTTTAGGGTCATCATTAAACTCATACTCTATTATAACATAGGGATGGTAATAATAGGAAAAATGACTCCCTACTTTGTACACAACCTATAAAAAATGTGCCACATATCACTCATGAATGAATCTTTCCCAACCTAGCCACTCCCAAGTCATGTATCAAATATACATAGTAACAAAAAACCATCCATTTTTAGCAAATAAATAACCAACAACCATGGTCTAATAGGGTTGAATTTCACTTAAAAGTTATATGATAAATCACCATATAATTTTTTGTTAATACATTAAACGATTAAAACCTCACTATTATCAGATCATCAATCACGTGAAAGTATATAACTTTCAAATGAATCCTTAATTTCAATATGATTCCTGATTCCATGACATTTTCCACCCTAGACCAATAAAAACCCTATAAATCAAAATACCAAAATGCCACCCTTAAAAAATGATCTCAATTATAATAGTGAAAACCTTTAACAATAATCCTGAATCCCTAGAAAACTAGAATTTAATTCATGCAGGTGTTCTAAAGGAATAAACATTGCATCCATACCATGTCATATCCTATCATATATCTATATAATATATCCCATATATTAATAAAATTAAAAAAATTCTTTGATTTGACTTTGTAACATATAGACCATGAATTTCAATAGTGTCAGACCAGTGTCACCATGTGATCTCAAGAGTGCCTCCCTATATACTAGAGGCTTCCAAATAATATTGAGGGTATGATAAACCATGTGAAGAGACTATTAACTATAGTAACATTTCAAAAATAACAACCAGAAATAGAACATCTATCAATGATATAATATTAGAGTGAAAAATATTGAATTAGCATGGAATGAAAACCATAATAATAACATATCCATGCTATAACAAAATAGAACTCTTGAAGGTTATACAATCATACAATATATTCATTTTCACAAAATGACCAACCATAAATAGTACAAAAAAAACTAAATTAAAAGGCTTGAATATTTGATCATTATCCTTAGCATCACTTCAGACCTATCTCCGTAATCTTTCTAAGGTCTCCCAGTTCATAAACCAAAATCAATTTCATCACCAAACCTCACGTTCCAAAAAAAAGTTTTATACACACCCTAAGGTTCCCATAATGTTTTTTAGATTAATAATCATTATTCCACCAAAAATGATCTCCCTAATAAACACTTATATATGTGTGTTTGTGTGTGTGTGTTCATGTTGTGTTGAATGAAAAATAAGTCATGTAATATCATGCTTACACTAGTCTCCCTATTGCAAACTCATGGAGCCACCATAATAGCCAACACATGCCTTCATTTGGTAGTGTTGGAATGAGATGATGATCCCATAGTATAAACATAAACTAAGACTGAATGGTTATTACCAATTAAATCATCTCTAAAATGAGCTATCATCATATCAAAACACGTTTAGGGAAGATTCATCTCTCAAAAACTAGTTACAAAGAATGATAAATCACTGACTCGTATCCTAGGGAACAATATATCACCATCTATCATTAAGGGTACTTGAGGAACAAACAATAAACATATATAATGAAGTTTATATGGGATAATGTGGCATCAGCACATAATAGTAAGGGTGAATGATGCATCTCCAAGTGAATGAAATATCACCTTACAAAACAACAATAGAGGAACAATGTATCTCCAGGTGAATAGTATATCACCAATAAACCATTAATAATGTTGAATGATGAATAACCCTGAAACAAACCCTAGTTTGATGATCTAACACCATGTGATAAACTTAATGAATGATATATTATTACTGAACAAGGCATCAACCATCAATAATGAACTAAAACATGGGATCACTGGGTAATGATGTATCACTAATCTAAAATAGCTAAGTAGATCGATATATAACTTAGAATGTCTAAAGTGGATGAAATATCACCAATTCATTCATAATTAGGTGTATTATCTACCATCGACCACATACAAGGTGAATGATCATTCACCAAATGTACAATAATTCATGTGAATGATTAATCACTATTGACATAGGCATATCTACACATATAATAGCTATAATAAATGAGTGATCACATTATGAATCAATCTCACTAACCCAATTTATCACTAGGATACTCTAAATTACGACGTAGTATAACTAGTACAAATACATCAAGCCTATTATCCCATAGCACTGATTAGGATTATATACAACCACCCACCTCCTAAGGGCCATGTCATGGGGGAAATCATTAAACCAAAGTCCTATCATAAAGGATAATTAACTACCTAGAATAAGAACACATGAGATTCCTTCACCAAGGTGAACTCATCAACATCTTAAAAGGATAAAAACAAAATCTATGGGAAATAACACAACTCAGAGTTCAAATCCAAACGTATTTTTTCACTTCTAAAACCATTGTAATCATTGATGTCCATGTTTCCAACACACATGACTTGAGGGTCCAACCATGATCTACGTGGCTTAAATAAACACTCAAGAGGTATAGAAAACCGTTTTCTTCCATCTTGGTTCATCCTTATAAACTCACTAAAACCCATATCTCAAACAGATAATTTTATAACAATCAAATAAACTCACCCTTATCCTCCAATCTTAGTGAGAACAATAAAATATAACATGACCCTCCTACTTCAAGAGATATATAGTTCAGTAATGAACACCCCTCAAGGTTTTGTATCTTTCAAGAGAAGACTTTCACATAGGATTAGTATCCATAGTTGGATAAATTATTAACCCATAACCTCTAGGTATTTCAAAGAGACTAACCAAACACCCTTGCCTCACCTCAAAACCGGAGAAACCACTCAAGGATCCCACTCAAGACACTCACACCCTCTGGACTTATCTTAAATTACATAAAATATATGAACGCCCATATAAAATGTGACATTATTCATCTTTTAACTCATGTATGGAGTTATCCCCTTTAGCACACTTTCTCTATCATAAGAAAATATATTTCCAAGATCTATCATCAATCTAGACCACTTAAATAATCTAAAATGGATTCCAATTTAATTAATAAAAATTAAAAATTAAATGATCAATATAATCCATAATTTTATAATCCGTAATAAATGAGGTATAACTCACATAATAGCGTAACAACACTAATCCCTCCAGCAACGGAGTGTGGTTCTCTTTCAGCACACCCATAAAACCACCACCCACAAAATCCCAATCATTTGACTCAAGTTTTCCAACCAATTAATTTCTAATTGGTAAAATACAAATTAATAACTAGGGTAGTGTCTTAACTCAATTGAAACAGCATGAATCCATTGTCATTAATTTTTAGGGCCTCCTTTATCTATCTCAAAAAATACTTTCATTCTATCCTGATTTCACCATGCTATGGTCGAATTAGAACCAAAATAGAAAGTCTAGGTCACTAAAATCATAAGGGGGAGAAGAGAAGTAATGAGGATCAGAAGAATAAATATCTCACCTCTATAGGTGGATCTATAATCCCAAAAGCTATAAATATCAATGGATTATAAGGCGGGTAAGAAGGAGAAAAGGGGGGTGTCCAACCTCTCTTATCGACAGGTGAACCCGAAAACTTGAATGGGTTCTTCAATTTCAAATTACTATGTATATAGTAACCTATGCCTTTTAAACATATTATTAAAGGATTTTAGGCTTAATTGCCCATTAAATACAAACCAAGGATCGAATAATTTATTGTCTTTGGAAGAATCGATAGAAAAACTTAATACATTGAAGCACAATAAAACATATTTTTTAATATCCATAATGAGATCCTAAGATCCTTTGTGGTCTTAAAACTGCCCAGGATAACATGGGGAATACATAGAAAAAATGGTATGAGTTAAAATCCTAAAAAGGGAATAATCATGGAAATGAAGTATAAAACATGAGTCAAAAGGCATAAAATAATATCCTAAAAGGAATAGAAGATGAATAAACATTTTGAGAAATATCATACATAACATGGAATCATATGATCATGGTAATATAATAATGTTGTAACAACACATAACATGACATAAACTTGAGTTAAGGCTAACTACCAAGACAACATCACATAGTGAACAATGTTCCATAATGGACTAGGTTTACTCCATAATCACATACATAACATCTCATGATAAAAAACATTACCCAATGAATTGGATCACTATCTATTCACAGCCATCATAACATGAACATACATATTTCATCCATATAAATAAATAAATAAAACATAAGGTATAATCATAAGGACTACACATGTAATGAAATGGGATTCATAATCATTTCATAAGGAAAAACCAAAGGATGTATCATAATTGTATCCATGAAAGAAGGTATTAAATAATTATTAGTAATTCATAAAGGAAAAAATAAGAATAGATATTTAATATTGATTTTTAAATTCATTGAAAAATAGAAATATAGTGGAAAGCTAACACTATAAATATTCCACTTAATTGATCTTTTAGATAAAAGAATAAAGAGACATTAAATAGGAAAATCGAATAATTTTTTTTGTATAAAATCAGAAATGAACTAAAATGAATTTTCAAGATAAAATAGGTGCTTTTAGAAAACTATTGGTGTCATACAACCATTTATGGAGTGTACTTTTAAACGTGTACGAAACAGAGAAGTTCCATTTAATCAGGTTTTATTATCGAGAGAAGTTGTGAAGGGAACCTTTTAAAACATATATTTTCCCATAAAAGAAACACTAATTGAGCTATATAAACATGTTTGGAACATATAAAGATAATGTAGGAAAATTATATATGAATAATAACTAAATACACTGGAAAAAATAGAAATAAAGTGTAACCCAGAAGAAAAAATGGATGTTCGGAGATATCCCTTACCTTATGTTTGAATGTGTTCTTCACTTAAACATAAATTCATGGATAATAAAATTAGATTCATTAATTATTTAATTCAAAACATATTATACATATAATTTATTTATTATAATTTTATTAAGTTCATTTATAGAAATTTTCATTAGTTTTAAAGACTTATTTCATTATTTTAGGATCATTTGTTGCATGGTTTCATGATCAGATCACTTGTGAAGGTTCATATAAAAATTGAATAATTATAATAAAGTGAGTTTTATGGTATTAATGCACATATATAAGTATAAATGGTCCCATATATTATTTTTTTCTGAAATTATTATTATTCCTTTGATTAAATGTAAATAAAAAATGTTTAGTTTATTTTATTAGTTTTTATGATCCTCATAAGATAGTGTCATTTAATTTAATATTATGTCCATATATTAGTTATAGAACATAAAATAAGTTATAATGTACATATAAACCTATAATTTCACCATAATAGTAATTCTATGAACATCCATGAAGGTTGTAATGAAAAAATAAAAACATGTCATCCATGATGGAAGTGAACAAACATATTACAGATGACGTTTTAATTTTTACAATAAATGTAAGAGAGAAGAGATTTTGTAAGATCCTATATTTTTTATGATTTAAATAAGAATTTTATTTCTAGTTTATTTCTTTGGTTATGACCTAATATGAATTCCTAGTGAGTCTATAGAGTAAATGGGGGGGTGTGGGGCTTGTTTGGAGCCTGAAGATTGATTTTTTTGAAAAGGTAGAAGTTCCACATGGTAAATAGAAACCATTAAACCATTCCACATGGTTGGAGGAAACCATGCAAGTTGATCCAGTTATTTTTCTAAGGCCGCATAGTTTTATCAACCGTTCATCCATGGTTTCATGCCTGTATGAGCCACAAAAAAATTTTAGTAGAAGAAAATCATAAGGATTGTGCATGGTTTCCCATGATATGTGCATGAACCGTATAGGTTCCCTTTTGAGGAAGTGATGTGTGAACATTCGGAACATGGTATGTTTAGAAATGTATTAAGACCATGTAATCCTATTTTAAAGGGGTAAAAATACCATTTTTAACTTAATAACCATATAACTCTTATTTCCTTTTCTTCTTCTTCAACACACAAAAGCCTCTAAATTTGGAGCTCTTATCTGGGCCTCAAAAAAGAGATTGATGAATTCCCCTTTATAAAATATTATTCAATATTCATTTATCTTATTGGATCAACATCAATGATTTATCAATTACTTAGGAAACATTCATTATTTTTCATTTCTGTTGATGATGTTATTTTGGTGTTGGATCTTATACCGTATTTTTAGGGTGTATGATCATTCTTCTAATTTCATCTAATATGGATCAAATAAAAATATTATACTGGATGAGTGTTCCTTTATCATGATGATGTTGGACGTCTATAAATTTTACTTTAATATCTCAATGTTTATAGGTTGTGGTCATTATTCCACATGCTGGAATTTTGGGGCAATGATTTCTAAACTAATATAACAAAAGGATAGTTGATATAAATTTTTTGACACATTCTATTGAAATTTTTTTATATATAATCTTAATTGGTTATATTTGCATCCACAGATCCTCTGGGATATTGAATCATCTATTGGAAATTCTATTAGGATGGATAAAAAAACTGATAATCAGCGGTTAGGAAATTATGCCTGAATTTTAGTGGAGGTGGATATGTCCAACATCATGGAGTAAGAGGTGATGCTCACCACAAAGGATGATAGAATTAATCTTGAGATTCACTATGAAATAAATCCAAATTTTTTTTACGGTTGTAAGATTTTTGGACACCAAATATCTGAATACAAAAGGGATATTGCTTGCAGCTTTTGTAAGATTAAAGGATATCATGGTACTGTCTTTAAGAGTTGGAAATGGAAAGATCCTCTAGATCAATGTAATGAGGCTACACCTCCATGTACATCCTCTAAGGATAATTATGGAACTATAGATTCTAATTCATTTAAATATTCATCTATGTAAAACGGGGAAGGACACTTGTTACTGCTTTCTATAGATTTAAACAGGGTTGATGTGTCTTCTCCTCAAGAGGTATTCTGCCAACTAAAAAAATTCAGTTTCTGGAAAATATTTGTGTGCCTAGAAATGGAGTTATCAAAGAAGAACAACTAGGGGAACACACATCACATATTTTTTCTGATGATGTGTCTAGAATCAAGGTTGAAAAGGTATGTAATTTGATCCAAGGAGATTCAAGAGTCATGATGGATATTCATCCTGTAGATCATTATGTTGATGTTCTAAAACTTACAGAAGGATATATGGATAGGGAACATGCTAGAATTGTGGTTTAACATTATCCCTTAGTGATTTTTGTTGAACCTGTTCGAGATTGTGAAACTGGAGTGGAAAATCAACAAGTTTCAAGTACTTTTGGTCAAACAGTGGCCATTACATCTAGCTCCTTAGCTGCTATGTTGGAGTTAGATTCAAAGGGGATGCATTTAAATATTCCTATAAGGGACCCCATTCAGAATCTTTAGAATGATGAATTATGTGATCAAGAGGGTGGATTCTCACACGTATATGCATCCAAGGCTTTAATAAAGAGAGCTTTCATAGAAAAACAAAGTGATCATGGGAAATTTGAGAATCAGTTCACAACCTTTACTAGTTTGTTCTGGTCCGATGAACCTGAAGACAGATAGGTAATTGAGAAAGATATGGATATATCTAAATAGGACACTAAGGATGAGCTCTTGACTGAAAATAGGAAGGTGCCTGAACATAGAAGCAGCTCAGAAAATGGAAGCACGAAAGGTAAAGGAAATAAGGGTAATGGTCAGGTGATCATGCCGCTAAAAGGGGGCCCCCAAACATGGGGAAAACCTTAATAAATAAGGATATTTTACTAGAATTGTCATGTTCTAGGTAATTCCCTAATGACCAAGTCCCTTAGAAATTTTATTATGGACTACAAACCCATTCTTGTTGGCATTAGTGAAACGAAACTTCTTTTTGATAATTGGGTATGATTCAAGTGGGGTTCTCTGGGATATAAATTTGTCTCACAAAAATCTCATGATTCTAATATATATTATTTTTGGGTTATAAGTCATGAGACTATTAAAGTAATCTCATACAGTGGGTCATCTTAGAGCATTTTAATCTCTTAAAGGATTGAAAATTATGAGATTTCTTTCTTGTTTATGTATTCTTCGAATTCCTATATCAGAAGAAAGAAATTATGGGATGAGATAAAGTTAATATCTGAAAATATTGATAAAAAAATGGGTAATACATGGATACTTTAACACTGTTTTGAAGCCATACGAAAACAATGGAGATAATTTTCATCAGAACACATCGTTGAAATTTTCTTTGTGCATTGATCAATGTAATTTTGTTGAGGTCACATTAGTAGGAGATGATTTTTTATGGATTAGATACACTTAGACGTGAAAGAACACAAGAAATATTGACAGATGTCTTGTTAAAATGGATGATCAAATTGTTTCTCAAGAAATTTCTTAGTTCACACTTCTCAAGAATCAATTTGATCACAACCTAAATATTGTGTAAATTAACACACAATTGAGAATGTATGTTCATATCCCTTTTCAGTTTAACAATGACTGGCTTGTAATTCCATGGTGCACAAAAATCATGACAAAAGCTTTAAAAATTAAGTTTCTTGGTAGCCTATTGTAAAAGTTGAATAAGAAATTAAAACATACCAAGGTCTTTCTCAAGTAATGGAGAAAAAAATCATTCTCTCTGCTTGATCGTGACAATAAGGATGTTGAGGAGGATCTTGAATATTGTCAAATCAGGAATCAACATCTGAATACTCCATCCAGGGAGAGACTATAAGATTATAATAGGATGGATGATATTTTAATGGTCAAATAGAGTCTAGAGAAAATTCAAATTAATTTCAAATTGTTAAAGGAAGGTGATAGAAAGAAAAAATTTATTCACATGATTCACAAAGAGAAGACGGCCTGAGCAGGAAACAAGTAAATCAACATTAATGGTCATCTTCGCACCTCTAAAAATGAGATTTATTAGGCTTTGTGGATTAATTTAGATATTATATTCTGATGATATGCAGGTTAACACACACAAAATGGTTGAAAACATCATTCCTTGAATTGACGACCAGAATAATCAATCTCTTAGCACTCCTCCCCTAAAAGATAAAATTAAAGCATCCATGTTCTCTCTTAATATGGATAGTGCTCCTAGTCCAGATGAGTTTACTAAAAAGATTTTCATGTTTCATTGGGTTTTATTATAGGATAATATTTCTTAGGAAATTAGGAAATTCATTACTTATTCCCATATGCCACATTAGATGAATTCATGCTTTATTGCACCAATACCCAAGAAGGAAAATGTAGTTGATATTAAGGATTTCAGGCTAGTTGTGCTCAAGAACTCAATTCCTAAGGTCATTAGTAAGATCATTATAGATAGTATGGGGCCATTGGTTAGTGGAATGATTACTCAAAAATTATTTTGGATTTGTTCCTAGAAGAAACATTCAAAACTATCTCTTTGCAGCCTCAAAGAGTGTTAACTTGATTAGAAGGAAAGTAAGAGATGGGAACTTTGCACTCAAAATTGAATTCTCTAAGGCATTTGATGCATTGAGATGGGGACTCATTTTTTATGTCCTAAAAATGTATGGGTTCTTGAATGAATTTATCAAGTTTATTAGTATCATTCTTAGCTCATCAAGGTTATACATTCTTATTAATCAGGTACTATAGGCTTCTTCTAGTGCACTAGTGGTGTGAAGTAAGGAGATCCACTCTTAGGATTGTTATTTTCTATTTCTAAAGATTATCTTGAGTAGGTGAATCAATAACCTTTTTTAGTTTGGATTCTATAATCAAATTAGGGCTGGAAAGAATGACTTTTTTCCTTCATATTTACTCTATGCTGATGACATCCTTTTGTTTGGATGATCTTCTAAGAAAAAAATTTCCTCTATCAAGGCGTTATTTGAACATTATGAAGAGGTGGTCGGATATTCAATTAGATGGAACAAATCCTCCATTATTTTCGGTACTATCATCATGGTTGGAAAGAAAAAAAGGATCATTCGAAATCTTGGAGTGAAAAAAGGGACTCTCCCTTTCCAATAACTTGGTCTTCCTATATTTTGGGAAAACGTTTAAAAGCATTATTCGGAAGGTATTTACTCATGAATTGTTAATCAACTTGTTGGACGGAAGTTAAACTATATATCTCTAGTTGGGAGGGTGTGCCTTTTTAACTTAGTGATTACATCGAAGCTTGCTTATTCATTCTCATTGTATAGATGTACCAGAGGTCTTATCAAGGAGCTTCAATTCCTGGTAAGGAATTTATATAGACTGGTTCTGTTCATGAAAGGAAGTTGGTAACTGTTTCTTGGAAAGAGTGTATCAATCCAATTTATTCAGGAGGCCTCAGGGTCAAAGATTTAAGGATTTTTAATGATGGTATATTTGGTAAATTCACATGGATTAAGATTTCCAATGATGCCTCTAATAACATTTTGATCAAAAGATTAAAGGGGAGGTTGCTGAATAGATATAAGTACTATATTGGGTCATCTGTGTGGGTATCTATAAAACCTTCCTTCAATAAAATTATGCATGATACAAAGTGGATGTTGTGTGTGAACACCAACTTCAATTTTTTAAAAATCACATGGCTTGATAGGCCTCTGCAAGATAGCATCAGCACTCACTCTGAAATAAGGAATATATCCATTGCTGATTTTAGATCACAATGGAAAAGATTTGGCAGTATAGTCCCCTCTCAAATTGGTCTTGAAATAAAAAAATTCACATTCATGGATTATGACACTCTGATATAGAAACCAAATAGGTGTGGTTGTTTTAATATCAAGAAGTTTTATAATATAGAATTTAGAGGCTCCACTAACCTTCTAGCATGGCTTATGGATTTTCGGGTATCCTTCATTCAGCCATCCAGATTCATCATAATCTGGAGAATCATGAAATATAGACTCCCAACCTAGGATCAACTCATGTGGTATGGACATCATATTGTTTCAGACTGTTACCTGTGTTTGTGCGCAATGGAAAATGATCAACATCTGTTCGTGGAGTGCAGGTATGCACAACAACTTTAGTCTTATGAAGGTTCCCTGTTTGGGCTGGATTTGTGCTCAAGAATTCTAGTTCATGATTTTGTATCAGTGTTGTCCAATGATGGACAATGTGAGAAAATACATAACCTCCTTTTGACAGCTAGTGTTGCAATTCTTGCGGCTATATGGAATGCCTGAAATGCAATCTTGTTTGAGAATAAGAAAATTTTTATACAAATTAGAATGTTTCCCTTACATAGGGCAGTATATGTAGCTTTTATGGTGCAAACTAGTGGAATGAATAATAATTTACTTGATTTGAAGATCCTAAGAATGATAGCTGTATACGGTTACCCCCGAATACCCAAAACTCTCAAATATATCTGATGGATACCTCCGATTGGCTCGTGGCTCAATGTAAATGTTGATGGGGTTGCCTCTAGTGCGACAGGGCCTTCTGGATGTGGGAGTGACTTTCTCACTCATCGTGGTTTTTTGAAAGGATACTTTTCTCATTACATAGTTGTTATGGTGGCCTATGATGATGAACTATGGGATATGGTTTATACAGTCATGTATTCTATTCAATTTAAATAGAATTTGGTATGGATTAAATCAGATTATCATATTGTGATTCATGCCTTGAAAACAAGAACATGAGATGTTCCATGGGGAATTATACCTCATTGGATTGAGTGACTTAACAAGGTCACTCATCTCAATCTGGTAATCTCACATGCCTATAGGGAGGGAAACCAAGTAACAGATGAACTGGAAAAAAATAAATCCTAGAGAAGACTATGATGTGGTTCTCCATGGCCCCAACCTACTATGCTCCACCGGTGGAGGCAGACATGTGTGGTTTCATGTATTATCATTTTTGTAATAGTCCCTTGTATGCTAGAATTATCTATATATTTTTAATAAAAAAATTTAGGGTTGGATTTGACCGAATCTTAGACTTTTGGGTAGAAACTGAAATTGTTAGGATTCTCATACATTACTACTCCGTTGATCTAACATCCATATTTGGATTCCATGCACATTTCTACCCCATGGATCATACTTACAAGGATTCCTTGGAAATTTCTACTCCATGGATTCTACTAACCTATCATGATAGGATTCCATGGACATTCATACTCCTTGGATCATATTTAATGTACTTTTTAGGATTCCTTGAACATTTATACTCCCATAATATAATGATCATATTAGAATGACTTCAAAATTTAAACTCCTTGGATATGATTTACAATTCTAATTTTGATACCTTGGAAATTTCTACTACAAGTATCCAATTTAACTGATTTATTTAAAATTCTAGGTTTCCTTGGACATTTCTACCATTTGGATAATATTTTTTTGACCCATTAGGTTATCCAATACTTTTCTACTCGTTGGATACCATTGAATTGTTTTAAATAGCAGATATGGATGCCTTGGAAATTACTACTCCTTGGACCCTATACAAGGTAGGTATGACACCTTATTACATGGAATATTTTATTTTTGTATAATTCTATGACTTGTAGATAGATTTATGAGTTAGTTTCTTGATCATAGTGATACCTAATAGGCTGGACACCATCACTTCTACTATTATAACTTTTACACCTATCAAATCTATAAATTTCCTCTACATATATGTATGAACATGACTTGTTATAGAAATAGTTGGTGGTGTCCAACTGAGTGTTATCTCAAACCTAGTACAAGCCACTACTAGGTACCTAGACAGACTATATGGATGTAGGTTGGGACATGGGAAATCTCTCTCTTGTATATGCTTAATTGATCTGTGCATGGAATCATGGGAGAATAGGATCGATCCTTAAGCTCATGATTCTATTTGGGGTTGTTATTTTGGGTTTTTTTACTTTTTATACATGTATTGTACTGGATTCTTGTTACCATGTATTGATATCTTTTGAATGGTTTTCCATGATCTTCATTGTACATGACACTATTGATGAGATTTCTTGGTTATTTATATGATGGATGTTTATTCTTACACTGATCATTTATTTATTATTATTATCATATTTTTTATATTATTATTATCATATTTTTTATATTATTATACTGATGTTAACCACTCTAATCATGATGGTATATTAACCCCAATGTTCCCCCATATCCCATCACTACTAATTGGTTGCCTTAGGCATATGGAGAGGCACGCTTGAGGTCATGTGGAAAACTGGGTTTGGTTACTATTGAGTGAACTAGGTTTTGGACATCAAAAAGTGTTATCGGGGTATTTTTATTTTCTTTTTTTCATATCATTTTGGAATATTAGACAAGTTATAAAGAATGTATTAGAATTTGATAATGAGTTATGCCTTGGAGTTGCTAACCCACATACAAGAAAAATCCAAATTACCCAGTATGGGACATGTTGTTCTAGATTGTGCTTATTACAGATTCCTTATATTCACCATTGGGTGATGCACTTTATGTTTTATGGTCCTGATGATTATTGATTTTTACCCTTAGCCTGATGTGGTAAAGAGATATTGCATCATGAATTATTATAGGAATATAAATATTTATATGTCATGCATTATGCCATGTCTTATTTATATGACTCTGTACATTTCTTATAGCATGTTTTAGTTCCTTATTGTTATATACATGGAATTGCTCTAAAATTTCATACAAGAACATGGTAAATGAATTTTTGGGATTAAATGGATTCTACTCTATGATTTATAAGTTATATGGGACCTTATAAATTGTAAGTGATGATCCATATAGTTCAAACTTTAAATAGAATTTATAAATAAATAAGTATTAATTTAAATGAAATTGATTTCTGAATGGAATGGTTATTTTATAATAGGGATTATAATTTAAATCTACAGGGTGTTTCCTCTATAAGTTGTAAGTGTTACTCTATAAATCGGAACCCCTGACTTATTGTAGAGAAAATGAACTTGAACCGAACATTGTATTAGGTAGTAGGAAGTATCATATTTATGGATTGTATGTCACCCAGAACTAGCATTATGTGTTGGAATATGGGTGTTACTCATGTTAGGAAGGCTTTTATGTTTTGATATATCTGTGATCTTATTGTTACAAAACACTAACATATTTTTTAACATGGAATTTTTTCAGATATTACACTATGACAGACCCCAGTTTTGTGCTAGGAGGGTAGTGATGATGAGGATCTGGAGGTGGTGTTCCATAGGCCACTAGTAGTTCCTCATGTATTTCCATTGACGACACCTACTATTATACTTTATATGGGTTTTGGGTCCTGGTTTTGATAGGTATTTCTATGTTTCATGCAGACAGTTCAGAGAACGTTGTGACATGCTCTAACTATGGAAGAGCTGAATCATGAATTCTTGTAGCAGCATCCAGCAATGTTTTTAGGGGATGGAGGACCCCTATCTTCATATTCAAGGACCTAGGAAAAGTTATCAGTTTCATATCATCTTGATACACCTATTTAGATGAGAGTAAATCTTGCTATATATGTCCATTGTGATTCCATCTAGAGATGGTAAGACATGATTACCTCGAGGGATCATTATAAAATATGCCTTGGAGGTATTTCTCAAACAACTTTTTATGAATATTTTCTCCCTAATACACTAAGTAGTGATAGATCTAAATATATTATGCATCTATAGTTATGGGTCCTATCAGTTATGGACTATTCAGACCATTTTACCGAGATGTATTGTTTAAAATCTATTCTGTAAGCTGATGAGATTTTGAAAGCTATGTGATTAGAAGATTGTCTCAGGTATGAAATCCAATAATAGGAAAAAAATCCAACTTAATATTATATCATAAAGAGTAATCCGATAATTTATTACTGAATGAAGTGTAAGGGGATATTGGGGTGAAAAGCATGGTAGATCAGCTTCTCAACCAAGTGGTTCTATGTTAGGTAGCTAGAACAGATTCTTTGTGGTCTATCATGAGGGGAATACCACTAGAGTATGAGTGTTGGTAGTTATGTCCTATATAATTAGTATATGAGGCATGCACATATGAAGAGATATCATGATAGATACCCATTCAAGTGTTGAGTTTGTGGTATGATAGGACATCTATAATGGTGACTTTGGGACATTCCTCCGAAAGTTAGTTAGAGAGGTTCTGCATCAACTTCACATTCAGAATTGGGGTCAGTGGCTTCTAATTGGGAAATTATATAGAGCATGACAAGTCAATCTAGTCGAGGTGGTGGTCATGGGTTGGGTAGCCAGACAATTGATACTCAACGGAAATAGAGTGAAATTACTCAGGGTAATCAGGGTATATCCTTGGGAGTCAGTTTAGGATAGATATATACAGTATAGCAGATACCTGAGGAGAAAAGTGTTTGAACTTGTACTATGATAGGTAATATTCTAATTCACATCTACATTAGTATTTGATCTTTTTGATACATGTGTTTCTCATAGCGTTATATCTATGCCTGTTGTGGAGAGGCTTTCACTCAATGATCTATTTTCTAGGTGCGTGATAACACTTTATACTCAATTGAGGATATGAACGGAGAGTGTATACTAGTTCAAGGATATCCCCCTTGAGGTAGGTGGGATTTATTTTGTATGGGACATATTTTTACTTGATATGAAAGGGTTTGTTCTATTTCATGATTTCCTAGATTTCTACCCCAAAAATGTGACCTTTATATCACTATAGGGTGAGGTTTTTATTCATAAGGGTGAATGGGATATCTATGTGAATAAAGATGGTCCTAAACATCATGGGTTGAATAGGTTTATGGATCATTTTTCTAGTTATATCAGGATGATCAGGGAACACATTAGGTAGATTACCCCCAGTGGTTGATCATTTCATGTATATTTTCCTATATTACTTTTTAGTACTATATCCATACAGAGAAGTGTATTTTTTCATTAATCTTGTTTCAATAGCTTCACTGATATACATATTTCTATATAGGATGGCTACTACTAAGTTACAGGACCTCATGAGGCAGCTAGAGGATTTGGAAGAAACATTTTTTATAAAACCTAATACTTCTCTGTGGGGTTCACCATTTCATTTTTTCAAGACATTGGACAATAATCATAGGATATATGGGGATTTCATAAAATTTAACCAATTGACTATTAAGATCCAGTGTCCCTCTATTTTTACTGATGATCTTTCGATCAGATATGAGGATATTTTGTGTTCCCGAATATTGATCGGATATTGGGTTATCATCGGGTGCATGTTTCACCTTTATAAATATAAAATACACTAGTAGGTAAGTAATATATGATTATTAATTCATGTCATTCAGACCCATGAATTCTCTAACAGTTTTCATGGAACTGATGAATTTTTTTTCATCACTCTCAAGATTCATTTGTAGAGGTATATGTGGATGATATCATGGTGTATTCTCATACTATGCATGACCATTCCAAACATCTTGAGATCGTATTGGAGATACTTATAGAACATTAGCTATATGTTAATATCATAAAGTTCCACTTATTTATGGATAATATCCACTTCATGGTTCATATTATCTCAGACACAAGAGTATTTGTTGACCTAGAGAAGGTGAGAGATGTAGTAACTTGGGAGCATCCCAATAGAGTCTTTGACATGTGTAGTTTCTTGTGGATAAATGGATATTAATGTAAATTTATATATGAATTATCACCCTTAGAAGAAACTCTTTCAATTTTGAATAAGAAGGGTGTATTTGTTATATGGTTAGATGCATGTAGGAAAGCCTTTTAGGAGCTAAACAGGAGAATTAATTCATTGAAGGTCCTGATTCTTCTAGAGTCAGGAATTACCTATAAATTATATTATTATACATTAGGTATCATTATGGGAGTATATCTAATGTTGGAGGAAGATTCATTGTTCATGGGTCTCATCGGTTGAGTCAAAACAAAGAGGAACTACTCCACGTACAATCTCGAGTTAGACAATGTGGTTCATTCCTAGTATTGTTGGAAGCATTATATACTAGGATAGTATTTTTTGGCGTACACTGACAATAGAAGACTCAATTATATATTTAAATAGAATTAATTGAATCTGATTTAATTAATGTATGTTGAATAACTTTAGCTCTTTGATATTTAGTTTTTCTATATGCTTGAGAAAAAAAATGTAGTTTCTTATGTAATGAGTAGAAGGAATCAGATACGGGCAGTTCAAGAGGCCAGTGGTGAGTGTCAACATATGTCCTTTTTTTAGAGATTAAATTAGAGGTGTAGGATAATCAAGGAAAGACTACACTCTCATATTTAGTGGTGAAAACCACTCTTTTGGATAGGGTGTGGATTTTCTAGTTTTCATATTCTGAGGGTTTGATCCAATAGGATAGCACTGTAGGTGATGACTGGCCACCTTATTGTATTGTAGGTCTAGATGAGATCTTACACATACTCGATTTATTGTGGGTTACATTAGAAATATAAGAGAATTTTATGTTATATTCTCATACATCTATATGTTCTATGAATCCAATCTTACCAAAATGTATTGAGACATGGAGCATCAATACAATTGCTTAAGGATAAAGTGGGAGATAGTTGGTTTTGTTACACAAAGTTACGCCTATCAGCTGGTGAAGTAAAAACACCATCTTCCAACATGGATTATATTGTTGATACCTATTCTTGAGTGAAAATGGAATTATTTCACCATTTATTTCATAAATGGACTACCTAGATCACCACAGGGCATTGACATTGTTTGGGTGATCTTCGACAAGTTAACAAAGGTCACTCATTTTCTACTGATTTGGGAGACTCTTTTATTAGATCATATTATGATGATATAAATTCACAAAACCTTACACCTCCATGGGGTTCCACATTCTATTGTATTAGATAGCGATTCTTGATTCACATCATAGTTCTTGTAGGGGTTTCAGAGGGCACTGGGTTCAAAGGTACTTCTGAGTACAACCTATTGAACATAGACAAATGGTTAGTATGAGCATATGATATAGGTGTTGGAGGACATTCTTCGACCATAAATCCTTTATTTTGGATTTTAATTGAGATAAATACTAACCTATAACTGAGTTTTATTATAATAATTTCTTCTAGGATACCATATAGATGGATCCTTAGGAGTCTCTTTTTGATAGGTTTTCTAATTCATCCATTTGTGGGTTAGAGGGACGAGAGACAACACTACTGAGTCCTCATATCATGAAATACACTTTAGATAATTTTCACCTTAAAAGGAAGAATTTTGATGTATCTCAATATAGATATAAATTATATGATGGTTTTCACCATAGACTGATTTATTTTTAGGTGGAGAGTCATGTTTTTTAGCAAGTTTCACCTAGACTGAGGTGTAGGCTGATTCAAAAACATGGTAAGCTATCACCTCATTATTTCAACCACTTTGAGATTCTGGAGAGAGTCGGTATGGTAGACTTTCAGTTTTATTTACCTCATATTTTATAATCCACACAAAACATCTTCCATATATCTCATCTTTTCGGATATCATTCTAATCTATCACATATTCTTCAGCTCGAGGAGGATGAGTTAGAGGTAGGTGAATCATTTGAGGATAATAATTTCTGTGTTATTAATCATGACTCAAACGGTTTACAAAACCGGTTAGTTCCCCTAGTATGGATGTTAGGTAATCAAGACCATGTACAGGATGATACTTGGGAGTAGTAGGTCGACATAAATTCCTAGTGGTTGTACATATTCTCAGATGATGCCTGACCACCCTTGGAAAGAAATTTTAGGGATGAATTCTATTAAGGAGATAATATTGTAAGATATAGGATTTTATATGTTTTACAAAACCAATTTATTTCTTATTTTTTTATTTTTTTATGACTGAATGTAAATGCCAAGTGATGCTATGGGAGAAATGGGGGTGTATTGGGATTTTTCAGAGCCTGAATCCTAGGGTTTTGTAAAAGGAAAATGGGCCACATGGTTAGTTGAAAATGTGGATCCTAGGCTGCATAGTTGAAGAAATCTATGCGGGGTTGTTCAGGGCTCTGTCCAGGGCCATACACCCATGTGAAGCACCTGCAAATTTTAGCAACGGTAAATCTCATGGTTTGCGCACCGTTTTCCAAACTATGTGCATGAACCATGAGTGTTCATTTTTTAGGTAATAAGGTTTACACTGTTGGTGCACAATTTTTCCAACAGTGTGGCAAAACTATGAGGACTAGTTTTAAAGTGTTAAAAATAATATTTTTCCCTCAATAACATTATAACCCTTATTTTTTTTCTTATTCTCCAATTCCTAGAAGCCTCTCAATTTCTATCTCTTCACAAGCCTTATAACTATAGATTGAAAGAATTCCTCTATTCCTCATTCAATTAACGATTCAATCATCTCATTCGATATTTCCCTGGTAATTTATCTATTCCTTAGGAACCTTTCACTATTTACCATGCAATAAGTGATGTTATTTTTCTATAGTCTCTTATTCCCTATTTTCAGAGAGGTTGATCACTCTTCTGATTTCTTATGATCTATATCGAATCACTAGTTGATATTAGATGAGTGTTCCTCTACCAAGATAATGTAGGTGGTCTATACTTTTTCTATCAATGTATCATTTTTTATAGATTTTTTTCCATTGTTCCAAACACCATAATTTCTAGCTGATGATTTATAAATTATTTGAACTAGGGGTTAATTTATATAAACATGTTGAAACATTCCATTGACACCTTTTTTCAAGGTTTGATGTTTTCAACCTCAACCTAGACTATCCATGGGATAGGTTCTACCCTTTTATCGCATTTATTAAACCCTTATGGTGTGATAATCATGCCTTATATAATTGAGAATAAAATTAAGTAATTAAAGTAAATTGTACAAGGTTTTGAAAAACCTATATAACCTTATTAATTGTATTTGAAAGGTATGGATTGGATAATACCTTTTTTTATACATGATCTTGAAGGGATTAGTGAAATTATTAATTGAACAATTAATGAATTGGTAAATGAAATGGTTTGGATGCATTGGACATTACAACTCCTTGGATATGATGACCATATTTGGATGCTATGGACATTTCTACTCCATGGATCTTACTTACTTGGATGACTTGGACATTTCTACTCCATTTATTTTATTGACATAACATGTTAGGTTGTCATGGACAATCCTACTCCTTGGGAATGACTTACTATACTTGTTACAAAGCCTCAAACCCTTATTCTACCAAGATCTGATGATGATATTAGGATACCTTTCACATTTATACTCCTTGGATCTAATTTATTTGGATTATTTTGATACCTTGGAAATTTCTATTCCAAGGATCCAGTTTAACTAGTTTACCTGACATCCTATGATTCCGTCGAAATTTATAATCCTTTGATACTTATTACTTATAAGAATTTTCATATATGGTTTCCCAAACTATGTTCATGAACCATGTGGGTTCCCTTTTGTAGTAATGAGGTGTGAACCATTGGTGTGTGATTTGGAAAATTGTGTTGCCAAACTGTGCGACCTAGTTTTAAAGGGGTATAAATATTGTTTTCCCTTAAAAACATTATAACCCTTATTTACTTTTCATTTTCACCAAATCATAGATGACTCTCAAATTTGAGATCTTATAAATACTTAAACCTAGATATTGAAGGAATTCATTTGTTCGACATACAATTTAAGATATTTTCATCTCATTGGAACTATGCTAGTGATTTCTCTATTCCTTAGGCACCTTTCACTATTTTCCTTGCTAACAGCAATGATATTTTTGTGCAGGCTCTTATGCCAAATTTTAATAGAGTTTGATTTTTCTTCTAATTTCTTATGATTTGGATAGAATCAAAATCTAATACTAAATGAGTGTTCCTCTTCCAAGATTATGTAGGTGGTATATACATTTTCCCACAATGTATCATTACCTATATCTTGTGGAAATTATGTAGCACACTAGGATTTCTAGGAGATTCTTTATAAATTAATTTTACCAAGGGAAAATTGATATAAACGTGTTGATACATTGAATTAACACTTTTTTTCAAGGTTGGAGGTTTTAAACCTCAACCTATACCATCCATGGGGTGGGTTATACCCTTATATCTCATTTATGCCACCCTAGTGGGGTGATTAGACTGAATTACATAATTTAGAACTCAATGATGAATTAATGCGAATTGTCAAAGGTTTTGAACACCATGTAGAACATTATTAATTGTAATTGAAAGGTATAGATTGGATAATCCCTTTATTTTTAAATGATCACAAAGGGATTAGTGAAATGATTCATTGAATTTTTAATGAATTGTTAAATGTAATGGATTGGATACCATGGACATTACTACTCTTTGGATCTGATGAGAATATTTGGATGTTATGGACATTTATACTCCATGGATCCTGCTAACATCAATTCCTTAGACATTTATAATCCTTGGATACTTTTGACTTGACATGTTAGGGTTCAATGGACATTCCTACTCCATAGATACGATTTACTATATCTGTTATGATTCCCCAAGCATTTCTACTCCCATGATATGACGATCATATTAAGATATCATGGAAATTTCTACACCTTGGATCTAATTTACTTGGGTTATTTTGATTCCTTATACAATTATACTTCAAGGATGATGTTTAACTAGTTTACATGACAAGCTAAGATTCCTTGGATATTTCTAATCCCTAGAACCAATTTTCTTAACCTTTTAGGATGACAAAGACATTTCTACTCCTTGAATCCTATTTACTTATTTTACATAGTGTTTGGAACACTTATATTTGAAATTTAACATGTATGAAATTACAATAATGATCATGTCAACTTCTAAAATACCCATTGATACTTATAAATTAAATTTCCATGATTTAGTAAATTGAATGGGTTGGAATTATCTAATATGGGTATTTCATGATGGTTTCATTTCCTTAAATTAATTTAATGGATAAAATGAATTTATTAAAGGGTGTAAAGGCCATGACTATTATTTATTTCCCTGTCAAATTCTCTTTTGAGAAGTTATTACTCATTTATTGTTATTAGGATTGATGAATGTGACACATGAGAGGTGATGACTTATGTCTTACATTAAAAATATGATGATTTCTTTATATAGGTTGGGGTATGATGGTAAGGGATCTATTGAGAATGAAGGTATCATACTCTCTTGTATTGGGTGTTGATGATGACGTCTCACACCACTTACTATAGTTGGACGTTTGGATTTGTGTGCCACTGTAATGCCCCGCTTTTGGAATCCAACCAGAGGCACCCCGTACCAGGTTGATCACATTGAATCAAGTTCATTTCCTAGAATTCCAGAGGATGCCGACTAGTAGCGAGGTCCTTGGGTGTGATAGTGGGGAAACTATGCCCTCATTGGCAGAGTACACAGCGGAAGTAAAAACACATACAACAGCAGAAGCAGTAAATATCCTATAACAGTAATAGCAGAAGACTAGATAATAAACAACTAGAGAACATATATATATATGAAATGATTCATGATACATATGTCTAGGAAAATATCCAAACAAGTCACAATGCTGAATACATTACTATACCAAAGTATAAAACAAAAACAGATAAGCAACTCCTCAGCATCGCAGGCCTCATCTTAGTCCCATGATCTCCAGCTCCAATGCAATCAAGTACCTGAAGTTGAAGGGAACTTTCCCTTGTCTATACGTGCAGCAATATAATCTTTTTGGGCACAAAATCATGGCCCAAACAGGGTTTGAGATTAAATCCTCATAGGAAACCACCCGAAGATTTGTACCTAACAGTTAGTGAGTATATGGAAGGTAAAATTACAATAAACAATAAACAGTGAACAGGAAAGTACTCAGCAGTAAACAATCCACAAATCGATCAAGAAACAATGAAGAAAACAACTAACCACAAACATGTAACCCTCTAGGAAGTAATCACAGCCATCCCCTCTAGTCCTACCTAAGAAGTACCAATAACCCTCTGGGCAGTACACTCAGCCTAACGCCTCTAGTTTTGTCATACAAAAATTATAAGACTCTCTATGTAAGCTCACTCAGTAAACTCCCCTTATACTCTAGGGTGGTTATGGACTCTCTGAGGAAGACCACAAGGTCAATTCCCATTATGTCCCCAAGTTCATGAGACTCTTTGAGAAATCTCACTCAGTCAATTCCTCTTATAGCCTCAGGTCATTCATAGACTTTTTGAGGAAGCTCTCTCGGTCAATTCCTCTTATAGCCTAGAGTGGTTCAAGGTAATTCAAGTAAAACAAAGACTCTATGAGGAAGTTCTCTCGGTCTATCCCCTTATTGTCTATAAATAAAAAAGACTCTATGTGGAAGCTCACTCAGTCTATCCTCACATAGTCTATAATGTCCAAAGACCCTCTGAGGAAAATCACTCAGTCTATCCCCTAATAGTCTATAATATCCAAAGACTCTCTAAGGAAGCTCACTCAGGATATCCTCGTATAGTCTATAACACCAGGTTCTCATGGCCCCGTGTAAGTAAATGCATAATAAAGCTATAAGGCCAAAGTAAACCTACGTAACTACTTGACTAACCAATCTATAACATCTCAAGCATGTCAAAAAATAAAAATCCATTCTACGATCACAGGGCATGGAAAACAGGTAAACGGCCAGTAGGCATAACAATACCAAATGGTCGTAAACAGAACAAGCATGGGAAAAACATACAAGAATAGAAATTATCCCTATACATAACCAAATTACCTCTACCCAAGCATGAAAGTATGGCAGAAAAATCAGTAGGGGTAAAACAGTAAACATGCAATACCTCGTTCAAGGGTATTGGTGGAAGTTTCATAACATACTCAATGAATTTGAATGTAAAGGCACAAACCACCTACCTTGGGGTTAGGAGATCAATATATTTTAACCAAGAGGCTTGAATATCATTATAATGTCATAGATATACGAAAACACATAAAACGTTCAACACACGATAACATGGAAAAGAGGAGGAATTAGAAAATGATGCTCTAGAAGAAGGAAGAGCTTACCATTGTGGTTCCAACGCAATCAACTATAGTCAATTTGAGAACATACATAGTCTCAGGGGCTTAGAGATATTCTGGCATCGTACGATTTCTCTCAGTCGGATGAGTCCTAGAAGAAGACACATCTGGCAATCAGACGCGAGCCCAGTCCATTTAATGAAAAAAACTACATTGAATGTACTTTTGGAGTACATGGAATGTACTATACCTTTCCGTACTTCACATTAAGTGGCCTCCACATCACCCCACATGACCGTGTGTATGGCCAGGATATGGCTATCACACGACCTGGTGTGGAAATGAAGTACACGGCGTGTACTCATGTAGTACACGGTATGTACTTCAAAAATTTCAAAAAAACTCCTCTTTTCTCAAATACTCTAGAAATAAAACATACCCTGAAATAAGGTACATGTTCTTAAAAACTTCCCCCTTTAAAGAAATTCATCCTTGAATTTATCTGGCGTAGCGTAGAAGAAGTATCCCCAAAAATCTCCGGCCACATTGATCATAAGTCGGCCTCACTCTTCCAAGTCTTGTCATGTACTCACCCGTGCTTCCAAAGCACCTGTACCAGAGGAATAGACCGGCCATGGAGAACCTTTATACTGTGATAAAAAATCAAGATAGAATTCTCTTTAAATGATGCATTCTCTTTGAGATCAAATTCCTCATGTTTAAGGACATGAGATGGGTCTGAAAAGTAACGTCATAGCTGTGACACGTGGAAGATGTCATGCATAGCCTGGTACCTCTGAGGTAACAAAAACTGATAGGCAACCGGACCAACATTCTCCAACACCTCAAATGGTCCGACATACCTCAGTGAAAGCTTACCTTGTCTCCTAATCCTTCTGTGTCCCATCCTCGGTGCAACACACAGCAAAACCTAATCCCCAACCTTGAACTCCAGAGGTCGTCTCCGCTAATCAACATAAGACTTCTGACGAGACTGTGTAGTAGCCATCCTATTCTGAATCAACTCTATCTACTCAGTGGTCCCATGAACAAGACGAGGTCCAAGAAAAGCTTCCTCTCCTACCTCCATCCAACAAAAAGGTCATCAGCATGGCCTACAGTACAGATCCTCATAAGGTTCCATCTGAATAGTTTCTTGAAAACTATTGTTGTAGGATAACTCCAACAGAGGTATATGTTTCTCCCAAGAACCTCCAAAATCCAGAATTCATGCTCGGAGCATATCCTCAAGCACCTGAATCATATGTTCAGACTGGCCATCATTCTAGGGATGGTATGTTGTACTCAAAAGTACATGTGTTCCCAAAGCCTTCTAAAGCCCCTCCTAGAACTGATAAGTAAAATGGTCATCCCTTTCCAAAACAATAGAGTGTGGAACTCCATGTAGACGTAAAACCTCTTGGATGTATTAATTCCACAGCTCATCAACATTGAAGGTCTCCTTGATCGGAAAGAAGTGAGAAACCATTGTGAGTCTTTCAATGACAGCACAAACTGTGTCATTCCCTCGAGGAGACCTCGACAGCCCTTTCACGAAATCCATCGTGATGTCATTCCACATCCACTTGGGAATCAGTAACTACCGTAAAAGCCCCGCTGGTCACTGATGCTCTGCCTTCACCTACTAACATGTGGAACACCTCATGAAGAAACCAGCAGTGTCCCTCTTCATACCTGGTCACCAATACTAATGGTGTAGATCACGATACATGTTGGGGATTCCAGGATGAACTACCCAAACTGAGGAATGAAATTCCCACATCAGCTCCTCACGTACGTCTATCGGCACCCATATGCATCCCTAGAAATACAAGATCTCATCCTCACCTATGGTCCATCTAGGAATAGGGTCCTCTCCTGAAACTCTTTCCCATAGGACTAGGACTTCAGAATCTTATAGCTGCCTCATTCGTACCCGATTAAAAAGTGTAGAGGTAATAGCTACATCAGATAGAAAAGTCTGCCCATGTCTATCGTGCACCTCCAAATTCATCTTAGATAATAGAACAATAAGTTTCCACTCACTAATAGCCTCTTGAACCGCATGTATCTCAGTCCTCCTGCTTAGCGCATCAGCCACAGCATTGCCTTTCCCAGGCGTGTAGGCAAACTCAATGTCCAAAAAACTGAAGGTACTCAGTCCACCTCCGATGTCTCAAATTCAGATCACCAAAAAGTTCTCTCCTAGAAGATAATGTCTCCAACAGCGTAGGTCATGAACAATAGCTACCAACTCCAGATCATGTGTCGGGTAATTCCTCTCATGTGGCCTTAACTACCTAGACCTGTAAGCAATGACTCCATCTCCCTCCATAAGCACAGCTCCCAGACCCATACCTGATGCATCATAGTAAATAGTATAGCTCTTTCCCATTTCTGGCAAGACTAGTATCAGTGCTGATGTCAACCTCCCTTTTAGCTCCAGAAAGGATCACTCACAAGAATCTGACCATAATAACATCACCCCTTTCTTTTTCAGACCTGTCAGTGGTGCTTCTAGGCGTGAAAAGTCATGTATGAAATGAATGTAGTACCAATCTAGCCATATAAAACGCCACACCTCAAAGACGTTCTTCGTCTACTCCTAAGAAACTACTGCTCTCACTTTCTTTGGGTCTACTGATACTCCTGCCTCTGAGATAACAAGACCCAAGAAGTGAATCTTGTCCATACAAATATGGAATTTTGAGGGCTTATCATATAACTGATGCTCCCTCAGTGTACTCAAAATGATCTCAATATGGGTAGAATGGTCGTGTCAAGTGTGAGAGTACACAAAGATATCATACATGAAAACAACCATGAAAGAATACAAGTATGGATGGAACACTCTATTATTCAGTGATATGAAGACTTCAAGTGCATTCGTGAGACCGAATGGAAAAACCATATACTCGTATAGACCATACCAACTCTAGAAATACATAAGAGGTATACCAGATGGTCTAACACGCAACTAATGATAACTAGATCTCAAATAAATCTTCGAGAACACCCGGGATCCTCTAAGATGATCAAATAGATCATCGATCCTCGAAAAGGGATATCGGTTCTTGGCCATCAACTAGTTCAAAGTCCACACAATGACTGAGGGTACTATCTTTCATCATCACAAACAGGACAGATGAACCCCAAGGTGATGTACTGGGTCAGATGAAACCCTTTGCATGCAACTCTTCCAACTGCTTCTTGATCTTTTGCAACTCAGGTGTAGTCATCCTATAAGGAGAAATGGACATTGGTGTTGCTCCTGGAACAAGCTCAATCGAGAATTCTACCTCACGCTACGTAGGAAAACCCGAAAAGTCCTCTGGAAAGACATCTCTGAAACGATCAACCAATGGAATAAAGTATATCTGTGAAGTCCCCTGGTCATCCAGATAAAGGATAGCAATCAGGGCTGTAACTCCTCCCAACCCATGATTCATTGGACCTGCTCTAATCGCCTGGACATCCTATTCGCCTCTATGAAGAAAGGATCTACACTCTGGTGATATGAAACTCACCCTGCGGAGATAACAGTCGAGGACTGCCTTGTAGGGAACTAGAAAGTCCATCCCAAGAATGAAATCACAGCTTGTCATCTCTAGGACGTAGAGGTACCAAAGGAAGAGACACCCACCAACCTCAAGAGGGCACTCCTTGCACTAACGTACACTAGATGTCCTAGTTCCCAATGGATTTTATAGTGTCAAGATGTTGGCAGAAGAAAATATACATAGACAAAGACTCTCCACAACAGCGACAGATATAAACCTATGGGAAGCCCCATTATTGAAAAGTGTTGAAGATAAAACAGAGACTACTAAGATCGTACCTCGAATTTTAGAAGGGTTGGGATCCTGCTCCTGATGGGTTTTCTCCACTATAAAGGTATGGCCTACTCCATGACCCTATGACCCTACCTAACCACTCTGACCTGATCCACTCTATTGTCACTGGTAGCCTAGTGACTGAACACCACAGCCACGACCTCCACCTCAGACCAAACAACTGTAAGAACTCCAATTCCTAAACCGGTGAGAAACTGGTGATGCTTCTTCTAAACGCAGGGTCATATTAGAACCCATGCCACTAACTATAGGTGAGAAGATCTGACAGAAATAGTGAAGATGGCCCATCTTGCTGCAAGATTGGCACTCCATCGGGTATCTCTAGCAATGAGTCCTAGTATGACCGCTCCTCCCGCATTGGTAGCATACTACCTGGCTGATCAAAGATACATCCCACCTCCTCTGATCTCCTAGAGAAGACTCCTTGTGGTGCTTCCTGCTATCAGTAGGAGGAACACTAACTCTGGATGTCAAACCACCCTGGCTCACTGCTCTAGAATCCCTCAAATTACAGTCAGTGATCAGCACCATGTTGACGATAGAGGATATTGAAGTCAACCTGAAGATGTTCACCTGTGACTGGATGTTGTCCCTCAGACCATCCTCTAACTTTCACACAAGGAACAGATCATAACCTCCTGGAATAGGCGTGAAATGATGCAGCTCAGTAATGTGAGACAAGTACTCCATAACAGTAAGAGTACCCTGCTCCAAACTCATAAACTCCTTGTCTCATTCGGGCCTCAAGGTTTCGTGGTAGAAGTAATCATAGAAAATGCACCGAAACACATCCCATGAAATACCATACTGGCGTCCTGACTATGAGATCATTTCCAACCACCTCTTGGAGGAGTCTCAGAGCATATAGGTAGAAAGGTTTACCCTCATCTCTGGATGTATCTCCAGATGCTCGAAAATTTTCAGTGTGGCCTCTAGCCATGACTCTACAGACTGGGGTCCTCCATTCCCAGATAAAGTGGGAGGATGCTGCTGCTGGAAAACTCATGTCAACTCTGCCATCGACGGGGCGGGAGGTGGTGCTCCCAGGAAGGTCTGCATCATCCTCAAAAAACCCTCCCTAAACTATGCATCAGCGCCTGCAACTGTTATAACTACTGGTGCCAAGGCTGGAACAGCAGGAGGATCTGCAGGAGGTCCCGGATCATCCATATCCGGTGTCTGATCACCTTCTGGAAACTGGCGTACAACAGAAGGAATTCATGGTGGCATGACTTTGCAAATTCAAGCACACATATTAGATCATGATCATCCAGGACTGAAAAAACAAGATTACAAGAAGGGAACAGAAGAAATAAACATTCATATCTTACAAAACACGACTACATGGTGTGTATGAAAACTATATGGCATGTTCTTTAATTCCATTCACATGGGCGTGTAATTCTGCCACAAATAGTCGTGTGACGCCCCAACAACACGACATGTTGTCCTGACACACGATGTGTAATTGAACTGTATTCCCCTGCTCGATTCTCCTTACACAGCTAACTAACATGGTCCTCTTAATCTTAGACTACACAGAAAGTGTAAACCCTACACGGCATGTATTAGACACGTTCCAATGACCTGTGTTGTTAGTTACATGGCCGGCTACATGGTTCACCCTACACGACATGCTCTATGGGCACACGGTGTGTACTTTAAGGATTTCACCATCCCGTGGTGTTCGTGACATGGCCAGGTACCTAGGTTTCCCGACACGGTGTGTGAAATCAAGACACGGAGTGTATAGTCAAAGTTTCATCCATCTATGTCATTAGTCACACGGGAAGACACACGATCACTACAACACGGAGTGTACGTACCATGCACAGTGTGTTCCTAAATGATTTTTCACAACCTCGTGTCCCCACCCACACAGTCAGTGACACGGTTTAAAACTACACGGTGTGTATTCATAATGTACACACCATGTATTCTGTGTTTTTCTGGGCTGTAGCCTCAGAAACTACTACAGATCCCAGAAAACACATAAATCCAGCGTTAAGGCACCAAATTCCGATTTTTGAGGGCCCATACTCCCTTCAAACCAAATCTTGGCATCTTATACATATCATATACAAGGGAAACAATTCAATGATTCACCATGTTCTGATTCATGCGGGACCATAACACCTCATGAATTGAAATTTGGCATTCATACCATCAAATCTCAGGACAAACAATACCTTATCAAATAGTAGGTATTTCTATCAAGGTAACTATCACAACAACATGCATATTTTACACATCATCTATCATTACAACATGAAATTACTAATGAATTCTAGATGGCATGGAAAAAATGCATGACAAGTGATTTCTACCAAGTTTCTATATGATGCATGAGATGGCATACCCTCATCTCATCAGGTTACAACAGAAATAGAACTTCAATAATATCAATAGTAACAACACAAATCATGTGAGTCACTCAAGGTGAAATCATGTAAACTGTAAAAATTACAAAACCTAAAGAAATTGCAATAAATAAGGTAGATTGGATTTTCCCAGTTCAAGGGTTAGCAACTCCTAGGCACAGCTTATTACTAAGTACCTATTCTATCCTATCCCTAGCTATAGGCTCCAAACAGTAACTCAAGAGAAAATAATTTCTCTGATACAACTTTTTAAGTCTTCGGTTCCGGATGCCACCCAGAGGCGCCCCGTACCCGGTTGGTCACATGGCCTCAAGAGTATGTCCCCGAACACTAGAGGATGTCGACTAGTAGTGAGGGCCTTGGTGTGATAGTCAGGAAATTATTCCCTCATTGGCAGAGTACACTGTGGAATTAAACAACACATACAATAGCGAAATCAGTAAATATCAAACAAAAGTAACAGCGGAAGAATAGATAATAAACAACTGGAGAAAATATATATATTAAATTATGTATGAAACATATTGTCTAGGAAAATATCCAAACAAGTCACAATGCTGAATACAGTACTAAACCAAAGTACAAAAGAAAAATATATAAGCAACTCCTCAGCATCGCAAGCATCAGCTTGGTCCCTTGCTCTACAGATCCAATGCAATCAAGTACCCGAAGTCGATGGGTGTTTTCCATTGTCTATACCTACAGCAATATAATTTGTTTGGGACTAAAATCATGGCCCAAACAGGGTGTGAAACTAAATCCCAGTAGGCAACCACCCGATGATCTGTACCTAACAGTCAGTGAGTATATGGAAGGTAAAAGTATAGTAAACAGTAAATAGTGAACATGAAAGTACTCAGTAGTAAACAATACATAGATCAATCAAGCAACAATGAAGCAAACAGCTAACCACAAACAGGTAACCCTCTGAGAAGTACTCACATCCATCCTCTCTGGTCCTACCTAAGAAGTACCAATAACCCTCTGGGCATTACACACAGCCTAACCCCTCTGGTTTGGTCATTCAAAAATTATATGACTCTCTGAGGAATCTTGATCGGTCAATTCCCCTTATATCTCCAAGGTCAAGAGACTCTCTGAGGAAGCTCACTTGGTCAATTCCTCTTATAGCCTTGGGTCATTCAAAGACCCTCTGAGGAAGCTCAATTGGTCAATTCCTCATATAGACTCAGGTCATTCATAAACTCTCTGAGGAATCTCACTCAGTCAATGCCTCTTATAGCCTGGAGTGGTTCAAGTTAATTCAAGTAAAACAAAGACTCTCTGAGGAATATCTCTCGGTCTATCCCCTTATAGTCTATAAAGCTCAAGGACTCTCTGAGGAAGCTCACTCGGTCTATCCTCCTATAGTATATAATGTCCAAAGACTCTTTGAGGATGCTCACTCGGTCTATCCCCTTATAGTCTATAACATCCAAAGACTCTCTGAGGAAGATCACTCGGTTTATCCTCGTATAGTCTGTAACACTAGGTTCTCAGGTCCCTGTGTAACTAAATGCATAATAATGCTATATCGTAAAATTAAACCTACATAACTACTTGGCTAACCAGTCTACAGTATCTCAAGCATGTCAGAAAACAACTCTCCAGCCTACGATCACAAGGCATGGAAAAAAGGTAAATGGACAATTGGCTGAACAAGACCAAACGGTCGTAAAAAGAAAATGTATGGGAAAAACATCCAAGCATTAAAATTATCCCTATACATAACCAAATTACCTCTACACAAGCATGCAAGAATGGAAATAAAATCCGCAGGGGTAATACAGTAAACAAGCAATACCTCGTTCAAGGGTATTGGTGGAATTTTCACAATATAATCAAAGACTTTGAACGGAAAGGCACAAACCACCTTCCTTGGGGTTAAGAGATCAATATAAACGAACCACGAGGCTTGAATTTCCTTATAACCTCATAGATCTACGAAAACGCAAAAAATATTCAACCCATGATAACATGGAAAAGAAGAGGAATTGGAAAATGATGCTTTAAAGGAAGGACGAGCTTACCATTGTGGTTCCAACACAATCGATGGTGGTCGATTCGGAGAACAGACTGAGGCTCAGGGGCTCAGAGAATTTCTGGTGTCGTACAATTTCTCTCAGTTGGATGAGACCTAGAAGAAGACACATCTTGTGATCAGACGCGAGCCCGATCCATTTAATGAAAAAAGTACACAGCTTGTACTTTTGGAGTACACAACATGTACTCACCATTTCTGTACTCCACTTTAAGAATCCTCCACATCACCCCACACGACTGTGTGTGTGTCTAGGACATGGCCTCATGTGGAAATTATGTACATGGTGTGTACTCATAATGTACATGGTGTGTACTTCAAAAATTTCCAGAAAATCCTCTTTTCTCAAAAACTCCCGAAAAAAGACATACCTGGAAAGAAGGTATGGGTTCTTACAGCCACATTTCTTGTTTGAGTGTTGACATGATGGTACACTCACCATCCCATGTGAAGGGAATGAAGTCTCCCACTCATTATTTGATATCAAGAATGAACCATATTGTTAAAGCTTATAGGCTAATTAGACTGGACATAGATTTTTTAGTATGCCCCTATCCAACTATCACCTAGTATTCCAAGTATTTTTCCACTAGAGTTTGTACACCCTTGTTCCATATATGTTTAGGAAATATATTACTATTCTTTATAGATTTATTACTGAAATGTATATAGATACTGATCATACATTCATTTTGGGCATGAATAGAAGCTGGACGAGCTACTAGGTTTCCTTTAAGAAACTAGGTGGGATGTTGTTTATTTTTTCAGATTTCTTTATTATTTATTATTACCTACACACTCTTTAGTTATGAGTATAACATGGATTAATTCTACACACCATTAGTGGTGGAATAAAAATATTTCTACCTCACACCCCACATAGGCTACCTTTACTACCCAAGAAGATTATATGATTTTTGTAAGGTCCACTATGTTAGATACCCTGAGGGGGGTAATTAGTGTATGACAGATTAAAAAACAGTCCCTATTAATATTGTTTAGCTATTTAGAAAAACTCTATTATCTATTTTTCTTGTATAAAAGTATCAACAAAAATTAAATCATGTACAAGACAAAACAATTACTGGGTTCACCCTCATAGGGTTAGGTCCAAGGATCATACATCAGTGATGTGCCGATGTACCAAATCCACTATAAGCACACTTCTATTTAAAATGTTCGGAGTGGACTCACTATCAATCCTAGTTTACAACTACTCAAAATATGAAAGCTCGCTTCTCTCTCAACTGAAGTGATCTCACTACTTATTCAGAAGTTACAATCACTAGTTAAAGACTTGTAGGTACCTTCATTGTCACAAATGAATGAATCTACCATTGTATGTAGATGCTCTATTGAAATTCCAATTTTATCCACCAATGAATAAAACTTTACCATGGGTGTACCAGTTAATCTTCCATCTTTATCCCAACCCTAGAATAACTGGTGTGATTCTCTATTCCTGGAAAGCTTCCCTATGCTTTGGAGCGCTTCTCCAAGCATCGCGCACAAGTGTCACCTGACCACTTTCACAACACTCCCTTCTCCAACTCTTAACATGGGTGAATCACACCCTTTTACACCAAAACCAATATTGGTGCACAACTGTCAACTGGCACACAACTTCGGAATATATTTATACTTGTGTGACCAAACCACCACTTGCGTGAACAAACCTACTTGCGCAACAGGAACTCGAATTTTCTCTATGTGTTGAACTCCGTGAAAAACAAGGAGCGGTATCCCTATATTAATAGACATTTTGGTATCCCTACACGTCGTGTGCAAGTCTCCTCCCGGCGTGGAAGTTCAGCCACCATAGTCTATGTCACCCTAGTCACCTTGCGCGCCCAAACCAAACTTGGGTGCCCCTATTTCCATTATCATATTATAATGATATGATCTTGAAAAATATATGGCGTGCATTTTTCCAAGCCACCAAGACACTGGTGAGCAAGTCCCTTTTCCAAAACCAATTTTCTCCATTTGTTGATTTTGAGTTCCAAAAATATGGAAAACACTTGAAAATGATGGAACCTTATATTTTACCTTTTTGAATTGCTCCCAGGTCATCCATTAATTTTTAGAGGTTCTTCTGTCAATCATGGATTGGGGAACACATCTCTTGTACTCAAAAACTCAACATGAATGCCCCATTTTTTTCAACAAATTAAACATCGTGGTATGATTTGTCAACAAACACAACACATAGTCCAAAATTCTCAGCAAACACAATCACCTCAAAAATATTTAAATGATACCTTGGGGGATTTTTTCCCTACAATATCCACCTTTGGGTTTGTTAAAAACTCTTTCATAAAAGGAAACCTCATTAACTCTTCATCCACCATTCTCCACATTAGATTATAATAGTGATCAAGGATTCACCCAACACATACTCTAATCCCACATGTGTAATGCTCGGCATGAGAAACTAGAGTAAATGAAAAGTTCATCAATGAATCACTTTATTTCTGACACCAATTGTTGATACCAAACTGATACCAATTAATGATCGTTGGAATCCTTCGAACACCATTCCAATGCCACTCTTATGCTTTTATTAGGATCCTTATTTATCGTGATATATAGTCTTTGACCGACCACTCCTAGCATTGTCATATTTAATACGCTACTTCATCACTTATTGGGTTTTTTTCCAAGTTAAGCTCTAGATAATCACTTCAAACACCAATACTCTCACCATGGTGCTCCCCCTATCATATTCTTCACATGTCTTGATAAACTCCCCCTATCTCACTAATAAACATGTTAGCATCTCTCCTTTTCATTAAAAAACACCATTTATCCATTATCTATCCATAGTTTCTCCCCCTTTATGAGTCACTCTTTCTCCCCCTTTGTCAATGAACCCAAAGGTCACTCTTTTATGGTCTGCAACAGAGTAGAGAGAACAGTTTAGTACAATAAGAAAAACACACCATACCTCAGGGAGAGGGGGAGATCCCACATCCACTCTTCTTCAAGTGTAGGGAGTGGATTGAACTACCAGAGCTACTTGATGCGTATCAAAAGATTCCTTGGGTAATAGATTTTTCACAATGTCTGCAAACTATAGTTTAGTAGGTGAATACTCCAACTTCCTGATTCCTTAGTATACTTTCTCCTTGATTAAATGATACTTTATCTCAATGTGATTTGTCATTGAATGATGGACAAGATTTTTTATGTGAATTATTGCACTTGAGTTATCACAGTTGATTTCGATCGAACACTTCACTTCAACTCCCATATCATCAAGCTTCTGATTCATCCACAATAACTATGTGCAAGATTGAGTAACCGCAATATACTCAGCTTCTGCAGTGCTTAACAAAATGAAATCTTGCTTCTTGCTTAGCCTAGAAATGAAAAATCTACAATGATTGAAATCACCTCTTGATGTTAATTTCCTATCATATTATTAACCATCCCAATTTGTGTCTTTATATCCCAATAGCTTCGGCTGAGATTTGTCATTATACATTAATCAAAAATACACAATGGCCTTAAAGTACTGAAGTATTCTTTTCACTACAAACATGTGGATTTCCTTGGGATTTTATTGATATCATGCTGGTTGGCAAGTGGAAAAAACAATATCAGGTCATGTCTTTGTTAGATATAGTAAACTCCCAATAATATGCATGAATTATGTGATATTAACTGCCTTTCCATCACCATCTTTCAATAATTTCATATGGGTAGAAACCGGAGTTTTAATCTCCATGGAATTTTCCATTCCAAATCTTCTCAGAACCTCATTGTCATATTTGAATTGAGAGATAAATGTACCATTTATTCCTTCTATTACCTGTAAACCAAGGAAAAACATCTGCTCACCAATCATAGAGATTTCAAACTCATGTTTCATGAATTAAGAAAATTGACTGCATTGTGCATCATGTGATCCTACAAATATTATATCATCAACATATACCCACACCATAATACATTGATTACTATAGTTGTTTAAATATATATTGTAATAAAATCCACCCCACAGAAAACCATGATTCTTCAAATATTGATCTAGCCTTGAATACCCTACTCTTGGTGCTTGCTTAAACCCATACAAAGACATCTTCAATCGAAAAACTTATTTCTCATCTTCATGTATGAGAAAACCATCTGGCTTCTCAATATACACTTCTTCTTCAAGAACCCAATTCAAAAATGATGATTTGAAATCCATCTAGAAAACATTGAACTTTCCTTGCACTACAATGGAAAGAAATAATCTGATTTTCTCCAACCTTATAACTGGTGAAAATGTCTCATCAATATCTATACTCTCTATCTGGGAGTATCCTTTTCACACTAGTCATTCATTGTTTCGAATCACTGTGCCATATTAATTTATATTGTTGTAAAAGACCCATTTAGTCCTGATAAAGTTATTATCTATTGGTCTCGAAAGAATCTCCCATGTCTGATTCTTCTCATTATGATCTAGCTCTTCATTCATATCCTGAACCTATTTTTCATCTTCAGCTGCATCAGCAAACCATTTAGGCTCTACCTGAGATTGGAATAAGGTTTTCTGCAATGATTTCATTCTTCTTATAACAACCCGAGATTTTATGAGAATTATTATTCTTAATTTCATCGATGTCTTGTGTTGTATGCTACAAAAAAATAGCTTGTTCTATACACACCACCATATTAGACTGTAGTATATGCAACACCATATTAGATTGCTGTATATGCAACACTATTCTTGGCTCGTGTTACACACAATTTCAAGTTTTTTTTGTAGAAATTATTCTATTAAACATTAGGTATAGATTTTTTTTATTGTATAAATGAAATAAGTTTTTATTATGTTATACACAACAACAAAGGGATCTTGTACTACATGAAACCTTGACTTCGCTTGTAATACACGCAATCACGACCTTCCTTGATAGCGTGTGTAGTACGCAATACTGGGTTTCACAAAACAACGATATAGAGTTATAATATTATTATGAAATAGCAGTTATAAATATTATTAAGTAAATTTTGGATGTAATAACATTATTATTTATCTTACACATTTTCTAGAACATCATGTGAGAACAAAATAATTTTTTAGAGTAAAATAAGTATTTTCCCAAAAATGCAGTTTTGCCGCCTTTTAATGGCGCACCCACATTAAATATATTTTTTGACATGTTTATAAGTTCAATTTGACAAAATAAAATTATTATATGGAATCAGGATATAAAAATTTACTTTGGATAAATTTTTCATATTATTCTAATAACTTTCATATTTTAATGAATAGTAAAAACACGCTATATTTTAATTAAAAACAAATTTTTTCATCCTAATAATTTATATTGTTAAATTATAATATTGAATGGTTTTAAAGTATAAATATAATATATTTTTACAATTTAATATAATTTATGTCATTATCATTGATATTACATTAAAATCATAGGTAAAATCATTTCAATGTTTCCCAATGTTTTAACTTTTAAAACTCGTTTTCTTAACAACAGGATTAATTTTTAATTAATTTATGCAACTTTTGTGATTTGAATTTGGAAAAATTGATTCAATATTTGGAATAAGTACGTAAAAATTATTTTTCTAATCTCTTTTTTATTTTTAGTCCTTATGAATAGTAACAACGGTAAATTTTATTTATCATAGTTAAAGGCAAATCGGGTGATTAAGGGTAAATATAATATTATAAAATTACCATAACACTTGTCCTAATATAATTGGATGATTATATTTTACCCTAAATCATACTTGGGTTGAAATGGAATCTAATGGAACCCACTTGTATTTGATTAAAACCTTTTATTTAGTTTATTTAAAGGAAAGTGAAATGTCTCACTCAAACTTTAATAGTTAAATTATTTTTAATATATATTTATATAGAATATAAATTTGATTATAAATACTCATTTGAAATATAAAATTTTTTTATTTATCTTTTTTAATTATTTGTAATTTTTAATAATTATTTTATTGCCTTAAAATCGTATACATTATTGATGTAGAAATTATTTATTTAGTAAAAAATCAATAATATTTTTTTTATTAAAATAATAATACCTATCAAAAGACCAGAAACTTGACCAAGATTTATTGGTCGAGTTTATATATACCCTAATCATCCCAGGGTAGATTTGTGGACCATTTTTAGCCTTATAAAACCGATTTGGACATTTGTATTATTTTATTTCAAATGATCTCAATGATGTCACCTTTATAATTTAATAAATATAACAATTTAAATGTTTTTATTTTAAATTATAAATTCTAATAAAAATATTATTATGAAAGGTATTATATTTATCTTCATAATAGGATTTTATTTTTAATTTTTATGCAAATAATAAGTGTATTAAATTATTATACAAAAAATTATGTACTAATTGTTTTATTAAGAGAAATATCAAATAAATGGTTTTATAAATATTAAAATAAACATTATATGTACTAATTAATGTTCTCCACAAATTTTCTAGATGAATATGACATGTTAGAAATATATTAAACATTTTGGTTCGAATATATCCTCTGTGTGGATTTTATTTAAATTCAAATAAATGAATAGTGTCAAAATTAACACTATTGTTATTTTATAAAAATAAGAAATTATTAAATTTTTTAAAAATCACATAAATATTTAAAAATTATAAATTGAAAGTTATATGTTCTAAAATTTCATAAAGTACCCAATTATGGATAATTCACAACACATAGGTGATTATATATAACAATTTAAAATTTAGAATATTATTACCACAAATAAGATTAAATAAATTAAATAAGGATAAATCAAATTGATAAGGTTTAAAATAAATTCCCAAAATATCTAAATTTTATTTTATGATGAGATTACAACCATATATAATCTCATATTATGATTTAAATCATTTTGGAGGGTTTTTAGTGGGGTTTTAATTAATTATAAATTAATATTTCTTATGTTTCCAAAGGTGCCCCTCTCCTCCCTTATAAAAGGGAACCTCCTCCCTATCCTCTTTACAACACTTATAGCCTTAAATCTAGGACAAACCCTGACCATTTATCTTATCCACTTCCCTAGAAAAATTCTGGAGGTTTTGGTCTTCTCAAAAGACCAACTCTAGTCCCTTAAGAGGAAGCTTAAAAGAAGTGTGCCGAAGAAGAAGTAATCTCTTCTATCGATTCTTTCAAGTTTCTTTCTTCTTAAACTTCTTCTTCTTTAGTTGTTTCATTATAAATTAATAACATAAGTATCACTAATATACTTATATGTTATTATAAATATTAAACAACCCCATTTCATATTCTATCCATCTTACAGAAAATGAAATCACCGCGCGTGAGTACGTACGAAATACCGTCTCTAAACCGTGGTGTAATCTGTTTTTCCACCACCACCTTACTTGGATGGGTACAATGGTGTAAAGAAATACTATATATGGTTATTATAACATCATAATTATTCTGAATTATTATATCATCCACTCTAATTCTATTCAATAATCATGGGAACAGTATCATGACTTGTGTGTATGTACGGACTACCGCCTCCACGAACACAATGAGATTCATTTTCCATGATTAACCATTCAAGTATGATTATAAAGTATATATAATAAATAATCATGAACTATATTACATAATAACTATACTATATTTATGTACATATATGTTTCCATTCGATTCAATAAGGAAACAAAAACATCGTTCATGTGTACATACGACCTACCATCTCCATGAACGGTGTATTTCATTCCATTTATTGATCTATCATATATATTTATATGCTGAATATATATTATATATAAATCATGTTTTAAATTTTGGAATTAATTAAATCAGGATATAAGTAATAATATCAAGAACAACATGTCGAAACACGTACGATAAATAAAACGATTTTTACCAAAAACACTGCTTTAACATGGAATTTAAAAAAAAGGGTAATATAAAGTCATAAGTGAACCATATATGATATCATAACAACGAATATGATTCTTTAATAATTAAATGAAATTATTTAAATCATTATATGTAACGCCCCGACCCCAGCTACCCAGAGTCGGTGCATTATTACATAACATTGGCATGATCACAAGAAAGATCAAATCCCGAAAGACCGATTGGTTTAGTAGCCTTGGAAACACTAGATATAATCATAAAGTTTTACATTACATTTCAAAGTGAAAAACTACTACAACAACAAAGTCTTCATATCCACACTATTAACCCCTCATAATATCCCTGCAAGTCATTCATAATTTACTTCTTCACTACCTGGGAAAAATAAAACATAGAAAAGGGGTGAGCTCAAATGCCCAGTAAGGATAACAATATAGCGGAACATTCAAAATAATCATAAACATTTAAGGCAATGAATTACTAAAACAAAAGACTTTTAAAATTGAACTTCAACATAGTATGGCAAAAGTAAAATGAAATAATTCCATTTACTTATTCACATGGATATTCTACTAATCGAATAATCACATGCAATATCAATAACCACTTTCATAATGTTGGAATGCATAATGCCAGACTATCATAACCACATAGCCAAGGCCTCGTGCCAAGACTACAAATAAGATTTTTGCCAAGGCCTTGTGCCAAGACACTAGTTTGTCTCATGAGACCTACCGATGCATCGAGGAGCTATAGCGGGCTCCACCCGTCACTTATTAAGTCCAATGCATTCCCATATGAAAAGGTTTAAACATAACTAGCATACGAAATGTCAATAATTTCACCATAAACTATGAATGGTATAAAAATAGCACATCCATAGTCAAACATATCACAAAACCTTCAATACAATATAGAAGTTTTGTATCATAATAAATCAACTTCAAATAATTTTAAAATCCATCAAAGGATGTTGACATAGATGAAATCAAAATTCTTTTTAAAGAAATATCTCCTTTTATTTTGAAATCATTTAAGATCCATATAATATAAAACATTTTCTTTGAAAATATTCTTATAATCTTGTAAGGAAAGCTCTGAAGATTTTATAACGGCATAAAATAACCGCACCCGCCGTATAAGTTAAAAAAAACATTCTTACCTCAATTCTGTCGAAAAGGTTAAAAAGGACCTTGTTTTGAAAATGACGGAAAGATTCCTTTATAAACCTCTTATAAAAAGTCAAACAAGGGTATAAATGACTTTAAACCATATTCTTGTAAATAGTAAAAATGTTTTGAAATACATTTTTAAGAAACATGGATGTGGATGATAAAGATATCCCAGTAGATTATTACGTATAAACAACCTCGGATAATGAAGAGATTGTGAAATAACCCTTACCTTGTACTTTTCCTTGGTTGGGGTAGGTTAACCTCCTGTATAATAGTGAAATAATTGTTACTAAATTATACAAGAATCATATACATTAATATGATATCATATATGATCTTTTAATATTGATTTGATAATAATATCTTAGTATTATCGCCGTTTCGGGTGTTAACTTACTCATTTTATTTATATGTTTTGTTACATAAGTCATGTTTGTTGTATCTTATTCATATCCAGAATGATATCAAGTCCTTAAACATCATTTTTAAATCATTAAATGATAATTATACTTGAATGGATACGATGGAGAATGAATCTCATCGCGTTCGTGGAGACGGTAGTCCGTACGTACGCACGAACGCTATTTCCATTTAATTTTTATTTTAAAAGAATCGAATCCAAATGATACATAGGTATATTACTATTCCAGTATAATATAATATTTTATATATGTTACTTAAGTTCATTAACACCATCCTTTATACGTTCCATGTGTGGTATGAACGAGTCATATCATTTTAAGGGGGCGGTAGTCCGCACTTCCTCAAATGAAATTATCGTATGTATATACAACATGAAACGAATAATGGTATGAAATAAAATGGAATTACAGAAGCTTATATATAAAATATATATCATTAATATCATATTTAATTACAGTGCCATCATAATGGACACCATGAGAGGCGGTAAGATGTATTTGAACAATCATCGTTTCGTGAGGCGTTAGTTTTCCATCCAGAGAAACATTATGTTCATCATCCATTAGATGGAGTTGTGTGTATGTGTAGTTTGAATCCTTCTTATAACAACATCCTAGTATATTGAGGATACTGGTGTTGTTACAAAAGAAAGGAAATAAAAAGAGTTTGGGGGTTGGAGAAGCAAAATAAATGAAAATAATTTAAGAGAAATCGTTACCTTTAATTTAGGTAACTCACTTTGGTTGGAACCAAAGGACTTCTTGAAATGATTTCTGCCTAAGGGGAAGCTTCAAGGAGGAGGAGAGGGATGTGGGGAGCTTAGTTGGGCAGAGTTTGGACGAGCCAAGTGGCTTGAGAGGTGTGAGGAATGAGTAGAAGTGGTCTCCTTTTATAAGGGAGAAGAGGGGCTCTTTAGGAAAGAGTGAAAGTATTACTTTATAATATAATTATATTCGGATTATAATGGTCCAAAAATCATTGAGGTCAAATATAAGATGAATCATATTCTAAATAACATCCACCAATAAGAATTGGACAGGTTTTAGATAATATTTTAATCATTATAATCTTATTTATTTAAATGATTTATTAATGAGGTAAACATTGCATCATTATTGTGTCATTAATAATTTAAATTATTTGATGTCTAAAAATTATAAATAAAATATCATTATGTAGGAAATCGTTTTATCTTTCTAATGAATATTTATAATCGAAAATTCCACATGTACAACCCTATGTAAAAATTGTTCTTCTAAAAGATGTAAGCTTATGCCATTTTTATTTTTATTTTAACTTTATTAATATAAAGTGTCCCTACCACATACAAGTGGCTCCAAGGGGTCCCCAAATTGACCCAAGGATGCTCATGGTCGGGTATGTGTCCACCAATAAGGTTAGGACACGTTTTAGGGTAATTTTGTATTATTATAATATTATTTTTTTAACCCTTATTTACCGGATTTACCCTTTAACCATGGTAAATAAAATATTTACCACAGTAACTATTCAAAATGTCTAAAAATAAAAGTTACCTATTTACACAATTTGAACATCCTGATTCCAAATATGGAATCCATTTTCCTAAATTCAAAACACAGAAGTGGCAGAAATTAATTTAAAATTAATTCCCGCTGTCAAAACAAAAAGCGTGTTTTTAAGAGATAATAACTATAAAAAGATTGACACTTGTTTATGTTCGGTTTAATTGTAAAATTATGTCCAATGACCAACATTATATTAAATGGTAAAAATATATTCTAAATATACTTTAAAACCACTCAAATACACAATTTATCACTATTAATTATTTTGATTAAAAAAGTTGTTTTTAATTAAAATTTAGTAATTTTCACTATTCATCAAAATATAAAAGTTATCCGAAAAGTACCAAAATTTCACCCTAGGCTAATTTCAATATTCCGAATCCAAAAATGAAGTCCATTTTGAAATATAAAATATATATGATTTCAAAAAGTAGGTATTACTATTCACAACAGCTAGTTTAATTAGTTGTGGTGTGTGTTAGGACTCGAGGTTGCGTACAACACACGCTATCGCATTATTCGAAGGTAAACGTACCGTGGAAGCTTGGGGTGTTACATTCTCCCCACCTTCAAATAATTGCATCCTCACAATTTCTAGGGTATTACTGCATAAAAATACTCGGGTGGTTCTTCATCATAAGTTCCTCGGGTTCCCACGTTGCCTCTTCCATCTTATGATTTCTCCACAAAACTTTTACCAGACGCGTCGTCCGGTTTCTCAGTACTTGTTCTCTTGTATCAAGAATATTGACGGGCTCTTCGCAATAAGACAGATCGGGTTCCAGTTCTAATTCCTCATAGGTGAGTACATGCGTTGGGTCAGGCATGTATTTTCTCAACAGAGATACGTGGAACACATCGTGAACTTTGGAGAGACTTGGCAGCATTGCCAATCGGTAAGCTACAGCCCCAATTCGTTCTAGAATTTCGAAAGGTCCGATGTACCTGGGACTCAATTTACCTTTCTTACCAAAACGTATGACTCCCTTCCATGGAGATACCTTTAGGAAAACATAATCACCGACCTGAAATTCCAAATCCTTCCTTCGATTATCGGCATAGCTCTTCTGCCTACTTTGAGCTGCTTTGATGTGATTTTGGATTACTTTCACCTTTTCCACCGTTTCCTCCACCAGTTCTGGGCCTACAAGTTTTCTTTCACCAACGTCATCCCAACAGGTTGGTGTACGACATCTCTTTCCATATAACGCTTCATATGGTGCCATCTGAATACTCGAATGGAAGCTATTGTTATAGGAAAATTCTACTAGAGGTAAATATTGATCCCACATACCCTGAAAGTCAAGTGAGCAAGATCTCAACATGTCTTCTAAGGTTTGAATAGTCCGTTCTGATTGTCCGTCTGTCTGAGGGTGGTAAGCAGTGCTCAAATGAAGTTCAGTATCCAGGGATTTCTGAAGACTTTTCTAGAATCTTGAAGTAAAACGGGGATCACGATCAGAAACAATCGATAGGGGTACTCCATGAAGTCTCACAACTTCATTAATGTATAGTCTTGCTAGACGTTCCAGGGGTAGATCTTCTCTTATAGCAAGAAAATGTGCTGTCTTGGTAAGACGATCAAAAATAACCCATATTGCATCGTTCCTTCTAGGAGTCTTTGGTAGCCCCATGACAAAGTCCATCGTAACATTGTCCCATTTCCACTCCGGTATGGGAAGAGGTTGCATGACTCCTCCAGGCTGTTGCCTTCCAGCTTTCTCTTGTTGACAAACCATACATCTTGACACAAAATCAACAATCTCCCTCTTCATGTTGTCCCACCAAAAATGTTCCTTCAAATCTCTATACATTTTGGTGCTCCCAGGGTGTATAGAGAAATTGGAACTACGAGCATCATCCAGCAATTCCCTTTTTAGATCAGGTATATTGGGAACACAAAGTCTCTTCCCGAATTTCAAAATTCCATCTTCATACACAAAGTCTCTCAATCTCCCATCATTCACAGCTTTAATCTTCTTTTGGAATTCTTCATCATCGGTCTGAGAACTCTTAATCCTTTCTAGTAAAGATGGTTTGGCAACCATTTGAAAAAGCATTGATGTTTCACCTTCCCTGGTTATTCCCATGTCCATCTTCACTAGATCCATAAAAATTGGATCCCTTTCAATTCTCATATTGTTCAAAACTCCATGGTCTTTTCTACTCAAAGCATCTGCCACCTTGTTTGCCTTCCCTGGGTTGTAGTGTATCGTACAATCATAATCCTTGAGTAATTCAAGCCATCTCCTTTGCCTCATGTTGAGTTCTTTTTGTGAGAAAATATACTTCAAACTCTTGTGATCAGTATAAATCTCATATTTTTCACCATAGAGGTAGTGCCTCTATATCTTCAAAGAAAAGATCACTGCTGCTAACTCGAGATCATGAGTAGGATAGTTTTGTTCATGAATTTTCAACTGTCGTGATGCATAGGAAATAACTCTATAATTCTGCATAAGAACACAGCCAAGTCCTTTCTTCGATGCATCACTATAAATAACGAACCCATCATTCCCCGATGGTAGAGTCAATATAGGAGCATTGACTAATCTTCTCTTCAGTTCTTCGAAACATTCTTCACACTCTTTTGTCCAAACAAATTTAACCCCTTTACGTGTGAGCTTCGTTAATGGGTTAGCCAATCGGGCAAAATTCTGGACGAAACGTCGATAATAACCTGCCAAACCAATAAAACTACGTACCTCAGTTATACTCATAGGTGCTGGCCATTCTTGGATTGCCTTGGTCTTAGAAGGATCAACAGAGATTCCATCTTTAGAGACAATATGGCCAAGAAAAGAAATCTCCTGAAGCCAGAATTCACACTTGCTAAACTTCTCATATAATTCATGCCTCCTCAGAGTCTTCCAGATAATGCGCAAGTGATTTTCATGATCTTCATAGGTTTTGGAGTATACCAAGATATCATCAATAAATACCACCACAAATTCATCGAGATACTCCTTGAAAACTCTATTCATCAGATCCATGAATACAGAGGGTGCATTAGTCAATCCAAATGGCATTACAGTAAACTCGTAATGCCCGTACCTGGTTCGAAATGCTGTCTTCGGAATGTCTTCCTTCTTCACACACAACTGATGGTATCCAGATTGAAGGTCAATCTTTGAAAAGTATTGAGCTCCATGCAGTTGGTCAAAGAAATCATCAATACGAGGTAGGGGATACTTGTTCTTTATCGTTATAGCATTGATCTCCCTGTAGTCGATACATAACCTCATAGATCCATCTTTCTTTTTAACAAAAAGAACAGGGGATCCCCATGGAGAAACACTAGGGCGAATAAATCCCTTATTACTCAATTCCTCTAGTTGTTTCTTTAGTTCGACTAACTCTACAGTGGCCATTCTATAAGGGGTCTTCGATATAGGCCTTGATCCAGGAATCAAATCAATGGAAAACTCAACTTCTCGTTCTGGAGGATGTCCAGGTAAATCTTCCGGAAATACATCTACAAATTCTTTCACAACAGGTACATCCTCTATTTGAACATTCCTTTCCTCACCGATAGTTACTTCATTCTCTTCCTCCCCAATAATTGAATTTAGTTGAGCTACTGGAGGTGGATCTAAATAAGAATTAGGTGGTGACGATTCTGCTCTAAAAATAAGGTGCTCCTTATCATTATCATCAAGAATCGTAACCTCTTTCTTCTTACAATAAATCTTCGCATCATAGTCCGAAAGACAGTCCATACCGAGGATTATATCAAACTCAATCATAGGTATGACGATGAAATCAGCAGATAAAGAAAATTGATGTGCTCTAATGGGGACTGATTCACAAAACTTTGTTGCAACGATACTTCCCTTAGGAGTTTTAACTGACAACTCCCTTATTAAATCAAATTGGAAATATCTAATTTTCTTAGCAAACTGGGAAGATATGAAACAATGCGATGATCCAGAATCAAATAATGCATTTGCTAAACTTGAGGAAACCATTAAATTTCCTGCCACCACGTCTTTCGGAGCTTCTACCTCAGCAGTAGTGATAGCATAAGCCTGGCCTTGATCCCTTGGCCTTTTCTGAGGTATGTTCTCCTGACGCTTAGGACATGCATTTGCATAATGCCCCATCTCCCTGCAATTGTAGCACTGAATGTTGGTAGCTTCCTTCTTCCCCTTGCAATCATGAGCTTGGTGGCCTTTTTCACCACACTTGTAACAGACTCCCATTCCCTTCAAGCAAGTACCAGGATGTTTCTTCCCGCATTTACCACAAGATGGATATTCAACCTTTCCTTTCTTCCCCTTATTTCCATTCCCAGATTGATCAGCAGGTCTCTTCTTATCTTGCTTTGCTTTAAAGTCATAAGACTTAGAGAATTCCTTTTCGGTCTTGATATCACATGAGACAATGTCTTCGTACGATGAAAAGGATTGTGAGACTAATGCTCGACGGAGAAATGGTTTTAACCCATCAAAGAAACGATCAATCTTACTTCTTGGGTTGCGAATATAATCACCAGCGTACCTCGCTATCCTTGTAAAGTTAGCCTCATACTTTGTGACATTCTCATCCTCCTTTTGTCTCAGACTCAAAAATTGCCTTTCCATATCTGCTCGATGGTCGCGAGGGAAGTATTTTTCTAAAAACAGATCTTTGAACTCCCTCCATTCCATATTTGATACTTCATCATCTTCCTTCGTATTTTGAATCAATGACCACCATTGATCAGCATCTCCAGTGAGGCGGTAAACTGCCATGATAACTTTTTCCCTTTCACTGCTCCCCAAAGCCTGAAATATTTTCTCTAGGGAAAATATCCATTGCTCAACTACTAAGGGATTTGTATTCCCATTGAACGTTGGTGGTTGTTGCCTCATGAATCGATCAAACATTGATCCTCCACGCTGTGGATCAAGGTGCTCCATACGGGTAAGGTTATTATTCATAACCTGAGTAAGTTGTCCCAGTATGGTGATTAGCTGATCAGCACCAGTTGCATCACCAGCCCCACTATAATTATCTTGAGCAGGAGGGCAATCCCTACATGGAGTGCGTGCATTGATACGGTTTCCATTTCTTCCACTAGGCGCCATTTCTAAAAAATGGCATAAACTAGATCAATTTATGAATCAAAATACATAATCCCATACTTATAAAACACTTAACATAGATTCAACTATTTATGGATATAATCCATAATCATAAGAATGTTTTCTTTGAGGAAGTATATACTCATAATCCCTTAAAAATGATTTGTAAAGAAAATGAGAGTTATCCTAAGCATATCCCCCGGGAGTGTCATAACCAAGAGTGCAGCAAGGCCCGTTGTCGTGCACCAGTTCCCGTTCGAGTCTAGATCAAAGCGGTGTTTTCGGGTTTTACCCCTAGGTACATCTGTGCCAGAGCCGCCTCTACCCGCTCGTATCCAGACAGGGATGTATTGCTTGAAAAACTCACAAAATCTCTACAATACCAAAATTATAGGAAGTTCTTCTATACTAATCCTCAAAGTTCATCTTATTTCTACGTGCTCTAATAAGAGTTTATCTAAATCTAGCTTCCAAGGTTTGTACTAAACTTCCTCTGATACCAACTGTAACGCCCCGACCCCAGCTACCCAGAGTCGGTTCATTATTACATAACATTGGCATGATCACAAGAAAGATCAAATCCCGAAAGACCGATTGGTTTAGTAGCCTTGGAAACACTAGATATAATCATAAAGTTTTACATTACATTTCAAAGTGAAAAACTACTACAACAACAAAGTCTTCATATCCACACTATTAACCCCTCATAATATCCCTGCAAGTCATTCATAATTTACTTCTTCACTACCTGGGAAAAATAAAACATAGAAAAGGGGTGAGCTCAAATGCCCAGTAAGGATAACAATATAGCGGAACATTCAAAATAATCATAAACATTTAAGGCAATGAATTACTAAAACAAAAGCCTTTTAAAATTGAACTTCAACATAGTATGGAAAAAGTAAAATGAAATAATGCCATTTACTTATTCACATGGATATTCTACTAATCGAATAATCACATGCAATATCAATAACCACTTTCATAATGTTGGAATGCATAATGTCAGACTATCATAACCACATAACCAAGGCCTCGTGCCAAGACTACAAATAAGATTTTTGCCAAGGCCTTGTGCCAAGACACTAGTTTGTCTCATGAGACCTACCGATGCATCGAGGAGCTATAGCGGGCTCCACCCGTCACTTATTATGTCCAATGCATTCCCATATGAAAAGGTTTAAACATAACTAGCATATGAAATGTCAATAATTTCACCATAAACTATGAATGGTATAAAAATAGCACATCCATAGTCAAACATATCACAAAAACTTCAATACAATATAGAAGTTTTGTATCATAATAAATCAACTTCAAATAATCTTAAAATCCATCAAAGGATGTTGACATAGATGAAATAAAAATTCTTTTTAAAGAAATATCTCCTTTTATTTTGAAATCATTTAAGATCCATATAATATAAAACATTTTCTTTGAAAATATTCTTATAATCTTTTAAGGAAAGCTCTGAAGATTTTATAACGGCGTAAAATAACCGCACCCGCCGTATAAGTTAAAAAAAACATTCTTACCTCAATTTTGTCGAAAAGGTTAAAAAGGACCTTGTTTTGAAAATGATGGAAAGATTCCTTTATAAACCTCTTATAAAAAGTCAAAAAAGGGTATAAATGACATTAACCCATATTCTTGTAAATAGTAAAAATGTTTTGAAATACATTTTTAAGAAACATGGATGTGGATGATAAAGATATCCCAGTAGATTATTACGTATAAACAACCTCGGATAATGAAGAGATTGTGAAATAACCCTTACCATGTACTTTTCCTTGGTTGGGGTAGGTTAACCTCCTGTATAATAGTGAAATAATTGTTTCTAAATTATACAAGAATCATATACATTAATATGATATCATATATGATCTTTTAATATTGATTTGATAATAATATCTTAGTATTATCGCCGTTTCGGGTGTTAACTTACTCTTTTTCTTTATATGTTTTGTTACATAAGTCATGTTTGTTGTATCTTATTCATATCCAGAATGATATCAAGTCCTTAAACATCATTTTTAAATCATTAAATGATAATTATACTTGAATGGATACGATGGAGAATGAATCTCATCGCGTTCGTGGAGACGGTAGTCCGTACGTACGCACGAACGCTATTTCCATTTAATTTTTATTTTAAAAGAATCGAATCCAAATTATACATAGGTATATTAATATTTCATTATAATATAATATTTTATATATGTTACTTAAGATCATTAACACCATCCTTTATACGTTCCATGTGTGGTATGAACGAGTCATATCATTTTAAGGGGGCGGTAGTCCGCACTTCCTCAAATGAAATTATCGTATGTATATACAACATGAAACGAATAATGGTATGAAATAAAATAGAATTACAGAATCTTATATATAAAATATATATCATTAATATCATATTTAATTACAGTGCCATCATAATGGCCACCATGAGAGGCGGTAAGATGTATTTGAACAATCATCGTTTCGTGAGGCGTTAGTTTGCCATCCACAGAAACATTATGTTCATCATCCATTAGATGGAGTTGTGTGTATGTGTAGTTTGAATACTTCTTATAACAACATCCTAGTATATTTAGGATACTGGTGTTGTTACAAAAGAAAGGAAATAAAAAGAGTTTGGGGGTTGGAGAAGCAAAATAAATGAAAATAATTTAAGAGAAATTGTTACCTTTAATTTAGGTAACTCACTTTGGTTGGAACCAAAGGACTTCTTGAAATGATTTCTGCCTAAGGGGAAGCTTCAAGGAGGAGGATAGGGATGTGGGGAGCTTAGTTGGGCAGATTTTGGACGATCCAAGTGGCTTGAGAGGTGTGATGAATGAGTAGAAGTGGTCTCCTTTTATAAGGGAGAAGAGGGGCTCTTTAGGAAAGAGTGAAAGTATTACTTTATAATATAATTATATTCGGCTTATAATGGTCCAAAAATCATTTAGGTCGAAGATAAGATGACTCATATTCTAAATAACATCAACCAATAAGAATTGGACAGGTTTTAGATAATATTTTAATCATTATAATCTTATTTAATTAAATGATTTATTAATGAGGTAAACATTGCATCATTATTGTGTCATTAATAATTTAAATTATTTTATGTCTAAAAATTATAAATAAAATAGCATTATGTAGGAAATCTTTTTAGCTTTCTAATGAATATTTATAATCGAAAATCCAACATGTATAACCCTATGTAAAAATTGTTCTTCTAAAAGATGTAAGCTTATGCCATTTTTATTTTTATTTTAGCTTTATTAATATAAAGTGTCCCTACCACATACAAGTGGCTCCAAGGGGTCCCCAAATTGACCCTAGGATGCTCATGGTCGGGTATGTGTCCACCAATAAGGTTAGGACACGTTTTAGGGTAATTTTGTATTATTATAATATTATTTGTTTAACCCTTATTTACCGGATTTACCCTTTAACCATGGTAAATAAAATATTTACCACAGTAACTATTCAAAATGTCTAAAAATAAAAGTTACCTATTTACACAATTTGAACATCCTGATTCCAAATATGGAATCCATTTTCCTAAATTCAAAACACAGAAGTGGCAGAAATCAATTTAAAATTAATTCCCGCTGTCAAAACAAAAAGCGTGTTTTTAAGAGATAATAACTATAAAAAGATTGACACTTGTTTATGTTCGGTTTAATTGTAAAATTATGTCCAATGACCAACATTATATTAAATGGTAAAAATATATTCTAAATATACTTTAAAACCACTCAAATCCACAATTTATCACTATTAATTATTTTGATTAAAAAAGTTGTTTTTAATTAAAATTTAGTAATTTTCACTATTCATCAAAATATAAAAGTTATCCGAAAAGTACCAAAATTTCACCCTAGGCTAATTTCAATATTCCGAATCCAAAAATGAAGTCCATTTTGAAATATAAAATATATATGATTTCAAAAAGTAGGTATTACTATTCACAACGGCTAGTTTAATTAGTTGTGGTGTGTGTTAGGACTCGAGGTTGCGTACAACACACGCTATCGCATTATTCGAAGGGAAACGTACCGTGGAAGCTTGGGGTGTTACATTATACATGAGTTTTGGATACATATGAAGCATATCGGACATAAGTTAAGGGATAACTTTTCCAATCTCATTTTTATCCGAGATTGTTTAGACGTAAGTATTTACTGGGGTATATTTTTAATACATGTCCATAAAAATGATTTTAATAAAGTGTATAATATTCTTCCATGTATTTTTAAAGTCATTTTTAACCCTCTTTGACTTTTACATTGTGTTATGTTAGGAATCATTCTTTTCTTTACAATACAAGGAACTTTTTGACTTTTCCGGCAAAAGTACGAGGAGAATGTTTTTTTAACTTATACGGCATGAACAGATTTTTACGGTTTCATAACAAATAATTTCCATGAATCTTACTCTACAATATTTCATGATTATTTTCAACAAAATCCTTTTATTTTAAAATTCATTGGAATTTTGTAAAAATAAAATGGTTTTGAAGAAGAAAGGATATTTTCATCAAGAATTCATTTCAAGTGTTTTGTCAAAACTATTTTCCATCTAAGATGACATTATTTAGTATGATTATATTTCAAGTATAATGTCTCTATTATTTACAAGGTTTTATTCTTATTATGATGAAATGATATACATTTGTTTTATATGGATTACATTATGATGAGATGATGTTTATGAAACCCATTTTATTCTTTAGGTTATAATGACTGATTTATGTTTATTTTGTGGCACAAGTAAGAATGATTTCATTATGAGATGGGTGGGACCTATATCTCCCTCCAAGGAATTGGGTAAATATTTATATCTCATGATACAAACATGGTTTTAATGGAAAGTTAATATGGTTTAGTGATATAGGACTAGAATGAGGAGTGAACTCGAATCAGTGATAGACTTTTTCCACTAAGATAGTCTTGGCAGAAATGCCTTGGATACTATGGAAATCATATAATGTTATTAATGGTTTTCCACAATTACATGTTTTATTCCTAGGATATTTTATCATGATTGATTATTTATGCCTTATGTACTGCCATGTTTTATGTTATTACACAGGATTTTTATGTTTAAACATTATGTTCATGTTTTGAAGTACAAATATATATGGTTTGTTTTATTTTCTCCATTCTTACCCATACTTAGCATTTGAGTTCACCCTTTATATGTTTTCTTTTCCCCAAGATTTAAAGAAAGGTTTTAGGGTAAGAAAAAAAAAGGTTAAGATCTTTATGTGAGATGTTAAAGATCTTTCACCACGATTAAAAGATTATGTTCTGAGTTTCCAAAGACACAAAACTATTACAGTCCTTGAGTGTTGGTTCTAGTTATGTATTGAGTATTTAGAAAAAGTAATGTAATATCCATGTATGTCATGCTTTGGGTCTCTACATTTTGTATTAGAGGAAAATTTTAGTTAACATTTGGAAACTAGGATCTGAAATACATTAGTGAGATCCCTAGAGATATTTCTAAAGTATGTCTAGGGATGCCCCTAAGGTTAAGTATAAGTATATGTTATAGTCCAAGAATTATGGTAATGATCTTCGAATTGAACCTAAGGTGTTATGTATTGAAGTTACACCCCCTTTGTTATGTTGTTTTCCCTAGCATGATTTTTGCCTCTAATACTATTCTTTTTTGGGTTTTAGATGATGTTTGGAACCCGAAGGAACCGTGTTGATAAATGTAATGGAAAATTCAATGATTGTCCTTCTGAACAAACCAATGTTATGGGTGATGGAGTGAAAAATATTATTGATATACTTACACATGCTATGAATCATTCTAGACTTCCAAATAAGAAGATAAGGGAACAATATTCTATTGATTACTTCATGATGCAACGTCCACCTTCTTTCAGTGGGTCTTCTAATCCACTTGTTGCTAAACAATGGATGAGTACCATTGAAAAGATATTTTCCATACTTCGCTGTTCAGAACATGAAAAATTCATTCTGGCTGTTTACCGTTTAGAAGGTGAAGCAGACTAGTGGTCGACTCTAATTAAGAATACAAGGCCCCAAGATGAAATTGAATCAATTGAATGGGACGACTTCAAGAACTTGTTTTTCAATAAGTACTTCCCTCATATTCTTCAAAAAAAGATGTAAAAGGAGTTCCTTGAGCTTAATAAAAGGTATGATGAATCTATTGGTATATAAAAGGAGAATTTTACAAGGCTTGCAAGGTATGAATCTGGCTTTATCATCCAACTTGAAAGTAAAGTGGATCGATTCGTCAGTGGCTTAAAACCAAATCATCAAAGGGAATTAGATATAAAAGTATTCAGTAGATATGAAGAAATTGGGCATTGTGCTATCAAGGTATAACTGGAAGACAGTGTTATATATCCGTCTCATGGTTTTGACAAAAAATGCAAGACGGAGTTCAAGGAAAAGTCTCAGAACAACGGTGAGAAGAAGATGAATTCTTTTTTTTTTCTCAAAGTGTGGAAAGAAGCATGGTGGAGATTGTCTAAAAGGTACTAGAAAATGTTTTAAGTGTGGAAAAGATATTCATCGAGCAATTGAGTGTCAAATTAATGGGAAAAAGGTAGATAATGATGTGAATAGAGAAAAGAGTATAGAGAACGATCCACCAACACTTCAATGCATCAAGTGCAAGGAAATGGGTCATTATGATAATCAATTGCCTAATCCAAGGGTTAATGATGATCGACGTGAGCAACCTCTTAAGGAAAAGGATAAAGGGAAGTCACATGCGATCACTATTTGTGATTTTGATTATGAAAATGATGTTCTGTAATGATTAAGTGTTTATGTAATGGGATTTCAAAATAGTATCATGGAATATCATTTATGGTATTGTGGTATTTTGGAATATTTATGTATTGGTTTTCAATAATTATATGGTACCGGTAACCATGAGAAGTGATTGAAATATTTTTGGAACAAAGATGATATGCGCATAATGAAGGGATAAAGAGAAAATGAAATTATCTCATGACAGATATAAGGACAATGTTATATCATGGTTTGAGTATATAGAAATTTTGGGATTTTGGTATGTGGAAAGAGTTAACTTTTGACAGCATTCATGTTTTCACCACGGTTCAATGAGTATTAATCTTTCAAGAGAATACATGATTAAGTTATTCACATGTTGGGAATGTGACCAACAAGATATATCGTGTGATATATGGGGGATAAATGATGGTATTCACATGCTCGATAGATAAAATTTCTAGTAATTGTTTTCTTTATACTATGACCTTGAATAGAAGTATTTTAGATACACCTAAAGATTGGAATGGATTATGTTTGACATAAGTTATTATTGTTTAAGGATAGAACTTTTTTGATGGGAATTTATAATAATGTAGTTTTAGAAAAAGGAAAACCTGCAGGACAGGAGACAACCTGTAGCGTCGGACAAGGCTGTGGGAATCAAACTCACAACTGAAGTGTGACAAGCCTTTATCACCTACCATTGGCCTACAGGAAGGACCTGGTTAGTAGAAACTAGTTTTATTTTATTGAGTGTTATGATAGATGAAGTATAAGTCCATTTTAGGAACCATATATGATTAATCTCACCATAGATGGACTTATGGATATAACTTTTTCTAATCATATATTTGAGACAGATGGAATGACCTATCATTCTATCGCATGATCTTCAAACACTTCACAGAAGACATATTCAACTTCATTTCTTTAATAGATGAAGTGGAAATTGTTCAAGGCACAAACAACAGTGAGATTGTACCAAAATCAAGTAAGTATTTCTTCTAATTCAAAATTTTCAACATTAGGGAAATGATATTGAAAACCAAAAATGTTTTCCTAGTGCTCTTATATCTGATGAATCATATGGTACCTTATATAATAACAAATTTATGGATTTATGATTGTTGGTTTTTTCATAGCCATGTTCTCCACCACTCTCCATTAGAACATGACGGTTAGATTTCTCTTCCATTTTCATATTTTCACTTATGTTCTCCTATGTGGGAACCCAAGTGATGAGTTACTTTGGGTATCGATTTTGTTTCTAAAATTCACTTTTTAAAATTAAGTTTTAGTATTCCATTTTACGATGTGGGTTTCTATGAAAGAAACTTTCAAGTTGTAAACCATTTATAACCCCGACGAATTTCGAGGGAGAAATTCATTTTAAGGGGGGTAGAATGTAACAACCCGAGATTTTATGAGAATTATTATTTTTAATTTCATTGATATCTTGTGTTGTATGCTACACCAAAATTAGCTTGTGCTATAAGCAACACCGTATTAGCTAGTAGTATACGCAACACTATTCTTTTCTTGTGTTACACACAATTTCATGTTCCTTTTGTAGAAATTATTTTACGCGAGATTAAGTATAGATTTTGTTTAATGTATAAATTAAATTAGTTTTTATTATGTTATACGCAACAACAAAGGGAGCTTTCACTACACGAAGCCTTGACTAGGCTTGCATTACACGCAATCACGACCTTCCTTGATAGCGTGTGTAGTACGCAATACCGGGTTTCACTAAACAACGATATAATGTTATAATATTATTATGAACTAGCCGTTATGAATATTATTAACTACATTTTGAATGTTATAAAATTATTATTCATCTTACACATTTTCTAAAACATCGTGTGAGAACAAAATAAATTTTTCGAGTAAAATAAGTATTTTTCAAAAAATACAGTTTTTCCACCTTTTGATGGCGTACCTACTTTAAATATAGTTTTTGACATTTTTATAAGTTAAATTTGACAAAATAAAATTCTTATTTGGAATCAGGATATAAAAATTTACTTGGGATAAATTTTTCTTATTATTTCGATAACTTTCATATTTTAATGAATAGTAAAAACACACTATATTTTAATTAAAAACAACTTTTTTCATCGTAACAATTTATATGGTTAAATTATAATATTGAATTGTTATAAAGTATAAATAGAAAATATTTTTACCATTTAATATAATTTATTTCATTAGCATTGATTTTTCATTGAATTCATAGGTAAAATCATTTCAATCTTTTACAATGTTTTAAATTTTAAAACTCGTTTTCTTAACAACGAGATTAATTTTAAATTTATTTCTGAAACTTCCATGATTTGAAATTGGAAAAATGGATTCCATATTTTGAATCATTAGGTCCAAATTAATGTTAATAATATACTTTCTGTTTTTAGTCATTATGAATAGTAACTATGGTAAATTTTATTTACCATATTTAAAGGTAAATCGGGTAATTAAGGGTAAATATAATATTATAAAATTACCTTAAAACATGTCCTAATATAATTGGATGACTATATTTTACCAAAAATAATACTTTGGTAGAAATATAATCTAATGTAACCCCATTTTATTTGATTAATACCTTTTATTTGGTTTATTTAATGGAAAGTGAAATGTCTCACTCAAACTATATTAATTAGATTTTTTAATATATAGTAATACATAATATAAATTCAATTATAAATACTCATTTGAAATCTAAAATATTTTTATTTATCATGGTAATTTATTTGTAATTTTTAATAAATATTTTTTTACCTTAAAATCTTATACATTAATAATGTAGAAATTATTTATTTGGTGAAAAATCAATATTATAGTTTTTATTAAAATAATAATACCTATCAAAAGGACCAAAAACATGAAAAAACTTTATTGGTAGATTATATCTATACCCTAATAATCAAAGGGTCTATTCTTGGACCATTTGGAGCCTTATAAATCCGATTAGGACATTTGTATTATTTTATTTTTAATGATGTCAAAGATGTCACCTTCATAATTTAATAAATATAAAAATATAAATGTTGTGATTTTAAGATGATAAAGTCAAGTAAAAATATTATTATGAAAGGTATTATATTTATCTTAATCATATGATTTTATTTTTTAAATTTTCAACTAATAAGTATATTAAATGATTATACAAAAATGATGTAGTAATTGTTTTATTAAGAGAAATATCAAATAAATAATTTTATAAATATTAAAATAAACATTATATGAACTAATTAATGTTATACACAAATTTTATAGATTAATATGACATGTTAGGAATCTATTAAACATCTTGGTTCGAATATATCCTTTTTTTTAATTTTATTTAAATTCAAATAAACAAATAGTGTCAAAATTAACACTATTGTAATTTTATAAAAATAACATATTATTAAATTGTTTAAAAATCACATAAATATTTAAAAATTATAAATTGAAATTTATATGGTCTAAATTTTCATAAAGTACCTAATTATGGATAATTCACAACACATAAGTAATTATTTATATCAATTTAAAATTTAGAATATTATTACCACAAATAAGATTAAATAAATTAAATAAGGAATAATAAAATTGATAAGGTTTAAAATAAATTCCCAAAATGTCTAAATTTTGTTGTCATATGAGATTACCACCCTATCTCATATCATATTCCAATTTAAGTCCTTTTTGGAGGTTTTTATGTGGGGTTTTAATTTATTATAAATTAATATTTCTTATGTTTCCAAAGGTGCACCTCTCCTCCCTTATAAAAGAGAAACTCCTCCCTCTTCTATTCTCAAAACATTGAGCCTTCATGCTCGGCCAAAAACTGAAACTTTCTCTTCTCCACTTCCCTAGAAACATTTTGTAGGTTCTGGTCTTCTCAAAAGACCAACTCTATTTCCTTAAGAGGAATCTTAAATGAGGTGCGTCGAAGAAGGGGTAATCTCTTCTACCGATTATTTCAAGTTTGTTTCTTATTAAACTTATTCTTCTTTAGTTGTTTCATTATAAAGTAATAACATCAGTACCAATAATATACTGTTATTTTATTATAAATATGAAACAACCTCATTTCACCATCTATCCGTCCTACGGAAAACGAAATCACTGCGTGTGCGTACGTACGGAATACCATCCCCACGCCCTAGTGTAATCTATTTTTCCACCACCACCTTACTTGGATGGGTATAATGGTTTAAAGAAAAACTATATATGGTTATTATAAAATCATACTGATTCTGAGATATTATATCATCCACTCCTATTCTATTCAATAATTATGGGAATGATATCATCGCTCGTGCGAACGTACGGACTACCTTCTCTATGAACGCGATGAGATTCATTTTCCATGATTAACCATTAAAGTATGATTATAAAGTATATATAATAAATAATCATGAATGATATTACATAATAATGATACTAGATTTATGTACATATTTGTTTCCATTCAATTCAATAAGGAAACGAAAATAACGTTCATGCGTACGTACGACCTACCGTCTCCATGAACGGTGTATTTCATTCCATTTATCGATCTATCATATATATTTATATGCTGAATATATATTATATATATATATTTTATTACATTTTGTAATTATGTAAATCAGGATCTATGTAATAATATCAAGAACAAAAAGTCGAAACACGTACGATAAATGAATCTATTTTTACCCAAAATGTTTCTTTAACATAGAATTTACAAAAGAATGGGTAATATAAAGTCACAAGTGAACCATATATGATATCATAACAATGAATATTATTATGTAATAAGTCAATGTCATTATTTATTTCATTATACAAAAGGATCGGATACATACGAAGCATATCGGACATAAGGTAAGGGATAACTTTTTCAATCCTGTTTTTATCCGATATTGTTTATACCTAACTATTTACTGGGGCATATTTTTCATCCATGTCCATAAAAATGTTTATAATAAAGTGTTTAATATTATTACATGTATGTTTAAAGTAATTTTTACCCCTATTTTACTTTTACATTTGTGTTATGTATGGAATCTTTCTTTTGTTTACCATACGAGGAACTTTTTGACTTTTCTGGAAAAAGTACGAGGAGAATGTTTTTTAACATATACGACATGAAAGGATTTTTACGGTTTCATAACACATAATTTTCATGAAGCTTCCTCTACAATATTTCATTACTATTTTCAACAAAATCCTTTTCTTTTAAAATTGAAGGACATTTTTTGAAAAGAAAGTGATTTTGATGGAGAAAGGATATTTTCATCAAGAATTCATTTCAAGTTTATTGTCAAAAATATTTTCCATCTAAGATGACATTATTTAGTATGATTATGTTTCAAGTATAATGTCTCTATTATTTACATATTTTGATTATTCTTATAATGAAATTATATCCATTTGGTTTATATGGATTACATTATGATGGGATGATACTTATGAAACCCATTTTATTAGTTGGGTTTTGATGAATGATTTATGTTTATTTTGTGGCACAAGTAAGAATGATTTAATTATGAGATTGGTGGGAACTATATCTCCCTCCAATGCATTGTGTAAAGATTTATATCTCATGAGTTAAACATGGCTAGAATGGAAATTTAATTTGGTTCAGCGATATAGGACTTGAAGGAGGAGTGAACTTGATTTAGTAAGAGACTTTGTCCATTAAGATGGTCTTAGAAGCAATGCATTGGATACTATGGAAATAATATCATGTGCTTAATGGGTTTCCATAGTTACATGTTTTATTCCAATTCTATTTTATCATGATTGATGATCTATGCCTCATGTACTACCATGATTTATGTCATTAATCAAGATTTTGATGTTTAAACATTATTTTCATGTTTTTAAGTTCAAATGTATATTGTTTGTTTTATTTTCCTAATTCTTACCATTACTGAGCATTTGACCTCACCCTTTATATGCTTTCTTTTCCCCATGATTTAAAGAAAGGTTTTAGGTAAAAAAAAAGTGGAATATATTTATGGGAGATGTTGAAGATCCTTCACCACGATTAGAAGATTATGTTCCGACTTTCCAAAGACACTAAACTATTACGATCCTTGAGTGTTGGTTCTTGTTGTGTATTAAGTATTCGACAAAAGTAATGTAATGTCCATGTACGTCAAGATTTGGTTCTTTAAACTTCTTGTATAAAATATATATGACTGATCATCAATGATATTCTTCCTGTCAATTTCAACTCGACTCCTTGGCTTATGTTCATATAAAGATTTTGCTTCCTCATTCTCATCATCAGTATCATCTTCTGAATAAGCATCATCCACTTCTGCTCCTCATGTGTTACTTTACTCTTCATCAAATTTTTCAAGAAACTATCCATGGTTTAATTGATTATTCTCTTAATTTTCTACAAAAGTGGCATCACTTCTCTCAACAACTTCTCCCAACCTCTTATTAAAGCATTTGTATGCATTGCTTCTTCCTGAGTAATCAAGGAATATCCCCTCTTCTCCATGGGACAAAAATTTCATATCTTTCTCTTTGTTTAGAATAAATAACATACTTCCAAAGATTCAAAAGTATTTCATTGTTGTCTTCTTTCCATACCACATCTCATATGGATTCTTTCCTTCCTTCGGACTAAAAAAAGATCTATTAGAAATATAGACTTATGTCCACATCGCTTCCTCCCAGAAATTCTCTGGTATGACTTTTCTATAAGCATTGTTCTATCCATGTTGTTGGTGATCTTATTTCTCTTTTAAACCACTCCATTTTGTTGGGGAGTTCTTAATGAAGAAACTCGAAGCTGTATACCATGTTTCTTGAGATAGACTTCCACAAGACAATTTGTGAATTTCATACCATTATCAGTACAAAACTTCAGAATTTTCTTCCCGAGCATCCTTTCAGATTCCCTCTGATATTATTTTCGGAAACTGAACACATCAGACTTATGGGAAATGAAAAATACCCATGCCATTCTACTATAGTCATTAATGAAAAGAACATAATACCTTTTTCCCTCATGGTCCCTTGATGAAATAGTTCCACAAACATTAGTATGAACCAATTCAAGAACTCTTGTTGACATCTTTTCCTTTTCTTTGTATGTCTTTATGAAGATCTTCCCTTATTGACATAAATTTCATGTATTTTTACGATCACATGATAGCTTAGGGAGGTCGCTTGATGCTTCACACATTACAAGATCTTCCATAGATGGTTGACATAGATGACCATTTCATTTATGCTACAATTTTTTTTGTTCTTATCTAGACAAGAAGAACATATATTCTTCACCAATTACAAGGTGTAGATTCCCCTTTGTCACTTTTTCCTATAGGATCACTGTACCATCTCTTCCCTTGACGAAACATGTATTCTTAGTGAACCTTATAAAATTCTATGAGTCACATAGTTGAATGACATTGATAAAATTTTGATTGAGACCTTTAACAACCAAGACACCAGCACATATTATTTATTTTCCCTCAAACCCAGCCTTTCTCAATCCAATTATATTTAGGCCTTCATCATTTCCAAACTTGACAACTCATTCTCTGTCATATTTTATTCCTATAACCAGATCCATATTTTCTATATTTGAGACATGAAACCACTTTCAAGGATCCATACACCAGAATGGTTTAATGCATTTAGGGAAATTTCAGTAACCACTGTCTTCTCTTCTTTCTTCTTCTGGGTCCATATTTTTTTCTTCATAATCATGATAGATTGAGACTTCTAATCATTCTTAGAGTATGATGGACTGAATTTATCTTAAAAAGCTTCAAATATATTTTTCATTTTCAACTCACATGTTGGTTCTTTGATCTGCTGCTCGTGAACATTTTGATTTTGCATTGAAACATTCCTCTGTATAGTTGATTTACAGTATCTCGCTATGTTCCCAAATCCTCTACATCAAAAACAGTGTCCTTCAAAATGTCTCCTATAAAACCACTCTCTATTTGGTTTTAACCTTTGTTATTGTGCCCTTTGGTATCTTTTGGATATATATCACACATTTTTTGAGTGTCCCATATTTCCATAGCAATAACACCTGATAAAAGGGGGATTTCTACATGTCACTTCTATACTTCCAATTGTTCCTTGGGTTCATTGATCGTTCTGATTCTACTTTGTATCCACGTCAATTTTCATTTTTTTAATGGGCACTTGTGGTCATACTTAAACTATGACTTCTTTTGGTTTCTGATCTTTCCATAAATCAACCTTAACATATGAGCTCGATTGTTGCTTCTTTCCTACTGAACTGCTAGGATCCTCTTTCATCGTTATAGTCTTTTGAATGTTCTGCTTTCCCGATGTCACATTGGGGGTCAGAAGTTTTTATTAATCCTTTACTTTTCATCGTAGGCAGACGACTTCTTCTTCACGTTCTTCAATACATTTGACTTAATCATTCACATTGATATTCAATCCATAGATCTCTCGTTTTTTCTTCAATCTTGAGCATATTCCCATTAACCTTTTCAGAGATCTCTATCATGGAATACTTAAGTATTTTGATTTCATTTACCATATCAGAATTATTTTCTTCCTACTATTTCATGTAGAGTTTGGAATTATGTATCACCTTGTTAGATTTATTTTTTTCTCTAAAAACATCTATCTATTCTAGAGCTTCTTCTAATTCAGCTTCCATGTTGGCTCTTCCCTCAAATTCATCTTCTTCTTCTTCGGCTTTAGTTTTATGCTATTTCTGAGAAATACTGATAACTAACACCATATAATTATCTCCACGATCTCTACATTTCTCTATATCTTTAACCTCCTCAACCTCAAACTTGTCTGAACTATCACATTCTTTTGAAATAAGGTTATTCTTATCAAAAAAACCTCTTTAACGTTTTCCTTCCTTTCACATAAGTTGAATACTTCTTCTTTAAAATTTTGGATTTACCGGCATCATCATCTTCATGAAACATTTTGGGGCACCTTTCTGAAATATTTCCGACCTTTCCACTTCGAAAACAAGCAAGTGGAAGTTTCCCTTTAAACTTTCTTTTTCCTCTTTGAAGTTTTGAGGAGTGGAATGAAATCACCTCATCTATCTCTTCTTCTTCCTGAGAGTCATCAATAGTGACCTTCTTCGTTTCATTGAATTCCACCTCTTTGGATTTTTACTTTTCCACATCATCATTATCATCATTTCACATTTCATATGCTACAAGGGTATTATGCATGTTACCCAGGGTAAGTTTTTTGGATTTTGGTCTTCCAATATTAAAACCTTTGGATTTAAGCAAGGTGGAAGTTTCCTCAGTATGCTCTACACAATCTTTATTTCTTCAATTACATCACAAACACACCGCAAGTCTTCGAATACAACATTATCCCTATCAAATAATGCATCAACAGACTCATTTGGGTTCATTCTAAGAGCTTCATAATTCTTCCATAACACTTGAAGCTTCGATTATCTAATCATTGACTCTCATTTTTATATGTTCAAAAGTTTTCCTCACATGGTGTGTGATGTTTTTCATGATATCACATTTGTATATATATCATTGGATAGGTCTCCCCTGAATGTATTGATTCATTTGGCATCAGAATCCAATTCCCTTTTTTTAGCCGCTGATAGCGCGTCAATATTGATGTCGGCTGAGATACCATGAATCACTGCAGTAAACACATCCATTCCCAAAGATTGGAAGTAGTTTTACATCTGATTCTTCCATAACTGAAAGTTGTTCCCATACAATAACAACATCCCTTTATGATTGATGACCTCCATTTGAGAGAGAAACACTAAAATAAACCTTTCCCTCAGATACCAATTGTTATGTACACTATGTTAGATACCCTGAGAGGGGGGTGAATCAGGGTATGATAGATTAAAACAACTTCCCCTATAGATATTATTTAGTTGTTAATAAAATCACTCTTCTACCTCTTACCTATAGAAAGGTATAAATATAAATTAAATCATGCACATGACACAACAATTTTTACATGGTTCACCCTCACTAGGCTACATACAAGGATCATACATGGACAATGTGCTAATGTACCAAATCCACTATAAGCGCACAACTATTTACAATGTTTGGAGTGGACTCATTGTCCCTCTTGGTTTACAACCACTCACAATAAGAAATCTCACTTCTATCTTAACTGAAGTGAGGTCAATACTTCTTCAGATGTTCTTCTCAGAGTTTAAAGACTTGTAGGTCCTTTCATTATCACAAATGAATGCATATTCCTCTACATTTAGATGCTATTTTGAAGTTACACTTTCATCCACTGATGAATACAAATACACCATGGGTGTACTAGGAAATCATACATCTTTCACACAACCCTAAAATGACTAGTGTGCATCTCTATACCTAGCGCGCTTCTCTATGATTTGTCACGCTTCTCCAAGACTGTTGCACAAGTGTCACCTAACCACTTTCATGAAACTCCCTTCACCAACTTAGAACTTGGGTGACTCACACCCTTTTAAGACCAAACCAATATTGGTGTCCATTTATCAACCGGCGTGCAAGTTATGAATATCTTTATACTTGCGCAACCGAACCATCCCGTGTGTGACCAAACCTACTTGCGCGACAGGAGCTAAAATTTTTTATAAGTGTTGAACTCTATTAAGAACTAGGAGGGTAGACCTCTATTTATAGGAATTTTTAGAACCCTACGCACTGAGCGCAAGTCCATCCGCCCAAGTCTCTATCGCCCTAGTTACCTTGCGCTCACAAACCAAAACTTGGGTGACCCTGTTTCCATTGCCTTATTTTGATATTATGATCTTAAAAAACACATGGCATGGAATTTTCCAAGCCTGCAAGGAACTATTGCACAAATCCCTTTTCCAAAAATACTTTTATTCATTGGTCGATTTTGAGTCCCAAAAATATGGCAATCACTGGAAAACGAAGCCACCATGTATCTTCTCTTTTTGTACCACTCCCGGATCATCCATTCCTTTGTCGAGGTTCTTATTTCAATCATGGATTGGTGAAAACATCTCTTGAACTCAAAAATTGGACATGTAAACCCCATTTTTTCAATAAATTAAACATTCTGGTCTGCTTTGTCAACAAACACAACACGAAGACCCACTTTCTCAACCAACACAATCACCTCAAAAATGCTTTAATGATACCTTGATGGATTTATTCCCAAAAATTCTTGGTACTGATAATGGAAATAACCATGTTACAGGTTCTTGATACGTTCTACTTATAAATAAGTAATATGAGTAGTGGACCGAGCATTCTCTAGAGATTCTACTGGAGGTTCCTTTTGTTATTTTTTGTATTTTTTTGTATATCATGTTTGTATGTCATTCCCCTATCCACTTTTTTGTATGCTAGCATGCCTTGTATACATGTATATAATACTTCCTCAATGGATTTTTTATTATTAACAGTTGTTGAGTTAGTTATTTATGCTTCGACACTTTTTCATTATTATGTTTATTCTTATATTTTTCTTCAACTATTATATTTTTACTATTGATACCAACTATTCCACTATAATTATAGTGTATAATCTCCCCTGCATACAACTTTTACATCCTCACTTCTAGTTTGAATGCTCTAGTGTATAGGGACCTGCGCTTGAGGCTATATAACCCACTGACTCAAGGCACAGGTTTAGTGGACCCTAGGTTGGGATACTATAAAGAGGTATCATAGCATTTTTTCTTTTGTCTTGTCATTTGGGTATTATAAAGGGGACTTTGAGTTAGTGGAATTTAAAAATGACCCTGTTCTTGGATGTTTGTAACCCATGTATAGGGGAAAACCAAATTACCAGGGATGGGAAAATTGATAATCTTAATTATTTCATTTATGGTCGATACAACTTCACTGATGTGTGCTAATTTTTTTTTATTATTTCATTTATATTGGTATTATTGAAATGATATTTTTTTACCATGGCCTAATGAAATGATGGATTTTCATTAAATATATCATCTTAATAACAATGAGAATAATATTCCTAGATTATTTCCATGTCACATCTATTTTTATTGTGCATTTTTCTGTTTCATATTGTCAGTTCCATGATTATATAAGAAATTGTGCTGAATTTGCTTGTAGGTATTGAAGAACATAATTGATACTTAATGTTCCAACCTTAACCTAACACGTTTTTCCTAAATAGGTAAGACCAGACACCTTAAGCATTCAATTATGGAATATTGAGTCATGGACCATTAATCGCATGGGATGAAATGTGTTATGGTGTGGATTAAGTGGATTCCATATTTTGTTTATAAGGTGTATGGACCATTATGGATTAAAAATGGTAATTCGCATAATTCAACCATTTCAAGTGATTAAAATATTTAAATGAGCACAAATTTAATATTATTATGAATTATAAATTAATAATATCCATTATATATATATATATATGTTCGTGTGTGTGCCATAGATACTTTTACCCAAACCTGACCTTAGAAGTGGGTAGTGGGGTATCTCTTACGTTCTTATAGACAACATGGTCTCTTCTACCATCTAGACCTGACTTTTGAATTAGGTATAGAGGCCTGATCATTTCAATAGGAATGTTTTATAGTTATCATAGTTTCTATCAACAATATAATCAATTGTTAAATGAATTTAGAGGATTGAAATTAGAATTATAGTATAATTCCACCATGATATTCTCCAGTCATACACCCTAAAGGTAGTGATGATAATGCTCTGAAAGTGGAAGTCCTTGGGCCACTAGTGATTCCACCTATAGTTACACCTATGGAAACTATTCGTATTCATAATACGGAAACCAACACCAAATACCAAGAGGAATTTATATTTATGTTATAGAGTATACAAGGTGTCATTCAACCTCCCCGAGTATAGAAGAGTTGACTCAGAAATTCCAGCAACAACAACCTATCACCTTTTCATGGGATGGTAGACCTCACGCTGTAGATTCTTGGATGGAATATATATTTTCTATATTCAATCATTTGGAGACACCTCAAGAGTAGAGGTTCAAACATGATGTTCATCTAATCTACCAAGTGATAGTGGGATGTTATTACCCTGGAAGATCGGTATAGAGATATGGTCTAGGAAGATTCCCAGAAAATCTTCTATGACTATTTCTTTCACCAAACACTGAGGGATGATAGAGATATAAATTTCATGAACCCACAATAAATAATTATGTCTGGTATGAAATACACTACTCATTAACCTGAGTTGTAGTGGTTCTCCCCTACTCTAGTCAATGATGATATTATGACAGCCAAAATATTTGAATATGGACCAGTATACACCATCCGGTCATATGTCAATGTATTAAGGTTGACTAAAATTTCTGAAATAGTCAACTAGGCCCTAATCACAGAGATAAATATTATGGAATCTAATGGTGTGAGTTAGAGCAGTTCAATTCCTAGATATATCCATTCTTCTTCTTCTGAGTGAAAGATAAATTTTGAAGATACTCATGGAGGTAGTAGTAGTCAGGATCCTAATGTTGACAGCTTTCTAATATGTCACTGGTGTAGGAATTTGGGACATATAAAGCCCCAGTGCTTACATGATATAGTAGAATGCACAGGTTATGGAAGGATGGGCCATATCGATCGTGTCTTCCGAACTCTTCCATCAATTACTAATGATTGCGGATCTACTCCTACTCCACGATCAGGATTAGAAAATGTGGGATCATGATAGAAATGTGGCTAGTATACCATTATCTACTAAGGCTAATGTGGTAGTCGATGCTGAAGTAGAAAGACCCCTGATACTCAACACCAATAGAGAGGGCATGCTCATGGAATTCAGGAAGTGACTCATGGTCATGGTATAGGCTAGTTACAAGCAATCCATCCATTTCCAGAGGATCATAGTGTTGGAACTTCTATTGTATGAGAATCTTTTCTAGTAACCTTCATATTTTTCACTGCTTTATTTAACATAAGTTTCTCTCACTCATTTATATTTAAGGAAATCATAGAAGGTATGGGCATTGAGATCAAACACTTTTATGGTGTTATGATTCATGATACATTATTAGGTATCTGGTTGGGGGAATTCTTCATTGTAAGGATTTTCTTTTTTAGATAGGTGGATATATTTTCATATGGAATATTTTCATCTCTTGGTAGTTAATGTAATCATTAGGATGGATTGGTTAGTTTTCTATCGATTCTATATTGACTATTATCCTCAGAGCGTTATTTTTACATCACCATTGGGATTAGGAATTTTCATAAGGGATAATGGGATGTCTATGCATCAAGATCTAGGACTGACCATTAATGTCTATGTAATGTGATAGTGCAAGTTTCTAGTCTTTTCCTGGATAACCAAGGGTCATGACCCTCTTCTTTTCCTCCTATAGTAGAGCTTTTCAATGAAAGATTTCCTGATGAATTATCTATTCTACCTCTAGTATGAGAGGTAGAGTTCAATATTGATCTTGTTCTAGGAGAAACACCAGTGACCATTCCTCCTTATATGATGGAACCTAAAAAGATTTTGGAGATCGAGTAATAGTTGGAGGATCTGGAGGCTAAAGAATTTATATCCCCTAAAAATTATCCTTGGGATTCATCAGTCCTTTTTTCAAAATGGTATATGGTACCTTTAGGCTTTGTGTGTATTATCATCTATTGAACCAAATTACTGTAAAGAATTGGTATCCAATACCATGAATAGGAGACCTATTTCATCAGCTCTGAAGAGCGAGGGTTAAATAAAAGAAAGATTTAAGGTTGGGTTATCAACAGGTGTGTTTCAATTACTCATACATAACTAACATAGATTTTAGGAGAATGTATGGTCTATACGAGTACCTAGTTATGTAGTTCATACTCATGAATGCACCTATAGTCTATATGGAACTTATGAATTAGGTTCTCCACTTGTATCTAGATTCAGTCATGGTAGTGTTTTTTGATGACATCTTGGTGTATTCGTGCTCCAGACATGACCATTCCTATTATCTTTACATCATTCTAAATACACAGATATAGAATCAAATTTATTCTAAGCTCAATATATTCCACTTTTGGATTGAAAAAGTCCACTTCTTGGGTCACATTATCTCTTAGTCGGGAGTTTCATTTGTCCAATAGAAAGTGAGAGATATAATTTCCTAGGAGCATCCCAAGAATGTATTTGAAATACAGAGTTTTTTTGAGAAATTCAAATACTACAGACACGTCATTCAAGATTAATCACATCTTTTTGTGCCTCTTATGGGATTCAAAAAGAAAATTGTGGAATTAATATGGTCTGAACCTTGTGAAACAGAATTTCAGGAGTTTAATGGTCATTTAACTTCAATACCGTTACTTATTATACCAGATCCATACATGATCTATACAGCCTAATATAATGCATTAGGTATCAAGTGTGGAGTTATTATAATGGGGGATGAGTTATTCATCGCATATGGGTCTCATAGGTCACATTAGTAGAATTACTCGATGCATAACCTTGATATAGCTGTTGTAGTTAATTCTCTATGTTGTTAAAGAAACTATCTACTTAGAGAAATTTTTTGGCATACACTGGCTACAAAATCCTCATGTACATCTTTACACGGTGATATCTAAACCTTAGACAATGCAAGTGGCTCGAGTACCTATATTATTTTGATTTCAATATTTTCTACATGCCTTGGGAATGCAATGCAGTGACCTATGCTGAATGATGGATGAATCAAAATCAGGTACCTCAGAAGGCCGATGGAGAATGGAAGCTCATGGAATTATTCGTAGAGATACACATTTAAGTTCAGGAGCACCATGGTCAAACTGACCTCTCATCTTTGTTAGTGACTTCTACTCTTCTGTAATGGGTAAGAATTAGCAAGTTATTTATCCCTAAGGTCCTTTTCCTATGTGAAAGTGTCTCAAATGATGATACATCTTCAGGTTGGACCATGGATGGGGTGATACCTTACTTTTCCATAGGTGTGTATGGGTCCCAATAGACATCATAGAGGAGATGATGTTGTAATTTCATGCCTCATAGTGGGTAGTTAACCTCGATGTCACCAAAATGTATTGGGATCTAAGATGCCAATATTGGTGGCCTAATATGAAATTTGAGATTTTCGGCTTCATTACTCAATGTTTGACCAGTCATTAGGTGAATTCAAAACATCAACATCCGGAAGGTATTTTATAGATGTCATCTATTACTGAGTGGAAATGAGATGATGTTCCAATTGATTTCATGACTAGTTTACCAATATAATCACATGGAAATGATACAATGTGGGTTGTATTTGATTGTTTTACAAAATTATAAAACTTATTACCTATGCGAGAAACCTTATCGGTAGATGATCTAGAACAGATGTACGTCAGGGAGGTATTATCTCTTCATGGAACTCCATGTTCTATTGTTTATGAAAGTGACACTCACTTTACATCATTGTTTTATAAGATGTTGAAGAAGGCATTGGTTCTCAAGTTCTTCAGAGCATGACTTTTAACCTGTGGACTAATGGATAATTGTAGTGTATGATTTAGGTTCTAGAGGAAATGCACCATGCATGTGTCCTTGATTTTGGGGGTTACTTGTAGAAATATATTCCCCTCATTGAGCTAACTTATAATAATATCCATCAAGACACCATTGAGGTCTCTCCCTATGAAGCCTTATATGGTAGTTTATGCTGCCTCACCATAGTTTTGGCTAGAGGTAGGGAAGGGAACTATTCTTTGACCATGCCTCTTGTTGGATACAATAGAAAAAGGTTCAGTTGATCAGATAGTGCATGATGACACCTCAGTTTAGATAGTAGTTTCATTCCAACCGACACTAGAAACCTCTCATGTTTTTGGTCAGAGATCAAATTTTCTTCTGAGTATCACCCATGTTGGGACATAGGCATATTCATATGAATGGTAATATCTAACTGAGGTTTATTGGACACTTTGAGGTCGTGAAATGGACCAGACCAGTGGATTATTAGAAAAAACATCCTTAGAGATACTAGTATATGCATGATTTCTTTCATATATCTCAACTCCACTGATATTATCATTAACCGTCACATGTCTTTCATCCAAATTTGTTTCAAATAGATGTGGATTCTTTTTATGAGGAGCTCTTAGTTATTATTTTGTATCAAAGCATAAAGAAACTCCAATCTAGTCTAGTCCCTCTGGCATGGGTTCTTTGGCATCATTTATGAGTAAAGGATGAGACATTGGAATGGGGAATTGGGGTAGGGTCTCATTAACCAAAAATATTCACTGATAAAACCTATTTAGCATTAGAATCCCAACTCAGGCATGATTTTATTTGAGGGGAGGGTGTAATGTCTCTTATTTAAACAAAGGTATAAATCATTTGTTTTCCTATTTAAAACTTTTTTTAATCTTCTTAAATGTGTATTGTGGCCTAAGTAAGGTCATTGGAGCATTTAAGGCTTGTTCAGAGTCCGAAGTTTTGGAAAATGGGAAAAATAACTAGGATGTATGGTTAGTAGAAACCATGTATCCCAGTATAAATGGTTCCTTCTAACCGTGCGGGCCAAAACAGAAGTGCAGTAGGAGCCACATGGTTTATATAAAACTATGTGAATCTAGGCGTATAACCATGTTAGAGACTGTATTTTTTTTGAAAGTGGGATTTTTCACAGTTTGCACATGGTTTGGGAAACCGTGTACTTTAATTGTGTGGGGAATTACTTAAATAGTGGTTCTGATCACAGATTGTGCATGGTTTGGCCAAACCAAGAAGCCAAACTATACACCCCCAATTTTTTAGGGTGAATTGGCCAATTTTTTCTAAATGACCCTAATTTCTACCCCTTCCCATTTCACTCCTTTATATCTTGTGGTTGTTACTATTTTCCTTCTCTTGTATCCTTCTGAGCTCCTCAACCTAGGCATTGAGGTAACCCTCCTATAGGAAGTCTAAATCAAGATCCATATGAATCCTTAGATCTATCTTAATAATCTTTTTTTGTCTCATACCATGAATCTATGTTTATTTCTAAATCTGTTACACTATTTATGTGCGATACATTTTCCCCTATTTTTAGGGAATTTAATCATTTCTTATGTCACTTCTACCCCACACCAAATATATGGCCAATATCAGGCGAGGATTCGTCTATGGCCTTGATGTAGGTGGTCTCAGAATTTTCACCATGAATTTTGATGATTTTAATCTATTCTATTGTATCATATGTCGAGCATCGCCCTTTAAATAATTTATTCATATCAGAATGGTAATCTCACCTTGGTGAGCGTCTTTTAAACTTTGTTTAGTATTTTTGAGGATTTTTACCTCATTGGTGGACACCCCTTTAGAGTGCCAAATGGAATTTTCATATTATAATTAAATTTTTATATCCCTAGATAACGTTCTAAGAATATTTGATGGTTCATTTATCGAATTTCACTATTGTATAATTATTTAAAAAATCAAATGGAACCTTCTATGTTTTAGGCCCACTTATACTTTGAATTTCCCATATAAGAAATTTCATTAATGATCATGTCACCTTTTAAATGACTCATTGAGCCTTATAAATGAAATTTCCAGGACTTAGTAAATTAAATGGGTTAAAATTATATGAAATTTCTTATGTTTGATGGTCTCCTTTACATAATTGAAATGAATGGTTTAAATGGACTGATTAAAGGGTGGTAATGTCATTCTTGTTATTTCATTACTTATAAAATGCACTATTGAACTCTTATTACTTATTTTTATTTATTGGTCTTGATGAACATGATACATTATAGGTGATTCCTCATATATTTCATTAGAAATATGATGATTCATTTATATAGCCTCAGATATGATGGTAAGGGGACTGTTGAGCATGACTGTATCATGCTCCCTTACATCATGTGTTGATCATGATCTCTCAAACCACCAAAACTAGTTGGATATTGGGCTCTAAATTCCATGTTCTTTGTTTGAGTGATTACATGATGTCACGCTCACCGTCTCAAGTGATGAGCATGACATCTCCCACACATTATGAGATATTGGTCATGTACCTTATTTCTTCAGCTTATAGTCTTATTAAATTGGTCATTGATGTCAGAGTTATGCCCCAGTCCAACCAGCACCTAGTATTCCAGGTATATGTCCACTAGCTTCTGCATAGCCTAGGTCAATATATGTGGATAAAATATATAACTGTTATATATATATATATATTACTATGTATATAGATACTGATCATTAATTCATTCTGACCACGAACCGAAGTAGGTTGAGCCATCAGATATCATTTAGGAACCAAAGAAGGATGTTGTTAATTTATTCAGCTTTCTTAATTAATTATTATTACCTGCACACTGTTTAGTAATGTGAACTACTTGAATTACTTCTTGAGACCTTTGGTGGTGTCCTACTGAGTTTTTTCTCACACCCCACTCAGTAGACCTTTGGTACCCAAGAATATAATATGTCTATAGGTACATATAAGGGAAAGGGTCTTGTTATAGGTTGTTTATTCTTTTTTACTTATATATGTAGCATAAGAGAAGAAGGATGAGCATTCTCTTGAGATTCTGGTAGATCAACCTTTTGTTATTTTGTGTACTTTTTGTATAATGTGTTTCTATGTTTGTCCCATATTCTATTTTTGTATTCCATCACACCATGTATCCATGTATATGACACTACCTCGGTGGATTTTACATTATTATCAATTGTTTATTTAGTTCTTTATGCTTTTTTACTTGATCATTATTATGTTTATTATTATAGGCTTCCCCTATTGTTGTATGTTTATTATTTCTACCTATTGTGATACTATAATAAGAGGTTATGGTCTCCACATCATACAACTTTTAAACCCCCATTTCTTGTCATAATACTTTATCATATGGGGAGGTGTGATTGATTCCATGTAACCCACCATCTTAGGGAATGAGTTTAGTGGACCCCTGTTCGGGATAAGACAATTATGTTACTTTTGAGTGAACTAGGTCTGGGACATCATAGATTTTATGATGGATCTTCCATTACCATAATAAAATTTCAATATATATATATATGATATTGGATTTATCATGATTCTTTTGATAGTTGGGCGTGTATAAGTTAGAGGAAAGATAGAATATAAAAGAGAAATATGTGGGATTTTACCTCTTGAATGTGATCTCCTTAAGAACCTCCTTAAGGCACATGGAATTGGTATTTTGTTGATACCAGAAATGCTAGGACATGGAGAAGTTTCCTGGTAATAGAATTTGGTAGAATATTATCAAGATCCAAATATTATAAGAAGTGGGTAGAAGAGATGGCGAGAGGTCGTATTTATAAGGGGAGAAGAGGGGTGTTTTGATTATTATATTCATTGGTTTATTATCTCAGATCAAGACTATTGAAAGGATTGATTATTTTGACTATACATAGTAACTAATTATTGTGTGCTCAAAATAATGGGTTCTTATATCATCTATTTCTCATACATTTATGTGTTTGGTTTATAATGTTAAAAATCATAAATTACTGTATTTCACTATTCATAAAAAAATCAAGTATTTTAGAAAAATACCAAAAATTAACTATAACCATTTTTCATTTTTTAGATTTAAAAAATGGAATCCATTTTATGAAAATAATTTTCTAAATATGAGGAATTTAATTTTAACACAAAATCACTATTTATTCAAAAAATACCAATTTTAATATTATAATTGATTTTATGACCCTTTGAAAAATTACTTAAGGTCTCATAAATTTATTTTAAATTTATAATGAAACATAATATTACTTTATGATTCCATTTAATGTTAATTAATTTTATTTTAAATATTTTTATTCATTATAAAATTTTAACAAAAAGCAGATAAATTTTACAAAAAAATAACATTTATTTTATCATTTTTAATACAACTATTTTATTTTACCATCATATAAATACATCATATTTTAATATTATATGATTCCTAAATATTATTTTAAATTTTCATAGGTGAGGTTACTGTTATAAAGGCCATATTACTATTCCTAATTGTTAGATTACTATTCCAATGGTCAGGTTACTGTTCCAATTGTCAGATTTATAATGGTCATATGGGTTCACTACTTCTTTTAAATACATATCATACCATTAATTCTTCATTTAATTATTTATCCTCTAAAAATTATTTATAATTTCATTTTAAAAATGATTATTTTATTATTAACATTACGTTTTATTTATAAAACTTTTTTCATGAGTGGAGTCATTTTGGTGGATCTATCATATCCAAATTATCCCATTCTAATTCGCTTTTTTTATATTTGTTATCCCACTATAATATTTTTCATTCTTATTAGTTTATTTTCTTAATATTGTATCATTATTAATTTTTGAGAATAATTTTTTAATGTTTTCTCCTTTTGATGTGTGTGTGTATAAATTGACATAATTATAAGAAAGGAAATTCCATTTATAAAACTGTAGGAAATTACATTTTTCCCCGCTTATGAAATTTCTCCCTTAAAATTTTGTTTCACATACTATAGTGGAAACATGTGAGGTTTCTTCTACTTTATCGCTTCCTCTAGTTCCCATGTCACCTATTCATAATTATGTTTCCTCCATAGTACTTTAACCAAGTGAGTGGTCCTATTGCATAGAACATTATCTCTACGATCCAAGAACTTCAACAGATGCTCCTCATAACATAGATAATTTTCTAGTTGTAACACCTATAAATTTAGTATGTGTGAAGGATATAGTATGTAATTCCTAAATACAGATCCATGGAATACATCATGTACTTGAGAGATTTTTTGTGGGAGTTATAGTCAATAATCCAAAACTTCGACAGGATCAAGAATATCAAAGGGGATAAAATACCTAGGACTTATATTTCAATTATTCCCAAATCACATGACTCTCTTCTATGGAGATATGTAGAGTAATACCATGTCTCTAACCTCAAACACTAAGTCTCATCGATGATTATCTATAAAGATCTTTTGTTAACTCTGGGTAGCCCTTATATTCTAATAGATGGATTTAACATTTTATATCATTTTCTCGACCATTTTAGGTCCCAACAACTTACATTTACCAACTTTATCCCACCATTAAGGTGTCCTAAATCACTTCCCACAAATGGATTCATATGTGGCCATTTGGATTGTTGAGTGGGAAATAATATTGTAGGATAATTCAACCAGAGGAATATGTTAGTCCCATCCTTCTTTGATATCCATTGATAATTCTCTCAACATATCTTATAATGTTTTAATATCCCACTTATATTGGCCATCTGTTTGAGGATGACAAGATACACTAAATTTTACCTCAAATGTTTTAGCATTTTGGAGACCACTATATAACTTTGAGGTGATTCTCGGATCTCGATCAAATAAAATCAACAATGGTACCCCATAAAGCTTTACCACTTCTCTGATGTATATCCATTCGTGTTGATTTAATAACAATTCCTCTATAACACCCCAAATTTCTATGGTATGTTTCCCTTTAATTAATGCAGTAGCTTGTGTTATACGGAACATAGAGTTTTAACACACCACGACCAACGAAACTAGCCATTATGAAAAGAAATACCCACTTTTTTAAATTTTTTTAATTTTATTTTTCAAAATGGACTTGATTTTGGAATTTGGAATATCGAAATTATCTTAGGGTGAATTTTTGGTATTTTTTTGAAAACATTCAATTTTTTTATGAATAGTAAAAAAAGTGTGTTATTGTTTAATACCAAATTTTTATTTAAATAATTAATTATTTTTATTTAAATTAATTTTATGTGAAAATAGATACATAATACATTTATATGTTCAATGTAACTCATTGAATTCATTTTATAAAAATATTAGATATATAAAATTCTATTGAACTTTTTACCGTCTTTTACCCACCTTCTCAGAGAATTTTGCAAATTTGCATAAAACATAATTTTACCGATTCTGTGAATTGGTTTTAAAAAATCCAAGAGACATGTTTGATATACATAAGTAAAATTTGGTTCAATAAGATGAAAATAAGTTTTGGTGAATAGTAACTTATAAATTTTATTTACTATCGTTAAAAGTAAATAGGGTAATTTAATGTGAAAATGACATTATTATTACCCTAGCACATGTACTAATTCTATTGGATACGTTTAATTCTACAAAAACCAGCCTTAGGAATAAAATATGATCCTTTTGGTCCACATGGATTATATTAGGTCATTTAATATCATTTTATTTAAAGAAGAGTTAAATGAGTTTAATTAAAAGTTTAATAACTAAATCATTTTTATTATTGAGATACACATAAGATAAATTAGACTATAAATATTAATTATAAAGATAAAAATATTTCATATATTGTGGTATTTTATTTATAAATTTTAGAAACTAAATATTTAAATTTATTTATGACACAATGACGATGAAGTAATTACCTTATTAATAAAAATTCAAATTTTTGATAATATAAATATCCAAATAAATGTAAATTGAGCCTTATGATGAATTACACTAATTTTCCAGGTTAATAAGACATGTTAGTGTTAATTAAATGAATTTTATTCGATGTAATCCTATTGTTATGTCATTAACAAAAACAAAATACTGAATTGTGTCCAAATTGACATAATTGGATTTTAAAAAAAAATTACTATATTATTAAATGATATAATAGTCCTAACAACCTAATGTTCTGCCAAAGGACATATATAATAATATATATCATTAATGGACCACTTTTGGTTCACTTGGAATTTTATATTAATATTATTAACCATATAATATAATAATACAAGAATACATGGTAAAAGTTAAACTATTTAACTAAGAGTTTAATCTGAAAGTAAGGTTAATATAGTGACCTAAACCTATCAAAAACCTATTGGTTGAGAGGTATTAGATCCATCCCCACCTTATCCTAGAAATAAATCATTTTGGATCCATTATAACCTAAGATTATTATATAATAATATAATATTTCAAGATTTTCCTAAAGTGATCCTCACCTATCTTATAAAAGGGTACATACCCTTCTCTCAAAATCACACATCCAAAGCCATTTGGCTCAACCAAACCCAACCAAAATATCCTCTAAACTATGATAATTTTGATCTAGAGTCCTTAGTTTGATAAAAAATTTAACTTAAGCATCCCTTTTGATCAACTCAAAAGGAAACACCTGAAGAAGAGGTAATTATTTCACCACCATATTTCAAGTTCTTTTCTTCCTCCACTTCCTCTTTTTTTGTTATTCTCATACCAAAATAATAACTCCAGTACCTTATAAATACTATGATTTTATTATAAATTTTGTATGATCATATTCTTTATTCTATCCATCATATGAATGACATGTCACCATACGTGCGTATGTACGGATTACCGTCTCCACGAACACGATGAGATTCATTCCCCATCGTAATAATTCAAGAATAATTTTCATTTTATGATTATATATAATTTTTAAGAACATAATATCATTCTGGGTATGAATCAAAAATATCCTATCTATATCAAACATGACTTATGTAACCAATCATATAATGTAAAACCAATCAGTTAACACCCGAAATGATGATACTACTAAAATTTTATTAACAAATAAATATTGGAAGATCATATATGATATCATATTTATGTATATAGTTATTTTATAATTTAATAAGAATTGTTTAACTATTTTACAGGAGGTTAACGTACCCTCATCCAAGGAAAAGTACAAGGTAAGGGTTAATTCTAGAATCTCTACATTATCTGAGGTTGTTTATACGTAATTTTTTACTGGGACCTCTTTATAATCTACATCCATGTTTCTTAAAATGCATTTCAAAACATTTTTACTGTTTCCTAGAAAATGGGTTAAAGTCATTTATACGCTTGTTTTAATTTTTTTAGGATTTTTATAAAGGAAACTTTACATCTTTTTCTAAACAAGGTACTTTATGAACTTTTTTGGAAAAATTAAGGAAAGAATGTTTTTAAATTTATATTGTGGGTGCGGCTATTTTCCACCATTATAACACCTTAAAATATTCCCTTACAAGCTTATAATAAAATTTCCAAAATAAATGTTTTCTTTTAAATGGGTTCAAAATAAAAAGATATATTTTATTCATATAGTTTTCATTTCATCTATGTCAACCTCCTTGGATGGATTTTAAACTTGTTTGAAGTTGATTTATTATGATAAAAATCTTCTATATTTTATTGAAGATATTGTGATATGGTTGATTATGGATGTGTTATTTTTATACCATTCATTTTTTATTGTTAAAGTATTGACATTTCTTATGCTAGTTTTAATAGGAATGTTTATATTATGTTTAAACCTTTTCATACAAGGACTACATTGGACTTAGTAAGTGATGGGTGGAGCCCTCTATAGCTCCTCGATGCATCGGTAGGACTCATGAGACAAACTAGTGTCTTGGAAGAAGGCCTTGAAAAAATCTTATTTGTAGTCTTGGCATGAGGCCTTGACTATGTGGTTATGATGTCCGGCATTATGCATTCCATCATTATGAAATTGTGAATTGATATTACATGTGACTATTCAACTAGTAGAATGTCCATGTGATGAAGTAAATGGAATTATTTTATTTATCTTTTCCATATTATGCTAAATTTTATTTTTAAAATTCATTTGTTTTAGTCTTATACATTTCCTTAAATGTTATTTCTTATTTATGATAGTTTCTGCTATATTGTTATCCTTTTTTAGCATCAAAGATCACCCCTTTCTATGTTTTATTTTTTCCAGGACAGGATGAAGTATATTATGACTGACCTGAAGGAATAGTCTAAGTGATATGAATATCATCAATGGAGACAATATTGTTGTTGTGTTTCATTTTATAATGTAATGTAAAACTTATAAATGTATCTAGTACTTCCAAGGCTACTAAACTAATAGGTATTTCATGATTTGATCCCTTGTGATCATGAAAATGTTATTTAATAATGAACTGACTTTGGGTAACTGGGGTTGGGGTATTACAGTTGGTATCAAAGGAAGTTTCGTACAAACCTTGGAAACTAGATTTAGATAAAACCTGATTAGAGCACATTACTCTAAGATGGACTTTGAGGATTAGTATAGAAGAACGTCTTATAATTTTGGTAATGTGGATATTTTGTGTATTTTCGAAGAAATACATCCCCATCTAGATATGAGTAGGAAGAAGTAGCTCTGGCACAGATGTACTTAGGAGTGAAAACTCCAAAAAGGAGTTTTGGGCTTGACCCGGGGTATCCTTGTACATGACAATGGGACTTGTTGCACTCTTGGATACGACACTCCAGGGGGATATGCTTATGATAATTCACATTTTCATTACAAACTATTATGAAGTATTTATGACTATATACCTCCTTAAAGAAAACTTTTTTATGATTATGGATTATATCTATTAACTGTTCAGTTTATGTTAAGTGTTTTAAAAGTTTTTAATTATGTATTGTGATTCATAAACTAATATAGTGTATGCCATTGTATAGAAATGGAACCTAGAGGAAGGAATGGTAACATTATCATTGCACTTAATCCATTTTGGGATTTCCCTCCTACTGATGATAAATATAGTGGAGCTGGTGATACAACTACTGCTGATCAGATTATCACTATACTGGGAAAACTCACTCAGGTTATGAATAATAACATTACCCTTATGGAGAAACCTAATCCACCAAAAGGAGGATCAATGTTAGAATTATTCATGAGTAAACAATAACCAACATTAAATTTGACAAAAATCCATTTATATCTGAACAATGGATTAGTTCCTTAGAGAAAATATTTCATGCTTTCAGGAGTAGCGAAAGAGGAAAAGTTGTCATGGCAGTTTATCACCTCACAGGAGATGTAGATAAATAGTTTTCATTTATTCAAAACACAATGTAAGATGATGAAGTAAAATATGGAATGGAGGGAGTTTGAAGAGATTTTATTAGAAAAATAATTTCCTCATGACCATCGAGTGGATATGGAAAGACAATTTCTGAGTCTGGGAAAAAGGAGGATTAGAATGTCACAAAGTATGAGGATAACATTACAATGTTAAAAAGGCATGCAGTAGATTATATACGTAACCTAAAGAGTAATATTGGTATGTTTTTTGATGGGTTAGAACCATTTTATTTCAAGCATTATTATCACAATCCTCTCATCATATGAAGATATTGTCTCATGTGCTATCAAGATAGAAAAGGAATTCTCTAAGTCTTACGATTTAAAAGAAAAGAAAGAGAAGAAGAGATATGTTGATAACTCTCTAAATGGAAATAAGGGGAAGAAGGGAAAAGTTGAAAATTCACCATGCGGTAAATGTGGGATGAAACACCCCGGTACTTGCATAAAGGGAATGGGAGTCTGTTACAAGTATGGGGAAAAAGGCCACCAAGCTCGTGATTGTAAGGGAAAGAATGAGGCTATTAATGTTGAACTCTACAATTGTAGAGAAAAGGGGAATTATGAAAATGGATATCCTAAGCACCAAGTAAAATTACCTTAGAAAAGGCCATGGGAGAAAGTCCAAGCTTATGTGATCACTACTACTGAGATTCAAGCCCTGAAATATATGGTGGTCGGTAATTTAATGGTTTCCTCATGTTTAGTTAATGCTTTATTTGATTTTGAATCATCACATTGTTTCATATCTTCCCAATTTGTTAAGAAAATTAGATATTTTTTATTTGATTTTACAAGGGAGTTGTCAATCAACACACCTAACAGAAGTATTATTGCAACAATTTTTTTTGTGAATTAGTTCCCATTAGGGCATATAAATGTTCTTTATCTGCTGACCTCGTCATCATGCACATGACGGAATATGATATGATCTTCAGAATGGATTGTCTGTCAAACCATGATGCAAAAATTTATTGTAAGAAGAAGGAGGTTGCAATTGTTTATGATGATAAGGAGTGCCTTATCATTAGAGAAAAAACGTCACCACCTGATTCTTATCTATATCCACTCCCAGTTGCTCTACTAAATTCAATTGTTGTGGAGTAAGAGAATGAAATAACTATGGGTGTGGAAAAGAATGTTCAAATAGAGGACATACCTATTGTACAAGAATATATTTATGTTTTTCTAGGGGATTTACCTAAACATCCTCAAGAAAGAGAAATTGAGTTTTCCATTGATTTAATTTCAGGTTCAAGTCCCATATCGAAGACCCCATATAGAATGGCCACTTTGGAATTAGTGGAACTAATGAAAAAACTGGATAAATAGAGTAATAAAGGATGTATTCACCTTAGTGTTTCTCTATGGGGATCCCATGTTCTTTTTGTAAAAAGGAAAGTTGGATCTATGAGGTTGTGTATTGACTATAGAGAGATCAATGCTATAATAATAAAGATCAAGTATACCCTACCTCGCATTGATGATTTATTCAACCAACTTCATGGAACTCAATATTTTCCAAAGAATGACCTTCGATATGGATATCATCAGTTGTGTGTGAAGAAGGAAGACATTACGAAAATAGCATTTCAACCTTGTTATGGGCATTACGAGTTTACAGTAATGCCTTTTGGACTGACTAATGCACACTCTGTTTTCATAGATCTAATGGATAGAGTTTTCAAGTAATATCTTGATGAATTTTTGGTGGTATTTGTCAATAATATCTTTCATTACTCAAAAATCTATGATGATCATGAAAATCACTTTTCACTATTTGGAAAACCCTTAGAAGAAATGAATTATATGGGATGTTTAGCAAGTGTGAATTCTGGATTCAGAAGATTTCTTTTCTTGGCCATATTGTCTCTAAGGATTGAATATATGGTGATCCTTCAAAGACCAAGGCAATCCATGAATGGTCAGAACTGACAAGTATAACTAAGGTACATAGTTTTATTGGTTTAGCAGGTTATTATCGACATTTCGTCCAAAAATTTTCCCGATTGGCTAACCAATTAACCAAGCTCACACATAAAGGGGTTAAATTTGTTTGGATAAAACCGTGTGAAGAATGTTTTAAAGAACTGAAAAAAAGATTATTCAATGATTTTATATTAAATATACCATCGGAGAATAATGGTTTTATTATTTATAGTGATGCATCAAAGAAAAGACTTGGTTGTGTCATTGTGCAGAATGATTGGGTTATTGCCTATGCATCACGACAGCTAAAAATTCGTGACCAATCCAATCCCACTCATGATATTCAGTTAGAAACTGTAATCTTTTCTTTTAAGATTTAAAGAAACTATCTCTATGGTGAAAAATTTGAGATATATACCAATCAAAATAGCTTGAAGTATATTTTCTCACAAAAAGAACACAACTTAAGACAATGGAGATGGCTCGAGCTACTCAAGGATTATGATTACACTATTCACTACCACCCGGGGAAGGAAAATAAAGTGGAAGATGCTTTGATTATAAATGATCATTGAGTTTTGAACAAGATGGGAGTTTAAAGGGATATTATTTTCATGGATATAGTAAACATGGATATGAGAATAACAATGGAAGGTGAAACATCAATACTTTTTCAAATGGTTTCCAAACCATCTTTACCAGAAGGGATAAAAATTTCTTAGACTGATGATGAGGAGTTTCAAAAGAAAATTAAAGGTGTGAATGATGGGATATTGATAAACATTGTATATGAAGATGGAATTTTAAAAATTGGGAAGAGACTTTTTGTTCCTGATATACCTGATCAAAAAAGGGAATAATTGGATGATTCTCATAGATCCAATTTATCAATACACCCTAGTAGCACTAAGATGTATAGAGATTTGAAGGAACATTTTTTCTAGGACAACATGAAGAGGGATATAGCAGATAATTTGTCAAGATTTATGGTTTTTCAACAGGTGAAGTCTTAAGGAAAACATCCTAGAGGAGTCATGCAACCTCTTCCCACACCTGAGTGGAAATGGGATGACATTAAGATGGACTTTTTCATGGGACTACCAAAGACTCCTAGAAGGAATGATGCAATATGGTTCATTATTGATCGTCTTGAAAAGTCAGCACATTTTCATGATATAAGAAAATATTTACCCCTTGAACATTTAACAAGACTATATATTAATGAAGTTGTAAGACATCAATGAGTACCCCTATCGATTGTTTCTGATCGCGATCCCTGATTTACATTAAGATTTAAGAAAAGTCTTCAGAAGGCCTTGGATACTGAACTTTGTTTGTGTACTTCCTACAACCCTCAAATTAATGGACAATCTGAACGGACTATTCAAACTTTAGAATAAATGTTGAGATCTTGCTCACTTGACTTTCAAGGTATGTGGGATGAATATTTACCTCTAGTATAATTTTCCAACAATAATAGCTTCTGTTCAAGTATTCAAATGATGCCATATGAAGATTTATATGGGAAGAGATGTCTCACACCAACTTGTTGGAATGATTTTGGTGAATGAAAAATTTTAGGCCTGGAACTTGTTCAAGAAACAATGGAAAAAAGTGAAGGTTATCCAAACCCACATCAAAGCAGCTCAAAGTAGGCAAAAGATCTATGTCGATAACTGAAGGAAGGATTTGAAATTCCAAGTAGGAGATCATGTTTTCTTGAAGGTATCTCCATGGAAGTTTGTTATACATTTCAGTAAGAAGGGAAAATTAAGTCCCAGGTACAACATACCTTTCGAAATTCTAGAAGAAATTGGAGTTGTAGCTTATCGTTTGGAAATGTCACCATGTCTTTCCAAAGGTAATGATGTTTTCCACATATCACTGTGGTGAAAATACATGCCTGACCCAATGCATGTACTCACCTATTAAGAAATAGAACTAGAACCTGATCTATCTTATTGCGAAGAGCCTATTAGAATTCTTGATACCAGAGAACATGTGTTGAGAAATCAGATGACTTGTCTGGTAAATGTTCTATGGATAAATCATAAGATGAAAGAGGCAATGTTGGAACCCAAGGAACATATGATGAAGAACAATATGAATATTTCTATGAATTAATATTATATAAATTTTGAAGATAAAATTATTTGAAGGAGGGGAGAATGTAACACCCCAAACTTCTACAGTACATTTCCCTTTTTATAATTTTGTAGCTTGCGTTGTATGCTACTTGGAGTTTTAACACACCAAGACCAATCAAACTAGATGTTATGAATAGTAATACCCACTTTTTAAAATTTTATAAATTTTATTTTTGAAATGCACTTCATTTTTGAATTCAGAATATTGAAATTATCTTAGGGTGATTTTTTGTATTTTTCTGAAAACAGTCAATTTTTTGATAAATAGTGAAAAACATTGCGTTATTGTTTAAAACCGAATTTTTATTTAAATAATTAATTATTTTATTTAAATTTCTTTTAGGTGAAAATAGATACATAATACCTATATATTTTCAAGGTAATTCATTGAAGTCATTTTATAATAATATTAGATATATAAAATTTTATTGAACTTTTTACCGTCTTTTACCCACATTCTAGGAGCATTTACAAATTTGCAGAAAACATAATTTTACCTCTTTTGTGAATTAAATTTAAAAAATCCAATAGACACGGTTGATATCAATAATTAAAATGTGGTTCAATAAGATGAAAATAATTGTTTTTGTATAGTAACTTTTAACTTTTATTTACCACGGTTAAAAGTAAATAGGGTAATTAAAGACAAAAATGATATTATTATTACCCTAACACATGTCCTAATTCTATTGGATAAGTGTAATTAGAACAAAAAAACCTTTGAAATAAAATATGATCCTTTTGGTCTACTTGAATTAGATTAGGACATTTATTATTATTTTATTTAAAGAAAAGTTAAAAGTGTTTAATAAAAAGTTTAATAACTAAATAATTTTTAATATTTGTTTAAACATAAGATAAATTCGACTATAAATATTAATTATATATAAAAAAAATTTCATATATAATTGTATTTTATTTATAATTTTTAGATAGTAAATAAATAAATTTATTTATGACACAATGATAATGCAATAATTACCTAATTAATGAAAAATTAAAATAATTGATATTATAAATATCCAAGTAAATGTAAATTGATACTTATAATAAATAACACTAATTTTAATGGTTAATATGACATGTTAGGGTTTATTAAATGAATTTTTGTTTCATTAATCATGATTTTATGACTTAAAAAAACAAAATACTAAATAGTGTCAATGTTGACATAATTGAGTATTTAAAACAAATTCTATATTATTAAATGATATAATTGTCCTAAAAATATGTGGTTCAAACAAAGGACTTATATAATAATAAATATCATTAATGAACCACTTGGGGTTCTATTGGAATTTTATAGTAAGATTATTAACCATATAATATAATAATACAAGGATACATGGTAAAAGTCATACTATTTAACTAAGAGTTAAATCTAAAGGATATGGTTAATATGGTGACCTAAACCTATCTAAAACCTATTAGTTGAGAGGTTTTTGACCCTTCAACACCTTATAATCGAAATAAATCATTTTGGTACCATTATAAACCGAATATTATAGTATAATAAAATAATATTTAATGTTTTTTCTAAAGTGACCCTCACATCTCTTATAAAATGGTATTTTGTGTTCCCTCAAAATAATACATCCAGTACCATTTGACCTACCAAACCCAGCCCAAATATCCTCTCAAATATCCTCACTTAGAACTAGAGTCCTTACATTGATCATAAATCCAACCTATGGAGCCCTTTTGATCAACTCAAAAGTATACACCCGAAGAAGAGGTAATAATTTTGCCACTCTCTTTCAAGTTCTTTTCTTCTTCCACTTCCTCTTTTTCTGTTATTCCCATTCCAATAATAATAACTCCAGTACCTTATACATATTTTTATTTTGTTATATATATGTTACAGTCATATTCATTATTCAATCCATCCTATGAATGACATGTCACCATATGTGCGTACGTACGGATTACCGTCTCCACGAACACGATGAGATTCACTACCCATCGTAATCATTCCAGAATAATTTTCATTTTATGATTAAAAATATTGTTTAATAATTTAATATTATTCTAGATATGAATAAAATACATCCAATCCATATTAATTAAGACTTATGTAATCAAGTATATAAAGGAAAATGATTCAGTTGACACCTGAAACGATGATACTGCAGAATTATTAATAACAACAAAATATTAGAAGATCATATATGATATCACATTTATGTATATAGTTCTTGTATAATTTAATAACAATTTTGTTTTTATTATATAGGAGTTTAACGTAACCCCGACCAAGTAAAATTACAATGTATGGGTTGATTGTACAACCTCTTCATTATATGAGGTTGTTTATACGCAATTATATACCGGTACCTCTTTATCATCCACATCCATGTTTCTTAAAATGTATTTCAAAACATTTTTACTGTTTCACATACTATGGTTTTATGTCATTTATACCCTTGCTTTAATTTTTATAAGATTTTTATAATGGAATATTTCTATTTTTTTTCAAACAATGTACTTTAAGACCTTCTCAACAAAATTAAGGAAAGAATGTTTTTTTAACTTATACGGTGGGTGCAGCTATTTTCCCCCATTATAACACATTTGAAGCATCCCTAACAATATTATAAGAATATTTCCAAAATAAAATTTTTCTTTTAAATGGTTTCATAATAAAAATATGTATTTCTTACAAATAGTTTTCATTTCATCTATGTCAACATCCTTTGACGGATTTAAAACTTTTTTGAAGTTTATTTTATATGATACAAATCTTTCATATTGTATTGAAGGTTTTGTGGCATGTTTTACTATGGATGTCTCATTTTTATACCATTCATTATTTATGGACAATGTATTGACATTTTTTATGCTAGTTTTAATATGAATGATTATGTTTTGTTTAAACCATTTCATATGAGGAATGCACTGGACTTAGTAAGTGATGGGTGAGGCCCGATATAGCTCCTCGATGGATCGGTAGGTCCCATGAGAAAAACTAGTGTCTGGGAACATCACCTTGACAAAAACTTATTTGTAGTCTTGACACGAGGCATTGAATATGTGGTTATGATGTCTGGCATTATTCCTTCCATCGTTATGAAATTGTCTATTGATATTACATCTGATTATTCAACTAGTAGAATATCCTTGTGAATAAGTAGACGACATTATTTGATTTATCTTTTCCATATTATGCTGAAATTTATTTTAAAAGGCTTGTGTTTTAGTATTATACAGTGCCTTAAAGGTTAATGCTTATTTATGAAAGTTTTCGCTATATTGTTATCCTTAATGAGCATCTGAGTTCACCCCTTTCTATGTTTTATTTTTTCTAGGATGCAAAGAAGTATATTATGACTGACCTACAAGAATAGTATAAAGGATATGAATGTCATCAATGGGGACAATTCTGTTGTTTTTTTCATTATATATTGTAATGTAAGACTTATGAATTTATCTAGTACTTTAAAGGATACTAAACTAATCCGTCTTTTAGGATTTGATCCCTTGTGATCATGCCAATGTCATGTAATAATTCACTGACTCTGGGTAATAGGGGTCAGGGCGTCACATCCTCTCAAATTTAAGTGAAGTTATAATTATTTATAATATGTTCCAGAACAACCCATATATCATTATTTCATCTATATTTATTTTGAAGTCTGGTGAAGAAGTACACTGTGATTTTTTCCAATTTCGCATAGGTATGGGTAATGGTTTCATCATCCCTTTAGACTTTTTATTTTTTGTCTTCACTTGTTGACATACCTGAAACTTGGATGTATATTTAGTGATATTTTTCATCAATTTTTCCCACCAATAATGCTCTCGGAGACCTCGATATGTATTTTTACTCCCTGTGTGGATGGAGTATGACGATATATGTATACCATTCAAAATATCCCTCATTACCTTCATATTTTATGGCACACATGGTCATGAACCAAATATTATGACTCCTTCTTCATTAATTTTGAAATTTGAGGATATCAAATTTTTTATAGATTCCACCTTCTTATAAAATTCCACGTCATCACTTTCAGCATAATTTATCTAATCTAAAAGAGATGGTTCAACAATAATTTGAGAAAGGGATGATGATGTTCATTAATTTATAATTACCATGTCTAACCTCTTCACATATAATAAAATTTTGTTCTCCTTAGTTATCATCATTGATAAGGTTGCAGGAACATTTCTACTTATATCATATTCCACTTTATTTTCTTTACCAAGATGGTAATGGATTGATCATTCAAGATCCTTGATGAGCTCTAACTAACATTGATGGTTCATATTAAGATCATTATGTGTGAATATATATTTTAGGATCTTAAGATCATTATATATCTCACAATTCTACCCATTGAGATAATGCCTCTATATTTTCAACACAAAGATCACAACCCCCAACTATAGATCATGCATGAGATAGTTTTTTTCCATTAACTTTCTAATAACTTGAGAAATTGGTAATAAATTTCTCATTTTTCATCCTTAATCATCTTAATACCTTATTTCAAGCATCATTTTATACCATACTCTGTACTTGTCATTAGTATAAGTATCGGTGTAGTGATAAGCCTATTTATCATATTTTTAAAGAAGTATTCACATTCATTGATCCAGAAAAAATTTACTCCCTTTGGATGTATTCCGATTAATGGGTTTGAAAATCATCATCTGTTTCTCACAAATAATCGGTAATACCAATATAGACCAAGGAAACAATTGTTCTATGTTTTAAATGATTGTCTAGTCCACTCCTCTATGGGAATGGTTTTAAAAGTGTCCATTGATATATATTTTCTTGTGAAAAAATATACCAATAATGATACTTCCTCCAACTAGAACTCAAATTTATAATACCTTGCATATATTTTCTCCTTTCATAAAGTATTCAACACAATATTCAAATGCTCCTCATGATCGCATTTCATCTTGGAGTATATTAGAATAATAACTATAAAGACTACCACAAATTGTTTAAGGTAATCTATAAAGACTCCATTCATTAAGTCCATGATTTTTTTAGATAATCAGTGTGTTTTAAAATAATCACTATGAACTCGTAGTGTCCATACCCTATTCAAAAGGATTTCTTAGGAATATCTTCCTTTTCACCTTCAACCAGTGACATCTAGATTGAAGGAAAACCATTGAAAAATATTTTTCACCATGTAGTTGATCGAACAAGTTTTATATTCGTAATAATGGGTACTTTTTCTTTATCATAATTTTTTTGACCTCATGATAATCAATGAATATGATCATTTATTCATCCTTATTCATGATGAAGGGGAATGGATAACCCCCAGAGTGCAACACTAATGCGTATGAAACCCTTGTTCACATTATATTTAACTACTTCTTTAGTTCTTAGAAATAAATGGTGGTATTTCTATAAGGATTGTTTGATATGGATATATATCCTTGTATATGTTCAACTAATAAATCAACCTCTTTGTTAGGATGATGATTGGTCAATTATTTAGGGAATACATTAGTGCCATCCCACACAATGGGCATGTCTTCGACCATGATCCTCTACATTGTCTCAACAATTTAAGCTATATATTCTTTCTTATAAGGAAAAATTATACACAATTGATATCATGATTCTGAAGGGTATTCATCCTCATATTTACAATGGTAATGTATTGGAGGATGCCTCAGAATGTGAAGAGTGATCTCCTATTCTAGAAAGTTGATGTTGGATTTATATGATGATAGTCAATTCATGTACAATAACGAATCGAACTCCACTAATGGAAGTATTAAAATATTTAATGGGAGTTTCTATATATATACATTGACTAGGAGGAGTTATGTACTTCGGATGTAGTAATTTTTCCATTTTTTATTCTCATAGATAACGCAACCTCCATATTTTTGATCTAGTGTTTTAATGTTTATTCTAAACATGAAGGACATGAAAGAGTGTGTGGAACTGAATCATAAAGAAAATTTTCTATTATTAAATGAATAAACTTCATACCTAGAACCACATCATTTTTCTAATCCATCTTAGCAAGAGTGATAGCATATGCCCTTCCATGCTGCATTAGAGGTTGTTTTCATTAATTGTCTCTGAAAACCCATGGCTTCAGACATTGAATCAAATATTACACATGCTTCTTATAGTTGAAACACGTTATTATAGGATGATTGTTTATTTTAATCTTCCTTTATTCTTCCACATTTTTGGGATTCTTCATAAACCATCATAAATTATTACGGTGATGCGCCCCCCCTTTCTGCATTTGAAATATCTCTTGGTTCCCTTTAGACAGTTGTGTGGATACTCTTTTTCATACTTTTAACACATGGTATGTTGGTTTTTATTTCCTCCATGGGATTTATCTATTGATCCTATCATATTATACTCCATTTTACTCTTTTTATCTCCAATACCAAAAGGGAACTAAGAGTCTTTGATCTCCATCTCAACCATAAAGGTACAACGAACAATCTCCTTATAGTTGTCAAAGTCTTAAATCACTACAGATTTTTATATACATTTCATTAATCTTCAAAAGAATTTATCCAAATTTCTCTTAGTGTTACTGAAAAATCTGTAGGTGTATTTTGAAATCCTTGAAATGTTTTCCTCATGAACATTGATAGACTCATCTTTATTTTTCTTTTGTCTAAGTAACTCTCTCCTCATCATAATTCAGAGAGATTGAGGGAAATATTTATTGAAAAATATTTTATTAAATACTTATTATTCCATGGTGTAAATTCCATCCTTATAATTTTTTTTATCAATGTAAACCACTAATCATCTTCCTTATCAAAATGATAGACTGCCAGCATGAATTTCTCTTCCTCTGAGTATTAGATGAAAATGAATATATTCTCAATTGAGTTAATCCATTTGTATTTGATGAGGGGATCAAAAGATCCACTAAATATATGAGGAATTTTTATAATAAAGTACTCAATGAAAACATTATATTAATTAGGATAAGGAGGTAATTACACATGATTCATGTTATTGTTCAAAACATGATCCGATTAAGCCAGTGTTATTATAATATTCCTAGATCCATTTTCTATCAGGTTTGGCATCTCATTAGGGAAATCATCACATTGAATTTCAAATTGGTTTTTAGAATAGGTTCTCCTATTTCACACAATTAACTAAAAAATTATAATTAGGGTTATTGAAAACTTATCTAATGAGTATATAAATAGAAAACTATTAACATAGAAGGATAAATGTATAAATGAAAATTATATCCTAACTTATGATTCAATGCATTTCAATTTAGGTTACGCATGGGGATAAAATTTTTCCTAGGGTTCTTAATAAATATTAATATCCCTAATTCAAAAAAATAACTAGATCATAATCTGATACAAACTATAGAGACACAATACTTTTAAACATATAAACACATTATTTTAAGAATAATAATCCTTGAAATACAAGCCAAATATTTAAAAGTATAGTGTCTTGGGATGACTAGGTACATAAAATTAAAAAAAAAAGGAACCTGAATAAAACCACTTTTTACTAATGTCCATAATGACCTCTTAACTTACTTTGAGCTCATACAACTTCATAAGATAACCAAAGGAATATATAGACAAAAGGGGATGAGCTAAAAATCTTTATAAGGGAATAATCCTGGAAAATAAGTTTAGAACATGAGAGAGAAGAAATAAAATAATAACATAAAAGGAATGTAAAATGAATAAATATGGATAGGAATATCATAAAGAACATTTAATCATAGGATCATGGTAATATAAGAGTTTTTTGGAAACACATAACATGGAATGAACATGGTTAAAGGATAACTGCTATGACGGTATCACATGGTGGACGAAGTCCCATAATTGATTTGGTTTACTCCCAAATCCAAAATATAATGTATCATGAGGAAAAAAATTAACCAATGAATAAGATTAATATCTAGTTGTACCCATCATAACATGTACATACAGAGGTGTTCCACTTAAATATATAAAATGTAAGTAATAATTGTAAGGTTTTCCCTTAGAAAGAAATGGGTTTCATAATCACATCATAAGGAAAACCAAAGGGTGTGTCATAATAGTATCGATGAAGGAAGGGAAAAATCATAAATTTCCATTCATAAAGAAAAAATAAAAATAGATATTTAATAATTATATCCAAATTAATTGAAAACAATCAATAGAGTGGTTTTTTAACATTAGAAATGTGCCACTTAAGTGAAATTTTATGGAAAAGAATAATGAGACTTTAAAGGGGAAAAATGAATACATGTGTGTATAAAAATAGAAATGAACTAAAATATTTTTTCATGATAAAATGAGTTATTTTAGAAAAATATTTGCGGATTAAAATATTTAGTGGTGTGTACTTGAATATGGTTACGAAACGAAGAAGTTTCCTTTAATCGGGTTTTCTTATCAAGAAGAATTGATAAGGGAAAATTTTCAAACATGTCATTCCCTATAAAAGATAGATAAATTCAGATATATTAATATCTTTGGAATATATTCTGATAATTTAGGAGAATTATATAATAATAACTAAGAAATACATTGGGGTAGAGAGAGAGAAATTGTAGCCCAAAGGAAAAATGGAGGCTCAGAGAGATCCTTTACCTTATATCTGAATTCATTCTATACATGCACTTATTATCCTCGGTAATAAAATTATATTCATTAATTAGTTAATTAATAACCTATTACACATATATTTTATATATTATAGCTTTATTAAGTTCATTTATTTCCATTTTGATGAGTTATAATGTTCAATTTCATCACTGCGGGAGTGTTTGTTTCACTGTTTCATGATCGGCTCATTTGTGGAAGTTCTGGTAAAATTGGAATAATTATAAAAAAGAAAAATTATATGCTATTAAGGTAAATAAACTTTTTTAAATTTTCCCATATATCATTTATTTATGAAATTATACTTATAAATTTAATAAAGTATTAATGAAAAATGATTAGTTTTTTGGAATTTTAATGACCATCATTAACTATTATAATTTTATTTAATATTATGTCTATATATTATTTATAGAAGATGAAATAAGTTATAATATAGATATTAAACTTTTATTTAACCATAATAATGGTTTTATGTTCTTCCTTGAAAGTGTTAATAGAAACTGAAAACTCATCCTCCGTGAAGGAGGTGAACCGGCATATTACGAATGATGTTTTCATTTTTATAATAAGAGTATAAAGAGGGGATTTTATTAAGGATATTACATTAACAAAATAATATTATCTATTATATATGAAATTGGATTTATCAAGTAAATTTAGATAATGGGAGAGGATAAGGTTGAAAAAATAATGAATTTAAAAGAGAAAGATTGAAGATTTTACCTCTTGAATGGCGTCTCCTTTAGAACCTTCTTAAGGCACGTAGAATTGGTATTTTTGTGATAATATAAAAACATGAACACATGAAAAATATTTGGAAGATAATTTGGTAGCATATTTGAAAGCTTGGTATATTAGAATGTGTGAAAAGAAGAGATGGTGAGCAGTGGTATTTATAATGGAAGGAGTTACGATTTTTTATTATTATCTTCATTAGATTATTATTATAGCCCAAGACTATAAATTATATTGATGATTGTACCTATATAAAGTAAATAATTTATTCTAGATTAAAATAATGGGTTATTATGTAATTTATGACTCCAAAATTCATGTATTTGGTTTATAATGTTAAATACCATAAATTACCATATTTCTCTATTCACCAAAAAATCAACTATATTTGAAAAATCAAAAAAAATCAACCATACCATTTTTTGACTTATAAATTTATGAAATATAATCAATTTTATGAAAATAATTTTTTGAATATGATAAAATTATTTTTAAAATAAAATTATCATTTATTAGAAATATAATTTTTACAAAATTATAATCGATTTTATAACCCTTTGAAATTTTACTTAGGGTCTCATAAAATTATATTATAATCATATTACAATATAATATAATTTATGAAATCATTTTATTTAAATTAATTTTTATTTAAATATTTATGTTCATTATAAAATTTTAAATAAAATAATTGTGCTTTACAAAATATTAAAACGTAATTTATCATTTTCAAAGAATTTATATACTTATAAAATGATATAAATATATCATATTTTAATTTTATATGATACCTAAATATTATGTAGAATTATTATATGTGTTTTTACTATTCTAACGATCTAATTACTATTCATAATGGTCATATTACTATTCCAACGGTCAGATTACTCTTCCAGTGGTCAGATTTACAATGGACATATGGGATCACTAAATCCTATTTATACCTATTATCACATTCATTCTTCATTAAATTATATATTATCTATAGTTTACTTTTAATTTCATATTTGAAATGAAATTTTAATTATAAATTTTATGTTTTATCTCAACATATTTTTCTATGAGTGTAGTTATTCTAGTTGATAGAGAATATCCAAATTATCCTATTCTTATTCACTTATTTTCAATTAATTATCCTAATTTAATATTTGGAATTAGTTTTTGGCAACTTTTCTAACTAAATTATCATTCATATTTTATTAGAAAAATGTTATTTTGGTTTTTCTATGTAATGTGTGTGTTTATACTACATGAAATAATTATAAGAAGGGATTTTACATTGATAAAATTAAATTTTGTTACAATAATACCACAATATATTTGTTCATAATTTATTTTTAAAGGACTCTATATCATACAACACAAGTATCCACAGTATTAAATGTAATACAACGTAATATTATTTAAATAGAACTATTATATACTAGATGTTGGGTTGGTGGGAATGAATTAGAATAATGAAACTATGAAATATATTAGACTATATTTACTTAATAGAAATAATGAATTAGATAAATAAATTAAATATTCGTCTAATTGTGTTAACCAGAAAATAATAAGAATAAAGTATATACATTCTTTAGAGTAACTTTTCGTCAAAAATGTTTTTATTGCATTTTAGGGTGGATATTTTAATAATTTATACAAAATTAAAAAATATTAGGTGAAAAATAGAAGTAATGTTTGAAATTTTCATATCATAATAGGATGAGGATCAATTTTGGAGATTTTTGTCAAAATGATTATTCTTGTGTGAATAGTGAAAATACATATTTTAGTGAGACTGTAATTTATTTTCAATAAACTAATAAATTTAAAAACCATATTATATTTTAAATTTTATATAAATGTAATAAAAATATATTTTAACTATAAATAATATAATTAACTACATATTAATCAATATTATTCTTCCTTTCAGTATATGTTCATTTTTTGTCATAAAAATATTGTTTTTCTAAATATTGTTTTCCATTGTGTTGTATGAATTTATATTATAATTGATAATGAAAACTTATAAAAATTTAAAATTTAAAAATGGATTCTATATTTCCAATTTGTATGTTCAAATTTTTTAAATATCACCCTTTTATTTTTAGTCATTTTGAATAATATCAATAGAAAATATTTTTCACCACTATAAAGGAAAAAATATAAAACATGGTCGAAACTATGAGATGAGGCCTAAAAGGGTCAATAAAACTTTGGTTTATCTTATTATATATGTATTTTTTGAAATCAATATCCTATATATGATAATATATGAATTTAGTTCCAATTTCATTCTATTATAATATTTATATTATTTTAAGAAAAGGTTAATTGCAAAATGTCAGTTTCTAGATTTTAATTTCCCTTATATGTTTACATATGGATAAAAAAAGTTATTAATGAATATATAATTTTATTTCAGACAATAATTATTTATTTTGATAATAGTACATTATTTCAAATATATATTTATGACATAATTTCCATAAATTCTTACACAATTTTAATATAGTGCTTGTGAAAACAATAAAAAATCAAGATAAATAATTTTAAAAAATATAAAATTAATATTATTTGGATGAATTATTGTATTAAAAGAATTAAATAGGTAATTATAAATTATAATTTTTGGTTAATGGTTTTATACTCCAATTCCATTTTTTTATTAAGTTATTTTAAGTAAAATTAAATGAATAGTCCAAAAAAATGACTTTATAGATATTGTATCATAAACAATATTTTTTAAAATGATTTAAAAATAACAAAAATGATTAAAAATGAAACATGAAATGGTAAATGATCTAAAATATCATAAATGGAACATTGTTTAGTATTTTTACACCTAAGATGTAAATTTATGAACCCTAATGGCTAAAAAGCATGTTACAACATTTCTAGTTAAAAGGGATAATGAGGGGGTTAAACAAAAAGATATGGTTTAAAATGAATCTTAAACATGTATAAATTTTATTAGATTAAGGTATTTTAAACATATAATGTCAAAAATTAGAAATTATTTCCATCTGGTTCCACTTTACAATAATATTATATATTATTACATTTAAATCTTTTATGTAATTCCATGTGGGTCTTTTCCTACACTTATAAAAGGTCATCTCGTCCCGTCCCTTATTAAAAAATATTAAGCCTTACATATTGGAAAATATATACACTAATAACTTCATATATTTATTCTATTTATAATTTATCATATTTTTTTACCCTAATATCATCTTATGAAGGCTAATGGGGTATGCCATCATAGGACTTTCAAAGAAGAGGTAATTGTCTTACACGACTCTTTCAAGGTTTATTTTTTTATCATAATTCCTATAAATATATTTTATCTATAATAAAATAATTAATATATCATATCCATTATATTTATGTGTTATTATGATTATTTTAAAATCATTTTCCACCTCCTTCCCATCCTAGGGAAAATGAAAACATCACTCATGCATATGTAAGACATACCGTCTCCACGTCGCGGTGTAATTTTTTTTTCCTAACCAATTTTCATAGATTTTAATAAATGTGTAATTCAAGAATATATAATATAACTATGATATAATTATTATTATTTAAATATAATATGTTATCTACATTATTAACCATCCATCAATTGGAAAATGATAACATCATTAATGAGTACGTGTGGACTTCCACCTCCATGAAGCGATGTGATTTATTTCTCATGTATATCATTCATGAATGATTATGAATTTTCATTTAATGTATAAAAATATTAATTATTTAATTATTTAATTATTAATATTCTAAATATGATTAAAACGTGAACAATATTCAATTTATGGAACAACCAAACTGAATCTTGTATGAAATAATAGAACAATTAACACTCGTGATGATGATATTAATAATGAATTATTAATAAAGAAGTGATAGAATATTATAAGTGAATCATATATGGTATGATAAATATGAATTTGGTTATTTTATACGTGAATAATAAATATAAAATTATTATATTATTTTTTATGAGTGTATAAGAAGAATGTTGTACTGGAGGTAAGGGTAATTCTGTCTCATTTTCTCATCAATGAGATAAGTTTTACATTATGAATATAATTTATTTACATGGTTTATATACTCCCTGTAAAGACCCATAAAATTCAAGGGGAATTTTTTCTTAATTCTCTATGGAATTTTACAAGAATGTGGTTTCTGACGGCACCTGATTCCGAGGCCCGGTGTGCCCGGAATCAATTTCCGAAGTTTGGCTCGGGTACGTTCAGTGAACGAACGAGCGGGTTTTTTTCTAACTTTTGAACCGGTGCCCAGAATCGAATTCCGAGGGCACCGCTGAACTCGCAGCACCGATATTCGCTTAAGCAGACCTTTTCCGAGGTTGCGTTTATTGCGGGTTGAGAGTTAGTTTTGGGGATTTTAAATTGAAGTTAAATAAAATGTGGATACATATTTTATTTTTATTCAAGTTGGTTATAACCTCCCAAAGGGAGTTAGGGGTGGGACCCACATTCACTTAATCTCCCTTGAGAGGATTAAGTGTGGTGGGCCCACAAGAACCCTAACACTTCACCTCCTCTTTTTAAACTCCCTATATCTCCTCTTTTATTAAACATGACAACTTGGTTAATTAATTGAGTTGAGTTGTTTGAATTTCAAACTTTTGAAATTCAAGTTGTTTAATTGTGTAAATAAAATAAGCCTTAGCTTATTTTATTTTGGTTGGACTCCTTAGCCATCTTGAGAGGTTTTGAGAAGCTCTCTCCACCTTCTTCAACTTTGACGAAGAACACGAAGAACACTTAAGCTCCGACGAAGAACACCGCTTCTCTTCTTCGTAGCCAGAGTGTTTCCGAAGATCGACGATGCCACATCTTCGATCTTCTTCCCGTGTCAACGAAAGGAGACGTCGTTTCCTCCTCGGATTATCTCTGTCAGCTTACGAAGATTCTCCAGCAACGTACCTCTGAGGACGCACCTTGACGTCAACGGAAATGACGTTCGACTTCCGCGACGCCCGACCTCCGCGACGCTTGTCTTCCGCGGCTTGTTGACGTGATCCGCACTTGAATCCGAGGTAGGGGTTTGTTGTTGTTTTATTTAATTATTCCCGTTCTTGGTTCTAGCATGACAAACTTTGAGGATAAACGATTAAGTGTTATCATTTAACGAGAGGGGGGCCGGACTGCACAAACACAGCTGAACCCCCCTCCTTTGTTCTTGATTGTTTTATTGTGAATGGAACGAGATGGCGTGGTGTCATCGCACCACGCGGGAATCACACGGAAATTATTGCGCGGCGCCGTCGCGCCGCGCCGTGGAAAGAACTTCATGGACGCGACGCTGTCACGCCGCGTCGAAGGAAACTGAAGGCACCGCGGCTGGAGTGGGGCCGCGGCGGAGGGGCGCAGTGCCATCGCACCGTGCAAGACGACGAAGGTCGTGGCCAGTTCCGGGCCGCGGCGGAACGGGATGACCGGTGGCCAGCTGGGCTGCTGGTGTCGGAAGCCGGAAGGGGGACCGGCCTTGCCGGTCCCGTTGAGGAAGAACTGGTCGGCCAGGTCGGGCCGGCCGAAAGGTAGGCAAAACCGGGGGGAATTAATTCCCCCGGCCAGCCCTAAAACGGCCCCCCATAATGAGGGGGGCGGTTTCACAAAGGGGGGCAGGCGACCCCCCCCCCCCCCCCGTTTTCCAGCAGCTCGGCCTTTGGCCAAGCTGGCAGCGCGCGGCGTGCTGTGCCAGACCGGCGCCTGGCCGGTCCACTAGGTCGGGCCGCGCCGGGCCGGGTTGACCCTGTCCGGGGCGGGTCGACCCGGTTCGGGCCAACCGGGGGGTCTCGGGCCGGGACGCCCCGGGCCCGAAACCCCTGTTACCGAGCGGATTGGATTCAAATGTCCATAACTCGGGCTACGGACTTCCAAACGATGCGCCGTCAGCGGTGATGCGATCCTTGGATAGAGACGGTCGTTTCGGTATATCGCACTCAAAGATTCGGAATAATTTGAGTTCAGCTGGGTTGGTTCGTACACGAAACCAACCGGGCCCTCGGAGCGGAAACGCTCATATCTTGAGTTACGAACGTCCGTTTGACGTGCCGTCAACTTTGTTGAGTTCCTCTTGGTGAGACGGATCTTTTGGCATGCTCCGCCCGAGGTTTGGATGCAGGTGGAGTACGGTCGGGTTGGTTTTGCCTTAAAAACCAACAGGACCCCTAGGACGAAAAAGCCAATAACTCTCAGACCGGGCGTCCGATTGACACGTCGTCTGTTGCGTTGAGTTTCTGTTGACGATACGGAACTTTTGGATACATCAACTCTGGAATTTGTGACAGTTGATGTATCAGCCTCTCGGCTCGTGGAGCGGACCCTCCCGAACGAGCTTGCTGTGTGCGGGAACCCTAGAGCTGACTGTGACTGCTACTGCGACTGCTACTGTGACTGCGACGATGACAGTACAGAGATCCTTGGTGGATTTGACGACGACGACTAAAGCACTCAGCGATCCTACGTGGATCAGTGCTACATGTCCTGTGTGGGCCCGATCCTGTGTGGGCCCGATCCTGTGTGGGTCTGCGCTCAGCGGTCCTGTGTGAACCAGCGCCTACAGATCCTGTGTGGGTCCGATCCGGTGTGGGTCTTTACGGGGGTTAGTACATATCGATCTTTTGTGGGTCCGACGACTTAGATGGATCAGTGATCATCTCTATCATCTTCCGAAAAAGTATACATGTGTGAGCTGAATCCTGTTGCTTTCCTGTGTGGATTGTGTTGTTCTATCCTGTGTGGATTTTGTTTTTCTTTAATTTTTGGAATACGTATACTTTCCTGTGTGGACTGAGTTATACTTGGGCTCAGAGGTTGGAGCGTATTGGAATTGATTACTTAGGTATATGTATGGGCATATACCTAAGAAGTGTCGGTTGTTACTTCGTGTTTGTATATATCCTTTGTGGTTTATCCTTTGTGGATTTTGGGAGACCTTCGGGGGTCTCTGGGTCCCTACTGAGTAGCTTATACTCACCCCTGCACGGGCTATGCCCGCACTACGTTGTGTTGGTTGCAGACAACGGACAGCGTTGATCGTAGTTTAGGCTTGCTGAGCAGGATGATACCAGGAGGTGGACCACTGGGCAAGAGGTGCTCGGAGTAGACGGCGGGACCCGAGGAGCAGTGGAGCTATCTGTACTCACCCTTCAGGTGGGATTTCCAGTGGAAAGCTCGGTGTAGCGGCTTTTACTTTACAGTTGCTATTTTCCCTTTCGAGTTATACATTACTTTCAGTTTGGGTTTGTATACTGGCTCATTTACTTTTCCGCACTTTCAGTTGTACTCTGTTTTTACTTAGTGTTTACCTTTCCGCTTGCTTACTCTGTGGTGCTTGTTTACTTTACAAAGGAAATGCCTTCTCTTTGATACCAATTTGTCAGTGGAGAGCTTGGGACGTCTCTACGTTCAGGAGATTGTGCGGATCCACGGTGTGCCATCATCTATCGTCTCCGATCGAGATGCTCACTTTACTTCCCGGCATTGGAAGGGATTTCAGGAGGCGTTCGGGACGCAGCTACGTCTAATCACAGCCTTTCACCCACAGACGGATGGTCAGACGTAGAGGACCATTCAGACTCTCTAGGACATGCTCCGCGCATGTGTCCTCAACTTTGGTCGTAGCTGGGAGGACCACCTACCCTTGGTGGAGTTTGCGTATAACAACAGCTACCACTCCACCATCGGGATGGAACCGTACGAGGCGTTGTACGACCGACCTTGTAGATCTCCTTTGTGCTGGACAGACCCTGGGGAGTCAGCACTTGTGGGACCGAAGATGGTCCAGGCCACGACAGAGAAGGTCCAGGTCATCCAGGAGCGGATGAGGACAGCTCAGAGCCGGCAGAAGTCATACACTGACAGGAGGCGGAGGCCACTAGAGTTCGAGGATGGAGACAACGTCTTCTTGCGGGTCTCACCTCGACGTGGTATACAGAGATTTGGCTGAGGCGGCAAGTTATCTCCGCGCTTCATCGGACCCTTCCAGGTCCTCAGCAGGATTGGGGAGGTGGCTTACCGCCTGGCTCTACCACCTCAGTTGCACCGGGTGCACGACGTCTTCCACGTGTCTCAGCTGAGGAGATACGTGCATGACCCGACGCACATCATTGACCATGGGGAGCTTGATGTTGATGATGGGGCGACTTTTACGGAGGTCCCGGTGGAGATCGAGGATCGACAGGAGCGGGTCCTACGTGGACGGTCGATTCCTCTAGTGCGCATCAGATGGCAGCATGGGAATCTCCAGAAGAGCACTTGGGAGCGGGAGGCTCAGATGCGTGCTCAGTAACCTCATTTGTTTCCCTAGTTTTGATGTATCTTTACGGGGACATAAAGCCCTGAGGTGGGAGTAATGTAAAGACCCGTAAAATTCAAGGGAAATTTTTTCTTCATTTTCTTTGGAATTTTACAAGAACGTGGTTTCTGACGGCACCTGATTCTGAGGCCCGGTGTGCCCGGAATCAATTTCCGAAGTTCTGATCGGGTACGTTCAGTGAACGAACGAGCGGGTTTTTTCTAACTTTTGAACCGGTGCCCGGAATCGAATTCCGAGGGCACCGATGAACTCGTAGTGTCGATACTCTCTTAAGGATACCTTTTCCGAGGTTGCGTTTATTGCGGGTTGAGAGTTAGTTTTTGGGATTTTAAATTGAAGTTAAATAAAATGTGGAAACACATTTTATTTTTATTCAAGTTGGTTATAACCTCGTAAAGGGAGTTAGGGGTGGGACCCACATTCACTTAACCTCCCTTGAGAGGATTAAGTGTGGTGGGGCCCACACGAACCCTAACACTTCACCTCCTCTTTTTAAACTCCCTATAACTCCTCTTTTATTAAACATGACAACATGGTTAATTAATTGAGTTGAGTTGTTTGAATTTCAAACTTTTGAAATTCAAGTTGTTTAATTGTGTAAATAAAATAAGCCTTAGCTTATTTTATTTTGGTTGGACTCCTTAGCCATCTTGAGAGGTTTTGAGAAGCTCTCCCCACCTTCTTCAACTTTGACGAAGAACACGAAGAACACTTAAGCTCCGACGAAGAACCCCGCTTCTCTTCTTCGTAGCCGGAGTGTTTCTGAAGATCGACGACGCCACATCTTTGATATTCTTCCCGTTTCAACGAAAGGAGACTTCGTTTCCTCCTCGGATTATCTCCATCATCTTACGAAGCTTCTCTAGTGACGTACCTCTGCGGACGCACCTCGACGTCAATAGAAACGACGTTCGACTTCCGCGACGCCCAACCTCCGCGACGCTTGTCTTCCGCGGCTTGTTGACGTGCTCCGCACATGAATCCGAGGTACGGGATTGTTGTTTTTTTATTTAATTATTCCCGTTCTTGGTTCTAGCATGACGAACTTTGAGGATAAACGATTAAGTGTTATCGTTTAACGAGAGGGGGGCCGGACCGCAAAAACACAGCCGAACCCCCCGCCTTTGTTCTTGATTGTTTTCTTGCGAATGGAACGAGATGGAGTGGTGCCGTCACACCATGCGGGAATCACACAGCAATTATTGCGCGGTGTCGTCGCGCCGCGCCGTGGAAAGAATTTCATGGACGCGACGCCGTCACTCCGCGTCGAAGGAAACCGAAGGCACCACGGCTGGAGCGGGGTCGTGGCGGAGGGGTGCGGTGCCGTCGCACTGTGCCGGACGACGATGGTCGCGGCCGGTTCCGGGCCACGGCGGAACGTAATGACTGGCGGCCAGCCGGGCCGCCGGTGTCAGAAGCCGGAAGGGGGACCGGCCTTGCCGGTCCCGTTGAGGAAGAACCGGCCGGCCAGGATGGGCCGGCCGGAAGGGAGGCAAAACCGGGGGGAATTAATTCCCCCGGCCAGCCCTAAAACGGCCCCCCATAATGAGGGGGCCGGTTTCACAAAGGGGGGCAGGCGGCCCCCCCGTTTTCCAGCAGCTCGGCCTTCGACCGAGCTGGCAGCGCGCGGCGCGCTTTGCCGGACCGGCGCCTAGCCGGTCCATCTGGCCGGACCAGTCCGGGCCGCGCCGGGCCGGGTTGACCCTGTCCGGGGTGGGTCGACCCGGTTCGGGCCAATTGGGGGGTCTCGGGCCGGGACGGCCCGGGCCCGAAACCCCCGTTACCGAGCGGTTTGGATTCAAATGCCCATAACTCGGGCTACAGACTTTCAAACGACGCGACGTCAGCGGAGATGCGATCCTTGGATCGAGATGGTCGTTTCGGTATATTGCACTCAATGTTTCGGAGTACTTTGAGTTCGTCCAGGTTGGTTCGTACACGAAACCAACCGGGCCCTCCGAGCGGAAACACTCATATCTTGAGCTACGGACGTCCGTTTGACGTGTCACCAACTTTGTTGAGTTCCTCATGGTGAGACGGATCTTTTGGCATACTCCGCCCGAGGTTTGGATGCAGGTGGAGTATGGTCGGGTTGGTTTTTCCTAAAAAACCAACCGGGCCCCTGTGACGAAAAAGCCAATAACTCTCAGACCGGGCGTCCGATTGACGCGCCGTCTGTTGCGTTGAGTTCCCGTTGATGATACAGAACTTTTGGATACATCAACTCTGGACTTTGTGACAGTTGATGTATCATCCTTTCGGCTCGTGGAGCGGACCCTCCCGAACGAGCTTGGTGTGTGCGGGAACCCTAGAGCTGGCTGTGAGTGCTACTGCGACTACTACTGTGACTGCGACGACGACAGTACAGAAATCCTTGGTGGATCCGACGACGACGACTACATCACTCAGCGATCCTACGTGGATCAGTGCTACAGGTCCTGTGTGGGCCCAATCCTGTGTGGGTCCGATCCTGTGTGGGTCTGCACTCAGCGGTCCTGTGTGAACCAGTGCCTACAGATCCTGTGTGGGTCCGATCCTGTGTGGGTCTTTGCGGGGGTTAGTACCTATCGATCCTTTGTGGGTCCGACGACTTAGATGGATCAGGGATCATCTCTATCGTCTTCCGAAGAAGTATACCTGTGTGAGCTGAATCCTGTTGCTTTCCTGTGTGGATTTTGTTGTGCTATCCTGTGTGGATTTCGTTTTGCTTTCCTGTGTGGAATATGTATACTTTCCTGTGTGGACTGAGTTGTACTTGGGCTCGGAGGTTGGAGCGTATTGGAATTGATGACTTAGGTATATGTATGGGCATATACCTAAGCAGTGTCGGTTGTTACTTCGTGTTTGTATCTATCCTTTGTGGTTTATCCTTTGTGAATTTTGGGAGACCTTCGGGGGTCTCGGGGTCCCTACTGAGTAGCTTATACTCACCCCTGCATGGGCTATGCCCGCACTACGTTGTGTTGGTTGCAGACGACGGACAGCGTTGATCGTAGTTGAGGCTTGCTGAGTAGGATGGTACCAGGAGGTGGACTATTGGGCGAGACGTGCTCGGAGCGGACTGCGGGACCCGAGGAGTAGTGGAGCTATCTGTACCCACCCTTCAAGTGGGATTTCCAGTGGACAGCTCGGTGTAGCGACTTTTACTTTACAATTGTTGTTTTCCCTTTCGAGTTGTACTTTACTTTCAGTTTGGGTTTGTATACTGGCTCATTTACTTTTCCTCACTTTCAGTTGTACTCTGTTTTTACTTAGTGTTTACCTTTCCACTTGCTTACTCTGTGGTGCTTGTTTACTTTACAAAGGCAATGTCTTCCCTTTTTTATTGGGATTTACACCTTGGTGCTAGTCGCCAGCCCCTGGCCTATGGAAGACGGGCTTGGGGTAGTCACGGCACGGGCCCCGAGGGCAGGTCGTGACACTCCCCATTTGTTATTTTATATCATGAATAAATATTTATTAATGGTATTAAATTTTTCGGTCTAAAGTTTTCTCTTTAAATGGGTTTCATACAAAATTTACCAAAGTAGTAACATATTTCTATTACAATCTCATTTTATTTATGGAATATTTATCTTCATATTTCATTTTGTAAACTTATATGATCCAATATCTTAAACCCCATATATTTTCATATAATTTGGATATTTTTTCATGTTTAATTTATATTTTTTTTTATTTTAGATAAATATTCATCAAGCTATTTACAAGTATTTAAAAAATTACATTTTATTTTTTTCCATCCAAACATGTTTTCTAACAAGTAAAGGTTCATTTTAAATTTTTCAAGAATATTAATCTTTAAAATATGGTAATAATTTGAATTCATTTCCAACTATATTTGAATTTATTTACAAATTTTAAATGTAATATTCCTATTATTTTCCAAATAAGTTATTTTGGTATTTCTTTAATAAATGTGAAAGGAATATTTGTTTTAATGTTTAATATGTGTACAGAATCTCCCACCATCATGACCATTATTGACTTTGAAACTTCCTCCACATTTTTCCATGGATATTTTCAAAGAAAATACAGTTCTAAATATTTTGGTATTTTATATTTAAAATGATGTCAAAAGAAAGGGTGTTATTTTCTTAAAGGAATGATAATAATTTTGAAAATTATTTATAACTCTATTCGTACACAAAGTCACAAGAAATTTATTTAAAATATTTTGATTATATTTTCATTTTTAAAGGCGTAGTTTTACTAAAAACCATTCATTTATTATTAATATATGGTCTTTTAACATCCATCACTAATAATGGAGTTTACTTTATTTTGATATCATTGACATTCTTAGGATCATGCTACTTATCACTCTTCGTTATTCATTAGATATTATTTTTATCCTTCATGTATATTTTTTCAATAACCTTGATGAATTCATTATCATTTATATTAATTTTATGTTTTACCACCCATATACAATTTCTATATACGGTATCAGTTGAATTAAGCTTATTAAGTAAGTTATATCATTTATTGGGAAAATATTGTTGTTCAATATTCTTGGTTAAATAAAGATAATTGTTGAATTTAAATAAATTTTTAGAATTAATTGTATTTATTATTCAAAATAAGAAGAATGAATAAGACATAAAAGTGATGTGTGGGTACCAATTATATATAGCCTCTTGACATGTTGATATATATCATGATACAAAAAGGTCGCCACATTAGATAGATATTTGGTTTACACCTACCCATATATAAGTAATTATGTCTTGGTTAAAAGGAAATGATGGTAAAATCCATGATAACATATCTGAGTCCTTTATGGAAGGTTCCTAAATGTCAATATTTATGAATTTCCATTATTATGAATTTAGTTTTCATAATCCATATGATTACTATGTTGATATTATCCATATATGTTCTTTGAACTCAATTTGTTGATTAAAATTACATGTGTTTTTATTATCCACTATTCCATATTGATTATAAATTATATACTAATAATAGCTTCTTTTGAACACTTTCCCTTATCAAGCATTTGTTCTCACCCTTCATTATGTTATCCTTTCCCATAGATATAATGAAGGAATATTTTATTCATCTTCAATGTGGAAATAAGTTTTTTCAAGTTAGTTTTATTTTTATAATATAATAGAGAAATAATGTGTTATCTAGTCTTCTAGGATTGTTAATTTGGAAAATAAATAAGGTATTTAGCATGATATTACCACAAGAGGGGGTGAGTTTGGGTACACATAACTTAAATTATTAAAATTATTTATCCTTTAATTATATCACATAACATATAGGGTATTGACCTCTCAACCTTGGGGTCAATTGGATTACTCTTTAAGAAGATATACATTAGGTATATTAGTATTTTTTTTCTATGCATAGATAATGTAATTATGGAAATGTAAATTTATTTGGTTCACCCTCACAGAGATGTGTCCAATGAGCATGAGTTATAATTTTTTTCATGCACCAAATAACTATTAATCTCGCTAATTATAAATTTTATGTCTAGATCACTCATATTCCTAGGATCACTACCTTACAAAAACAAGGGAGACCTCACTACTACCTATGGGTCACTACCTTAAATGTTCCTTCAATGGATCAATTTGAATGGATATGATTACCCTAATAGTTTATGGAAATGTAGATACCTTCTCAAACATTAATTGAATGGATTTCATTAATAGGTATGGATACTATATTTCTGGAAGCCCCATTAGACTACTCCTTCACCTATGTGAAACACATCGATGAAATGCCTTCTCTAATTTCAAGAATGAATCTACAACAACTTCACATTATAGCTGAAATAGTAAAAAAAACTTATACTTCTCCTTCTTTTATCGATCTTAAATGGATGAAAATTCTTCAAGACACCAATACTCTCCCTGAAACATCATGTTCTTATTCCTTTTAAAATAAAATCTTTAATATGATCACAATTGAGATTCCTTTTCTCTAGAACTACTATAGATAATTTATTTAGATAATTCCTCTTTCACTGTTTAATAAAATGGTATGTATTGAATATCATATTTCCTAGAATCATCCCAAGTTAGCCATGTAGTTAATGAGATCATAATATGACTTTAAATTCGAGTTGTACACCCTAGAGTAAAATAATGAAATCCTTTATTTTCAGTTTCTAGTGAAACGTCCATTTGACTAAAAACAACCTAATTGTGGCATAGCCCAATGTACTACAACATATCACCTCTAATTTTGAATATTTTGTGTCTTGGTAAGATCTAACATAGTGCACCCTTCACTTTTTAATGTCATGTCCAAGTACGCCATGGTGTTGATTCCCATAGTTGACTATATCCACTCTTCTCATATAGTAACTCCTTCATTACTCTCGCATGATCTGTAAAATAATACCCACTAACTACTTGTCACAAAAAATTATCTATGGAGTATACATATAACTATGGTGTGGTCTCATTATGGATTGAATATCCATGAATTCTTTATTTCAATTAAATTTGGGCCTTTCATGGAGAAAGAAACAGTTATAGTATAGAATTCTTCTTCCCTAAGGGTAATACCAGAAATCCTTCTCTCTATAGAAAAGACAACCTAAATTATCCAATGGATCCAAAACTCATTTTAAAATTCATCCACACCATTTCCATCTCTCTATTGCCTAGAAACCTAAAAAATATATTCTTTCTAAGAAAACTCTACTGATATTACTTCTACGTCAAGGTCTATTTGGTTTTGGAATAGCTTTAGAGTTATTCAACCAAAAATAGAAGTTTCTCTAGATATCCCACATCATATAACAAAATAAATCCCTTGACTCTTTAGTTTTAAGTATTGATTTATAATCCTAGAATCCTCTATATTTCCACCCTATAGTGTGTACTACTTCCTCCACAGTACCTCCCTTCAACATAGACCAATGATTCCTTTTATTTATACCTTATTTTGTGCATTCTCACATTAACACAAGCTTTCCCGACCATATGTCTTAGCTATGCAGTACCAAGATTCAGCCGCCACATTTTCTGGTGGTTGTTTGGGAACTTTTCTTGAGTATATTGTCTTTTTTTCACCCCTTCATACAAAATTTCATTGTATCCATGGTGGCTAAGGAATATACATACCATGGATTTATTATGTAATATATCCACCTTTTCTTACCAAGATTCACTATGGTGTATTCTTCTCTTCAACATTTACTCTATGGAAAAGAGTGTGACCATTATGGTTTATGTGGATGTGCTAATGTGTAGCTTCAAGAACACCTTTTACAAAACTCCTACAACAACCACTACTATTGAATGGTGTTTCCTATTTTGGCTTTCTTTCAATATCATGAAACCCAATCCATAAATGATGTTCATATTTGGAATTCATCTGGACATCTTCATTTGGCCAATCATCACTTTATTAATACATACATAAATCTTGATGTCAAAAAAAGACATGGGCCCTCATATTTGGGTTTAAGAAATTTCTTATATAAAACTCCAACACTTCGTTCATCTTAAAAATGTGTTTTAAATAATGATATTATCAACTAGTCCAACTTTCTTCATTGATATGCCAACACACTTCTTTTTCATCAACCTTGACCATCCTTATTGTCAAAAACTATAACCATATTAGTTTTAACAACCTTGACTAACCTTATTTTCAACAACATTGGAACCAAATATTGTTAAAAAAAATCCCATATTTATCCTTTGGGATTGATTAGAATATCCTCATTTGGATTTTGTTCGAAATTCCCAACATTCTTTCTCTCACCCTTAGTCGATGTACCCTTGGAAGTATCTCTTCCTGCTTCATGATGTCTTCTCTCTATGGTGATATATTATTATCCTCATTATTTTCAATGATATATAAATGGAATTTTAATGGAAATGGTCTTTTATAACTTACTTCTTAAAATATAGGGATACACTTTTCTTATTTATCCACCTTATTGGAGGGAACAACATATTCACATAATCTCTCCCATTATGTAAGAAAATATACAAATAAATCTTAACTTCTCATTTGGGGATATCTTCTCAACATGAGGATATTTTCTCCCTCTATTTCAAAATAACTTCATTCATTGGAATCAAATAAATTTTTATTTTCCAAATCCTTTAAAACCTCATTTTACACAAGCCAATCACTTTTCATACTATATTTTCGCAAGAGATTAACTGAGTGAATTTACAAATTTTCACTTGATATGTAAATAAATCCTCTAAGCCTACTAATCTGGATCCTTTTTTTGGAAATAATAATTTTTATAGACAAATAAATTTCCTTCCTTGGCACTCATGAATACCATGAAAGTCACATATCAACCTTTTCTTTTCCACTTCCAAAATACAACTTGTAATTTAAATTACTTCACACCAAGAAAATAATACATGACATTAATATATGTGGTTATGAGAAACATAACATGTGAGGATTTAATTGATACCTCTTGAGAATCATTTTACTATACTTATTTCTAGAGTGTTTTAAATTTGACAAATGATATCATTTGAACTCTATTCCATTAAAATATTTATAGGTTTTAAAAACTTTATATATGTCTTAAAATACATTGATGATTAACACAACTCCCCCTAAGAATATATCTCTTTAAACAATTATTTATATCACTTATTAGAGTAAAATCTGGTGGCATATATTCTACTTATCCAAATATAAATTAAGATCCATCAACTTTTGTTTCTCTACCTTAAACATTCACATTAATTTCAAGAACAATCACTCCATAGATCATTTATCGCACGTAATTTTCTACCTATTCAAAAATATATATTCGAAATAAATCATATTGGTAGAGGGGTACCTCAAAAATCCTCAAGTTTAGTAATTGGTATGGTCAATAAGAACCAACCAATCACCTTTTATATTTCCTTTTCCATTTTTCAAATTTTGGGAAAGTAATGAAATAAACTATTCAAGTTCTTCACCAAGACATATATCCAAACAACTCAACCTCATTCCAAATGGTCTCCATTATGTGATACCTCTTGTAAACTTATTTTAATTTATTTTAATATTTTAATCCATTATTGGATTGGTCTTTTCAACAACTATATAATCTATCACAATTGAATAAGTGGCTTCTTGGGTTTCATAACTAGTGGGTCTTACCTCCATATTTCTTCTCTGTTACAATTTATTTTTCTTATTAGTGGTTGTTAGGAAATTTTTTTACAAATTATTCCCTGATGGAAAAAATTTATATCTTATAATACATATTCCTTGGTGGATTCAACTTCTCATTCTCTTCCACATTATTCACAGCTATAACAAACTCTTATTTTTTGCTTCTAAATTTGTCTTCTTTTCCTCCAAGAGAGTTGTGGTGAGTTCGTAGATTTTGTTTCTCGATGTGAAATTTTTTAATTCTCCTTTTAATTCTCTAAAAAAGTGAACATATTTTTCATCTTAATGTGATTTTTCCATGATAAGAAATCAATTTGTAAATTATAGAATTATAGTTTCATTATATGGATTATTTTCACTTCTATACATTTCTCTAAATAAAATTCTTTTCCTTATGACTGATTTTATAACAAATGAAACATTTACCATATGAATTATACATCATTTAGTATCTTCTTGATTGAGATATATGCACTTTTGGAGATATTTAAACATATTTAGAATTGTTGTATTTGAAACAACTACCCATGATGAGACAAATATTAAACAATAAAATAACATTTTTTATTGAATTATTCATGGAATCAAAATTCTATATTTTTCATGGAATAACACTGTAATTATAGATTTTATATCTCAATTACTCATCATTTCTACAAAAGTTCAAGTAGATTTGGGAGAGATAATCATCTTCTCAGTTTTTTATTCATCTTATCCTCAAGGTATCTTATTTTCATAGATTTCTCTTTCAACTAATAATTCATTACATTCATATTTGAAGCAACATCCATAGTTGATTGTCTCATTTCTTCAAGTTAGGTTTTGGTAGGTATAATACTAGTCTTCAACACATTATTCATGGATATTTTTATGATATTTTGGGAAATATTTTCAAGAATAGCACTTTGTACTTTAATCTTTATTCCCATTTTATACCTTCAGAAATTACAGGCTAACATTTTTCTTCTCAATATTCTTTATTTCATGGAAAAATATTCTACCATAAAACAATATACATTCTTCATGTTTCTCCATTGGTATTATTTTTCATTTCATGATAATTCCTTGTAATAAAAATTTAATTCCTTTCCTCTTCATCACCAAAGTCACATAATTATTTCACCTCTAATAAAGAGTATGATATTTCAAATCCTTTCTCTACATGAGGGTAGGAATCATATATAACATTAGGTTCATATTTTACCAACTTTTGAGAACACAACTTTTGGGGTTAATTATTATTATTCTTAATATTATTACATTTTTTGTAAAAAATCATCACTTGGCCTTTATTCATGGAATGAAATATATTAAAATTTCATCCACAAGTCTTTAGGGAATATTCCATGACTCTCTTATTTGTGAAGGTATTCCTTGACAGACTCCTTTAATGCCATTTTATCAAAGAACCCATTGTTATTTTTCTTTGATCGATATAAAATATGACTTTTTGTTGTCTTAACAAAATAATTTCACCTTCTAACACATATCTATAAAATCCAAGAGAATCTTCAATGAACCATATAACTCATTTTTTATGATTTAAAATTATTTATATCAAAGAAAGGATCCTTCAATATGAATGAAATCTCAATAATGACTTAATATCAAATAATATTAATAAAAATTTAAAAAATATACGTATCCATTTGATTCGACTTGTTTGAAATAAAACGGTTCATAGAGTGAGATTACCCTAATATAGTGATGAATTAGGGAATGTAATGCTTAACCAATTAAAACGCATTCTCATTTAACTCTCTAACTTACCCAATAGGATCTTGAACACTCAAACTTGTGGGTCACTTGGATTTATATTTAACCTAATATAATTTAGGTTTCTTGATCTATTTTGGTGCTCATGCCTAATGTAAATATATAAATTAGTGTTTACTAGGTTCAAATGGACTAGTATATGTCCAAGGATCATGCATCAACATTGTTTCATGCACCAAAATAACAATTAAACTCACTGGTTTCAATGTATAGGTCACTCTTATGCCTAAGATCACTGCCTTGCAAATTTTAGTGACAAATCACCACTTCCCAATGGTCACTCTTATAAATGTTTCTCCATTGGATCATTGTTGGTGGAAAGCATAACTTTCACATTTTATGGACATGTATGTACCTTCTCCAGTATCACTTTCAGGGATTGTAACATTAGGTTTGAATAAATACAATGTTGAAGTCTCATTGGACTAATCCTTCACCTATATAAAAACACATTTATGCAACAAATTCTCTACTTTAAAAAATGACTTTACAATAACTTAACTTTTCTATTAGAACAAAAAAAACTACTTCTTCTCATTCATGGATCAATATTCAATGGATGAAATTATTTTTGAACTTCCAAACCCTCACTAAAACAACACATTCTTCTTCCTCTAAAAATCTAATCTTTAATATCCTCTACATTCAAATTCATTTTCTGTAGAACTATTATTGGAATCATTATAGATAATTCATCTATCCTTTTAGTACAATGGTTACGATTGAATATACTATTTTATATTGTTGGACTCCTCATGTATTAATCATGTTTTAATTATCACAAATCTCTTTACTATTCACAAATCTCAATAATAATTACAAATCTTATTAATGATCAAAAATCTCACAAATTGTATCAATTATGTGTATTTATGTTTTAAGTTATCATATAATTTATAATGGTTGAACTCAATTTATTCTATGCATATTAATGATTAAGTCTGAATACAGTTGTTTGTCTAAGTACAAGACATAGACACCGTGAAACCTACGTCTCAGACACCATGACCAATCAGACACCGTGGCCATCAGACACCGTGACCAATGAGACATTGTGGCCACCAGACACCATGACACAGTAAGCCTGACACCGTGAAGCAAGACACTAATAAAAGACATCGTAAGCTAGACACTTTGTTTATCTAATTTCCAAGCATAGTTAGTAAGACATAGTCATCAAGGCATCGTGAATCGATAAACTATAAGAAAGGCACCAGAATCCAGAAACCGTAATCAAGAAACTATAATTGAGACACCGTGATAGAGACACCATAATGGAGACACCGTGAAGGAGACACCGTGATGGAGACATCATGAAGGAGAAACCGTGATAGAGACATCATGAAGGAGATACCGTGAAAGAGATAATGTTAAAGAGATGTCGTGAGGGAGACACCGTTTGCATAACTACTGTGACACTGTTTCTTAAAGTCTGTTGTCGTTTTGCTATTTAACTTTTTAACGGTCATATTTGACGACTTTAATGCACTGATATAATTAATGTTTATTTTTAGAGATAGTAAGAGGTACAAGGCACGAAATATATGGAATATGTCAGCTCAACCTCATACATTTGAAGATAAAGAGGAGTGTACCCAAGAGGAAGATAGACAACACAAGATGTGAGACAACTCAAGAAATGTGAGTGCACTATACTAAATAGAATAACAAGATGACAAGCACGACCACGAAGAAGATATTGCAAGATCTTCAAAGAAGAACTATCTCATGCTATCAATCCAACTACACTGAAGAACACACGAAGTACATTAGATCAAGAGAGAATCTTCATTAGTGAAGAAAAAAAGCTAAACCACAATACTCTGTTTTTCAATGGAAAAACAAGAGAAGGACTTAGAAGAATTTATTTCTTATCCAAGGAGTCTAGAGATGCACTGCTAATCACTAGAGAATCCTAAACTCATATTTACTCTCTCTCTCTCTCTCTCTTAGTTATTCATTTATTTACTTTCGAGCAGTGTGTGTACTCTATATATTTTACACACACACTATCTCTTGTGCTGAACTGGAGGATTATTAAATCCTCACACCATATTCATTACCCTTGTTTAACCACGACAACTGTAGAAGAGGTCCCTGTGTGTCATGGATATTATCATCCACGAAAACTATGGAAGAGGTCCCTACGTGGCCTGGATAGTCTGTGTACTGTTGTTAACCCTGATCCAGGGTGTAGATGAGAGTTTATTTATATAAACTGCTTGGTGGCAGGTGATCACCAAGTGGAGTGGATTAGGCCCCATCTTGAGACATAACCTCTTGTTTTATATCTGATAAGCATCTTAGATTAAGTTTAATGTATACTATATATTTTATGTTATGCTGCTAATTACTTTGAAATACAAATTTATTTTAAATTTACTTTTATAGTTAATCTAGTAAGTGTTTGTAACTATTGTAAATCAGTAGATTAGATTGAAAAGATAATTTAATCTTCAGATTAAATTAACTGAGACCTAATCAATCTTTGAGAACCAAATTGAACTTTTACAGTTTTAAAAATTCACCACAAGTTAACTCGATATTCCAATTGTTGGATTTTAAAAGAAATATTTTTAATAGAAATTTTAATTGGAACTCAATTCACCCCCTCTTGAGTATCCACTCTGACCAAAATTTGGTATCAGAGGCTTTTTTTATTATTAAAGGTTTTCGAAACACTCTATTTTTCAACTGTGATTTTAGTTGCATCTAAAATATCTTAAATTTCTCTTAGTTTTAATTTTATCTCTGTAAATACATTTTCTAAAATCGAATTATAGACAATAGACTAGAAGGTGTTGCTACCAACCATCCACCATTTATTAATGGTATGAATTATGCCCATTGGACACTTAAAATGAAAATTCACTTAGAGAGTATGGGATTTGATATCTGGACTACTATAGAGACTCAATATAAGATTCCAGAAACTGAAATAACGACTTGGGATGAAACTAACAAAACATTATACAATAATAATTGTAATGCTATGAATGCCTTATATTGTGCTCTAGGAGATGAGGAGTTTAACAGAATATATTCTTGAAAAACTGCTTATGAAATATGGGACACATTGGGTGTCTCTCATGAAGGAACAACCAATGTTAATGAAATGATATTGAACACTTATACTATTAATTATGATAATTCTAAAATGAAGACTGATGAACCACTTTCTGATATGTATCTTAGGTTCAATGATATTTTCAACACTATGATCTCTCATGGAAAGGCTATTCCAGTAAAGGAACAAATTATGAGAATATTGATATGTCTGCCAGACCGATGGAGAGGCACATCTGTTTCAATAAGAGAGTCATGTGACATTAGTGCTATGCATGTCAAATAGATAATTGGTAAGCTTATGATGTATGTGTAAGAACTCAAGATGAATAAGGAAGAAGATGATGAACCTAAAAGGAAGTCATTGGAATTTCAGTCTACTACCTCGAAGAGTAAGGACAAGGAGAAATTCACACACCTATTGAAAGCTCAACCAGTGAAAGTTCATATGCTGATAGTGATGTTGAGATGGCTCAAATAGCCAGAAGATTTATGAAATTCTATAAGAAGAAGAAATTCTTTAGAAAATCAGACTACAAAGGTAAATATGACTACAAAGTTCATTGGAAAAAGGATTGGAATAAATATGAAAATATTGATGAAGTTATCAGTTATGAATGCAAGAGAAAAGGTCACATTAAAGCTAACTGTCCAAAATTGAAGTTCAAGAAGAATCCTGACTATAAGGACAACAAGTATAAGAAAGAAATGAAAGAAACTTGGAGTGCTTCAGAAGACACATCAAGTGGTTCTGATTCTGCTAAGGAAGAAGGTTCTCATAAAGCTAACATGTGTTTTATGACAAACACATCTGAGGTAACACTGGACCCTCCTACTTTAAATTCGTACTATTCTAGAGTTGATTTTGATTCTGATTCTGAAAATATGTCTAGTGAAGAATTATTTGAATATTGTAATATGCTATGAGAGACATGTAATGAACTTAAGGACAAGTACAAAGCCTTAAAGAAACAACATTCTTTATCTAGCACTGTTAAATCTTCCCTTGAGATTGAAAGGGAAAAGAATTCTCAACTGTTAAAAGAAAATACTGAACTGAAAATGTATAATGAGCAACTAAGAAAATTTCACAAATGGAATGAACACTCTAACTCAAATTTTAGGTAAACAAGTGGCACTAAAGTATACTACTAGTTTGGGATACCAACCTGGACAAAGATAGTTTACTAAAAATAGATTTATTCCTGAATCTGGACAAAATTCTGCTAGTTCAAGTTCTGTAAATTCATATGCCTCAACTAAATATTCACATTGTTATAGATCAAACAAAGTTTATATATCAAAATCAATTTATTTTGAAAATTATATGAGACCTATAAGACAAATTTGGGTATCTAAATCTTTACTTGATAACATGTCTGGACCCAAAAAAATCTAGGTACCAAAATGATTCTCTGTCTACACCTGTTTTGTAGGAAACCTGCTTAAAGGGTTCCTATAGGAAAACATGGTACTTAGACAGTGGATGTTCAAGGCACATGTCTAGATATTACTCATTCTTTAAAAAGTTAATAACGATTGATGGAGGCTATGTCACCTTTGGTGGTAATTCAAACGGAATGATCATCGCCCTAGGCCAAATTGGTAACACTAACTCAGTTTTAATTTCTAAAGTTTTATTTATTGATGGATTGAAATAAAAATTCTTAAGTATTTATCAGTTATGTGATGATGGATTTAATGTTAAGTTTGAAAATGATTCTGGTAATTTTTTTAATTCTAAAAATGTTTTAGTATTTTCTGCCTTGGGAAATGAAAATGCATATGTTGTTTATTTAAATTATTTAGCTAAGAAAAACATTACTTGTTTAAATGATTTCCATAAAGAATCTTGGATTTGGCATAAAAGGTTAAGAAACTACAATATACATTAAATTAGAAAACTAACTAAGAAAAAATTAGTTAGAGACCTACCCAAACTTGAGTTTCCAAATGACAAAGTTTGTAATCCCTATCAAAAGGGAAAGAAACATAAAGTTTCTTTTGAATTAAATAAATAAGTTTCAACTTCTCAACTTCTCAAGTTGGTTCACATGGACTTGTTTATACCTTCTATAGTTTCTAGTTTAAATGGGAAGCACTATGTCTATGTCTTAGTAGATGACTATTCTAGATATACTTGGGTATATTTCTTAGCTCACAAAAGTGAAGCTTGTTCTTACTTTATTAAATACTCCATGTCTGTAGAGAACCTTAGTGGACTTAAGATTAAGACCCTGAGAAGTGATCATGGTCGTGAGTTTGAAAATCAGGAGTTTTAGTGTTATTTCTCACACAATGGCTATAGTCACAACTTGTCTTCCCCTAGAACACCTCAACAGAATGGTGTAGTGTAATGAAGAGATAAAACCCTTCAATAAATTTCAAGAAAAATGCTTAATGAGTACGACCTGCCTATTTACTTTTGGGCTGAAGCTGTGAATACAGTTTGTTATATCAAAAATAGAGTCTTTATTAGACCTGTTCTTAAGAAGACCCCTTTTGAGTTTTCGAACAATAGGAAACCTAAGGTTAGTTACTTTAGAGTCTTTGGTGGCAAAGTCATTATTCTTAATACCAAGGATAATCTCGACAAGTTTTCCTCTAAAAGTGATGAAGGAATATTTTTAGGATATTCTATAACTAGAAATGCTTATAGAGTGTTTAATAAGAGAACCAAGTGTGTGGAAGTATCTGTTCACGTCAAATTTTATGAAACTGATCCACCTGAACCTAAGTTATCTCTTTAAAATCTTGAAGAAGATTTGTCTATTCTGGACCATAATGATAAAATAAATGAACCTGTTGTAAAGACAACCAATTCTAGAAATGTTTTAGAATCTACACTTAATGAACCCGAACCTAGAGAAGAACATGAAATTTCTAGTCCTACATTTACTAGATCAACTAAGAACCTAAAGAATCATCCTTTAGATGATGTTGTTAGTAATCTTGATAGAGGGACACCGACTAGAGATACTTTTAGAAATCAAGTTGAACATCAATCCTTTTTGTCACAACTTGAACAAAAAAACATTGATGATGAAATCAATGATGAATTTTGGGTAATGACTATGCAAGAAGAACTTAATCTATTTGAAAGAAACAAAGTCTGGGAATTAGTGGAAAGACCTAAGGACACTTTCACCATAGGCACTAAATGGGTTTCTATAAATAAGGTAGATAAATATGGAAATATAGTTAGAAATAAGGCCAGATTAGATGCACAAGGTTACAATCATGAAGATGGAATTGACTATGAAGAGACTTTGGCTCCTGTAGCTAGATTAAAATCCCTTAGGATTTTAATTGCTTATGCTGCACATCTGAATTTCAAACTATATAAAATGGATGTTAAGAGTTAATTCTTAAATGGGTATATATCTGAGGATGTTTTTGTTGAACAACCCCTGGATTTAAAAACCCTCATTTTCCCAATCATATTTTTAAACTATCAGGAGCCCTATATGGTTTATAACATTCTCTAAGAGCTTGGTATGACAGATTATGTACTTTTCTTATTTCTAAATGTTTTAAAAAAGGAATAGCTGATCCTACCCTCTTTATAAAATAAATTTTTAATAATTTTGTAGTTGTTCGAATTTATGTAGACGATATTATTTTCGGGTTTTCAAAAAATTCATTATGTATTGATTTTTCTAAAATCGTGCAAAATGAATTTGAAATGATTTTAATCGGTGAACTAAATTTCTTTAATGGATTTCAAATATTTCAAAAAAAATTATGGGATTGTTTTAACTCAAATTAAATATACTAGAGATCTTTTAAAACGTTTTGGATTGGATAGAACTAAAAGTAGTGACACTCCCATGAGTACCACCTATAAGCTGGATCTTGATGAAGATAGAAAATATGTTGATCAAACCACTTATAGAGGAATGATTGTAATTCTACTCTACTTAACTACTATTCATCCTGATATTACATTTATTGTGTGTATGTGTGCTCGTTTTTAATCAAATCCTAAAGAATCTCATTTAAATGCTGTAAAGAGAATTTTCAAATACCTCAAGCATACACCCAATCTAGGACTATTCTATCGAAAAGGACAATCATTTGAACTAGTTAGTTATTCTGATGCTGACTTTTCTAGCTGTAAGTTAGATACAAAGATCACCTCTAGAACATGTCACTTTTTACGCAAGTCACTAGTATCATGGTGTAGTAAGAATCAAAATATTGTAACATTATCTACTACAGAAGCTGAATACATAGCTATTGGAAGTTGTTGTTCACAAATTTTGTTGATGAAACACAATTTACTAGACTATGGATATCAATTCATACATGTACCAATAAATTGTGACAACACAAGTGCTATTAACATTTCAAAAAATCTTGTTTCACACTCTAGGACAAAACATACTGATGTAAGACATCACTTTCTGAGAGATCATTATCAAAAAGGTGATATCACCTTATAATTAATTGGCACTGAGTATAAACTTGTGGATATATTCACTAAACCATTAAATTATGAGATATTAGATTACATCATACATGATCTTGTCATGATCAATGAAAAATATATATGTTACTGGTCTTACTGTTTAATATTTTTCTATATTTTAATTTACTATTTCATGTTCACTGTTTCTCAATTATTGTATTATGTTTACGGTCTCACAGTTAGCACTTAGTGTTCATGGGATGACACTTACTATCTCACCATGACTGAACAATTTACTTACTATCTCACCGTGACTGAACAGTTTACTTACTGTCTCACCGTGACTGAATAGTTTACCTACTGTCTCACCATGACTGAACAGTTTACCTGCTGTCTCACCATGACGACAACTAACTGTCTCACAGTGACGACCATCCACCATCGCACCATAAAGAATATTCATGGTCTCACCGTGAACCTTATTTATGATTTTATTTTATCCTGTATCGTGATAATATTTATTTTTACCACTTTTTACTTTCCCACATTTTTATTTTGGTGATGTTTGACATTCCCAAATGATAAAACAAAAGGTTTTTCACTCGATTATTCACCTGAACTCTCTCCTACTCACCCTTTCCAAACCCTCTCAGCCTTGCAACCCTTCTCTCATTCTCTCTCCCCCAAACCATCAGTAGATTCCAAGGATTACGTGTCTTCCTTCATCTACTCCTGAGAAGTGTATCTCAAAGAAGATGAAAATAACACCGAAGCTTGCACCTGAAGGACCCCCGAATCCAAACCATGTAAACCGCATCGTAGTTCCTGAAAAGGAAATTTACCCTGAGTGGCAGTTTTCTAGAAAATATTATGTTTTAAAAGTTTTGAGAGAACATGGCTAGATATAATGGTTCTCTAGAAAGGATGGACCAATTTATCCGAGGTTGGTATCTCAGTTTTATCAGTATGACCAGTTTTCTTTTGATGATGGTGAAAGATATGTCATGAGGAGATGGATCAATGGACAAAGATGCTCCTTGTCATCAAGGTTATGGGATTCATGCCTTAGGATACCTCACTAAATAATTTGTGATGATTATCAAAGACATCCCCCTCCTACAACCGATATCTTTGACCTCGAAAATGCTCTAGAAACCTTAACTACAAATGGAACCAAGAGAAGGGCCATAACTGCTGAACTGGATGGGGAGACAAGGCTATTGTTTATGTTTGTTTAGAATTTTATTAGCCCAAGGAAAGGTGAATTTTCTGTATTGAAGTATCAGGATGTTTTTATGATTCATCTTATGAAGAATGGACACAAGATAAATCAATGCAATTATATCATTCACCATATGTGTGAATTGGTTAAGGTCACATCCAAATCCACCTCTTTGTTTTATTCTAGGATGATCTCAACTATGCTTGTTTCCAAAGGAGTATTTGGACCAAATGAAGAAGTTCTTATGGATTTTTAGTTTTGTTTATCTAAACCTACAATTAAGAGGATTAAGATCAATTAGGACCACTGGAAGAAGGAGTGGGTTGAAGATAATGAAAAGATTTATGATAAGTTCAATCTTGTTGATTATCCAACAAGGAAAAAGGACTTTTCTAATTCTAGTTTGGAACCAGATGAAGTTGTTGAGTATCTAGAAGATGAAGAAGATGTTGTTGTTGAGGATGGAAGGCATGTTACTCCTCCTATTGTTCTTGAATAAGAACCTCTTGTCCCTATAGATGATGTAAATCTGGAAACCTAACATGAGGCTGCACGAGAATTAACTGTCCCAGAATTTGAGAAGCAAGCCATGGAAGAGGCTGAAGTATGATAACTCCATGCTATCCAAGAAGCTATTTTGGAAGACCATCCAGAGGAACAGTCTTCTCCTGAAATAATACCCTCTACTGAAGATAGGATGGAAACAGCCTTTCAATTAGCTAGGCAAGAAATGGATGAGGAAATTAGAACTGATCCTGTGAATCTAGACCATGTACCTGAGCCTCAAGGTCCTAGAATGGAAGCACATGTTGCGGGGGAGGAATCTGAAAATGTTGAAGCCCCTCAACCAATTGAGTCTTTTTCTTATGTACACATAGTATAAATTCCATAGATTCTATGATGTAAGTGAATCTCAATAGGTGACTGCAACTGTGATTGATCTTTATTCTCTATTTCAATTGATGTTAGTCTCACACCCTGAACCTCAACCTGAAACTGAACCTGAAACTGAATCTGAAACTGAACCTAAAACAGAACCTGAACCTCAACCAAACCCTGATGCTACCCATGTACCACTTCCTGCTCCTTCACCTTTACATGATCAACAATCTCTTGTCAGCAATAATGACTTGAAATTGTTTGGAGATTCTATCTTGGCTGGAGTTGAGAAAATTATGTCCTCTCAACCTCATCTTATGACACAACTGAGTCAGGAAGATGCCTCACTGCTTTTGGAAAACATTATGATGCACATTCAACCAAAGATGATCAATGAAATTCAAGAAGTAAGGGTTGAAAAAAAGTTTCTCAGTACTGAAGTTGAAACTCTGAAAAGCATGTTGGAAGACATGCAGAAATAGTTGCATTCCAGATCAGAGCCTGCACCTGTTGCTTCTCCTCCTTATCTTGAAACTTCTGTTTAAAACATTTCTCAAACTGTTGTGTCCCAGATTCATCCATATATCTTATCTTATTATGGAATGATGGAAGAAAGGCACAAACAGTTGTTGAATGAAATGCAAGAGCATTTTGTGAACCTCAATAAGCTTACAACCAAGTACACTGGTTGTCTTCATAAGGTATTGAATTAGCTTAAATCTCTAACCACAGCTGTCAAAGCTTCTACTCCTTCTGGTGGATACTCTTCTCCTTCTTTGGATAGTTCCCTGCTCAGATCTATAGTCAAGGAAGAGATTCAGAATTCCTTAAGTGGCTTTTTTATGGCTCCTTTATCTGAGGTTGTTAAGAAAAGTGATAGTGTTCTTGACCTGGTTAAAATCCACTCAATGATTGCCAATGATGCTTAGTAGAAGATCTCTAAGAAATTGGACTTATATTACAACTAGATTTTCTCTATGTCTGATATTACAAATCACTTTAAATACCTTGTGGAGGATCTGAGAATACCTCCTATAACCCAGGCTTTCAGAACTCATGTTCAGAAACTCACTGTGTTTACCAGATTGTTGGACAAGTTCATAGAAAATAAAGATGATTTTGAAAAGGCAATGCAATATAGAGGAGAAATTTTTACAGACTTCATCAATCTTCTGAAGTCTTACCTTCATGTATAGAGTACAATAATAGTTTCTCTAGCTGCTTCCCCACTCATATATGGACTACCTGCTTTAGCATCAACTGCCATGTCAGTTAGCCAAGCTCTTACTCAGATCAGGCTAGTGGTTCTTGATCAGCCCCATCCAAGATCTTCTACAGCTCCCACCTTGGATCCCTAAATCTTTGAAGGTCTACCCTTACCATCTTTGTCTCCCACTTCTATTCCTTCTTCCACATCGACAACTGACCCTATGGTTTCCTCCTCTTCTACTGCTGATAAAGGCAAAGAGAAGGCCCATCCATGAAGAAGACTAGGGCGTACTTTTTTTATGGGGATGTCATTGATTTTGTTTTTTATTTATACTATCTGTTGTATTATGAACACTTTTAATGACATATGCACTTTTTTCCCTCTTTTTTTTTACTTTTTGATAATCCCAAAAGGGGGAGAAAAAGTTATGTGTTATTTTATACTATGGTATTCTATATACTATATTCTCTCTAGCTGCATCTCATTTATACTTTACCAATACATGATTTGTGATCATCAAAAATGGGGATATTGTTGGACTCCTCATGTTTTAATCATGTTTTAATGATCACAAATTTATTCACTATTCACAAATATCAATAATAATTAAAAATCTTATTAATGATCACAAATCTCACAATTCTTATCAATTATGTGTATTTATGTTTTTTGTTATCTTATAATTTATAATGGTTGAGCTCAATTTATTCTATGCGTATTACTGTTTAAATCTGAATATAGTTGTTTTTCTAAGTACAAGACACAGACACCGTGAAACCTAAGTCTCAGACACCGTGACCAATCAGACACTGTGACCATCAGACATCGTGACCAATGAGACACTGTGACCACCAGACACTGTGACACAGTAAGCCTGACACCATGAAGAAAGACACTAAGAATAGACACTGTAATCCAGACACTCTGTTTGTCTAAGTGCCAAGCATGGTTACCAATACATAGTCATCAAGGCACTGTGAATAGATAAACTATGAGCAAGGAATCAGAAGCTAGAAACCATAATCCATAAACCGTAAGTGAGACACCATGATGGAGACACCGTGAAAGAGACACTGTGATGGAGACACTGTAAAGGAGAAACTGTGATAGAGACACCGTGAAGGAGATACCATGAAATAGATACCGTGAAAGAGATACCGTGAAGGATACACTGTTTTCATAACTACTATAAAACTATTTCTTAAACACTTTTGTTGTTTTACTATTTAACTTTTTAACGGTCATATTTGATGACTTTAATGCATTGATATAATTAATATTTATTTGTAGACATAGTAAGAGGTACGAGGCACAAAATACATGGATCCTTTCGGCTCAACCTCACGCATTTGAAGATGAATAATAGTGTACCCAAGAGGAAGATAGACAACACAAGACGTGCGATAAATCAAGAAATGTGAGTGAATTGTACTTAATAGAAGAACAAGCTGGCAAGCATGACCATGAAGAAGAGATTCTGATATCTTCAAATAAGAATTGTCTCATGCATGTAATCCAACTACACTGAAGAACAAACGAAGTACATTAGATCAAGAGAACATATTCATTCGTGAAGAACACAAGCTGAACCACGACACTCTATTTTTCAACAGAAAAACAAGATAAGGACTCAGAAGCATTTCTGTCTTATCCAAGGAGTCCAGGGCTTCACTGTTAATCACTAGATCATCATAAAATCATAGTTACTCTCTCTCTATTAGTGATTATTTTATTTACTTTTGAGTAGTGTGTGTACTCTGTATATTTTACACACACACTATCTCCTATACTGAACTAGAGGATTCTAAAATCCTCACACCATATTCTTTACCGTTGTTTACCCACGACAACAGTGGAAGAGGTCCCTGTGTGGTCTGGACATTATCACCCATGAAAACTATGGAAGAGGTCCATGCGTGGCCTGTACAGTCTATGTACTGTTGTTATCGCCGAACCAGGGTGTGGATCAGAGTTTATTTATATAAACTTCCTGGTGGGAGGTGGTCACCAAGTGGAGTGGATTAGGTCTTGGATTGAGACTAAACCACTTGTTTTATATCTGCTGTGCATCTTAGATTAAGTTTAATGTATACTATATATTTTATATTCCACTGCTAATTACTATGAAATAAAAATCTATTTTAAGGTTACATTGATAGTTAATCTAGAAAGTGTTTGTAACTATTGAAAATCAGTAGACCAGTTTCAAAAGATAATTTAATCATCTGATTAAATTAACTGATACCTAATCAATCTTTGAGAACCGAATTGAACTTGTACAATTTTTCAAGTTCACTACAGTTTAACTTGGTATTCTAATTGGGGGATTTTAAAAGAAATATTTTTAACAGAAATTTTAATTGGAACTCAATTCAACCCCTCTTGAGTATCCACTCAGACAAATATATAGAATAATTTATAGTGTCCCATATTGTTAATGGGATCATAATGTTCCTTTGAATCTGAGTTAGACACCCTAGAGACAATGTAATAACTCACTTATTTCTGTTTATAGTTGAATAATCAGTTGGTTAAAAATAAAATGGTTATGGGGTAGTCTAGATTACTAAGGTGAAGTAACTCCCATCATTCAAATTACATAGTGTGGTAACTTCTTCCTTGATGTATCATTTACATTTTTATGTATTGGTCTAGTATGTTTTAGTGTGGAAACTCATGGATGATTTGGTCCACTATTCTCGCTTAGTTACTCCTCCATTACACTCACATGACCTATGTTATGATATCATATAACTATTTTTTACACTAAGGAGTGGACACATATCTATTGTGTGGACTCCTTTAGGATTGGAAATCCCTGAATTCTTTACTTCTCTTAAATTCATACCTTCCAAGGTTTAATGTGTAGTTGCATCATGGACTTATTCATCTCTAATTGGACTATGATGTGTCCTTCTCCCTAGATCATGGAAACCATGAAATTAAAAGTGTCTTTGAAAATCCTATAAAAAACCCTCTATGTCATAGACATCTCTTAGTATCATGGGTTCCTCGAAATATAATGTGGCTTTATAACTCCTCTATTCACACATATAAACAATGGTTTATTTGGATTTGGCATGGATAAAGTGTTCCACATCTACTCTAGATATCCCATGGTATATTAAAAACTCTAACCCTTATCTATAAAATTGTGAGTAACATGGTCTACTCCTGACCTCCTCTATGTTTCCTCCATTCAGGATAAACCACCACCTTCATACTACCACCCTATGGTGTGGACCACTACATCCATGAGTGAACTCCCACCCTAATGAATGATCACCGACACATGTACTATCTATGTCATACCTCTCAGATATACAGGGTCTATGATTGGTCACCACCTTGTCTAGAGGCTTCTTGGGTGATGGCCTTGAGTGGGTTTGACATATTTTTTTACCCTAGCATACATCTTCATGGAATATCCATGGCGAAAATGTCATGGACATACATTTCAGTTATCCTACTACATATTCTCTACATCATAGATAGATTCATTATGTAATATCCCACACTTCAATATCTTCTTTATAGTGTGAATTCTGGTCTATGTAGATTATATAGATAAACTATAATGTAGCTACCAGAACTCCCTTCACAACATGTTCACAACCACCACAACTACTGTATGGTCCTAGCCATTTTGTCCAACATTCAATCTTGTGAAACAAACTCCATGAATTAATTTCACTTCTGGTATGCATCATAAATTATCCACTAGACCAATCATTACTTAATAGACACATTCATGATGCATTATGTTGGAAACATATCTTGTACCTCATAATTGGGATCAACTAATCTCCCATGAAACACCTCAACAATTTTTTATTATTTAACATGTGTTTTCAACAATGATTTTGTCAAAAAAATAAAAATTGCTTCATTGATATGTAAACACTCCTCTTGGTAGTCAACCTTGACCAGCCTTATTTTAAACAACATTTAGCATCTTATTTTAATAAACCTTCACCAAGCATATTGTCAAAAACCATGAACAACCTTATTGTCAACAATTACAACGTCAATATGTTGAGATTTCTAGCTGGTGTACTATTTGATCCTTCATGGTAAAATCCCCTATATCTATACTAATGTAATAATTAAGCACTTGTAAAATGTTACTCGAGTCCAAGTGTTACAATTGGTATCATAGTAAGTTTATTAGGAATATTTGTAATTATATTTCATATTAATATAACTGAAATGAGAATTATGATAATACCTTAGAGTATTTGAGAAATTTGTTGAAATTTTTATTCTATGGGTCAATATTCATAAAGAATTTGGTAAAATAATTGAGTTTCATTTCTTAGGGACATCTCTTAGATGAATAAATTGAATCAACACTTTTGGTCAAGGTAGGGATTACCATGATAAATTTATTTTGGTATTTATTGATGATATCATAATATACACAATGGATTAGGAAGAGAATGAGATTTAATAGAGAATAAATCATGGTTATTTTTAGGAAAATGAGTTACATAACAAATTTTAGAAATTTTGAATGTTGATTTCAAGAATTTTTTTTGTTGGTGATATTGTATCCATGAATATAATATATATTTATCTTTATAAGATAAAATAAAATCAATGAATCTCCCTCATAGATGAATGTAACCTTTAAGGATTTGAATTCAAGGTATGTTTGAATAAATTAGAGATTATATGATTATGATGTGGTTATATTAATAAATGGTTTTTGGTATGTGTGTTTAGAGAAAATATTAAAGGATTATCCTAATAATAGTGTTTTTAATGGGAAATATGAAAATGTGAATTTTGGAATCATATTTGGAATGGTATCAATCTTATAAAAATTATTATTTTATAAAAATATGATATTTTTTTGTCTAGTTGGGTGCGTAGTTGAGTTTTTAGCCCATTTGGTACAACATATATAAGAATCTTGTTCAAAACCGTTAAGGGAAAATTTATAGTACTGTAGTAGTGTTATAGGTAGTATTGTACAAGGTACATTAGAAAATAAGGTAGCAAAAAAACAATTCAACTAGATTTGTCTTTAGGACTATAGAATTGGGTCTATGAGACTCATAAAATTTGACATATCAATATAATTATAGACATAGATCCTATGATCCCTCATTAGTTGAATAACCTTGAGCCATAGAGCCTCCGGGCCAACACTAGTGTGAAAAAGAAAAAGTGATAGGGACCAAGTGAATAGCTCGGCATAACAAGAAGTTAGTGTGGTAAAGAACAACCAAGTGGGTGGCCTCTCTTAAAGGGATTGGCATGTTAATGCATTAAATCCATCTTTGCTTACTCATGGAAAACAAATTTGGGATAAAGGGGTTTCCTTCCCCATGACCACCTACACTTGGGACCAGTCTGAGTTTATAGATCGATATGTATGTGATGGAAGTGAGGGCCATGAAAATGTCACTCGGTGGGTGGCTTGGAAGAGAAATAGGTGTGTTAGCACCTATAATCAAATTCTCATAACACACCATGGATAAATAGGGGTTCTTTTCCATGATGTTCTATCCCAACAAGACACTACAATTCATGGAAGGGGTGAGGCATCTTTTAGACTTGGGATCATGGTTTGATGATTACGGGAAGGGGGTAGTGTGACGGATCATGGGTGACCTGGCAAGATACAGATTTCTCATTCAGTGTCATTTGAACATTTATAAGCCTTTGGACCACAGACCCTTCAGTCAATGTGTAATTTCTTCTATAAGACACTATGACTTTAGGTCATATAAGAGTTACCTCTCAACCTAGTTAAAAAATGGATTTTTATCCCAATAATAAAAGGGTATCAACCCCCGCTAATTAAGGTGATTTTTGGTGATGTATACTCTATTTATTTATAGTTTATTTGGGAAAAAATAATATTAGTAAATATACATATTTGATTATGTCACTTTTTAAGTGATAAAGTTTTTTTAGGAATAAAAAATGAGATGATTATGGAAGAATAAGTGAACAACACTTTAAAAATTTTATGTTCAAATTTAATCAAACATATTTTAGAATTTTTTTAAAATTTTTATTTGGTTAGTGTTTATAATTTGAGTTAAATTTTTATAAATTTTTGTTTATATTGGTTATTATTTTATCTTGTGCTAACCATTTAGGTTTTTTAGATTATGGATAACTTATTATCATTTTATTGATCTTATATTTGACCAAAAGTTAATTTTAGTGCTACAAGAAAAAATATTTCTTCATAATCATGATGATTTACATCAAAAGAATAAATCATTCTTACGTGAATATTAAGAAATAAATTCTATAAATTTTACCATATTTTAAATCTAAATGGTAAAATAATTTCTCAAACTTGAGAAAATTGAATTTATATCTATTAAGTATTTTGTTGAAAGTAACACTCTTATACCAAGGTGCATTTTCAAAAACTTATTTCCAAGTACTTTTTTTAATAGGTACACGCATAATAAGTTTCTTTGTACTAATCAAGAAATTAAAGTTCATGATAAAACCTACATCCAATTTTATTACTATCTTACAGTATTTTTTGTTTAGAAAAGAAGAATTAAAATATCTTGGAAGTAATTTTTTTAAGGTGGGGAGAATTTAATAACCCTATATTTTATTTTATAATATCTCTTTAGAGAACACCAAGGTTTCTACCATATGAAAACTAAATCTTAAACAAACCCTAAAAAATTGTTTAAATATAACTATTATAACCTAACTGCTCGGTTGGCGGGTATGGATAGGAATAATAAAATTATGAAATATATATATATATATATATATATATTTATATATATTTACTTAATAAAAATAATGAAATAAATTTAACATTTTTATAGTTTTTTTACGAATCATATAATAAGAATAAATCCATTTTAGGCTTTAAATTTATTTTCATCAAAAATGGTTTTTATTTCATTTTGTACAAGGATATTATAATACATATCTTCAAATTTTATAAATATTATCTGAAAAAATGAAATAATTTTTTAAATAATCATGTCATTTTAGTATTATGTTGAATTTTTAAGATTTTTTTGAAAATGTTTATTTTTTAGTGTATAGTGAAAACTATCAATTTTTGTATAACTGTTATTTATTTTTCATTAAATCAAGACATTTATAAGTATCATTATATTTTAAATTTTATACTAAAGTAAAATAAATATAATTTAATTATAAATAATGTAATTAACTATATAATAATATTCATTTTACCTTATTTTTTCCTAACTTCATTTTTTAGCTTAAAAATCATTTTTCTAAAAATAGTTTTTCATTGGGTTTTATGCATTTATATTAATATTTACTTATAAAACTTCTATAAATCTAATAATTATACATTGATTCTATATTTCGAATCTTGGTGTATATAATTAGTAAATAACTTCCTTTTATTTTTTGTTTTTATTAATAGAAACCATGGTAAATGTTTTTCGCCACCGTAATTGTAAAATAGGAACAACAGAGTTAAAACAATGAAATATAGCCTAAAAACTGCATAACACTTTACTTTATACTATTAGATGAGTTTAAATCAACAAAATTCATCCTAGATATTAAAATATTTAATTTTTTAGACACTATCCGTTGTTTAGAATATTTATATTATTTTATGAAAAAGAATAAATACAAAATATCAATTTATTGATTTTAATTACTCTTACATATTTCATATGGATAAAAAAGGGTTTATTAATGAATCTAAAATGTTTTTTACAAAAAAAAACTATTTTTTTGATATTAATTTATTTTTAATTATTTTATTTGATATAATTACCATAATTACTTATGTAACACTGATAAAATGTGTGTGCAAGTAGTAGAAAAATCAAGGTATATTATTTTAAAAATAATAAAAATAATATTTTTTGTATGAATTGTTTTATGCCATAAATTCAATAAGTAATTATAAATTATAATTAATTTTAAATGTTCTTATATTATAATTACTTTTCATTTTTTATTTCTTTGAAGACAAATTAAATGAATCGTCCCCAAATTGACATTAAAGATATTTTATTATAAATAATATTTTATTAAATGATTTAAAAATAAAGAAAAAAATTAAATAGTAAAAATGGAAGAAAACTAATCTATGGATCATTTTTATCCACTTTATAATTTATAAGTGAATTTATGACCATTAAATGCTAAAAAATGTGTTACCACAGATAATGCTAAAAAGGGATAAAGAGGGAGTTAAACCAAACGATAGCATTTAAAATGAAACATAAACATGTTTAAATTATATTTTTTCAAGAAATTTAGACCTTATAACATCCATATATAGATACTACTTCCATTAATTCCCATGCGACACTATTATGATATATATTATATTTATATCTTTTCAGTAATACTAAGTGTGTCATTTCCCTCACTTATAAAAAAGAACCTCATCTTCACACTTGTTCAAAATGTTTGAACCTTATAGATCATAAAATACCTACCCTAATACCTTAATATATTATTTCCCTTAATTATTGATCTTTTACTCTTGTCCTAAGATCATCATAATAATGTTGAGGTGTAATCCAAAGGAGGTATCTTAAAGAAGAGGTGATCGTCTTACCTGAAAATTTCAAACTTTATTTCTTCTTATACTACCTTTAAATCTATTGTATCCATCCTAAAGTAATTTATAATGTATAAAAAATATACATTTATGTTATTATGTTTAAGGTAGAATCAATTTCACCTCCTTTACATCCCATAGAAAATAAAAACACTGCGTGTGTGTATGTACGACCTATTGACTCCATGTATGGTGTAATTCAATTTTCATCACCGCTTTACATGGAAGGTCATGAATGACCAATTAATTAATATACATTATATTTATAAATTAATTATTAATATATTAAAATAATATATCATATAATTTCTTACCCTTCAATCCATTGTAAGATGATATCATCGTTCATGTGTATGTGTGGACTACCACCTCCACGAAGCAATGTGATTCATTTCTCATGTATTAATTTCATGTATTATTATAAATTTTCATTTTATGGGTAGAAAATATAATTATTTTCTGATTAATATTCTATATATTTTAAAATAATGATCAATATTCAAGTATCGGGCCTACTGAACCGAATCTTTTCTGAAAAATGGAACAATTCACTCCCGGTATGATGATGTTGAAAAAGAATTGTTAATAAATTAGTGATAGAATATTATAAGTGAATCATATATGGTTTTTTAATGATGAATATTTTTCTGTTATGTATTTATAATAAATATAAATTTATTATATAAGAGTGTAAGAGTTCATATTAAGAAAGTTAGAACTAAGGTAAGGGTAATTTTGTCTCATTTTCACTTTAATGAGACATGTTTTACATTATCCACCTAATTTATTTTACATGAAATATGTATTTCCCCTTTTTTATGTAATATCATGAATAAATATTTATTAATAGTATTAAATGTTTTTAATTTTACTTTTATATTTTTTGTATTTTTATTTAAAAGTTACCAAAGCAGTAATAGATCTCCATTGTAATAATATTTAATTTCAAGATCGATTATGTTCATATTTACTTTGTAAAAATTATATTTCCCTAATATTTTTCTCATATTACTCATATTTTTGGGGTTTTCATTATTATTTTTAATTTCTTATCTTTTTGGACCAATAAGCGAGTGACAAGTAAGGGACGTTGATCTAAAAAAATCATATTTCAATGTTTTCGTACCAAACTTCTTTTCCTCAATATCACGGTTCTTCTGAATTTTTTCAAGAATTCTATTCTTTAAAATAAAATGATTATTTGAATTAATTTTCAACAATATTTTAATTTCATTAATAATTTAAAAAATGATTCTTTTTTTGTTATCTAAAAAAGTTATTTTTATACTCTTATCCAAAATTTGAAAGGAATATTTGTTCTGATGTATATCGTATGAACAAATTTCCCACATGCATGACCATACATTACATTGAAACTTCCTTTAAATGTGTCAAATGTTTGTTTTAAAATAAATATTGTTTCTCAATATTTTGGTAATTTTTATTTTAAATTATATCAAAAGAAAGGGGTATTATTTTCTAAAAGGAATGAAAATAATGTTTAAAGTGTTTTATAAATTCATTATTACATAAATTCACAAGGAAGTTATTTTAAATATATTAATTATATTTTTTATAAAGGATTGGTTTTACTAAAAAACACTAATTTCTGAGGAATTGATGATCAATTATAATCCATTATTGTTAATTAATTATACCTTATTTCTAGATCATTCACTTTCATGTAATCATATTCTCTATGAGTCCCCATTATTCATGAGAAATTATTTTTCTCATTTATGTTCATGTTTTTAATACCATGGATAAAATAAATATAATTACTATTACTTTGATTTTGTATAAATCTTATACCATTTCTAAATATTTTATTAGTTGAAGGATGTTTTTTAAGTATTTTCTTTCATTTACTGGAGAAATATAGATGTTCCATATTATTGATTCGATAAAGATAATTGTTGTCTTATAGAGAATTTTGGGAATTAATTGTATTCATTATTTAAAATATGAGTAATTCATAGGATGTGTAAGTGATGGGTGGTACCTTGTTGCATATATCAACTTGATGCATTGATAGATCTCATGAGACAAAATAGATATCGATATTAGATGGCTATTTGGTTTACACATACCCATTTATTAAGAATCATGTCTTGGTTATGAGGCCTTGATAGTAATATTTATGATAAACTTGTTGCAAACTTGATATAAAGTTCATAAATGTACATATTTTTTATTTACTTTCTTATGAATTCAGTTCTCATTATCCATAGGAGTTTTATGTTGTTATTATCCACGGATGTACATTGAAATCATGTTGTTGATTGAAAGGGAATGTGTTTGGATTATACACATTGTCCTATATATTATTCCTTATATACTAATGATAGATGCTATTTTACAATTTACATTATTGAAAATTTGATCTCACCCTTTTATATGAGTTCCATTCTCCAAGATATGAGTAAGGAATAATTGATTGATCTTCAACGATGCAATAATGTTTTTCATGATATATTTTTTTTTGATGTAATATGGAAATCATGTCTGTATATATTCTTCCATGACTACTAAATTGATTGATCCTTCATGGTATCATCAATTGTATCTTTTACCAATGTAATAAGCAATAACATGGTCTGTGTTGTTGGATTTTGGGTGTTAAAATTCCCCTTTTAAAAAATACAATAGGGGGCCATTATGGCATGTACCCCTATATCATGGTGCAAAATCCCGACCTAGGGAGTCCTAAATACTACATAGAGAATGTTGAGATGTGACTTCTTATGTCATGTCAAAATTCCTCATCACTAGGAAACCTGAAAACCCCCTTTCCAATCATTGAGGCATGGATATCTTCCTCATGGAAAAATTCCTCATTCCATGGTATAATCCATAATCCAAAATAACACCCACATAGGGTCCCATTATGGAATAACCTCCTCATCATAGTGCAATGCCCCCTTTCAATGAAATGGAATGAAATCCTGTCCACCCACTATAGTTTAGTTGGATTCTTTATAGTGAAATCTCATACCCAAGGGAAGGAATTCATGGGGATGTTCCTAGATGTGTTGTGGCCAACCAAATACTCTAAAATTATAATCTTACATATCACTCACCATTCCATAATACCTCATTTTAATGTGTTACCCTTTTATTATAATAAAATTTCTTCCAGAACCCGGGCCAGCTCACCAAAATACTAGCCCATTCCTTTCCCTAACTCCTACAATAGCCAAAAACCATTAAAACATAGATGATTCAAATAAAGTTAATAATTTATAACATTAGTGTGTGAGGGTTGATAAAACCCTTCTATGATATATGTCTATAAATAAATATACATAGTATAACCAACCCATGTCAAGGATAACATTGTATGGGTTAGTCTATAATAATAACAACTCTCCAATTGATTGATACCTCCCCACAATCAACGCATACCCTCTACATACCTATATTAAACAAAAATTGGACCCAAACTATTGTAGTAAATCTCAAGGGTCTCAAAAATGTTTCCACCTTAAATATCAACTCTCTAAATAAAGTAGGTACAATAAAAGAGTATTAATTTTCTACGTCAATCAATGACTAATAAAAGATTTAATATAGTATGGTGGTACCTCAAATAAGATTTGGTCATCCTAGTGATAGAAACTCTATCACATTTATTTATTCATGTCATCCTCCTCCACCTCATTTCCCCTGATATGAACCAATACCTTAACCACATTCAATATGAGGTCCATAATGATAAGGAATATTGTTTTGTTATCCCCTTCCTACATTATCTAATATCTGTATTCCAAAAACCTTATGACTTTGTAGTTAATAAGGTAGGAGGGGAAATTTATGTTTGGTTGGAATCTTAAATTTTTGAGGTCTAACCATTATCACACTAATGGATTCATTATGGCTACTAAGAAACGTCATGTGTTTATATTTTCAATGTCCTTTTCTACAATTGAAATAGCACACAACACCTATGTTCTCAATAAAAAAAATGAAAACTATTGGGGATATAAAAATGATACTATAAGGGTTAATAGTGACTCCTCATAGGTTGAAACCTCAACTATTAACCCCTCTATATAGATTCATTCCATTTAGTTTTTTTAATTAACCACTGGAATAAAAAAATTATGTTAATGTAATGACATTAACATTTATAAATAAAATTCTTTTTACGATTGAATTAAATTCCCTTTTGTGGTTATAGAAAAAATGAACTTATCTCTTCTTTTTTTGATCATTATATCCTATATGATTTAAAAGACTGTTAATCATTATAACCACTAATAAAATAGTCATTTAATAGTGATGATATGATTATTATAAATATTTGGTTATGATAAATCCAATTGATAGAGACAAAAAAAGAAATGTACTCAACTAGTAGGATTGTACCCTATGAAGCCCACTTATCAAATATATTTATGGAGATATAATTATTGGGTTTTTTCCTTGACCAATACCATGATAATAACCAACAACTAAATCATGAGTGAAAATGTTTATGGGAGAAGTTCAAGCACATCGAGATCACGACCTAAACCATATACGTCGAACAACCCCATGAAAATATTACCATCAAGTACCTTACCGTTAGTGAATTTACTAGTGTAATATAGAGTAATGTACCAAGACCCTAATAATATTAATATGTATATTATATATAATAATGAATATATTTACATATTATTATCATTACTTTGTAAATTATTTTGATTTCGATATGATAAAACAAAAATTTCATTGTTGTGTCATATATAGTTTCAAATAAGATATTCCATTTCTGGAAGAATTAATGCATTTAAAAATAAATGATATATTAATAAAATAATTAAATTAGATAATATTTATTAAATATAAATGGTAATATAATATTTATTAAGTTAATTTTAAATGTTATAAGGGTTCAAAAACTGTTATTAGTGAAAAAAAATATTATTTCTCAATAAATGTTGATTCTTGTTTTAAAAGTGAAAATTAAAATATTTAGAAAATAATTATGATAATATAAATATTATTCATGGAAACATCATATTGAAATTATCCAACAGTGTGTTTTTAAAATTTTCTAAGACAGTCGAATTTTTAGGTAAAAATTAAATATGGTATAAATATATAGTGTCTATTATGACATTATAATGACCCAAAAGTTATGTAATAAATATTGTTATAGGTATCCATTATCAAATATATATTTACAATTTAATTTTAATTAGTTTATTTGTATAATTTTATAAAACTATTATGAATCCTCCAAAACCTATATTATATTTTAATGTTATGAATCACTTCTTTATAAACATAGCTAACTTCAAAAAAAAGGGTAATATTATATTTAGTTCATGCCTTAAACTATAAAATAATTAAAACAATTCCAATTTATAAAAAAACATGGGAAAACAGGGTATGGTTTCTTGTTTTTGATTACTTTATTATACAGAGTCCAAAACCAATGTTTGGGAAATAATAAAGAACTCCCCTCCCTTTTCCAATAAATACCACCCAAAATCCCATTCAAATTCACTCAAAAACTTTGGAGAATATAATTAATCTAACCTAACATCTCTATATTACTTACAATGTTACCATAATGTATCAATAATATCCTTCTAATCTTTTGGTATCACCCTCCAAAGGTAAGGTACATTTCTCTATTCTTTTCCATTCAAACATCTTCTTTGTAATTAGACTTTTTAATATAAATTGGTTTTTGTTGTAATGAATTTATAAATATATTTATACTATAAAATTTATTTAATAAAAATTATATATCATTTATCCCCTATCATTATATCATTTACCTAAGTTGTAACTATAGTAAAATTTAATAATGGATCCTCTATTTATCTTCATTATTCAAGAACGTTATTTATGAAATTGATTTTTTAAAAAATTCCTAATATTGGTATATGATTTTTACATATCCCTATTACTTAATTTTTTTTATGAAAAAGATTATATACCCATTTAAATCTCATTAAACCATTTTATTACTCTTTAAGTACTATCATTATATTGCCGAAATTATCCCTTGATTTTTCCATGCCAAGTTTTTATTCAAGAACACTCCTTGTCTTATGCCTATTAATTCCAAAATTTTCTTGTTGGATTATGTTATTAAATATCCATCAAACATTAATTTTAAATTACGTGTTTTTAGAAACCCATTTTTCTATTGTTGAACCATTTTATGAATCTTCATGTACATCTAATATATTGTAGAAATGTCATAGTGATTTTCAATGTCAAAAATTTGTGACATGTATACCTATACCCATTTCCACTCAAGGTTATTAACCTAGTTGTATGTATACTTAATTTATTTGGAACTTACATTTATTTAACCCATAATAATTAATCATGTGATTAAATTTGATGAAATGTGTTTTAATGTTATATGATCTATGTGTCACACTTATGTATGTACATGATACAAAAGCGATGGGTGCGCTTAGAATAATATATCATGACAACGAATTGGGTAATTTTTTAATCTCATTATATGTCATTTATTATATTATGGACTGAACTTAATGTATTATGGGACTTTTTACACAATGTTATGGTGTCTTGGAAGTTATAATTGACCTATGTTTATGATTCCATGTTTAATGATGTTGCCAAATTCCCATGTTTCCTTTTATTTTATCATACTATGCCATGCCTCATTTACATGATTATGAATCTCACCATATTATTTACCCTTAAAAATATTAGTTTTCAACTTGTAATAATTTTTTCATGTCATAATTTTTTCATTATATTATTGGTATTTATAGGTCTCGCATTTCTTATGTATGTCCTCATGTAATACCATGTAGTATTAAGAATGATGGAATATTATTATCATGTTATGGATGTTTTCAAATAATTTTGATGTACCCCCTATTTTAGGTTATTGTATAATTTACCTAATTACCCAAAAAACACTATAATTCCCAATCTTTATGGTTGTATAATGTGTATTATTTTGTCATAAATAATTAATTAATGTGAAATAAAGACAAGGGTTTTCCTAGTTGGTATCAGAGGAAAGTCTGGTTATTTGGGGGATTACGATTATAAAACTCTAGAAAAATACATAGAGATAACACTTAGTATAAGAAAATATCCCTATGTTTTGTTAAAGTATATATTAAGTTCATTCCAAGTAACTTCATCCCTATCTTCATACTACAAGTGGATGTGTCTCTAACATAGATGTACACTAGTGTGACAACCTTGGAAACGCCAAATTAAGTATTAATTTTTTGGTAACTACTGCATGAAAATGGGCCTTGGAGAAGCCCTAGTTTGACCCTCCTAGGGGATATGGTTTGGTAAATTCAAAATCTCATTCTGAACAATTATTAAAGAATCATAACTACCTATAAGAGTTTATGTTAGGAAATATATAACGGATAATATAGATTGAAGTTTACAAATTCATAAGGAAACAAAATACATGTCATTTATTAGTTATCAATTTAATGTTATTGGATTTCTATTTGTGTGTTTTATAGTTTAAAGGTAAAAATCCCAAATTTTTCTTTTATTCTAGCCAATGTCTAAAAAAAGGAGGAACTGGGTCAACAACCAATGTGAAGAAAAATGTTATCACTACCCAAAAGAGATGCCTAACATGATTGACATCAAGTAATACATATTGTGATTATTCCAAACCATCTATCAAGAATCATGCTTAACAACTGGCACATAGTTGAATGTCCAAATACATTAAATAATAGGAATACATCTTAGAGATGTTAATCTGATAATGGTGATAAAGGAAAGAAGACCCAATTTTCTTTGTCAAAAAGTTGTGGAATGTAGAACCTAGCTGAATGTCAAAAAATAACTAAGAGACATTTTTAGTGTGAAAATATAGGGTATAAGGTATCCAATTGTAATTTAAAAAGGAAAAACATTATGGATGTAAATAAAGTTCAATATATGGTACTATATATAGTTTTTTGTATTAAATGTGAAGAATTTGGGAATTATCCAAGCTAATGAGCTATTCTAATGGATAATGAGAATGATGAGAATACACAATCTCCAAGACTAATGGGACAAAGAAATTCATATGTTGATATGGATCATGATGATTGAAGTACATGTAACCTCTACTTTAGAATTGTGTATATTTTGTTGTATTTTGATTCATGAAATGTTAACATATCTTGTATGTTTTATAAGAACATTGAGTCACCATCTGAAATGATATCATATCATAAGGAAAAACATATATAATTATTTTACAACAAGTTAAATTTTGTGGGAATGTTCTTCTTGAAAATATTATCAATCTACCTTTAGTGTAATTTTATAGTAACATTGTTATGGAATATTTTTCTTTTTAAGAGCCAAAATAAATTGCAAAGTGAAAGAAATCTCCCTCTGTATTGCTAATTGGACACTAAATATATACAAGTTCAAGAAGGAGGAGGAATCTTATTTGGAACCAACATCTCAATCATAGATATTATTTCCTTATTATAAAGCATATCTATCTCAAATGATTAATACTAAATAAAATGTCATCCATGATGACATGTTTATTATGAGAGAGTAGGTTCATCAAAAAAATTTCTAGTGTTCATCATAAAAAAAAGGTTGAGTTGTAATTTTATCTAATACTTGGAGAAATAACATTCATCACCAGCAAAGGGATATCTTTGGTCCCTTCAAAAATATAGGTTATTAAATGATGGCCAAGACCAAACACTATATTGTTAATATATAGTTTCCTTGGATTAGTTGGGTACTATTGTAACATTGTGAGAAATTTTTCACAGTTACCAAACCCTCTAACCAAGCTAACATGGAAGGGATTTAAGTTTGATTTGAATAATGAATGTTAAGACAGCTTCAAGGAGTTGAAAAAAAGGGATCATCCCTATAGATATACTTATGCTACCCATAGGTGGGGAACTTTTCAAGGTATAAAAAGATGCTTTGAATAATCTCTTGGGTTGTTTTCTACTGAATAATGAAAAATTGATAGCATATTTCTCAAGGAAATTGAAATTTCATGAATATAATTACGCAAAACACGATCAAGAGTTGGCATCAAATATATTCACACAAAAAATATGGCATCATTATCTCCTTTGGAAAAAGTTTGAAATATATAGGGATCATAAGAACGTAAAATATATATTCACATAGAAATACATGATTATGAACCAATAAATTTGGGTAAAGCTAATTAAGGGCTATGACTGTTCAATCCACTAAAATCCTAGAAAATAGAACAATCTGGTGGATACTCTAAGTATAAGGAGTCCAGAAATTATATAATGTATGAGAATTAAGAAGGATCTGATCTTCTTAAAAATTAAAAAGATGGATATGGGAATCATAATGTAAGGAACATAATAAATTATTTCCCAAATTATTTCTCAACCATCCGTTATAGAGAAGATAAATAATTATCAAATATATGATGTGTAAATTCTAAAGAAGGTGTGATGTATAAGAAAATGGAAGTCCTGAGAGATCCAAATTAATTAAGGGGTTGTAATATTTTGTTTATGTCTATGTGTACCATCAAATCTGGAGTTAAAGAAGAAGATGTTGTATGATTCACATATATCGACCTTCTCCATATACCCAAGGAGCACAAAGATTTATTGAGATATATAAGATCAATATGTGCAGGACAATATGAAGAAGGAGACTATAGAATATATATCATGATTTCATGTATGTTAGTAAGTGAAGAATGAAATGATAAAAATTTAGAGACACAATTTTTTCGTTGTAATAATTTGAAATATTTCTATATATATATTTCCAAAGCCTTACGCTGAAATGATATGTGATTCCGAGGCCTGGTGTACCAATAATTAATTTTGTAAAAACATTAAATATATTTTATATTTCATGCACAGACATGTTTATAAAAAGGATAAATATTCAACAGACTATCATATCAGATATTCAAGACCATGGATGATTCCAGAACATGTTTTTTACCCACGTTGTGACCTAAAATAGGTCAACACAAGGCGTTCATATATCTCACATGTTGGTGGTACATTCAATGGATAAGATAATTAATTAAATTAACTAACTAATTTTTTAACCTATACAAAATTTATAAAGATACACATCCATGGTGAATCTTCTAAGGTTAGCCGTATAAACCTTGGGAGAATTCTAGAGCTTCTTCCCCTCATTTCATGGGTAAATAACCTTGGATTATGATGAAACGATAGATCATAGAACATTGAACACAATGTAATCCTTAAATCAATGGAAAATGTATTCTTCGATGATAAAATATCTAATATCTAGATAATTCTCAAAGAATTTTGTTTATTTTCTTTTTTATTAAAGTGACTGATCATATCAATCCCATTATTTGATATGCGATAAGTGTGGCATAATCATTCCCCAATGTACTAATTAATTTGTTTATTTCAATTATTTTCTTACTTGGATATCACCTTTCTTGATCTCTGGATAAGAAATATTGTCCAATAACGGTTAAACATTAGTTCTTGTGCCTTTATCCCTTGATTTCTTCTTGTTATTCACCGATTGGACCCCACGGTATGGGTTTCCAGTTTTCAGGAGGTCTCAAGCCTGATAAAGACCCTAAAATCATGCTGAAAACATGTTTGGGGGATGGATCGATCACTAAGGGGAATATATTGGTGGGTTGTTGGTTTTTGGTGATCTTTTTGGGGATTTATGGCTAAACCATCAACGATATAAGGAATCTGGTTGTGTGGTTCCAACGGTGGAACCCTCATGGGTTGATCGAATCAATTTCCGACCACCAGATGGATGGAAATGGAAAATAGAGACCAGATCCACTATTTTTTAGTATAATCAAGGCCAACAATAGATGGTAAATTGATGAATTCAAATCATAGATCATAGAAATTAAAATCAATAAAAATCTTGACTACCCACCGTGTATCTCTAAGAACACATGGCGTATCGGGCCCTAGCTATGGTGGCGAGGGTTTCAGAAAATTATAAGGATGGAATGGAATTTATCCCTCCTACACACCATGTACCACATCCCTAGAAGGAAGAGTTGTTTGGTGATACACATGGGTGGGACCCCTTGAGAGAGTACATGGTCGTGTACAGAAGAACATGGAAACAGGGTGGATACATGGACACATACAAGCACATAGGTGAGACCTCAAGTGAAATGGGAATGTCTTGTATATCCCCCAAAGTCCGTATATACCAAAATAGTAGGAAATTAATGCACCTATAAGAACACTACCCGGTGATAGAGAAGGACCACACACCGTGTGGGTCCCCTACACCCCATGTACCCCTTCATTTCTTTTCAAAAAACTTCAACCTCTTCTATCTCCTCTTTTTGGACTCGAATTTTAGCGTGTGAGTAGTCTATCCTGAGTGTTTTTATACACAGAACTTGATGGTTCCCTTAGTTGTTACTTTTTAGATATGATTTAAAATATTATGAGAATGAAACTCGGTTAGGCGATGCTCGATGATGGTAGTGATCGTGTATGATCATTAGAGGCATCTCGAGTTCAACCCTCCAGCTAGGATGGGCATGCTTCCTCGATGAATTTAAATTGGAACCCTACAGGTGGTCTGGGCATGGGTCCTATGAAAACTCCAATAGTGGAACCCTCCTGCTGGATAGGGCATGGTTATTCTATCGACTTCCAAGTGGAACCCTCAAACTGGTATTAGAATGGGTCCTCCAATACTAGAGTGCAACCCTCCTACTAGGTAGGGAATGGGTCATCTACCTAATTCTATATGGAACCCTTAAATTGGGTTGGGTATGGTTCCTAAATTACTTCTAGAATGGAACCCTTTAGTTGGGTTGGGCATGGTTCATCTACCAACTTCGAGATTAGAACCCTCTTACTGGGGTGGGCATGGGTCATGTACTGATTTCTATAGTGAAAGTCTCTAGCTAGGCTGGGCATGGGTCCCATACTAAATTCTAGAGTGGAAACCACTAGCTATGTTGGGTATGGGTCCTCTACCATTGATTGGAAACCTCATGTAGTACTAGGCCATGGTTCCTCTACCTTGAAATGGTGACCCCTCATCTGTGCAACATAGTGATAAGGTGTAGCTTGACTTTGATGGTTATTCATAGGTCTATAAGTGAGATGCTAGGAATTTTTGATGGATTTTGGAATCATTGGCCACTCTTATTCCTAGGATGATCTATGAGTTGGAGATACACTTTCTATCTAATTTGGGTTTCTTTTGACTAAGCGTGTGTATATACACTAGTATCCATACCTTCGAATTTGGTTACTCTCTTTCCATGACATGAAAAGATGTGTGGGCTATGTCATGTTCTTTCTATATTTATCTTCTCATAGTTTGATGGGTTTACTCTCCTACTATGGGTGGTGAAGAATAAATGTGTAGTTCATCTAATCACCGTGTTGATACCCCTATTATGGGATTAGGTTACTCTTTCTCTTTCTTGGGTTGAACTATATCCTATTTACTATTTACTATCTTTTTATCCCTATTGTATCTCTTGATTCTCCCAATTCATCATCCAGGGAATCCTACTAGGTATGTATATATTCACCCATGCATGGGCTTTGACTACACACATCATGTCTTATATAGATAGTGGACAAGTTGGAAGTTACTTTAGAGTAGCATATTGATACCTGGTAAGTTAGACCGACTACGGTGGGTGCAACTTGGAGATTAAGAACTGGGTTATCTCAGCATTTTAATTTTAATTTTTTAAGGTTGGGACATATTTCTAGTAGGGAATGTATTTTTTTCCCTTTTACTTTTCAGTTTACACTACCGTACTCTCGAACTTCCTAGCGATTTTACATGCACGACTATTCCACTAGTTTTTTTCATCTTTTATTATTCTTAACCTACACTTCTCAATAGATTATTGGAAATTAGGAAAATTATTCCCCATGTTAGTTATGCCTTCAGTGCTTTATTCTACCCCTTGGCCTATGGATGTGGTCTTGGGGTAGTTTCAACTCAATACCCTTCTTGGGTTAGTTCATGATAGATTGATATCAGAGTAGTTAATTCCTTTGGAAGTTATTTGGATTAGTCCCCTGAGGAGGATTTTGGATAGAATTAGGGAAATAATATTCAAGTGTCTCGAGTGTGGATATCAGTCTACTGAATCCAGTGATAGTGTAGGAGGATGATGTGTCCATTCACTAGGACCTTGACTACCTTCTTGTCATCTTGGCATACTAAGACATTGGTTGCCGGGATCATGGGTACATTCATCATATGATATTGAGACTTTGAATGTCCTTCTTCTGTCATATCCCCATTATATATATGTATATATATATATATTATCATCTGATTATGATACATATTGATTAGAAATTTAGGGTGCCAATTCCATGATAATTGTCCAAGATAATAGTTTTGGATATTGACGATGGTATAATGAGGAATGATGCCTCATTTCAGGCTCTATGCCATGAGATTCTTTCTCTAGGTGTGTATTTAGTATAACCTACACATATATAGTAGCATATAATCTGAGAATAGTAGCCTAAGGGTGTGTATATGATTAGCATGCTTCTCGAGTTCCATCACCAGAGGTTGGTGAGGTTCCACGGTGAGCCAAATCCCTAGAATGCAGAGGACTGTCTAGAGTCGGTGGTCCATATTTTCAGGATTATTCAAAAACTGAATGATTAGTTGGTTGTAGTATAAGTTATCCTTTTCCATGGATTTTATGTGTTCTAGTGGAGTCTTATTACTAAAATTCACGATGATTCGATACTCTCATGGACCGACTTCCAACAATTGTTCTATGATGAGTATTACCTTATAGTTTGTGCTCAGTTTGGATTCCGAAGATTCTAGAGCTACATCAGGGAGGGATGAAAGTTTTTTAGTGTGAAAATAGGTTCATAGACCTTACCCAGTAATCCCTTTACATGATCCATGATGTCTATTTCTGACAACATATGTTTGAGTAGAGACTCTTCCGAGAGATTCATACTATCATGGTGCCCCTGGGTATCCCCGCCTATGTCGGGTGTTTAGAGAAGGTACTAGGAATAGATATATCTCTATCATTGGGACTTTAGATAGATGAATATGGTATTGGAAATCATAGAGTTTAGTCGACTACAGCAAGTTCTAGTTGTAAATATCTCCACACAAGTGATCCTTTCACGATCAGACTTAGGAGCATGGTTGTGAAGTATTGGGATAGTGAAAAGCACTAGAGAATAATGGTGGGTTTTGATCTATTCTTGTTACGGGAAAGGTCTCATAGAGTTAGACTACCCAACTAGACATGATGAGGAGTGCAGGTAGGTAGCTAATGGACCACCACATTTGAGGTAGAATTGTGATCAGTGATCTCCTAGGAGAGGGCAGTGTGGTCCCAAGGGAGGAAGATATGAAAGAGGGATATGAGGAGATATAGGTGTTGGAAAATGTTATGAGATCCTTGAACCCCCTCCATTACGCATCCCAAAACTGGCTCTGGGAGCTGGGGGTCAAATCTAGGGATATCTACAAGAATTTTGTGGCTTAGGACCCCACAACACATGAGATGATTAAAGGTTTGTTTTTTGTTTATTCTACCATTTATTCGGTATTATTATACACATGGTCCAGTAATTCCTTCATCTCTATACTTCTGGTGAAAGATCACGAGCACCCAGTTGATGAACTAGCCTAGAAACTTCCTCATGAAATTCCTATAGGTAATAAATATTCTTTATATTTTATATGATGATAGTATGATCTATATCTTATAGGAGAAACGTTCATGTGGAACCTTTGGTCAAAATTATAGAACCCTATGTCTTCATCTTGGTTATGGATTGGTAGTCCATGTTCTGATCCCAGATTGACTGTCATCGTATATGGGTTATATTTCTTTGTACTGATGGGATGAGATTTACCATTATGGGAAAAAGAGATTTCATGGTGGGATGAGTGAGTTCTATGAGTAGGAGGCTTCATCTTATCACTCGTTAGTTGGAAAGTATATCCCTTTATGAAGTAATCTCTTTGTGAATATGAATTCTTTCATTTGTGGAAGATTATATGGACATCTTCCCCAAGGATCCTCTGGATCTACCTTTGAGGTGAGTGATTGAGTATTACATCGACTTTCATATCAGGACCACACTTATATATTCTTCAGAATATCGAGTAGCCCCTATCGAGCTTTGAGAGATTAGGATTCAGTTGGAGGAACTTTGGGATAAGGGTAACATCAAGCTCGGTGTATCCTTATAGGAAGATACAGTGTTGTTTGTGAAAAAAGGAAGAAGGGAGCTTGTGGATTTTTGTAGATTATCAGTGCCTGAACCATGCTATGATAAAGAACAAGTACCCATTAATAAGGACTGACAGCCTCTTAAACCATTTTCATAGAATTAAATGGTTCTTGAAGATTGACCTCTGGTCCTATTATCACCATTTGAGGTTTTTTGAAGTTCATATTCTAAATATGGAATTATGATATCACTATGGAGACTATGTGTTCTTAATGATTCCCTTTGGTGTTAAAAACACCCCCATCGTGTTTATGGATTTGATGAACCATGTTTTCCAAACATAATTGGACCATTTTTTGTCATCTTCATCAAAAACATACTCATCTAATTTTCATTAGAGTAAAATCATATAGATCACTTGAGGTGGGTTCTATATTTTCTTCAAGATAACTAACATTATGTGAAACTCTCGAAGTGCCATTTCTATATTCATGAGTTTCAATTTTTGGGGAATGTAATTTCTGAGAATGTTTTATCCACGGACCTAGAAACAATCGATGCATTTCTTGATTGGTACATACCCAATATAGTGTTAGAGGTGTGGATATTTCTTGGAATTATAGGGTCCTATATGAGGTTTGTGAAAAAAAATTCTAGAATTACAGCCCCATTGTTCACCTTGACATAGAAAGGGTAGCTATTTACAAAGAATGAGATGTTAAAGAGGGACTTCAAGGAGATGAGGATGTGGTATATGAGTGATAATGTGTTAATACAACTTCAGAAGGTTGTGGATTATGTTCAGTATTATGATGCCTCAAGAGCTAGGATCAATTGCATGTTGATGCAGTAGCAGGCAATTATTGCATATGAGTTAATGCAATTGGTACCCCATGAGAATAAATATGTGACTCATGACTTATATCTATAGGATTTAGTATTCTCATTGAGGATATGGAGAAAAACCTTCTAGGTATGTGATTTTTCATTTACTTAGACCATCAGACTCTCAAAGTATGTTTTCAAATAGAGGGACTTGAGCCTCAGACATCAGTGCTAGTTAGAGTTCCTACAATAATATGTCATTAAGATAGTATATACTCTAGGTAAGGGAAACATAGTAGTATATTTCCTTAGCAGGAAGTCTCCAGGCCACTTGGTATAGGAGAATTTAGAGTAGTTGGCCTCCCTACAGTTGACCACGGTAGAGAAGGAGGGTCCATGTTTTCATTAGTCGATGATGTGGAATCCTTTGTTTATCAAGTATCTGAGAGAGTCCCATCTAAGAGACATCAATTGAAAGGTCTTACATAACTAAATATCCATAGTTGGTTAACCATAGGGATATTATTAAGGAGGGAATCAGGTCATATTTTTTTTAGGGATGGATGGTGGTTTTATTCTCGATGCGGGGGGAGGTGATGTAGGAGTTCCACACTTCTCCACTAGCTATACATCCCAATGTGGGGAAGATGTATAGAGGCCCTTATAAGAATTTGTGGTGGTTTTAAATGACACATAGTTTATCTAAGTTCATCTCTGGATGCCTCACATGTCAGTAGGTGAAGGTTGAGAATGATGTTTCGATAGGTCTGTTGTTCCCCTTGAGATCCACGAGTGGTAGTGTGACACCATATCCACAGACATTGTGACAGGGATTCTGTGCATAACAAGGGTACATAACATCATCTGGTTGATATCTTACTTACTCATGAAGTCTTAATACTTCCTTTCTACCAAGTATCATAGTTATGTAGAGAGTTTTGGGTGGTTGTACATACGATAGATTTCTCACCTTAATGGGATACTCTTAATGGTAATATTTTTTCATGGTGTGTGGTTTATTCTAGTATTGTGGAGAGTCCTATAAGAGGAATGTGGGAACCATATGAGGATGAGTAAAACATTTCACCCCAGACCGATGGGAAAATGGAGTTCACTATTCGGGTGTTGGAGTATATACTGAGGTATTTTGTGTTATACATTGGCTGAAGATGGGAGGATCACATTACCTTGGTAGAGTTAGCGTTAAACAACAGTTACCACTCATCTATCATTATTATTAAATCCACTAGGGTAGATAATCGGTGAGGGGGAGAATTAGGGTATGAATGATTAAAACAACTACCCCTATTGATATTAGTTTATTATTAGAAAAAACTCTCTTCTCTCTCCTTCACATTGTAGAGTATGAACAAATATTAAAGAAAACACATGACACAACAATTTTTTGTGGTTCACCCTCACTAGGATAATTCCAAGGGGAATACACAATAGATGTCATGGTGTACCAAATCCACTAAATGTCAACTCGTGTTTACAAAGATCGGAGTGGACTCACTGTCCCTCTCATTTTACAACCACTTACAATATGAAAACTCACTGCTCTCTCAACTGAATTGTGCTCACTACTTATTTAGAGGATCCAATCATAGTTTAAGGACATGTAGGTCTCTTAATTATCACAAATTAATGCATATAATTCTATATGTAGATGAATTTTTGAAGTTCCACTTTTATCCACTAAAGAAAACAACTTTACCGCAGGTGTACGAGGAAATCTTCCAACATTCACACAGCCCAAGAATGACCAGCATGCTTCACCAAGCCAGGAGTAAAGGTATCACCAAACCAATTGTGTGAAACTCCCTTCTTCAACACAAAACTTGGGAAACTCACACCCTTTTATTACCAAACCAATATTGGCATGATATTATCAATTGGCGTGCAACTTCGGAATACCGTTATACTTGCGCGACGAGACCACCACATGTGCAACCAAACCTACTTGCACAACTAGAGCTTGAATTATCTCTAATTGTTGATCTTTTCTGAAATTAGGAGGGGTATCCCTCTTTTTGTAGGAATTTTGGTCACCCTAACCACTACGTGCAAGTTTCCTCTTGGTGTGCAAGACCAGTCATCTGATCCTATGTCACCCTAGTCACCGTGCGCACCCAAACCAATACGTGGGTGCCCCTATTTCATTTTCTATATTTTGATGTTATGACCTTGAAAAACATATGGCTCACAAATTTCCAAGTATCCACGAAAATGGTGCACAAGTCCCTTTTCCAAAAACTCTTTTCTCAATTTGTCGATTTTGAGGCCCAAAAAAATAGAAAATACTGGAAAACGGTCCCACATTGTATATTCTTTTTTTACAACCTCCAGTTCATCAATTCCATTATTGAGGTTCTTCTAAAAAACATGGATTGCCAAAAAAATCTCTTGAACATGAAAAATAACCATGGATTCCCATTTTTTCAACAAACTGAACTTAGAGACCCATCGTGTCAACAAACAAAACATCGAGGACCGCTTTGTCAACAAACAAAACCAACCCAAAAATGATTCAATGATTCCTCCAAGGCTTTTTTCCCAAAAAATATAAAACGTTCTGATGCCCCATATGGGATATCTTGAATTTCACCCTTATTCAAGATATATATTGGAAAGACATCTCTTGTGGGTTTATAGTTGGTGAAAGTGACGATGGAGAAGGTCCAAGTAATTCATGAGTGGATAAGGTTGACTCAACACAAGAAAAAATATTATGTAAATCATCATCACATGCCCTTGGATTCTTCTATGGAGAAAAAAATTTATTCAATGTCTTCGCATGATGAAGAGGGTGGAGGTTCAGTAGGGGAGGAAAGTTATCCATGAGGTTCATCAGGTCATTCAAGATTGTGAATAGGGTTAGAAAAGTTTCTTGCCACCACTCTCTACCCCCAAAGCTAGAGTAGGTTCATCATGTCTTCCACATGTCACATCGAAGGAGATATGTGCATGAATCCATGCACACTATCGACTGGGGTGATCTGAAAATTGAGGATGAATCCAACTTTCCAGAGAACCTGGTAGAGATCAAGGATCAATAAGAGAAAACCATATATGGATGGAATATCCCCTTCATTCGTGTGTCGTGGAAGAATGAGAATGTTCAAGAAATCACCTAGGAGAGGGAGAGCCATATGTGAGCTAAGTATCCTGAGTTTTTTGTTTTTTTCTATTCACAGACAAAAACATTGAAGGCGGGAATTATGTAGAGACTTATTTTTTCCTTTTAAGACTTTGAAATATGTTTATATTTTTTTCTAGAGCCATGCGTTGGACGAAATATGATTTCGAGGCTCGTTGTAACCAAAATTAATTTTATAAATTTATTAAATAAATTTTATATTACTCAGATGAAATTATTAAATAAAATGGCATAAATATTAAACATAAGTTCATATTAGAAATTTGAGAAAATAGTTGAGATCAGAATGAGTTTTTTACCCAAGGTGAAATCTAAAATAGGTAAGATCAATGTGTGTGGATATCTCACCCATTGGTGGTATGTTCAAGGGAAAAATTAATTAATCATATTAATTAATTAATTTTTTAAAACTAAAAAATATATAAAAATACAAGGAAATTGATAATTCTATAATGTTATCTATATTAAACCTGGATTGATTCTAGATCTTCTTCCCCTCCTTTCATGGGAAAATCACCTTGGTCGATGAAGAAATGATGGATCAGAGAAAATCATAGCACAACAAACTCAATGCCATCCTTAAATCATTGAAGAGAGAATTATTCAATGAAAATAAATCCAATATCAGGGTAGGACTCATAAATGTGTGGTTAATTCCCTTTTTAATTACAGTGATTGCACATATCAATCCCCTTCTTTGATATCTTCCAATTGTGGCATGAGCATATGCCCATATACTGATTAATTTGTTTATTTCAATTGTTCTATGAATGATATATCTTGTTTATTGATTGTTTCCCAAGAAAAATAGTAAAATTATGGTTAAACATCTTTTCTTGTGCCTTTATCCCTCAGTTGCTTTTAATTTTTCACCTTTTGGACCCCGTGGTCCTGGTTCAGTGTTGTCGGGTGGTACCGAGCCCGATTAGACCCACTGAATCACGATAAAATCACATGTGGGGGTTGTTTCGATGAATCAGGGGTATATGTGGGTTTTTTTTGGACGAATTTTTTGACAATCAATGGCTGAATCATGATCACTGTAAGGAATATGGACATGCAGTGCGTACGGCGGAATCCCTACATGTAGAAAGAATCTATTTTCGGTAACTAGATAGCCATAAATGGGGGATCATTACTAGATCCACTATTTTTGGGGAAAAATTAATTTTTATTATAATTGTAATATATCGACTCAAATCATGGATTTTAAACTCTATAATATCCCGACTACACACTGTTTTGTTCAAATAACAAGAGGGATATGGATCTTTGGCTGTGTGCGCTAGGGTTTAGGAAAATTATAAGGATGGTACGACATGTATCTCTCTTAAACATCATGATCCACATCCCTAGGTGGAAGATGCATGTGGTAGAGAACACGACTATGATCCAGTGCGAGAGTACATGGTCATGTACTAAAGTACACGACCATGACTTAATTGTACACAAACACGAGGTGGAAACATAGGCACGTCCAAGAAAATGGATGGAACCCCGAGTGGGATGGGAGCACTGTGTATATCCACCACATCCTATGCATACCTCCATTTTAGGTGATCTATGTAACTATAGGGAAACATACAGGTTATAAATAAGGAAAACATGTCATGTGGGTCCCCTACACACCATGTACACCTTGGTTTCTTTTGAAGAAACTTCAATCTCTCATATCACCTCCATTTGGACCTTGATTTTGCACTACTAGTGTCTTATCCTGAGTGTTTTTTACCTAGAATGTGATTAATCCCTAGGTTTTTTATTTTTATAGATGATTTGGAATACTCCGAGAACAATGCTTGTTAATGAAAAGTGTGATGATGGCAGTGATCGCACAAGATCATAAGAGGAATCCAAATCAGAACCCCCAGTTGGGCTAGGAATGGGTCCTCTACAGACTCCTAAAGTGTAACCCTCATGTTGGGAGGGAATGGGTCCTCTACTTAATTTCAAGTGGAACCCTCCGTCTTGGATAGGCATGGGTCCTTTATAACTATATAGAAACCCTCCCACTAAGTACGGTATGTTTACCCTACCGACTTTGGAGTGGAACCCTCTAGCTGGGATGTGAATGGGTCTTCAATGACTTCTATAGTGGAACCCATAGTTGGGTTGGGCATGGGTCCTCTTCCAATTCTATAGTGGAACCCTCTAATTGAGTTGGGTATGGATCCCATAATGACATCTATAGTGCAACCGTCTAGCTGGGATGGGCATGGGTCTGCTACCGACTTCTAGTGTGGAACCCTCTAGTTGGACTGGGAATGGGTCATCTACCAACTTCTAGAGTGGAACCCTCTATCTTGGATATTCAATGGTCCTATGAAACTAAGTGAAACCCTTCTATTATACCCGGAAATGGGTCCTCTACCTTGATATTGGGACCCCTTGACTTTGTGTCATAGTGATGAGGTATGGCTTGACACTCATGGTTACTTCTTGGAGAAAAATGAGATTCTGGGCACTGTTGATGGATTTTGGAACTGTTGGTGACTCTTCATCAAGTACTGATCTGTGAGATGGAGATCCCCTTTCTCTATCATTTGGGTTTCTTTTGAATAATCATATATATACGCACTAGTATCCATACCTTTGGATTTTGTTTTTCACTTTCCATTAGATACGATTATATGGGGGTATGATATGTTCTTTCTATGTTCATATTATTGTGGTTGGATGAGTTTAATATCCTATTGTGGTTGGAAAAGTGTTTACATATAGTATATCTACTCACCATGTTGATCCCCATGGGTTTGGATGAGGTTACTCTTTCTCTTTCTTTGGTTGAGATTCATCCTGTTTATAATCTATTATCATTATATCCATGTTTTATCCCTTACTTATCCCCCTTCAGCTTTTGGGGCATCCTATAAGGTATGTATATACTCATGCCTGCATGGGAGTTTCCTCCACTTGTCATTTCTTATGTAGACAATTGATAGTTCAGTGTTTACTTTTGAGGATCTTATGTATACATGCTACTTTGGACCCTGTATGGTGTTCACAACTTGGAGATCAAGAGTTGGGATATCTCTATGTTTTACTTTCTAGTTCTTTTAGGTTGGGATATATTTCTAGTCGGGAGTAATTTCTTTCCCTTTACTATTTAGTTTACACTCCCATACTCTTGTATTGTCTAGTAGTTTTACATGCATGGTTGTTCCCCTATTTTTTTTTTGCATATTTTAGTATTATACCTCTATACATATACATCGAGATGGTTGTATATGCTCATATAGGTACTTTTGAAATGGTATCCATGAATTATTTATGCCATCAGTGTTGATATCCACTCCATGGCCTATAGAGGAGGTCTTAGGGTAGTTTCAACTCGAGCCCTGTCTTGGGTTGGGTCATGAAAAAAGTCTAAGGGGTTTACACAACCATTACCCAGACATACATGGAAATTCAAAAACATAACCATGGACTAGGTCACTAGTCATTCAAATAAATAAAGAGGAAATAATGTTATATGGGTTTTCATGGATCGTCTTTCAAATACATAATGTGGAAGTAATGATATATAGGTTTTCATGGATCGTTTTTTAAATACTTCTCACTTCATTGAAATTTGAGAGGACTTATCACTCAATCATGTTTCAAGGATTTACATTACGGATGTGGAGAGGCTTCATAAAAACCACTATCTATTTTATCTTCCCAAGATCCAAGATTTACCTCCATGACATAGTAGAGTCTCCAACGTGCTCTAAATACAGAGTTGAACTTCATAATTTCCTCTCACCCTCAAACTGCTGGAAAATCTCAGAGGACTATCACAACTACGAAATTTACCTATGACCATGATATGGAACTATGGTTGTAGTCCTTAAAACCATGGAAACATCCTATAGACGTGGTTTTCCGAAACCGTGGCCATAATAGCCATTGAAATAGTTCTGACCTATAGCTATGATTTTAACCATGGAAATAGGTCACCTATTTTCATAGTTTAAACCATTGCTCTAGGTCACCTATTTATATGGTTTAAACCATGGATGTAGGTCACATAACACCATTGTTAAACTGTTTAATTAGGTATTCTAACTCCATGGGTAAAATTGTGGAAATATGTCACCTATATCCTTGGTTCTTACTATGATGATAGGACACTTATAGTCGTAGTTTATATATGGGAATTGGGACATATTTCAATGGTTACAACCATGGATATTGGTCCTCTATATTCATGATTTTAATTGTGACTATTACTAAATAAAATCATGGTTTTACAAAAGAAATTAGAGTATACTTCCATTATTAAAACAATGGATATACTCTTTATATGGTATAAAAAACTAATTTATTTTACTGGAATATGATTGAATTCACACACACACAGTAGAAATGCATGAATGCGCACACACACAGAAAAAATGAGTAAATCCAAAAACCACAAGATAAAGAATTTTTTATATTAACAAATATAGAAACACATAGAAAAAATGATCAACACATTTTATATGTTTCCAAATACAAAAAAAAACAGAAAAAATGGAACCACATCATTCATATTTTACCTGATCAACCAATGAGTATGTTTCACTCCCTTCTTGTGGTATACATTGGCTTCTTATCATCCTCAAAAGGTCATTCTTTGAATACAAATAGGGCTTTAATCCTCTTTTATCCATATGCAAATAACATGCATGTAAACAAGAACTATATAACATCACCATCATTCTGAGTCTGGTTTTATATTTTTGTTATCAAATAATCTTGGAAACCATATCCATGCACACATTCCATATTCAGATTGTGAAGTAGAAATCCCTCTCTCATGTTTGATTATCAGTATATGGTAAATATAATTCCCCTTTCTGGTGTGATTTTTTATTAACTTCAAAACTTTTTTTCAGAGATGGGGGTTCTTCTTTGAACAAATTTATGACTTCGAATGACCTGAACATAGAAATATCCATAAAAAGTAACATTTTATAGGAATAAAATCTACATATATATAATGAAGATACATTTAGCATTTAAATTATTTTCATAACCGTTATAAATACTATTAATGAATCATCAAAATCATGAAATGAATTATTTAATATATGTCTTGTTTTTTTTTGAAATTCAAGATATAACAGTTTTGAAAAAAAAGTGATTTTAAAACCTGGAATGCAATTTTCATGAGAATAAAGTACAGTTTCTAAAGAACAATGTGATGGTGGTGTGTGTAGAAAAGAGGGAGAACATGGAGCTATTATAAAATCAAAATAAGATGCTGATTATGAATATAATACAATAGACTCAGTAGTTAAAATGGGGGTGGGGATGCATAGGTGAAATCTCTGATGAAAATATTATCGAATATAGGGATGCTTTAGTTCAGCTTTGAAGTATCGAAGAAAAACCTCAAATTCATCTCAAATGGGGGCCAGGAGGTTTTTAAAGAATACCAAGTATGATAATTAGGTTGATTCTATGCATTAAGAACATTAACATAATTGGAAAAGATAAAATGTGGGAAGTTAGATCAATACAATATTACAATAACATCATCATAACTAAGTGGGTGTTTTGGAATAAACATACTGAACATATAAAAGTGATAAAAAAATAATGAAAATCTTTTGTGAAAAAGGTATTCCTAAATTAAATTCATTGATATTGATGAGATATTGGTACCTGTGGAATATTTAGAAACTATAAATATTTTTTTGGACATGAAATTTCAAAGGGGGTTCAAATTATACCAAATTGAAATTAAAATCATAATTCATCAATAGAGTTCCCGAGAATGATATTTATATCATAAAACATGATGGATTGCCTATGGATAAAGATAATAGTAGGTTTTTTCAATTAAATAAAGCTTAATATGGATTAAAATAACCACATATGGATTGATACACTTAAGATGTTCATTATTTTCACCTGCATGGATTCCAAATAATAGGTATTACTCAAAACCTTTATAGCAAGATGAAAAAGGTGAAAAGGATACCAATGCTTATCTATGTGGATGAAATTATTTGGCTCATATGAGACACAATGGAAGGTGTTTTCTAATTATTGAATGTGTGAATTCAAAATATCCCTGATTGGTGAGATAACAATTTACCTTGAATTATAGGTTATTCAAGGTAATCATGACACATTTTCTCTCAAACCAAATAGTCCATAGTGGTACAAAAAAGTTTCAAAATGGTCTATTCAAGGACAATGAAAATTATAGTGGCTACCTAGATGAGATTATCAAGGGATTTTTATGGTATGTAAGTTTATGTTATATAATATTAAAAAAGTATTGTAATTTTATGGTATCTAATGGAAACATGACCAAATATAGTATTTGACACATGTGTGGATACTAGAAACCAAATCTATCCTAGTGATAGTCACTTTCTAACTGTGAAGATGATAAATTTATAGACCAACCATACAATGTATTTTTTTCTATTTTATCACATCATTATTCAATAGGAGTTATTGGGATAAATGGATGTAGAATTGGAATGTACTTAGTTGAAATGGAGTAAGAGATAAGTTGAAGTTGTTGGAGTGGATGTGACATGTCCTATTGTAATGTATTGTGAAAACTTGAGTGTGTCAACCCTATAGAAAATATCCATCATCACTCAAGAATGATACAAATTAAGATTAAATATAATTTCATTAATTAGAAGATTTAACAATGACTATTGAGGTTGGATTATGTGTCAACATATAATTGAATAGTAGATATTATTAATATGGCACTACCCAAGGTAGATTTTGAGAAATATCAGATAGATCTTGGAGTTCAACTGACTCCACTTTTCCATGAAAATTTAGAGATGGAAACCCAATCCCCCAAGGGAATTTATACATAAATAAATGAATTTAAACTCTTATTAATTCAATGATTGAATTTATAATTCCCTTTTTTAAACATTCAGAGATTTTCTTTTTAGGTTCATTGACAATGAGAGAGGATTTCATAATTTCAATTCTTTGGATAAGGCATGGCTATGGTGTTATTTACTATTGATATAGGGGATCTAACTCTTTCAAATATCTCAAAAAGTGGGAGAGTTTTGAATTCATAATCTTATAGAGAATATATAGGAGAATCTATTTTGGATGTTTTGGCATGCATAAAAAACGTTAAAGTGTTTTCATGATGAGAATTTCACTTAAATATTGATTCTCACACAAATATTTAAATAAGTTAGATTACAGTTGTTTATTAGTGAATCATTGATAACTATATAAAGGTAAGGGGTATAGATCTAGTTAGTCGATATGTTTTCTCTTAATTTTTTGATTTGTTTCATCTGTGGAGAGGTAATGGATTGTGAACAGTCCCAAAGGGGGATATTTTTAGTAAAAAATACCTTTATCTATTTATGGGATTGTGTTTGTTGAATAGTATTCTAGAGATGTCTCAAAATAAGGAAAATTTTCATTAGAAATGTGTGAATGGGATTTGGAAATGTTTTACCAGCTTTGTATACCAGATAGAAGTTTCATCCTGATTCTTATGATCACTCCACAACCTTACAAAAGTACATGACCCTATCTATGTTGGATGGAAATAGGGAAGCCACTTTTTTGATAGGATCCCATAAGTTTTATCCAGGGAGACTTTTATTCCATGAATTGGGAATACATGATTCAAAAAAATTGTAAAATTTCATACTGCATAAGGTTGATCTAATTTTCTATACAGTTTATAAACATTGGATATTTTTGAAGAATTACAGTCACGCCATGAGTAAAATGAACACATCATGAAGAGATTATTGCTAGAGTTAAGTGTCATGCACTTCAAGAAGCGATATCATGAGATGAGGGTATTTCCTTATAAATTATTGATATAAAGAATGATGATTTTGAAGGATCATGAAGTCACACTATGAAGACACAAGTGATTCCACGAATCAAAGCTGATGAAGATTTAGTAGTACTATAATTTATATGGTGCATGCACTATGATGTTTTTTATGCACAATGATGGGTATTGAAGGGGTATAGGTCGTTTTTTTCCTATATTACATTTTTTTGATGTAGGATATCGACATATTAAGTGTTTGTATCCATGTACACATCACAACATGGAGGAAGAGATCATTACTCTAGAATGTGTTCTGAGTCTTTAAAGATTAGGAGATCCTCCCAGATTTTGTAGGGACATAAATATAATATATTGAAATGATTTATTGAATCTGTTTTCTGACTCAAAATTAAATGTAAAGGAATAAGTCTCAGAATGAAAGGATTTAATTTGAGACTTGTCTCACCATGAATAAAGGTGTCACACTATGACCAAACTTTTTCTAGATTCCTGTATAAAAATGATCATAAAATAATACAAAGTAAGAGAGACCCATAGGATAATAGGAGAGACAAGAGAGAAAATTTTGAGTTCTAGGATAGTAATAGTAATAAAAATGAGTAATAAAAAGATATCTAGGATTCTTTCTAACTAAACATTTTGTGAGGTTCTTCAAAACAAGAATGCAGAGTAGATCAATTCACAAGAGTAATATTATTCAATTCACATATAGATTTAAATATGTTATTGGGGGAAATGAGTTTCATAATATTTATTAAGCTTTCAATTTTCTATGATGTTTTAGTGTTTTTACTCTAAATTTTATTACATTTAATGAATGTATTTCTTTTTGAGCATTGAAAAATCATTATCGTATTCTCCTTGGATTGAATCAATTTCGATGAAGTAAAAATATCCTGTCTCATATTTTTTGATCTATCACTCCAATACATATGTGAGGGAGGAAATACTATTCAACGGTTGGAAATGATCATAGTAAAAGATCAATTTAAGAATTTAAAATACCATAATTAACCCAACCACTTAAGGAATACAACTTTTTTAGACCAAATGATGAATTGACCAGGTGAATCAAACTAATAGTGTTTTTAGAATACTTATTCAGGTATTGATTCATTATTGGTGATTAGTGATATGATTGGATTACTTATCAATTGATATTATAATGCTTTTATCTTCTGATTATGATGAAAAGTATAGCAGTGTTCTCCCATTTTTGTAGGAATCTCATCGAAATGTTTGTGTGAGTTATGAGTTTGTTTATAGTGTGTGAAAGGTTGGCTTGGTTTCTTGATTTAGGGTCATGTTTTTTCATCCAAATTTATGGTACATCATACTAATGGGAGTCTTTCTAATGTATTAATTTCTGTTTCTTCAATTTTCCACTATGTTGAATATTTATTTGTATTCTTTTAAAGGATCGATATTCATTGGTTCTAGTGGTATGTGGTTCCCAAAAAATGGTATCAAGGATTGTGGTTCCCACCTTACTCAAAACGCAGTCAACAATATCTCAAGTAACTCTCCCTATTTTTCCTAGATGTTATTTCAATTTTATTGGGTGTTTTCATTATCATAAATAATGATTTTAGATGATTGTAAGGTTTGAATAGACAGCTTGAAAGGATTGGATTTTCACTTATGAAGGATAATGATGGAGGGCTATCTCAATAAAAAGGATGAATATGTTTCCTTGATTAGAGTCAATCTGGTTAAAATAGAGAAATTAGAGAGAGAAACATTCGACAGGAAAGAACTTGTGTTAGTTTGGATGTCATTAGCTCAAAACATGGTTGTTAACATATGGGGATATTGAAATAATGGTGTAGTTGATGAAGGCCTTATAATACATGTAAAATAAGTTTAAGACACTAAGTAAAGTTTTTATGGTGTTATGGTTTTTCAATATGAGTATATCAAAAGGTATCTAGTGGCACGTTGTGTAAATGATTTCAATTTGATTTGATGTCATCTCGAATATATCTACATAAAGTTCATAGATGTTGTCTATTATTTTTTACTACTATCATCATTTATGTAATTATGAGACATGATACTAATGAGAATTAGAAACTTATATGGGAAATCCAACATGGTGGTTGAGGATGTTCATAACATAATGCTCATCAATTCAACCTAAAAGCCTATCATAAAAGTATTTCCTTAGAAAATATAACCAGACATAAATTTAGTAAATACATACCTTTCATTGAACAAATTTATGGTAGTCAAATTTTTTCTTCAAACAACCTGAACATAAATATTTCTTAAAACACATGAGATTATCATAAGAAAAAATATCCATAAAAGTAAAATTTAATGTACTAAATTATAAATCAAATGAAGAAATAGATTATGGGATTTAATGATGAATACTACCCTGATTAAACTATATAACAGACAATTTTTTATCTAATATTCCAAAACTACTTTTTATTTATCCTAAAGTAGGGAGTAAATCAGACAAGGATGATGATAACAAAGAATATAAAAATAAATAAATTGAACTCTAAGGTATCATTTGTTGGGTTCATGCATGTGTGCACATGTATGATATAGTGTAAATTCATTATCATTCATTATATTTGTATGCTAGATCACACATATACCTTTATGATCATTGGATTCATCCTATAGAATAAATTACATCACTGATAGAAAACCAACTCGTATTTAGAGATGGGGATGCGATGTTCCCATACCTATAAAATAGAGGATGATGTTTAGAGTTAGTTTTATTATGTGAATTTGATTATTAATTTTGGAATTAATTATATAGTGTTCATGAGTTTTATTATATTATCAATAAACCAAGTATAGGATGGGTGGTAGACATGTCATTTTTCTAACAACTTTATAACCTATTAGTTAACTTATAACTCTATGGTATCAATTGTAGGGTTCATTTTTGTGTCCACTTGTATCATATAGTGGTAATTCATTATCATTCAATCCATTTGTATGTTAGCTCACACATGCAGCACTAGTGATCATAGGATTAATTTTATCAAATAGAGGATATTACTGGAAAAAAAACTCATATATAGAGATAGGGTTTCTATGATCGCATACCTGTGTTTGAAACTCTCTATACCGATCAGTTGAGTAATAAGGATTTAATTTTGTTTTCTGATTTGGAGGTGTTGTTGCCTCTAAATAATAAGAAATATCCACTACTATTTGTGACTAATATAGATTATCTAGTATAGGATATGGTAGTTTTCACTTAGCTAAATAGAACTATATAAAGATAAATTGTGCTATATATGTTCTATAAATTAATTTAGTAGAGGTAAAAATCTAATAATAATCCTTAGGTGTGGCAGCATTACATTTAGTCAAACATTATTGTCTTCCCATCATAGTATAAGAAATATATGAAAATAGATTATATATTTAATTAATATTGAAATTAAATATAGTTGAGTATGTAATTTAAATGTATTGCAGACACTCATTACACACTATGATCCTTAGCTTAAGGACGCCTACTTTTTGTAGGAATTCCAATTGTGAAAAAAGATGTTATTAATAGTTTCATATATAGTTTTAAATATGTAAATATGGATTTAGATGATGATATTGATATTATTATACCATGTCCCCTATGTATTAAAGGTGGAAAAGTGAGCACATGTTCATGATAATAAGAAACAAATCATAATAAAAGTTACATAAGGGGACCCAAACCTATACATGGTAAAAATTTATAAAAACTTATCACTGACTAGATAATAATGTTTCTTATAATTTAATTCATCCTATGAAATTTATTTTCATGGTTATAATAGGCATTAAATCCATAAGAAATTATTGATTAAAAATCACCAATAAAATAACAACAAATAGATAAATGGTGGAAAAGTCAAATAAAAAAGATACCTCTCAAGCTGAATTAAAAAAGTTCCTTGTCAGTTTTATCAACTCATGCAGCATGGTTTTCGATTCACTTCCAAGTACTGTTTATAATTATAAAAAAATAAATGGAAAAATAATTTCAAAGTAGTATTTCCTACAGTAATTGTATGTAAGGATCCAACTGCAGATTCCAAATGAGGTCTCAAAAATATTTTAGATCTAATTAAATGGTATCAATATACATTGAATCAATAAGGGAAAAACATCAAAAACATAAAATTATTTCAATGATCTCAAATAAACATTTCTGATTACATTTTTCTAAATAGGGAAGAGGTATGATACAAAAAAATTAAAAATTCGGAAAAAAAGTGAAACATGCTTAACTGGAAAAAGATATTCACTGATAAGATAAAATAGAAAGGAGAAAAAAGAAAGATATTTATAGTGTCAGATACAATATAAATAGAAAGAAATTCAGGATAAATAATAATGGAAAAGAAGACTTCCTTGGTCTATTTCACTTGTGGCCACTGCCAAAACCTCTAACAATTGTTGTAGTAGAAGATGGTGCATCAAAACGTCTAGACTGTTGGAGAAGGATGCCAAAGAAAATTGGTAAATTGGTAAGTTCATCACCTATGTGCTGTTAGTTTTATGTTCTAATATTTTTGTGAGAGATTATTTTAGAACACAAGAGTTTAGGTTTCTCATTAATATTTAGGGCGTGACATGGATGGATTTGATATTGTTAACAAAAAATATTATTTCTAACATAGAGTTCATACATAGTATGCTTAGATGGTTTGTTGACAAGTCATTGCTATGTTGTGAACAACACTAGTTGATATTTAAAAGGGGTATTAATCTTTTATAAAAAGGATTCATAGAAGTTGAAAGGTTAATTCAGGTTGTACAGAAAAATTAATTCAAGGAATTTAGTAATGTTTATCATTTGGATCTAAGAAGATAATATGCATCGTATTCTTCTAGTTTTACCACAACTGTAGGAGGTTTGGATGGTGAAAGGTAATTCATACATGTCGATGCATATATGGTTTTGTTTGAATGGTGATTTTATAGAGGAAATAAAAAAATTTATTTATGAATACTCTAAAAATCATGAAGTTAATTTCGAGATTTCAGAACGAGTTAAAGGCCAAAAGATTCATTGAAGAATAAAATTGAAACTGGTTTCCATTATTTTTTTTAAATATTGAATGTTTTGAATATAGTGATATCTCGAGTTTCTAGTTTTTTAATGAAATGAATGACCATTTTGAATAAATTGATATTTATAGAAGACATAAATAGAAGTAATCAAGATACTAATATTTAAGGGAGATTTTACTATTAAAAATAAGTAATGTTTATTTCCATATAAAGAATCTTGTGATTCAGGTCAGATTAGTTCTATTCAGAAAGAAAAAATTTGGAGGTCAATAATGTGCTCATTCTTAAGATAGACAGTAAGATTCACAAGAATGAACCAATGATTAAGAGGTTCATTAAACAAAATGTAAACAAACTAGTAATATCTCAATGTATTTCATCATAGTTCTATTTATATATGATTTTTTAAAAATGCTTTATTTTTTATTAAAAAATGTTATTCTTCCTAACAGTGGTGGAATTTCTCTTCATATGAATGTTAGAAAAACTTTTGACGCTATAAAATTGGGACTTCATGCTTAATATTATTCAAAAGTTCAGGTTCATGCATTATTATTTTTTCTAGTTGAAAATTATCTTTAACATTATCAGGTTGTCCATCCTAGTATATGAAACCCTAAAGGGATACTTCTCTTTCCAATGTAGGGTAGGCATAGTGACCCTGTTTATAATGTTCTATTTAGAATTACTAAAGACTATCTAAGTAGATCCATATTGAAATGGTCAAGTAGGGATTGATCAAACCTATCCAATAAATCATACTATTTATTTTAATACAAATAACATTTAAATAGAGTTTATATGATTATTTAGATGATGATTGGTTTAATAAAATTAACATATAAACTATATGGACTTTATAGTTTGAAAATATTACAATATAAGATATAAAATTTAATAAAATTAACAGATAAAATCATATTTAAATGAAATAATTTAAAAAATAATCACTAAAACATCAATAACTAAACAGAAATAAAAAATAAAAAGAAATCTATTTGAATGAGTTATTAATATTGAAGTAAATAATGCATTAAATGAATTATTAAATGAAGTTTGGACATCACACTTCTCAATAATATATAAGATAACATATAATGCTTCAAACTATCTCTAGAAATTAAAACTCAGCTACAAAAAAACACTTTCAATTACCTGAAACAAAATGCATTAGTCTTTTACATAAAAAACAATTCTGTGTAGTGAGTGAGAACGCAATACATGGTAAATATCAAAAAAACAATATTAACTCAAGGAGATAGTATGTGAATATATAAATAATAGTGTAACGGAAAAAGTGGTAAATTTCCTTCAAGGCCAATTATGTCATACCATTGAAGTTCATAACTCAACTCACCATAAGCCACCTCTATGTGACCATTACCATATATCAAACATAAAGAGACACGATTAGTACTAAAAATCTCATGCATCTATAAAAAATATATATTGCATAATTTATTTCCGATTAAAACTCATGTTGTCATTTTATTCCCCCTACATAGCATGTGAAATCAACATGGAAATATAAATCCATTCTCTACGTTAAAGATCATAATTTCTATAACCCAGTACACATAAAGAGCCTCTAAAATGGTCTCAATATCCCATATTTCATGTCAAGGTTATTTAACAAATCATTACCCAATTATTCTTCCTATATAACCATTTATGGATTAATTTCCGACATAATTACATATAAATTCAATATATAACTCACACCATAACAAACCATCTTAAGGAACATCATCACATATTTTGGTTTATTTAAACAAAGTAGTCTTGACAAGATTATCCATCTTAAAAAATAATTTCCACATGTGTATGTTGGGTCGTAGAGGATGGAAAGAGGGGGGGTGAATTGCCTTTTCAAAAAATAATTAACAATTTAGAATAATTATCAATGCAGCGGAAATAAAAAAGGCAAGACACAATTTGATAACGAAGTTTGGATTAATTCCCAAGACTACGTCTCCGCTCCCAACAAGAACCGTTGAGAGATTAATACGTCAGCTTTCTTTTTAATGGTTGTAGCAAGAAACCCACTAGCCATTTTAAGGTAGGCTAGAACACCTTCGTACAACATTCTTTTTTATTATGGTTTTAGCAAGAAACCCAATTGAAAGAAAGAATGGAAATGAGAGGTTTGTTTTAATCCAAACCCAATGAAGAACTAAACAAATAAAATAATACAAACACATGGAAGCCTTGAGTGCCAAAAGTGTGAGAGCAGCTGATGGAGAGGGAGCTCAAGCTTCAAGGATGGCAATAGATCACAAGAGGCCTTGGAGATTTTTCGTTAGAGCATCAAGACATCAAAATATATTTTCGGTTCTGTTCCCGGCATCCATGGTTTCTTATTTATAGGAGAAATACCCATAAACACTTCAATATGGCCGTTGGAGGGCTTCCGGAGCCGTTGGGGGTCAAAAGTACAAGTCTGGTCAAAGCCCAACGGCTAGTTTGACTGGGCACACCGGCTGGCCGGTGGTGTCTCACCAATTGGCTGGTGGTCCACCGGCTGGCCAGTGCTGAGCTCCCGGATGGCCGGTGGTCCAGACAGAGCAGGCTTTCTGTCTGGGTTCCACCGGCTGGCCGGTGGTCATCCACTGGTTGGCCGGTGTCACCAGGCAGTGGGAAAGCCTACTGCCTGGGTCCTCCGGCTGGCCGGTGGGCAAGAACCGGTTAGCCGGTGCCCATACCGGCTGGACGGTGCACTAACACCGGCTGACCGGTGGATCGGGCAGAAAGCAATGCTTCTGCCAGAGACCACCGGCTGGCCGGTGGGAATCCACCAGTTGGCCAGTGGACTCAGAGAGTCCACTATCAGCCTTCTTGGGCCAACTCCTGGGAAACCTTTTTCCTAGCATCAAAACACTTGAAAACAAGTTAGAACACGATGAGAGTGATTGTGATCATTAAAATCCAAGAGATAGGGGTACAACAATCTCCCCCTATTTTGATGATCACAATCACAAAAGAGAAATCTTTAAAAAGGATATGCTAGTTGAAAACTTAAATAAACAATTTTGGACATGAAAATATATTAGAGATCATTTAAAAAAATAAATTGAAGAGATGTACCATGTATTGAAAATGATCTTAATCTAAAGAGAATGAGTCATTTTGAAATTGTAATCATAGGTCATTTTTTTTAAAAGGAACAAAATCAATAACTTACCGGTTTTAAAAAAAATTCAACTTTTAAAAAAGTGCACTTTAATCAATTGAAATATGAAACTAGTAAATAGAGAAATTTCTCCCCCTTTGGGATTATCAAAATAGGAGGGAAAAAAGAAAAAGAATGAGAAGAAATTAGATAAACAAAAAAAAGAAGGTAAGCAATGACAACATAAAAAAATATGATAGATAAGACAACTTGATGTATCACCGGTTGACCGGTGGTATTAAAATTTATAAAATATAAAAAAATTGAATTAAAAAAAAAGTTAAATATTTAATAGTGCTCATTGACGAATCATTCCTAACTCCCCCTAAATAAAATCAAAACGTTCAACCGGGAGTGGTTTGGTAAAAATATCAGCTAATTGGAAATCAGTAGAAATGAAGTCCAAAGTGATATCCCCTTTTTGAAAATGGTCAGGAAGGAAATGATGCCTTAAATCTATATGCTTTGTTCTAGAGTGTTGTATTGGATTCTTAGAAATACTAATGGCACTAGTGTTGTCACACCGAATAGGTACATGATCGTAGGAAAGGCCATAATCCAAGAAAGTGTGCTGCATCCAAATAATTTGGGCACAACAATTCCCAACGGCTACGTACTCGGCCTCGGTAGTAGAAAGAGCAACACAGTTTTGATTCTTGCTACTCCGCGATACAAGGGACTTTCCTAGAAGATGACAGGTTCCACTAGTACTCTTTCGATCTAATTGACATCCACCAAAATCAGCATCCGAATATGAAGAAAGTTCGAAAGAAGTATTAGAAGGATAAAATAAACCAATGTTTTTGGATCCTCTTAAATACCTAAAAATCCTTTTGACCAATTTAAAATGATATTCTTTGGGATTGGCTTGAAAACGAGCACAAAGGCAAACACTGAACATGATGTCAGGACGGGTCCCAGTTAGGTAACGTAGACTCCCGATCATACTCCTATAAAGCTTGTTATCAACTGGTTTCCCGACTTCATCTAACGTAAGCTTACAGGATGTAATCATGGGGGTACTAATTTCCTTTACTTGATCCATACCAAAACGACTTAAGAGCTCGTTTGTGTATTTTCCTTGGGTTAGAAAAATACCTTTTGAATTTTGAAAGATTTGAAAACCGAGAAAAAATTTCAATTACCCCATAAAGCTCATTTCAAATTCATTTCTCATTAAATCTGAAAAATCAGTACAAAGTGATTCTCTGGTAGAACCAAAGATAACGCCATCGACGTAGATTTGGAAGATTAAAAGATCTTTTGAAGTGTGTTTTAAAAAGAGGGTACAATCAGCTTGACCCATTTTAAAATCATTTTCTAAAAGGAATTTTGTTAACCGCTCATACCAAGCCCGAGGGGCTTGCTTTAAGCCATATAGAGCCTTGGTTAATTTAAAAACTTGATTTGGAAATTTTGGATCTTCAAAACCGGGAGGTTGTTCAACAATGATTTTTTCTAAAATAAAACCATTTAAAAAGGCGCTTTTAACATCCATTTGAAAAATTTTGAAATTTAAGTGGGCGGTGAAAGCCAACAAGATCCTAATGGATTCCAATCTAGCAACGGGCGCAAAGGTTTCACCATAATAAATTCCTTCTTCTTGATTATAGCCCTTAGCTACTAGGAGAGCCTTGTTCCGGGTTATATTTCCTTTATCATCAAGTTTGTTCCTAAAAACCAATTTAGTGCCAATAATTGGATGATCATTGGGTCTTTGAAGAAGAGTCCAAACATCATTTCTAGAGAATTGATTTAGTTAATCTTGAATTGCAAGAACCCAATTCTCATCATTAATGGCATCATTAATGGTTTGAGGCTCTAGGTGAGAAATGAAGGCTTGATGTTCAACCTCGTTGAGGATTGATCTTCTAGTTTGAGTACCGGCTTGAAGATCACCTATAACATTTTCTAAAGGATGGTCTCTAGAAGGTTTCCAAACCTTAGGCAAGGTGGAAGGCAAAGAAGGTGAAGAAGGTTCATGATCATCATCATCCTTGAGAGGAGAAGAGGAATCATTTAATTCAAGTTTATCAAGCTTATCTTCAACATCTTCAATGACCGGATGGGGTTTTGGAAGATTTTCATCAAACTTGACATGAGATGATTCTTCGATGGTTTTTGAACATTTATTGAAGACACAATAGGCTTTGCTTGAGTTGGAATACCCAAGAAAAGTACCTTCATCGGATTTGACATCAAATTTCCCAAGGTTATCTTTTGTGTTAAGGATAAAGCATTTACAACCAAACACTTTAAAATAACCAAATTTGGGAAATTTGCCTTTCCAAAGTTCATAGGGGGTTTTCTTATGAAGGGGTCTTACAAGGACTCTATTGATAGTATAACAAGCAGTGTTAACTACCTCGGCCCAGAAAAATTGAGGGAGGTTGAATTCACTAAGGAGGGTTCGAGCAATTTCTTGGAGAGTTCGGTTTCTCCTTTCAACCACTCCATTTTGTTGTGGAGTCCTAGGGGCAGAGAAGGTTTGATTGTATCCTTGAGAGGAACACAATTCATCTAATTCTTTGTTCTCGAGTTCACCTCCATGGTCACTACGGAGCGATATAATTTTATATCCTTTTTTGTTTTCTACTTTCCTAGAGAATTTCAAAAAGGTTCTACAAGCATCATTTTTATGAGCTAAAAAGAAAACCCAAGTGAAACGAGAAAAGTCATCTACTAGGACTAAGGTATAGGATTTTCCACCTTGACTTGCTACAGGGGTAGGACCAAAAATATCAAGATGTAGGAGCTCAAGAGATTTTGAAGTGGACACTTCCTTCTTAGATTTGAAAGAAGACTTGTGTTGCTTTCCAAGTTGGCATGGCTCACAAATCAAATTTTTCATAAACTTAAGTTTAAGAAGGTCACAGATGAGCTTGTTCTTATTAAGCTTTAGAAGTGAATGAGAGCTACAATTCCCCAACCTTATATGCCAAATCCAAGACTCATTGTCAAGATCACTTAAACATTTAACATTTTGGCTAGCTAAAGACTTTAAATAAATAATGTAAACATTTTGAAAATGGGAAGCAGAAAATATTAATTTGTTTTGAAAATCAAACACATTGCATAAATCATTTTGAAAATTCACCGAAAAACCACTATCAAAAAGTTGACTAATGCTAATTAGATTATGTTTTAAACCTTTAACAAATAAAAAATCTTTAATTAAAGAGGTTCTACCAAATCCAATGGTACCTATTCCGATGATCTTGCTTTTTGAATTGTCACCGAAGGTGACGTATCCTCCATCGAATTCTTCAAGGGATTTGAACTCGGAGGGATCGCCATACATGTTCCTCGAGCATCCGCTGTCGAGATACCACAAGCCATTCTAAGTCCTACTTCTTTGGCGTTTATCCTAAAAAATCAAGAGAGAATAGATTTTGGTACCCATATAAGTTTGGGTCCAGAAAGATTAGCTAAAAGAGACTTTTGAACCCATATTTTTCTAGAGGGTTGCCATCTAAAATACTCATCTGAGTAGGTAATGGTTTTGGGGCTTCCATACCTTGCATTTTTACAATCACATTCATAAATCATGTGCCTGGCATTTTTACAATAATTACAAAATTTATATTGAGAGATCCCCCTTACAAAAGTAGTGGGTTCTCTAGAAGAAGTGGCTTGTTTGTTAAAGCCAAGTCCATGTGTTGTTCTAGCCGAACGCTGAGAACCTAGTAATTTGGTCAAATTTTTTTCATCTTGGGTGAACTTGGAAAGAGACTCCCTTAGATCTTTAATGGTTGAATTCAAAGAATCAACATTTGGAATATCTTGTATCTTAAGGGTAAGTTCCTCATTCTTTTTGAGAAGTTGTTCTTTTTCTGAAATGAGAATTTTATTTTTCTTTTTCAAAGCCATAAATTTAGAGGTAAGTTCGTGAAAACCTTCCTCTAATTGATCTCTCGCATTTTGGAGATCATCATAGGACATGTCATTATTGAAAGAGGAAGATGAGGAAGAGGAGTCGGAAGAAGATACCTCATAAAATGCCATTAGGAATTGTTCACCTTCATCGCTTGAGTCGCTTGAAGACATGGAGTCATCACATGCACTCTATGTGGATGCTTTTAAAGCCTTCTTGTTTTTCTTTTATTTTACCCTTTTCTTGAAAATGGAGCACTCCGGTTTGATGTGGCCTTTCTTTCCACATTCAAAGCATGTAACTTCGTTCTCCTCTTTGGGATCTTCCTTTCGTGCCCATCGAAAGTTCTTCTTTTTCTTCATGAATTTGCTCATTTTTCTTGCTAGTTGAGCAATCTCGGATTCACTATCAGCGGAGGAGCTTTCTTCCTTTGCTTTGAAAGCAATGTTCTTTTTCTCCTTGAAGGTTTTACCTTCTTTATCGGCTTGCCTCTTCATGGTGATCTCGTAGGTCATGAGTGATCCAATGAGCTCTTTAACCGGCATTTTCTTGACATCTTTTGATTCAGGAATCGCGGTCACCTTTGGTGCCCATGAACTTGGTAGGACCCAAAGAATCTTCTTGACCATCATTTCTGTAGAAACATCCTCACCAAGAGATTTTCTTCCATTGCAAACGTCAGTAAAACGAGTAAACATTTCAGTAATTGATTCGTGTGGGTGCATGGTGAAACTTTCAAAATCTTGGCGATACATGTCTAATCTAGTGTCTTTGACTTTGTTAGTGCCCTCATGGGTTACTTCTAAAAGTTTCCATATTTCATAAGAAGAGGAGCAAGTAGAAACACGGTTGAATTCATTACGGTCTAGCCCACAATGAAGAGCATTCATGGTTTTGCCATCAAGCTCAAAATTGGCAATGTATTCGGGGGTCCATTTGGACTCATCCTTGTTAGATAAAGTATATCCTTGCATTACAATCCTATAGATAGGATAACCAATGCTTCTAATAAAACTAATCATGCGAGTTTTCCAATAAGTGTAATCTGTTCCATCAAAGAATGGAGCCCGAGTCATAGAATACCCTTCGGGGGCATGCGAGGAATTAGCCATCACTAAGGATCTTAAGTTTGTAACCGGTTAAGGTATTACACAAACGCTTCCTCTGATACCAAATGTTGGGTCGTAGAGGATGGAAAGAGGGGGGGTGAATTTCCTTTTCAAAAAATAATTAACAATTTAAAACAATTATCAATGCAGCAGAAATAAAAAAGGCAGGACACAATTTGATAACGAAGTTCGGCTTAATTCCCAAGCCTACGTCTCTGCTCCCAACAAGAACCGTTGAGAGATTAATACGTCAGCTTGCTTTTTAATGGTTGTAGCAAGAAACCCACTAGCTGTTTTAAGGTAGGCTAGAACACCTTCGTACAACTTGATTTTTTATTATGGTTGTAGCAAGAAACCCAATTGAAAGAAAGAATGGAAATGAGAGGTTTGTTTTAATCCGAACCCAATGAAGAACTAAACAAATAAAATAATACAAACACACGGAAGCCTTGAGCGCCAAAAGTGTGAGAGCAGCTGATGGAGAGGGAGCTCAAGCTTCAAGGATGGAAATGGATCACAAGAGGCCTTGGAGATTTGTCGTTAGAGCGTCAAGACATCAAAATATATTTTCGGTTCTGTTCCCGACATCCATGGTTTCTTATTTATAGGAGAAATACCCATAAACACTTCAATATGGCCGTTAGAGGGCTTCCGGAGCCGTTGGGGGTCAAAAGTACAAGTCTGGTCAAAGCCCAACGACTAGTTTGACTGGGAACACCGGCTGGCCGGTGGTGTCTCACCAGCTGGCTGGTGGTCCACCGGCTGGCCGGTGCTGAGCTCCCGGCTGGCCAGTGGTCCAGACAGAGCATGCTTTCTGTCTGGGTTCCACCGGTTGGCCGGTGTCACCAGGCAGTGGGCAAGCCTACTGCCTGGGTCCTCCGGCTGGCCGGTGGGCAAGAACTGGTTGGCCGATACGCTAACACCGGCTGACCGGTGGATCTGGCAGAAAGAAATGCTTCTGCCAGAGACCACCGGCTGGCCGGTGGGAATCCACCGGTTGGTTGGTGGACTCAGAGAGTCCACTATCATCCTTCTTGGGCCAACTCCTGGGAAACCTTTTTCCTAGCATCAAAACACTTGAAAACAAGTTAGAACACGATGAGAGTGATTTTGATCATTAAAATCCAAGAGAGAGGGGTACAACAGTGTAAATGACCATTTTAGTAGAAACTGTAGCCCTTAAAACCACCAAGCTATGTTTAACTTAACACCGGGACATAATAAAAGTTATAATTCCACCAAGACAAAGTGATAGGTCATCTAACTCACAGAGGAAAATGAATAATCTTATTGTATAGACCCATATATTATCTAAGGGAATAATGATTAAATAGTCTTAAGAACTAAAAGAAATAAAAAGATATTTATAAATATATGATGGTCAAGACCCCATAATTTAAAAACATGTTATAACAAAAAATTTATGAGAAAATTACTCAAATTATAATTTTAAAATTTGTGTCAGCTAGTGACTGGTGCTTGAATTTTTGATTCTAGAAAATGGTCATGTTAACTAATTAGAAAAACTCCATGTAACCTACATAATCAAGTAAAATATTTTAAAATATGTTGAAAAACGTAGGAAAAAAACAATACAATTCATTTTGGAATGATGTCAATTTCATACTAAGGATAATCGAGGAATTAGACATCTTCACCAATCTCATGTTGTATATTATATAGAATTTAAACATCACCACTAATAACCTAATTAATATTTAGACCACCTCATCCAAGATATGTGGGTGAGTAGTAACATATAGATTTATAATTAAACTCACTCTAACCTTATACAGTGGGTGTGAAAAAGGAATCCACAACAATATATAATCGTAATCAATCGAAATCAATCATTGGGATACATCACATCAAAAATTATAAAAATTTAGACAATCACTTCACTTAAATCAAAGATCCACCTATCAATGATATATGACCATCAGCCTAGTTATCAAAAGTTATTACATCATCCTCAATATATCCCACATTCCTAGCCCATTGAAAACTAATTTTAGTGATTCAATAATATCAATATATTTTCCATTTAATTATCCAACCTGATGAATCATAAATCAATTGATATTGATACCCACATCCTAAAAAACATTTGTAAGTTTAATTAGTATGTTTCATCGAATTATCATAATTTATCTGAATCATTATCAAGTAGATTCCAAAGCATAAATTAACTTATTTTATTTAATCATATTAATCTACTTTTCAAGAATACTCAAATGAAATATTGATTATTACAATAACCCAAATCTAGTACCCAAATTTTGAGACTTGAATCAGACCACCACATTAGCTCGATAACACTCTCTAATCACTGGATATGTAGAATTAAAGGAAGAAACTTTACAAACATAGGAAGATAAAATAGATTTTATATAAACTAGTGATGATGAGTGAAATTTGAATCTGACATGTACATTTTAAAGGAAGAGGAACAATGTGAACTGAATCAGCTTTTGATGGTACTCATTGCCTCCAAAACACTAATTGAATGGTGAGATCTGAATGATGATTAAGGATAGGTGGAAGTTCAAGGAAGGTGGTTTGGCTGCGTCATAGCCTCTTTGGAGCTGCATCAGAGGAGGTGGATCGTGGGGAGGTGGAGAGTTTGCATCGGAGCTACATCAGCATGGAGGTGGGGAGGCCACATCGAAGCCACTACAGGGGAGATGTTGGATGGATATGTCGGAGGAGGAGGATTTTTGGGAGCACATCAGAGTCGTAGACACACTGGCTGAGAGAATCTATGTTGAATAATTTACAGAGGATGTGGGATCAATCACGAGTGGATATTGGAGGGCTCGATCGGGGGAGGGATAGGATGGGGAGTAACTCGATCAGGAGAATATGTGTTTCTACATTTTTAAAATAAATTTTGCTCATAGATAGCCTATTACCACAGTTTTAATAAATTAACCTAGTAGATACATGGAAATAGAGCATTTGTTTATTTTTGTATCCACACACTTGAGAACTTCATTGGAGCATACTCAATGGACTTTAATGGAGAATGGGATCAAAATATTCTTTTGGTCGAGTTATCATAAAATAATTGTTTTCACTTGAGAATCAAAATTGTTCTCTATGTATCCCTTTATTGGTAGTGGTTCATAAAACCTCATGTTGGGATGAAGTTGGTGAATATAAACTGATGGGTCCTGGAATGATCAACTAAATATTGTAAAAGCTCAAGACCATTCAGTAACATATCATGGATACATAGAGTCGATACAAGAGATACACCAAAAATCATTGATTATACCAATAGTTTGAGGTTGGAGATAATTTATTCCTCCATATATGTTGATGGGATAAATTCAAGAGATTTGGCATGAACAGAAAGCTTAGTCCAAGATACATTGATCCCTTGGAGATCCTTGATCGCATCAGAGTGGTGGCCTATCTACTAGCACTCCAACCTAACCTATCTCAAGTAAATTATGTTTTCTATGTATCCATATTGAGGAATAATATAGAATGGACTTAAAACGTATTAAATCCAGATGTTATACCTTTGGATAATGATCTTTCATATAAATAGGTTCTAATAAATATCTTTGATCATAAAGACAAAGTGCTACGAAATATGAAAACGCACTTGATAAAAGTACAATGGTGAAACCGAAAGATTGAATAAGTGACATGGGAACTAGATGGGGTAATGAGAAATATTTACCCTCATATTTTTTAGTGTTACAAATGAAAATTTTTAGGGTGAAATTATTGAAGGGGGGTTGATTAAAACAACTTGAACTTTTATAAATAAATTTTCCCTTGTGATTAAATTAAATTCCCTATTATGGTTATAGAAAACACATTAACTTATTTTTTTTAGGGGAAGATTATATCCTATAGTATTATAAATACATTTAATCATTATAATCATAGATAAAATAGACATTTGACAGTGATCATATGATTAGTATAGATATAGGGTTATGATAAATACAATTTACATTGAAAAAGAAACAATGGACTCAACCATCATGATTATACCCAATGAAGCCCATTTATAAGAGATTATGAGGAAGATATCATCACTAGTATTTTATCAACACCAATCTCAAGATGAGATCCAACCAATAAAGAATTAGTGAAACCATTTACAAGATATGATCAAGCTCCTCGAGATCGCATCCCAAACCATTTATGCCGAACCACCCCATGAAAATATCACCATCGCGCACCATACCATCAAGGTGATTTCTAATGAAATAAATGGATATGTATCAACACCCTAATAATGTGAATATTTATATATTATATAATAATTAATATATTTAATTCCTATTTTTGTTACTTTGTAATTGATTTTGAGTTTGATACGATAAAAAACAAATTGTTTTTTGTGTAATATGAAATTTCAATTTAGTTATTCATTTTTTAATGAATTCGTGAGTTTTTAAAATTAATTATATATTTATTAAATATTACAATTACATAATAATTATTAAAAATAAACTATAATATAATTTTATTATTGAAAAAACCATAATTTATTAATAAATTTTGATACATTTTTTAAAAGTGAAAATTCACATTTTAGAAAATTATTATAAAGAAATAAATATTATTTTTTTAATTTCATTTTTTAAATTATCAAACAGTGATTTTTTCCTAATATTTTGAGAGAGTCAAATTTTTGAGTCAGAATTAAATATGTAATAATTATATGTTGTGTATTATGACATCATAATGACCCCAAAGTGAATTAATAAAAGATAAAAATGGTATCCATGACCAATTATATAATTCCTATTTAAATTAATGTGTTTTCAGGATATTTGATTAATTTTATAAATCCTTTATGAATCTTATAAAACATATATTTTAATTTAATTTTCTATAATTATTTCTTTATAAACTTGACTCACTTACACATCACCAAGGAAAATATTCAATGGATATAATCCCTTAGAGTTATAAAATAATTAAAACGAATGCTCTTTTTAAAAAACCATTGGAAGACCAGGACATGGTTTTTTGGTTTTTTAACTTTATTATATAGAGTCCAAAACATATGTTTGGGAAATAATAAACAACTCCCCTATAATTTCCTATATAAACCAACCAAATAACCCATTACTCTTCACGAAAAAACCTCATATATCATCCTTACTCTTACCAAACCTCTCTATAGCCCTCCCAAGGTTCCCCCAATCTGTCAATAAGGTCCTACCATGCTTTTGGAATCACCCTCCCATGGTAAGGGACCTTTCTCTACACTTTTCCATTCTAGCAAATTATTTGTAATTTGCCTTTTGAATCTTAATTTGGTAATTATTAATTATTTTATTAATATTAATGTAATTCCAGATTTATTTATTAATAAAAGTATGACATTTATCACCTATCATTATACTATTTACCTAAGTTGTTACTATGTCAAAATTTAGTAAGGGGTCCTCTTCTTATTCCCTTTATTCAAGCACCATATTTATATAACGAATGTTATTCAATTAATAATGTTGGGATATTATTTTTACCTATCACTGTTATTTTCATTATGATATATAATATGATAGACCCTTTTTACTCTCATTAAACCATTTTATGAATCTTTAAGTACAACTGTTATGCTTCAGGAATTATTTTATGATTTTCCTTGCAATCTTTTTATTAAAACACCGTCCTTGTCTTATTCCTATTAATTCCTAAATTTTCATATTGGATTATGTTATGAAATATCAATCGTACTTTAATTTTTACTTCCAAGTTATTATATACCCCTTTCCCTTTCAATGAACTATTTAATGAATCTTCTTGTACTATTGTTACACTGTCAAAATGTCACTATGATTTTCCATGCGAAAAATTTGTGAGGTGTATACCCGTACTGATTTCTAATAAAGGGTATTCACCTAGGTATACCTATAATTTATTTATTTGGAACATCCATTAATGTAACCCCTGATTGTCATGACCTGTCCTTGGGGACCGTTCCATGACTACCCCAAGCCCACCTACCATAGGGCAGGGGCAGGCGACTAGAACCAAAGGCGTGAATCCCGATAAAAGGGAAGGCATTGCCTTTATATAAGAAAACAAACACCACAGAGTATGCAAGCTGAAGTAAACACTAAGTAAAATGGGTACAAAAGTAAGTGCTGGAAAGTAAATGGGCCAGTATACAAACCCAACTAAAAGTACAGTACAACCGAGAAAAGAAAGTACAACAGCTAAAAAGTAATGCAGCAACCACCAAGTCATCCTCTGGAAACCCCACCTGAAGGGTGGGTATAGATGGTCTCTTATGCTCCTCGAATCTATCCATCCACACCATGTACGTCCCGCCTGATAGTCCACCTCCGGGTACCGTCCCGCTCCACAAGCCTCATCCACGATCAGCGCTGTCTGTCGTCTGCAACAAACACAACGTAGTGCGGGCATAGCCCGTGCAGGGGTGAGTATACGATACTCAGTAGGGACCCTGAGACCCCTGAAGGTCTCCCAAAATCCACAAAGGATAAACCACAAAGGAAAGATACAAACATTAAGTATCAATCAACTCTACTTAGGTATATTCCCATACATATACCTAAGTCATCAATTCTAGTTCTGCACCAACTCACGAGCTCATGTACAACTGAGTCCACGCAGGAATGTACAACCAAAACCACACAGGAAAGAAAGTAAATCATATCGAAGATAATGATTGAAATTCAAGACTCAGATCACACATGTATACTACTCACGAAGAGGGGTGGAGATGATTAGATGTAGCCTCTGAATCATCTCCTTTGTCGAACCCACGTAGGATCCAAATATAGAAGTCATCGTTGCCAAACCCACATAGGATCCAAGTACAGTAACCATCACTGTCGAACCCACGTAGGATCCAAGTACAGTCATCATCGCTTCCAAACCCACGGAGGATCCAAGTACAGTCGTCCTCACTACCGAACAAACGTAGGATCCATGTACAGTCGCTATTGTCGTCGCAGTCACAGTCAGCTCTAGGGTTCCCACACACAGCACACTGAATCCTGGGAGGGTCCACTCCACGAGCCAAGGGGGTTGATACATCAACTGTCATGAAATCCAATGTTGATGTATTACAAAGTTCCATCTCGTCAATAGGAACTCAACACGACAGACGGCGCGTCAATCAGACGCTCGATCTGAGAGATATTGGCATTTCTGTCCTAGGGGCCCGGTTGGTTTCTAAGCTAAAACCAACCTGACCGTACTCCAGCTGCATCCAAACCTCAAGTGGAGTAATCCAAAAGAAATTTCTCACTAAGAGTAATTCAACTTAACTGACGACACGTTATTTATACGTCTGATCATTAAGTTGTAAGCATTTCCGCTCCAAGGGCCCGGTTGGTTTCGGGTTCAAACCAACCCGGCCATACCCAAACCTTCCCGAAACCACGACTGTAATATATCAAAGTAGCTATCTCGATCCAAGGATCCCAACACAACTGACGGTGCATCGATCGGAGTTCTTTATCCCAATATACTGGCATTTGAACGAACCCGATCCGAAAGTAGCAGGTTTGGGCCCGGTCCGACCCGGCACGATACCCCCTGGGTTGGGCCGAACTGGGTCGACCTGACCCGGGTCCGGGTCTAGGCCATTTGAGCATGGCCCGGCCTAGCTGGGCGCGGCCCGGACCACAGCTGGGCGCGGCCTGCGGCCTGGCTCGGAATCCGGCAGTGGGTCGGCTTGCGGCCGAGCGGGGTACGAAGGGGGCGCTGCCCCCTTTGTTACAGAAATGGTGGCCCCCTCATAGTGGGGTCCACCATAGGAAAGTCTGGAGGGTTACACCACCCGGTTTCTTTGGAAATGGCCGGCCATAATGGTAGGCCGGTGTGAGCTATCACCGGACCCGTGGGGGTCCCGCCTCCTGGACCGCCGGCGGTCGGCCGAGCCCAGCCCCCCCTGCTGGTGACCGTCGTGGCCTTAGGCCGCAACTCTCGTCTGATCGGCGTGGCGCGATGGCTCTGTGCCCCTCCACCGTGGCCCGCCCCTATCGCGCCCCCCTTGAAGTTCCAGCGTGGCGCGACGGCACCGCGCACCACCTCTGCGGCCCGCTACGGCCACAGTTCTCTTCATTCCCACGCGGTGTAACGACACCACGCCGCCTTCACCACAACTCGTCAAAATTTTTCATCAAGAAAGTGGAGAGGAGAAATTGGTCATGTTTGTGCAGTCCGATCTCCTCCCGTTACATTGGTAACATTTGGCCAAATAAATCAACGAAGAACGTTAAATTAAACATGAACGAAGATAACCCTTACCTCGATTAACGATGTTGTTTGTCGGCGACACGGAAGATGGAACCGCGGGGTACAGTTTCGAAGAGGACGTTGGTGTACATCCAAGGAGGGGATAGCATCGCACACTATTTGTGAAGAGACGAAGAAATGGCACGTCGTCTCTCCTTGTGGTGACGGTGTTCTTCATCGAAGGGTGACGATCTTCGCGGAAAGAACTAGAGCTCTCTCCCCAATTCTTAACACAATAAGCTAACCCCAAAATAAAAAAGTCTCATATTATTTTATTAATTCATGCCATATATTTAAATTTTAAAATCCGAACACATAACTCTCTTCATTGATTAAGTGAGTTGGCATGATTTATTGTGGGGAAGGTGGGGAGAGGAGAAGTCACCCGTTTAATTACAAAGGGGTTTAACATGTTTAAAGGGGGAAAGTTAATGGTTTAGACAATTTGAATGGTTGGGGATCGTGTGGGCCCCACCTCACAAATATCCTAACTTGAGTAGTTAGAAACTTGTGGGGCCCACACGAACTTCCCCATGTAGATTAAAACCACTTTAGGAAAAGAAATAAAATAGTAACACAATTTTATTTTACATTTCATTTAATCCACATTTTTTTCAACTCCTCCCAAGCAAACACATCTTTGATAAAGGTCTTCTTAAGAAATTATTGGCACTGTAGTATCATCGATGTGGTTAGATTTCAATTCCGAACACTGGTTCTAAATATAAAAAAACTTGTTCGTTTGTTCACTGAACGTACCCGAGCTAAACTTTGAAAATTGATTTCGGGCACACCGGGCCTCGAAATCAGGTGCCGTCAGAAACTGCGTACTCATAAAATCCCAAAGAATTTAATAAAAAAAATTCCTTAAAATTTACGGGTCATTACATTACTCCCACATCGGGTATTTATGTCCTTGTAAAGATACATCATAAACTCGGGAAACAAATGAGGGTATTGTGCATGCATCTGAGCCTCTCTCTCCCATGTGATCTCCTAGAGGTTCCCATGCTGCCACTTGATGCGCACTAGAAGAATTGACCATACACGTAGGACCCACTCCTATCGATCCCCGATCTCCACCGGGACCTCTGCAAATGTCTCCCTGTCATCAATGTTCAGCTCCCCGTGATCAATGATATGTGTCGGGTCGTGAACGTATCTCCTCATCTGAGATACGTGGAAGACGTCGTGCACCTGGTGCAACTGAGGTGGAAGTGTCAAGTGATAAGTCACCTTGCCTATCCGGCTGTAAACCTGGAATGGTCTGATGAAGTGCGGAGATAACTTGCCGCCCCGGCCAAATCTCTATAATCCACACCGAGGTGAGGCTCATAAGAAAACGTGGTCGCCATCCTCGAACTCTAGTGGTCTCTTCCTCCTGTCATCATAGGACTTATGTCATCTTTGAGTAGTCCTCATCCTCTTATGGATGATCTATAGCTTCTCCTTCATGGCCTGAACCATCTCTGTTCCTACAAGTGTTGACTCCCCAGGGTCTGTCCAGTACAGAGGTGATCTGCAAGATTGGTCGTACAATTCCTTGTATGGTTCCATCCTGATGGTGGAGTGGTAGCTGTTGTTGTATGAAAACTCCTCCAAGGGTATGTGATCCTCCAAGATGCGACCAAAGTCAAGGACACATGCACTAAGCATGTCCTGGAGAGTCTGAATGGTCCTCTCCGTCTGACCATCCGTCTAGGGTGAAAGGCGGTGCTCAGGCGTAGCTGCGTCCCAAATGCCTCCTACAACCCCTTACAAAGCCGGAAAGTAAAGCATGCATCTTGATCGGAGACGATAGATTATGGAACACCATGAAGCCTTACAATCTCCGGAATATAGATGTGTCCCATGGTCTCCACTGAGCCTTGCTCTCTGATAGGTAGGAAGTGGGCCGACTTGGTGAGTCAGTCTACGATCACCCAGATGGAGTCATGTCCTCTGGAAGTATGTGGAAGCCCTGTCAAGAAATCCATAGATATCCTGTCCCACTTCCACTACGGGACCTCTAAGGGTTGTACCAAGCCTATTTGTACTTGGGGTTCCTCCTTCACCTGCAGGCCGGTGAGGCATCATGAAACGAACTCTTCCACAACCTTCCTAATACCTGGCCACCAGTGCTGTCGTCTGAGATCCTGGTACATCTTCGCTAGTCTTGGATGACTGCCAACGAGGAACTGTGAAAATCTCTCAGCACCTCCTCCTACAATGCAGCTGGTACCATGGTACATCCTTTAAAAAGGATGGCGTGCTCTCCTCCTACAGAAAATCCATCAGGTTCATGTCTTGTAGATATCTGTGCACATCGCATCTCACATTCAACGTCCCCACTCTGTGCCTCTCTGAACTGCTGAAGTAGGGGAGGAGTGACTATGAGTGACTATAGAAATTCTGCCCTATATCTATCCACGAAGGATATCTGAAAAGCGGCTAGCTGCTCTGTCGCCTCTCCATGTAGCTAAATGCCCGACCTCCTGCTGAGAGCATCAGCTACTACGTTCCCCTTCCTAGGAGTATAGACTATCTCAAAATCATAGTCCTGGAGGAACTTGAGTGATCGCCGCTATCTCAGGTTCAGTTCCTTCTGCGAGAAGATATACCTGAGACTCTGGTGGTTAGAATAGACTGTAAAGTGCTCGCCCATCAGATAGTGTTGCCACATCATCAAGGCGAAGACCACTACTGCTAACTCCAGGTCATAGGTAGTGTAGTTCTACTCATGCTACCTCAAATGTCGTGATCTATAGCCGATCATTGCCCGCTTCTGCATTAGGACACACCCGATTCTGGTCCCTAATGCATCGCAGTAAACTGCGTACCCTACTACCTCCTCCGGTAGCCTCAAGATGGGTGCACTGGTCAATCTCTGTCTCAGCTCCAGGAAGCTCTGATGACATCTATCTGACCATACGAAGGGTTTTCCCTTCTTCATCAAAGCTGAAAGTGGTTCTAAAACTCTGGAGAATTCTGGCACAAATATCCGATAGTACCCAGCCAGACCTAGGAAACTCCGCACCTCCGTCACGCACCTGGGTGGCTCCCAAGCTAGAATTGCCTCGATCTTTGCAGGATCCACCGCAACTCCCACCTCAGAGATGAGGTGCCCCAAAAAGTGGACCTCTCGAATCCAGAACAGACACATCAAGAGCTTACCATAAATATGGTGATCTTGGAGTGTATCTAGTACAACTCGCAAGTGGTAGGCATTCTCCTCCTAAATAGTCGAGTAAATCAATATGTCGTTGATGAAGACTACGATAAATCGATCGACGTAAGGCTGGAAGATCCTGTTCATGAGACTCATGAACACTGCTGGAGCGTTGGTTACACCGAAAGGCATAACCATTAACTCATAGTGGCCATACCGACACCTGAAGGCCATCTTCTGCACATCCTCATCTCGAACTCTGAGCTGATGATAGATGACTTGAGGTATATCTTCGAGAACCATCGTACTCCCTCTAGCTGATCGAATAGGTCATTAATCCTCGGTAGTGGATACATGTTATTCACAGTTACCTGATTCAGGCGACGGTAGTCGACACACAGTCACAAGCTCCTGTCCACCTTCTTGGAGAACAAAATTAGGGAAGCCCAGGGTGAAACACTGGGTAGGATGAATACCTTGCCCTGCAAGTCCTCCAGCTCTACCCATAGCTCTCGAATCTCAACGGGAGCCATCCGATATAATGGATTAGATATCAGGTTTGTCCTGGGGTACAGGTCAATATAGAAGCCTACCTCTCTGTGAGGAGGTAGTCCTGGAACATCGTCAGGAAAAACGGCTGCATACTGATCCACCACAAAAGGAAAACTTGGACTCCGCACATCAACTGCTCCAAGGATGATACTAGCCAAATGATGGGTGATCGGTTGTCCTCTCCTATGTATGAGTCCATCCGAAGCTACAAAGGCTCCCTTCTCACCAGTGAAGGTGAACCTGCTTCCATCGGTGTGGACACACCACACCTTGCGCCTAATATAGTTCATTTGAGCATGGACGGAAGATAACCAATCCATGCCCAAGATGACGTCGTAAGGCCTCTTCTCCACTACAAGAAGATCCCAACCGAAGATATCTCCTCCTAGAGTAAGTTCACACTGCCGGAACAAGTGTGTAATCATCGATTCTACTCCCATAGGTGTCTCTAGCCATAAGGATCGATCCAACGGCTCCGTCGGAATCTCCGAGCTCTGAACAAGGGTGACGAAAATGAAAGAATGACTTTATCCTGTGTCTATGAGAACTGAAGAAAGGGTGGAGTAGACATAGATAGTACCTAGAATAATCTCAAGTGCACAGTGGTCGTAGGCCTCCACTGCCTGAAGCTAAGCCTGCCTCTGCCCGCTAGATCCCTGTGGTCGGGGTGGACCTCTTGGTGGTGGTGGTGGTAGAGCCTCGAAGCGTCGTCCACCACCTGCTGCTCGGCCAGCTCCTCTACCTCGTCCTCCTACTCCCTGTGGACTTCAAATTTCAAACCTATGCCTCTGCTTGGGTGGTCCCTCAACCATCTGCTGCTCCTCTGCATGGCGGGTCGGGCAGTCACGAGCCATGTGGCCCTGCCCGCCACATGAAGAGCATTGTCTGCCTCTTGTATGACTAGATCTCCTGCGTTTTCCCCGCACCTCCGAACCAGTATCATGAGGCTTCCCGCCTGATGGTCTGGTCCGATTAGACCCCTGTGACATCTGTCGACTGCCAGCTCTAGAAGACTCTGCTACGTACCACCCTGCGGTAGGTCTTGCTGCTGGTGTAGGCTCAGCAAGAAAGCTCTCTACAAGAAGGGCTTTCTCCAGTACTCCTACATGTGTTGGAATACTGAGGGAGATCATCAAAGCCCTGATCTCATGCCTCAGTCCCTTCTCGAAGGTCCGGGCCTGAAAGAATGGGTCTCGTTTATGTTAGTGGAATAGCATGAGAGGTTGGTAAATCTCACCGAGTACTCGGCTACTGTCATGATGCCATGTCGCACCTATAGTAACTCCTGAATGCGCACCGCACGGAGGGTGGCTGGAACGAACTCCGAGCAGAAGAGGCTCTCCAAGTCCGTCCAAAGAAGTGATGCCTCGTCATGCACCTGGAGCATCAGGCTCCACCATCTACGTGTTTCCACGTGCAGGTTACTTGCCCCAAGGATCACCATAAGATCTGCTGGTCTCCCTACCAATCTGATGACTCGGACAACCCCCTCCAGCCAATCCTCGGCTACCTGAGGGTCTATCTCTCCGTGGAACCAGGGCAGTCTCTAATGCAGAAACTCGTGCAGTGAACTCAGCCGACATGCACTCTCAGGCTCTCGGGCGGGTGGCATCGGTGGCTCGGCAGGTAGAGGTACTGCCGGTGCCTCCGCTATAATGGGGCCCTGCACCGAGGCCTCATCGCTCGGTGGGCTTCCATCTCGTACAAATCTTAGAACCCTACCTGTCTACCGTCATGGGGCCATCCTAAAAAGAAAGAGGTGTTCCATAATTAATAAAGTATACCTGGTGAGATGACACAAATTAATCACAAAAAAAAAATTGAAACACACATGCAATCAATTTTTTCGTGCACTGAGTCGGAAATCAGAAGTCACGGTCCTGGTGTATGGATACGTCGGTCGTCGCACCAACACTGGACTCTCTGGACTGATAACCACACTCAATACCCTTAACACTATTGATTCACATAGAATAAATTATCAGATTCCTGAGTTCTGCCGTATAACCTCTCTCTGATACCAATTTGTCACGACCCATCCTCGGGGCTCATTTCGTGACTACACCATGTCTGCCTTCCATAGGCTAGGGGCTGGCGACTAGCACCAAAGGCGTGAATCCCAATAAAAGGGAAGGCATTGCCTTTATATAAGAAAACAAACACCACAGAGTATGCAAGTTGAAGTAAACACTAAGTAAACTGGGTACAAAAGTAAGTGATGGAATGTAAATGGGCCAGTATACAAACCCAACTGAAAGTACAGTACAACCAAGAAAATAAAGTACAACAGCTAAAGATTAATGCAGAAACCACTAAGTCGTCCTCCAAAAACCCCACCTGAAGGGAGGGTACAGATGGTATCCTCTGCTCCTCGAATCCATCCGTCCACACCGTGTACGTCCCACCTGATAGTCCACCTCCGGGTACCGTCCCGCTCCACAAGCCTCAACCACGATCAGCGTTGTCCGTCGTCTGCAACCAACACAATGTAGTGCAGGCATAGCCCGTGAAAGGGTGAGTATAAGATACTCAGTAGGGACCCCGAGACCTTCGAAGGTCTCCCAGAATCCACAAAGGATAAACCAAAAAGGAAAGATACAAACACAAAGTATCAACCAACTCAACTTAGGTATACGCCCATACATATACCTAAGTCATCAATTCAAGTTCTGCTCCAACTCACGAGCTAAAGTACAACCCAGTCCACAGAGGAAAGTATAACCCAAACCACACAGGAAATCAAGTCAATCATATCGAATATAATGATTGAAAGTCAAGGCTCAGAACATACATGTATACTACTCATGAAGAGGGGTGGAGATGATTAGATGTTGCCTCTGAATCATCTCCTCTGCCGAACCCATGTAGGATCCAAGTACAGAAGTCGTCGCTGTAGAACCCACGTAGGATCCAAGTATAGTAACCATCGATATCTAACCCACGTAGGATCCAAGTATAGTCGGCATCGTTGCCGAACCCATGGAGGATCCAAGTGTAGTCGTCCTCACTACCGAACCCACGTCGGATCTAAGTACAGTCGCTATTGTCGTCGCAGTCGCAGCCAGCTCTAGGGTTCTCGCACACAACACGCTCGATTCTGGGAGGGTCTGCTCCATGATCCAAGGGGTTTGATACATCAACTATCACGAAGTCCAGAGTTGATGTATCACAAAGTTCTGTCTCGTCAACAGGAACTCAACGTGATAGACGACACGTCAATCAGACGCCCGTTCTGAGAGATATTGGCTTTTCTGTCCCAGGGGCCCGGTTGGTTTCTGAGATAAAATCAAATAAAACGTACTCCATCAATGTCCAAAACTCAAGTGGAGTAATCCAAAAGAACTGTCTCACTAAGAGTAATTCAACGTAACTGACGACACGTTATTCGGATGTCCGGTCGTTAAGTTATAAGCGTTTCTGCTCCAAGGGCCCTGTTGGTTTCGGGTTCGAACCAACCCGTAAATACCTAAAATTTGACTAAACCACAAATTTAATATACCTAAATTACTATCTCTATCCCAGGATACCAACGTAACTGACGGTGCATCGATCGGAGGTCTGTGGCCTAAGATACGGGCGTTTGAACGAACCTGATCCGAAAGTAGGGGGTTGGGGCCCGGCCCGACCCGACCCGATACCCCCTGGGTCGACCCGACCCGGGTTCGGGTCCAACCCATTTGGGCGTGGCCTAGCCGGGCTCAGCCCGGCCTACAGCGGGGCGCAGCCTGCGGCCCGTCTCAGATGCCGGCCGCGGTTCGGCACGCAGCCGAGCGGGGTGCGAAGGGGGCGATGCCCCCTTTGTTTCAGAAACAGAGACACCCACCCGGTGGGGTCCACCCTTGGAAAGTCTGGGGGGTACACCCTCTGGTTTATTCTTAAATGGCCAGCCATTATGGTCGGCCAGTGTGAGCCAGTTGTGTCTCCCTTAAAGTTCCAGCGCAGCGCGATGGCGCCGCGCACCACCTCTGCGGCCCGCTCTGGCCACGGTTCTCATCGTTCTCGCGCGGTGCAATGGCACCACACCTCCTTCACCATAACTCGTCAACATTGTTCAACAAGAAAGCTTGGAGGAGAAATTGGACTTGTTTGTGTGTTCCAATCTCCTCCCATTACGTTGGTAACATTCGGCCAAATTAATCAACGAAGAACGTTAAATTAAACATGAATGAAGATAACCCCTACCTCGATTAACGATGTCCTTTTCCAGCGACGCAGAAGATGGCACCGTAGGGTAAGGTTTCGAAGACGACGTTGGTGTGCATCCATGGAGGGGACGACGTCTCACACTATTTGAGAAGAGACGAAGGAATGGCACGTCGTCTCTCTTTGTGGTGACGGCGTTCTTCGTCAAAGGGTGACGTTCTTCGCGGAAGGAACTAGAGCTCTCTCCCCAACTCTTAACACAACAAGCTATCCCCAAAACAAAATAAGTCTCATATTATTTTATAAATTCATGCCACACATTTAAATTTTAAAATTCAAACACATAACTCTCTTCATTGATTATGTGTGTTTGCATGATTTAATGTGGGGATGGTGGGGAGAGGGGAAGTCATCCATTTAATTAAAAGGGGGTTTAACAAGTTTAAAGGGGGAGAGTTAAGGGGTTAGGGAATGTGAATGGTTGGGGCTCGTGTGGGCCCCACCTCAAAAATATCTTAACTTGAGTATTTAGAAACTTTTGTGTCCCACCCCAACTTCCCTATGTATATTAAAACCACTTTAGGAAAAGAAATAAAATTGTAACACAATTTTATTTTACTTTTCATTTAATCCACATTTTTTTTCAACTCCTCCAAAGCAAACGCATCTTCGGTAAAGGTCCTATTAAGAAATTATTGGCGCTGAAGTTCCATCGGTGCCCTCAGATTTCAATTTCAAACACTGGTTCTAAAGATAGAAAAACCCACTAGTTCTTTCACTGAATGTACCCGAGCTAAAATTTGGAAATTGATTTCGGGCACACCGGGCCTCGGAATTAGGTGCCGTAAAAAACTTCATACTCGTAAAATCCCAAATAATTTAAGAAAAAAAATTCCTTCAAATTTACGTGTCTTTACACTGATACTTAATCATGGGATTTATTTTCATAAAATATGTTCTTATGTTTTATGATCTATGTGTCACGCTTTTTCATTTACATGATATCAATGAAATGGGTGTTCTGAGAATTATATAGTGATATAATGAATAGGGTAATGTTTTAGTCTCATGAGAAGTCCTCTATGGGATTAAGGAGTAAACCAAATCGATAATGGCGCATTTTCCACCATGTTATGTTTTCCTGCCGGTTATCCCTAACCAATTTTTATGATATCATGTTTAATGTTGTTGCCACACTCCCATGTTTCCGTTTATGTTATAATGTTATATCATGCATTGTTTTTCATTTTTATGGTTCTCACCCATTTTAAGTCCAATTAAAATTTCTTTTGATTAACATGTAATACTTTTTTCATGTTATTCATTATTTATTTTCTTACTGGGATTTATAGATCATCCCATTCTTATGAATGTCCCTTGGTTGTCACATTATATTTGAAAAATAATAGAATATTAGGATCATGTCATGGATGTTTTCAATAATGCTGATGTACCCCTATTTTATGTTGTTGTGTAATGTACCTAATTACTCAAATACACTAGACTTATCAATCTTATGGGTTTTATTATTTTTATTCTTATGTAATAAATGGTGAATTAATGTGTTATAAAGATAAGGGTTGTCCTAGTTATAGGATTCTTAATCAACATAGATTCATTGATCACCACATTGTATGTCAGCAATGTGAAGGGACCAACCTAAAATTGAATACTTTTATGAAATCCTCCTTTGAAATGATATTCTCATGTATCAAAATTTTTTAAAAGGATTGGAGGATAGTTTATTAGGTTAATAATTTTCACTGAAATTCACGTATTCTTGAACTCAAATACTAGATTATAAGAAACTCTTATCACTATATCACTCAAATAATAGATCAAATGAACTCAATTTGGAACTAACTTTTAAAATTCTCCCACAAAAAGTTCAGTAGAATTAAAATCATCAAGATAGAGAATCCACCACTATAGTACTAAACCGTTCAATAAACAAACCACTAAAGGAATATATTTCTCTAATTATACATGAATATTGTCCAATAAAATCATCACTTATTTCGACCATTGCGCTAACTCATTATTTAAAAAAGATCCCTCATACCTTGAAATTTTTTCTATTAAAACTTATACAAGGTTATCATCCATGAATGATACTCCTTTTAAATGGTGAATCCATGAACAACATGAGAATATTGCTTCACTATACTAACATGGACTCTATGAGACCTTCGTCTACTATCCATTTCTATAATAAAAAAAATCAACAACCAAGTATATGATTAAAAATTAAATTCTTTTATTTGAATTTTTTTAACATCCACTGAATCATCCATACATTAAACGACATGCATGAATGGTATTGTTTGACTACCAAAAAAATTAAATTCTCACCAATTCTTACTCTATAATTAATCCTAAATGAAACACTAGGTATAATACCACTCTATTTTTACCACACTCGAATTGAACCCCTAATCATTGGTAGTAAATCCATGTAGGGTCCTTGAATCTTGCCTCAAATTGACCGTGGGTTGGAGACTAACAATAAGGGTATATAAAATGAAATATCAAAGTAATTTCCCTCCTAAAACCTATGAAAAACCAATTTATCGACACCCAATCACCATACATAAAATAAAACTCAATCACAATAATAATATAAAATTTATGTAATTTTTTAAATGAATAATAACAAAGAGAGAATACGTTGATAAATAACCCTTAAGGAAATTGAAAAGTAGTCCTATAACTTCTACCAATATCTTTGGTGATGATATAGTAAGGTCTGACCCAATATTCATCATTCAACTAAAAATCTATAAAAACGGTATATAGAAATTGGGGTGAGAATACAAGTTTACTCAGTAGGTTACTACCAAAAAACTCTCATGTCAATGCGAAAAGGTCATACTAAATCTTTATCAAATAAATAGTAAAAATGATGTGAATCTAATATTAAGTAATCTAAAAACTCATTCTCACCACAATCTCACTCTTCAAGTGCACGTATAATATATATATATGTGTGTGTGTGTGTGTGTGTGTGGTAAATCATCAAAAAAATAAAAAAAATGTTCTCCATAAACACTTATCCATAGATATAGTTTACCTCATATCCCATAAAATATATATCAGTGCTCAAAACCCTTCCCATTTACACATAACACATTATTACACAACTATAAACTCAAACTACAAAATCATACCACATCCACACACCTTTCTACCTCATACCACAAACATATAAACTAATCCACAAAACCACAACCACATTACCACATACATGGAAAAAATAGGGAGGGAAAGAATGGGAGTGGTAATCTATTAATTCCAATGTCATCTTAGATGTTGGGGGTTCACTTGGTACCCAAAAACCTTATGTAGACATCATTTTTTATCCAAATATAGAGGTATTTTTATTAAAAATAAAAAAATAAAAACAGCTATAAAACAACTTAAAAATAACATCCTTGGATCTATATCCAATCAAATTAACTTCTGTAACCATCCAATATCTGATATTGTCATCACCACACAATGATTATTGTCACAACCTACACAATAGCAGAAAACACATCATCCTCTTTATTTCATTAAAAATTTACACATAAATATTTTTATTTCATAATCATTCACTAATTACTCCAAATATTTATTACCACATCAAACACATACTTTCATCACTTCATTTATTCATTTCACTCATTAACATGTATCCAATAGAATTCATTTTCGATAATTTGTTCATAAATTCATTTTTATGCATATCTATCGAATAACTAAACTTGTTAATCCAACTATACCAACCATATTATTTTACAAAATATATGTCATGCTACCACATAATCAATGTCTCTACCATCTACCATAATAGTAAATTCCATGACAATCATGAAATAATTAAGAATAGAAAATCACATATATCACATCAATATCACTTCCTTAACTTAAATTTATTTTATTTCATTAAAATAATATTTTTTATAAACTAATATAATACAAATGATGTTAATTCCACATAAGTAATAAAAATAAAAAGTAGAGTTGAAAAATAACTTTCCTTAAAATTTTATGAAAATTGTTGCATCATAAAATGATGTAACATGGTTCACAAACTCAAACATATATACAATGATTCTATAATGTATCTAGGATCCTTTAACCTCATATCAACACTTATCTACCAAAATACACTAACCACTATAAAAATCCTTATAATGATATAATAATTGAAAAGATAGAGGTAAAAAGAATAATAGCTCAGTAGAATGTGTGTATTCAATATAATAAGAAAAAGTGCTAAAAATACCACTAATGAATTCCCAAAAAACCTTATATTAATCTCTATGTTTCTAATTTTTTTTAATGAGTAAAACTCAATTTACGAAAATAGGGGTCTATAAATTTAAAATTTGAAGAAATCCAGTTATTCATGTCATGGTTTCCTAAACTACATCAGAGTTTAGTTCAATTAATAATGATAAAAAACCATGGTGAATTTAATATTTATTATTTAAAAATACACTGATTTTTTTCCTTACCAAATTACATGTTTTTTGAAAATAATTTCAGGTAAAACAAACCATAACATGTTTTTAATAATACCATTAAATCTGTAAGATAAAACCATGGTTTCTTTCATTCAACTATGTCATCATTATAACCATGATAACCAAAATGTTTTTATCCCGTTTTGTTTAGTATATCCACCAAAAAAACCTGACATAGTTTTTATTACCCATATAAGAAAGTATCTCTTCCAATCCTCTTTAATAAATCGTGTCTTCATTCCATGAATATTTTATCAAACCTGATGAAGGTAGTGAAACCATGATATAGTTAGGAAAAAAATCACAATATGGTTTCTATAATAACTAAAAGTTTAAATTAAATCCCATAATTATCTTCTAAACATACTTCTTATATCTCCAACACTTCTAAAATTTATGAAAACAAGAAACAAGGAATGTATTGAAAATCTATTTTTTATAGTATGGTTACTGTAAAATTTAGTGAAAACAGTATTAATTCCACCATAATATAATTTCATGTAAAATCATGATTTTAATATATTATCATTATAACATATTGTCATGGAACACCACCGTGAAAATAACACAATAATATGTTTAAATTATAGAAGACACACACACACACACACACACATATATATAATTCCATAAATAGATTGATTATATTATTTAATATCCTTATTTCTTCTATAAAAAACCTTTATTAATTATTTAATAAACCCACATGCATAAGCCAAGATTTAATATAGATATTAATTAAATCCCAAAAATATTTATTTCTTTATTGTATAATGTTTATCCCGACATGATAAAATAACATAATGATGATTTATTCATTTAAAAATATCAAATTATTAAAGATATATTGTCACCAACCTCAAAGTTTCACCATACTTTATTCCACATTCATCACTTCCCTTCCCTCGTTATTCATTCTTAATCCAAAATTTCACCAATCAAATCAAAGGGGCCTATTTCTAAAGATAGAATATTTTATGTCTAGGATGAATAAAAAATATAATGGAAAATATCTCCTTTTATTGAGAAATTTTTAGCCTTATTCATGAATTCACTAACCAATCTGATAAATGAAACATGATAAATTCCAATTTATAATTTCGACTTTCTATAATTAACTATACAAAGTTAATTTTATAATTCCATATTTAACCCACATTCCTCCCTTATGACTATATCACAATTCATAAGTTAACCAACGGAAACATGATCACTATAATGTCTACAATTCCTCTAAATAATATAATATGACATATATTTTAATTTATGAAATAATACATAACATTATTAATCAATGAATCCTTTGTTACTTATATAAATATAATTCAATTAATATTATTACCAAAATATCACCATAGGGTAAGAAACCTACTATGAATCCAATGGATTGATTTTAAATTTATTCCAAGACCTAAAGAATTAATGTTTATCTCTCTATGTTTATAAAAAAAATTTGAACTCCCCAAACTAAAATACTAGTCTCCATAAATGATTATATTAATGAGCACTATCTAACATGATCTTGGTTTTTTAGATTAAAAAAATGAAAATATCACATTCATATTGATCTATATTAATGATTCTATTATCATGGTATATGATTAATTGTAGATATTATAAATAAAAACTAATATCTAATTATGTTTATAAATTAAGTACATTGATGAATTAAACAATTTTATATGGATTTAGGTCTAGAAAATTGAGAATGGTTTTTTCATGTTTCAACAAAATTATGAAAAATATTTTATATAAAGTTATAGGGTGATATATTGAAAAAAAATCAAAAAAATATAACATAATGTTAGGATATGTGTATAGTAATGATATGAATAGGAAATTATTTGATTTAAATGAATATAGTGGTTAATAAAATCTATCGAACTAATATAAGGAATAATATTATATTCAAAATAGGATTGGTAAGTTAATTAATGGGGAAACCAAGGAAGATTCACTAATATATTTTTTCATGGGTATATAAACTATATGAGAATATTTCATCATGTAATGTGGTAGGAAATCATAATACCCACCCTTTTAGAAATTCTTTTAAATCTTATTCGAATTCATTTTGATTAAATATATTTTTATATAATTTTAATTTATAATAATTAGAGGATTAAATGAGTAATTTAAAGTGAAAAAATAATATGAGTCCTTGGTCGGGAAACCGAGGATATTTTAATTAAACATAGGGATAAATAGTTACATGAGTCTAAAATGAAGAATTTTACAACATTCTTTTTAAAATCGATATTTAAAATATCTGTAAGTTTATCGTCTCAAACATGGATATCATAAAAACCCCCGTCATTTGAATCTCCCTCATCCTGGGAGTTTGATCCTTGTAATATATGAATTATGATGAATTCAATGGAGGAAATGAAGTCAAAGCATCATATCCATCTTCCAATTAAGATTTATGAGTAGTTACTGGAGTCTCTTTTGATGGCATACAAAATGGTAATAGAGTCACTCTTCATCCATAAGTTATGCTAACCATTTTACTTAAATATTAGCATATAGTTGATGGTATTAATCATATTACATTCAATAGAAGAATTTATTCCAAATAAAACATATTAACAACAAATAATATTCCCATTGTGGTCTCGGAAGACATCACCATAGCCCGATGTGCCAAGATTCCATTTCAAGGCCCCATCCAAGTTGATTTTTAACTAACATGAAACGTTAGTTTCTAAAGAACCTCAAAATTACCCATGGTGGATTTAAATTACCATAAATTTCAAGATTCTTCAAGAATATTAAATAAATTATGGAGTTATGGAAGAAGTAATTTTTAATATAATTATGACTATTAACTAATTTAAAGAGTATAATGGCTTAATCATGGTATATGAACTATAGTAATCTCTATTAAAGTTTAAGTGAACTCTACTCAAGTTCACTAGAGTTATATTATGCCTCCTAATAATATATTTTAAATGTAATTTTTGATATTTCAATGTGATGAGATTTTAATTTGGGTACAGAACTCTCTCCCCCATGTGAAACGAATTAATGTCCTCCTCCTCCTCCCATTACTCTCCTTTGTTATATCTAATTTATGGTTGATCACATTGGTTGTTGATGTAATGATTCTACCTCTTTAACATTATGATAATTTTCATGAGAAAAATAAAATCCATCAATTTATGTCCCTTTCATTTAAATTTTTCTTAGCCTACGTTGAAGAACATGTATTTTAAGAGTTTATATTATAATTTATCATAATCTATAAAACCATTTGGTTATATCAAATAGTATTTAATAAAAAAAAATATACAATTACTGTATTGTATGTAACCCTGATCATTTTTCACTTTCCCTTCACATTTTCTTAGTTTGGTGCATTATCTAGGTGTAAATTAAGTAAAAGAGACAGAATAGGGAATATAATACACATATGAATGAGATAAAAATAATCCATTAATGTTTTAAAAATGTTTATAAAATATTACACATTGAATAATATATTTATGTGTTACCTTAATAATTTATTCTTGTATAGTAAATGGAATGGGAAATTAGTTAAAGTGAAATTATTATTGGGTGTTCTATCTTGGTCTATGTTGATAAAGAAAGAAAAAATATCGTTTCATAATAAATATATATTTTAGTGATTATATGTGAAACCTATCATGTTAATACAGATTTTATATTATATTACATTAGTTTATCTTTTTGGTTTTTCATTTTCTGAGAAGATTCATATTGAAACATATAAAATATAGATTTTTCACTATATGAATGGTTTATATGCATGGTTTAGGGAAAACTGTATGGTTTCCAATATGGAATGTAAATTTTAGTTCATTTTATTTTTCACATGATGTTGTGGTTCAGTGATTAAGTCCAAATCAATTAGAACCTATGAGAAAATGTTTGTGGCCCTTGGTGTGTGACTATAAGGGTACACGAATTCTACATAGTTAAGGTAAACCATGGAAAAATTATTTAAATTAGTTCTAAAAATTAATTGTGTCATTGGGAACAGTTTATCCAATCGTGTGGAGTCTCCATGAGTGGATATGAATAGTGGGTTGGTCTAGGTAGTGTCTCTCGCATGATGGATGAATTTTTAGGAAACATGTGTGGCCAAACCATGTGATCTGTCCATATTTTAAAATTTTGGGTATTTTATAAAATACCCTCCCAATTTTAATTCACCCTTACCTCTATCCTCCCAACATTCACACAGACGATTCATGGGATCTCAATGAGGATGTCCAACTACCTTTTACCTTTTATTTTATTGTCACTCCATTGAATATCAAGAATATTTTTTCTTATTAAATACATCTAGACACCTTCCTCGAATATATTACTATATTTTTTGATGATTTAACTCTTTTATATAAACCCTAAATGTCATGAAAACCTATTTTAGGGTATGGGTTAGGCATAATTATGGGGATTTCTTCATATATGGTTTGTAAAGGACGTTTTTTTATCTTAGTTAGGTTTTATTCATCAAAGGTGACAACTTCTAGCTCGTTTTCCATTGAACCAATGTTGGTGTTTCAATGTTTTTGGTTTATATTCCATGATTTGAGGTGTTTGGTTGTTTTTAGGTATTATTTGTTAAATAAATGCTTATATAAGTGTCCTATAAGGGATGAAATGTGGTTTTAGGAATGGTTTTAACCCATGGAATGGAATGGGTTCCTTGACAAGTGTTTGTAAAAATGGATAAATTGTTATTAAAGGATGAAAATGGTTTTAAAGGTATTGGAAATCCCCAAATTGAAGTTTTTAAATGTGTTTTTTTCATCAATTCATTTCTAAAAAAATTGTGGTGTTTAAAATATTTAAACTCTTTTCAATGGGAATTTTTATCTAAAAGGGGTCTGTTAACCCTTGTGCATTATATTTGAAAACGTATTATTACATTCAATTATTTATAAGGTTGTTTTAATGGAATTTTGGTTTTCCAAATAGTTTATAAGAATTGTTTTAATAAAAATGGTCATAAAATCAAATTAAGATAGGATTTTAAAATAGAATGAGTTTCTTTGGAATTCAAAGCCTGTTTTTAAAAGGCCCATTTGGTTCTTTATATGAAATGTTTAAAATCAAATATTTTTAAACCTTTTTTCCCTTATATTTTTTCCCTTTAATGAGTGGTGCTCATGTATGTGGATATTAAGTGATGGATCTATGGGGTTGTTTAATTGGGGGTGTTCGAGGTGAGGTAAAAATTTAATTATAAATGTATTTAAAATGATCTATGCTTGTTTCATGCATCATATTTTTTTATAAAATAATTTTTAAATGTCATAGGATTCCTATGAATATAGAAGGTGAACTATATAATTGAAATCCATAGGGTATAGTGTGTTGCCTTGGGTAGAACTCGGTCAGACCGGGTGAGCTAACAAGATAATCTCCATGGTATCATAGCATATTGTAAGGGATTGGGGATTGTTTTCAGATCCCAAATCGTGAAAGATCCAAGCTAGTTCTACAAGACTATTATGACATGATAGGTTCAGTAGTGTCCGCCTAGGTTCCTCATCTCCGATTGAGGTATTTATTACAACAATCTTGGTAAGATTCACATGTTGTTGTGATATTATTGAGGATTTTTTAATAGATTTCTCTTAAAATAAATTTTATACCCTCCTTGTTTTATGATTTATTCATGAAATTGAGATTTTTCAACTTATTCTATGTTCCCCTATATCCATGTAATTTTGTCTACTCGTAGAATGTTTTAAAAAGGGTATTGTGAAAGGTTTTAAAAAAAGGAATGGTAATGTGTGGTTTTAATTTTCTTCCAAAGTATTTTATCATTAGTTTGAAAGGTGTGTTATTCAAATGTAAAATTATTTTTTCCAATTTTTTTGAATGTTTTAGAAATAAGGTAGAAGTGGATTATTTAATAATCTATGATTGTTGATTTTTAAAACATGTATTTAGGACATAATTATTAGTTTTACTTATAAATTGGTTTTTCATAGATTTTTTAGAAAGACCTTTGAAATTTAAACAATTATTTATATTTTTAAAAATTAAATTTAAAAAGGATTGATATAAGATGGTTTTGAAGTGGAACATTCAAAAGGTTATTTGCAAAAGAGACTTCATCTGGGAAATTTTTTTTCCAAATTATTATATTCATTTAATAGAAATAGTAAAAGGAATGTTTTAACATAATTTTTATGTGTTGTTATTTATTCTTATAAAAGATTATGAAAAATGTAGATTTTTATTATGTATTGAAAACTATAATTTTGTGGAATATAATAATAAAGTTATTTCATAGATTTTATGGGGGGAGACCTACACATCTGTTTAGCTCACACTTATTTTTTTCATGTCTAGGTATATTACAATTTTATTCAAACCCATTGGTTTTTTAGGGAAAAAATTTGGGTTTAGATGGTGGATGTGGGTCATGTGGTTTCTTGTTTAATAAATTTAGGTTTTATTTTGATTTTGGGACTTGTGTTGTCCACTATAGACTATTTTATTTTATGTATTTAATTTTTTATCTACTTCCACTATGTATCCATTTACATTTCAATTTTATGTTTTTTATTGGATGTTCAATGGTTGTTATCTCATTTTTGGATATATTATTTAATTTGATTATTTTTTTATTTACAATATTTTATGAGGGGTAAATTAATCCCAAAATATATTCTATGATACTCAATAACTAGTTTCCATCCCATTGAGATCTAATATGTCGTTCAGGCTTGTGGATGACTTGTTTGGGAATTGAGTTAGATGGAACCCAGGGTTGGTTCATTATAAATGGTACCATATCCTATGTTCCTAGTGGTTCATTGGTTCAATAAGTGAACTCTTGTTAATTGGGGTGTTTTTAGTATGGAGATAAGGATATTGGGACTCCTTAGGTAGGTTTATGGATAGTTTTTTATCCTTTTTCAACCCTGAGCCTCAAGTTTCCATAGGCATCTATGAATTTAAAATTGATTCTATCTTATTATTTAATTACTTTAATGTATTATGACTTGATGTCTATGGTGGTGTTCCTTGATATTCATTTGTATGATTGTGTTTCCTTGGGAATCATATTTGGTATTTTGGGATGGAGATAAAAGAGATAATCAGTGAATATTGTTGGATTTGAAGGACTAATGAACAAAGAGTTAGGGACCAATTCACAATTTGAAAATGTTAATAAATGATACAAACAAGAGAATCATGATTCGACATACCATTTGGTTTCTAATTTTAGAACAGTTGATGTATAGATTTTCTAGAGTGGTTAGGGAAATGGGTAAAGGGTCATGGTGGATCTTATGATGTGTTGGAATCATTAGATTAAATTTTTTTGACAATCCTGTTATGAATTCATTTATGTGATTTTATGTGTAAAGAAATATTGGATATGTTTGTATGAAAAGTAGATTTCCTGAGATAAGTTATTTTTATTCGCAACACGACCTTAGGGTTTTTTTATAAAATGATCATTAGTTTCATTAAAACATTTCCAATGAAAATGGATTTTGATAAGAAGCATTTAATTGGTAATTGATTTGGTAATCGAGGAACTATAATATTTTGAAATTTTTTAATCGGTAAGGTGTTTTGAAAATGATGGAAATCCCTTAAACGTTGACTTTGAGTTTTAAATAATCTGGTGGTTTCAAAATAATGATTATAAAGGAATGGGTTTTATTGGTTTTAAATGGAGGATGATAAAATTTTAAAATCAAAGATTCTCATTCTAATGGAAGCTATTGTTTATCCAAAATCAGATTTTTTGGATTGTTTGGGTTTTTACCTCTGGTGGGTTTTTTAAAATGGATTTCTTTTAATTGATTCCAAATGTGATAGTTTTAAAATCAAATAACGTGGTTTTTTAATCAATTTTAGAAAAATCATATTCGTTGATTTTATTCTTGTTATTGGACCCTTGACTTGTTTTGGGACTATTTTTAAATTGGTTCATGTTTTTAAAAAGAGTAAATCTTAAAATAATTTGTTTATTTGTTTATTGATATGCTTGTAGGGACAAAGTTGTGTAAGGGGTGATGTATCATGTCTTTTTGTGTGAGCCTCACACAAAGGCCTAATGTGAATGTAGAGTTCTCTTTTTTAGGATTATTTCATCCTAACGCATTTAACAGAACATTGGATCTTAATGGAATGGAATGTGTTATCTTTTCTTCTTGGGGCTGTCTCTCAGAATTATCCATGGTAGTGTTTTTATAGTGGGACCTTTATGGAATCTTCTTGGTTGAGTGGTTTAGGCCTATGAGGCTTGGTTATATTGTTTTATTAGTGGGGATCCATTTTCATGGAGATGTTTGAGGTTGATTAGGTGTTTATATTTTTATGTATCATTGAGGTTCTTGGTTATGTATCTTTTCGATGATGATTTTTTTTGGGATTTATGCTTGGTGAGCTTAGAGAAGTTATGGATTATAGAAAACATTTCCCATTGTTTTCCTCGATTTCGTTTTTGTTCCCATTATTAGTGGTGGTTGATTTGGGAATTTATATTGCTCTTGTTCGTTAATGCTTGTTTTTTTTTGCATGGTGTAAACCATGGGTAAGGTTATGGTTGTGGGTTTGGAGATTGGGAAAACTATGGTGTGTGCATGGGTGACTGGGGGTGTGGTCTATTTTTTGTTGTACCATGTGTGCTACCAAGATGAGTTTTTTATTAGAATAATTATGGGATATTATTATATAGAATTGGATCTAATCACCCTCATATTCATCTAAAGACCCTTAGGTCATATCCCTTTTATTTAATAGAGAGGAATGTTTCTGGTTGTGGTGACCATTGGTTTTAGGATTCCTTGAATTTAGTTATTCAATATTTTATTCCTTTGGGTTGTTTCTAATTTTTTTCTATATTGTGGAATTGAGGTAGTTATTTTTTTGGTTTTTTCTAGATGTTTTTTGAATCATTTTTAGAATGTTGGTTATTTTTTTATTAGTGATTTTCTATTTTTATAATAAATAGGATAACCCTTATTCTAAAATTATAAATTAATTATAAATGTTGGGGAGTCCTATGTTTTATTTCTATTTATCTATATTTTCTCTTTTATAAGTTTTATATCATTTTCAACTTGTGTTTGCTTGATGCCACTTGAGCATACCTCTAGTTTTCCAAGGATTTGTCTTTTTTAGGGTTAATTTTATTTTGGTAACCCTTTTTTCCTTGGGATTATCTTCACTAGTTTATTCTAGATATTCCTAAAATGAATTTTACATTGTCATTTACATTGTACTAAGATTTTATGAGGGGATAAAGGGGAATAGTGATGATAATTATGACACCCTCCATGTCAGTATAGAGTTTATTTTATTTTATATTATTCTATATTTGGTTATTTTGAGTTTTCAAGAAGTTTCATCATAAAACATGGAAAATATGCACTTCACCCAATGTTTTTTATTCATATTCATGGATTAAGGTAAATTACGTGGTTTCCCTTGAATAGAGGACTTTTTAATTCATTTTTTTCACTTGGTTGGTATGCAAGGGTGAATAATAGTGTAGTCCAAACCATGTGAAACCTATGAGAATCTATGTGACACCCTTGGTGTAATGGGTAAGGGTGTGGGGCATGCACATGGTTAAGGTAAATCATGAAATAATAAATGAGATTAGGTCTATAATTTTACTGTTCCATTTGTAATAGATGGTTCCTGGTTTTTCAAACTCAATAGATTCCCCAGCAGTGACTAAGTGTAGTGGGTTGATCAAGGTATAAGATCCTTGATGATTGGAACATGGTTTGAAAAAAAAATGGCTTACAAAATTTTTAAAAGTTTAGTTATTTCATAAAATAACCTCTTGATTTCAAACCACTATCATACCTCTCTTCACCCCATTTGTGTGGTTGGACATTAGGATTTCAAATAGGATCTCAAACATGCTTATTACTTCGATTTTGGTGTCTCTCATTAAAATTTCAAGTATACTTCTCCTTGGTATGTCCTTATAAACCCATCTCATTCACCTATTTTTCCTTTTATATTGATTTATCTCCCTCTGATAAACCCTAAAGCCCATTAGGGTGTATTTTAAGGTAGGGTTCAGACTTAATCATGGAGCTTTATTTTTGTAAGTCTTATAGGGGGGATTTATTAACTCTCTTGGGTGTTCAAAATCAAAGTTGAGAATATTAAGATTATTCATTATTAAAATAAGGTAGGTTTTTATATATTGTTGCATTATTTTCCATTCTATGATATTCTTTATTTCTTTACAGGTTTTATCTATTGAAGTAATATCTATTTTTGTGTCATGTATGGTATGGGAAGTAATTTTAAAATGGTTTTAACCATTTTTATGAAAAATGTGCATGCCCAATGTTTTTATAAATGAAAAAAATGGTCTTAAAAGGATTAAAATAGTTTTAAAAGAAGTGGTGAGAACTAGATTGAGGTTTTTAAATGGTTGTATTTCATCAATGTATTTCCAAACAATGTGTATGGGATGTTGTAAATATTTAAATGATTTTAAATGTGTTCTTTTATTTTAAATGGATGTGTTAAACATTATGTATCATATTTGAAACCCTTTTATATCCTTGAAAGATTTAAAAGTTGAGTTTAAGGGAATTGTGTGTTCTCAAATGGGAATCATTAAATGTTTTAACAAAATTGTTCTCAAGGGTTGATTGATAATGGATTTTAAAATAATGTTAATTAGTTTGGTATTCTAAGAATGTTTTGTAAAAGTCTCACTTGTAGATTTTGTAGAAATTGTTTTTAAATGAAAGGCTTGGGACTATGTTAATTCCCCTTTTATTTTTTCCATTTATTGGGTGGTTCTCAATTATGTGGAGAGTGGTTGATGGATATAAGGGGTTGTTTTGTGAGAAGGTGTTGGAGGTGTGGTGAGGAATTATTTATAATTGATTTTAATGTGAATTATTTTTGTTTTGTGTATCATCTTGTTTTCCTACACCATTTTGTATTATCATTGTATTCCTAGGATGATAGTAGGTAATGTATAGAAGTTAAACCCCTAGGTTAGAGTGTGCTACCTAGGGTTGGACCTGATATGATTATTTAATCTAAAGAGATTTTCTCCATAGTCCTAGAGCATATAGGAATGTCCCAAGGATTAATTTTGAGTTCCCTCTTCATGATAGGACTCATATAGTTATGTAGGAATACCAGGACATAACTAGTTTAGTAGTGTTATACTAGGTTACTTTTCGTTATTTTAGGTATTTATTAATAAATTTATATTAAGATACCCATGATGATTGGATTATACACAATATTGTTTAAGGTATTTCTCCTTACCTTTTTATTATCCCCTTATTCATGTATGATTGTTTGTAACTTTGTGTTGGTTGTTTACTTATCCTTATCAAATATCAATGAGATTGTGGTTCCTACATCTTTGGGATATTTCTTTATTATACTTTGGTTTAATGTTTATATGATTTGAAAAGGGTATTGTGAAATTTCTTTAAAGAATAAATGGTAAAATGTGGTTTTAATTTTATTTTAAAAAAAACCATGGTTTTGAAAGGTGTATTATTTAAATATAAAATGATTTTTTCCAATAATCTTTTCAAATGTTTTTATAGGAAGGTTGAATGTTTTTGTTTTCAAAGCTCCGTTGTGTGGGTTTTTAAAAAAAAATTTAGGCCATCTCACCTAGATTTTTTTGTAAATTGATTTTTCATGGATATTTTGGAAAATATTTTGAAATTGAAACCATATTTTTTAGTTTTAAAATTTAATTTTTAACAGGTGTGATATTATATTTTTTTAAAGTGGAAATGTAAAAAAATGGTTTAGAAAAGTGGCTTAAACTAGAAAAAAATTATTTTCCAAGTGATTGTTTTCATTTAATGGAAATTAAGAAAAATAAAGTTTTAAAATAATGTTAATGTGTTTTTTTGTTCTTATAATGGATTATGAAAAATGTATATTTTTATATTTTATATAAAACTACCATTTTTTAAGAATGAAATATTAATGTGATTTCATAGATTTGGTCGGTGGTGACCAACTACTATGATTAACTCATGCCTATATTTTTTATGCGGAAGTTTATCCCAATTTTATTCATTACTATTGGACTATTAGTAACAACCTAAATTTTTATAAATGAAGATAACTTTTTGAATGAATAAATGCCTTAAAATGTAATTTACTTATAGAAAACACATGCACTAATTTGGTTATTTTAAACCAATATAAAATATAGAATGCCATATTTAAAAACCCATTAAGTATATTAACCATTTATGATATATTCATTGTAAAATTACCACTAAAATTAGTATATATTAAGGGTTACGGTAAAGTCTAATTGGAATAGACAGAAGAAGTGATGGCCTCAACTATTAGGGTCATACCCTATGAATCATATTAATAAGTTCTTATAAGGGATATGTAATCAATAGGATTTTCCTAGACAAATCCTAGGATGAAATTAAATAAATGAAACATGAACCAAACAATTTACAGGTCAAAATAAATATTATTGATATCACGATCCAAACCATGTTCATTAAACCACCATAAGAAATTTACACTATCACACACCTTACCCTTGGGGAATACACTTGTGTAATAAGGGTTTATTTATCTAGAACCTAGTAATATGAAGTTTTTTATTCCTTTTTAATAAAATAATGATTACATTTATCCCTATTCATTATTACTTTATATATACAATTATATATGAGTTCATGAAAAATAGATGTTGATACAAAGAAAAAAATTGTATTTTCAGAAAAAGTGTGGTTTGAATTAATACAATCATTTTGATAGGTTATAGAATTTTAAAATATATTTATTATTTTTATATTATATTATAGTTATAATATATTTATTTATATACAAATGATAATATAATTTAATGAAGTTCAATTTAATCATTATAAGGGTCATAGAATTGAAAAATGTAGTAAAAACCAGTATTTTTCAATACATAAGGGTTTTCATTTAAAAGTGTAAATTCTCATATTTAGAAAATTATTTTGAAAAAATAAATATTATTTGGAAATAAAAATGCAAAAATTATCTAACGGTGAATTTTTCATAATTTTCTTTGATAGATAAATTTTTACGTAAAAAATAAATATTGTATAAATATATGATATATATTTTGACATTATAATAGCCTAAAAGTGATTTAATAAATTATATAAAAGGAATATAAGAGTAAATGCTTATTTATCATTTAAATAATGAGTTTTAGAATACATTTTATTAATATCATAATATTTTAATGAATTCTCCAAAACCATTTTTATATTTTCTGGTTTTAAAATTAATTCTTTAGGAACATGACTCACTTCTACATCACTAATGGTATTATTTTAATATTTTAAGTTTATGACATTATAAAATTTTTAAAACCAATCCTCATTGGTAGAAACCATGGAAAACCCCCATGAGAAGTTTTTTAGTTTTGATTATCTTATCATAGAGACTCACAAACCTATGTTTAGAAATTAATAAAGAATTTCCCTCTCTTTTTCAATAAATACCCACCCAACCTCTCACTCATATTCACTCAAAACCCATTTAGTATGAATTTGATCTCCATATACCTTTATAAATAACTTTTCATGTTTTCTTGATCACTTAATAAGTTCCTACCAATATTTTAGAAGTGCATTCTCAATAGAATGAGATTCTCTCCTTCTCTTTATTCACGTACTTTCATTATATTATTCCATTTTATTTCCAATTTTACATGATGGAATTTGTTTTTTCACAAAAAAATTATTTTAATTATGTTATCCAAAAAATGATATAAAAATTTAACTCTTATTAAACCCTTCTATTAATTGTTATGTAAACTCATTATGTTACCGAAATTATCATGTGATTCTTCCATGAAAAACATGTTTGTAGTGAATACCCATCACCATTTAAACTCAAAGGTATTAAATTAAATTAAATTATCCTTAATTAATTTTCATCTTCCATGTATTCAACCAATACTCTTTAATCATGGGATTAAAATTTATGAAAGGTGTTCATATTTTTTATGATCTATGTGGAACAAAAATGCATGTGTATAATATGAATGTGATAGGTGGTCCCAGGATTATATAGCCCTCCAATTCAATAGGTACTGATTTTATCTCATGATATACCATATAAGATGCCTAGGAGGTTATCCAAAGAACACTATGTTATGATGCCTCAGTGGTTATCCTTGATTTTTGATTATGATATCTTGTTTTATGTTGTTTCCGCATTCCTTTGTTTACTTGAAGTTTCCATATTGTATCATGATTAAATTCTCATGAATATGATTCTCACCCCTTTTATGTCACTCTAATATGCCTCTTGCCTAACATGTATTAAAATCATCATTTCCCCTAAAATTATTCCCTTATTGGGATTTATAGACCACCCCTTTTTTATATATGTCCCTGTATTATCTTGTGTAGCTTTAAAAGAGAAATAGAGGTTAAGATGATGTTGAGGAGTTCTAAATAAAGATCTTTTATCCCTATATCATGTTATTATGTTATGTATATAATTACCCTAAGACATGTGACCTTTCCATTTTTCATATTTTATTTTTGTGTCTTTATGAAAATAAATCATGGATTAAGGTGTATTAAATATATGGGCTGTCATACCACCAAGAGAGATGTGCTAAGTTTAGATGGTGATTTTAGGTCATGTAGAGGCTCATTAGAGCGGTTAGGGTTATATTTTTGTTTTGTGAAATTTTTTGGCCACCATATCATGTTTCATTTTATTCATTGGAGATATTTTTATCTACCTTTTTTGTGTATCCATTTAAGTTTTGGTTGTATATTTTTCAATGAATGTTTAGTACTTATTATCACTAATTTGGTTGCATTTATTATTTTATTTAAATTATTTATTTTCATTATTTTATTACAAGTAAAAAATTACTAGGGTTTATTTTATGATGTCTTGTCAATAGTTTTTATCTCATGGGATTGGTAAAGGCCTTAAAAGTAGTGGTGGACTGGATCGGGCATCATGTTAGATAGAACCCTAGGCTAGTTTATTATATTATAATATTATTAGTGTGTTGAGAAAAATTATTTCATTGTTATTTATTATTGAATATATACATATATTACTTAAATTATATAAAATAATAATTCTACGATCATGATTATTATTATATATATGTGTGTCTGTGTGTGTGTGTGTTTTATATACGTACACATAATATAAGATATTGATATACATTCGTTAAATCAAAATGAATTGATATGTATTATTTAATTAATTATATGCTTATAACATTTCTTATAAACTATTATGTTCATATATTTTTATGATACATGATATAATTTATATATAAGATATGATTTTCTATTTTTATATATTTATTATCATCTTATAATTATTTTTCTTTCCATATATTATACATGATCATGTATAAGATATTTCATTAATATGGTAAATGAGATAATTTTATACTTATTTTTGGACGGGGAATGGTAATTATTTTTTTGAAATCTCTTTATTAATTGTATAGGTGTCTCTTTCATCCTTATATCTCTTGTCCAGTTCCTAGCCACTTGGTTCCAAGATGTTGATGGTGACTCATTCAATGGTCAATGATGTAGTGTGGATTTTATCACTGGATACTTAGTTTTATGGGAAGATCATAATGAATCAATGAACTAGGTCATGCATTTTTGTATATTGAATTTGAAAGAAAAATTTCCTTCTCTGATATATGAAATTGGAATGCTATGTATAGTGTACATTTGATCCCCTACCCCTCAGAACCTAAAATGTTTGTTTTTGTTGTCCCAAACTGGATATAGTGGAAATTTTCATGGCTAATGGTAAGATAATAATGCTCCAACAATAGTTTTCAATTTGAATTTTGATGGTTCTTACAATGATAGTATCATTTGTGGTAATAGTATCATTCATATATCTTTGGGATCTGTTATATTTTCTTTCGATTCTTACTTTTAGATGGAATCCCACTAATTACTAAATGTTAGGCTATGATCAGTGGGCTTCACTGATATGTCTTATAAAACATTCATCATAATTGTTTTAATCGTATTCAACATTTCTAGTTAAATTAATTTTGGGTTTCACATCCATTCACTAGTTGACCATCTACCTCATTGGTGATTGTAGGAAACTTCTTGAATCTGTTATGGATATTCTTCTTACTTGGTGTTGGGGTTACAAGAAGAAATATTTATTGGATACCAAATGTGATATTAGTGACACCCTCTAAGTGTTTTACAATTTTAGATACCTCCCCCCATATTATAATATAATTTATCATGGAGATTTCATTGGGCTCCATCATGTCAAACACCCTTGGGATGTGTCTTGGAATGTGATTGGTTTCTCATGATATGATCCTAGAGAATAAAAATCAATAGTTTCATCAGATCGTCCTACCTCAAGGTATGTACAGTGATAATTATGTTTTAGTGACATTGGTTTTCATTAAACAATATTTTGGTTACTCTTGATATTTGGAGTCCCAACCATTAAAAAATTTCAAATGGTAAATTTCTCATAGTAGATGATCTTGAAAAAATATTTGATAGATACTTTGATCATAGGTAACTTTGTTTACACTTGGTTTGATTTTTTTATTTCCATCCTTGTTTAATTTTAAGAAATATTTAATATTTTTCTGATGAAATAATATTTTATTTATATGTAATAATGGTTATATATCTTATATGGGGCCTCAAATGTGAATTATAACACCATACTTGTCTCCATAAAGTGATTTTTTACATAGGATAGGTATTATTTAGGTGTTCAGGTTCTAAGACTCATATAAATTCATTTTTTTCATTAAAATAATTTCCAATTTGACCTAGTTTTATTATATATATTTATGTTTAAATCCTCAAAATAGGTTTCTCCATCACCATTATTAATAGATAAATATATGGAGATGAATGATTAGAGCACATTATTTTGGGGTCTAGAGTGGATATTGATGCCAATGATGAAGTTCATGTATTGAGGCCAAATAATAAAGCTTTATTGATTCACCATTGAGGAAGGGATTTGTTATTGAATTCTATTAATCAATTTTTTTTAAATTTCAAAATCATTTGTATAAAGTTAATACTTTTTAATTACCTTTTCTAACACATGAAATGAGAAAATAATTTAATTATTTATGATAAATTATTGTTTATTTTTTTGGATAATTATTCTTTATTAAATTTATACTTGACCTTTAAAAATATTTCTCATTAAATCCATAAAAATTATTTGAGATCAATCAAAAAATGGATTCTGTTAGAATAATTTCCATCTATAATGTAATTCAATAGGCATAGTTATAAATTATATTTGTAGTGGTATTATCACCCATTGAACATTATTATTCATATCCCCCTCTCTCCCACATCTTGTTATAGTCGTATAGATATAATTAATATAGTATCTCAACTGATGACTATGTGTTATAATCCTTTGAAGTTTTAAACCATGGGTTTGAACAGTAATGAATGTGGTGAAAATAGTGGGTAGCTAAAGTTTCTATATCTAGAATTCTTGACCACACAACATGTAGTACTTGACACACACATCATTTATTTTTTCCATGTTGTGGTTAAGGTTGTATTTGGGTGTTAAATATCACATAGTGTGTACTTTTGTGACATTTTCTATATATTTCTAGATTATATGGCGCAGGGTATAATAGATTATTTTTCGTGATATCAACCTATAACACACAAGTCATATGGGATAGGGGACATGTCATGTATGAACTTTAAGACATGTATCATACCTCTTTATCACATATCTAACTATTTGGATTCATACACTATGTGTGTGTTGATTAAATTTCATGTATGTCTTAGTAGTGTATTTCATACTTCCCCATACTCTACAAGACATGTAGCTGGAGTAAATATTGTGTATATAGGGATACATGATAAGGTGTGAAATGATATGTGCTTGGATATTCCTTTATCATCACACACCATATAGTTATGGTTGACACACTATGAATAAACAAAACACAACTAAGGCTTCTAATGAAATACATACCTAGATAGCTTTCAGTTGTTACATGCCATTTTACCCATTTAGCATGTCATGTAGTCTATCCCCACATGACTAAAAAGTTTTAGTATACACCCAAATACTTTTCAAGGCGCATATCCCATGTCTAGATATGTATATATTGTGTATTAGGAAACTAACATGAGGTTCACACAACTTTAAATTTCAAAAAACCTTTTTATAACATTCAAAAAACTTCCACTTTCATGAATCTCCCAATAATTCATGAAACATCCTTTATCAAAATGATGTAATCTCACTTATTTTCATAGTTCATGTTCCTGTTAAATATTTCACACTATAAGCATGTTCTTATAAGTATTATGTTAAAATAGAGCACTAGGATTATCCAAACATTTCAATATCTAAATGAGTGGGTATCATCCTATTTATTGGTTTATTCAAAATTCTGTCAAATATATGACCTTTCACATAACATTATGCTCCTCTAAAATGTGAAACCTTCATTGATTCTTTTCACATGCAACTCGCCATCTTGGTTCAACTCACCATTTTCAAATACAATGTTCACAAAAATTCATTTTGTATTATTTTTCTAACCATGTTAAAAACTCATCCTTTTGGTGTATTTTGAATGGGTATCTTGATAACACAATTTTCGTTCAACTCTTCAGAATTTTTATAAAATTTTTACTTGTGATAAAATATATCATTTTTCTACTTTTTTTTCACAACTTCTCAAACACCTTCAAGAGCTTCCAAAACCATTATTTATAAAAGTTTCAAAGTATATATAGTCCAAGAACATTTTTATTACACTCTATCAAAAACACATAAAATTTGTATTAAAAATGTTTTTTAATAAACATAATCAACCCAAAATCATCAACATGAAATTAAGGGGGTTTTCTATGAAAACATCTTTGAATAAAATAGATAGGAGAATATTTTTTTCTTCCTAAGAGTCCAACCTAGGGAATTTATATCTGGTTCAAGATCATTAAACCGCCATGTGATCCTTGTGGTATATATGTGTGTATGATCTATTCCACTACTTGTGTTATTAATTTAAGAAATTATTTGTATAATTTTGATTCATGTAATGAGAAAGTAGGTTGGGAACCACTGTAAACCATGGTGTTGGTGGGAGATATTGATGATATACAATGGTAACCATGGGTTGGATCCATTCAAACCCCTATGAATTGATGTCATGAGACTATAGTAGGGGTGGGTTCTATTGAAACCCGTTGTAGTTGGGTATATGATGACACTAGGTAGATCACCAATCAAAAATAGGGTGTTTATTATAAGATATGGAAGAAGGGTAGGGTTTCATTCTAAACTAGGTTGTTGATGATGCATGATGAAATTATGGAGGGTATCGATTGAAAATTGTGTGGGTACCATTATGAAATAAGGTTTTGATGATATTAGATTGAATCAAGGGTAGTATTTTTCCAACCTAGTGTATTTTTCGTATGTTATGAAATCAGGGACGGGCACCATTCTGTCCTAGGGTATAGATGATACGAGATGAAATTGTGGGTGGGAACCATTATAAAATAGTGTATTATTGGAACATTATGAAATTGGGTCGTATTCCATTCAAAATTTTGCTGTTGATGATGTGAGATTGAACTACAGGTGGGTGATATTCAGACCTGATGTATTGATATTATGTGATGGATCCAGGGGAAAACAGTATTATGAGATGGTTAATTGATTTTATCTGAGGAAACTGGTGGAGGAAACTAATCTTACCTAGTATGATTATTATTTGTGATAGAACTGAGGTAGGGTTCCATTCTAACTGAGCGTAATGATATTATGTGAGGGAATCAAGGGAGGGTGTGAATATGACCATGTATATTGATTATGTGTAATGTAATCAACGTGGGATCCATTCTGACATAATTCATTGATTATCCATGAGAAAACTAGGGGTGGGCTCCAATCCAACCTAGTTTTTTTACTGTATGAGAGAGTATTATGGGAAGGCTCCATTTCAACCCCTGGAATTGATAAAATGAGATGGTATTGTAGGTGGGAACCACTTTATCCCTTAGTATTGATGACTTCAGTTAGTAATATGAGTGCATAAAGCTCTAACCCTTTCTACAGATATGTGGAATGTTCAAATATATTCAAGTAATAGTTGAAGTTGTTATGTCCACTCTTATGTGGAATGGAAATCTCTCTAGGTTGTGATAGGTATTATGGTGTATTTTGTTTAAATTATATTTATTTTATCCATATCATCTTGTACATGTGTCATATATACTATATATGTTAGGTAAATTATTTTTGGTGTGCTACTAAGTTGTACTCTCACCCTTATCGGGTGGTCCTATTATTGTGGTACCTGAGTAGACCTAATGATTACAAAAATAGGTATGGTATAAGGCTCAATGATTGATGTTTGATATGGATAGCTTGGATGGATTTAGTATATAGTGCGGGGTTGGGTCATTATAAAGTGGTATCATAGCCTTTTTCTATTTGTATTTCCATTTTAGATAAAGAATACAAGAGATAGTACTATTTACAAATTTGGATATACATTGTGTTTATGCCTAGATAAAACCTACGTGAGCCAGATTCCATGTTTTTAAGGATTCAGTGTTAATGTTCTTACTTTTCAATGATACATTTGGGAACTTTATGTTCAACTATAATGCTTTTGATTAATTAATTTTTTGTTTTTTACTTTCCCTAGGGTGGAAAGATAGAGGGTGTCTATCCATCATATCATACACATTGGTTCACTTAACATGAGAATGCATATATGTGATTGTGATACAAATTCTGGAATATAAAATATTTTTTGGTTATTTAAAATGTTAATAATAACTTATTTAATGTTTTACAAAATAACTTATCAGTGGAATTCTACATAACCAAAATGTATGTTTATGATTTTATTAATACATATTGTCAAAGGGTGGTGTCATTTATATTCACATTTATGTTTACTTGATCTGTATGGGGTAGTCTGATATTCATATTCCCACTGAGGATTAGTACCCTAGAAGGGGTAGTTAACCAGTGTATGAGAATATTGATATATATATGAGAACTCTAAATTTTTTGCATTAGAATATGAGATATCTTTTTATATATGGGAAAGGAGTGTGGATGTTATTCATTGATTATAAACCAGGTGGAGTGTGAATAATGGGTTATGTGGGAGACCTAGTGATGCTAATATATGGCTTATGACGTTAGTGATTTGAATTCTATAATTTGGTAGTAGGGAACTTTCTTTTCATTTTTTGAGATGACTAGTGATGTGTGAGGGTATCTTGAGGAAGGTTTAGCATGGGTTTGTGAATTCCATCCGAGACAGGAAGAAAATGTAAATATTTTTTGAGATTTAAACATGGGGTTTTTATCAAGTATGTGGTGTAGGAATATTGGTGGTGCCATGATTATAGTGTTGGGAGAGTTCTCATGGATTATACTTACTATATGGTTGTATTTTTACATTCATGGGGGGATCTCATATATTTAGTTAAGTTCATGAGCCTTGTACTGCTGGGATAAGACTCAAGATGTCATGAGTTGAATTATATGCCACGATATCCCTACATTGTAAGCCTAAATGGTTGGGATTGGTTTTGGTAACATGAGAATTTAAGAATAATATTGAGATTCTATAGTTTCATACTCTATAAAAATGGGTCAAGTGAGTGGAAATTTAAATAACATATGTGGTATATGGATCCTAGTTTCCTAATATTGTTCTATGGAGGGTGAGTTCAAAGTTTTGTTAGTCGTGATCAACCCTGAATGAAATTTGGGTCATGTTGATCAATGGATTTTGGGAAATATGTTTTATAGTGAGATTGAGTTGTGTAGGACATGTGAATCCTGATCTGAGGTCACAATTAAAAATATAAATTAAAGGTAATTTCATTTGGTTCTTTTCTAGTGTGTAGATTGGTAGGTCTACAGCGTGTTCGGTCCCTTGATATTCATATCAGTTGTAGGACCAAGGGAAATTTCATTATGTCTTGATAGTTTTTAGGACTCCTTAATTACCCAACTAAGTGGAGTTAGTTCATTGGTTTTCAATGTTATTGGTGTAATATCATGCATGTGTATTTATTAGATTTTAGATAATAGTGGAAAGGTGTGAAAACCCTTGTTGCCATCATAAAATGGAAAAAAGGTTTTGGAAATTAATGATTTGTACTATGTTGGTTAGAGCAGGAGATTCTATGTGGTATGGTCATTTTTGGTTTTACTGATAAAATCTAGTTCATTGGGATATGATCTGTGCATGAGATGAGATCACTAAAGTGTTATAGTGTAATGGCCAAAGGGTTATGAGAATTATTGTTAAGATCGAATGGTCAACTCATATATGAGATAATTTATGATATTCTTTTAAATTGGGTAATGTGATCCCATGACCATTGGGTCTTGAGAAATATTGAGGGGTTGAGTATCTTAGTGTGATGGATTAAAAATGGGATAATTCCTTAACTATGGTGACTTTTCCACTAATGTGAATGTGAGTTTCTAGCGAGGTGAAGTGGGGCTCGTAGGGGGGTTAAATGTGATAGTTATGTAGTAATGATAAAGGTAATTGTTCGTGTGTTAAATCTATTATAAATAATTAAATATTAGAAGATTATTTTCAGTATTGGATAGTTGTTTCAAGGGGTGTTATAATTTATTTGAACCCTAGAGCGATGATCAATATGTGGTCATTTTCAAAAAATATGAGTGAGTCTTATGAGTGTCAGTGATCAACATATGGTGGATTTCAAGATAAATTGTGCTCATGCATTAGTAATAAAGATATTTTAATAGTTTAGGGGAAAACTATAGGTGGTCTAAGTATTTGAAACTCCTTTCACGTGGTTTTGGTAAACAACGGTGGTGACATGCTGGTGGACCCAACCTGGGGTGGTTTCGATTATATGTATATTATTGGATGAAAGAATTTTTGTTATGTGTGATAAATTTAAAATACCATATATGAGTATTGATCGAGGAGGATCAAATAGATTCAATACATTTGATAGCTGACAGATTAGAGTTATGGGAGATAGGATGGTAGAGTTACTAGTTTCATGAAATATTGGTGCTCATGGAAAACATATCAACATGTATAATGAGGAAAGACACCTTGTTATGGATATAGTCTTGGAATTAGTATTTTGGTTTCTGATGAAAATGGTTAGGTATAACTTGGATGTAATGCCAGGTGAGTTATAATCCTAGGTAGACTAGTGAATTCGACCAATACTATATGATTTTTGAGGTTTGAGAATTCATGAATGTCATTGGGGGTCGGTCATGATCGTAGAGTAGGTGGAATTAATCAGTGTCATAATGTATGGGCTAGTATATTATTATTAATGGTCAGTGTGGTTGAGTATCTTATAGGTAATTTCTTACACAATTAAGAATTAAAATATATATATATATATATTCAAAATGCATAATTTAGGGATGATTGGTGTTATGAGGGACTTAAGAGAGAGGCTCTCATGGATTTTAGAAGTGTATTTGGTTTTTAGGTAGTGTCAGAATTACCATATCTTGGGGGATACATAAAATTTGGTTCATGTATTAGGGCTCAATATTATAATTTGTTCATGGGGGATACATGAGGATACTTCCCTTGTGTGGGAATCATTATTGGGGGGTGTTTATAATAAACCATGTCATTATGATTGATAAAATTTGGGGAAATTTAAATTTTTTTTAAAGTAAGGTAATATTAGAGGATTGGGATTCAAATAAGATTTTTTTAGAGTTGGAACATCTCTAGAAGGTGTTTTTGGATGTGTTTGGAGGCTCTGGAGGTTCTTTATGTGATTATGTGATTGTTAATGAAGGTTTTGTGTGGCCTTGATATATATATTTTCACTATAACAGATTTATCATGTAGCAACTATGGGGTATTGTATCTTTGCCTATGACACTTGAGATGAACTTTTTTAGAAATGTAATGGTTTTCACCATGAAGGATGGAGATCACACCACAAATCTTGTATATAAGATTAATTTAATAGATCTGGGGAAGGGTCACATTATAATGTATAGTGGTTGCGTAGTGGTCAGTATTGTGTGAGATTAAATTTTTGAAGGGTGGAAGAGGGTTACACCATGATGGATGGGGATCAAATCATATGTCTGCTGCATGATATTAAAAAAAAGGTTGAGGTTGAAGAATCTTTTATTATTTAATTAAAGACCCTATTTTTTGTTAGAATATACCAATTACAAGGAATGTAGGACCGTATGAAAATATATCATATTATAGAATGGCCCATAGGCTCTAGGGCTTGGAAACCCTAATTCCATGTTTGAATGCCCATTCTTTGGCCCACAGGCCACTTCAGTGAATAGTACTACTGTAGTACCTAACTAGTATTATGTCTCCATCACTATAATACGAGTTACAATACCCACCACCGTAATAATTTTGGTGGTCCTATAGTTCTTCAACCTATATAGTCCTACTATAGTACCACTACAGTACTGTTATAGTATCTTGTGCCCAATGGGTTTGGACCCCCCAACCTTGATGTAGTATTACAGGGTGCATATAGTTACATGAGATTAAAAATCTAATGTATAGGATATATCATGCCACATCCTTAGGGGAATGGATTGTGGATATCCTATATGAGATTAATTTTCTACAGTCTGAAGAAACCACACTACAACATAAGGATTTATAGCATGGTAAAGTATGTATATGATTAACTTAGGGACTACGTAAAATTATGTTATTTATATAAGATTAAATATTTATCTATTTCATTATATGGAAATTCTATGAAAACATCAGGTTTTCCATGATTTCCATATCAAAGGGGTGTGTGTTATGGTATAGTGAGGAGGATATTCCATAAATGTAGACCAATTAGGGATATTACACCATGAATCTAAGCTATTAGGGGAGTGCTACACCATGAGGATGAATTTTGTTCCTTGAGTCCCTACATACATGGAATTAATTGTTCCATTATGGGGTTTATCACACCACAATTAGACTGAGGAAGTAGAGGTTGGGTTCTTGATTTGATAGGTGTAGGGTTTTAAATCATGGCTAGTGGGGTCGCACCATAATAGTTATCCTAGCAAGATGCGTTTTATCTTGACCATTGTGTTTATTCCATAATAAATATTATTAATGTTTTATAAATTAACTATATTTAATAAATAAATATTAAATAATAAAATAATGAGGCCACCCTCCTTAATTAATCAACAGTGGTCATAGCCATACTCCCTTTCTTTTATCTCTTGAAAAGAGAGGGTCCCCTTTTTATGCATGGATTTATGTGACATTTTTCATGGGTGATAGATTGAGGCAATTCTATCACTCCACATCTATCATTTATCATATTTTGTCACTATTTTAGTTTTTACAATCATTTTTTAGCTAATTTGTGGAGTTTGTTAGATTTTAGGAAAACCTTTTATTAAATATGGATCATTTAGAGATATTCGATGAATGACCATCTGATGGATTTAGGTAGGTGGTCCCTATTTATATCGTGAATGTTTATAGATTTTTTTTATTATTTATATGATATGATATCACTAAATTTTTGTTCTTTATCCTTATTAAATTATTATAAGGTTTTCATTTTCAATTTTGAATGGATATGAATCATTGGGACCATGTATGTCTTCCCATGTATTGGTGGTTGATGTCATGGATAGTGAGGGTCATGATGATTGTCATAAGTAATATATAACGTGATAAATGAAACCTACTGGGTTACAAGTTTTTTAATATAATCATAGTAGACTTTAATATAGGTTATCTTATTCCATTCTAAGTAGGTGGTTGTGATAGATTGGGAATGTTTGGATTAATGGAAGGTTATATAGAACCTTGAGTCAACCTATAGCCTCTTGACTACCTGATTAGCATGTGAGGTAAGTGATCCCCCCCCCATCGTTATTTCTGTATTTATGTAGGTATATCATGAAAATTATTTATGTATAGGTTAGATGTGAGAGGACCAACTTATCTTAACATTAAAATTTAGAGGGAAGTTATTCCATCCCATTTATATTTTTCTTATATTGTATTTACTATTTGTATAATTAATCCATGATGGAATCATGGATATGTTGTGGAAAATTATGCCCATTCTGGCTTGGGGTATAGATGATAAAAAATGAAATCTAGGCTGGGAACCATTCAATACCAATGTATTATTGGTACATGATGACATTGGGTCGTATTCCATTCAAAAGTTTGGTGTTGATGATGTGAGATAGAACTGGAGGTGGGTGATATTCTAACCTGATGTATTGATAGTATGTGATGTATCTAAGGGAAAACACAATTCTGATATGGTTTATTGATTTTATGTGAGGAAACTTATGGAGGAAACAAATCTTACCTGGTATGTTTATTATATGTGATAGAACTGAGGAAGGGTTCTATTTTAACTAATCGTAATGATATTATGTGATGGAAACAAGGTAGGGTGGAAATATGACTATGTATATTGATTATGTGTAATGAAATCAACGTGGGATCCGTTCTGACCTAATTCATTGATTGTCTATCAGAAAACTAGGGATGGGCTCCAATCCAACCTATTTTTTGACTGCATGAGAGAGTATTATGGGAAGGCACCATTTTCAACCCTTGGTACTGATGAAATGGGGTGGTATTATAGGTAAGATCCACTTTATCCCTTTGTATTGATGAATTTATTTAGTAATATGTGGGGATGAAACTCTAACCCTTGCTACAGATATGTGGCATGTTCAGATATATTCAAGTAATAATTGAAGTTGTTATGTCCACTCCTAAGTGGAATGTAAATCTCTCTTGGTTGTGATAGGTATTATGATTGATGTTGTTTAAATTATATTTATTCTATCCATATAATCTTGTACATATTCCATATATACTATATATGTTAGGTACATTATTTTTGGAGTGCTGCTACGTTGTACTCTCACCCATATCAGGCGACCCTAGTATTGTGGAACCTGAGTATACCTCATGATTATAGAAATAGGTATGGTATAAGGCTCAATGATTGATGTTTGTGATATATAGCTTGGATGGATTCACTGTATGGTGCGGGGTTGGGTCATTATAATGTGGTATCATAGCCTTTTTCTTTTTTTATTACCATTTTGTATAAAGAATACAAGAGATAGTACTATTTAAAAATTTGGATATACATTATGTTTGTTCCTAGATAAAACCTACATGAGCCCGATTCCATGTTTTTAAGGATTGAGTAATAATGTTCTTACATTTTAATGATACATTTGGGAACTTTATTTTCAAGTATAATGTTTTTGATTTATTAATTTTTAGTTTTTCACTTTCCCTAGGGTGGAAAGATAGTGGGTGTTTATCCACCATATCATGCACATTGGTTCACATGACATGAGAATGCATATATGTGATTGTGATACAGGTTCTGTAATAGAAAATATGTTTTGGTTATTTAAAATGTTAATAATAACTTATTTAATGTTTTCCAAAATAACTTATTAGTGGAATTCTACTTAACCAAAATGTATGTTTAAGATTTTATTAATACGGATTGTCAATGGGTGGTGTCATTTATATGCACAATTATATTTCCTTGATCTGAAATGGGTAGTCTGTAATTCATATTCCCACTGAGGATTAGTACCCTAGAGGGGGTAGTTAACCTATGTATGAGATTCTAGATATATATATATATGAGAACCCTAAAGTTTGTGCATTACCCTATGAGATATCTTGTGATATATGGGAAAGGAGTGTGGATGTTTTTCATTGATTATAAACCATGTGGATTGTGAATAATGGGTTAATTGGGAGACCCTGATGATGCTAATATTTGGCTTATCACATTGGTGATTGGAGTTCAATAATTGGGTAGTAGGGAACTTTCTTGTAATTTTTTGAGATGACTGGTGATGTGTGAGGGTAACTTGAGGAGGGTTTAGCATGGGTTTGTGAATTCCTTCCAAGACACGAAGAAAATGTAAATATTTTTTTGATATTTAAGCATGGGGTTTTTATCATGTATGTGGTGTAGGAATATTGGGGTGCCATGATTATAGTGTTGGGAGAGAGCTCATGGATTATACTTACTATATGGTTTTATTTTTACATGCATGGGGGGATTATCATCTATTTGGTTATGTTCATGAGCCTTGTACTACTGCGATAAGACTCAAGATGTCACAAGTTGAATTATATTCCACGATATCCCTATGGTGTATGCCTACATGGTTGGTATTGGTTTTGGTAACATGAGATTTTAAGATTCATTTTGAGATTATATAGTTTTATACTCTATAAAATGGGTCAAGTGAGTGAACTTTTATATAACATATGTGGTATGTGGATCCTAGTTGCCTAATATTGCTCTATAGAGGGTGAGTTCAATGTTTGGTTAGTCGTGATCAGACCTGAATGAATTGTGGGGAATGTTGATCAAGGGATTTTGAGAAATATATTTTATAGGGATATTGAGTTGTGTAGGACATGTGAATCCTGAGGTGAGGTCACAATTAAAGATATAAATTCAAGGTAATTTCATTTGGTTCTTTTCTTCTGTGTGGATAGGTAGGTCTAAAGCAGTTTCGGTCCCTTGAGATTCATAACAGTTGTAGGAGAAAGGTAATTTTAATTATGTATTGATAGTTTTTAGGAATACTTAAGTACACAACTAAATGGAGTTAGTTCATAGGTTTTTAATGGTATTGGTGTAATATCAAGCATGTGTAGTTATTAGAGTTTAGATAATAGTGGAAATGTGTAAGAAACCTTGTTTTGGTCATAGATTGGAAAAAAGGTTTTGGAAATTAATGCTTTGTACTATATTGGTTAGAGCAGGAGATTCTATGTGGTGTGGTCATGTTTGGTTTTACTGATAAAATATAGTTCATTGGGATATGATCGGTGCATGAGATGAGATCTCTATAGTTCTATAGTGGAATGGACAAAGGGTTATGAGAATTATTGTTCAGGTCAAATGGTCAACTCATATATGAGATGATTTATGATATTATTTTAAATTGGGTAATGTGATCCCACGACCATTGGGTCTTGATAACCATTGAGGGGTTGAGTATCTTAGTGTGAGGGATAAAAAATGGGATAATTCCTTAACTATGGTGACTTTTCCACTGATATGAATTTTAGTTTCTAGCGAGACTAAGTGGGGATCGTAGGGGTGAAATGTGATGGTAATGTGGTAATGATAAAGGTCATTGTTCGTGTGTTAAATCTTATATGGATAATTAAATATTGGAGTATTATATTTTAGTATTTGATAGTGGTTTCATGTGGTGCCATAATTTATTTAAACCCTAGAGCGAGGATCAATATGTGGTCCTTTTCAAAAAAAATTGAGTGAGTCTTATGAGTGTCAGTGATCATCATATGGTGGATTTCAAGATAAATGGTGCTCATGCATTAGTGATAAGGAAATTTTAATATCTTAGGGGAACAACATAGGTGATATAATTATTTTAAACACATTTCAAGTGGTTTTGGTAAACAATGTTGGTGACATGCTAGTGGACCAAACCTGGGGTGGTTTCGATTATTTGTAAATTATTGGAAAAAATAATTTTGGTTATGTGCAATAAATAGAAAATACCATATATGAGTATTGATCAAGGAGGATCGAATAGATTCAATATATTCTATAGCTGACAGATTAGAGTTATGGGAGATATGATGGTAGAGTGACTGGTTTCATGGAATATTGGTGCTCATTGAAAACATATCAACATGTATAATGAGGAAATACACCTTGTTATGGATATAGTCTTAGGATTAGTATTTTGGTTTCTAATGAAAATGGGTAGGTATAAGTTGGATATAATGCTAGGTGAGTTATGATCTAGTGTAAACTAGTGAATTCAACCAATACTGTATGATGTTTAGGGTTTGAGAATTTATTAATGTCAATGGGGGTAGGTCATGATCATAGAGTTGGTGGAATAAATCAGTGTCATAATGTATGGGCTAGTATATTATTAGTAATGGTCATTGTGGTGGAGTATCTTATAGTTAATTTCTTACACAATTAAGCAAGAAAATTTTGAGAGATTCAAAATGCATCATTTAGGGAATGATCGGTGTTATGAGGGACTTAGGAGAGAGGCACTTAGGGATTTTAGAAGTTTATTTGGTTTTGAGGTAGTGTCAGAATGACCATATCTTGTGAGAGAAATAAAATTTAGTTCATGTATTAGGGCTCAATATTATAAATAGTTCATGGGGGATGCATGGGGATACTTCACTTATGTGAGAATCATTATTGTGGGGTGTTCATAATAAACCTTATCATTATGATTGGTAAAATTTGGGTAATTTTAATTTTGTTTCAAAAGTAAGGTAATCTTAGAGGATTGGGATTCAAATAAGAATTTTTAGAGTTGGAACATCTCTAGAAGGTGTTTTTGGATGTGTTTGTAGGCTTTGGAGGTTCCTTATCTGATTAGGTGATTGTTAAAGAAGGTTTTGTGTGGCCTTGATATATATTTTCACTACAAAAGATTGATCATGTAGCGACTAGGGGGTGTTTTATCATGTCCTATGACACATGAGATGAAATTTTTAAGAAATGTAAAGGTTTTCACCATGAAGTATGGAGATCACACCAAAATCCTTGTATATAAAATTTATTTAATAGAGTTGGGTAAGGGTCACATTATAATGTATAGTGGTTTCATAGTGGTCAGTATTGTGTGAGATTAAATTTTTGAAGTGTGGAAGAGGGTTACAACATGATGGATGGGGATCAAATCATATGTCTGCTACATGATATTAAAAAATGTTGAGGTTGAAGACTCTTTTATTATTTAAATAAAGACCATATTTTTTGTTAAAAGGGACCAATTATCAGGAATGTAGGACCGTATGGATATATATCATATTATAGAATGGTATGTAGGCTCTAGGGCTTAGAAACCCTAATTCTAGGCCTGGTTGCCCATTCTTTGGGTAGAGGCCACTTCGGTGAATAGTACTACTATAGTACCTAACTAGTATTGTGTCTCCATCGCTACAATATGAGTTACAGTACCCTCCACCAAAACAATTTTGGTGGTCCTATAATTCTTCAACCTATATAGTCCTACTATAGTGCCACTACAGTACTGCTATAGTAACTTGTGCCCAATGGGTTTTGAACCCCCAACCTTGATGTAGTATTACGAGGTGCATATAGCTACGTGAGATTAAAAATATAATGTATAGGATATATCATGCCACATACTTAGGGGAATGGATTGTGGTTAACCTATATGAGATTAATTTTCTACAGTTTGAAGAAACCACACTAGAACATAAGGATTTATGGAATGGTAAAGTATGTATATTATTAACTATGGTCCTACGTAAAATTATGTTATTTATATAATATTAAATATTTATCTATTTAATTGGATGGTCATGTTATGAAAACATTAGTTTTTCCATGATGGATAGAACAAAGGGGAGTGTGTTATGGTATAGTGAGGAGGATATTCCATGAAGGTAGACCAATTATGGATATTACACCATGAATCTAAGCAATTAAGGGAGTGCTACACCATGAGGATGGATTTTTTTTCCTTGAGAACCTATATATAGGAAAATAATTGTTCCATGATGGGGTTTATCACACCACAATGTGACTGAGTAAGTAGAGGATGGGTTCTAGATCTGATAGGTGTAGGGTTTTGATTCATGGCTATTGGGGTCGCACTATAATAGAGATCCTAGAAAGATACATTTTTTCCGACCATTGTGTTTATTCCATAATGAATATTCTTGATGTTTTATAAATTAAATACATTAAAAAATTAATGTTGAATACTTAAATAATGAGTCCACCCTCATTCATTAAATAATAGTGGTCATAACCATACTCCCTTTATTTTATCTCTTATAAAGAGAGGATCCCCTTTTTATACATGGATTAAGGTAACATTTTTCATGGGTGATAAATTGAGGCGAGTATGTCGCTTCAGTTCTATCATGTATCATATTTTGTAACTATTTTAATTTTTTCAATCATTTTTTAGCTAATTTGGGTGCTTTGTTATATTTTAGGGAAACCTTTTATTAAAGATGGATCATTTAGAGATATTCGATGAATGGCCTTCTGCTGGATTTAGGTAGGTGCTCCCAATTTATATCGTGAAGGTTTATAAATTTTTTTTATTATTTATATGATATGATATAACTAAATTTTTGTTCTTTATCCTTATTAAATTATTTTATGGTTTTATTTTTCAATTTAGAATGGATACGACTCATTGGGACGATGTATGGCTACCCATGTGTTGGTGGTTGATGTCATGTATAGTGAGGGTCATAATGACTACCATAAGTAATATATAACATGATAAATGGAACCTAGTGGGTTACACGTTTGTGAATAAAATCATAGTAGACTTTAATATAGGTTCTCTTATTCCATTCTAAGTAGGTGGGTATGATAGATTGGGAATGCTTGGATTAATGGAAGGTTATATGGAACCTTGAGTAAACCAATAACCTCTTGACTAGTTGATTAGAAAGTAAGGTAAGTGATCCCCCCCATAGTTATTTGTGTTTCTAGGTAGGTATACCATGAAAATGATTTATTTATAGGTTAAATGTGAGAGGATCAACCTATCATAACATTAAAAGTTGGAGGGAAGTTATTACATCCCATTTATATTTTTCTTATATTGTATTTTCTATTTGTATAATTAATCCACGATGGAATCATAGATATGTTGTGGGAAATTATTCCCATTAATAAATTCCATGTGACACTAGTGTTAGTAAATAGACTATGGGAACTCATAAGGGGTATCATGGTGATGATATGACATAGTGAACCAGGTGAGTACATGGGTTGTGTTCCTAGAAATGAGGGAACAATGAAATTAGGATAAACTAGTACTCACCCGTACTATTGCACAGCCTATTCAATTACTATTTTTTCTTTTAATAATAGATTAGTATTTATAAAATTTGATAAGAAACAATAATGTTGAATAAATTTTAATTAGAAATTAATGGTGTATGACCATGGAATAGGATTGCGTAGAATATGGATACACAATTTAAATTGTTGACAAAGAAAAAGGATAGATTAAAAGTATATGAATTTCAAAATATTGAGGATAGAAATTTGAATTCATTTTCAACTTCAACAATCACTAACAGTAATGTGTGCACTGAAATAAGATGTTCTAGATACCATAACCATAATTTTTATCAGGTTTACAAAAATCCGGCATAGAAACATTTGTTGCCTTCTCTTCCTCCACCAGAACCATCAATTTATGCATCAAAAAAATCTTGAATGAATCAAAATTAGTTTACATAGTTGATGACCACTTTTAGAGTACACCCCATCACTATCATTATTGAAATATTTATCATTCTTAAAGCTTATGATCAATATTCCAAGCAGGTACCATGAAGGGGACCTGATTTCTTCCATTCATGGTAGTATTTCATGATTAGTAGCTTCGAGAACTATGTATGCATGGTATGGATCAAAATATAAAAAACCATTATTTTTCCTATATTCTTATTGTAAGTGTTGTGTTTTATAAGACATTTTCAATAAGTGATCCTAATTACATTAGAAGGTTAAAAAATATGTACATACTCACAATTTCTATGAGATGGTACTAAAGAATTTGAGGAAATTGCTTATGAATGACATGAGTTCCAATATCCTGGTGGATGTTGTTGATCAAGCCATACTCAGGATCCAGCATCATCATTTCCCCAATAAGATACCTCAATTAATGTTGAAAAAGTAAAGAACCAAAGAATGAAGTTGTGGGTGAATAAATTTTTCCACTGATATTAGTGGTAAAGAAAACAAATTGGAAACAATTCATTCTATCAATACTACTTATCCAAACCTTTAAGAAAAAACCAATTGATCCCTTGTCTAATTCTTGTTAAAACTGGAATAGAAAAGAAAAAAAAATTAATGACCATACGTCCTTCACTTATTAAGAACATGAATGTTCCATTTGAAGGGCATACCTTATTTTGGTACCAAGAAAGTCTTTCTCCTGCATGCCATTATATATTCCCCCATTCACATGGTACTATAAAATAATTCTTATTATTAATAATAGAATACCATTTATCAAACACAGTAATTCATATTAATAATGAAAATATTTAAAATAAAAATAACCAACATAATGGTGTAAAAGTTAGAGATATTTAGAATCAAAAGTTACATAAGAGCATACTTTTATTTCGAATACATAATAAAGGAAAAAAAGTTACAAATAAACTATAGGAACAAAAGATGTAGAAATTAAGGAATAAAAGGCATAATGAAAAATATTAGCTATAATAAAATGTTCCAAAACCCATATCCGGATTTTTCATCAGCTTCAATTTACTAGTTTTTACAACACCATGGAAAAATTCAGTAGGTTTTTCATACTATTTCCCACAAAAAACCTAGATAGCTTGCCTATTTACCTTTACATATGGAAAAATGCCAATCACATTGTCATAATCCCTCTGGCCAATAGGATTCATTTTAGTAGGTCGTAGTTTCATCATTATGCACTTCTTACCAAGCAAGTGTAGCTTCCTAGCTCTCCTCACGATTTTCCACTGCCTGTTACCCTGAACCGCTTCGCTGAAGCCATATGAGTCTTCATCGGGGAGGGATGGCAGGAAATCCTGAAATGTGGAGAGATGAAATGAGAAATAATGAAGTTAGGCAGAATTACCAGTACTAAAAACATTCAATGATTCCATAGAGAAGGCATGAGGAAAATAGTTCAAACTACCTAAAATCCTTTGTTGAAGAAAACAGAAGCACTCCCTGGATGCATCTTATGAACATACATGTACCTGGAAGACAAGATATATCAATGCATAAAAGTACACATGACCTGGTTTGAAGAAGGCAAATATCCTACCATGGATAGAGAATCCTGAAAAAGAGGTCATTGGAGGTGCCTAGAGGTTTTACATGGATCCATAGGATGTCTGGACAAAGGTCGTTTCCCAGTTTCTCCTTCTCCAACCCTAAAACCACAATATGAATACATTTCATTAACTAATTACATTTTTAAGTTAAACTATTTTTGAACAATATGAAAACATTTCATTAAATTAAATTCATTGTTGTACCTATATTTTTAGTGATGATAAGGAGTTATAATAGTGGAATAAGAGGTAATAATCCATGAGCTGAGCACCTACACATTCACAAAATCTGTTTACATGCAGAAATAGTAATATTATAAAAATATGAATACATACTCTATATGACTAATAGGGAAACTCTTTAATACGAAATCCGTAAATATGTATAAGAAATTTGTTAAAACAATATGTATGAGAAATTGGGAAACACTTCAATAGGCATTCCAGAAATATATATGTATCACTAATAGGGAAACATTAAGACCTAAAAATTCTAGAATCAGTATTGTTTAGACAAACTATAATAAATTATATAAGTTTTGTGTCATCTAAATGTAAGTTCACCAAACTGAAATTTCAAATAAATTCATTGAGATTGTATGTAGAACCTTCTAGAAATCATTGAAAAACTATGTATTTCAAATTTAGTTGGCATCCCTAAACAGTTATGCATAAGAAATCATTAAAACACTATGTATTTTAAATTAGCAGATAGTTGTGTAAGAAATCTATAAGATATGGTTTGGATGAAAGGTAATATAAAAAAATGTTTATTAAAAGGAAATTATATATGAAAATATGGTTGAGTTATTATAAAACAGGATCTACTGTTAAATGAGCAGCACACATGTAAAAACACAATATAATATAAAACTCTTAATAATGAATGGTAAAAATGTATAAGTGACACTTGAGGACATTAACATTATCTTTTTATTAAAACTTAACAATACATGCCCCAAAATCAAGGATTCTAAAAAAAGTGGAGCACCAAGTCGTCTCCCTTAACAAAAAACATAAAGTCAACCAGCAACGACCATATTTTATTATAAATGATATAATTATTTGGGAGAGTACCTTGAGATGCTATGCATCCGCAACAAAGATACCTTCCCTCTCGGTGTGTTTGATAAGGATATCTTTATTGATCAATCTTTGGATCCTTGTAACAATATAATCTAACCAGCCAAGGATATTCTTTTTACCCTCTCCTATGATTCAAGAGAAGACCCATTACAGATCTATAATTAGAAATTCAGAAAAATTTAATGGAAGCAGTTATTATAAATTTCCAGTGCAATAAGTGTTTTTCGATTAGTTTACTAAAATTGAATACAAACAATAGTGGATTTCACAACCCAAGGATCAATTTAGCTAAATAGTCTCTGAAATTTCCATTCCGAAGATCAGTAAATCACATATTTGGATAACAGTGAAATGAAACCTACACATTAAATGTCTTTTATATAAACATGCACATTAAATGGGTAATGTCTTGCATACACTTTAAATAGGAAGGTGGAAACCATCAAATACATTGAAAAAAGTAAAAACATAAACCTTGATGTTTGTTTCTTCTTCTAAAAACAATATGATTCGATCTTCAACAGGTTTGTTAGGTGTTGTCCAATTTTTTTCCTACCCAGAAAACACATAAAGATGTTATTAAGTAGTAACATAACTAAATGAAATAAAATGAAATGAAAGGGACAAGATTTTTTGGGTTTAAAACACCAAAAGGTGTTGTAGTTTAGCTATCCACAGTTGGATAGTTCCTGCAGGTCAACACTAGTCCATTAGCTGGTGTGGTATTCACAATAGAAACCACCACATCCTGGTATGCACCCCCTTCACATGCAATTAAATAATGAAAAAACTGAAAAATAATAATTCAAATGAAAAATATATCCTATAATGGAACTGTACATGATCATATCAGAACCCTAGAAAATAAATACATTAATGTGTATTCCTAAATATAGACCCTATTTTACTTATAAACATTGAATTTTTCATGGTATTGATTAAATTTTCCATACTAAAATCATGTAATACAATAGGAAAACTATTTCACATGAGCAAACATAATGTAGAAACAATTTTGAGATCAGAAATTCTAAAACATACCAGCTGTCAGAGAAGAAAAAGGGAGTCTACAAACAACAATCATCATATGAAACATCTACCTGATTCAGTCAATAAGTTTTCTTCGATTAGTTCACTAAAATGGAACATAAACAATAGTGGAGTGCACAAACCAAGAAGATATTTTGATAAATAGTCTCTAAAATTTCCATTACAAAGATCCGTAAATCACATCTTTGAATAATAGTGACATGAAACCTACACATTAAATGTCTTTTATAGAAACATGAACGTTAAATGGGAAATGTCTTTCATACACGTTAAATAGGAAGGTGGAAACCATCAATTACATTGAAAAGAGTAAAAACATAAACCTTGATGTTTGTTTCTTCTTCTAAAAACAATATGATTCGATCTTCAACAGGTTTGTTAGGTGCTGTCCATTTTTTTTCCTACATAGAAAACACATAAAGATGTTATTAAGTAGTAAAATAACTAAATGAAATAAAAGGAAATTAAAGGGAAAATATTTTTTGGGTTTAAAGCACCAAAAAGTGTTGTAGTTTACCTGTCCATAGTTAGACGTTCCTTCAGGTCAAACCTAGTCCTTTAGCGGGTGTGGAATTCAGAGTAGGAACCACCACATCCTGGTATGCACCCCCTTTGCATGCACCGAAATAATGAAAAACTGAAAAATAATAATTCAAAAAATATATATATCCTATAATAGAACTGCACATGATCAGATCAGAACACTAGAAAATAAATACATTAATGTTTCTTCCTAAATATAGTCCCTATTTTACTTATTAACAATGATTTTTTCAAGGGATTGATTAAATTTGGCATACTAAAATCATGTAATACAACAGGAACACTATTTCACATGAGCAAACTTAATGTAGAATCAATTTTGAGATCAAAAATTCTAAAACATACAAACTGTCATAGAAGAAAAAGTGAGTCTGTAAACAACAATTAGCATATGAAACATCTAACTCATTCAGTCAACTCCCGATATTCATATAACTTCTAAATCACATACCAATCAGTTTAAGAGGGAATATATCCTTCCTGAGCATCAATTAATATTGAATCCAACCATGGCCACTTATGAACACATTTAGAGTTTGTAAGACTTGATGAAACTGAAATGTGCTTCAAATACCTAAATAAACCTGCATGAAAACATTCTGGAAGACTTCCCTGGTTTCTAAACACATATAAATCCAGATTTTCTCTATAGTAAACTGACAGTCTAAGAAAATATATTTGAGAATTTAATCATGAATTGAAGAGAAAAAAATGTCATTAAATTAGTAAATGCCCGACATGAAAACCATCTAAGTAATCTAAAAAACATCACAGTCAACAAAAATTCCAGCATATAACGACGTTTAGAATGAAAAACCAAAGGGAATCAATCTGGAGAAAAATTAAAACAATAGTTAATGAACCAGATGTATATAGAACTGATTTGATATCAAAAATGAAATGGAAAGAATTTCGATTTTCTAATAGGCATTTTAGGTCATACCTAAAATGAAACGATGACGTGGGAGGGAATAAAATATTCATTCAACTCATGATATTCATATAACTTCCAGATAACATACCAATATATTTACGAGGGAATATATCCTTCTTGAGAATCAAATAATATTGAAGCCAACCCTGGACACTTATGAACACATTTAGAGTTAGTAAGACTGGATGCAATAGAAATGTGCTTCAAATACCTTAATAAACCTGCATGAAAACATTCTGGAAGACTTCCCTGGTTGCAGAACACATATAAATCCAGTTTTCCGTAGAGTAAATTGACAGTATAAGAAAATATAGTTGAGTATTTAATCATGAATATAAGAGAAAAAAATTCATTAAATGAGTAATGACCGGCATGAAAACCATCTACGAAATCTGAAAAATATCATAGTCAACAAAACGTCCAGCATATAACGATGTTTAGAATGAATAACCATTGTGAATTAATCTATAGAAAAATTAAAACAATAGTTAACAAACCAGATGTATATAGAACTAATTTGATATCAAAAATCCAATGGAAATAATTTTTATTTTCCAATAGGCATTTTAGGTCATAACTGAAATGCAACGACAATGTGAGAGGGAATAAAAGATGCAGGAAGTGTTCTAGGAATAGAATGTGGCATCTCTTGAAATTCCAAAACCAATAATCCCTTGAAGAGCCTCCAGAAATTGCAATAAGTTCGGGGTCTGATGGGAGAGAGTTACAGCAGAATCATGCAACTTGGAGGGGATAAACTTTTAGTGGAACGTATGTAAGGAGGGTTGTGGATGAATAACCTAATGTATTGGGGTTGATTCTGAAGGGAATCGTGAGCTGGAAAAGCTATGGATGAATTTTCAAGTGGGATATTGAAGACAAAGAAGAGGTAAGGTAAAACCAGGATATGAACAATGATGGAGTACGAGCACGACAGAAGGTATGGAGACTGAGAGGAAGGTGATGCTAGCGTTGGGAGATTACGGGAACCCTAGAATGCAAAGTGATAAATCCCAATTGTGAGTAGAAGAAATTCTGCAGATATTATTGTTGGGACCGACAGAAGGAAAATTTCAGAGATTACCATAACAACCAGAAGAATAAATACATCATAGATAGAGGTCGAGTGACTATGGCCTGATCGGTAATGACATCACGACAGAGGATGAGGATTTAGGGTTTTACAGGTTGCAACGCGTGAATACCTAAACGGGAGTGGGATGGATTGGTAGAAACACGATTATATCTCACGCGGAGGAGCGACGTGGAATTCAGGAGGAGTGACATGAATATAAAAAATTATGTGGAAGAATATTAGAGTTACACGTGTTAGTGGAGAATGTCAGGATTATTATAGATAGTAGATTAGAACAATCATTGTATATAATGGATGTGGGAATATGTTTTTATCTTGAGAGTCCAATCTATGAAATTTATATCAAGTTTTTGTGAGTTTTAATTCCATGTGACCCTCATGATACATGTGTGTTCATGAACTATTTCGTTTCTTGTGCACTTAATTTAATAAATTATTTATATTGTGTAAAATTTTTTAATGATAAATTGAGTCATTTTCCACTCTAACCCTTGGTGTTGATGAGATATATTGATTATATGTTATGGTAATGAGGTGAGGGAACCACTATGAACCTCGAGAAATTATGGAATGGGATGATAGCTAGGGTGGGCATGTAGAACATAGTAATATAATAAAAAATAAAATTTAATTAGATTGTGGATAATATACTTTGGAATGTAGAATATAAATAGTTAACTACTAGAAAATCCACTTACCATAAATTTCTTCCCCATTTCTATAGAAATGATATTATGGTATGTAATTTAAATTTCGAATATTTATCAAACATGTAATTCATATTTTCATTTAAAATATATTAAATGTTTTTATTTTTCATTCTCATTATTTTTACCTCATATTTAAAATGATGATTTGTATTCAGTGATGGGTCAAATGATATTTGAGATCAAAGACCTTAACTTGATAGATGTTTCTAAATTAAATATTTTATTTCTAACAAATTTTCATCCACTAGTCTTCTCTTACCATAAATAAAGAGTGTTAAACATTCATTAAAAATTATACCTTATATAAAAATTTATCTAGATCTATCTTTCTTTTTCACTATTTGTAATCTCTTGTGAAAATATGAAAATATTATGACCCTATAATGTTTTTTTATTTTCCATATTTATACTATAATTTTTCAAAATATTCTATTAAAATTCATGGAATGTGTGTAATCATTAAATTATTCCCCTCAATGTACTTAAAAATAACATCAACGAATTCATAACCCATCCATGCTAAAAAAAATTTGTAATGGATATATTTTGAAAATATATTCTTCTTAAAAATTACTAGAAATTGGTTATCAAATAAACTGATTTGATTATAAAAGAAATTGTGGTTTCATATCCATCTACCTCAACCTTCATCTAAAATTATCTTCCTTTTATATTTATTTTAATTGGTAAAATGTTTTTTTATTTTCAAATTTTATGAACTCTTTTTTCTTTTTCAATTTATTTATAACTAAATAAGATATATGAATGAATAATTCAGAGCATTATGAGGAATTTTAAAATTATTCATTACGGTTTTCATATATATTCATTTAATGTATGAATTATTATAACTTTTAGCCCTACTATTTTTAAAAGTATTATTATCTCAAGGACCTAAGATCAACTTATCTGGATAAAATCCTTTATGATAATCATAAAAATCCATATCAAATTAGATACCAAGGTAATTATGTTTTTTGGGTTATTCAAATCAATGTTAAAATTTAATCTAAATATTATGAATGAATCAAAAAAAATTATCCAACTTACGAATATTATTTAATGAATGATATAAGCATTACATACTAAAAAAATTGAAGGAAAATTTTAAAAAATATCTCTTTTGGGAAAATATATTTAACTATAAAAAACATTTCAATATTTCTTATGAAAATTTTATTATAAAATATATCTAATGATATTTAATCCCTATAAGAAAAAATAATTTGAACGTGGATGGAATATACATAACATTACATCAATTTTGGACTATCTAAAATTTATGGAGATTATATCATAACACCATGATATTCTGATGAACTATTCTTGATATTATGGTTACCATCAGGGTTATTAATTTTCAATTCCTATAATATCTTTTAAAATATAAATGAAAATACCTTTCGAAATCTATTTCCAAATATATTAATTATTAAGTAATATCAAAAACTCCTCGCTATTTATTTTAGAGTAAATTTATAAATTTGAATCCTTATTGTCAGTAGATTATAAAATAACCATTCCATTTTTTTGTATTCAAACTTTTAAAAATGTCGTTATTTTCCCTATAATTTTTTGAAATATCTTTATCGGATAATTTTTATCTCCCTTTCATCCCCTTTTTATAAAATAATTTCATTTTATAAAATGGAGAGATATCAATGAATGTGTGTCAAAAATGGGATAAATATTTTATTTTAAAATTGAAAGTATTTTTTTATGGGGGTTAAATCATCATTTCTATTTATAATTATTCTATCCAATTTAAAAATAATTCTTCTCCATAATATCATTTTTTTTCATCAACTTTTGACTATTATGGAAGTGGGGAGTTGTATTGAAACTCAAAAAGTTATAACTTTTCTATCATTTCTATGTTAACTATTCCATCAATTATAAATCAATATCAATGAACTATTATGTTATTTATTTATATATTAATGTATTGTGTCTTTTTATCATCAAAAGGGTTCATTATTGGATCATCTTTTAGATCCCACAATTTCAATGCTTTAAATATACTTGTTTTAATAATTAAAAGATACTTATATTTTTACCTAAAATATTTTCAAGTGTTTAGTGAAATTTATTACGTATATAAGAAAGGAATATATAAGGAATAATGATTTATAGTGTATTAATTATTGAAAAAATATTACTCTATATAATTTCGTTGAATCATCATGAAAATAATTTATTTTTTTTATATCATTTATGTATTCATGGATAAATTAGACATCAATAGAGAAAGTAATTTTGGAGATAAAGGTTAAATCTAGATAAATAATTAAACTATAAATCTACTAAAATATAAAAATGTGAAGAATATTTGAAATATTCCTAAGGATTATCTAGGACAAAATATTATGTTAAATATTTCATCAAGAAACAACAAATTAAATCCTCATAAGTAGTATTAACCTATTTTAATTGTTGAATGAGAAAAGGAGACACTTTTCAAATAGAGGGTGAAAATTTAGACACGTTTAGAAAAGATATTCTACGTCACTATTTGATAAATACTTTAGTGAAACAATTTAAAATTATTATGTGAAACACAATGGAATTGAATTATTAAGTATATTCTTATATAAGTTAGGAGAAGTATTAATATATTTACTATTAAAATATTTTTATCAAACTATTTAAAATTGTAGACTATACAAACATTGAAAAATAGAACATATGTTACATCAAATATCATCACAAGGATTTATAGTGTGCATAATATCAAATATTTTAAGTGAAACAACTACATTTTTACAACTCCCAATCATATCCAGTAGTAATATTAAACTATAATAAGAAATAAAATATTAGAAGAATCACCCTGAAGAATAAAAAATCAATGGTTGACCAATAAGATTTATTATTGGATGAAACATCTGAAATAATAGTGATGTATTCAATGGTTGGATTTCAATAGTGGAAATAACACTATAATGATCATATTATATATATATATATATATTGAGATAAAATTTGAAGTGTTGATTGACTAAAAAGGGATCACTATGAACTATAGAACATAAATATAAAGTGATGAGATTCATGCACCATGATAATTTCTTTCAAATTTTCCACATTCTATTGTTTTAATCTTTATATACTTTACAAATATCATTAGTAAGACACAAAAATTGATTTTTCACAAACCATTCGAGACACCTTGGTAATCTAATAACCGGACTATCTATGATATAGACCAAACAACATTCATGGTCCTCATGAGTTAGTGACTATCCCCTAGCGTCATACAAGATAAAATAGGGAAGAAATATTCCACAAAACAGCAAAAGATAAAAGATAAAAGTTATTATGTTCAACACACCAAAGGGAGGGAATACTATAAACAAAAATGGTATAATAAAAACACAAAATATTACATCATAAATTACTCAGTAGAAAGATAAATGTCCCAAATGAAACATCACACTAATCTCAAAGGATCAAGAACATCCACCACCTCCAAGTAGTGGTTTCCCTTTGATCGGACCTGGTAGAAAGAAATAAACAAACACCTGAAGGCAAAGGTAGGGTGTGAGCTATAAATCCAAGTTGGTTCTGACCAGGTGTTCCATAATAATAAACCAAATCATGCTTTCAATTTGAACAAAAAAGGTCATGAAAATTAATTTTAATATTTAAAACAAAACATGCTTTCCTCTGAAAATGATGAAAAAAATTAAAACATGTCTTAAATAAACATTTTATATAAAACAGTTTATATAAATCAACTAGAATGAAAGAAATAGTTTAAAAATCAATGAAATATATATAAAAACAATCTTAACAAGAAACATGTTCATCTACCATTAGGTATGCTAGTTTCTAGTGATAAGATCCTCACATGTATCACATCAGTGATCATGGAAATATGTGTGCACATGTACCTTGAGATTAAGGAGAATATGAATCATCAATATCCCATTGGGCATAAGATATTATGAACTAGGTTTTTGTTAGAGTTTACATCATCAATTCTTTCCTAGGGAATTACAATCCTTTCTTTCATACCCCAAATAACCCACTAAATATCGAAGCTCAGATGTGCTCAATCAATTAATAAATAATGGGAAAATCATATCATTTAAAATCATTCATCATTTACAATTGAATTTCCCAATTTTCAGTTTCAATAGTGTAATTCAGTTTGAAAAGTAAAAAGTATCTTTTTCATAAATTCGTTCATTTCCAATACAAAATCATTCATAGTTTATTTATAAATTCAATTTAAACACTTTTTCTAAAATTAATTCTCAAATCATTTCAACCATTCCATGAATTTTAAAATACTCCTCAAATTCCAATTCCAATATAATTGGGGGGCTTTCCTAAAATACATTCCATTTAAAATTAAAATTAAAAATCATATACAATTGGATTTTTATAAATCAATTCAAAAAAGTTTCAAAAAAATCAAGTAAACCAAGGTTTAATCATGTGAAAAATATCAAATAGAACCACCATCCTTTAATCATAGAATCAAATATCAGCACCTGAAATAGGATTCACCAATGAATAATGATAGTGAAATATATCAGAAAATTAAACCTAGACTAAATATTCAATTGAACAAAGTTTAGATTCATCAACAATATTAAAATATAAGAATTTATAAAGATGTGACAAAAAAGAGACTGAGATAGAACACACGAGAGGTGATTCACTTACTGGAAATTGATCAGATCTTCTAACAGTGCATCAATTCATCAAATAAGAGGTTTAATGGGAACTAAATAAATTTTTGAGATCTTAAAAAGCCTATGGAACTGAGTATGGCTGAGTGGGGTAGTTTAGGTGTCCTAAAAATTGGGCTTGAGAATTTTTTTAATAATTTTCTTAATTAAAAAAGTCTATGTGCATGGTTAGCTTGGTTGGGATGTGTGGTTAGAAAAACCATGCACCTTTGTACTAGGGTTCAAGGATTCTACTAGGTGGGAACGTGGTTTTTAAAACCATTCACCAACCACGTAGTCTCCCATTATATAGTGTTTCATGGTTTTCACTGGGGTGTAACATGGTTTGGGAAACTATGTGCCAACTGTGCATATCCCAAAGTGCCTACAAAAGTTTCCATATTTCAACTGAAGAACCCCTAAACAAGCCCAAACCAAAGCATGATAAAAAGGAAGGGTTAGGTAAAACTAAAAAACCAGGATTAGGATATTAAAAAATCCCCATCATAGAAACTTTTTTTCATCATAAATCCTATTAATTAGTTTCCATATCAAAGAGATGAGGTCGATGATCTCTCATCAGTGCCCCACTCTCCCATGTATAATGAGAGTCAGAACCATGATGCCATAGAACATGGACCAAATGTAGCATACTCCCAAGAAGTACCTTTTTCTCAAAATCTATTATCTTAACTAGGTTCTTAGTCATAGATAAATTAGGCCCAATATCAATATCCTTCCAACTCAAGACATGCGATGCATCTAAATGATACTTTTGTATATGAGATACACAGAATATGTTATGTACCATGTTAAATGTGGAAGAGTGGATAAATGGTAAGACAATTTCTCTACCTTCTAAAAATATCAAAAGGTCCCTTTAAATGAGTAGCAAGCTTCCCTAACCTCCAAATTCATCGATCACCTAAACAAGGTGAAACATTAAAGAATATATAGTCACCAAATGAAAATTCTAATGGTCTATGGTAATAATCAACATAAGATTTATACCATCTCTATTCCATAAACACTTTCTAATGAATCAATTGAATAATTTTTGATGTCTCCTAAACCAAGATCAATAAAACCAAGTAACGTTCACCAATATCTAAAAAACACAATAGAGATTTAAAAGTTTGGAAATACAAGGCCTCAAAAGGATCCATTCTGATCATAGACTGGAAACTATTATTATAAGATAACTCAAACATTCTCAAATGGTCATCCCATGCACCACCAATGTCAATAACATAGAAAAAATTCATGTCCTCAAGAATATATATATAGATATTTATATATACATCCCTCTATATCTGGTTCTTCATTTTTAGATGTTATACCATACTCAAACAAGCATGAGATCCCATCACCACCTGAAGGCCTCTCCAAAAGTGATATATAAGAACCTGATTCTTATTTGAGGTATGAATAATGTGTTTTCTATTAATTCTTAGTTTAATTTCTTAGTTATGGGATAATATGAATTCTTATTGGGGTTATGAAGGTCTCAGGGGTGTCCAGGGATTTTCTAGAGCCCGTAACACATGTTTTGAGTGAAAAGAGGACGTTTCACGGTTTGACAAACCATGTGGGTTGAGTTGCATGACCATGAAGCCAGTTCGGAATTTTTATCCAACATTGATGGAATATTTTCACATGGTTACCACATGGTTAGTAAACCATGCAAGCACCCCTTGGCCTGAATAAAACTGTGAATTTTTTCTTACGGCTTGAAAAATTGTGTGAGTAAACCATGTGGCCCTGTAATTTTAAGAATTTTAATAATTTTAAATTAAATTAAAATTCTTCTTAATCCTTAATTTAGGTTCTTTTCACCCCATGAACATAAATAGAGACTTCCCTATTAATTTATCCTCCAAATAATGTTGGATTTTAGATCTAATCTCCTTACAGTATCCAATTCAAATGTGGTTATCTCCTCGGGTGTGTAACGGTAAGTCCTTAATTTGTTTTTAGCCTTTATCGATTATTATGGATATCAACTACTCTATTTGAATTTAGGCTCTTATGAAATAATTTCTAATTATTCATCCATTATTTATATTTATTTCAAATTAGTATGAATAATATTATGATACTGGATGAGCTATCAAGATAGAGCCTAAGGTAGGTGTTCATGTTCTTTTCATTGAATTCCGAGTCATATATATGTGTCGGCATGTCACGCGGCCATTTTTCGGGCAGTTCCTTATTTGAAATTGTACACTTTTATTCCCTATAATGATTTAGGTAATTTAATTTGAATGTTTATGCATGTTATATTTCATATACATTGAATAACGACCACCACATGGGTGAGTTTCCTTGAATGAACCTTTTGGAATTTTGGCCTTAGATGCCTATAGGGCTTCCCTTTTTCTCCAATGTTATGGTAAGTAAAAAATGTGAATTGGTCAGCAAATTAAATTGAAATATTTACATATTGTAATTTAATTGAATTAAAGGTATGGGATGTATGTTATCCTCTTGACACATGTATGAATTTATTTTTTAAATCATGTTTGCATTGACCATGTGAGTAAGTAGAGGCTATGAATTGAATTGCTGCAATTGGATTGAATTGCTATAATAAGGGATTTTATCATGTGAGTTATATTATAATTAAGACATGTGATATATTTATAGGCTAATTCATATTGATATATAAAAAAAGGTCACGTGACTATTTTAATGGGCCTTGAGCTATTTTCCCATGACAGTTATGTTGAAACCATGTTATGTAATGAAATGATTAGGCATTGGCAGCTCGTTATCATAATATTACCATGTGATTTAAATGATGTTAAAGTCCAGTATTGGTTTTATATGAATTTTATACATGTTATACAAAATATACCCACGTGATTAATTAAAAGGACAAGCCCTTTAAGGTTGGGAAAGGCTTGATACACTTTTTGAGGTGATTTTATTAAAGGATTCTCTTAGATTTTACCTTGGCATGTTAAATGAAAATTTAAATGGAATTGATTGGGTTAAATTATAAATATCCTTGAGTGACACATGGATTCCAATTACAATTCCATGAGTGGACTCACATGACTATTGACCTTATACCTTCAGTGATACATGGATTCACCGTTGAATTCCTTGGATGGACTCAATGGTTAATATGATATTATCATGAGTGATACATGGATCCAAATGAGAGATGTGATTGATGAACTCATTGAGGTTATAATTATATTCCATGTGATACATGGATTCTTATGAGAATTACATGCACAACTCAAAGGGCATTTGACTTTTATGGTGTGGTTGACACTCGGGCTTACGTTGGGGAGCACTGAGGAGGGACTCGTTTGGATGGGACATTATACCTCACATAGAGAGATATCGGGTTCCTAAGAGGTTAACCATGGATGGGATTGTAGTTTTTTGGTTGATATTTATCCTATATTTATAATTTAATTCCAACATAGGAATTTAAAATATTGTCTCAGGTTCTGAATTTAATTATAAATGAAATGAGTTGTGATGTGTCTGCAAAGACAATGGACAATCTTGGATTCAGTCTTCACTTCTACGTGTTTATATGTCCTTATAAAGAGTCTATTCTGCTACCTGTTACATGGGGATGTTATGTTCGATCAAGATCTTGATACATATAGATTAAATTTAATTGATTTTTTGAATAAATTTATTGTAAATGAAAAATAGTTCATGTTTTCTATTTATTTTTGAGTACTTCCTTGCTTACTGATTTTCATATTGCAAACTACCAACTATAAATATTCAATGACTGATTGGAATATACCTTGGGTGTTTTCCTACTGGTATTTAGTCTCACACCCTATTTGGGTCATGTTTTTAAACCCAGACAGATTATTTTATTGTAGAAGCCAAAAATGGAAAGCGTCTTATTGCATGTACTTGATATGTTACTTCAGAGCAGGAGAGAATGGGACCTAGCTGAGGCTTGCAATGCATCTAGGATCCTTTATAGAATGTTTTAACTTTTTTATATGGATTTTACATCTTCATTTTATTCCTATTTTTTGTTCTTTTGTTAGAAACACGTTACATATATCATCATCTTTTATATGATATGATTTCTTGCTTGATTATACAACCAGTATTTCATTGATTACTTCTGTTTTATGCTTTATTTATTCTATTATTTGTATTTTTTGTTGATATTACGCTATAATACACTCTTATAATGAGGGAATTGTCTCCCTATGGACTCATATATTCCCTTTCTACTATTCATGAACCTCTGGCATTTTTTGATATGCGCTTCAGGCCATGTGACCCACCAAGCTCAGGGAACCTTTCAGTGGCATCCGGGTATAATACATTAGAAAGTGATATCAAAAGAGTTATTTTCTAGTTTTCTTTACTATTTGGAGAAACTAGAAAGTGATATGAAGGTATATAAATTTTGTATTGAGTTGTTCCCGAGTGTAGCTAACCCGCTTATAGGAAAAATCCAAATTTCCACGAATTGAATTTCTATTTTTTGGGATTTTTAATATTACAGTTGAATTGATTTGACCATTGGTTAATGCACTTGATATATGCTATTATTGTTGAAATGATTTTGGGTTCTATTTAGTTAAACCTGATGAGATGCGGGTATTTCATCTCATGCATCATATAGGCACCTTCTAGATTTCCTATGTCATGCATTATGCCATGCCATTTAAGATGCATTACTTATTGAATGTTTTTGTGATTAGTGTTATGTATATTGGGATATGCATGGTGTGAAATAGATAGACACCAAGCTTCGGTCCCTATGGTGTATGGGACCTCTTGGATTAGAATTTTGTGGATCATTCTTCATTCTTATGGTGTATTTTGTTATGATGTGCCATAGGTGGAATCCAAGATTCGATTCTTAGAGAGTATGGACCCCACAGATTGAAATTCAGCACACTATTGATTTACCTTTCTAAAGGGAATGTGATAAACTTAAAATGAGTATCAATTCAGTGAATGTGAATGTAAAATCAGTTGGAATTTGATTAATATAAAATAAAATGAAACCGAAATGGATTATTATAGAGAACTTGACTATACCCAACCTTAGTAGTGAGATTTTGGTAGTGTCTATCGCATGTTTGACAACTATTCCTAACCCATGGGTAAGGCAGAGGGGTGAGTTCTTATAGAGGAAGGTTTTTATATGTCTGGTTTTGTTTTTTTCTTTTGATCTATGAACTCATTAATGATGATAAATGGATGCATGTGTTTGGAATAGTAGATACATCCAACCACAATAACCTCTAGCTATATGCTAGGAGGGTGGAAAAGATCACACTCTAGAGGTGGTAGGCCAGGGGATACCATTGGATCCTCCATTAGTTCTAGTTCTGGATCCAACTATTATACTGAAATATGGTGATTAGGAATAGTTCCATAAAGTCTTTATGTGGTTTATGAATATAGTTTAGGGAGAACTATGACCTACCCCAACTATGGAAAAGTTGACGCAAGAGTTTCAATAGCAGCATCCTCCCATATTTTCATGATATGGTGGACCATATCTTAGAGATTCCTGGCTATTGGCCATGTTATCGATCACCAATCACATAAAGATGCCCCCTCAGAGGAGGGTAATGCTTTCTATGTACACGTTTCATGATTCCACCAAAAGATAGTGGGGTGTTATCACTCAGACTGATAATCATCAAGAGATGTTCGGGATGGAGTTTCATATAGCCATCTATGATTACTTATATCCTAATACATTGAGGGATGATAGAGCAGAAGAGTTCATACACCTGGATCATGGTGCACTATCAGGCATGGAATATTCGTCCTATTTTACTATTCTCAAGTTCTTTGAACATTTTTTATGGATGATGAGTTAATGAAATCTTGTAGATTCAAATATGGTCTCATATACGTCATCATATTGAAGGTGAATGTCTTTTGGATGACTATTATATCTAGGGTAGTGAATCAAGTTCTAATCATAGGTCATAATATAAGGGAATCTGGAGGTAAAATATAGGGAGTATCAGCACTGAGATTTGGGACTACATCAACTGGTAGTAGTTAGAGTTATTTAGAGCTTCCATGTGATGATACTAGAAGTCAAAACATCTATTCAGGTAGTCAGGTGAGGTGCAACCAGTGTGGTGGTTTGGGATATAAAAGGACATGGTGTACAAAGAACCTAGTTTAGTGGTGATCTTGCAGAAAGAAGGGACGTCTATAACACTTATGTAGATTGTTTCCACTAGCATCCAGTGAGAGAGGGTCTATGCTGACTCCACATTCAGGATCAGGTTCAGTAGATTATCACGAGGTCAGGAGCTAGGGTATGTCAGGCCGATTAGGATATGGTGGTGTTTGTGGTCATGGTAGCCATAACCCAGGATCCTAGCAACAATAAGGTGGATCAGCTCAGGGTATCTAGGGAGTTTCATAGGGCTATAGTATAGGCCAGGCAAATGTAGCACAACAGACCCAGCAGGAATATGATCCCAAACTTTCAACTATCAGACGTACTATTCTAGTAGCCTTCATTTTAGATTTTTCCCTTTCTGATAAAAGGTATTCACATAGATTTATATTGGTTCCTATTGTGGAGAGACGTGGCCTCTATGTTTATACTTATTATGGTGTGATAATGCTTGAAACTCTGTTGGGGATCAGTACATAAGGTGTGAATCAGTGCAGGTAGTTCCCCCTTGAAGTTGGTTGGTGTCACTTAATATGGGTCCTCTAAATCCTCGAGATTTCATGCTTTGATATCATTTTTAGGATGGAATTATTGGTTCCCCGTCAAGACTTTATTGTTTTTTATCACCGCTGGGTGAGTTTTACATCTCTAGAGGGAAGGGAGTTCATTCACAAGGGTGAATGGGATATCTAGGAAGCTGATCAGAACCAAAGCACCATGGGTTAGGTGGAATGATAGCCTAGAATGGAATTTTATATTTGGATGATCATGGGACACTTTATACTATTTTCCCTCCAGTGTTTGATCGTTTTAGGGATGTATTCCTAGATGAATTCTTAGGATTACCTCTAGAGAGATGTGGATTTATCTATTGAACTATCGGTAGGAGCTACACCTTTATACATTCCTCTTTACAGTATGAATATAAATGAGTTTCAATAGCTGATGAGGCTACTAGAGGATTTATAGGCAAAGGGTTTCATTTGACCCAGTACTTATCGGTGGGGTTCTCCTATTCTTTTTTCAAAAAAATGAAGATGCTACCCTTATTCTATGTGTGCATTACCAAAAATTAAACCAGTTAAACATTAAGAATCAGTGTCCTCTATCTTGGATATATGATCTCTTATATCAACTTTGAGGAGATCAAGAATTCTCCAAGATTGATTTGAGATCTGGTTATCATTAGGTACATGTTATACCATCATACATAACTCACATAGACTTCAAGAGTAGGTAAGTTCTATGTGAGTATTTTATTATGTCGTTCATTCTCATGAATGCGCCAGTTCTCTTCATGGAAATGATGAATTGAGTGTTCCATACTTTCCTTGATTCATTTTTTGTGGTTTTTCTGGATGATATCTTGGTGTATTATCACAATCCACATGACCATTCCATACATCTTGAGATCTTTTTGAATAAACTAAGAGGGCATCAGTTATATGATAAAATCATAAAGTTACACTTCTGTATGGATCATATTGACTTCCTCGATCACATCATTTAGAGATGAGAGTATCAGTGGACCCAGAGAAGTTGATATCGGTAGTTACTTGGGTGTAGTCCAATAATGTCTTTGTGGTGAATAGTTTCTTAGGGATGGATGACTACTATAGGAATTTCTTACAGGACTTCCACGATTAGAAGCACCATTGACGGGCTTGACTATGAATGGTGTTAAGTACGTATGATCATATTCCTATGAGACAACCTTTCAAGAGTTGAAATGAAAATTGACTTCGGCACTAATGCTGATTTTTCCAAAGCCAGGTAGGACTTACACTGTTCACTATGATGCATCAGTTATCAAATTGGGAGCAGTTCTTATGAATGAGGATCAAGTTAGTACGTACGAGTCTTAATAGTTGAGGCCACATGAGATGAACTACCGAACACTTGATCATGAGTTAGTTATGGTTGTTCACAAATTTCATTGTTGGAGAAAATACTTATTGGGAGGTCCTTTTGTTGTGTACATGGACAAAAAAATCCTCAAGTACATATTGACATAGCATGATCTGAACATGAGACAGTGAACATGGGTTGAGTATCTACAGTTTTTTTATTTTGAGATTTTCTATATGCCTGGTTAAGGAAATGCAGTTTCTAATGGATTGAGCATGAGGACTTAGATACAGTCAGTGCATCAGGCCATTAGCGAGTGGAAAATTAGGACATTTTTCTATTAGATGCACTTATAGGTACAAGATAGTCAGGGAAGACGTTTCTATTATCCTAAGATGTTACCTCAACCCTTATGAATAGATTTATGTTAAGGAATCAATCAGACTCAAAATTCTTAGTTCTACAAGAGAGTATGGAAGGTGAGGAACCTCCTCCTAGCTGAATCATAGTAAAGGATGAGATCCTATGATTACATGGTAACATTTTGATTTCTTCAAACATTAATGAGGAGCTATTGTGGTATTTTCATGCTTCATCTATGGCAGTTCATCCCAGTGTCACCAAAATGTATCAATATTTACATTTTTACTATTGGTTTCTAGGCATGAAAATATATGTAGCTAGTTTTTTCATGAGATGTCTCACTTATCATCAGATGAAAGAGAAATACTAGCAATTAGATGAACTTTTACAGTAGCTACCCATTACCGAGTGTAAATGGATTGATTTCATGATGTATTTTTTGAAATTTTTATCAAGTTCTCCTCAAGTTAATGATGATGTAAGGGTTTTTATTGAAATTATTATGATGGATTATGATTTCATTCCAATCAAGGAAGCCTTTATTGTTGATGAGATTGGGAGGTTGTATATCTGTGAGATAGTACAACTACATGGGGCCCCACATTCTATCATTTCATATAGGGACACCTAGTTTACTTCTTGATTCTATAAAGGGATATAGGGGGATCTGGGTACACAGGTTCTTCTGAGCATGTCATACCACCCCCAAACAGATGGTCAGTCGTAGCGCACAATTCAGACGCTTGAGGACATGTTGTGGGCATGCATCCTAGATTTCGAGGGCTCGTGGGAGAGTAATATAACCTTGGTTTATTTTTCATAAAACAATATATTTTAGGATACTATTCATATGTATCCATATGAGGAGTTTTATGGTAGGCCATTTTGATTACCCCTGTGTTGGTTGGAGGCAGGAGAGGCATCTATGCTAGTACCTTGTCTTGTCTAAGATTCCATAGAAAAGGTGTAGTTAACTCAGTAGCGGATGGATACTACATAGTCTCATTGAAAAATCGTACACTGATTTCTACAAATCAAGAGTTCAAAATCAGATATACGGATTTCTTATGTGTTACCCCAAGGTTGGGATACAAATAGATCAGAAGATCGGGTAATCTTTCATCGAGATACGTTGATCTATTCAAGATTCAAGAGAGAGTCGGACCAGTATCCTATTGGTTGCAGTTACCTAAGATTTACCAAGCTATGAATAACTCATTTCATGTTTCTCAGTTATGAAATTTCTATGTAAACATGTCTCGTGATTTGTATCCCAAGGAGGATGATTTACAAGTAGATGTGTCCTACACAAATTGTGGATTTTAGCAAGAATGTTCTCTGATTTACAGGTGTTATGGTAGCATAGTTGAGTAATAGATGATACCTAGGATAGGGAGGCCAATATACAAGAACAGTGGCTAGAGTTGTTCTTATATATTGCTTCACTGTCCTTGGAAGGGAAATTCTGGAATGAATTGCTTTAACGGGGGAGTTTGTAAGAACCTGGTTCTTCTTTGAGGTATATATTTTTTGTTTTCCGTTAATTGTCACTTAAAGTTCTTACTTATGTCTTAATATGAATGCTCGTTGGGTTCATGAAGGTATTGGGGGTGTTTGAGGCTGTTCTAGAGCCCGAAACCCATGTTTTGGGTGAAAAGAGGGGGTCACAGAGTTTGACAAACCATACGGCCAGGTCTTCATTTCAATCAGACTTTGATAGAGGCTTTTCTCATGGTTACCGCACAGTTAGTAAACTTTGAGAGGTAACCATGAATTTTCCCCTTATCCTATAGAAAATCATTCATGGTTTCTATATGGTTTGAAAAAACCTTACAAGGTTTCTGTATGGTTTGAAAAACTATGCGGGTAAGTCGTGTGGCCTTATAATTTTAATAATTTTAATGATTTTTAATTAAATTAAAATTCTTTTTAAACCTTAACTTAGGTTATTTTCACCCCACACATAGAAAGGGTGACCTAAATCTTGAGATCTCCTAACCCTAAAGTAGAATTTCAGATCTACTCTCTTTATAGACACTGATTCAAGCACAGTTTGTCTCCATCGATCTGTAATGATAAGGGCGTAATTCCTTTTTAGCCTTTCTCAACTCTTATTGATATCGACTATACTATATTGATATATTAACTTATGAAAAAAATTATCATTCTTCATCTATTATTTAGAATTATTCCAGACTTGGATGAATCATAGCTTGATACTAGAAGAGATATCAATCACGATCTTAAGGTAGGTTTTCATGTTTTTTTGTTTAAAGTTAGGTTGTTTATATGTGGCAGCGTGTCACGCAGCAATTTTTCAGGCATCGCCTTAATTGAAATTCAACCATGTTATTTCCTATCGTGATTTAGGTTATTGAATATTCTTGTTTATGAATGTTATAATTCATATAACATGAATAGGTTTCAACCTATAGGTGAAATTATTTTAATGACACATTATGGATTTTGGTCATGGATTCCTATGAGGCGTGCCTTTTTCACCCATTTCATGGGAAGTAAAAAAAAGGTGAATTGTTCTATGAATTAAATTGAAATTTTTTTAGATTGTTATTGAATTGAATTAAGGGTATGGTATTGATGTTTACCCCATGAACCATGTATTCCTTTATTGTTTAAAGTACGATTTCCTTCCCCATGTCAATAATTAGAGGTTTTGACTGGAGTTGATGCAATTGAATTTAACTGGTATAATTATGTAATTTCCAATCTTAGATATATTATAATTATCCATTTGGTAGCTTAATAGGTTAGTTAGTCAGGATATATAAAAAAATTTCATGTGAGTATTTAAATAGCCCTTGAACTATTTTTCCATGTGAGTTATGTTGAGACCATGATATGTAATGAATTGATTAGTCATGGGAATATCGTTATCATTATATTCCCAAATGAGTTAAATTATGTAAATGATAGGTATTGATTTTTATGCATGTGATTATTGTTATAAAAAATATTTCCACACGAGTAGTTGAAATGAAAATTTCATTGAGGTTGGTCAAGTCTTGATACTCCTTTTGAGGTGAGCCTGTTAGAGGATGCTATTTGTTTTGACCTTTTCATATTAAATGAAATGTTATGTGGAATTGATTTGGTTAGATTATAAATATCCTTGAGTGACCCATGGATTCTGATTAGAATTCCATGAATGGACTCATGTGACTATTGAACTTATACCTTGATTGATGCATGTATTCACCTTAGAATTCCATGGACGGACTCAATGTTGATTATGATGTCATCATGCGTGATACATAGATCCAAATGAGAGATTCCATGGATGTACTCATTACGGTTAGACTTATATGTTGAGTGATATGTGGATTCTTAGGATAATTCCATGTACGGAATCAAAGGTCATTTGACTATTATGCAAAGGGTGACACTCATGCTTACATTGAGGAGCATCGAGGAGGAAATTTTTTGGATGGGATGTTATACCTCACATTAAGTGATACCAGGTTCTTGAGAGGTTCTCCAAGTATGGGAATGTATGGTGTTGGTTGATATTGCACCATGAGTTGTAATTGAATCCCAACATAGGATTTTCAAGGATGGTCTTAGGTTAAAAGTTGTATTATAAATTGAATGACTTATGATTTTTCTATCAAGCCAAAGCACAATCTTTGATTTGACCATCACATGTACTTGTTTAGATGGCCTTATGAGGCATATCATGTACTACCAGTTATATGGGGGATGTCAGGTTTGATATGGATCTTAATACTTATAGATTAAATTTAATTGAATCGTTGAATGTAATTAATGTAAATGAAAACTAGTTCACATGGGTTGTTTACTTTTGAGTACTTTCTTTCTTACTGCTTTTATTATTTCACACTACATGCTATATATATTCAATAATTAATTGGCACAGAACTTGGGCAGTTTCCAACTGGGATTTATTTTGACACCATATTTAGTTCATAAATTTTAGGCCAAAATAGATTATAAGATTACAGGAGTTGAAAAGTTAAAATTCCCTAACACAGGTACTTGATATGCTGCTTCAGAACAGAAGAACATGGTACCAAGATGAGGCTTGCGATGCTACTAGGAGTCTTTTGGATTTTTTTTATTCTTTTTATATTTTTGGATATTTTATTATAAACATGTTACATATATCATCATCTTGTATATTATAAGACTTTTGGATTGATTATACTATCACTCTTTCATTGTTTACTTTAGTTGAATGGTTTACTGCTTCTACTATTAGAGTATTCTATTGATATTCTATTGTGCTACACTCTGATAATGAGGGAATAATCTCCCCGACTGATTCACTTAGGCCCTCGCTACTAGTAAGAAGCCTCTAGTATTTGTGGAGATATGCTTGAGAACATATGACCCACTAGACACGGTAAACATTTCAGTGGCATCCAAGTCTAATACATTACACAATAGGTAAAATAGGGATTTATATCAGAGACTATAGCAGATGGAAATCTGTGGAAACAAATAATATCTTTCAAATAAATATTTATCAACTTCTCAACTTTGGTTGTATCATGAATTGATATAAATTGATCTTATTGGTCCATCCTATCGATCACAATCCATATCACATTATTCTTTCTATAGGTACGTGGAAACCCAACCGCAAAGCCCATAGAAATATCATCTCTCTTATAAGTTGGGACTATAAATGGATCAAGAAAACCCAAAGGTCTCTGGTGCTCGGCCTTAACCTATTGGAAAGTATAATAATGAAAAATAAATAAATAATGTATCATCTTGTAACTGGCCGGTAGAGTAATCATTGCATGTTCTAGAACATAATTTTATTTTTTGGTTCCACAAACCAATAGGAATTATGGAAATCCCCCATAATATATTTTCTCACGAAAAAGGTACAACATACCAGTCCTGAAAACGTAGGATACTCTCTATGTATAATGATTTCTCAGCAATGGTCTCCCAGCCGTAAAGGGATTTCCAAATGCTAAAAAATTCATTATCAACCTGCTAATCATGAAGATTCCTATTAAGAAAAGTGTATTTCTAATGAAAACATTCCATTACAGCCTCAGATCCTATTTTCCAAAAACCAATATGAAACTCTGAAAAAAGATCCATCAAGTTCCACTCTTCCAATAATTATTTCATGGCCTATATTTAATGTTTCATACTCAACACATCAACAATGAAATCCCCATTCTCCAAGGTATAGGAAACATCAAAATAAAAATATTTTAGGTACTCCACCCAACTCCTTGAAAATAGATTCAAATATTATGGAGAGAATATGAAACACAAGATCTTTTGGCTGGAATACATTGTAAACCTTTATTAAAAATGTTAATCCCACCAACTCTTAAGTGCATGCATCAGGGCTATGAGTTAAAGGTCATGGGTCAGATAGTTATTCTCATGTGGCCTAAGCTTATAATATACATATGTTACAATGTGATCCTCTTCAAACATATAGTAAAATATGATTTCATCCATAAATACTACCACTAATGTGTCCAAATACTCATGGAATATCTTATTCATCAAATCCATAAAGACTGTATGAGCATTGGTCAAACCAAATGGCATGATAAGATAATCATAATGGACATACGTTCCTCAGAATGTCATCTTATTAATTTCATATTATTTTATTCTCAACTTGTGATAACTATATAGATGATCAATATTTGAGAACCACCTCTGCCCTTTTAACTAGTAAAGTAGATCATTAATATATGGAAATGGATATTTGTTATTTAATATAGCTCGATTGAGTTTCTGGTAATCAACATAATGTAGAATTGTTATATAATCTTTTTATAAAAGGGAATAGGTTCCACCAAAGGTGACACAGTCAAGCATATAAATCATTTCTATAATAGACCATCCTACCGATTCTTCAACTCTTTAATTTCAGCTAGTTTCACATGATAATAATTTATAGATATTAGCTGTTTGTTAGGTACTAAATCAGTAAAAAAACTCTACCTATGTTATTAGTGGAAAACTAGAGATATATAAGGGAAAACATTTGGAAAATAGATGACAGCTGGAGTGAGATCCTCACCCAATGATTCCCACTCTAGATCAAAATCAAGCATTGATATTAACTTCCCTAACTCTGGATAAGATGGTTTGTCTCTACTTGACCTAAGGTCCAATTATCCCTGAAATATATAGATCACCCCATCGATAATAGTAATGGACACTAGTTGAAGATGAAAAACAATCAGAACCTTATTAGCACTGATCCATTTCATCCTAAGAATGGTATCAAGATTATTCATGTTGAGAAGCAAAAAATCCCAATTAAGATCAATCTATGATAAATAAAAAACATAAGAAGGACAACAAATACCATGTTCTATTTTCATTATGAGGGTCGTAATAATATCCACCATATAAGATAAAAGCTCCTTCAGAAAATTTAACACGTCCGCAATATGAGTAGATATGAATGAACGAGATTAAACAATATCAAATAATGTAGTCACTAAATATGAATTTATAATGATGGCACATCTCACAATCACCATACCCATATCTCCTTCTCATGGAGACTCATCCACTATGTGAATAAGCTTTGTTCCAAATTTATGTGTCTATAACCCATTAATAATTGATTAATATAAATGCACCATAGTACTTTTTGGTGATGAGGATCTGTTTCTACTCTATGAGGAATTAAATATATAACAAAACATCTATATGTAACCTCATCATCCATTGGAATTATAGATCTTGGGTGCCTCGGTGAAAAATCTTTTTCAATGATAAGAATTTTCACACTGTAATCAAGTCAGACGACCTCTTACAAGAACTATAAGAGATTTAGAAGACCCCTGCTATCGAGATCCACCATGATAATAATCATGATTTCACTTTTCTTTAAAGGAACTCACTTAACTACTACTAGGAGAAAAATGAACACCCATCAACCCAGACTTAACAGCCAGGTCAAGCTCAACCACCAATTCCCTATCTAGTTTGTTAGCATATTAACAGAGATTCAACAATAAATATTTTTAATGAAATCAGATAGAAGTATCATCTCATAACATCAAGTATTTATCTTCTCATTTGATACAAAATCAAGTGAAAACTTTGTATGCTTGGAAAATCAGTTCGCATACTCCATCACAGATATACAATCATGATCAAGTTTTAAAAACTCTATATACTTAACTATAGAACCATATAATTTGAATATAATTGGTTGGTGAATAGAAATTTAAAGACCCTCTACTCTAAAAAACTATGCTTCATCTCCATCACCATCGAGTATCACCATCATTTACAAGTTCCATAGAGATTGAAGTTGGAACATTTCACATTAATATAATCTGGTGTTTCCATTAACTCAAACAAAATATATATCTTCCTCAACCTATTTAAGTTAATTTTAGCCTTTGAGCACTACTGGCTTCTGGGGAAGTAAATACTGATCATTATTTAGAGATTTATCTATCTGAGGTTCCACATCTAGAGCATAAATGGGAATTGGTGTAGGTACATATCCCAGAGCTTGAATAGAAATCACCACAATCTCAACCAAATTATGGTCCGTGGGAGGGTGATTTGGCTTTAGTTCATTGATAACATCCACTTTGGTTATATTCACACATCATCTCAAAGCATGATGCTATAAAAAATCATCAAACAACATTGAAGACATCAGAGTGTTACTATGGTCAATAACTCAAAGAAGAGAAATGGGTAAATTAATCCCATCGAATAAGATATCAAGATTTTTATTTCATCCTATCAAAATAATGATTTGGGAAAATGATAGAACTAGATGAAATTATTCCTCAGGAAACCACTCCAAACCACCCATTGTGACTTAATTCTCATTATGATGAGAGATGGCCATGAAATTACTTGAAACTAACTCCTATGTCATAATAAGATTCTCCAAACTAAATACTGACATTAATGAATTATGTTTAACCTACACCATTGATGTCAGTTTTTCAAAAACCAGAACAAAATACCCAAGTACCGTGATAACCGAGCGAACTCTGACACAGCCCGAAGGGTGTACCAGTTCCCCAAGGATTGGAGACTAGTATATAGAATCCCAAAAGATAAAATAGGGAAAAAATTCCACAAAACTATGGAAGATAAAAGATACGATTTAGTATTATCAACACTCCAAAGGGATAAAGTACCATAAACCAAAATGATATAACTAAAACCCAAATTAATACATCATCAAATTACTCAAAAAAAATAAAAACATCCCCAAAGTAATCATCACTCCAATACAAAATGATCAAGAATATCCACCACCTCTAAGAAGTGTTTTCCCTTCTCTCAGACCATAAGAAGGGAAATCTACAAATTCCTAAAGGAAATGGTAGGATGTGAGGTATAAATCATAGTAGGGTATCGCCAAGTGTTCTATAAAAATATGCCATTATAATAAACTAAATTATGTTTTAAATTTAAATAATATAGGGTAGGGAAATACACTTTCATATATTAAGAAATCCTTTCATTTTAAAATAATGGAAAACATTTCATGCATGGATTAAACAAATATTTTATATAAAATAGTTTATGTAAATCAACTAGCTTGAAGAAAACAATTATATAATAAATGGAATGTATATGAAAATTTTTATAATAAGAAACAATGTCATCTAACCTATGGAATAATAGTTTCTATTTATAGGATCCTCACACATGTAATATAATTGATCACAGTAATATGTGTACACACGTCCCTCAGGCTCAGACTGAAGATGAATCATCAACATTACATTAAGTATAAGATCTTATAAACTAGGTTTTTGTTATATTTTTCATCATCAATATATTCCTAATAAATTCACATCATAGTATTATTGTATCAAATATCCCACTAACTACCCAGGATTGCATGTGCTCAATCAATAATGGGAAAATCATCTCATTTAAAATCAATCATCATTTAAGATACAATTACCAAATATTCAATTTCAATATGCCAATTTTGTTTCAAAACAAAAGCATGGATATTTAATCAATTTTTTCATTTTTATTAAAAATCTAAACATAGTTTTTTATAAATTCAATTTAATCCATTATTATAAAATCATTTCATCCATTCCCTAAATTTCAAAATACAATCCAAATTCCAATTCCATTGGAATTAGGGGTTTTTTTTCAAAATCCAGAACATTTAATATTCTAATTCAAAATATTATAAAATTGGGTTACTATAAATAAATTTAAATCAATTTTAGAAAACTAAATAAAATCAAGGTTGAATCATGTAGAAAATCTCAAACAAAACCACCAACCATTAATCACAGAATCAAATGTCAACACCTGCAATGAGATACACTAATGAAGAATGACAACATAGAAGATCAAGAAATAAAACATTGATTAAAGATTAAATTTAATAGAGTTTATATCCATAAATAACATAATGTTATAAAACATTATAATGATTGACGAAAAAGGGAGTGGGATAGAATACACAGTAAGATATTCACTTATTGGAGAGGGATCAGATCTTTTACCAAATCAATTCTTGAGAGCCTGAAAAAAATTTAAAACCAAGTGTGGTGGGTGGGGTAGGTTAGATATCATAAAATAAGGATTAATTTTTTTAAAAAAAATTATGAATTAAAAAATCCATCATGCATGGTTAGCTGGTCAAGGCCGCATGGTTGGAAAAATCGTGTGCCTTAACCATGCACCCATATAATGGGATGCGTGTTTTCTACTTAGTGGTTGAACAATTTTTCAATCTTTTGAAAACCCCACTATCCAGGGCTTAATTTTTTTACTAGGGTGGCACAAGGATTGGGAAAAATGTGAACCAGCCATGAACAACCCAATGAATCTCTAGAATTTTCCAAATTTCTCCTGAAGCACCCCTGAACAAGCCCCAACCAAAGTAGGATCAAAATAAGTGTTGAAGAATAACTATAAAATATTAACATAATCTTATAAGATTTATTATTTTATCATATATAATTTTATTATCCACTTATAGTTCTATATGAATAATAATTTCATAGGTATAAGGACTTGTCTATATATTTTGTGGAAAATGGGCACAATATTTACTTAGTGTTGATTATTCCTGATTTAGGAATATGATGCTTCTATTGGCTTGGGATAAAAGAAAATAAGTTTTAGGGATAAAAACATTCTATTATGGGTTAAAATAAAATATATTTTACAGATATAAATTTTCATTTATATAAAATAGTTATGGATTTCTTCTACAAATCATATTCAATATTTCTTATATCTTATCCTATCAGACTTTGTTTTAGTTATATTTGTTGTTTATACACTATGTATTTAATCAATCTATATTACTAAAGTTCAAATGACTATCTGACACATATCTTACATTTTTAAATCCTTTATTTGATATCATGACTATATTTTGAATGTAATATTAAGTGTTTAAATTTGATCTCTAATTTTTTTTTCTTTTCAATATTCATGAACTTCTTTGTTAATCATATGGTGTATATTTTATCAAAGTCTTATTATTTTTGGTATATAATAAATTGTTAAAATGGTTCATTAGGATATGAATGTTTTTCTTTTTGATTTTATATTACCCACCTTATTATATTCATATAAGTTCATATTATTTAATTTTTTTCCCTAATTTATTCTATTATGTTTAATTAGTTACTCTGGTTTATTTACATTGTGTTAGAGTTTTTATTAAGGGAATTTGTGTTGAATTTTTTTTATTAATTTAATATCTATCATAATTATATTCATACGTATAGTATGTGTTTCATAAACTCATGGGGCCCAATATTAAATGAATCCTTCTCTAGGAAACTAATGTGGGAAGGATTAGTTCACCAAAACAATGTAATATAATATGATCGTTATGATTTTTAAAGAAGTGTCTTGCACATCCATCCTTTCAAGATGTAGTATGAGGTTTGATAGTCGGTAAATAAATATGGACTCTATTTGATATTATTTATTTGGTTTTTCCTTTCACTCTGATGTGGAAAGGATTAAAAAAATAAACCAATGTGCAGATCTCATAATAAAAATGAGTATTTTAATAAGGCTAAGGATTTTATGTGTGAGAATGATCTTAAAAAGTAATAATTTTACTCAATAATTTTGTTATTTTTGATTTCTGACCTTTACATTCTATGTTAATTTGATTAATTATATATTTTTAGCCTTTTTCTTGATTTCTAGGATGAATTTCTTTGAAAATTTAGAATTTTGGAGTTTTAGAGAAGGGTTTGTGGTTAGTAGTAACTATTCAAATAATAAAAAAAGGCTTTATATTTTTATCTTGGCAGATTTTAATGTTTGGAGTATTGTTTTCCCAAATAGTCATTCAAGCCTTGTTTCTCTCAGGGTGTTTCTAGTGAGGGGAACATGGTTGGCACTTGGTTTGTTAAACTGTGTCGCCAAACCCTGTGACTTACCCAGCTTTCCTAAAAATTGATTTTCTATTTATACCATTCTGAATTAAAACCTCATTTGGGGTCTCAAATTTCACCATTATCATGAGCAGGCTCAAGGTATCCCTTATCATGCCCTTCATTGCAATTCCTTATATTTTTTCCCTCTCTTACCTTCATTTTAGGTGATTTATTCAAGGCTATGGCTATTTTCTCTTCTCTTAAACTTGTATTACTTGTTTCTTCTTCCTCTAATACCTTGTTATCATCATATTCAAACCTTTGGGTGATGGTTAGGCCTAATTATTTGTTATTAATGACATTAGGCTTCATGGATCATGTCTGAGGTATTTCACTACCTGCATTTGAAATTTTTATCACATCCTCACATAGTTTGAGGTAGGTGGTTCCATGAATTTTCCTTTCCTGAGAAAACTATGAATTACTAAGATTTTAAAATATATTTCCTTTGAAATCCTTTTTTATTTATAAATCTATGATGATTTTATATAATGCTTCTGAATGCATGATATAGTTTTTAATGGAATTTGTGTATTCTAGGTGTTTAATAGAATTCCAAAACGGTTTTCATGAGGATTATGATTGTTTTAATTATATTTTGGATTTTATATGTTTCCATATGATTTAAATCAACTATTTAGGTATATTTTGGATTGAGAATACATTTTTTATGGATTTTTGGGGATTTATCTTATTCATCCTTATGATTTTAATTTGTAACTTGGGTTTATGAGTTCGTATTCATTTCTCCAACAAGAATTATTTATATTTATACCACATGAGTAGTATTTGGAATCTAAATAATGTTTTTTCATGATTTGAAGGAGGTTTTAACATAATTTTTTATTTTTAAAAATATATTTCATAGAAGGATTTTTCATGGTGGATTCCAAAATAAAACACCATGTCTTGTTTGAAAACATAAAATGGATTTTCAAGTGATATTAATATGGAAATGGTTTCCTAAAATAATTTTTAAATATATTTCAAGTTTTTAATCACAAGGATTGGATGTAATGTCCCAAATTAATTTTAATAAGGAGATAAAACCTCAATATAATCCCCACCTTCACATTTTATTTTGATGGTTCTATGGATAGAGTAGTGGGACCGTGCATTATTGTGGGTTAGGATGTGGGATGAGGATATGTTACTTCATTTTTTATTGATGTATGATTGATACTTCATTGAGGTAACACACATGTTATCACTATCATCATAAGGCCAATGTTTATCTTAATGAGGTATTTTGAGGCAATTACTATCTAGTCACAATGAGAATTACTAGCTCCCCCATGGTATTGTAGACATTGGGGGAGTTCCAACCATGAGTATAGTATAAAGAAACCAATTGGTTACAGAATTGGGATACATCTTTAGGTTGGAAGATGGTTTCAACTCAGTATATCATGGATCACCTCAAAGGATTATTATAAATTTCCCATGATTATCTACTCTTTACCATTTATTATTCAATCATACTAGTTATATTATTATTTTTTATGATGTTTTTTATTGATCCCACTGTTATACTATGTTTTTATACACTTTCACTTCTTATCCTTGCTTCCTATCTGTCATGAACTGAATCTGGTTGTCACCAAAACCGGTGCCAAACCCATCCCATGACAAGTCCCGAAGGGCGTTCCCTATCCCCATGATCAGGAACAAGTTCTTGGGTATCATATATTTTTGTTTGGTAACAATTTACCCCAATACGGATACATAAAACATAAAAAACATTCAATAAACCAAATCTGAAAAATTCAAGCAAAACAAGACATAAGAAAAAACAAGAACAGAATATGTGTGTTTAATGTAAATAATAGAGGTCCAAACACACAAATAAATATCATCACAACAGCCATAAGGACTCCACATTACAAGGGGTCATCACCCACAAGTCGTCTCCACAACACCGCACCAAGGATGGGAGCTAACACCCTGAACCACCATCACCCAAAGACTTTCCTTTACCAGTGTCCAACAAGACCAAGTAAAAATACACCCAAGGGGTTTAAGTAGGGTTTGAGAAAAATCAAAATAGGATACCACCAGGATATTCCATAGGGTAAGTAATACATGATAAAAAGAATGCCATTTTTGAAAACCAAGAGGCGGTGGAAATAATTTCTAAAGAATAATACTTTTAAATGTAAACAGTTTTCAAAAGGAATGTCCTATTAAAGAGAACATATCAATGAAAATTGTATGATAATGTATTTTATATAAAAAAAATTACCATATGAAAAATATAAATACACAAGATTCAATGACCACCAATCTCAGGAACACCCCTAGGCACTAGGCTGTCTTGGACCCATGTACCTCGTACCTCTGTGAAAAGTAACCACAGAGAAATCCATTATTGTGAACGAGCCACTAGTAAGAAACATAACCATAACCTAGTGGTCCCAAAAAAATATCCATATAGTTTAGTTAGAGTTTTCTTTATCCAAAATTCTATGTGAAACTGGGAAAAAACCCATCAGGTTCACAAGTCGTACTAGTACACATCTACCATCCTAGGTACTCGGGCTTCCCCCATTGTGATCAAATCATTATCTCATGATGAAAAAATGCATTATCACATAAACACATCATTTATGGTCAAAATAAATTCAAAACAGTACCTACCATGCTTTGAACCACATAAACCACACAATAAAACATTTAGAATTTAAATAAAACAACTTTACAAATTTTAACAATGCCTTTCACACAAAATCTCTTAAAAATGCCACTTTTAACACCATGTGAATACCAATATTCATCAAATCATAATTTTCAGAACCAAAATCATTTAAATAAACCCAGTTTATGATTTATGAAACAACTCCATTGGAATAACATAAAATAAACTTGTTAAACACCCAATTTAACACAGAATTGATACCCAATTAACAATAATCCCTTTTTAAATCCCATTTTGAACACCATGGAATACCCATACTCATTAAAACAGAATTTCTAGAACCCAAATAATTTCCATAAACCCATTACATTATTTAGAAAACAAACTCAATTAGAACAACCTAAAATAAACATGCAAATCACCCAATTTAGAACAAAATTTGTACCAAAATTTATTTTCATAATAAACATTACCAAACCCATATTTCATAGCAAGTATAATAAATAAGAAAGGTGATAAAAAAATATATTAATCAATTCTAAGCCATCTATAATTGATTACCCATGGAATCACCTACCAAAATAATGAAGACCCTTGAATCTTTTTGCGAAAATCCAATCGCACCACCGCCCCGCCACAAAGGGGATGAAAACCAACCTAAAACCCCAAGATTAGACCAAGAAAAACAAAGGCAAATCCTAGGTACGAAGACTTAGTTTATGGACAAGAGAAACCTTTAGGATAGGGGAAAAAACCGTTAATAAAGGAACGAAATCAAAGATAGAATCACTTACTTGAAATAACTTGAAGTTTTCCCATCAAAATACCACTCAAAAATGAGTTTCAAGGGAGGTTTGGGAATCTTGGGAGGCTTACAAGGATGAAATGGTCAAATTATTAAATAAAGGGGAGAGTTTGGATAAATTATAGGAGGAAAAACATGGAATTTCAAAATGTTTTTAATGACCTGGACAAGGCCTCACTATTTTCTTGCATGGTTTAGAAAAATGTGCGCCCAAACTATGAGCCCCCTTCTGTCCACTCAAAATGTGTTGTTCTTCCTTAAATTCCATGGGGATCCAATAAAAAACCCAAGGGGGAAATATGGGACAAGGATAGTGGTAAATAATACCCAAAATAAAACTACTTTTCCACCCAAAGACTCATCGAACTCAAGGGTATAAACCACACCCAACAACTTACCCCACAAGTGGTGCCACTAGGAGTGTCACAAATCCAACTCCAAACCACTTAAACATCACCTCATACACTTAACAAAAGAAGAGGCCAACTACCATCCAAGACCCCCAAGACTAAGGTCATAAATCAAGAACACAAGAGACACCAAAATCTAATCTGGTAACACCCTGAGACTAAGAGAAAACCAAGAACCAAAAGTGGTTTTGAAATAATGGATGGAAATTGAATTTATAGGTGTAAAAATTCTCCCCACCATAAATATTTCCAACCATGGAAAGCCACAAGAACACCAGATGTAAAAAAAATCTCGAATGGTATTCCAAGAAGGACTCCCTTGCCACATTTTCACCGGCCTCCAAAAGGAAAAACATCTCTATTTGATCAAACCAAGGTAGAGAATACTCTCACAAACCAAAACATACCCCAAATACTTGAAACAATATAACATAATCAAACTACATCCCCCAAATCAAACACCTCAAACACTACTAGAAGATGCTCAACCAATCCAACTGAAACAAACCACAAACTCGAATAACACTACCACAACCTTACTTAAACAAAACCACTAAGCGTTCCCCAATCCCACATTTACCCAAGTAAGAAATTGGTGGTTAGATAGCATAAAACTAGACTACCTCCAACCAAGAAAACACCATGGAGAAAACTTATTCATTGATACAGGGTGACCCAAAGAGACTTCCCACCACCAAGGACAACTTAATTTCTGAGACAGAATCAGGACACTAATAGGGGGAGGCCCGAACGGACTCCCTGGTTCAATTGGTAGACAAACATATGACATTTTTCAAGAGAACTTACGTGAGACCCATGATGGGTATACCCACCCTAAGAACCAACCATATTAACTGACCAACATAGGATGGAACTAAAAGACACCAAAATTTAAAAAGTTGGCATGGCTACGTGGTTAGTCAGCATAGTTTGGGAAACTGCGTGCTAATAGTGCGGAGAATTCTATCCAAAGGGGACACTTAGCATGGTCACATAGGCTGAGGTGCATGGCCGTGCAGAGACCATGTAGTAGATACTTTTTCATATCACAAATTTTCCTAGGTTAGATCATGGTAACTACTAACCATGAGCAAATTATGTGCTTCAATCTGCGTAGCCCATATTTCAATCTTCTATCAAAAAATTCAAAGGAAACCCAGGGGAATAACATGAACTCGAGCTATAACATTGAAATGAGGTCCTCCCACCTCTACCACAAAATGTGAATAACTAGAACAAGATGACGACACTAGAGGGTTAAACTATTCCCATCTTTCATACTGAGGATAATAATTTGACCAAAGGTTTGAATGATTCTGGGATTTCCCCTGACTACGCACCAAATTCTCTCTGGGACCTATGGTTGGAGCTCAAATTATTGAAGCACCTTCGGCTTCATAGTTAGGATTTGGAACCCCCTAAACGGAACTCCTTCTTCCAGTGCCACAAACAACTACATTTTGATCTCATATGGTCTCAATGAGACATGACTCACTTCAAACCCACATTACCCCAACCCATTATTTTATCAAAACAATGTCTTAGAGGATGCACACACGTCACCCCTTTTTCATCAAATGGGAAACATTGGAATGAAATGAAACATAGAAACACCTACCTATAGAACATAAGATTTCATAACTCCCTGAAGGGAGACACACATCTGACAAAACAGACACTCTCATAAGATTTCCCAACCTCAACCCTTATTGTCAAATTAACACACAACATCGCAAGGAAAAATCGAACATGACCATAGTGGTTAAAAAAAGGAGTGGGACCTTATGTTGAGTCTGAACCTGAACACGATTCTAGAAATCATCCATAATATCCACTCTAGGGCTAGATCTTCCAAACTTATGGCCCAATATGAACTCTTGCTTCGATGAGGCTAAAAAAGACCTGAAGGCCCTTTAAGACATAATTCCACACCAACAACCCTAAACTATATTCACCTTCGACGACTTAATAAACATAAGAAACCAATTTCTATTTCAACCTACCACAACCACTCCCCCACTACAAGGGAATCCACATAACCGAAAAAGAAGAGTGGTAAACTCAATCTTCAATCTCGAGAAGAAAGTCCTTATGTTGATCAACTAGAGGATCATCCAACGGAGAATCACCATGGGACACACATGAATCATGCATTAACTCTTTAAAAGGGCGTACTCTAGACAACAAGAAAACCCAAGGACCTAACCAACCTAGTCATTTGGTCAAAACATACCATAAACCATAACCAAACTCATGAGGGGAGCCAGCATATTGGCCTCCCAAACATTCCCTCAAAAGAGACCACTGACCAATGATTCATTCCAACTTATCAACAAAACACCAACCCAAAACATCATTTAGAGAAGAAGGGTTATTGAATTCAAAACATACCGCAAACACATCAGACACACCTCTCAACCACACATTATCTAATAACAACACATTCCTTCAAAATCATTCTTAAAAAAACAGTGACGGTTGTTTGTGCATTTACCAATGGTATCTCATGAGCCTCACACGTGCATGTTTACATGCCAAACCAGGAACCCACCTCTTATCTATCCATATTCCATTATAAACCCATTCTTTTGGTTACCCTTAAGAACACCAAATACCAAAACCCAACCTTTCCTCTTTTCAAAATCAAAACATTTTTAACCACACTTTACCATTCTCAAAACCACAAACCATAAAATCAAAACCCAATTTAAATATTACAAACCAATTTAGAAAATCAACCATATTTAAATAGAAACTCACATTAATTACTTTCACAACCATTTCAAAACATTTCAACCCCTTTAAAAACACTTCCAATTTCATGAAAAACACCATTTCATAAATCTCTATTTAATTAAGAACTCAACTCTTCTCATTTCAAAACAATGTTCCAAAATTTCATAAAACATTTCAAATACTCAGTAGTTACCAAATAAAAATCTATATTAGTCCCCTAAAAATAAATTCTATAACACTTAATTCAATGAAAAACACTTTTAAATGGTTTATAAAATTCTACTGGAAACACATTTTCAAACCCCTCTTTAACATAATTATGGCTTTCAAAAGATGTGTAAACATATAATTTACCCTTTCTAAATAATTATAAAATTACATTTATATACTTTCATATATATCACCACATTCACTTTACTAGAAAAATCACTTCAATAAAATTCACACTCCTTAAATTCAAGTCACTTTTTCTTTAAAAACCAAGTTTCCAAGATTCAAAAATAAAGAGACACAAGATAATGTGAGATGAAACTAGTTTCGGTGGGTGAGTTGGACATATGTTTGGAAGACATATGACAATAAATTCACAATAACAGAGAGTATTATAGGGAAATATCTCCAGCTCCACATGGCATTCTAGGCTTTATGAGCTCACTAAGACTATCTACCCAACTCTATTTTCGTTTCCCCTAATCATCATCAAACCAAGAAAACCAAAGGACACAGATAAATCATGACTTTCCCTAGTGAATTGAATCCCATCATGAGGTGTGCTGGCCAGGAACACTAACCATAACTAAAATTTCATGTCCCAACAATCCTAACTCCAAATTAACCCGACTCTTCCAAAAATAACATAACCCAAAGAGTGAACCTCCTCTAATATCATTTTGTCATGAAACAAATCTAGTTTCCACCAAAACCAGCACCAATACCAGCCCATGAGAAGGCTTGAAAGACGTTCCTTATTCCAATGGTCTGGAACAAGTTCCAAGGTATCATATATTTTGGTTCGGGAATGATTTGTCTGAATACAAATATATAAAACATCAAAACCATTCGATAAACTGAATCTGAAAAATTCATTCCAAACATGACTTATGAAAAAACCAGAACTGAAAACATGGGTTTAAAGTCAATAAAAGTGGTCCAAAGACACAACTAAATATCATCACAATATCCCCAAGTACTCCACATGACAAGGTTGCATCACCCATGAGCCTTCTGCACAACACCACACCAAGGATGGGAACTAACACCCCGAACCACAATCACCCAAAACCATTCCTTTACCTGTGTCCAAAACGACCAAGTATACTTGAACCCAATGGGTTTAAGTAGGGTGTGAGTCTAATAACAATAGTATGCCACCAATATATTCCATAGGGTATGAAATACTACAAAAAATCATGCTATTTTTTAAAACCAAGAGGTGGTGGAAATAATTTCTAAAGAATGAAACATTTAAATGTAAAACAGTTTTCAAATGGAATTCTCCATGAAAGAGAACATATCAATAAAACGTGAAAGATACTGTATTTTCCACAAAAAACCATGATATAAAAAATATAAATAAACAAGACTCAATGAGAACCAATCTTGAGAACACCCCTAGGCACTAGGTAATCTTGGCCCCCATGTACCTCGTTCCACAGTTTAATGTAACCAAAGAAAAATATGTTCTCGTGCATGAGACACTATTATGGAACATACCCATATCCTAGTGGTCCCAAAACATCATTCATATAGTTTAGTTTTAGTTTTATTTATCCAAAATTTTAATTGAAACAGGGATAAAATCCATCCGGTTCACTAGTCATACTAGTACACATCCACCCTCCTAGGTACCTGGGCTTTACCCATTGTGCTCAAATCATTATCTCATGATGAAACAAATACATTATAATATAAACACATTATTTCTGATCATAATAAATTCAAAATAGTATCTATCATTATTTTCACCACTTAAACCACACAATAAAACCATTAGAATTTCAATAAAACAAATTCACAACTTTTAACAATGTATTTCACACAAAATCACATAAAACACCTCTTTGAACACCATGTTCATACCAAGATTCATCAAAACATAATTTTCATCACCCAAAGGATTTATATAAATACTTTTCATGATTTATGAAACAACCCCATTGTCATAACATAAAATAAACTTGTAAAGCACCCAATTAAACATAAAATTGGTACCCAATTTACCATAATCCCTTTTAAAATCCAATTTTGAACACCATGGCATACCCATACACATTAAAAAATGATTTTCAGAACCCAAATCATTTTCGTAAACCCATTACATTATTTAGAAAATAAACCCAACTATAACAACATGGAATAAACATTCGAAACACCCAATTTAGCACAAAATTGGTACCAAAATTCATTTTCTTAACAAAAATCACCAAACCATATTTCACAGCAAGGATAATAAATAAAAAGTGTGATAAAAATATAAATTCATAAATTATAACTCATATAGAATTTATTACCCATGGAATAACCAACAAAAATAATGAATAGCCTTTAATGTTTGTTCAAAAATCCAACTGCACCACCACCGCATCACAAGGGGTAAAAACCAACCTAAAACCCAAATATTAGACCAAGAAAAACAAAGAAAGATCCTAGGTGCTAAGCCCTAGTTTTTGGATAAAAGAACCCTCAAGGATAGGGGTAGAAAACCTAAATAATGTATAGAAATACAAGATAGAATTAGTTACTTGAAAAGAAAATGAAGTTTACCCATCAAAATCCCACTCAAAAATTAGTTCCATTTGTGGTTTGGGAAGCCTAGGAGGATTCCATGGATTAAATGGTTGAATAAGGGAAGAAATGGGTGAGTTTGGATAAATCCTATGACGGAAAACATGGAATTTCAAAATGTTTTTAATGACCAAGAAAAGGCCACACGGTTTACTTGCATGGTTTAGAAAATGGTGCACCCAAACTATGTGCCCCCTTCTATCCACTCAAAATGTGTTTTTCTTCCTTGAAATTCATGAGGATCAAAGTGGAAAACCTAGGGTAAATATAGGACAAGGATAGTGGTAAATAATACCCAAAATAAAACCACATTTCCACCCCAAGACTCATCCAAATCAAGGGTATAAACCACCCCCAACAACTTACCCCACAAGTGGTGCCACTAGGAGAGTCACAAATCCAACTACAAACCACCTAAACCTCACACCATCCCCTTGACAAAAAAGGAGGCCAACGGCCATCCACGACCCCCAATACTAAGGTCATAAATCAAGAACATAGGAGACAACAAAATCTAATCTCAGAACACCCAGAGACCAAGAGAAAACCGAAATCTAAAAGTGGTTTTGAAACAAAGGATGTAAATTGAAAGTCTAGATGTGATACTCTCTATTATACATGTTTCAAACTTGACCTACAATACAATTTTATTCTTTTTCATTGTTTAAAGAGTTCATTTATTTACTTGATTCTTATTTTATATTGGTTATAGGTTTTTTTGGTATGTTTTGGTTGGTGGTTTAAAAATAGTGTTTTAAGGGATTTGTATTAAAAAGGATCGTTTAATAAAGAGTTTTAAAAGTGTTTTCTTGAAATGATTTTTTCAGTTTTAAAATTTGGTTTTAGGTTAATATCATTCCTTGTTTAATTAAATGAATAAAAATGATTTTATTCCTATATTTTTTAAACTATAATTTATTGTTTATTTCAATATATGTAATGAATATACCTTGTGGTGATTACATAATGTTCTATTATACTCACACCCTATATGTTCTTATTGACATTTATAGAATTGATTTTTTTTTGTTCAGGTTTTATTCATGGTAATTCATGGATCAATTTGGTTTTTGAGGATGGATAGTGACCTTATAGGTAATATGGAGTTTTTGTTGGGTATTATTGGTTCTTTTTGTATTGTTGATGTGTTAATGATATCAAAAATCTATATTATGGATGATTTTTAGTGTCATTGTTATTTTATATTAATTATGACTTTGATGATTATGTATTGTAGTTATGTTCTTGTTTTATTATTATTTCTTCAGTTGTTTATTTGTGGTGTGCATGAATCTTTATTCTGTAGAGTGGTCACTGTACAATTTTAGGTGGAAGTTCAATATTATTTCTTATTTATTGGGATAAATAATTTCTAATGTCATTACATAGATTCCCTATAAGTATTAACCATCCCTAGAAAATTAGGTATGGGCCTTTAGTGTGTCTTGGAATAGATTTTATGCTTAGTTCAGTGGTATATGAGGTATTATTTGTGATAATTTTTTTTCAAAGACAAGGAATTTTTGGAGACCTAGAGTCTTGAAGAACACTCTACAATTTTTTTGAGTTTTATAGATTGTAGTTAAGACTATCAGAACCCAAGAGGTAGGTGTAGGGAGATCATCACAAGCTCTTTCTCATTCGGATCCTGGAGTTTCCATGAGATGTTGGGTTGTCCATATTAAATTTTTATTTTTATTTAATAATCTTTAGTTTATTTTGATCAAGATTGGTGGTTTTAGACTTTTATTGATTTTTTATGTGAAATTTAAGGTGTTTATATGTGTTATAGAAGAAATTGAGGAATATCCTAAGGTGTTAAATTATTTTGAAAGGATTTTAAAACTATGTGAAGCCTATGAAATTGGTTTTTTTTTCTAGAGAGATTTACAAGCTTGGAACACGGTCCTCTAAAATATGTGGACAAGCAGTGCATAGTTAGTATCTCCCATGTAAATTTTATTTTTTGTTGCTTTTTGTTTAACATTTATTTGGAACTAGGGTAAGTATTATTTGGGATGATTTAAATACTATTTCTATTGGATATTGGTGGTATTTTCATTAATTGTGATTAAAAAAATTTATTGGATATTTTTTTTAAAAGGTTAAAGTTATTTCTTATATTAGTATAGAATATTTCTAAAAATAATAAGAATGAACTTAATGCTTATGAGTTTTTAAATGTTTTTAATAACAAGTATGTGAGGATTAAAAATGATTTAAAGTGGGAAATTGATGTTCCAAATTAAAGTTTGAAGACATTGAATGATTTAAGAAGGGTGAATTTGAAAAATGTTATTGTAAATTTTGATTTATTATTTTGGGTTATTATTTTGAAATGATATTTATTTTAGGCTGGGTATGGTTTGATTTTTAGTGTTTATTGATTGTGTTACATATCAACCTTTTTATTTTGAAGAAAACTCTCATAAAAGTCTTGATGATTACTAAAAAGTATATCCAATGGGATTTTTGTAAGGGTTTTCCGTCCATTATCTTTGCATCACACAATAGAGTTTTTGTAAATTGGATTTTTAGAATAGGAAGAATGTTTTTGTTGTTACTTATTTTGGGATCAGTGATAACTATCAGTTTGGGAATTATGATTTTTAATTTTAAAGAAGTAAAAAAACTTCTGAGGAATCAATTTTCTAATTTATTTATCACGGAAAGCAGTCAATTTTTCATCCCTCATGGGATGTTAACATGTATTGGTGATGCTTATGCCTTTGTTTTGGTAGTGTCAATTGGTATTTGGTGTGATGTTGAACTTTTAATGGGATTATTATTTTTGGGTTTTGTACATGGGAAGACTTGGTAATGTTTAGGGTAACTATGTTAAGTGTAATTTTTTGATTTTTATTTTCGGATCAAAATAATCTAGTTTTTTGACAGTGAGGTCCTAGATTACTCTCACACAACCCAAATCTATGTTTTATGTAGTTATTATTAAGGTTTGTTTCAACATTAGGCATTTTCAAAAGTTTATTGACTTCTCTTATTTTCACTAACATAATAATCTTTGTTTGATGAAGTATATTCTTTTGGATTTTGATAGTAAATAGAAAATTAAAAATCAATTGAGAGTAGTTTATTCTTGAGAATTATTGGGTTTTTGGTGGTTGAGGAATTATCATTTGAGTAAAATTTGGCCCAAGTTAGTGACATCCCTTATGAGCCTTCTATTCTTCATTGAGTATTTTATCATTTTTTTTATTCAGTAGATAAATTATTTGTTTTTGAGTAATTTTGGATGTTCCTTTGGTATGGTTAATTTCTAAATATCTTTAATTTGATGTTCATGTTGAATTAGTAGTTGTTCTTGATGGTTAGTATTGGTACACCATGCTAGTGAATTTATAAATGGTTGGGAGACCCACCTTTGGTCTTTATTTCATTTCCTTATTTTTTGAGTGTTTTGGTGTGAAATGTATATTACAGTTAGAAGTGTAATTTGTGGGCTTGATTGGTTTGATGAATTTGTGAGATCAAGTTAGTACAGTCCCTTTATTCTAAATTGAAGTCATTTGGATTGTATTTCCTTTATCTTTAAAAAATGGTGACTTTATGGGGGAAGAAAATGTTATAGTGGGGATAATTTCAACATCTGAACCTTTGTATCCTATATTAATTTTTTTAGTTATATATTTTTTGCATTTTTCATCATTTCTAGGATGAATTTATTTGAAAATTTTGAATTGTTTCATTTTAGTGTAGGGCACACAGTTGGTGCATAGTTAGTAGTAACTATGTGGCTATGTATACAAAGGCCTAAAATTTTTTAAAGAGATAATTTTCAAGATATAAAAATGGTTTTCCAAGCTGTGTGGAAAATCCATGAAACTCTGTAAGTGTGTCCATTGAGGGGTGAATTGTTTGGTAAAATGTCCTGCTAAACTATGTAAATTACCATGTTTTATTAAAACTTTATTTCCCATTAATACCATTATAAATTAAAACCCAATTTTGGGTCTCTCATACCTCTATTACCATGATCGGGTGATAAGGGATCCCTTTGAATACCCACTATTTCTTCCCATTGTATTTTTTCCTCTATAACCTTGGTTTTAGGTAATTTACTCATGGTTTTGACTGTTTTATCTTATACTCTTCCTTTATTACTTATTTTTTCTTCATATCTTTCCTTTTTTTTCTTCTTATCCAAACCATAGTGTAAGGGTTGGCTCTAATGATTTTTTATTCTTGATGTTAAGGTGTGAAAATCGTGTCTAGGTTCCTTAAATTCCAATACTTGAGGGTTTTTTTGCATCTTCACATGGTTTGAGGTAGGTGGTTAATTAATTTTTCCTTTCAGGAGAAAACTATGTTTGATTAAGATTTTAAATTACGCCTCCTTTGAAATCATTAGTGTTTTAAAAATATATGATAATTTTATATAAATTTTATGATCTCATGTTATAGTTTTAAAGAAATATTCATATGGAAGGTGTTTAATAAAATGAAAAAATGGTTTTCTTAATTATTTTAATTATTTAATTGATGTTTGGACTTTTATATGTTTCCATGTGATTTAAATTAATTCTTGCGTTATTGATTGACTTGAATGTATACTTCCTATGTATTGTTGTGGATTTATATTATTGGACCTTATGATTTTAATTTTTTACATGGAATTATGAGTTATTATTTGTTTCCCATTATAAAATTATTGATATTTATACCACATGACTGTTGTTTGTAATTTAAATTTTTTTTTTTGTATTTTTTTAATGTTATTTTAACAAGGATTTTTATTTTAAAAAATAGATTCCAATGAAGGGTTTTCCAAGAAAGTATCCAAAATAAAACACCAAGGCCTGTTTGGAGTCATAAAAGGTGTTTTCAAGTTACACTTATGTGGAAATGTTTTTCTATAAAAATCTATGAAATTATTTCTAGTTTCAAATCACAATGATGGGTTGTAACCTCATATATATGTGTTCAGAATGAGTTACACCCCCAATAGAATTTTCATATTTTCTATAAAAACTTTTATCTTTATCACACATCAATACATATTTTATTACATTTAATTATAATTAATATAACCTAGAATATTGAGATTTCTAGTGTATTTGGGAAATTGGGTAAATTTCATAAAAACTTAAACCTGAAAAGCAACATCTTTATTGAAAAATTCTTTACCATGACCAAAGCATTCATTTGTACTCAACAATTCATGGGATAACCTGAGGATATACATAAAAAAAGGGGTGAGATATAAATTCCAGTAAGTGAATAAACAAGGTATAACATGAGTAAGGCAATACATGTTAGATAATAATCATATCAATTTAGCATAAAATGAACATGAAGAATAAGGCAAGATATATCATGATAATCATAACATGGTAAATGTGGTAACAACATAAAACACTGAATCATAAAAATATGTCATGGATAAACCTCAAAGACATATTAGAGGGTAGAGTACCATAAATGAATCAGTTAAACTCATTTCCTATCATGACGTATCATGATAGTAAACATTACCCAATGCATTGGAGTGATATTAGGGTGCACCCTTCATAATCATTTTATTCTCATGATTAAGTGTGACACATGAATCATAAAACATGGATTAATTAAACATAATAATTAATTACAACATCATGGAATGTGTAATAAATACATTTAAGTCCAAAATCAATAAGTATATGCTCATAAAGGTGAATACCCTTGGTAGAGAAATGGGTATGGTATTCACTACAAGATTATTTTGGCATGGAAAATCATGGTGTAATTTCAGAAGCATAACTGAATCATAGAGAAATTCATAAAAAATTGTTGTTGAGTTTGAAAGGGTATCTCATAATTAATACATTAAATTTACTATAAGGGGGATATTTAAGAACATATACCAACAAATGAAAAATGAAATTAGAAGATGTAACATAAAAGGAATGCTTGATAAAAGAGGAGGGTGGAAGATTCCTTACGGAATTTAGAAATTGTAATGACTTATGTAAGGGTAAAAATGAGAGAGTATAAATGGTGTATCATTAAAATAACATTTATTTTATAGTATTTTAATTTTAATAATTTAATTATAACACATCCAATTGAAATTATATAGGATAATTTTAAAATAAGGTTCTCAAATTGAAGAACAAATATGAAGGTGAGGATACCTTACTTGAATGTGTGACTCAAAAGTCTTGGGAGGGGCTTCTTGTAGGATTGGGTCACCTTAGGAGGACTCTATAGAGTAGGGGGAATTTAGGTAATCCTCAAAAGATATATAATGAAGATAAATTCTATATTGAGTAGGTTTATATGGGAAAGAAGGGGGATTTCGTTATTATTTTTTTTGGAAACTACATAATAAAATACTAAAAACTACAAACCCTCCCATGGTTTTTCCCATGTTTTATTTAAAATGGGAGTGGATTACATTATTTTATATGGAATACATCGTCATATAATAAAATAATTCCATTTCTTATGTGCAGGTGAGTCACACTCTAAAAGAAATGATTTTAAAATCCTAAAATATATTATAAGTACTGGAGAATTCATTAAGGATATATAAAATAAATAAAATTAAACATAATATTACATAATATTAAATTAAAACCATATATTTCTCTGAGTATACATTTTTAGCATTTATTACATCACTATTTGTCGTTTGTTTTGTCATAAAACACACCATATACTTATACGGTATTTATTTCTTACCCTAAAATTCAACTGCCTTAGAAAATTATGAAAAGTTACTGTTAGATAATTTATATGACTTGATTTCAAAAATAATATTTATTTTATGTAAATAATTTTATAAATATTTGAATTTTCACATTTAAAAATAAAAACATATATTTATTAAAAATTAACGTGTTTTGACAATAACGGTTTTTGAACACTAATAAAAATTACAATTGAATTCATCAAAATTATATGATCATTTATATTAAATAAAATTTATTTAATAATAATATTTTATGAAACTATTATTTATTTCAAAAATCTATTGATTCATCAAAATATATTTCTTAATTTAATTTGAATATTAACAAAAAAAATACAATTTTTGATTTAAAAATTATTTACAAATTAAAATAAAAGGATTAATATATATTCATTTCAAAATAATTTACAAATTATTATTGATAATTTCATGATACATATCACTTTATTACACCATCATAATCCCTAAGAGTAAGGTGTTTGATGGTGGGGCTTTCATGGTTCCTTTCGGTGGACATGGTTTGGGTCCTGATCTCGATGAGATTGAACTTCTCCATTAAATGGTTTCGCTCACGCTTAAGTTGTTGGATACCATATTGGAATTGGTCTAGGGAGAAACCCCAAAAATTATATATCCCTCAAAGCGCTGATAAATGGGCTTCATAGGGTACTATCCTAGTGGTTGATTCCATTACATCCTTTGTCTATTCAAATATATTTTTTAAAATATTATATTCATAGTAGTCATGTGATGATTTTTCAAAAGTTATATTATCAATGGAAAAGATACTTAAAGATAATTTAAATCCAATAAGTTATAATAAAAGAAAATAAGTTGTTGTGTTTTTTATTTGATTAATTCAAAAAAGGGGAATTTTATTCATAATAGTTCGAGTCATTACAATCTTCACCCCCCCCCCCCCCGCTTAGAAATTTCATTTTCCCACAATAAAATAGATTAGGGTAACACTACTTCATCACCTCCTCTGGTTCCCACATTTCTTCTTCAAACTTCTGGTTTCACCCCAACACTTTGACGAGGGGCATTGTCTTATTTATTAGTACTTTTTCTCTATGATCTAAGATCTTCACCGGCTTCTCTTCATATAAAATATCATTCTCCAATGGTACCAATATTATATTTAGAACGTGTGATGGGTCTAGTATGTACTTTCTTAATAGGTTGAATAAATCATGTACTTGAGATAGGTTTGGTGGGAGTTCTAGTCGATATGTCACTTCTCCAATGTGATCAAGGATCTCAAAAGGGACGATGAACCATGGACTGAGCATTCTCTTCTTCCAAAATCTAATCACTATATTCCATAGAGATATGCATAGGAATACCATGTATCAAACATAAAACTCTAGGTCATGTCGATGATTATTAGCATAGCTCTTTTTTCAACCCTATGCAACATTTATGTTCTTTTGGATGGTCTCAACCTTTTCGACCATTTCTTCAACTATTACAATACCAAGAAGTTTTTGTTCCCCAAATTTAACCTAACATGTAGGTGTTCTACACCTATTACCATAAAGGGCTTCCTAGGGATCCATTTGGATGCTCGAGTGGAAAAAATTTTGTTGTAAAAGAACTCCATCAAAGGGAGATGTTGGTCCGATCCAAATTTTAAGTCCATTGATCAGGCTCTCAACATTTCATCAAGTTTTTGGATAGTTTGCTAAGATTTTTTAAAATTTTGAGGGTGATAAGACATACCGAAGTTCAAATCAGTGTTTAGAGCATACTGGAGACATTTACAAAACGTAGAGGTGAATCTTGGATCTCAATCAGATTCAATCGATAGTGGTACTCCATGCATCCTTACCACTTCTCTGATGTATATCTATTCTAGTTGATCCAGTGAGAAATCCTCTCAAATCACAATGAAGTGTGAAGTATTTGTACGATGATCAATAATAACCCAGATAGAATCGTTTCCATTGGATGTATTTATAATTCTGATGACAAAGTCCATGGTGATGTTTTAATATTTCCATGTTGGTATGGGTAATGGTTGTATCATCCCTTTAAACTTCTTCCTTTCAACCTTCACTTGAGAACATACCAGGAACTTTGACGTATATTCAGGAATCTACTTATTTTGGTTGTCCCACCAATAGTGCTCTCATAGATCTCAATACATCATTTTTTTCTTGGGTGAATGGATAAATTCAAACTTTGTGCATCATCTAATAGTTACCTCTTTAACTCAATATTTTATAGAATGCACAGTCTTGATCCAAGTCTCAAAATTCCTTATTCTTTAACACAGAACTCTGAGGATTTCCTTTTTCTTATAGTTTCTACTTTCATTTTAATTTCCATGTCATATTTTTTAGCATCCTTTTTCCTTTCAAGAATATATGGTTACAAAATAATTTGTGAAATGGTTGATGATGTTCCTTTCTCTATGATTCTCATGTCCTTCCTCTTCAAATCTAAGAAGATCGAATCCATATGTATTCTCATTGATGATAAAAATTTTGGATCTTTTCTACTTATACCATCTTACATTTTTTTCACTTTCCCTGGATGGTAGTGGATTGGTCTATCATAATCCTTGAATTAATCTAACCATATTCATTGTTAAATATTTATCTCTTTCTGTGTGAATATATATTTAAGACATTTGTGATCCATATATATTTCACACTTATCCTCAAAGAGATAATGCCACCAAATTTTCATATAAAATATCACCACTACAAACTCCAAATCATGTTTGGGATAGTTTTTCTCAAGAATTTTTATCTTAATTGAGGCGTAGGCAATGACTTCATCATTTTACATCAACATACATCCCAATCCCTTCTTCAAATCATCGTTGAAAATTATGAAATCCTCCCCACTTATGGGTAGTTCCAGCAAAGGGGATTTGATAAGCCGTCTTTTCATCTCCATGAATCTTTCTTTACATTCATCATTCCAAGAAAACATGAATCCATTTTTAGTTATCTAGGTAAGAGGGTTTGACAGTCATGAGAGATTTCTCACAAATCAGTGGTAATATCAAGATAACCTAAGGAAGCTATGGATATATGTCATGGATGTTGGCCTCATCCATCCCTAAATTTCTTTTTTATTTTAAGGGTCCACAAATATCCCATTTTTTGTGATGATATTCCCAAAAAATGAGACTTAGTTCGACCAAAATTCACACTTTATAAACTTTTCATAGAGATCCTTTTGAGTGGACTTTAGAATAGTGCTTAGATGCTTCTCATGCTCCTCTTTTGTTTTGGAGTATATTAGAATATCATCTATAAATACTACATCAAAATTATCAAGGTAATCTCTAAAGGCACTATTCATCAATTCCATGAAAATTTCTAGAGCATTAGATAGTCGAATTTTCATCACTATGATCTCATAGTGCTCATACCTTATACAAAATGTAGTCTTGGGGATATCCTTTTTCTTCACCATAACATGGTGTTATCTTGACTGCAGATCCACCTTGGAGAAGTATTGATCTCCATGTGTCTAATAAAACAATTTATCAAATTGTGGTAAAGGATACTGCTTCTTTATTCTGATCTTGTTGAGCTCATGATAATCAATGAAAAGGTGCATTGACTCATCCTTCTTCTTAACAAAGAGGACTGGTGCACCCCATGGTGAAGTAATTGGGTGTAGAAAAAAATTATCCATATTCTCTTGTAGTTGTTTATTTAGCTCCTCAAGTTCCACAATACCCATAATATATGGACTCTTGGATATTGGAAACACCCCATGTATAAGATTGACTGAAAATTAAACCTATTTTCTAGGAAGAAGACCATGAAATTCCTTTCGAAATACATTAGTGAATTCCCTTACAATAGAAATGTCTTCTAAGATGATCCCTTCCTTAGTCTTAATCATTTGATCGACATACACTTTCTCATAGAGAAATAATATCCATTCTTGAGATGATGGTGCTAAATAAGATTCATCCTTCTCCTTGCACTTTTATAGAATTGGAGGGAGATATTCCATATGGATAGTGATTTCCCTGTCATGGAAATTTATGTTGGCTCTATATAGGGAAATACAATCCATGCCTAGCATTGCATCAAATTCCACCAAAGAGAATATGATTAGATTCATTGGTAATTTCATCACAAAAATGTTGATAGGGGAGGAATTATATACATGGGATGCAATAATTTATCATTTCTCGTTTCCACCAAAATCACTACTTCCATGATTTTTGTTTGTGTTTGTATTATTATACTAAACATTCGTGATATAAAGTATCGCAATGAACCAGAATAACAAATTATATTCACTATTCTTGAATTAATAACAAGCATACTTATCACAACTTCATTTTCGGGACTCACTTCAGCAGTAGAGATGGAAAAAGATATCCCTTACTACCTTGGAGGTTGTTGATTGCCTCAAAACCCCCTTAGATTATTTCCATGGTTTACAAATTTCCCTAGTTCCTTACAGTTGTAGAAATAAACAATGCGTGGAGGGTGTACAAAAGTATTCCTTTACTCTTCCACAATGGTGGGATTCCCCTATCAGTAATAATTGGTCAGGTTCCCTTCTCTTCTACACCTAAATCATTTCCTTGATCCCCTTAGGCAATTTATAGGGTTCTTCATTCAGCACCTTTGACAACTGGGATGCTGAAATTTCATAGAAAATTTGGATTTATCAATCTAAGTACTATAATTAAAATCCACTTTCCATTTCTTATCCTTTTAATACCCTTGAGATTCACCGATCCTCATTTCTACTTTGAGGTCACATCAGACAATTTCTTCATAGCTATCAAAGTCATGGATTTCTATGGCTTTAGCCCACCAAAGAAGTGGCCATCCTTGAATTCGGGGGTATCTAAAAAACCAGACATTTATTGTGCAAGTATTATAAATATTTCCTTGTAATCTCCAATAAATTCATCATTCTTTTTCTAGAGGGGATGGAAATATATTTCCATTTTAAGATAGAGGGTATAGGGAATATATTTATCAAAAAAATTGGAATTCCATCCACTCCATTGCTTCAATCAGTTCCATAGGCTTCATATTCTTAATCGATTTCCACCACTGGCCAGCTTCACCATCTAAATAATAAACAACCAGAAGAGCCTTCTCCTATTCGGAACATTGAGGGATGGATAAGATCTTTTCAATGGATTTGATAGATTCCTCCCTGATTATGGGATCATATGATCTTTTAAAAGTAGGGTTATTTTGACTCATGAAGATATCTATTGTGTCTTTTTCTATCTTAGAGGTGTTTGGGTGATTCTCTTTATCGATGTCTCTATTCATAACATTTTTTAACTGATAGATTTTTGTGGAAATGTTTTCAATTCCTTCTCCCATTGGATTGAGAATCTTGTGGAGGAAATCATCACATTTCCCTTCACATTGATTGTTAACATGATTCCTATTATTTTCGACAATTGGCTAAAAAATAATTAGGGATGAGTATCTTAAAATTATTCATGTAAAGGATAATAGAATTATATTAAAGGGATGACTTATAAATTAAATTTTTGTCCTTAACTTTTGAATTTCTAGTCTTCAATCTATACTATCAATGATCTATTTCCTAACATACATTCTTAGGTGAATTTTTGTTCCCCTAATAGTGGTTCATACTGAGATTATGAATTTTTAAAATCATATCCCCTGGGAGTGTCAACATAGGTGTGTAGTAAGGCACATTTTTTTGTACTAGGATACCTCGAGTTAGGCCTGGAAAACCTTATCGGAGTTGTTACTTCTAGGTAATGTTGTGCCAGATCCACATCCACTTGTAGTATCCAGATTGGGATGTATTTTATTGATAAACCACATACTCTATATTTACCAAAATTTATGGATGTTTTCTTACACTTACTATTATCCTTAAAAGTTTTCAATGGGGTTTTATAATCCTAATCCCAAAAATAACTAAACCTATCCTCTAATACCAACTATAATAATATTAATCTTTATTATATATTAATACATGTTTTATTAAATAAAAATACACTTAATACAACCCATAAGATTGATAGGTATAGTTCCTTTGGGAAATTAGGTACATTACATAACAACGTAAACATGAAAGGAAACATCTTTATTGAAAACACCTTTAACCTGACCAAAATGTTCCTTCGTACTTAACACTTCATGGGATAACCTGAGGACATACATAAGAAAGGGGTGAGATATAAATTGCAGTATGGGAATAAACAAGGTATAAAATGAAAAATACAATACATGTTTGAAAATAATTTTATCAATGGAGCATAAAAGTAACATGAATAATAAGGCAAGATATAGCATGATAATAATAACATGGGAAATGTGGAAACAACATAAAACACTTCATCATAAACATAGGTCAATGATAAACTGCCAAAACTTCATGGTGGAAAAATTACCATAAATGAATTAAGTAAATACCTATCACAACATTATGTATCTTGATACTAAATATTACTCAATTTATTAGATCACTATTAGGGAATACCCTTCATAATTGTTTCATTATAATGCTTAAGTGTTACACATGGTTCATATAACATGGATTCATTTGAAAACATAATTTTTTATATGATTAAGGAATGTCAAATACATAAATTTAATTCCCCAATTAATAAATATATGTAAATAAATTTGAATACACTTGATAGAGAAATGGGTATGGTATTCACTACATGATTATTTTGGCATGGAAAATCATGATGCAATTTCGGAAGCATAACAACATCATAGAGAAATTCATAAAAAATGGTTGATAACAGTGAAAGGTTATCTCCTCATTTAGACATAAAATTTATAGTAATGGTATATTTAATAACATATAACAATATAGGAAAAATTAAATTAAAAGGCATAAAATAAAAGAATTTTTAATAAAATAGAAGGGTGGAATATTCCTTACGGAATTTTAGGATAGTTACGGCTTAAGTAAGGGTCAAAATGAGATAGTATAAATGGTATATAATTCAAATAAAATTAACTCTATAGTAAGGGAATTATAATAATTTAATGAAAACATAACCAATCAAAAGCATATTGGCTAATTTCAAAATAAGGTTCTTGAATTGATGAAAAGAGAGGGAGGTAAGGATCCCTTACTTGAATGTGGGACTCAAAAGGCTTGGGAGGGGATTCTTAAAAGCTTGAGGCGCCTTATAAATACTATAGGGAGTAGGGGTAAAATTTTGGTAGTGCTCCAAAGAGTTTTACTGAAGTGAAATGGGAGATCGGGTTGGTTTATATGGGAAAGGAGGTGGATTGTTTTTTTATTTTAGTTTTGGACACTACATAGTAAAATATTCAAAACCACAAAACATTCCATGGTTTTTGAAAATGGTTTCTAAAAATTGGGAATGGTTTAAATTATTTTATAAATAAAAGGGTGTAATATAATAAAATAATTCACTTGCTTATGTGGAGGTGAGGCACACTCTCAAATAAATTATTTTAAAATCATAAAATATTTTATAAGTCTTGGAGGATGCAATAAGGATTTATAAAATAAATAAAATTAAACATAAAATTACATTATTTTGAAGGAAAATATATATTTTTCCAAGGATACCTTTTATATTATTTATTACATCACTATTGGGACATTGTGATGTCCTAAAACACATCATATACTTATACGGTATTTAATTTTTACCCAAATATTTGATTGTCTAAGAAAATTATAAAAAACTCACCATTTAATAATTTCAACATATTGATTCAAAAAATAATATTAATTTTATGTAAATAATTATTTAAATGTTTCTATTTTCAGTTTTAAAAATAAAAACTGGTATTTATTGAAAATTGACAAGTATTGACAGTAAAAGTTTTCAAACCCTAATAAAAATTAATTTGACTTTATAAAAATTAAATGAATGTTTATATTCAATAAAATATATTTAATAATAAAATTTTATAAAATAATAATTTTTTTAAATCCATTTATTCATTAAAATAGATTTCTTAATTGAATTTGAATATTAACCAAAAATAAAATTTCTTCTTTAAAATTTATTTACAAATTAATAATAATAGGACAAAAATATATTCATTACATAAAAATGTAAATATTTTTATTAAAAGGATAAAGATACGTATCCTTTTATTACACCATCATACGCCCTATAAGTAAGGTGGGTGATGGTGGGGATTTCATGGGGTGGTTCATTAAACATGGGTTGGGTTGTGATATCAATGTTCTTGAACTTTCTTTATAAATGTTTTTGATCATGCTTAATTTGTTGGATCACGGTTTGGGATTAATCTATGGGAAATCCTATAAATTCTATCTCCCTTGAAATATTTGATAAATGGGCTTCATGGAGTATGATCCAACTGGTTGAGGCCATCACTTCCTTTGTCTCTGCCAAAATGATTTGTTAATAACCTATATTTATACCCGTCATATGATCACTATTCAATGCCTATATTATCAAGGATAAAGAATCTTTACCAACATTTAAATTCAATTTTATATAATAAAAAAATAAGTGCATGTATTTTCTATTTGATTAAATCAAAAAATGGGGATTTTATTAAAAATGTTTCGGTCATTTCATTCTCATTTTATTTTGAAAATTATATGGATGTATTAGAAGGGATTCACATTAGTGGGGGTAAGAAGGTGGGATGAAGATTAGTTTCTTCATTTGTGATTGATGTATTACTAATACTTGATTGATGTACCTTACCTCATATCATTATCATGATGAGGATCCTAGGTGTCTTAGTGAGGGGATAAGATTATATTAATATCTAGTCCTGATGATATTGACATGATTCACCACAGTATTCAATATTATGGGGGAGTTCCACTAGTGATGATAGGTTAGAGAAGTCAGTTGGTTATAGACTAGGGATGCATCGATAGGTCTGCAAATGGTTCCACTAGAGTATGTCTAGGATCACCACACTGTATTTTTAGGAATTTACCATGATTATCTAAAATTTTCCATTTCCTCTTTGCTGCACATGGTTCTATTAATGTTACACTTATGATATGTTTTAGTGGTCCCACTTTTTTATTTTGTATCTACCCTACATCCACCTATTATCATTATTTCCCCTATTTCATTACTGGTTTAGAACATGAAATACACAATTATTTCATTTGTTATATTGGTTTACATGGTTCTTGTATTCATATTATTTTTCTTTTAAGTTAATTAAAAACTCCTTTGATATGGTTTTTATGGTGGTTTAAAAATATTTTTTATAGGATGTATTTTAAAAAGGTCATTTAAGTAAGGGTTGTAAATGTATTTTATTAAAATCGTGTTTTGGGTTCTAAAATATACTTTATAGGGAAAGACCATTCCTTTTTATCTTAAAATTTAAAAAACTATTTTTTTACCTACATTTTTTAACTAGAATTTAAGGTTTATTTCAGAAAAGGAAATGAATCTAATCTATGTTGATTAGCTAATGGGATGTTTTTATCACACCAGACTTACATCACTCAGTGTCAGTAGACCTAAGTTTATTTATCAAGTTCAGGTTTCATTCATAGTTACTCATGTAATGAGTTGGTATTGAGGATATATGGTGACCTTAGAGATCTCATGGAGTTTATATCAGATATTTTTTGAACATTTTTTATTTTGGATATACAATCTATGTATGGATTATATATTCTATCTGCTTTTTAGTGCTGGTGCTATTGTATATTGATTTATAGTATGATTATTATTTATTCAAGTTATATTCTTCTATGTTTAATATTATTTTTTCATCTACTTATTTTTGTTGTGAATGGATCTCTGATGTAACGAGTTTTCATACTATAATTTCTGGAATAATTTCCATATATTTTCTGATTTATTTGGTGAAATCATTCATAGTGTCTATAATTTCATTCTTTAGAACTAGTTTCCATCTTAGGGAGATCGAGAACACCCCACAGGTATATCATGGGTCATCTTGGGTGCCTAGTTCAAGGGTGTCTCAAGGTTTTTTCATGAAAATTATTAAATTCACCATGAATATACTGAATTTTATCTTTTATTATCTTCATGGTGATAAATAAAAATGATAAATATTTTCTTATGGGATAGGTTATGTGGAGGTTAATTTATTTTTGTTGAGAAATATCAAATCAAGGATCAGGTTGTATGATTTGAGGTAATGTGACTATATAATGGGGATTGGATTGAAAATGAATTTTTTATACTATTCTGGATACGAACTGTGTCATTATATAATTATATAAATCTTCTAAAAATTTGGATCATCTCATGGGATGATTTTCTGATATGATTTGTTGGTGTTTACAACCACCAAATGAGGATCAAAAATTTTAGTATCGAATAAATACCAAAAGTAGGGGTATTAATTTCTTATAAAATAAAATAAATGGGAAACATGGATACATGGGTATTATCAAACTAGGTCATATTAACCTCATATCCCTAGAAACATCACACTATGTGGATATGAGCTTTTCATGATATGCTGATGATCACATAAAGCCCCTCCAACAATCCCTCATGGTCTCATGAAGGATTCTAGAAATGAATTGATGGTCATGTAAAGGATTTCAGATGATCTTCTCTAATCATGAAAAATGTTGATAAATAAACTCCAGACAATCACTCAATCAATATATTAAATAATAACTAAAAATGCATAATCTTCACACAAAGGAGGTTATGTTGATTTTCATGTGAAGGGATGATGAAATTCATATGATAAGTCTATTAATCATGTGAACACCCTGGGGACATGATGAACTCATCAAGTAAATCCCATAGATATGCTTCATCCTGTAAATGATTTTAGATATGTCCATTGGATCATGTGATTCCCTAATGTACAATGTATGGGTTAATTCCTTATAAAATAAAACAGGAAAAGATATTTCCTTTATGTGAAGAAGATTTGGGCTTTTTATCATGAAAAGGGTTACTAAGATTTATGTGATGAGTTTATTGATCACATAAAATCCCAAAAACATTCCATCTTGATCCTATAAAGGGATCTAGAAATACCAGTTTGACATTAAGAAGGTCCCCATACATGTTATCCTAATCTTGAAAAGGCCCAAGGATTTGTTTATTTGATTATGAAAAATCCCCTTGATAATTAGTGGGTCCCATATATATATAAATAGACAAATGATCATGCAATCATTGTTTATCACATGATGCAAAAATAACATCATGGATTATGCACAACTAGATCACATAAAAATCATGATGCAACACTCCCTTCATTAACTAAAGACCATATATTTGATTTAAGAATCATGTGAAGTGGTGTAGACATAGAGAGGTTATGCTTATAAATCACCCATGGAATAGAAAAAACACATGAGATAATAGAGGTGAGATAGGACTTTATAGAGTAGAGAAATATGCAGTTGTAAGAGTATTCCACCATGTAATCTTAGAGAATGACATAAGGGATTATGCGATATGTTTATACGCTTCATTTGATCACTCTATTGATCAATAAAAAGAATTTTAACATGAAATCTAGATCATGTGAATGATTTTCTAGGTGTAAAATTGATCACATGATTCCATGGAATTAAAAAACATGATGAACATTGAATCATTTATGCAATAAAGGCTGAAGATGATGGAAAATTCTTACAATGATAGATATAATAGTTTTCATACATCTGGATCATGCACTTCATGTGATTTATTCATAGATCATGCGATGAATTGTGTATATGTTAGATGGTTCATGTGATAGTCCTCCTATATTTTATTTGGATCATATGGAAGTCCTTAGTCATGTCATCCAAATCATAAGACAACCATCAGGCATGTTAGCCTAATCACATGGAAGTCATTGGAAATGTTATCCAAGTGACACAAAATCCCTTAGACATTTTATAAAAGTCACGCAACAACCTTCACATATGTTTTCTGGATCATGTGAAGTCCTCTAGACATGTCATCTAGATCATAAAATTTTATTTGGACATTCCATACATATCATGAGAAGTGTTTAGACATTTCATCCAAGTCGTGCAAAATCCTTCAGACATGTTATCCTAGTCATAAAAAGTACTCATAACATACCATACATATCATGAAAATTCATATGTACATATCATCCAGATCATGAGAAGTCCTCCATTCATTCCATCTATATCATGAGAAGTCCTCCAGAAATGTCATCCATGTCATTCAAAGCCCTATATATATGCTAGCTAGTTCATGATAAGTTATCCAAATATTTCATCTAGGATCACGCGAAAAACTATGGATATTCCATATTGGTCAGGAAAAACACCTTGGATGTTCCATATTTAATCATGAGAAGACATTATGGACATGTCATCCATGACACATGATGGACATTGGACATGTCAGTTGGTTCATGCAATGTCCTCCAGACCTGTCAGCAAGATCACATGAAGACCTCTGTGCATATCAAGAAGACACCTCTGTACAGGGAAGAGAGACCTACTAGACATGTCAGATAGACACTCTAGACTTTTCATATAGACATTGTAGACATTTCAGGTATACTCCCTTAGACATGTCATCATTTTCCAGTAGGAATACCTGGGAATGTTCCCTCAGGCTGTGTGAACCCATGAACATGATCCTTTGGTCAAAAATTCCCCTTTTATATGAGAAGTGTCCATAATGCACTAGTGTTATGAATTCATTGATATTATGATATACATATGCCTCTAATAATCCCCACCCTCTATCTATCATAGGATAAGAGACAAACATCATTGATGGGAATCCACTCTATTGTAAGTCCCTAATAATCCATTTACTCAAGTTCATAGGACCCACCCACTATGAATATATTATTTTTAATCATCCATTAATGTATTGAGAGTCTTGTTGAAATATGAGTAATTTGATTCCTAATATATGTAGTACACAAAGGATTTATTCCTAAGTCACATTCTTCATATCGAACACCCTATTAGAGCTTCCCTTGTACATAAAATTCACATCCATGAGTAGTGTGCCCATCGATTTTTTTTCACTTTTTTCACCCTGATCAAGTCTCACATGATTTTATGGATTTTTCAATGATCATATCACTAACAACACGAAATAACCCTAATTAGGGTAAACTCAGAGGCTAATCTATTTTCAAAGGAATAATATAAATGTCTCCATACATGGGCGTCCACCTTTGTGTAAGTCCCAATAAAATTCCTATGTATGTAAACATTAATTAAATAAACCCCAAGAATATTAATTGTATGTCACTCTCCATTAGTGGTCAAAGGAAAACTGAAATATGAAGAATTTTATTCCTTTTTATAAATAGTATATGTAAGACACCTTCTAAAGTCTTGATCTCCATATCGAATGCCTAAGTTCCCTTATATATTTCCTTTATTCCTGATGTCGAACATCACATCTTGGAACTAAATAAACCACATAGGTTTTTATTCATATTCTCATGTGATATGTAGGAATCCTTTTGGAGGTTTAATACCATTCTAAAAACACCAATAACCTCTCTGAATAAAAGTAAACTCCATATTTCATGATCATATGGATTCAAAATAGAATAAACTACCCATATCTCAGAAATAATTAGAAACAGATGGAGAAACTATGATTCATAAAAATGGTTTCATTAATATAACCACTTTAAATATACATGGATTCAACATCCTATAATTTTATTAGGTTAATCTATCATGTAATGGGATTTGGGTGATATTCACAAACATATCTTAAATCTATAGGATAGTCCTGGGGTAAGCAATAATTCCCCCTAAAAGGGTGTGATGAGCCTGACCTCCCATCATCTCAACCATTTCAAGTTCTTATGTTACATTTTGTTTTAAACCCTAAATGATCTTTTACCTTTGTAAAGTAGGTTTGTGATTCATTAATAATTTTAGATCCATTGTAATTTTTCATAAGAGATGAAAATAGTCAACCTAACATGAATGACTATGAAACCATACTCATCCCACCTCACGAGTGATTTTTGCATCCCAATTTTCATTAGAAACAAAAATGATGAACATGATGTCAATCTATAAACAATAAAAGGAAATAGATCTTCACAAGTTGTTCCATTTCACATTCCAACCATTGAAGGAAACAAAAATGGTGAACCTAATGTTAATATTTCAAATAGTAAAAATGATTGATTTTCCATGAATCGGGCCTATTTTTATTGTGTTCCCTATTAAAATGAAAATGGTTTTCTTAATATCAAATATTTTTTAAAAAATAATATTATTTTGGTTCCCATGATATAGGCCATCTCACTATGTAAATTCCATGTTATCAAAATGGATGAAATGATAACAAGAATGAAAAATTTTGTTACTCGTGCATTCCTAAATGAGAATGTTTCACACTTGCAATGATTCCCTGATCAGTGACCTTGTTCCATGTTATCTTTGTTACTGTAGATACTACTCTCACAAACACCACCTTGACCAATGATCGTATCTTCATCAAGAAAATTTTATGGAACCTCAAATACTATTGAAACCTCCATAGGTCACAAACTAACATCACCCTCTAGATGTATTTAGCTTTAGGTAGAAAACATGATGGTCTGGGAACACCTATGACTTGGTATGATCCCAACCCTTAGGAATGCATTTTGAGGTATCTAGACATTGAATCCTAAAAGTCCATATCATTCATGGAAGGCTGTAATGAAACTAGGGACACATATCACCACTACTAACTACTTTGGAAGCTTATCCCTAAAACATGAAAATTATCACCTTCCTTTCTATAAGAAGGTGGGTCAAGGAGTCTAACACAACTCCATCCCCATTCAAGAGCTTCCTAGGAGGAATCCTATCAACCATTATCCCATGATTCCTCCCACCAATTTCCCTCAGTCACCTATGGAGGTAATCGATCAATAGGCTTTCACCCTAGATACTCATGCAAGGGTACCAAGAAGGTCTCATTAGGGGAGAAGTTATAGATAAAAGGAAGTTGGATCATATTTGTACTTCAACTGATGAATCCCACCAACATATTTCAAAAATTTCTAGTGATAAGGATTATACCCCATCTTACTCAAATCAGGTATGCACAAATATTCCAATAGTAATGATGGGGTTGGCACATATCCCTTCCTCGTTCATGAGTCCCACATCATAACCTGGTGGTATAGGCAGGAAATGAGTGGGATTATATCCCCACTTCAATCGAATACATCTTCCAATATATATTTGATACAAAAAATGTGTAGGTCCACATTCTTTCACGCAATCTAGAAGATAAATATGGATAGACACATATCCCTATACTAATAACTATAGAAACATATCACTATGATAAATATGAATAGGTGGATACTCTTGAGAAAACTAGAATTCTCTCTCCCATTCAAGTGGATTATATTATTATTACAGCAAATTATAAGGCAAAGAATCAGGCTCATATTCCCATTCAAACTTGGGTTCACCAACATAGGTCATTATTCACTTTAGGATAGACATACATTCCTATAAAATAATGTTAGTGACATACTTCAAAGGCATAAGTTTGGGATCATACCCCTTCTCTAACCAAGTTTTATTAGTACAATATGTAAATTGACTCATGGAAGGCTCATATCCCAATTGATCAATCTACTTGGAATATTCCGACAACTTATGAAATCCATGTTCATAGCCCTACTTTTACTAATGAATGACTAGAACAACATCGTTCATATTTTATACATAATGAACCTCATATCCATTCTCCAATTTAGAAGTTTCATTGACATATTCCAATGTGGAATAAAGATTTTAACAATGCATGTACCCTCGTTTCATCATGGATTGATTGGAATATTCTGGTAACCATCCATATGTAGGATCATATCCCTACCAATAATAAAGAAGCACACTATTATACACTAGTATCTTCTCAGTTGCAGACTAATATCCCCACAATAATAGATGGTCATCAGAATATTTTGGTGACTATCAAATAGCAGGCTCATATTCCTACTCAAAACTAAAAAGCAGGCCAACATATTCAAACCATGATATAGAATGAGGCTCATAACCCTAATCTTCCCAATGATAGTGTTCTTTAGGTTGTACGATGCATATATGTAAAACCTCAAGTGTTTTTTGACACTTTAACTAAATAAAAAATGTGATCAACGCCTCGATAGTTCACCTTGTGATAGTGTATACAAGGATCTCAGGGAATCTACTCCTAATATCTATCATTGAAAACCACCCCATGGTAATATATCATCCATACAAGAAAACCATCCCCTTTACTAGAAACCATCGTATATAAAAGTTCTCAAAACACCCGGTTTATCCTTATATAGTTCCCTATCAACTATCATCATCACATCAACTCATTCAAGAAGTGGCCTAGAGAAGAAACCTTTGGGGTATGACCAGGTGGAGGTATATACCCCTAATTAAGAAGGGTTTAACGTTGATATCTGAAGGTAGTTATCAAAAAACAACCACCCAACCATGTTTTTTCCCATCTCCACTTCCAATTATGAGATCCCAGATGAGCTAAAAATGGAGTGAATTCCCTAATTATGATAGAATATGTGGGTAACTCATCATTAGTTTAGGGCTTTATGTCTCCCTTATCAATGATATGAGGTTAACCTCCAAATCATAAATACACCATATTTTCAGTTAGACATGGTCACATTTTTCATGGCTTAGGACCAAATATTTAAAGGGTATAATAAACACCTATGGATTTCTTTTCTCCGTATCATGATAAATCTCTATCAACTGATTTCCAAAGCCCCGTCAAATGATCATATCAAGGGTAGGGTTGTATGGATAATTTCACTTCACTATGTCCATGTAATAGAAAATATCCCCAGATACAACATCTTGTAATTACATAGATACAAGAGAGATCAAAGGACCAGGTAACATGGTGTCCATTTTGTCAATATAATGGGACTCCTCAAATTTTAGAATATAAAGGTTTCATGAAAAAAGAGAGAGGTCCACCAAAAAAATCTTAAGTGGGGCCCCTTAAAAATTTGAACATACCATAGTCATGGAATACAAATTTGGGGGTCACCTAATGGTTTCCCATAAGAATTAACCCCCATCACCCAAAACCATTTCACATATCCCATTCATGAATAAAATTTTTCCAAATCAAACAAATCAATATTTAAATTTCTCTAGTATCCATCCTGTAGTGAACCCAGCCTCCAAGGATGGGGGGGATTTCTACCACTACCTCCAACCACAGTGTCATCCTATATTATCTTAATATGATATTTTGTGAGGTCTATAACAACATCTCATGAACTTTGTGTCCTAATGTGTCTTCATGATTATCCCTTGAGACCAACAGGAGGTGACCAAACATAGATGTTTTGTATAGACTCTAGTAGATCCAGCCATCAGTTGGTATAGCAGACTTCTAGAAGGATCCATAATGGGATAGCTAGAGCGTCATAATAAATTACTCTATCATATTATCTCCACATTAAAGAAAACAATGATTTTCGACCACAGAAATTGAAAATAACGTTAAAATGAAAGAGTTTTTTAATTCAACTCAAGGGGAAATGGTTAACACACTCAATCAACATTCCACTCTCTCAAGAGAAACTGTTGGAACTTTATGATAAGAATATTTGATATGGTATGCAAACACCTTTCATATCAATGATGTATCCAAGTAGATTTTTTATGTTCATGGAGACAAAAAAATCCTAAAAGAGGTAATTTAGTGAACCTAGGATAATTTTTTCCTATCATGAAGACACAATAAAAAATTCTTATTAATATGGAAACCATTTTTTTACCCTCAAAATTATATAAGTTCCCATTCCAGAACCTAATCATGCCCAAAATTTTCCATCACCTTTCGTTGAACAACTTTAGCAATAAAATCATCCTCATCCAGAAGAAAAAAATAGATCAGGGTTTCACCTGATTTGAGTAACATATGAACAAAGTGTATTCCTTATAAAATTAAAAGGTCCCTATTAATTTATTTTCACCCATTTAAAATAACCACCTTAAGATATAGAAGCCCAGGAAAATTAATTAGGTCATCCTAATTGATCATCATGACTAATTCCTTTTCGATCTGACATTGGACCACACCAAATCAGATTTATTATTCTTCAAATATGTCATCTAGATCATGGTTTATTCTGAATATGTGATTATTGGGAAAGACCTAGAATAAGTGACCTATGTAAACACCACACAATAAGAATAATAGGGTGATCAGAAAGAAGTTATAGCTTGAAATGGGTAAAATTTCAATAACTGGATGACTCAAAATACATCTTAACCACGATCTTGCCACCCTATGAGCACAAATTCATAAGACAATAATGATCCCAAAACCTAGGGAGTCATCATTGAATATGCATCATGAATGTGGATCTAATCCTCGAATATTGTAAAATAAATAATAAGAATATTCATATCCAACTCCTAAAAAACTCTAACTCTTGCAAATTTCTAATCATCAATATCTGTAGAATGGGACCCACCCCACCAAACAGAAACACCATTGAATGAAGAGATAAAATTTGGTTATATTAATTTATCCCACTTGACAAATCCCTTCTCTCATGGTTAATATACCCCTGATTATGAACTCCTCATACCTGAATGGGGAGGTGGAGGGTGAGGACGCAGAATCTGAGGGTACAAAGGAAGGCATGGGTATAGTCAAACCCAATATTTTGGTAACATACCCATGGAATCCATATATGCAGCTGAGACTCATATTTGATTGTCCCAGAAATATCAACAAAAACATATAAATTACTTAGATTCCTCCAGCAATCATTCAAGACCATGCATTTTACACGGCTAAATGGAGCGGGTGTGATTATCCAATTATCCCAAACATAGGGGAAGGTTAGCAAAACCTATTACACTTATAGTAGATTCTCTCTCAACCTCTATCCAAGAACTAGTCATGTCAACATAAAAAATGTCATCTCATGACTAGTATGATCGGTAGAAATCTCACCTTGGTAAGCACAAGACTCCCGCAAAAAAATAAAAAATATGGAAATAGTTAGTGGTTGTCCCATCCAAACTCCCAATCCTAGATTCTCTTAATATTTCAAAATAACTCATAGAGGAACTCCTTGAGAACCCCTAGGGCCCAAAAAATTATATATGGAAGTCACTATTTATGAAGTGTGTCGAGTTGTCACTATTTCCTCAAAATGTCATGTCACCATGTTGTTCATAGAACAGAACCCGGAAGTGTCCATACAGGGAAATATTATTCCCATATATGTTTCAAGAAATATTGATAATGTAGACATATGAATGGATCGAGTGGAAAATGGTTCTAAGATCAACCTCATCTTGATCCAGACCCTCCGATGTTTGGGGTATAGTGAAAGGTACTTTTCTCCAATGAAGCTAACCATTAAATGGTATGAGAAGAGTGAAAAAAGGATTCCTAGAAAGATCAAGATCAAAGCTCGATTTGGGGATCCCACATATAATGTTGGTTCCCTGGTTATCCAATAAGACACATCATATAATTTCCTTCTCATAATACATTGTCTTCATATTCATTTATTTTAACCATCAATATTTCATCAATGCTTAAAATAACTCATTAATGGAAAAGTCAGCCTAATACATGGTGACACTTCCCCCATCGAGTCTTGTGAATCATTATATACTGAGGAAAGATTCTATAATAGTGAATAATAATAACCAATGGTGGGTGATGATATATAGGGTTTTCTCCCAATGTCTTGGGGACCATCCCTATGAATCCTTACGACATGATCAGCATTGAATATGTGCATAACATAAACCTGATCGAGGTAGTAAATTCAATCCCCAAAAAAATAACATTTACTAAAATCATTAATGGTCCATGTCCATGTGATAGAAATCATGTCAGCTGGAGTGGATTCATAAAAGAGTAGTTAGACTAATGCTCTATTAGAATCTTAGATTTCTCTTATATCATTAGTATATTTCGATGGTTTCCAAAAAATTCTCTATAACATAGGATGTCCATATCTCTCATGCCCCCAGTGGAAACATAAATGACTACAAGCATCCCCATAATCTCTTTATAATTAATCTAGTATTATAGGATGTCAATGTCTCTTCTTATGTATTCTCTTATCTAAATTGTTATAGATATTCCACTGAGTTATTCACTATACCTAGAAATTCCTCCATTAACTAAAAAATAGAAGAGTAAGAGGAAGACCTCAAGAACACCCCTCCTGAATTTGATGAAGTCATCTCTACCACAATCGATGATCTCATATAGGTTAATTTGGAAATAGAAGAGGATCCAGGAAATATGTTTATTATTTCCTACATGACTCTCTAGGAGAAAGATACAGACATTTTATTTATAAGGAATCATTTATTTGTGTTTTCTTTGAATTATATAGAGATTTTGAGGATGAACCCCGATGTGTCTACTCATCACAAAGAATTTTCTGATGACCATCAAGGTTTCAATACAGTATCCAATTGAATTAACCCCTGTCATTCAACTAATTTAGAGTGATAATTTGAAAAAATGATCAAATCCAACTATGTATGAGAGGTAAGGTACCAAAAATGAATTTCTGACAAAATATATATCGAGAAAAATAATGGTCAACTCAGGTTCTATATTGATTTCAAAGACCTTAATTAACACTTTCTAAAGGATGATTTCCCCTTGTTGATCATATAACTTTTAATCAATGAAACTACTAGTTTCCAAGACCTCCCTTTTGTGTATGGGTATTTAGGGTATAATTAGATAAATATGTCCCCTAAATATGAGCAATCCATTACCTTCAAGGAACCTTAAAGGATATTTTTATACCAATTCATTCCCATTGGATTAAAGAATGTAGTTTATACTTACCAACATGTCATGAATAATATCTTTAAACGCCTTTTTGGGATAAATAATGGAATTTTATGTTGATGAATTTGTAATAAAATATAGACTACATTGTGATCAACTCATTGATATATAAATAATATTCAACAAATAGTAGTAGTATAGTTTGAAGATGACTCTTTTAAAGTGTTCATTTGGAATAAGATCAGGGTAATTCTTTAACTTTTTAGTATTCCACGATGACATCAAGGTCGATCCATAAAATACTAGTTAAATACTAGAAATTCTACACCCTAATAACCTTAAATAACTGAGGGGTATCCCGGGGAATCTTTCTTATATATGAGATTTCGTAGCCAATCTAGTAGGAAAATCCCCCTATGACACTAATTTAATGAAGAATGATGTCTCTTACTAATGGGATGCAGAATTTTAGTAAACTTTTAATAATCTCAAGTGGTACCTACTGCACCCACCAGTCTTGATTCCATCAATAAAAGTAAACTCACTTATCCAATATGTGGTATCCATGGGAAATCTCTTGGTTCTCTCCTTGCACAGAAAAAGGATATGGGGAATGAAAACAGTCTCTATTATCTTAGTTGAATGTTTCTATGTACTGAGACCCAATATTCCAATGTCATGAATAGCTTACTCACACTCCTATTCATGGTGAAAAGGCTGAGTAATTACTAGTAGTATCATGAAGTCCACTTGGCCTCTTGTGTTGACTTGTTCAAGTATTTTCTTTTATTGGAACTATGTTTAATAGGTGTCTAAACTGATGGGAGGTTACCATACAATAGTATTACATCAAAGTTGTGCCATATAAGTAAGTTATTTGGTCGGCCATGTTTTTTTCCTTATGGAACATCCAAACCTAAAAAACACACTAGTGGACACTAAACCTCTAGATCTATGCCCATGACACTCCCCAATTGTGAGAGATGTATTTTGATAGTTCTCTAAAATTATTATTGTAAAGATTATGGAAAAACCCAAACCTCAATTGGGTTGGTCTAGGGATTGTATTTTTTCCATACAAAAATTAATTTTCCCTATTATTTCTCATAATATGAAGGATTCACTAGTAATGAGTTATAATAACAAGCCCTTATAATTGTCCTTGATCTAGCCCTACAGCTGCAAATAGCCTTTGTAAATATCAAAGGGGACTTGGAGTTAGTAATCAAATATATCAATATAGAGTTTTCCATCAAGAAGGAATACTTGTCCCCCCTCATTAGTTATGTTAGAGGATTGATGGAAGAATTCCCTTTTAAACCAATATTAAATCAAGTCCCTTGATCACAAGATGATCATGTTGATTCACTTGTGAATTAAACCATAGTTATGGTTAATATCAATCAAGAAGAAATTAGTTTACGCTTCACACACTAAAGGGAGGTCTCACTAGTCATCATCAATGACATGGAAGAAATCAATCAGGTAAAAACTACACTAGATAATGATGAATCAAAATCTACCCCTGTATTGATGGATCCCACAATATATTACATCCAAAACAACACCTTCCTATTAGATCAATCCAAAGTGGAACACATTCAATGCCGATTAGTGAACATTACCCTTCAAGATGGGAAAAATGAGCTGAAAGTCCTTTATAAATAAGGCTTCAATGGAATCCTCCTTAGATGAATTGTAGAAGTATGGATTCCCACCATCATGTAAGAAGTCCATGAAGGTTCCTACAATGCTCCCAATATAGAACCAGACTCTCCCAATAGATTAGGAGGCTTGGATACCACTAGAAATAAATGAATTAGGATATCTTGTAATTCACCCAAAAATGTCATGAATTCCAGATTGATGAAAAATTCATCCATTAACCCCTAGAGTTTCTATATATATTGGTAAGTGTTCATTGAAATTTTCTTTATAGGGAATGATTGTTTTGGGGTCATACCCACAGCTACTTCTAGGTAGCTTAATTACATCCTTACTATTACTGACTTCTTTTCCAAATGGGTTGAGACTATAACCATCAAGGATGTTAGGAAAAATAATATCTTCAACATTATTAAGTACAATATTATCACTAAATTTGGTGTCTCTCACATGATATCGACAAACAACACCATCAATTTATCTTCTTCTGAGATGAATAATTTAGTCCAGGATTACAACATCGATTCAAACCATTAATCCCACAATAATGTATTTGAATATGGATATATATATTCCTTCAATAAGACTCTATAAAATATACTCTAGAAAATTGTGTACAAGGACAACAAATCTTGGTTGTACATGCTATTTCATACTCTATGGGCCTACCATATAACCATGTGCACTACCACATAAGTGACCCAATGTTTATTTTTTTATGGGACACAGGTAGTGTTTCTGATAAAATTAAAGTTTCCCTTAAACATAATAGATGATTTTGGAATTATATAAAATAAAGAGAAATCACAATAGTAGATGGATGAGTTAGAATGGAACAATGAGAAAAGGATTCATACATTTCACAACCTTGAAGTTCATCATTATTATATTTCATAATCCTTAAACAATTTTTTCCCCTCCATTCATTCCCTCATGGATTACTGGTATTGGTTCTAATAACCTCAATGATACTAGGAAAGAAACTTACAAAGTTGTTACCTAAGTGGAAAGGTGTTTAAATCATATATATAAGGTCTATTAAAATGGATATCACTCGTTGGATATAATGGATTTGGAACATATTCCATCCCCAACCAATGAGAAGTTCCTAAAAAATTAATTTTCATAGCTTCCATCAGGAATTTCCTCTTCTCGAGGCAGTACTTTAAACTTCACAGGATTCCAAGTCCTAGAGGCAAGACTTAAACTATATAGCATCTTATTCCCTTGATTCATGACATTAAACTACACTTAATACATCCTACCACATGATGTTAAACTGCATAAAGAACATTAATTTAGGATTGTTTCACTACCTATGAGCTAGATCTAAGCTAAGGAAAAAATGAATAACCATCATCCCTAAGTATGAGTTAGATCTATATAAGGGTATTTTACCCGAACTATGTGTGGATTTATTCATGTCATCATAGGATACATAGTAATTCCCAAATCCCAAACCACAGGTCAATATATGATATATATAAAAATAGCCCCTCCCTCCATATGGTTTAGACATATATAGGTAACTTTCACAACATCTACATGTGGCTTAATTCTTATTTCTATAGGATACCTAGTGATTCTGAGATCCAAAATCTTGCATCTAGCTAAAAAAAACACTCTATCATTAGGTTTAGACTTTAATAGTTAATTTAAAATTTAAGAACTATGTTTGTCTTGATTCCAATTTCTACACGATATGTAGTAATTCTCTAATCCCTAATCTTGGGTCCAGTCACAATATAAAATGAAAAAAATATCCCCTACATATGTGTCAAATATGTATAGGGAATCTTCATTTTAATAATTACATGTGCCTTGATTACCTTTTCTAAAGGATGCATAGTGGAACCTAGATCCCGAATCCTCGTTCCATCAATAATATAAAATGAAATCACCCCCCCCCCCATGTATGAATCTGACCTGTATGGGGAATTTTCTATTTAAGAAGTATGTTTGTCTTGATTTCTATTTATATAGGATATGTAGTGATGCCTAGATCTGAAATCCTAGGACCATCTTTAGTATAAAATGGAAAAAATATCCCCCTCTATATGGGTCAGACCTGTATATGGAATTTTTCATTTTAGAATAATGTGTGGCTTGATTCCTCTTTCAATAGGATATGTAGTGATGCCTAGATCCCAAATCTAGGGTCTAGATGTAATATAAAATGGAAATCCCCCCCCCATGTATGGGTAATACCTATTTACAGAATTTTTCATTAAATAACATCACATGGTTTTATTCTTGTTTCCATAGGATATATAGTGACAACTAGATACAAAATCCTAGGTCCAACAACAATATAAAGTGGAAAAAATATCCCCTCTATGTGTGGGTCAGACCCATGTAGGGAATTTTCCATTTAAGAACTATGTGTGTCTTGATTTCTATTTATAAAGGATATGTAGTGATTCCCAAATCCCAAATCATGGGTCCAACTGCAATATAAAATAGACCCCCCTACATATGGGTCAAACATGTGTTGGGAATTTTTCATCTAATAACTATGTTTGAATTGATTAATATTATCACAAAATATATAGTGACTCCCATATATTGAATTCTGGGTATAGCTGCAATATGATTAAAATTCCCTCTACCCTCATAGGAACTTGCAAGGTGTGAGGAATTTATTTTGTAAGAACTACGTATTTCTATATTCCTATTACCATAGGATATGTAGTAATGCTTAGATCTTCAGGACCATCCATAACTTATTATCACTCACATCTATACCCATCCACGAGAGTAGAATATGTGTAGAGGGTCTAGTCTACATTAAATTTTAAACACCCCCACATACTCCATATCACACACTCTCACCCAACTCATTGAATGCCTAGTTATCACCTTTTTCTCACACTAATCATGAATCATGTAATAATAGGGAACCTGGAAGAAAATATGATTAACAACATCAAAGTTTATTCTATTTAAAAATTGGTGAAAATGCTATAGTCATATGATATTTAATTTCTTGAAAATTTCCTAGTCTCATGACATTAATCAAAATAACTATTTCCTTATAGCATGATGTTAAACTGTACAACAGGATGCCTTCATGTAAAATATACCATCCCCCTGATGAATGTATATTCAATAATTTCATGTATTATCTCTTCACCACTGAAATGTGTTCAATACACACTAGAAAAACCTTTAGGGTGATTAAATCCTTCTTGAATCCTATGGTCTCAAATAGTTGACTTAGATATTCAAAGGTTATGATTTACACTTTCCATAACCCAACTATTAAAGAGGATTTTGAAACACTCAATGTTCCTCATCTTTTCATTGTATCCATTTTCAAAGTATGATTTTGGAATCATGTTCTTATACCCTTCCATTCCAAGGTTTGTATCCCATATGAATACCTAATTTATTTGAGATCTTAAATCCCTTGGGAAACTCCCTTTTCAAACTTCATTCCCCCTTTCAAGTCTAAATCACCAGATAACTTGAGCTCAAATTATCTTTTTCATTTCAGGAAAAATTGGTATCATGGATTGACCAATCTAGAAGGGACCCTACTAGGATTCACCGGTGAATAAGAAAACGTCTAAGAGCTTGTGCCTAGGGAATATATTTTTTCCTAGAGGAAAGGTTCCCTTTAAATCCTTGAGTTATTCCTCCAATGGAGTGTCATTGGTACCACCAATCATGGAACGACCATTATTTATATAGTCAATCAAAGACATGATTTCTTTCACCCAATTTCCCTATGTATGAGAGGGATTAATATCATCTTGGTGTTTTATACCATCATATTCCATGTTCTTGTAGCAAGACTCTAAAATGAATAGAATTTATATCATAAATACATGACACTTGATTCCTATCACCACATGATACATAGTGATGCCCGGATCACAAATATTGGGCCCAAATATAGGAAAAATAATCCCCTAAATTTGTATGGGTAAGAACATTGTATGGGATTTTCTATATAAGAACTATGTATAGCTTGATTACTATTATTATAGGATACATAGTGACAATCAATTTTTCAATACTAAGATCAATCATGGAAGAATGGTAAAATTACCCTTCCAAATCTATTAGTTTGATATATGTGAGGATCCAATTTAATAACTTTGTGTGGCTTGATTCTAATAATATGGGATATGTAGTGATACTTGAATCCTCAATTTTTGGATGAGCTAAAAATTATCATCACTCCCAATTATATTCCTCGAATAGAACCATGTTTGTGTGATATTTTCAACTCATACTGAAATGTATGTACCAATGAATATTCCATAACATGCACTCTCTCATGAATCAATAAAATATCAAGTTTTATCTTGTTTCTTACACTGATCATGGATCATGTTAGCATATGGAATCTAGAAAATTACTCTGACTAGTATTATCAATGTTTATTCTATCCATATTTTGGGAAACACATCCTTACTACATAACATTAAACTGTATGGAAAGAGGTCTTCCCATTTAATGGATCATCCCCTCTAATTGTTTTGTTTTCAAGAATAAAATTTTTTATTCGTTCTCTTCAAAATGTTTTCAATACACAATATTTTAGCCTTTAGGGTGATTAAACCCTTATGAAATCTTATATTCTCTACAACCCCGCTTTATATATTCGATAAATGATTTGATACCAACTAATTACTCAAGTTAATATCCTTCTCTTGGATCCCCATAGACCTTGGGATCCCTCGATTTTGGTTCCACCTATAGAGAACTGATAATAGGGAATGTGTAATCTAAAGGGTAACCAGAAGGATTAAATGGTGAATGAAACAATTCCTATTAGCTGATGCCTAGTGGATCTGGTTCTAGAAGAGAGCCCCCCCCCCCCCTAAATCTAGGAGTTATTGTAATGTCTATGTGAAATATGGACTTCCACCAATATAAATGGTTGACCTATACCAACTAGTATCCACCTCCCTTCGACACATATATTATTGATTTATGATTTAAACTTCCCACAACCAAACTATTCCAGTGGGTTTGGATGCCCTCGTTGTAACACATTTGTGCATTGTGTCCATTTTCAATGAAACATTATAATATCATATTCTTTTAACTCTCCATCATAGGGTATAGATCACCTATGAAGACCCAATTTCCCTAAGTTATTCATTCCTATTGGTGATATATTCTAATCTCATGATTCCAAATTGCATGAGAATATCCTAGTCTCATGATGTAAAATTGCATGAAAACATTCTAGTCTCAAGACATTTAAATATATATATATATGGTCCATCCCACAAGACCTAAAATTACATGGAGTAGGTCATCTCATCGATTAGTATATGATAGAGGTAAGTGTTTGTCCACTATATTTAAATGGAATATGGAAATTCCTTTTCCATATGTATAATCTCGGTCTACATAGAGGATCCCTTAGCCAACTAGGATGTTGAGGCTCACTATGGGAAGAAAAAATTCCATCTCCCTACAAATAAGCTTGATCTATATAGGGAGTCACATTTTATAAGAATAATGTGTGGATTGATTCTTGACCAATCATGATACATAGTGATTTCTGGATATATTTACCAAATCATAGCCATGTTTTTACCACTAACACTTCATTCCAAGGTGCATGATCAATATTGTAAATTGACAACCTCAATTGGTAATGAGACTATAAAAATTCCCCAACCAGTGATAGCCTATCCAAATATGTGATCCTTTCACCTAAATGGTACCATCAATAGAGACAGATCATAAACCCAAACATTAGTGGGAGACCTACTTTTCAAGAGAAATATCCCCCCACCCGTATATGAGTTAGATCTACACTGAGGGATCTCTTTAAAGGAGTTGAATGTGGAATGATTACTTCAATTAAAAATTACATAAGAGAACCCAAGGAAGCCCATACATAGAACTTTAATATACTCTAAGATCTATTATTCTTTGAAATACCTTAAATTGCTTAAGGATGGGTGAGTCACGAAGACTCACCTTGCCTCCATATGAATCAGATCTATATACATCTTCCTTGAATAGGATATAGATCTATTTTTCAAGGGTTGAAGCATATGGTTACCCACCAGTAATCATGTACAATGATAAAATATGTCTCTCTCATCTAAATATCCCCAACCAATAAAATGTATCATTATGAATATCTTACATACTTTCAGGTCAGTTCCAATATCTTTACTGCAAGAGGTCAAAACTACAAGGAAGATGTCCTCGTCGCATGATGTTAAAATACACAACATATGCATCCACACTATGTGATATTAAACTAAAAAAATCTTCATTATTTATCACTCATTATCAAAGGACTACAATATCTTGACCCAAGTTTATAATGTTTAAGTTGCTTTCATCATCTTTTTGAGAACCTCGGTTCATAAACCACACATAATGTATTGAGTGCCTCAGATTACCACAAACACCCCTTGTCACTTGGAAGAGGAAACCCTACATCAAGGGAATCTTTTTTACTATAAAATTATTCCCTTGGATACTACATATGATCTCACAGTCATTAACCATATGTGGATTTTCCTTACAAAATGGTCTTCTGGTCCTTGTGAGTAATGTAAATATCATAATATAGCTCAATAACATAGAATGTTTCATGATCATCCTCAATATGTCTATACCATAACATTATTCATGATTTGAAAGTCATGATTCATGATTTATAACATTCACATATCCCACTTGGGAAGTCATTAAAGTAATAACACTACTACAAAAATGGGCTTTATCATCACTCAAAACGGGCTTTAACAGCACTAAAAAAGCGTTGTAAAGCGCAGCGTTGATATAGGGGGTCCATTTTATCAGCGCTCTGAAAATTGCTGATAAAGGACAACTTAACATCTCTAAAAAAGCGTTGATAAAATACCCCCTTTTTAGCACTTTTTTAGCACTAATAAAAGTCAAAAAAAATTAAACAAAATAAAAAAGAATTATATAATGCTAGGGGAGCTTTTAATAGTTCTTGAGCACCCCTTTAATAGTGCTAGGCGGACCCCCCCCCCCCCCCCCCCCCACACTCTCTCTCTCTCTCTCTCTCTTGCGCGCTACCCTTCCCGTGCATCCCCACACGCGCGCACCCCTTTGCTTCCACCCGAACTCGAACCTGTGACCTCCCCCCTTTCACGGCAGCACCTTTACCACTAATCCATTTCTTTTTTTCTCTATTTAATGATATACCTATTTATTTATATATATATATAGTTATATTTATTTGTATATTAGTATAGATTAATATTAATATAAATATATTTTTTCATATATTAGTATATATATATTCATTCATATATTAATATATATTTATATATATTTATATATATATATAGTTATAATTTTTTATCCGTATATTAATTTGTATATTAATATATACTTATAATATTAGTTTTAAATACATTTATGAAATATGTTTTTTATGTGTGTTTATAAATAAATAAACAAATACATACATACATATATATACAAACACAGATACATACACACACACAGACACATATATATTTACGAATAAATATATATATATGTGTGTATTTAAAAATCCATTGAATGTTAAAACGACCATAACATATAATCCAAAAGCCCATTTCAACACCACAACCAGTAAAATCGAAGAAAATGAAACAATATTCGATATGATATGTGGTATTGGCCTAACGGACATCCGGATCAGAATTTATACTTATTTGAATGTTAAAAAATTGGGGAATCCCGACTAAAAATTCAGTTTTGGAGGTCTTTTGGTCCTTTCTTGGCCTCGAAAAATGTGAGAGAAGCTTCTCTTGGTTTACTAGCATGTAGAGCTCATCATAGGCTTTGATTTGAAATGTTGTAGAGCTCAAACGAACACCTAGATCAAATTTAATGGCCATTTTAAGTTTGAGTTACATTTTCAACTTATTTTAGATATTTTATTAATTGTTTTGCTTTTTTGGGTCTTAAAATTGTTATTAAATGAATTTTATCCAATAATAATTAGCAAATTATTAATTAATAATATTTTTTTGAAATATTTTAAAGCCATTTTCACTAAATGTCTTATATATTAAACATAATAGTCTATTTATATGTATCTAAAACATATTTTAAAAATATATATTATATTTATATAAATATAAATATCCTTATATAACAATAATTTTTTTATTGATTTTTTTGAAACATAAAATTTGTCACCGGTAGGAAAAAGCCCTGATAAATCCCCCATTTATCAGTGCTACTAAATGATGCGCTGATACAGGGGTCCCCTTTTTCAGTGCAAAAAAAAGCGCTGATAAAGGGGGGCCTTTATCAGTGATTTTTTTAGTGCTGTTAAAAGAGCCCCTTTATCTGCACTTTTTTAGCACTGATAAAAGGGCAGCGCTTCCCTTGCCCATTTTTGTAGTAATTTAATGAACATGGGAATCTTAATTAGGTTTTTGTGTTAAAATTCACTTATAATAGTTCCATGTGCATCATAACATTAAACATTACAGACTTGGTCAAAGATATACAACCATAAACATTATACATTGATTTTACAAATAACAAGACATTAAACTACTAGTGAAAGAAAAATAAAGACTTATCTGGATGAAATCCCACAAAAGGAGGTCTGAGAAAAATTCAATTCTCCACTCACTAAACTCTTCTAATATAGAGTTTAGTAAAAAGTTAGAATATAAATAAAAAATGCATAAATATTGTAGGACCCATCTAGTGGACCTATTAAAAGTCAATCCATTTTTATTGGACCCTCATGGTCCAGGAAAAATTTAGAGTAAGGATTTTTAACATATCCTCATCATAATAACATGTTCACTAAGTAGTGACACACCATTAAGGGTGCACGATCCTTTCTTGAATATTATGATTTTCAAAAGTCACGTTTATTTCATTGAATTCTAAGCTGTCACTTGACAATTCCTTGAGTTGATACCTTTCTCCTGAAACCAAATAATATTGAGTTATTTCTATTTGTTCTCCCAAGAGTTAATTTGGTAATAGGGGCTCGATAATATAAAAGTTCCACACTAGGATTCATTGGGGAATAACACAACTCCCCCAAGCTTTCACCTGGTGGGTGTTTTAATCCCAGAGAAACTTTTCCCCATTTAATCCATGAGATATTGTCCTAGATATTTGTGATATTAGTTTCCACTATTACTAATGGTCAAACTATATCTACTAGCCCCATTTTCATTTGACATAGATATTCATAGACCCTGATTTATAATCCCTATAAATATAATATTTAGGAATATTCTACATCCATGACATTAAACCCCCATGTGTTATATCCATTCTCAAAAAAATATTGCTATATTCCATTATCAAACCATTTAAAAGATCACAACACATGATCCAAAACTAAATGGTATATGACCCGAGATTTATAATAATAAACAGTACCCCTAGGGTTATGGAACCCTCCATAGATAGTCTTTATTCTATACTATAATTCATTATCTAGGTTTTTGAATGTTTATAAATCCCCTAAAACCCTTGTAAAGGAGGAGGGACCCCTCTTTTTTACCATTTATGAGTGGGATATACATAAGGGCCTTAAAAACATCAACTAGAGGTCTATCCTCCTTATAGGAAGGGACCTTCAATCCTCTTGAGTCCCTGAAACCTCATAGTCAAACATGAAAACTTATAGTGTTTTGTGATCATCCCCAATGTGTCTAGCCCATTTTATCTCCCTTAGTTCAAACTCTTGGAGGTGTGATTTACACAACCCATATTAAAACTATCCAATTGGATTTATAATCCCTCACATTATGCTGTTATACATCAAATTGGATCTCATCAAGGATGTGGGTTGCCCGAACCCTTCACGAATACCCATCCATTTTCATCTCAGTAAGAATAAAAGGTTCTCAAACCCTTCATGAATACCCATACATCACCCATTGTATGTATTAGGTGTAAAAATGACTACAAGTATGATCTAAAAGACATTAAACTATATAAACCAATGGTTAAGAAGAAATATCCTAAACTACAACAATAGATGTTCCGATCTAAATGACCCTAATCTTGAGCAACAGACGGTCTATGCTAAAAGACCCTAAACTGAAACCACATATGGTCTCTCCTAGAAGAACCTAAATTAGAATAATATATACATAAATTTAAGAGACCATAAACTATAGATATTTATAGTCTGACCAAGAAGATCCAAAACTATGGAAATATAAGATCTAATCAAGAAGAACCTAAACTAAATAAATAGAAGATCCGAACTAGAAGAACGTAAAATAAAGTAATTTAAGGTTCGATCATAAAGAACCTAAACTATATGAATGGAAGGTATGAGCTAGCATTCCCTAAACTACAACAATGGAAGGTCCAATATAGAATACCATAAACTACCATAATGGAAGTTCTATGATATCCGGCCTCCAATTATAGCATCTTAGTGGTCTGGTTTATAAGAACATAAAACTACCAATTAAAGAGATAAAATTCTCACCAATTTGAGAACCTGTAAAGGGACCCCTAGGAAAAATCCAAGTCTTTTCTCACTGGAAAAGCACTTTGTGTGATTCAAACAACATTGAGCACTTATGAAATATAAAAGGTACAAAACCTCTTAGGTTGAAAACACATAATGGGTGGCCTATGAAAAATTTGATTTCATTCCTGTTAACATTTCCCCAAATGAAATAGAGTAAAAAATAGAAAAATATAAAAAAAGTGATAAAAATCTTATAGGGTCATTATCCATCCCTATAAAAAATCAATCTATGCTTTCTAAGTCCATGTGATTAGGAAAAATTTATAGTACTTCCCCTCTAGGACATATTTACCCAAATTATCCTTTTTAACCATGTAATCTTGTGAAAACTGAATTGGGTACATCAATAAGGTTTCTTATGTATTAATTATTTGTGGATAGTTCTGACAAAACTTATATTAAGATTTTAGCATTTGAGTTCAAAATTTAGGTTCACTTAATATTATAAAATGAATTGGTGATATTGAGTCAATGTATTTTCATGAACATGATAAATGAAATAAATCCTATAAAAATATGTAAATTAAAAGAGGTTTATTCATTAATCAGATATAGGAGAGTGAGGAATCTCTATATAAAATTTTTACCCCAAAAATACTCAAATAAATTAGGATACTGTATTTAATGGCCCACTATAATATTTTCATGGAGGATTCCTTGAGTTCCACCAATTTATGTTTCAAGGAGGCTATGGAATGGAGAAATTGATCAACCGACTCAATTTTCACCCTCAGCAACATATTGTAATGATTAATCCCTAGGAATAGTGTCATGTTTGGACTTCTCCATCAATTCAAAAAGCCTATATTATTTTTAAAAGGTTTTATCTGAGTTTTTTAGAAAAATATACAACAGAGATAGCTCTTAATGAATATGATCTATTTCATACTACAGTGGGATAATCTTGGAATTACCGGTGTTGATCATGTTTTGGTGATTTGTTTCCACCACTACACACTAATAACCCTCATTCATGACCTCATTGTAACTTCATTTGAATAAAGATAAATCCTACACAACTACTAACCTCAATTTGAGGGCCCTCATATATTACCTTAGGTAAATAAATTCTTTCACCCAACCATGGAGATCCGTATAGAAAAATATCTCGAAGTCTAGGGTGGTAAACATATACCTGACACGACCTAGTTTATCATTCATATCTTCCAAATGCCCCACTGATATTAGGTTTCAAATATCCCCCCACACTTTTTCAGCATCATTTAGTGAAGTTTCTTATACTTTGAGCCTCAACTCAAGACCAATCTAGGAAAAGGAATATATTTCTAGACTAATGCAATGGGTGTGGGAATCATACTCATTCCCTTCAATGATTTGTGTATAGATCCAGTTTCTGTATTAGTCGAATTGATTGTGGATGAATTCCAAAGAATAAGGAATTGGGACCTCTGATCTCTAAGGTGAAGATATTGTAATGAGAGACACAAACGATTATCATTATGTCGGTGAATAAAAAGATGCTATTAGAAAATATATGGTCTTGATCAATGTTGAAAACAAACTTTTCTCAGTTGCATCATTGAAAATATTGGTCCACACAATCCCATATTCAGGGGATGAGGCAATAGCCTCTTATAGTGAGAGGCATGGTGGTACCGCTGATGTTTCCTCAATTGGCATAGTTTTTTCACCACCTTTAAGGATTGTAATAGAAATGATACTTTAGAATACATAATAATAATTATACAATATTTTTTGTCTCTAAATAAGTTCTCACATTCACCAGGAGATTCCTCCATCATGGTTAAATCAGTGACAAAATAGCTACCAACATCAACCTCCTACAAAAGTGTGTTTTTTTTGTTCCAGGTAACGTGGGAAAATTGTTGAAGTATCAATGGTCGGAGCTAGGTATAAATATGTCAGAACCTCGACCATTTCCACTCCTTAATGAACTTTTCCCAATATAGAATATTCTTCTGGATCATTAGAAAACACACTAATTTTCTCAAGAAAAGATATATGTTCCTCCACATAGGCTCGATGAAGGTCTGAACCTTTTAAAATATAAGAATAAGCTACTAAAATGTTTTAAAAATAAGGAGAAATAAAGGATCACCCTTACTAGATTTTTCTAGATGAGAAACCTATGATGACTTGGAGAAATTTATTTTTTCATTTCCACTTTGAGGAAGTATCCATGGAAGGATTTGACATTGAATGCTACAAGCATGGTTCTGATGGAGGTGTATATTGTGAGGCATCAATAATAGAAACCCCACCCTCATTAACTCCATTTTTCTATGATATCTCTCAACATCGGTCCCCTGTTCATCACTGAAGTTAACTCTAGTAGACTTAACCATAGGGAAATATACCAGGGATGGTTGGAGTAATTGGTAAATTTCATACCCTTGTCATACCCAAATTGATACAATAAATTTAAAAAACGGTTTTTTGTGGAAATTTAATCATTTGAGGATATTCATGAAGTCAATATTACCACTTTTTCAAGGATAAGTTGTTTCCCCTTGAAAGTTACTAGTCATAGTAATGTATCACTGAGATGGGGAGGGGGTGAAACAATGGTACGTTTTTCTTCTAATATTTCATTTAGTTGAAACAACCTTTTCCTCCTGTTAAAGATTCAATTACTTATTGAAAACAAAACAAACCCACATCCATAGGAACACAGATATTTACAAGGTCAACTATTCAATAAGAATAGCTACACCCTTGGTATGGTTGGAATTAATCTAATACCATACAATAAAATAGAAAACAATCCTTGTATTACAATGATTAGGATATACCCTTACACTCGTAAAGCACTATGAAACAATCCCACTAGTGTGTGTGCACCCTCTTAGCACAATAGGGTAATATAACTTCCTTTGTAACAACTCGTGTTACATGCTCTTATTTTCAATTCAACAAGTGTATACAAGTGCTACAAAATTCTTAAATTCCTTACCCAGAATAAAGGAAAGAACTTCCTAGACATATGTTAAGAAACTAATAGTTTAATTTCCCAATTCGATTATCTAAATCCTATTCTCACGGATATAGCTGAATCAACACAACTTTAAACCCTATGTACTTTGAAACTCAGAACGATTCTTCCTCGTTATAGAAATATTAATTATGGTAAAACCCGGTATAAAAAACTAAATTCTAATTCTTCCTCAGTCCATGAAACCCGGTACGTTGATACGATATACAAAAATAACTTTCTGATTAGTTCATCCTAGTACCAAAACCACATTATGATTAAATCATCATTGTACCACAGTCATCTGAACACAAAATTCTTCCTAACAAGGTGAATTCAATAAAATATAGTAAGTATCACTCTCTCTCTCTCTCTGAACAGGTAGTGATTCTCTCTCTTCTTTGATGAATAGTAATCAACTGTCAGACCTCACTATGTACAAGGTACATTCTTAGATTTTATAGGTGACCCAAAAATGGTTAGGTGGGAATCCCAAAAAATAATTCTTGCTCACCTAAATTCACTCTAATCTTCATTTCGCCTGAAATCTCAAAGAAATTTTGACTTTGTCAACTCTTCTCAATTATTCTCGATACTTATTCAACCTTCATTACTTCTTCTTTAGACACTGACTACTAAGACTAATTATGATTATCTGGAAATCAAGGGTCTGAACATCAGATTTTGATTCTCCCATTTCGATTTCTCAATTAAATTATTTATAATTGATTTGAATCCAAATATTGTATCTAAAGTTTCAGCACCCCTCGAAAAATAATTAATAAATACACATCTCTTTTTCTTCTCTCTTTACCCACATGATATAATAGTCTTCTTCATCACTTCACTTAGCCTTATTGACGAAAATCATACACCTACACTTCTTTTGACCCACTTATGAAAGACACACTTCTTCTTCACTTCTCTTGATCCACTTCATGAAGGAATTTTTAGACCAAGTAGGTAAAGATCCTTTTAGGATAAAATCAACTCTGGTTCTGATCATCTTGTGTATGATTATTTCATTGGATTCACTCTTATTGACACCACTTTCTAGTCAGCATTATCTCTCCTCGGTACCGCTTTCCCATCGGTACTACTTTTCCCTTGGTACCACGCTTTCTTACTAGCATTGCTCTCACTCGGCACTGCTTTAATCAGAAACAATTTTTCATCGACCATTAGTACCAAATTTTCAATGCTGATTAGTACCACTTTTTCAATTATCATCAGCACCACTTTTCCATGGTAGCGCACACCATAATTGGCACTGCCTTTCTCCATCGGTATCACTTTCTTTAGTCAATACCATCTCTATATTCCTCCTTTATTTCATCATGATTGCATCACGATTTCTCACTTTAAATCATGATTTATAAGAAACAAAAAATCAAAAAAGAATCATCACACTCCAAAACATCATAGTCATAGTGGATTTGAATCATCTGAAAATCAGGTTCTGGTTCTTTTAAAAACCATGATCTGATTCTTCTAAAAATTAGACACTGATTCTTCTGAAAAACTGGCTCTAGTTCTTCTGAAAAAGAGGCTCTGATTGTTTTGAAAATCAGGCTCCAATTTGATAAAAAAAGACTTCCATTCCTTCAAAAATTAGGCTCTAATTTTAGTCTAATAACAAGTTCGGATTCTTCTGAAAAATAGTCTCAAATTCTTATGAAAAATAGGCTCCGATTTAATCAAAAAATAGACTCCAATTACTTCAAAATTAGGCTCCAATTCTCTCAAAAAATAGTTTTTGATTCATTTGGAAACCAAACCTCAAAATGATTATTTACAAAACAAAGAGAGGTGATTTATTTTCTTTAAACCTTATTAGAAAAAAAAATAAAACAAATTAGAACCATCACCTTCATCGTCATCTTGGTCTTAACAATCTCCCCCTTTGGATTTTGTTGTCAACCAAGTTATCAAAAATCACTAAAAAATTTATCCTCAAGTAATGGATTAGTTATCAACAATTATAAGCCTATAAGATCTAACTCATTGTAGGAAACAAGAATCGTTGATAGAAAAACCATGTTGTCCAAAAAAAGATTATGACTTTCACTTTATTTTTCCTTTCATAGCCCTCTTTCAACCTTCCTAGAACAGAAAACAGTTTAATTCCTACAACCACTCCAACAAATAAGAAGAAAATTTCACACGCTAAACAATTCTAAATTCAGAGCTTACCCACTACTCACACTTTTAAGAACTAGATTTATGAAATAATACAATTCCCCCCTGAAAAAATAATCCAAATGTAAGAAGAGAGAGGGGACATAACAATATGCCTTAGCCTTGAAGGGAAAGAGGTTGGGAACCCATGTTCATCCTCAATTTTGAGAATGATTCCTTCAGCAAGGGTTTTGTGAAAATGGAAGCCACTTGTTCCGATGTTGAAACATATTCAAGATTTAATTCATTGTTCTCCACATGCTATTTGATGAAATGATATTTGATATCAATATGTTTCTAATTATAATGTTTAACTGGATTCATGATTAGATTGATTGTGATTTGATTATCATACCCCAAGAGAAAGGGTAACTTCAGTTCAATAAGAAAATCATCCAATTGTGTCTTTATCCACATAATTTGAGTAGTTTCCTAAGTGAAAACAACATAATCAGCTTCAGCCATACTGAGATTTTCTGAATTATGTTTCTTTGAATACCAACTAACAAAATTATTTCCCATAAAGAACACTCCACCAGATGTGGACATTCTATCATCATCATATTCTACCCAATATTTATCTGGATACTCAAACAAGTCAATACTATCTGATCTGAAATACTTGAATCCGAATTATTTTGGGACATTAATGTATCTGGGAATACATTTTCTAGATATAAGATTTTATTCTTTAAGATTTCATAGAAATCTTGCACATAAGGTTACAACAAAAACAATATTGGGTGTTGAGGTAGTCAAATACAAAAGACTTCCAATCAGATTTTGATACTCTTTCTGATGAAATTCCATTCCTTCAGCATCTTTACTCAACATTTTTCCCACTAAAATTGGCCTGATGAAACGTTTTGAGTTTTATATGCTGAACTTATTGATAATTTCCTTATCATACTCTCATTGGGAAAGAAAAATGTATTCTCCCCTTTGCAAGATTTGAAACCTAAGAAATTATTTCATTTCCCCCAACATTTAAATTTCAAAAACCTTCTTCATATCTTCATAAAATCTTCCCCAACATCTTTCATCATTACCAGCAAATATAATTTCATCAACATAAACTATTACGATGAGGGAAAACTCTTGGATTTCTCTGATATACATATTGATATCCATTCTTCCTTTCGTGAAGTTCATCTTCCTTAAGCAAGTACCCAATTTGGAATATCATTCCCTTGGAGTTCGTTTTATCCCATACAAGGGATTCTTAAATCTATATACATAACTATCATCTTTCTCAATAATAAAGCCACAAGGTTTTTCAATATAAACATCCTCTTTAAGATCGCCATTCAAGAATGAGGATTTTACATCCATTTGGAAGATCTTGTAGCCTCATTGTGCAGAAATAGAAAGAAAATTTCTTATAGGTTTCAATATGGACACCAAATCAAAGGTTTCTTTTGAAATCAATTCCTTAAATATATGAATACCCTTTGCAAACCAATCTTGATTTTTTTCTGATAACATCACCTACTTCGTTCAGTTTATTCCGGAACACCCATTTTGTGAAAATAATATTTTTTTCAAGATTGGGTCTGAGTTCCCATGTATTGTTCCTTTAAATTTTATCCAATTATTCATTCATGGATTGAAACCATTCCAGATTCTCGAAATCTTATTTCCCATCATTTGGTTCCACTTTTGAATATAATGAAGTATATGTACTGGATTTTTTTGTTCTTATGGTTTGAAACTTCTAATGTTGATATCCAATTATATTCTTAGCTTCAACATGTTTCCTCGGCTTAGGACGAGACTTCCAATTAACTTCATCATCACTGGAAATGGATGAGTCTGATTCTTCTTCTTAACAAGGTATACACTTGCCTATATTCTTATCAGAATTATTTTCTTCAACTTTCTCAATTTTCTCTTCAACTTCAACAGGTTCTTCTTTCCCACTACTTTCTATAACCATTACATTAACAAAATAATTTTTTTTTTCTTTGCTGAAGATTCCATAACTTCTTCCTTTTAAAGCTTAGCCAAGAAAGATTCCATATTCACTGTTTTTTTCAAACTTACCATCATTTCCACCTTTCTTCTTTATAATGCATGGACTCCAGAAAACTCTAACATGCTTTATACTTGGTGTATATCCATAAAAAATCTTATGGAGATGTATCTAATTGTGTCTTATAGAAACATTGATTTTGAATATAAATAATAGTACTCATAGCTTGCCTCCAAAAGTAATGATAAAGTCCATGTTCAAGTTACATGGTTCATCTCATTTCTACCATGATTATGTTCATTCTTTCGACAACCCTATTTTGCTGGGGTGTATATGGTCAACTATATTCATGATGAATTCCATGATTCTCATGATAGTCTTCAAATTATTCACTTTGGTACTCACCACCATTATCATTTCTCAACTTCTTCATAGGATAAGCACATTCTTTCTTAGGTTTCCTTCTGAAACTTTTAAAAAAATTCAAACAATTTTATTTGAGTTTCATAAAAATAACACAGGTAATGTGAGTAAAATCATCAATGAAAGTGATGTAGTTATTATCTCTATTTGTTGATTGTTTTATCATTGTCCCATATATATCATAATGCATTAGCTCTAGGGGTTTCTTTGAACAAATATCCACTCTCTTATGCACAACATTCGTAATCTTTACTTTCTGAACGATAGTGCAACACCAATATCTTATTCATGGAAAATCATATATATCTTGAAAATTTTCAATTTTCTATAGCTTGATCATGCTTCTAGAACTCATGTGTTCAATCCTTATATGCCACAACTGATTCTCTTCCACTATGCTCATGTAACAAGAGTTTTGTGTATCACCAACCTAAAACAAGTTCTCTTTTCTACGTTGGCCTATTTTAACAATATTACCATATTCATCACTTTTCACATCAAATCCATCTTTATGAAAGATAACTTTGTTACCCTCATCACAAAATTGTGAAACACTTAGAAGATTTTTCTTCAGTCCATCAATATACAATGTTTTCTTGCATTTTTTTCTTTCTCAATGATGGTTGACCCAACAACTTTGATTTTCAATGTTTCATCATTTCCAAATGTCACGGTGCCTTCTTTACAATTTTTCGCATCCTTCAAAACTTTCAATTCTCATGTCATGTGTGAAGAACACCCACTATTAATTATCTAGCGTTGTTCTCCATTTTTGGATTTCAATGCAGTTTCAACAACAAGAGATTTTTATTTTTTTTTTCATTTCATTCTTAAACATTATAATATGAGTATTAAGAATATTTTAGTGATCCAGAAACAAAACAAGACATTTTTTCAAGATTAACAGGTTGTTAAAATCTCTCATAGATAGTTTCTAAGGTCTGGAACCTATTTTCAATCGTTATTTTGTTCTTTCCAAAATTATTTTCAACAACCTTCTCATTCTTCTTTCTTTGACTATATTAACTCCCCCTCAATATATTCCTTTCATAACATATGAGATAATTTTAATGTTTTTGGTTGAACCAACATATATTTTTTGTATACTCGAATCCACTATAATACCATCAATGCACTTAGAAAGAGCATTTTCCTCTGAAAATTCGGTACCAATAAGAATCATTAATATGCTTCTCAGCCACTTCCATTCCTGGGCCACCAAACATTTTATTATCAACAAGGTTATTCTATATATTTTCTACTTTATTGGATTTAGAATTATTTGAAACCTTCCCTAATTAAAGTTGGTTAAAAAATTTCAGACTTAGGTTTCCATAAGATTTTATAATTTCCAGCATTGTTGGGCCTGGGCACATAAAAAGAATTCCCAGCATTTTTATTTACAGAAACAACTTCATTATTATTAAAATATTTTTATGGTAACTTTTGTTGAAACTTATCTGGATTATATTTTTGAGAACATTCAGAGTCCTCAGTGATATATTTTTCGAATCTTGTGTTTATCAATTCAACTTCTGAGAGTTTTTGTTGAACTAGTCCCAACTCTTCTTCTTTTGCATTCAACTTCACTTCTAGATGCTCGTTACTATTCTTATCATCTTCAAGATTCTTCTTTAAATCATAAATATATTTCATGAGTTATTCATTAAAAACTTCTTTATTGCACACTAAAGAACATTCATCTTGCAATTTTTTGTTTTTATTTTCAAGGCTTTTAATATTTCATAAACATTCCTTAAACTCTTATTTCCAAATGCATTTCAAGTTGAGTTTCTTCTTCTTCTTTAGAACATGTTATTCTGTATTATTAATCATTAACTATTGAAATGAATGTATGTTCAATACCACACTCAACTGAATTTTGGGATTCAACATCACTTACTTCTTCTTCTTTATTTATATATCGGAAAGTACTTCTTTTGGACTTGAAGAATTTATTTTCTTTTCCTAAAATTATTTTATCACCCTATTTATTCTATGATATTCTTGTATTTATTTCTTATTAAACACTATCCTCCTTATTTTTTTCACGGAAAAATATCTGAAATGTGACTAATGCCTCCACATTCAAAACATTTTAAGGGAATTTTCCCTTTATATTTACCTATACCTATTTTTGAATTCTTAGAAAACAGGAATAAAATATCATTAAGATTTTTTCATACCTCATTTTTAGAATCATAATCTCCATATTCTTCTTTGATTAGAATCTTCTTAGAATTATCTTTTTTCATAGCCTTGAAATACATCTCTCTATTAACTTTTATCTTGCTCTTCATAGATTTCTCTCTTCTCATCTCATAAGTAATAAGAGTGCTATGAAAGTCATCCGGAGATAATGTATCAGGGTCTCTATCTTCTAATGAAGAAACATTTTCATTGAATTTGTTAGGTAAGATTATCAATATCATTTCAACAACTATAGAGTCATACAGCTTTTCACAAAGGCATCTAATAAGACTTACAATTTCATTCACCCTCGTTAATAAATCTTTAACAGAATCATGTTCACCCATCTTCAAGTATTTATACTTTAACCTTTAGATTTGTTATTTTTCCTTATTTACTTTTGAATTGCCTTTGTATATGTTTTTTAGTTTGTACCATATACCTTTGGTTGTGGAAACACCTTTCACTATGAAGAATTCACTTTTAGAAAGTAATGATAATATAAAATTATGGGTTCCTCCATCATTATAAAAAAACCTATTATCAATAGGTGTAAGTGGATCTTTATCATCAATGGTAGGAAACAGAATTGTTACACTCAATATGATAGTTATTTCCTTAAAATATCGGAATACCTTTACTATTCACACAATTCATGTTCTCCATATTTAAAGAAAATTGAAGGAAACCTACTGTGATACCATGTGTAAGTTCCTAGTCAGAGTAATGTATCACTGAGAGGGGGATGGGGTGAATCAGTGATACCCTTTTTCTTTTAAGATTTATTTTAGTTGAAATAACCTTCTCCTCTTATTAAAGATACAATTCCTTGCTGAAAACAATGAAAAAATACATCCATAGGAACATAGTTATTTACAAGATTCACTATTCAATAAGAATAACTACATCCTTGGTATTGTTGGAAGTAATCCAATAGTATAAAATCCACTAGAAAACAATCATTAGATTACAACGAGTAGGATATACCCTTACACTCATGAAGCACTATGAAACAATACCACTTGTGTGTGTAACCTCTTAATAGAATAGTTTAATACAACTTCCTTTATAACAACTCATGGTAAATGTGATTCTTTTCAATTCAACATTTGTATACAAGTGTAAAAAAATTATTCAATTACATGCCCAAAAGAAAAGTAAGAACATCCTAGACATAAGTTAAGAAACTCAAAGTCCAATTTCCCATTCTGATTCTCTGAATCTGATTCTCCCTGATACAGCTGAATCGGCACCACTTCAAACCCTTATTACACAGAATCCCAGTATGATTCTTCCTTAGTCTAAAAATATTCATTACAGTAAAACTTGGTATTAAAAACTACATTCTGATTCTTCCTCAGTCTGAGAAACCTAGTATGGTGATACATAGTACAGAAATCCCATTTCAATTAGTTCAGCCCTATATGGAAAGCATGTTCTGATTAATCATCATTTTACCATAGTTAAACAAACAAAGAATTCTTCCAGATGAAGTGAATTCAATATAATACAACTGGTATCACTCTCTCTCTGAACAATCAGATCTTCACTCTCTTCTGCGATAAATAGTACTCTGCTGTCATACCTCACTAAGTACAATGTACTTTCTTTCCTTTTATAGGTGACCCAAAAAGGCTAATATGGGAATCCCAAAAAAGATTTCCCACTCAACTAAATTCACTCTAATCATCATTTCCCCTGAAATCTGAGTGAAATTTTGATTTTTTCAACTCTTCTCGATTCTTCTTGAAGCTTCTTCAACCTTCATTACTTCTTTTTCATAATCCAATTACTGAGACTAATTATGATTATCAGAAAAACAAGGTTCTTAACATTATATTCCAAATCTCCCATGATGATTTCTCAATCTGATTCTTTACAACTGATTTGAATTAAAATCTTATATTTTAAGGTTCATCTCCACCTTGATAAAGCATTTAGTAGTCTCTATCTCTTCTTCTTCTCTCTTGACCTACGTCACACAACCCTATTCATATTAACTTCTCTTGATCTACTTGATGAAAATAATACTTCTTATTCACTTCTCTTGACCCACTTCGGAAAGACACACTTCTTCTTCACTTCTATTGATCCACTTTATGAAGGCTTTTCAGTTAAAAATAGAGAAATATTCTTCAAGGATATGGTCAAATCTTGTTCTAATAATCTTGGTTACAATTATTTCATCTGCTTCACTATTCTTGATACTACTTTCCAGTCAGTATTATCTCTTTTCGGTACTGTTTTCCCATCGATACAAATTTTCCCTTGGAACTATGCTTTCTTACTAGCATTTCTCTCACTCATCAACACTTTCATTGGAAAAAAAGTTTTCATCATCCATAGGAACACATTTACAATGACCATTGGTACCACTTTTTCAACTATCATCAATACCAATTTTCGATGGAATCTCACACCATAATCGACACTACCTTTCCTTATCGGTATCACTTTATTCAATCAATATTGTCTCTCCATTCCTCATTTCATTCAGTAGGCTTGAATCATGATTTATCACTTTAACTCAGGATCTATGAGAAATAAAATTCATCAAAGAATCATCACACTTAGAAAATCATAGTCATAGTGACTTTGATTCATCTAAAAATCATGCTCTGATTCTTCGAAAAAATAGGATCAAATTCATTTGAAAATAAATCTCTGATTCCATCAAAAAAATAGACTCTGATTCCTTTAATAATAGTTTTATATTTTCGTCAAAAAATAGGTTCTGGTTCATCTTAAAATAAGCTTCAATTCTTCCAAAAAATAGGCTCTGATTCCATCAAAAAATATAATCTCATTCTTTAAAAAATAGGCTTCAAGTATCTTAAAAAATGGGTTCTAGTTCATTTGGAAACCAAAACTCATAAAAATTCTTGTCAAAAAAAAATAGGTGATTTCATTTCTTCAAACCTTCTTAGACAACACATGAAAACCATCAACTTCATTATCAGCTTGGTCCTAACGCCCTTCATCCATAGAAACTGAAACTTTTCTAGGAACAATCATTTTTTACACCCTAATTGAATAGTGGATTGTCCTTTTACAATTTGTAATGATGCATCAATGTCGTAAAGGAAGGCCTCAACCTTAGAGGGTTGGTATTAAAAGGTGATGTTCATGGAATAATTTATTTGTGAAAAATCCATCAAGTTTATTTTCATTTGGAATAAAAAACCCCAAATTTCATCAGATGATTTATCCTCTCTTCAAATTTCCCATTACTGTTATATAGTGTGAAATGGAATACTAGTCAAGACATCACTTACATGAACCTCACTCATTGCAAATACTCCATATGGCACCCTACCTAATAAGAAAAATGATTTTTGATACCTCAATTCCTTGAGAGGCATCACTAAGGTTTCTAGTTTACTAGAAGAAAGTTTCTTTCTAGGTCTTGTATTGTATTTGGTTATTAGTGGTAGATTTTCAGCCTCAGGTACTAATGTTGATAATTTATTGTTTGGGTATGAGTGAATCTAATACATGACATAGAATTGAGAGATACTAATCCCATCACTAGTTGGATAATTGTCTATCTAAATCTGAGTCTCCTCTATGGTAAACGTTAACCAGAGTTAACGAGCCACCATTGGGTGATTTTCAGATTGAATGTAAAATAGGGAAGGGAACTTTGTTTGATTGAATCAAAACAAAAACCTGAACTGACATGGTGCATTCCACTTATAGATAATGTTCCCATCAATCCGAATGGAAAGTTACCCTCATGAATTAACATCATGTAAACCCAATCCTCGGAGTATCCCCCACCATTATTAGTTATACTACAAATGTGTTCCCTATAGAGAAGTGTTTATAATGGTTTATGTAGGAATTTATTTCCCAGTTCTTTTATCTATTGGGCCTTACCCCACTAATTCAATAAACAATGTACTGAAATGGACACCAAGTATGTTATGGTAGTTCAGATATTTTTTTCATCCAGGTGAGCCCCAATATAACCCCCTAACACCTGGAAGGGGATTGAGATTTGGTGAAATCCTATTCCCCTATAAATATAGTGTAGGGGTAGTATAGTTTGTCCATCACAATAATCGAAGACCCAATGGGACTTTCTTATTCCATGGATTCTACCATAATAAAGGTGGAAACTCTGAATCCATCCTTCTCTTAGGTTGGGAGCAATTACCCACTTAGGTACATAGAAATAAATCAATCCAACTAAAAAACTTGGTCGATGTTAAGATAACCATACACCCCCAATTGTTGAAGGAATCCTCTTCAAATGTGGGCTAGTATAATCATTTTTCACTACAATAATCCTTTTATGGGAAATACTTTATCATTCTGAACATAGGTTTGGAATGGTACTTCTTGATAAAAATGGAGGCACAGTTATTAAATGGAATTTTCTCCCCTAGAAGAGGGGGAATCTAAGAAACATTTCAGCCATCCTGATCAACTCCCTGTAAATAAGAGGTCTCATTTCTAAGTCATCCCTAATAGAATATGGAGGGGAAAATCATCATACATATTTTTGAAAATTGGCATGGAACATGTTCTCTTCACATCCCAAAGGACGATGATGTCTTCTCTATGTGTACGATGAAATGTGTTCGTATATGGACTCTACTAACCGACCAAGTCCACCATCAAAATCTTTTTATAATAATAAAGGGTTTTTGAGATCAAAATATCTTTTTACATTCCAATGTATTTTATGTCAATGAAAAATTCAATAAAAATATGCTACACCTAGAAGGAATAGCACCAGTCCACCCTAAAGCTCCCTCTAGAACAAAGGTCCAAGCTAAGAAACCAATGGAAATTTTGGTTCATGGAGGATTTCCTCATTATGGATTGAAACTTATGGATGTTAGAATCAAATTCACAATGGATCCATTTGAATTATATCAGCATAAACTTTATTATATACCCAACTGAACATTTTTCATCAGCAATGTAGTGTCCTATATGAGAGCTATTTAATCTAAATGTTTTATGAGTCCTCAAGAAAAAACATGGAGGAACAATCCCTAACTACAATGAAAGTATAGGAGAATCAATTATAAGTCCAAACATATAAAGGGGTATGAAATTTAATATGAGATATCCCATAAGATTTATCACCATAAATTATAGTAGTTTATTCAATGAAGAATGGGTAAGGTAATGATGGTTGACATCCACACTAACAACTATATCATTCCTCTAAGACATGGATGTTATGATATCCTTACATAAATCCATCTAGATAAAGTCATAAGTAATATATAACATACATTCATAAGGAACTTATTGGGTATACATGTGAAAGAAAAAATAGATTCCTAGGGATTCGGAAGCAACATGTATATCATGTGTTCCATTAATAGTCACGGGATCACAAGATCTATATCTATTCATGTAATCTCATAACAACTGTAAGGTCACACAAATTTCATAAACCTCTTGCACATTTCATGTTTTACTACTACCCATGAAGAGCACATAATCCATTATAATCTCTGTGATCATGTGACTATAATAAGTTCATGAGAATCATATAATTATTAAGTGATCATGCAACAGCACTGGCAGATCATTCAAATCATGTGAGATAGCCCTACATCAAAGTATGTTCCCCATGGCCCAAGTAAATTATCGAGTATTAGTTCATGAACTATTTGAGAAAGCGCCAAGAAAATGTGATCACATGTAGATATCACATAACATGATCAAATGATAGAGTCTGATGAATAGTTGTCATGATGGGGTTATGAGAAGCGATATTTAAAAGTGGACATGAAAAAGAGGAGATTACGAGAGAACTGGAGGATTGGTTCATGAGTAAAATGCCCAAACTCCCACTAATATATTTATAGGGAACCCTATAAAATGTGAATAGTATCCCATAAGGTCAAAATCTACTCAGAATACCAACCATTATAATCACAAGGGACACAAGTGGGCATTTAATTTTCTCATAATCTAGTCCTTGTTCCTTGGGACCTTACTTATAAGGAGGTCATTTTTTTATGTCCGCCAAATCAGAATCTTAAATTTTAAGATCAAATAAATATCTTAAGTTGGGGTATTATTTTCCTCACAAATGAATGAACGGATAATCATGGATACTTGGGGATTAGTCACCTAGTTCATATAAACCTCATGACCCAAGGAACATCACGTGATGGGGTTATTTTATTCATGTGATCTACTAATGATCACACAAATCCCCTCCAAAAATCCCTCCTCATCTTGAAAAGTCTTCAAAATAAGCATTGATTATCATGCGTGTAAAGACCCGAAGCTTGAAGTACATGGAAATTACATTACTTTTGCGGAATACTTAATACATAACAAAAAAAGACACACAAGGATCATAATATTTTTGTGTCTTTGGAAACTCGGAATATAATCTTCTAATCGTGGTGAAAGATCTTCAACACCTCCCATAAAGATCTTCCCCTTTTGTTTTCTTACCTAAAAACTTTCTTTTAATCCTGGGGGAAAAGAAAACATAAAAAGGGTGAGCTCAAATTCTCAGTAAGAGTAAACATGGATAAAATAAAACATACCATATACATTTGAACTTAAAAAAACATGAACATTAAAAATCATGAGCTACGACATAAAACATGGAAGTACATAAGGCATAGATCATAATGGAACATATATCATGATAAAATAGCATGGGAATAAAACATGTAATTGTGGCATCCATTAAGCACATGTAATGATTTCCATAGTAGCCAAGTCATTGCTGCCAAGACCATCTTAGTGGACAAAGTCCCTTTGTGAATCGAGTTCACTCCTCGTTCCAGTCCTGTAATACTGAACCAGATAAACTTACCGTTCCATCCATGTCTATCTCATGAGATATAAATCTGTACCCAATGAATTGGAGGGAGATATAGGTCCCACCCATCTCATAATGAAATCATTCTTGTTACACAAAATAAACTTAAAACATTTATCATAACCCAAAGAATAAAATGGGTTTCATAAACATCATTTCATCATAACATAATCCATATAAAACAAATGGAAATCATTTCATCATAAGAAAAGTGAAACCATGTAAATCATAGAGACATTATACTTGAAACATACACATATTAAATAATGACATGTTAGATGGAAAATGGTTTTGATAAAACTCTTGAAATGAATTCTTGAGGAAAATATCCTTTCTTCTTCAAAATAATTCTCTTTTTAAAAAATGTCATGCAATTTTAAAAGAAAAGGATTTTGTTGAAAATAGTCATGAAATATTTTGGAGGAAGATTTATGAAAATAAGTCTTTATAAAACCGTAAAAATCCTTTCATTCCATATAAGTTAAAAAAACATTCTTCTCGTACTTTTGTCGGAAAAGTCAAAAAGTACCTCGTATGAAAAACGACAAAAGATTCCTTTCATATCTTTTACAAAAAACTCACTGAAGGGTTAAATTGGATATAAACTATTGTATAAGGATATAAATATTACATATTGAGGAAACATGGATGTGGATGATAAAATACACCCCAGTAAATACCAAATTATAAACAATCTCGGATAAAAATGAGATTGTGATATTTCCCTTACCTTATGTCTGATATGCTTTGTATGTATCCTAACCTCTTGTATAATGGTTTAAATAATGTCATTGACTTATTACATAATCATATTCATTGTTATGATATCATATATGGCTCACTTATGACTTTATATTACCCATTCTTTTGTAAATTCCATGTTAAAGAGCGTTTTGGATAAATTCGTAACATTTGTCATTCGTGTTTTGACTTTTAATTATTCATAAGATTAATTAGATCATGATTTCTTAATTAAAGAATATAAAACATGATTTATATATAATATATATTCAGAATATACATATATATAATAGATCGATAAATAGAAAGAAATACATCGTTCATGGAGACGGTAGGTCGTACGTATGCATGAACGCTGTTTTCGTTTCCTTATTGAGTTGAATGGAATTAAGTAGATGAAATAAATATATATACACATGAATCCAGTATCATTATTCTGTCATATATTTCATGATTACTAATTATATATACTTTATAATCATTTATGAATGGTTAACTTGGAGAATGAATCTCATCGCGTCGTGGAGATGGTAGTCCGTACGTACGCACAAGCGATTATATCATTCTCATGATCGTGGAATTGTATTGGAGTGTATGTATAATATTTCAGAATCAATATAACTTTACAATAATCATATATAGTTATTATTTACACCATTATACCCATCCAAGTAAGGTGGTTGTGTAAAATAGATTACACCACGACGTGGAGATGGTATTCCGTACGTACGCACGCGCGGTGGTTTCGTTTTCCGTAGGATAAATAGATGGTGAAATAGGGTTGTTTCATAATTATAATAACATATCAGTATATAAGGGATACTGATTTTATTACTTCATAATGAAACAACCTAAGAATAATAAGTGTAAGAAGAAATAAAGTTGAAAGAATCTGTAACGTACATTACCTCTTCTTTGAAGCACCTCTTTGAGTCCTCCTCTTAGGGTACTAAAATTGGTCTTTTAAGAAGACAAGGACTTCTATGATGTTTCTAGGGAAGTGTAGAAGAGAATTAGGAAGGTTTTGGCTGATATTTAAGGCTCAAAGTGGTGTGAGGAAAAGAGGGAGGAGGTTCCCTTTTATAAGGGAGGAGAGGGGCACCTTTGGAATAACTAAAAATATTATTTTATTATAAAGCCAAATTCGATTTTAAATAACTCCAAATTGATTTATTTAGAATCTATGGTGGGGATGGGTAGAAATAATCTCATAGAATATAATTTAGACAAGTTTAGGTTCTTATTTTAACCTTATCATTTAGATTTAACATTAAGTTAGATAATTTTACTTTTATCGTGTCTTTTTTTGTTCTTACACTATAAGGTTAATAAACATAATATAAGAAGACAAAAGAACCCCAAGTTGTTTATTATTAATATATATAACATTATCTAAGTCATTTGGCCGAACCTTAGATTTTTAGGAATAAAATAACAATTAATAATATAATATTAGTTTTAAAAACTATTATATGCCAATTTTGACACTATTTAGTAATTGATTTTTTTGAAACTCATAACAGATTGATTAGTTCGAAATAATTTAATTAAAGAAATAATAACATGTCATATTAACATATAAAATTAGTGGAATTCATAAAAAGTCTCAAATTACATTTATTTTGGTATTTATAACATCAATTATGTCAATATTTCATTAATAAGATAATTATTGCATCATCTTTGTGTCATAAATAAATTAAATTATTTAATGTCTAAAAATTACAAATAAAATACCATTATGTAGGAAATCTATTTAGATTTCTAATTAATATTTTTAGTCTAATTTATCTTATGTATAACCAGATATTAAAAATTATATACTTATTAAACTTTGATTTTAACTATTTTAACCCTTCTTTAAATAAATTAATAATAAATGTCCTAATCTAATCCAAGTGGACCTAAATGGTCATATTTTATTCCTAAGGTTGTTTTTGGTTGAATTACACTTATCCAATATAATTAGGACATGTGTTAGGGTAATAATAATATAATTTTTACCCTTAATTACCCTATTTATATTTTATCGTGGTAAAAAAAAGTAAAAAGTTACTATTCACCAAATATTATTTTCATCCCATTGAACCACATTTTACTTACTGACATCAACCGTGTCTCTCGGATTTTTGAAATTCCACTCACAGAAGCGGTAAAATTAAGTTTTATGAAAAATTCATTTTTTTTAACTACCACTTAGTGGTTTCACTATTCATCAAAAAATGAAAGTTTCCAGAAAAATACCAAAAATTAGGCCTAAGCTATATTTGATATTATGAACTCAAAAATGATGTCTATTTTACCAAATTCAAAAAATATCAGTTTCATTAATTAATTTAAAAATTAATTCCCGTCATTAAAACATATAGCGTGTTCTTAAGAGATAATAACTATCAAAAGATTGACACTTGTTTATGTCTGGTTTAAATGTGAAATTACATCCAATGACCGAAATTGTATTAAATTGTAAAAATATATTCTAAATATACTTTAAAACCACTCAAATTAATAATTTATCACTATTAATTATTTCGATTAAAAAGGTTGTTTTTAATTAAAATTTAGTAATTTTCACTATTCATCAGAAAATGAAATTTATCCAAAAAGTACCAAAATTTCACCCTAAGCTAATTTCGATATTCCGAATCCAAAAATGAAGTCCATTTTGAAAAATAAAATTTACAATATTTCAAAAAGTGGTTATTACTATTCATAACGGCTAGTTTTAATAATATTTTAATAGCATATCGTTGTTTAGTGAAACGCGGTATTGCGTACTACACATGCTATCAAGAAAAGCCGTGATTGCGCGTAATGAAAGGCAAGTCAAGGATGCGTGTTGTGAAAGCTCCTTTTGGTGTAGCGTACAACATAAGACATTAATGAAGTTAAAAATAATATTTTTCATAAAATCTCAGGGTGTTAAATTCTACCCCCCTTAAAATGAATTTCGCCCCCGAAATTCATCGGGGTTATAAATGGTTTACTAATAGAAACCCACATCATAAAAAGGAATACCAAACCAAATATTTAAAAACAAAATTATGAAACGTAACGGTTACCCAAATAAACTAATCATTGGGTTTCCACATAGGTGAAAATATGGATGTGGAAGAGAAATCTAACCATCATGTTCTGATGGAGAGTGGTAGAGAACATGGCTATGGAAAATCCAGAAATCACAAAGCCATAAATTTGTGATGATCTAAGGTACCATATGATTCATCAGATATAAGATCACTAGGGAAACATTTTTGGTTTTCAAGATCATTTCCCTAAAGTTGATGAAATTGGAATTAGAAGAAATACTTTATTGATTTTGGTATAGTCTCACCGTTGGTCGTTCTTTGAACAATTTCCACTTTATCTCTTAAATAAATGAAGTTGAATTTGTCATTCATGATGTGTTAGCAGATCATGTGATAGAATGATGGGTCATTCCATCTGTCTCAAACAAAAGTTTAGAAAAGTTATCAAAACTTACATAAGTCCATCTATAGTGAGATTAATCATATATAGTTCCTAAAATGGACTTATACTTCATATATCATACTGCTTAATATAATAAAACTAGTTTCTACTAAACAAGGACTTCCTGTAGGCCAGTGGTAGGCGATAAAGTCTAGTCGCACTTCGGTTGTGGGTTCGATTCCCACAGCCTTGTCTGACGCGATGGGATGTCGCTTATCCTGCAGGTTGTCCTTTTTCTAAAAATACATTACTATAACATCCCATAAAAATATCAAAAAAAAGTTCTAGCCTTCAACAATACTAACTTGTGTACAACATAATCCATTCCAATCTTTAGGCTTATCTAAAATACTTCGGTCCAAGCTCATAGTATAAAGAAAATGATTACTTGAAATGTCATCAACCAAGCATGTGAATACCATCATTTATCCCCAATATATCTTGTTGGTCACATTCCAATCATGTGAATACCTTAATCATGTATTCTCTTGAAAAATGAATACCCATTAAACCTTAGTGAAAACATGAATGCTGTCAAAAGTTAACTCTTTCCACATACCAAAATCCAAAAATTATATATACTCAAACCATGATATAACCTTCTCCTTATATCAATCATGAGCTCATGAATACTATCAAACATTTAATTTTCTCCTTATCCCTTCATTATGCGCATATCATCTATATTCCAAAAATATCTGAATAACCTTTAATGGATACTGGTACCATTAATCATACACTTTCAAAACTCACAGAAAGACAACAGTGTAACAATCCTTAGATGTCCCTTTATTCCATAGTACCATGAGATTACTTATACAACATTACACTTGATAAACATGTAATCATTCCACTACCTTCTTAAACCATTGGCCGAGCTTCAACAATTCTTTCATCTCACATATCATTTTTAGTCTCTTCATCATCATCAACATAAATACTACCCATACGGCCATACTGATTCTCTTCATGAGACTTTCCCTTAGGTAATTGGTTAGCATAATACTCGTACATTACACATTTAAAACATTTAACCTTTTTGATGTCATAGCAATACCATTATCCTCATCCATGGTGTTAACTGAACCTTTTCCTTTGCACTTACTGGCTTTGTGTCCTTATTTTCCACACCCAAAGCATCTTCCAGTTCCCTTGAAACAATCTCCTCGATGCCTCTTCCCACATGATTTACATGAGGGAAATTGAACTTTCTTTCCCTTATGATCATCATGAAAATCCATCTTTCTCTTATTATCTGAGTCGGGAAACTTACCAAAGTTGAGATTATTGATCATATTATGAGATTGCTGATTATGCATAATAACGATGTTTGGACTTCCAAATCCTATTTCATTTGGTTTATCATGAAGAATATCATTCCATTGTCCGTCATATCCTCCATTATCATGAATCTTCCTGTTTCCAGCCATTTTCTACAACCCAAAAAGAATAGTGTGAGAGGAAAAAATCATGCTAGGGAAATCAACATAGTAAAGGGGGAGCACCCTCAATATCTAACATCTTAGTTTAAATTCTAATATCGTTACCGTAGTTCTAGGACTATATCCTATACATATACTTATCCTTAGGTACATCCCTATACATACCTTAGAAATATCTCTAGGGATCTCACTAACGTTTTTGCATCCTAGTTTCCAAATGTTGACTAAACCATTACTTTGATACCACCTGTAAAGACCCGAAGCTTGACGTACATGGAAATTACATTACTTTTGCGGAATAATTAATACATAACAAAAAAAGACACACAAGGATCGAAATAGTTTAGTGTCTTTGGAAACTCGGAATATAATCTTCTAATCGTGGTGAAAGATCTTCAACACCTCCCATAAATATCTTCCCCTTTTGTTTTCTTACCTAAAACCTTTCTTTTAATCCTGGGGGAAAAGAAAACATAAAAATGGTGAGCTCAAATTCTCAATAAGTGTAAGCATGGATAAAATAAAACATACCATATACATTTGAACTTAAAAAAACATGAACATTAAAAATATTGAGCAACGACATAAAACATGGAAGTACATAAGGGATAGATCATAATGGAACATAAATCATAATAAAATAGCATGGGAATAAAACATGTAATTGTGGCATCCATTAAGCACATGTAATGATTTCCATAGTATCCAAGTCATTGCTGCCAAGACCATCTTAGTGGACAAAGTCCCTTTCTGAATCGAGTTCACTCCTCGTTCCAGTCCTGTAATACTGAACCGAATTAACTTACCGTTATATCCATGTCTATCTCATGAGATATAAATATTTACCCAATTAATTGGAGGGAGATATAGGTCCCACTCATCTCATAATGAAATAATTCTTACTTGTGCCACAAAATAAACTTAAAACATTCATCATAACACAAAGAATAAAATGGCTTTCATAAACATCATTCCATCATAACATAATCCATATAAAACAAATGGATATCATTTTATCATAAGAAAAGTGAAACCATGTAAATCATAGAGACATTATACTTGAAACATACACATATTGAATAATTTCATCTTAGATGGAAAATGGTTTTGAGAAAACTCTTGAAATGAATTCTTGAGGAAAATATCCTTTCTTCTTCAAAATCATTCTCTTTTTAAAAAATGTCATAAAATTTTAAAAGAAAAGGATTTTGTTGAAAATAGTCATGAAATATTTTGGAGGAATCTTTATGAAAATAAGTCTTTATAAAACCGTAAAAATCCTTTCATTCCATATAAGTTAAAAAACATTCTTCTCGTACATTTTTCGGAAAAGTCAAAAAGTACCTCGTATGAAAAACGAAAAAAGATTCCTTTCATATCTTTTACAAAAAACTCACTGAAGGGTAAAATTGGATATAAACTATTGTATAAGGATATAAATATTACATATTGAGGAAACATGGATTTGGATGATAAAATACACCCCAGTAAATACCAAAGTATAAATAATCTCGGATAAAAATGAGATTGTGATATTTCCCTTACCTTATGTCCGATATGCTTCGTATGTATCTGAACCTCCTGTATAATGATTTAAATAATGTCATTGACTTATTACAGAATCATATTTATTGTTATGATATCATATATGGCTCACTTATGACTTTATATTACCCGTTCTTTTGTAAATTCCATGTTAAAGAGCGTTTTGGGTAAAATCATATCATTTGTCGTTCGTGTTTTGACTTTTAATTATTCATAAGATTAATTAGATCATGATTAATTAATTCCAGAATATAAAACTTGATTTATATATAATATATATTCATAATATACATATATATAATAGATCGATAAATGGAAAGAAATACACCGTTCATGGAGACTGTAGGTCGTACGTACGCATGAACGTTGTTTTCGTTTCCTTATTGAGTTGAATGGAATTAAGTAGATGACATAAATATATATACACATGAATAAAGTATCATTATTATGTCATATATTTCATTATTACTTATTATATATACTTTATAATCATTCATGAATGGTTAACGTGGAGAATGAATCTCATCGCGTCGTCGAGACGGTGCACGAGCGATGATATCATTCTCATGAACGTGGAATTGTATTGGAGTGTATGTGTACTATTTCAGAATCAATATCACTTTACAATAATAATATATAGTTATTATTTACACCATTATACCCATCCAAGTAAGGTGGTGGTGGAAAATAGATTACACCACACCGTGGAGATGGTATTCCGTACGTACGCACGCGCGGTGATTTCATTTTCCGTAGGATGGATAGATTGTGAAATAGGGTTGTTTCATAATTATAATAACATATCACTATATGATTGATACTGATGTTATTAATTCATAATTAAACAACCTAATAATAAGAAGTGGAAGAATAAATAAAGTTGAAAGAATCGGTAACGGACATTACCTCTTCTTTGAAGCGCCTCTTTGAGTCCTCCTCTTAGGGAACTAAAATTGGTATTTGAAGAAGACCAGGACCTCTAGGATGTTTCTAGGGAATTGGATAAGATAATATTTCAGGGGTTGTCCGAGCTTGAAGGCTCAAAGTGGTGTGAGGAAAAGAGGGAGGAGGTTCCCTTTTGAAAGGGAGGAGAGGGGCACCTTTGGAATAACGAAAAATATTATTTTATTATAAAGCCAAATTCGGTTTTAAATAGCTCCAAATTGATTTATTTCGAAGCTAAGGTGGGTATGGGTAGGTATACCCTCATAAAATAGAATTTAGACAAGTTTAGGTTCTTATATTAACCTTATCATTTAGATTTAACATTAAGTTAGATAATTTTACTTTTACCATGTCTTTTTGTGTTCTTACACTGTAAGGTTAATAAACTTACTATAAGAAGCCAAACGAACCCCAAGTTGTTTATTATTAATATATATAACCTTATATAAGTCATTAGGCCGAACATTAGATTTTTAGGAATAAAATAACAATTAATAATATAATATTTGTTTTAAAAACTATTATATGTCAATTTTGACACTATTTAGTAATTGATTTTTTTGAAAATCATAACAGAATGATTAGTTCTAATAATGTTAATTAAATCAATACTAACATGTCATATTAACCTATAAAATTAGTTAAATTCATAAAAAGTCTCAAATTACATTTATTTTGGTATTTATAACATCAATTATGTCAATATTTCATTAATAAGATAATTACTTCATCATCTTTGTGTCATAAATAAATTAAATTATTTAACGCCTAAAAATTACAAATAAAAAACCATTATGTAGTAAATATTATTATCTTTCTAATGAATATTTTTAGTCGAATGTATCTTACGTATAACCCTATATTAAAAATGATATACTTATTAAACATTGATTTTAACCATTTTAACCCTTCTTTAAATAAATTAATAATAAATGTCCTAATCTAATCCAAGTGGACCTAAATGGTCATATTTTATTCCTAAGGTTGTGTTTAGTCGAATTACACTTATCTAATAGAATTAGGACATGTGTTAGGGTAATAATAATATCATTTTTACCCTTAATTACCCTATTTACTTTTAACCGTGGTAAAAAAAGTAAAAAATTACTATTCACAAAAAATTATTTTCATCTCATTGAACCAAATTTTACTTACTGACATCAACCTTGTCTCTTGGATTTTTGAAATTCCACTCACAAAAGTGGTAAAATTATGTTTTATGAAAAATTCATTTTTTTAACTACCACTTAGTGGTTTCACTATTCATCAAAAAATGAACGTTTCCAGAAAAATACCAAAAATTAGGCCTAAGCTATATTTGATATTATGAACTCAAAAATGATGTCTATTTTACCGAATTCAAAACATATCAGTTGCATTAATTAATTTAAAAATTAATTCTCGTCGTTAAAACATATAGTGTGTTCTTAAGAGATAATAACTATCAAAAGATTGACACTTGTTTATGTCTGGTTTAAATGTGAAATTACATACAATGACCAACATTGTATTAAATTGTAAAAATAAATTATAAATATACTTTAAAACCACTCAAATTAATAATTTATCACTATTAATTATTTCGATTAAAAAGGTTGTTTTTAATTAAAATTTAGTAATTTTCACTATTCATTAGATAATGAAAGTTATCCGAAAAGTACCAAAATTTCACCCTAAGCAAATTTCAATATTCCGAATACAAAAATGAAGTCCATTTTGAAAAACAAAATTTACAAAATTTCAAACAGTGGTTATTACTATTCATAATGGCTAGTTTTAATAATATTTTAATAGCATATCGTTGTTTAGTGAAACTCGGTATTGCGTACTACACACGCTATCGAGGAAGGTCGCGATTGTGCGTAATGCAAGGCAAGTCAAGGATGTGTGTTGTGCAATCTCCTTTTGGTGTAGCGTACAACACAAGACATTAATGAAATTAAAAAGAATATTTTTCATAAAATCTCGGGGTGTTACAATGCGAAGGATTTCAGATGACTTATTCCAATAATGAAACATCTCGATCAACTGATTCTATAAAATCATCAAACCCATTTATAAAATAAGAGATAAAAATGGCAAAAGCTTCATGTGAAAGGATTTACACTAATTTTCATGTGAAGGGATGATTTGGTTCACATGATCATATTTTTGATCATTTGAAGGTCCTAAGGATATGTCGTCCTCATCATGTGAAGGCCACAGGACATTTCACCTTTATCATGTGAAGGATTTTAGACATGTATATTTGATCATGTGATGCCTTAATGAACAACCGATGGGAAAACACTATAGTATTTACAAAATAAAAGTTGAAAATAAGGTACCTTTATAAGAAGGAGAGTTAAAATTATTTCATGAAAATTGGTTATTTCCTTCACATAATCAGTTCAATTACAATTTGAAGGCCCTATGACATGCAATATTAATCCCATGAAGGGAACCAAACATTCTATCTTGACCACATGATGGTCCAAAAACACGTTGACCTGATATTATGAAGGTCATTTAAAATATAAATTTTATTATGTGAAATACCATTGAAAAGATGTGAGTTCCATAAATATGGAAATGTTAAAATGGTCATGTGGTCTCTATTTATCATGAAATGAAAAAAAATACAGCATAACATACTTGTGTCTAGATCACAAGAAAAACACATGTTGGGCCACTCCCTCCACAAAATCAACTACATATATGTGCATTGAGCACCTGGTGAAGTATCTTAGATCCAAGGTGGTGATACCTATAAATTCGCCCCCTCAAAATAGAAAAAACGCAGGGGAGTGGAAATGAGAGTGTGTAATTTATAGAGAATAGAACTATTCAATCGTGAGAGCCTTCCACCAGGTAAGCTCATGGAATGACTTAATGGATTACGAGGTATGTTTTTTAAAAAATATTATTCACTCCATTGATCACATGAATGGATATTTTCATACTTTTAATTCACTCCATTGAATAATTTATGCAATAAAGGATGAAAATAAAAAAAACATTCATGTGAAGATGGATATGACGATTTTCATGTGGTTGGTCCATGTGATTTGAATGCTCTAATATTCAATCACATGATGACCCCTATACATGTCAGTTGGTTCATAGGGAAATCCTCTTACATGCCATCAAAGTCTCATGATATCCTTTATCCATATTTGCATAATCACGCAACAGTCCTCAAACATGTCATCCAAGTCACTCAACAGTCTTCAAACATGTCATACAAGACATAAAAATTCCTTTAAACATGTTATCCTAGTCATGAGAAGTCCTCTAGGAATGAAATCTATATCATGAGAATTCCTCTGTACATGCCAACCAGATCATCTGAAGTCCTCAAACGTGTTAGCCAAGTCATGTGAAAGCCTTCATACATGTTATCATGGTCACCTGAACACCTCTAGATATTTCAAACAGTTCATTTGAAGTCCTCTATAAATCTCAGATATAACATCTAAAGTCCTCTGAACTTTCCATAAATATTTGTTAAGTCCTCCAAATATTCCATATAGATTATGTGAAGTCCTCTAAACATGTCATCCAAGTCCTATGATGTCCTCCAAACATGCCATCTAGTTCATGAAAGTCCATTGGATATGTCATATTATATCATGTGACATACTCTGTTCATATCATATTGATCATTTGAATCATCTTGGACATGTTAGCTTTGATCATGTGAAGACACACTAGACAATTCATCCAGGTCATGTGACTTCTCTCAGACATGTCAGTTGGATCGCATAACGTCCTCTGGACCTTCCATCTTGATCACGCAAATACCCATGGACATTTCAAGCATAAGAATTTGTATATGTCATACATACCCTATATAATTTTTATAAATAAACTCTATACATGTCATACATATACTATGGACATGTCAATAAGACACCCCAAAACATGTCAACCTTGTCAACTAGTAATACCTGAGCATATTCCCTTGGACAGTATGAACCCATAGACATGAGCCTTTGGTGAAACATTCCCCTTTTATATTGTAACTTTATATAATAGACTATGGTTATGAATTAATTTATATTATGAGATCTTCTTGAAACTCATAATCCCCAGCATCTAACAGTCATAAGATAATGGTCGGATACCTATTATAGGCATCCACTTTAGTGTAAGTCCCTAGTATTCCATTTATTATGGTTTGTATGACCCAACCCCTATGGATCTATCATTCATCCTAATATATTAGTGGATTAACAATATTAATGGACTATGAAGACACTGATCCCTATTATAAGTAGGATATGGTGGATGCCTTCCTAAGGCTCAAAATTCATATCAAACACCCTATATGGGTTTCCAAAGTATATGAGAATCACATTCATGAGAAATTTGCCCAATAATTTTTTTCATCTTTTTTCTCATACTGAGAATGGACTTCATGATATTAGGGATCTTTCAATGATTATATCACTAGAACTATAAAATTACCCCAATTAGGAAAACCTCATTTGGTTATCCTTATTTGATGTCATAATAAAAATGTATCCATTCATGATAGTCCCCCTTAGTGTAAGTATTAAAGGAATAACCATATTACTAATGTATAAGGAAATAACCCTCATGATAATTCATTATCTATTCCTTCCAATCAACATGATAAGAAAAAACTAAACTACAAAGAATATAATTCCTATTTTAAATAGGATATGCAAGACAGATTCATAAGGCCCAAGGTTCATACCCAATTCCTAAGTTTACTTATATATGTCATTTCTACCTGAAGTGAAACTACACAACTTTGACCTAAATAAAATATGTGGATTTTTATTCCAATTATCACGGGATACGTAGGATTCCTCTTGAAGGTTTAATCGGATTCTTGAAACACCAATAACCTCCCTGGATGTTAAGAAACTCCATAGTCCCTCATCATACGGATTCAAAGAACAAGAAGCTACCAATTTCTAAGAAAAAAATGGAAATAGATGGAGAACCTAGGATATATATAGATGGTGTCATTTGTAACGTCCCGGATCCGGGTGTCACTCAACGGGTGCCCCGAACCCGGTTGGTCACATGACCTCAAGCACACTTCCCCAAACACCAGAGGCTGCCGACTAGCAGTGAGGGCCCGGTTCTGATAGTTGGGAAACTATTCCCTCATTTGTCAAAGTGTGGCGTAGCAGAATAATATAGAAAGCATATAACAACAGTAGAAGCAATAAACCATGCACATTTTAAATAAACAACTGCAGTAAAAACAACCAACCAGATATATAGATATGATGCAACATGTCTCAAGTTATAAGAAAACAGCCAGAACATGTTACATAGCAGTACAATACAACACATAGTATAACAAAGAAAAATAAAACAGTCGGTAACATCGCGAGCCTAATCCCAGTACCATGCTCCCCTACTCCTCAGCAGCAATCAAGTTCCTCTGTAGGGACCCTTTCCCTTATCCACACCTGTAGAAACATAATCTATTTAGGACAAATTCATGACTCAAACAAGGTGTGAGAAATAAATCACAGTAGGCACCCACCAAAGGCCCATGCCCAAAAGTGTGAAAATATGCAACAACTATGAAATAAACTAAGCAGTACTCAAAACTAACTAACTTTACCCGCTATATTTCCATTTTATTATTCATTTAATCATTCATTATAAGGAAACCACCACAATGAATTCCTATGTAAACAGTCAGCATCCTCAGACACACAAACCCTTACCCTCAGGTAATATGAATCGTAACCTATAGGTAATTTTCCACAGGCATAAAAGATATTGCCCTTGGGCATACAAAGTGTCACCCTCAGGAAAAGAGTCTATTTCCCATTGGCATGGAAGAAGTTTCCCTCAGGCTAAAATATGCACTTCCCTCAGGCTAAGTAAAACACTTCCCTAGGGATAAACAAGTAACCGGGGCATGACCAACATGTAAAAAACCAATCCATAAGAGATCCTCTCAAGGTAATTCTATAATCATTATTATAAAGGCATACCCTCAGGTATCCTAGCCAAAAGCCTAAACAGAGGAACGCACCCCCGGGGTGGTCCTGGATCCAAGCAGTGATCCCAAACAGCAGCTTATTATCACATTTAATTACCTATACAATTCTAGGTATTTAACAGCCAAGGCATCAGCCACACAACACCCCAACATGGGTTCGTAGCACAAAAATACACACAAATTCACAGCAGTTGGAAATTAAACACCAAACCACCTACATTAAATGCCCCTGATCAATATACTCGAATGATGATCCTTGAATCATCCAAGAACGATGTAGGTCTGAGGTAGAAGAAAACCAGTTCAAATGTAAATAACTTCTTTCAGAGGAATAATTGGCAAGAATGGATTAAAGATAGTAGATGTATTACCCGTGTGGTTCCAATGAGATCGTCAGAGGAGAAAACGGATTCCTGAAACTCGATCTAGAGATCCTTGAAGGTCCGACCTCCTCTCCTGACCCCTTCCTCCGGTTCTAACCCTTCCCTATGAACAGGGGAGGCTACTGCCCATTTTTAGCGAAAAAAATAAACTACGCGGCGTGTACTATAGACTACGCGGTGTGTACTTTTCTCCTTTAACTGTTCCTATGGCTGCTACTTTACCCACCGCCGCACTGTTCATCTGTCAACATGAGTACACAGCATGTATTCCCATTTACATGGCATGTACTGTTCCCCGGATGGTAGCTGCTTCCCCCACCTTACTATTCATCTTCCGACTGACTACACGGCGTGTATATACCCACTACAAGGCGTGTAGTAAGTTTTTTACACCTTTCTTCACTAGCATGGCTATATTCCTTATGTACACATCCTACACGGCCAAAGTACACTGCGTGTGGAATAGTACACGGTATGTAGTCCCAAAATTTAGGATTTTCCGCATTTTCCTTACTTTCTCAAAAACACTGAAGGAAAAGCGGAAAAAGAAACCCGTACCTCAAAAATAATAACTGGGTTCTTACAAACTTCCCCCCTTAAAACAATTCATCCTTGAATTTCCCTTCCAAGGGTGGCGAAGATAAAGCTCATAAAAACTCTGGCCACTGAGCACGTACGTCGGTCTCCCGCTCCTAGGTTTCATCCTGCACTCGGCCATGCTGCCATAGCACCCGTATGAGAGGAATTGACCAGCCTTGGATAACCTTCATGCTCCTATCAACGATACGAATCAGATGATCCTCAAAGGACGCATAGATATGAAGCTCAACCTGCTCGGGCTGAAAGACGTGTGACAGGTCTGAATGATAGCGGCGCAACTGAGATACATGGAAGACGTCGTGCAAGGCCCGATACCTCTGTGGTAACTACAACCGATAGGAAACCAACCCTAGTCTCTCCAGAATCTCAAATGGACCCACATACCTCGGTGATAGTTTACCCTGTCTATTAATCTGTCTGTGTCCCAACCTCGGTGAAACACGTAGGAAAAATTGATCCCAACAGCGAACTCCACGGGTCATCTACGGTGATCAGCATAAGATTTCTGACGAGACTATGCAGTAGCTATCCGCTTCTGAATCAACTGGACCTTCTCAAAAGTCTCTTGCACATGACGTGGTCCCAGTAAAGCTGCCTCACCTGCCTTTAACCAACACAAGGGTGATCGACATGGCCTACCATATAAATCCTCGTAAGATGCCATATTAACATTTTCCTAAAAACTATTGTTATAGGAAAACTCGACCAAGGGTATATTCTTCTCCCAAGATCCCCCAAAGTCTAGGATGAATGCTCTCATAATGTTTTCAAGCACCTATATTGTATGCTCTGACTGGCCATCAGTCAGAGTGTGGTAGGTTGTGCTCAGAAGCACCTGTGTACCCAGAGCCCTCTGAAAACTCTTCCAGAAATGAGACGTAAAACAGGCATCCCTATCTGAAACAATAGAAATAGGGACCCCAGGAAGACGTAAGATCTATCAGATATACACCATTCCAAGCTCGTAAACACCGAAGGACTCCTTGATTAGAAAAAAATGAGCTACCTTCGTGAGTCTTTCCACAACAACCCACATGGCATCATTGCCTCGAGGTGACCTCGGCAACCCAGTCACAAAGTCCATCGCGATATCATCCCATTTCCACTCTGGGATGGGTAACTACTGTAACAGTCCGGCTGGCCTCTAATGCTCTGCCTTCACCTACTGACAGGTGGAACACATCATAACAAAACTAGCTACATCCCTCTTCATACTCGGACACCAGTACTGACGTTTCAAGTCTAGGTACATCTTGGTAACCCCAGGATGAACTGCCCAAGAAGAATCAGGAAACTCTCGCATCAACTCCTCGCGTATATCCCCTGGAACCCATACTCGTCCATGGAAATACAAAATTTCTTCATCGCCTATCGTCCAACTAGGAGGAGGGTCCTCACTTTCCACAGACTCCCGTAGAACTAGGCCTTCTGAATTAGATAGTTGTCCTATCCTCACTCTATCTAGGAGGGTATAAGTCATAGGTAAATAAGAAAGATAGGTTTCCCCCTGATTCTCGTGCACCTCCAAATGCATCTCAGAGAACAAAGACATAAGCTGACATTCATCACAGGATTCTTGCATAGCCTGTATCTGAGTCCTCCTTCTCAGTGCATCAGCCACTGCATTACCTTTACCAGGTTTATAGGCAAGCTCAAAATTGAAGGAATGAAGGTATTCGACCCACCTTCGCTGCCTCAGATTCAAGTCACGCTGAGTAAAAATATACTTGAGGCTTTTTTGGCCAGTAAAAACCACGAAATAATCTCCCAAGAGATAATGTCCCCAACAGCCTAATACCTGAACAACTACAGCCAACTTGAGATCATGCGTCGGGTAATTCCTCTCATGTGGCCTCAACTGCCGAGAACCATACACAACAACTCGATCTCCCTGCATCAACACTGATCCCAGTGCAATACCTGATGCATCACAGTAAACTTTATAGCTCTTACCTTGATCTGGAAGTATCAGGACTGGTGCTGATTTCAACCTTCCCTTCAGTTCCTGAAAGGCTATCTCGCAAGCTTCTGACCAAACGAACTTCACACCCTTCTTAGTCAAACACATTAACGGCGCTGCAAAGCAGGAGAAGTCCTGGATAAAACGTCTATAGTAACCATCCAACCCTAAGAAACTCTGTATCTCAAACATGTTCTTAGGATTCTCCTAGGAAACTACTACTCTCACCTTCTCTGGGTCCACGGAAACTCCTGCCTCTGAGATAATGACCCAGGAAGTGAATCATGTCCATACAAAAGTGGCACTTCGAGAGCTTAGCATATAGCTGATTCTCTCTCTGTATACTCAATATGATCTCAAGATGGGTGGCATGGTCGTTTCGAGTGTGAGACTACACCAACATGTCATCCACAAATACTAATACAAAAGAATCCAGATAAGGATGGAACACACGATTCATCAAAGCCATGAAAACTGTTGGCGCGTTCGTGAGTCCGAACAGCATAACCAAGTACTCGTACAGACCATATCTGCTCTGAAAGGCTGTAAGTGATATGTTTGATGGTCTCACGCGCAGCTGATGATATTAGGATCTCATGTCAATCTTCGAGAACACTCGTGATCCATGAAGTTGATCAAAAAGATCATCAATCCTTGGAAAGGGATATCATTTCTTAACCGTCAACTGGTTCAGCTTCTGATAATCCACATAAAGTCTGAGGGTACCGTCCACCTGCATCGCAAAGAGGACCGGCGAACCCCAAGGAGAAGTACTGGGTTGGGTGAAACCCTTTTCCTACAACTCATCTAACTACCTCTTGATCTCCCACAACTCTGGTGTAGCCATCCTATAAGGAGGAATGGACACCAGTACTGCTCCTGGCTCAAGATCAATAGTGAAATCCACCTCTCGCTCCGGAGGTAGACCTGAAAAGTCGTCCGGGAAGACATCCCTGAAATGATCAACCATTGGAGGGAAATATGTCTGACAAGTCCCCTGATCATTCGAATATAAACTCTCAATCTGGTCTGTGAATACACCTCGCCCACGATGCTCTAGTCCAGCTCGACTCGCCTAAACATCCCATTCGCCCTTGTATAGAAACTCTCCACCCTATGGTGACGTGAAACTCACCCTGCGATGATAGCAGTCTACAAAGGCTCGAAAGGGAACCAGCCAGTCCATCCCAAGAATGAATTCATAAGCTGTCATCTCTAAGACATAGAGGTACCAAATGAAGTGAATCCCACCAACATCTAGGGGGAACTCCTTGCACTGATGCACACCAGTCGTTCTAGTTCCCAACGGAGTGTCTATAATCATAACAGCAGAAGAAGAAGAATAAGAATAAACATGGAGACCAAGGCTCTCCACAATGGGTACAGATATGAAACTATGCATAGCACTCGTATCGAAAAGTACTGAAGATGAGACAGAAGCTACTATAATAGTACCTCTAATTGTAGAAGGTTTGGGATCCTGGTCATGTTGGGTCTACTGCACTGCATATGTCTGCTCAGTGTCACGGCCCTACGACACAGCCTGGCTACCCTGAGTTGTCCCACCCTACTGCCTCTGAGATTCTGGTGTCTGGCTACCACAGCCATGACCACCATCTCTGCATGCACGCCCTGATGTATTCCAGTTTCCCGACTGGTAAGAATCTTCTGTTCCTTCTCCCACACACAAAGTCTATATAGAACCCCTCTCACTAGCAATTGGTGGAAACTCCCTGGAAAAGCGTTGTAGATGACCCATCTTTCCGCAAGCTCGACACTCCACTAGATCAGGTGGACACTGTGGTCTCTTATGCCCCTCTTTACCACACTGGTAGAACCTGACTTGACCACCAGAAACATATTTCTGACTGGTAATACCACCATGAGAGAAATACACCTGTCTCTTCCTCTTGACGGTAGAAATAGTACCAGAAACTCGTGCAGAACCACCCTGTCCCACACCACTAGCTTCTCGTAGGTTCCTCTCTGTAATCAGTGCCTGGTTCACAATAGCATATACTGAGGGAAAAATGAAAACATTCACCAGTGCACGGATGTCGTATCGAAGACCACCCTAAAAGCGTCTGGACCTCAACGTCTCATCACCCACCAGAACGGGTGAAAAATGATGAAGCTCAGTGAAACGAGAAGAATAATCCATCACCGACATAGCGCCCTTCTGCAGATTCATAAAATCTCGAGCTGTATCTACTCTCAGCATCTCTGGAAAGAAGAAGTTATAGAAGACTGCCTGAAAATCATCCATCTCCATGTCTCTGTGATGCTTAGACTTATTGGTAACATCCCACCACCTCTTGGTGGAATCACACAACATATATGTAGCGAGCTTGACCCTCCGCCTTGGAGGTGTCTCAAGATTCTCGAAAATAGTCTGCATAAAACCCAGCCAAGACTCTGCAGCCTATGGTCCGCCATCCCTTGAAAAAGTAGGCGGATGATACTGCTGAAAGATACGAGTCAGCTCTGCCATAGATGTGGCAGCCGACGGTGCTTTCTAAAAGGTCTTCATGAGCGACATAAAGCCTTCACGGAACTGCGCCTCCGTGCCTGTGTTCGGTATAAGGGCTGGCGCCGTATCTGGCTCTACTAGAGGATCCACTGGTATCCCATGGCCCACCATCTCTAGAGTATAATCATTGCCACTCTCTTGGGGAATAATGTGTGGTCATCTCGGCAGCATGAATCTATATGGTCAAACATGCCTTAGATCCCGATTATCATGACTCTAAATGAATGGAGAAAAATGAAACAGGAGGAAGAAGGCATTTCAAGATTTGAAAAACAAGACTACATGACATGCATACTGACTACACAGCCTGTACCTGACTTCTCTTCCCCTACCCGGGTCCTTCTACACGGCTAAGCCACACGACTCCCATTGAACGATACTACACGTCGTGTATATCGACTACACGGTATGTATGGTGTAATTTTCCAACTGCTCATGTCATTCGTGACACAGCCGACTACTCGGCTATAACTACACGGCATGTTACACCCGCACACAGCGTGTATAACACCTCGTTTCCCCAGACACATGGATAAGTCCACACACTCTATCACAGGAAAGGACTACATGGCATGTCCCTTAGGTACACGGTGTGTTCAACACCAACCCATGTTTGTTAGTTACATGGATGGGTCCCCAGGTCAGACTATATGGTGTGTTCCAAAGTGGACACGACGTGTATGTATCATGGACTCCTCCATCCGTGTTGTTAGTTACACAGGCGGACTCTGGGTCAACACTACACAGTGTGTACATCTTGTACACAGTGTGTTTTCCCCAAGCCTTTCCCTTCCCTGTGTCCCAGACTACAGGGCGTGTACTTTAAAATTTGTCTTTTCTTCCTAAACAAAAGAACACACGGCGTGTGTCCAAGGAACTACACGGCGTGTATCCTGGGTTTTCCATACAGTAAGGCTCACATACTACTCCGGAACCCAGAAAATACTGAAAAAGAAATGCCTAAGTGCAAAATTTCGATCTGTGAGGGACCATACTCTCTGCGAATCAAAGTTTGGCATCTTATCTATGTTATACAAAGGTAAACAGTCAATGATCCACCATATTCCAGTCAATGAGGGACCATACTCCCCAAAAACCAATGTTTGGCGTCCATTCTATCAACAGGATCACACAAAAATACCCTATCACACAACAAGTATTTTTCAAAGTATCTATTATAACAGCATGCTTTTCTAGCACAACAACTATCCCAACAACATGAAAATTCTAATGCACCAACATGTCATGGAACTATGCATGTCATGTGATTCCTAACATGTGCCTAAATGATGCATGAGATGGCATACCCTCATCTCATCGGGTTGCAACTAAATAGAACCCATGGATAACATATAACCAACACAATCAGAAGTGCGTCACCTAATGGTGAAAATCATATCAACAGTAAAATTTTGAAAAATCAAAATAATGGAAAAAATACAAGGTAGATTGGCTTTTCCCTGTACACGGGTTAGCTACTCCCGGGCACAAATCATTACCAACTATCATTTTCTTCCTATCCCTCACTAAGGCTCCAAATAGTAATTCAAAGAAAGGAACCACCTCTGATACCACTCTGTAACATCCCAGATCCGGGTGTCACTCAACGGGTGCCCTGAACCCAGTTGGTCACATGACCTCAAGCGCATTTCTCCAAATGCCAGAGACTGCTGACAAGCAGCGAGGACCTGGGTCTGATAGTGGGGAAACAATGCCCTCATTTGTCAAAGTGTAGCGCACTGAAATAATATAGAAATCATACAACAATAGCAGAAGCAATAAACCATGCACATTTTAAATAAAAAATTGCAGTAAAAACAACCAACCAGATATATAGATATGATGCAACATGTTTCATGTTCTAAGAAAACAGTAAGAACATGTTACATAAAAGTACAATACAATACATAGTATAAAAAAGAAAAACAAAATAGTCGGTAGAATCGCGAGCCTAAGCCCAGTCCCATTCTCCCATACTCCTCAACGGCAATCAATTACCTGTGTAGGGACCCTTTCCCTTATCCACACCTGCAGAAACATAATCTGTTGGAGCCAAAGTCATGTCCCAAACAGGGTGTGAGAAATAAATCCTAGTAGGCACCCACCAAAGGCCTGTTCCCAATTGTGTGAAAATATGCAACAATAGTGGGCAGTAGTAAAAATGAAATAAACTAATAAGTAATTAAAAGTAACTAACCTTACCAGTTATATTGACATTTTATTATTCATTTAATCATTCATTATAAGGAAACCACCATAGTGAATTCCTATATAAACAGTCCGCATCCTCAGACATGCAAACCCTTACCCTCAGGTAATCACAATCATAACCTGCAGGTAATTTCCCACATGCATAATAGATATATCCCTCAGGCGTACAAAGTGTCGCCCTCAGGCACAGAGTCTATTGCCCACAGGCACAGAAGAAGTTTCCCTCAGGCTAAAAGATGCACTGTCCTCAGGCTAAGTAAAACACTGCCCTCGGGCTCAACAAGTAATCGGGCCATTCCCAACATATAAAAATTCAATACATAAGAAATCCCTCTAAAATAAATTATATAATCATTATTATAAAGGTATACCCTCGGGTATCCTTCCCAAACGGCTAAACAGAGGAACGCACCCCCGGGGTGGTCCTGGATCCCAGCTGCGATCCCAAATAGCAGTTTATTATCACATTTAATTACCTATACAATTCTATGTATTTCACAGCCAATTCCTCAGCCACAGACACCCCAACATGGGTTCGTAGCACAAAAATACATACAAATTCACAACATTTAGAAATTAAACACCAAGCCACCTACCTTAAACACCCCTAATCAGTATACTATAATGACGATCCTTGAAACATCCAAGAACGAAGTAGATCTGAGGTAGAAGAAAACCCGTTAAAACATAAATAACTTCCCTCAGAATAAGAATTGGCAAGAACAGCTTAAGGATAGTGGAGGTCTTACATGTGCGGTTCCAACGAGATCGTCAGAGACAAAAACGAATCCCCGACGCTCGATCTGGACATCCTCGAAGGTCTGACCTCCTCTCCCGACTCCTTCCTCCGGTTCTAACCCTTCTCTATGAACAGGGGAGGATACTTCCCATTTTAAGAGAAAAAAAAACTACACGATGTGTACTATAGAATACACGGCGTGTAATTTTCTCATTTAACTGTTCCTATGGCGGCTACTTTACCCACTGCCGCACTGTTCATCCGTTGACATGAGTACAAGACATGTATTCCCATTTACACGGTGTGTACTATCGCCCGGCTGGCAGCTGCTTCCATCACCTAACTATTCATCTGCCGACAGACTACACGGCGTGTATATACCCACTACACGGCTTGTAGTCGGTTTTTTACACCTTTCGTCGCCAGCATGGCTACACGCCCTATGTACTCATCTAACACGGCCAAAGTACACAACGTGTGGAATAATACACGGCGTGTAGTCCCAAAATTTTGGATTTTTCCCATTTTCCTTACTTTCTCAAAAACACTTAAGGAAAAGAGAAAAGAAGAAACTCGTACCTCAAAAATAAGAACCGTGTTCTTACATCATTAATAAAACTTTATTTAAATATAGAGGGATTCAATGACCTGATCATTTTATCAGGGTAACCAATCATGTATCGGTATTTGGCATAGATTACTGAATATATCTTAAACTTATAAGACGGTCTCATAGTAGGAAATAATTCCCCCAAAACGGTGTGATGAGTATGACCTCCCATAATCTTGACTAATGTGAGTTAATAAGAGTCATTGGCTTTGAAACCCAAAATAACCACCTACCTTTGGAATCCAGGACCATGATTCATTATGGATGTGGGAGCCATTGGGAGTTTCTATGAGAGATAAAAATGGTCAACCTATTGTGAATGATTGTATGAACATACTAAACCCCCTAATAATAAATCATCAAGTCCCATTTCGTTCAGAAAAAAAATGGTGAACTTAATGTGGATCAGGAAACAAGAGAGGAAAATAGATCTTCACAGGTTGATCTATTTAGCATTCCATCCATTAAAGGAAACAGTTGGTCAATAAAAATTTTGTTCATTTAATACATTAATTTGTGGGTAAAGATCACCAATTTTCAATAGAGTTTCCGAAGTTAGAGAAATATTAGAATTTATTTGAAATAAATGATTGTTTATATAAGGTAAGATATATATAGGATTGGGAAGTCTCAATTAGGGATTATGTAAAAAAATCAATATTGTTTTTGAAGCTTCTAGTTGACTACCAAACACTTCTCATATATTTTATAGTAGTTCTATTAGATCTGAAATGAATAAAATAATTTTTTTTAATTAATTATTTATTCAGATATTCGAAATAATTTTGAATGCGGATTATAGTGTTAAATTTGGATTTAGAATATAGAGTGATGTAATATACTTGGGATGTGTTTTAACAATCAAAAATTATTTTGTGGGAATTCAAATGCTACTATAATTAATAACAATGTGGGTGAATAAATTTTTTTATAGGTTGGGATGTGTGATCTATGAAGGAATGAATGTTTTTAAAGTATTTTAGAATGGTGAATGATCAATATTTTAGTATAAAAACTAAAATGATTGAAATAATACCACATGAACTAATTTTAGAATTATTTTTATTCTTATTTATTGTCTTGGTGATAACTCAAAATTGAGATAAATTTTAACATTTTTATAAATAGAGTGAAGGATTAATTTAAATTTTATGATGACTTAAGTGGGATATATGAATTAAAATAGTCTCTATTGAAGTTTTAGAAGAGCTACATCAGTGTTTCACTTGGGTGGGTAGTACCACATCCGGTTACTGCTTCCTCCAAAAATATGGTGGGACACCTTGGTACACCTTTTAAAAGATGAATTTTCAATATTCTAAAGGGGAAAACTTTTAATAATGGGGATATCCTCCCTCTCTTATATATGGGAGATCCACTATATTTGGTGTTAGTATGATGTTTCATTTACCATAGCCTGATCATTCATGTGAATTAATGTTAATCACTCAATTTATTTATTTTCCCTTTACCTTTTTCTTATACTAGGTTAAATGGAATTTGTTTTTAGGGTTTATGTTTGGTTTTGTTGAAATCTATGGAATTTTTAGTTTTTCAAACAATATTCATCACGAAGAGTAGAATTTTATGAGGCTAGTAACCCAAACCATTACACCATTCCTTCATGTTTTTATTGGATGGTTCATGAGTTGCATGAGTATCAAGTATAGTTGGCCTAACAGAGAACCCAGTTCACCCATGAATGAGATATAAATAAAGAATTTGTGTTGTGAACATTTTTATAGAATTTTCATATAAAGTAAAAGATTTATGCAATACCATAAGAACATATTACTAGATAATTAATGGAATTATGGGGAATAGTTGTTGGAAATCATTATTGGGAGTTTTATCTTGGTGATTATTAATAAACCATGAAAAAATTCAATGTAATCCGAAGTGGATTAGTTGGGTGGTTACATTATCAATAAATTGTTGTCATAAAGTTTCCTTATGTTATTTTTTTGTATACATATAAATATATATTGATAATGGTTATATTTATTTATATTATTTATTATAGGATCAAGGTTGTAATGTTATATATATTGGTTTTGAACATATACAAGTGATAGAAGATATTTATATATGTAACAGATATATATATATGGGATAAATCCATATCACAAACTGTTATGTGGCTATATCTCTATATTTGATATAGTGATGAGGCATATGATATATGTATATCCCTATGTGAAATATAATTTTTTCTATATATCACTTGTACGAATATAGTTTTATCACTAGGATCAATATGTATGTGATAATATATATCATATAGAATTATTTTATCTCTTCAAACTAATCTATCAAACACATGGTTTAGCATCATTATATGAAGTTTTTAGAAATTAAAATACATCAAATTTAATGTTTAATCATTAAAAAATCATGGTAAATGTGTATTAATTAATATATGTTTTACAAAGGTTGTGATGTTTGAAGAATTCTTGAAATTATTATGTATTAAATCCACCATTGGAGTGTCTAAGGGTGTATATATAAAGGATTACAAACAAAGGGTATTGGCATCGAATTCATGACATCCAAATTTTTAGTTCTCTTCTCTTATTTTATTCCTTTGTTAAGAGGATCCACTTGTAAGAACCCGGGTTTTTAGAACAGGTCAAAATCCCGAACCTGTTTGAATTTTTTGACTTGTTTCCGAGGAAACTAGATTTAATGGGAAGTTTCTGGAAATTTCCAAACTAAACGCCCTATACTTTAAGTACCTGCCGTGTATGTCTCGGCGAGTGTCCAACCATGTGCTCATCGAGTACATGTTGTGTGGTGACCGTGTAGTAGTTTCTTACTACACGGCGTGTAGTTTTGAACACGTCGTATAGACCCCTGACAGGGTGAGGCCATACATGGCGTGTAGGTCGTTGGTCGGGTAAGAACCAGGGACACACCGTGTTCCCTTTGGACACGCCGTGTAGTCTAGCCCTGTATGAGGTATATACATGGCGTGTGGGTATGTCGGCGAGGAAGATAAGAGGAACCCAGTACACGCCGTGTACCCAGAGGTACACGTCGTGTACTCATGTCTTCAGGTTCGGAAAGTAAGTCGGTGGAATCAGCCGTCTTTTGAACAGTTAAATGAAATATACACAGCGTGTAGTCCTAAAGTAAACGCTGTGTACTTTTTTTTTTTTGCTTAAATCGGGACGTAGCCTCGTTTTGAGGCAGAACACACCATCCTCCACCCAGATGCGCGAAGCAAGCCGGACGAACCTCATTTCTCCTCTCGATCATCCGTCCGAGACCCGTTTCGATTGCTGATTAGTGCGTTGGAACCCCCTCGGTAAGGCCTCGATTCCTCTTTGGCTGTTTTGTTTGATTTTCATTCTAGAAAGAGTTATATCCCTTTGAGTGGTTTTGAATCTTTTATAGATTTACCGCATTTTAGACCAAATTGGTGGGTGTTACCGGAGGAGTAGCATCGTGCGAGTCTCAGGTAGGTGGTGCATACCTCATTTTGTGTTTTCGTGGTTGTTTGGGTGATGCGGCTTCGGCACGTTTTCAAGTATTTTTGAGCGGGACCCGTTTTATCTGCTTTTTCATACTGTATTGTTTATAAAACCTCTGGGATGTCTTTGGGTATGCATGGTTACCAGTTTGCGTGAGCGGGGCCGGGTGAGGGGTCATGGCTCATCGGGGCATTTTGGTCGGGGAACGCCAAAATGGTTTTAATTGCAATATTATTGTGATAAACTGTTAGTTTAAATTATTTAAGCTTGTTATAATTATTGGAGGTATTTAAGACCTCAGTGCTGGTATGGGACAGCACCTGGTATAGTGTAATTCAACTGTTTAGTTTGTTTTTCTGGTTTATGTTTTTTCTGTTTAAACATGTTATATATGTAATTGTTGGATTGCATCTGCTGGACCCGTTTGGGTTCTGTTGGGCTTGGCCCGGTTACGTTTGAGTGATGCTGATCATAGGTTGGGGCTTTGTCTGGGTTACATTGGGTGGTTTTGACCACAGGATTGGGAGTCATGGACGTCGGTTTGAGGCAGTACGACTGTTAGGTTGGGCATGAACTGGGATACTAGTGTGGCGATGCCATCGGACTTGAGCGACATGGTCGCAGGGACATGAGGTGTCAGATGTTTTGGTGGCTTAAGACTATTTTGGTGATTACCGCTCACCAGGACTTTGAGTAGTGTGCATACAGAGATACTCCGTGATGCGGTGGTTTTGACCACTCGTGTGGGTAGAGGACCCCGTAGTTGCGGTTAGGTATTTTTGGTTGGGGGTGCTTGCCGTAGAAAGCCACATGGGAGGTGAGGAGCCTTCAGGAAATGGGCGTTCCTTCGGGACGTCGGTACTTGAGACATGAGGTGTCAGGAGGCACATGGTGCCAGGTTACTATTTGTGGGCATGCCTTCGGGACGTCGGTACTTGAGACATGAGGTGTCAGGAGGCACATGGTTCTGGGTTACTATTTGGTGCGTGCCTTTGGGACGGCGGTACTTGAGACACGAGGTGTCAGGAGGCACTTGGTGCCGGGTTACTATTTGGGGTGTTCCTTCGGGAAGTCGATACTTGAGACATGAGGTGTCAGGTGGCACATGGTGCCGGGTTACACGACATAGATTCTGGTGTTGGTCGAAGCAGGTGGCACTCCATTGTGGATGTTGAGCAACAGTGGAGTTTGTATTTATTTTTTCATTTTACTGATTACTTATTTCCTGGTAAATACATGACTGCTTAAACACATATATTTGGTATGCACCGTTGGGTGGTATCCTACTAAGATTTGTCTCACACCCTGCACGGGCCCTTCGGGACGCGTTCAGACTTCATGGATTTTTGTGCAGGAAAGGGGCCAGCTTCAGGAGATGGGTTGCATTAGTTGTTGCATGGAGATGGTACAGACCTTGAGGTCATGCCTAGCTGGGGTTTACTTGTGGTGTTTACTTTTCTGTATCAGCATGCTTACTTGTTGTAGCTACTGTTGGTTAGCCATTGGCGCCCTTTTTTATGTTGACCTACTTTGGATGCAGGTTTTACTGTTCTGTAGTAGTTACATGTTATTAGCATGTTGTTGTGTTTATTTCCGCTGCTGTTGTTATAATTATTTCTTCCGTTGTTTGTTGATATTATATATGCTTCCGCTCTGAGGGTCTAGTTCGAGTCTGTTGAGTCTTTATTTTCGCTGCATTTTTACTATTATACTCGGACCAATACCCTTACTATGATCCTCCGAGAGGGTATAGCCTCCCCACTATACCTATTCAGACCCTCGCTACTAGTCGGCAGCCTTTGGCGTTCAAGGGAGGTGCGCCTAAGGTAGTGACACCCGACCCGCTCAGCACTGTTCGAGTGGCTGGCTGGGTCTGGGATGTTACAAAGTGGTATCAGAGGAGTTCTTGACAAGGATTTAGTAGCAGTGTTTTCTGGCTACTAATGAGATTGAGACTTCTCTTTTTATTTCTGCTGGTTTTACTATTTGGGATATGGTAGATTGGAGATAAGTTGTGGTTACTGGGACTGGGTTTCTAGCTTCTTCTTGGCTGCCTGCAGCCCCAGGTACGAGGGATGGACCAAGTTTCCATGGGTGGGAATTATTGTTTGCTTTTACCCAGATTACGATTTATACGAATTCCACCTCGGTGGATCACTTGGTGTGTGATGTTCTGCATTGTGATATGTTACCCTTGACCCGGTGTGGTAAGGGAGAATTGGACCTTGGCCCAGAATGGCAAGGCTTGTTGCTTGTCTTTTGATAAGCACATGTTTAGGGTATTTCAATTTCATAATTGCATGTATGCTTTGTGAAGTGATAATACCATGTGAATAAAATAAATCAATTGCCATTCTTTATCTTCTTTGAAATGTAAAATGGTGAAATTCCTGATATAATTCCTAGTTGTTGTAATGTGTATTCAATGCTTTATTATTTTGGTAGAATTGCATGTGGCAGTGTTTTGGGCCTGACTCTTATAAGATCAGGCAGGTACTATGACTGAGGTAGTGTAACTGTCAGGATTGGGTGACTCGGTCATCGGTTTGAGGAAACGTGAGTTGTCAGGACAGGCATGGCCCAAGGTACAATCGATACTTGGCTCTGTTGAGCGGGTAATGATTCCATGAGGTCGGGATGTCGTGGGGCATGGGTTGCGGTGAGGGGGAGTAAGGGTAGTTGTTATGCACTGCCTTTTACTGCTTTCCTTATCTGCGTAGAATATATTGTTATATATATATATGGGTTGTCTGACCATTTATGGTATTCAGCGGGTTACTCCTTCACGGCTCGATGCAGCCTCAGGAAGGAGATGGTACAGTGCTGCAGGATCAGGGTTAGAATTTGGTACAAGCAGAGCACGAGCCGCAGGTACATGCTTAGGGACAAGATCAAGTTCAAGATCCAGTGCAGGCAGGACAGCAGTCGGTTTTGGCATCGTTCTGGTCATGGCTCGACGAGCAGCTCCAGGCAAGCCTGGTACGTGTCTTGCAGGGGATTGACAGTGGCATTCAGGGAGTAGAGCCTTATATGGCGTATCTGACGCGGGAGTTCTAGTCGCAGCACCCGCCGCTTTTTTAGGGAGAGGGTGGTCCGCAGGCGGCTGAGAACTGGATAGAGAGTATGAAGATGATATTCAAGCAGCTCGAGACGCCTCCAGGGTGGAGGGTCAAGCTGGCGACGTACATACTGAGAGGACTGGCGAAGCGTTGGTGGGGCGTACAGGTTCAGGCTTATAGACACGAGGGACTGGCATGGCAGGACTTCAAGGGAAGGTTCTTTGAGCACTTCTACCCGGAGACACTGAGGGCAGAGAGAGCTCAGGATTTCTTGAGGATTTAGTAGGGGGACATGTCCATCATGGACTATGAAGATACTTTCACATAGTTGTCTCTCGTTGCACCTGGTATGTTGAGCAATGATGAAGCTAGGGTGAGGTGCTTCGAGGATGGCTTGCGACACGCCATTCGGGTCCAGGTGAACATTTTCCGGCTGGGTTCTTTCTCTGAGGTGGTGAATCAGGCGCTTATAGCCGAGGGAAATGAGAGGGAGAAATCTCACTTGGGCAGGATGACAGCTTCAACTGACGGTTCGGACAACAGGAAGCGAGGACGAGATGAGTTCCAGCAGGGCAGTCAGGCCAGGGATTCATCTAGACCACCTCGTGGGAGTTCTTCGGTGATTTTCTTCCAGTGTGGATAGCTGAGACATGTTCGGGTGCAGTGCGACAGGCCTCCGAAGGAGTGTCGGGCATATGGACAGGACTGGCATCTGGAGAGGTTTTGCAGACATCCTTCTCAGTAGCCGGCAGGCAGGGACCAGGACAGACTGCAGCGTCTGGAGTTGGATCAGGTTCGGTACCCGGAGAGGGTAGTTAAGGTTCAACTGTGCGTGGAGGCCATGACGGAGATAATGGGACCCAGCTCAGGGGTCAGTGGCCAGTGATCAGAGCAGCACCGCAGGGAGGTCAGGCGTCAGGGAGCCGTGTTTCAGGCCAGGTGCATGCCGTGGAGCAGCCAGAGGCTGAGCAGGCCGGTGAGCCTATGACAGTTAGAGGTACACCGCGGTGTGACCGTGATCTCCATGTTTCCTTTTTGGAATGACCTGTAGATGTATGTCTGTTTTGAGTGAACGAGGTGCAAAGGATCTTTGTGGACTGACTAGATACTAGTCAGTGGGTTGGCACCATCTCGGGTGCGTGATATATATATATATATCTGTGTGTGTGTGTGTGTGTGTCTGTATGAGGTGCTGTGGGCATCGGGGCATCGTGGATGCGGGTTACATGAGGTTTCGTGGGAATCGGGGCATCGTGGATGCAGGTTACTTGAGGTACTAGGCACCAGGACCTCGTAGAGGCAGACACGGATGCGGTGCGGGATACTTTGGGTGTCGGAAGCGACACCGGAGCACCAATGAGGTGCAGGGGTGACGATGCATCACGGGAGGATTTTGCTTCCAGAAAATAGGTTTGTAAACCCTATTTGTTTTACGTTTTTTTGGGTTGAGACTGGGTAAATAAATTCCTAAGGTGGGGAGCCCCCTTGAGGAATTTAGCTGGAACCTTTGAGACCGGGGTAGTCTGAGTTGTTTAACTGGGATGAGCATGTTCGGTGCCATCTCCTAGTTTCGTTTGGTAGCTCGAGGACGAGCTATGTTAAGGTGGGGAGTTTTTAAGAACCCAAGTTTTTAGAATGGGTCAAAATCATGACCCTGTTTGAATTTTTTGACTTGTTTCCGAGGAAGCTGGATAAAATGGGAAGTTTCTGGAAATTTCCAGACTACACGCCGTGTATGTCTCGGTGGGTGTCCGACCGTGTTCCCACCAAGTACATGCCGTGTGGTGACCATGTGGTAGTTTCTTACTACACGGAGTGTAGTTTTGAACACGCCATGTAGACCCCCGACCGTGTGAGGCCATACATGGCATGTAGGTCGTTGGCCGGGTAAGAACCAGGGACACACCGTGTTCCCTTTGGACACACTGTGTAGTCTAGCCATGTATGAGGGATATACATGGCGTGTGGGTATGTCAGTGAGGAAGAGAAGTGGAACCTAGTACATGTCATGTACCCAGATGTACACACCGTGTACTCATGTCGGCAGGTTTGGAAAGTTAGTCGGCGGAATCAACCGTCTTTTGACCAGTTAAATGAAATATACATGGCATTTAGTCTTAAAGTACACACCGTGTACTTTCTTTCTTTTTTCTTAAATCGGGCAGTATCCTTGTTTTGAGGCAGAACACATCATCCTCCACCCGGATGCATGAACCAGGCCAGCCGAACCCCATTTCTCCTCCCGATCGTCCGTCCACAACCCGTTCCGATCGCTGATTAGTGCGTTGGAACCCCCTCGGTAAGGCCTCGATTCCTCTTTGGCTATTTTGTTTGATTTTCATTCTAGAATGATTTATATACCTTTGAGCGGTTTTGAATATTTTGTAGATTTACTATGTTTTAGACCGAATTGGCGGGTGTTACCGGAGGATTAGCATCGTACGAGTCTCAGGTAGGTGGTGCATACCTCATTTTGTGTTTTCGTGGTTGTTTGGGTGACGTGGCTTCGGCGCATTTTCGGGTATTTTTGAGCGGGACCCGTTTTATCTGATTTTTCATACTGTATTGTTTATGGGACCTCTGGGATGCCTTTGGGTATGCCCAGTTACCAGTTTGCGTGAGCGGGGCTGGGTGAGGGGCTGTGGCTCATCGGGGCATTTTGGTCGGGGAACTCCAAAATGGTTTTAATTGCAATATTATTGTGTTAAACTATTATTTTAAATTATTTAAGCCTGTTATAATTATTGTAGGTATTTAAGACCTCAGTTCTGTTATGGGACAACACCTGGTATAGTGCAATTCAACTGTTTAGTTTGTTTTGTTGGTTTATGTTTTTTCTGTTTAAACATGTTATATATGCAATTGATGGATTGCATCTGCTGGACCCCTTTGGGTTTTGTTGGTCTTGGCCCGGTTACATTTGAGTGATGTTGATCACAGGTTGGGGATTTTCTTGGGTTACTTTGGGTGGTTTTGACCATGGGATAGGGCGTCATAGATGTTAGTTTGAGGCAGTACGACTGTTAGGTTGGGCATGGCCTGGGATACTAGGGTGGCGATGCCATCGGACATGAGCGACATGGTGGCAGGGACACTAGGTGTCAGATGTTTTGGTGTCTTAGGACTATTTTGGTGATTACCGCTCACCAGGACTTTAAGTAGTGTGCACACATAGATACTCCGTGATGAGGTGGTTTTGACCACACGTGTGGGTAGATGCCCCCGTAGTTGAGGTTAGGTATTTTTGGTTGGGGGTGTTTGCCGTAGAAAGCCACGTGGGAGGTGAGGATCCTTTAGGAAATGGGCATGCCTTCGGGACGTCGGTACTTGAGACACGAGGTGTCAGGAGGCACATGGTGTCGGGTTACTATTTGTTGGAATGCCTTCGGGACATCGGTACTTGAGACATGAGGTGTCAGAAGGAACATGGTGTCGGGTTACTATTTGGGGCGTGCCTTCAGGATGTTGGTACTTGAGACAGAAGGTGTCATAAGGCACTTGGTGCCGGGTTTCTATTTGGGGCGTGCCTTCGGGACGTCAGTACTTGAGACACGAGGTGTCAGGTGGCACATGGTGCCGGGTTACACGACAGAGATTCCGGTGTTGGCCGATGCAGGTGACACTCCATGGTGGCTATTGAGCATCAGTGGAGTTTGTATTTATTTTTGCAATGTACTGATTACTGCTTTCCTGGTAATTGCATTAATGCTTAAACACATATATTTGGTACGCACCGTTGGGTGGTATCCTAATGAGATTTGTCTCAAACCCTGCACGGTCCCTTTGGGATGCGTGCAGACTTCCAGGATTTACGTGCAGGAAAGGGGCCAGCTTTAGGAGATGGGTTACGTTAGTTGTTTCATGGAGATGGTATATATCTTGAGGTCATGACTAGCCGGGGTTTACTTGTGGTGTTTACTTTTCTGTATCAGCATGCTTACTTGTTGTAGCTACTGTTGGTTATCCATTGGCGCCCTTCTGTATGTTGACCTACTTTGGATGGATGTTTTACTATTCAGTAGTAGGTACATGTTATCAGCATGTTGTTGTGTTTATTTCTGTTGTTGTTGTTATAATTATTTCTTTTGCTGTTTGTTGATATTGGATATGCTTCTTCTCTGCTAGTCTGGTTCGAGTCTGCTGAGTCTTTCTTTCCGCTGCATCTTTACTGTTATACTCAGACCAGTACCCTTACTATGATCCTCTGAGAGGTTATAGCCTCCCCACTATACCTATTCAGACCCTCGCTGCTAGTCGGCAACCTTTGCCGTTCAGGGGAGGTGCGCCTAAGGTAGTGACACCCGACCCCCTCGGCACTGTGCGGGTGGCTGGTCGGGTCTGGGACGTTACACCACTAAAATACTACGGGATAAAGGGGACTAACAAAAGTGTTTGATGATTTTTATAATTAGTGGATACCTATAATGGTATGAGTTATTTAGTTTTTATTAAGAGAACTTCATTAAGCATTTGAAGAATCAAAATTTAGAAAGATGGAGGGCATGTTCTTCATTTTTTGTTATTCTTATAATTCTAGTAAATATTTTAAAAAAAGTATTTTTATAATGTTATTTTTCATCATTTGGGTATTATAGATCTCCTTCAGAATACAATATTGTTATTAGAGACACTTATATAAAGTTTAGAATAAGTTTATGACTTTTTTGAAAAATATTGTTAATTAAGGAACATAGGTATCAGAGGTAGTGATCTATTGATATCACTATCCATGATATGATTTGGGTAGATGTGGAAAAATATCAATCATTGATCACGGTATCGTGCACAACAATATGAGATATTTTTTAATGATATACTTAGTTTTTGTGTTCTGAATATAGAGTGATGTAACATTTTTTTGTTATAAAATATCAACATTTGTGTTATAGTTCAAAATAATGGTTTTAGTGAAATATGAAGAGTGGTATATGGATATCATCATCTATAAAAAAATTCATCCAGTGATATGTTGATATCGATATCAATAATTCAAAATGTGTTCAATGATAGTTATGTGATATTTATTAACCATAATATCATGGCATGAATTATGTGATATTATTTTATAAGATAAGGAATATAGTTATGTTAGCGATATGTGATATCATTGAGTGATTGATGAAAAAATATGAATTTTTTAATATCATCGATAATGATATAAGGTATATAATTGTTGTAATATAAAAAGTTTTTAATATTTTATTTTTCTCATTTATTAAATGAAATTATAATTTAAATATTATTTATAAATAATGGATAAATTAATTAAAAAAATTTATTTTATTGATATCCATTCCATAAATTAATTATAAATTTTTTGGATTATTCCTAATTAATTATTAAATATTAATGAAATATTTAGTAAATATATGTTAAATAGAAAGAGATAATATAGTTTCATAATTTATATGATATAAAATTTATTATTTTACTATAAAATGATTATTTCAAAATTATATGAAAATTTATAGTTTTTATATATTATAAAATAAGGTGGATATAAAACATTTATGTTTTTTATGAATATTAATAAATTATAACATGAATTGTTCTTACTTGTGGCTTATTTTGAAATTTATTTAATCTATAACCAAATAGTTTCATGGATGAGGTCAATTTATAAATAAATAAAAAATATATGACATTTAAATAATGTAAATTGTTTATTCTATTAATATGCAAAGTTCATATGGATTTAAAAATGTGAATAGTTCATGACATTTATAAATGATATTTTTTGAAATATTAAGAAGTTCATATGTATATGATATAAATAAGAAATATTAAGTTTCCATATTTAGGAAATAAATAAATAAAAATTATATTTATTTTATGGAAAATCCATTTTTCTTTGTAATGAATATAAATTGTTTATATTCATGTCTTATGAAATTTTCACATTATCTTTTGTTTAAAATTATGATTTATACATTTCTTTTCATTATTTATGAATAAACATTTTTTATATTATGAATATTAATATGTTTTACATTAATTATTAAAACTACTTCAATATAATTTCTTACCAGGAATTTAAGGAGTCTTATGATAAGGTATGATATGATAACTAATTTGTTTCAATCAAGGTTAGTGGTCTATTGGTTATAATATAAAATTATATTTTATCAAAATTATTCTTATATATTTAGAGATAAAATAATTTTAAAACATTAAATAAATTATGAATAATGATTTATAGTTAGTGAGACTTTTGGTTGGAATTCCATTAGACTGGGGAATATGGGTTTTTCAAGAAAGGTGAGGTTTTATACCTTTTGTTTCATATATGTTCTTAAGTTGGATTTATGTTTATTATGATTTTAATATTTTACCTGAATTTTTTTAATGTATCATTTTCATGTGATGCATATGGATATGTGATAAATATTATAATTTAAATTTTTTTATTGTTGAAAAAAATCATTGATTGTGTAAAGACATGTACATTGAAATGATTGTAATATGTTAATTTGGTTAAAAAATGTGGGAAATCAAAAATAAATCAAATAGAAGCATTTATACATATAAAGAATTATGAGATACAATATACATGATATATATATATATAATTGGATGTTGAGATAATATAAATACCATTAAAATGATTAGTGTAAGATCCATTCCAAAGATAAAATTTTGCATCCATATCAATGTCTTCTGACCATGAATTATCTTGTGTAAGGAAAGAAGGATGTAGATAACCGTAATGGTTAGGGTCTATAACTGATATAAGTTATGGGATAAAATTAGTTGGGTAACCCTAATAGTTAGGTAACAAGAGAAATGGTGATGGTAATATCCATAAGATGCATTAGATAAAATTTTTATTCACTCAACTATCAATGATATATAAATGGAATAATATGAATGATGGAAAACATAAATAGTTAAGTGATGAAGGAATAGTAAAAACTAACTCAATTATTAATGAAATATGGATCTAATTATGTGTTTACACTAAATTACATGATATAGGAATTTTTTATTCTTGTGAATATGCTCATGGGGTGCTAATGTATCTTCATTAATAGAGATGTTGTAAAAATTATGTCTTTGATGTATTTTGTGGCATGAACACATAGTGTTTATGTTTTTTCCATCTTAAAAAAATGCAATATATATTATTTCATTTAACCATTAGGAATATTCTACTAAAATTTATTATTTTTTGATTACAACATCATGGGGTGGTGAAAAGAGTTTATTGAATCTTTTTTAGTGTTAACCATATCATTCATGTTAGGTTTAATGTTTCTAAGATTTGTAATATGATTCAAAATTCAACAATTTGATAGGTATTTAAATTTTTAAAGGATAACATGAATAAATAATTTATGAACATTTTAATATTATGATAGTGATTTAAGTAGATTTATTTATATTTATAAAAATGGGGTCATAATTATATATTTTTTAGTATCCATTATAGAAAAAAAACTTCTTTAAATATGAAGTTTTTATTATTTTATTATTTTTTATAGAGGTACTATGGGCCATGGAGTGAAGGATAATTATACCAAGCATTGATCTTGTTGGTTAACTCATATGCATGCCACAATGATATCTCCCTCAATCTTATATTGTAGGGAATAAATTCGTTATTTGGGAAGAATAAAAGGTTCAATTTATTTATTATTGAAAGGTGTTCGTATTCATTATATTTATTCATTTACATTTATATGGGCATGGTAAGAACTTTTGGTATGGTTTTAGTGGTTATTGTTATATATTTTTGATAAGTTTTACTCTAGTGAAATTATAATAGTGGTATTAGAGAAAAGTCTAAGTATTTTTTATTGAAAATTTAAAGAACAAATATAAATGAATGGTTAGTTCCTATTTCACTACCCTTGTCAATAAATTCATACAATGTTTTAATATCCCTAGATAGGTGTACCAAAATGGTGCTTGAGGTTGTAGTTCCACGTACCTAGGGTGTGACTCTTTATATTCTAGAGACTATCAACTAGAAACAAGGGTTGGTGAATAGCTCATATAGATATTATACCTTTGGTATTAATGAAAAACTTACATTAAATAACAAAAATATCCATAACATCGATAATGTTAAAGAATAGTAATATATAATTACAATTCAAAGAAAACTATAACAATAGCATATCCATGTTATAACAAAATTTACATACATTTCATATAGTTATATATCTATATAATATATCTTAATAGTTCAATAATATACTCTATAGTATTTAAATTTAAAATAAAAATATATATACTCAACCACTGTACTCACAATGACCTTGGATCATAATCCAAAACCCAACTAAGCTTCACTAGCTCATCTACCAATACTAGGGTCTTCTCCCAAACCGACATATTAACCCTACGGTCTGGAAATCCATTGATGTTCATGTATAGAGTGTGAGAACAAAACTCAATAATCTATCATCAATGGAATCCCTAAAAAACTAGTATATATACATACACACACACAATGAAAAAGATGTTTTAAATAAATCACATAAATACGCCTATCAAACTGAGGGTACTCAAGATTCCACCATAACAGTCGAATCAAACCTGGTTCGGCAGGTGTTTGAATCGGATGAATATACTCATGGTCTAATCAGAATAAGTGTAATGAACGAGTTATCATATATAGAAAGAATGATATAGTTGAATGGAGTATCACCATAAATAATATTATAGGTGAATGGATAATCATCACTCAGAATAAAACTATCATTGAATGGGGTATCACCATAAGCATAATCAAATATCATGATCAATGGGTTACCACCATGAGAAAATCAGTAACTTGGTGAATAGGTTATCATCAAAATAAATAATATAGAGAATGGGTTATCTCCATAATATATTTATATAGTTGAAGGTGACGTATCAATTCTAATGGGGTATTGGTGAATGAGCAATCACTACTCTAATAATAATGATAAGTGGACAATTTATCACCACTATAAACATGATGTGAATGAGTTATCACTAGGAGAACAAGATATAACCATAATAAAAGATAAGGTGAATGGGTTATCGATTATATCCATAAAAAATTGAATGAGTTATCATCATAATATAATCTTAGAGGTGGACTTATTCTCACCATTACAATGAAGTATGGATGAATGGGATATCACCACTACTATAACTATTATTGGTAAACTTATTACCACCATAATAAATCATAATAAAGATTAATAAGTTATCATTATAATAACAATAGTAATAATGGTGAATGGATCATAACTACAATTTAAGGATTATGGGATAATATATTATCCCCACATTAATAACAACCATCAGTAAATGTACTATCACCATAAGCATAATCAAATATCATGGTGAATGGGTTATCAATATAAGAATAATCAATAACATAGTGATTTTTTTGTCACCACTCAATAATATAATTTTACAATGTTTCAATATTATAAATCATACCAGTAACCACTATTGGAAACACGCCTGATCCATGGTTTTCTATAAATAATGTTGTTGGGAAATGCATCCCATCCTGAAAATCAAATCAATAACAACTCGTTGGAAGTGTTCCCATTCCAAGGTGAAATGAATCTAATTATCATAAAAAATGGTGAATGACTTATCATAATTAATTTATCAACTGATTATAATATACTCTCTTGGATACCCATTCCCATGATGTCTCACAACTATGACACGTATATTAATATTATCTTCTCTCACCAAAGATTATGATCTCATATAATTACCCACCCCACAAGGGTTTTAGTGAATGAGAATACCATTTTGGGATATACTCAACACTGAGAGAGTGGGTGAATCAGTATTGGGAACATTTTTTCCCAATTATAGATTTGTATCCCTTTACCTAAAAGATATGTTAGGACTTGATTTTTCTATTATTTCTTCCTTATCATATCTAGGTATATAAAAACAACTAAAATATGTCAAATGATATTTAAGAAATATTTAATACTCGATAAGATTATAATGTCCTTTCAATGTATGGTGATGACCAGTACATTAATGATCAATTGTAATATGATACCAAGTATATTGGTTTTTCAAGAAAACAATCCTTAGGCTTAGTGTGAGTCACTACACTTTATGATGGGGGGGTATAAAAAATCATGCATCCTTGGAATGGTGATGACCTAAACCAACTTATATCTCCTCACTAGTTCATTATACAACCACTGAAGATATTATATACCTTCTTTCATAATTTAATTTTTAACACCAATAATTTATTCAAACTATTGAGACTTTTCTGGATTTTTTAGTGAAACTTTATACTCTGCTTCCTAATTTTTCACATTGTTACCTGCACATAAGTAAGAAATAAACTCTCCTTCTTCTTTAAATATATTTGGATAATACCAAATGATAATAAAATCTCAACCTAGTATCTTGACTAACCTCTATTATTCTTGGTTATTCAATATTGATTCTTTTGAAACTTCTCATTCTTCTTCTGATCTCCACTTGACAAAGAAACTAAATTTGGTATATGGATGATCCCTTCTTCATTTTCACTCACCAAAAATAAGGAAATATGTATTTTCTAAAATTATATATAAAATTTACACACAACTACATTGTATACTCTAGTTATCTTCAAATTCCTAACTCATATCACTTGAAGCACTCAAATAAGTGTAGTTGAATAGTTTTGATTACATGAAAATATTATTACATGTGAGTTTATGCAAACAAAATTTTGTGCATGGGATTCAAAAAAACTCAATTTTCATCTTAAAGTTATTCTTCCACATCCTAAAATTATCTTATTCCTTTATAATAACTTCATAAAACCCAATCTCACATGCTACCTCGGTATGCAAGCACAAGAAATACCTCACATATATACTTTTATGTATGAATATTTTATGGATTGTTAATTATTATGATTTGAAATACCAACTACCTCAAATAATTGACTCAGTATCGAACAACATTACATAAGAAGAGTAAAAATAACCTATGTTCACTTCTTTCGTCACATAAGTTAATATGCTATACATGGAACTCTTTCTTCTCAACATAAGGGTTGGCATGTGGAAACTATTCCTCAAAAAATATATTAATATTTTAGAACACTAATGAAAATTTGAGTAACACAATGGGAGTGAATAAATCAAGCACTAAATCACGGAATTATTTCTCTACGTAAATGATGAGTATGTTATAAAATCAAGTATACGGTATTAAAAATGTTGTGAAATCTTAAAAAGAATTGTGGAATATCTTATCCTTCATGTATTCAAGTAAGGCTCATAGTATTCCTTATTATTCTTTGTGGAACCTAGTATATTCAAATAATATTCTTTCTTTCATGGAATTGGAATTTTCAAAATGATATATTTCCATTAAGGAAAATCAGAGCACATAGAAATCACAAGTGGAAGTAACCAACTGAAGGCTCATACAATCATTATTATTTGAAAAATAGGATCACTACCTCTCCTTCATTAATTTTACAACTTATATTCATGAGTTTTATATAATTTGAATCAATATATTTTAGTAACCTAAGATCTCAAAATTTTGAAAATATTTTCACAGGGGTTTCCTTCAAATTCTTTAACTCCTCTTGACACTAAAAATAATGGAATCATCACAATAAACTAATCCCATGAATGTGATGACAGTCACATGAATCAACTTACTTTTATTCAGATATTTGAATTCCTTGACATGACTTTGTATCTTCCTTGGTATAATAATATTCTTATAACTCATGATCGCATGCACATCATTTGTTCATGCAAGATTATCCATTGTATGATCATCTCAAAATCTCATGTGTATTACAATCTTGATATCAGATATGATTATGGATTCTTTTTCTATGTATAAATTTGTTTTATAAGATCCCCTAGATCATCATGAAGTAGAATATTATGGATTACAATGATTATATGGATAAAATCTATTAGATATAATGGCTACATGCATATGTTTTTAATAGAGGACCGATGTATGTTTCTTCGTTGTCCCACATCAGTCTAGTGATATATTTTGGGATTATTAATTATAATCTTAGGGGATTCCACCATTCAAGTCATAATAGGGTTTGGAACATGGAACACTTCATAGATTCTCTTCATGGGATCCTCCACACCATGGTGTGATCCAACGAACATCCCAATGTGAACTATACACACTCCATGCTATGATTCTTCAATGTGCTCAATGTAGGAACTATACTACCCATATATGATTCCATGTATTCTCATACATGGTCTATCTCCCACATGGTAGATCTTATCCCTAATATGTGGTTTGATCTCACCCTACTTAGGTGGATATGGTTGGATCTATTTTCTAATAAAGGGACACAAAAATAAAACATAGAATAATTCTAAGTTTTTAATAAAAACCCATTTAGAAAATTCCTCAATTCATCATTAAAAAATATTTATGTAAAAATATGATTATATTTTTTCATGTTCTTCAAAAATTTCTCAACTTCTCTTCATCCAAATAAGTATATCTGTCTTCACATATCATCAATGTATGGAACTTCAATCATGTTCATTATTGTAGACAATTTTCTACCCACAAGAACTTGTAAACTAGATATTTATATTGGTTAATCAATAATCATAATTAAAATAAAAGTCTTCAAAATAACTTCTTTAATATAATAATACATGATTTATTTATTAATTAATTATCCATTCATCCAAGAAATATTCACCTTGTTACCAATCTTGGATTCTTCAGTCAATATTTTCAACAAATTATTCTTTATAACTTATTAAACATATTTACATCAATTAAATGTTTCTATATCATTGAAAACTACTGAATACTAATAACATAAATTAACAAAAACAAAAAGTTAAACACAAAGTGGTATCTTCAATATCACTCTTGTATTTGTTTTAAATTCCTTAAAAGTTATTTCAAATGAATATATTAGTATGTGAGTCTTCATATTCATTCTATCCACTTTAATTTTCAAAATTTAATTTAACTTTATCCCCCCTATTTAATATAAATAAAAAGTTCATGGGAAAGGATTATCAGTCCATAATTAAGAAATTTAACATCCATCACTCACTATATGACTATATGATCTGTGCTCATTATAGAAAACAAGAGGATTTTATTTATATATAAATGTTGTCCTTTTCCAACTAATCTTCTTACCACAATAAATGAGAACTCATAAAATTTTACTCAAGGGTTTTCTATTTTTACTCAAGGTTAAAGATACTAATTTGATATATAAAAATTTTTATGATATATCAACCTGAAACTCTTGTACCTACTTTAATATAGATACCAAAAACATTCAAGTACGACATGTAGGATAAGTGAACCTAGAGAAATTACATATTTCCACTTTTTCTTATATAATTTATTAATTCAATTTCTCACCCTTTGTGTTAAATTTATCATTTCTATGACTAAGGATTATATATTAATTAGAAAAAAATATAAATTTTACAATGACATGATCTTTAATAAATTTCTATAATAATCATATTTATATGATATAATAATTCTAGAAATATCTTTCAAGTTTCTAAAAATGTTTCCCATGTAAGGATAATTTTCATATAATCTTCATAATTATGAAACTATTTAATGGATATGATTTTGAAACTTTATGTTGATAATACACCAAAATGGATCTTTTCATATGTTGATGTCCAAACATGATAATTTTCACATCTCCACTAAGGATGATCCTTTCACAAAACATTTTAGTGAACCAACACAGGTTCCATTCTAGGATGGAAGCTTCTTTATCTTTTCTAAAAAAATTTGTTAGTCATTCCTCTTACTGTAGTTCTCACCTGATTACATTACTCCCCTTCAATTCTATATTTTGAAACAATAACTACAAAACACCAAGGTTAATAGAATAAGTTTGTTATTTCTTGGATTCATAATTTGAGTATAAATGTTGAGATGGTTTTCTAAACCAATTTTATCCATTTACTCCACTCTTCACTCTTACACATCTAACCATAAATTTTTATTGGGGATTTTTGGATCTTATATCCTCTTTAATTTATTTATTTTTGAAACTTATTTTCTTCAAGATCTTTTAAATCACCTGTAACAACTGGTGAAACTTTTATCTTCTTAATGAATTATTCTAATATTATAATTATTGTTGAAAAATATATAAGTGTATTTATAGTCATGTTACACCTCACACGTAGAACTTCACCTTCATGTGAATCATTTCTTTTTATTTTCCACTAGCCCTTTTCTATGCTTCTTCCATTTTCCTCATTATTTCCAAATATTCTAACAATATAACAGACATATCATTAGTAAAACTATTAGAAATTTTGGATCTTCTATTTCAGTTAATCTGTGTTCCATCCTTTTTATTTTTTATTTTGGATGATTCACTTTTCTTCACCTTCATGGATTTATAATCTATGTAATAATCTTATATCTTTCTGAAATCTTCCTAGGAGAATTTTTATTTATAAAAAAAATCTTGATTTTTAAGGATGATTCCTATTTTTTACCTTCTTCGTTGGTATTTTATTCTTAACATATTTAGATACATATCAAGATGAACATGCATCGTTCTTGTAACCACTATCTTTTCCAACATCATAGGTTTTTTCAAAAATTTTAATATTGTTGGTTGTTTTTAGGTTTCTATTACACTATGTGCGTAACTTTTTCATGTATGGATTTCTCCCCCTTGACAATGGATTATATTTTTCCTTTTCATTTAGAGGATTGTACCATCAATATAATGCACAATTCCCGAATATATTGTAGCACCAACAATGACCCAAAAACCTTGATCTTATTATTTATTTTTTATATTGTTCTGGAGTATTCATTAACATTTTTTGGTATCTTCAGAGGTAAACGGCTTATAAACTCTAATTTATATACACCATAACAATGGTGGTAGTATTATTATCATTTTTATTCATCCATACTTATACAAATTATTTTCCAAACTTCACTATTCATGAAAAAATATTTAGATACATTATTAAAAATTAGTATGGATGGAACCTCTTTCTTCACAACTACTTGAGATAGATCCCTTAAAAATACCATGATATTATTATCACATTTTGGAGTTATTTTAACCTTAGAATACTCTAATGATCTTTGATTTGTAGCAATAACTCTCATTTTCTTTTATGAAGTCCCAACATGTGTCTTATAAAAATTGGCCAACTAAAATTACAATTATAAACATCTAATATCGATAATGTTTTCATGATCATTAATAATAGCCACTTTATCTTAAAAATCCCATTAGAAACTTTTAAAATAATCTTCATTTAGATTAAAGTTGCTTTTCAATAAGTTTTAATTTCCTTTATTTTATTGGATTTTACATCCAATTAGAAATCCTTGACATTAATTCAATTTTTAAACATTTCATCTTGTGTATGGATATTTTTTTCTAGAGTATTCTTAACTCTGTCTTTATATTTATATTCTTTGAGATATCGGTATTCAAACTTTTAGGAACATATTTTAATCTTTACCATTGTTTTATTTAAAAGATCTAAACAGTTTTCAGAGATTTATTTATTCTAAAACTTTTCCTTGTAAATCCTTCTACTTATTCTTTTGATATCCTCCAGATTAGGAAACTCTATATGGTATATTTTAAATCCATTTTACTTTAGCATTCTATAGATATATAAAAATTATTTCACTTCATTTATGTAAAATTCAAAAAAAACCCTAGCTAACATGTTTCATTAGTACACATGCACAATAGTTACCTCACATATATTCTACTATCTATGAGTAAGTTGTGGCATGCCCATTATTTTTATTTGAAAAATCCACTACCCTATACAACTGAATCAATATCGAACAACATCATGTAATAAAAGTTTGAGTCACCTCTTGTAGAAACCCATTCTATACAGGCCCATTAAATTTTCTATTTTTGTGGTTGGATAGTGTTGGGAGTTCTTTAGAGGAATCTCCAATGGTTTTGGTGGGGTTAGAGGTGCATAACTATTGCATAAGGTGGTTCATGATGTGAACTGGGATCACATACTGAATTGAAGTTTCATGGATTGTGTATACATATGTTTTCACTTTTTTTATGTAGGCTAATGGGATACCATGATATGAATTCACATCATGAAATTAATTCATTATATTTAATTAAATTAGTCTGAGGAAACAAAATTTTCAATAGAAATTTATGTTTTTGGGAATTCTCATGGAATAAACATTGTGAATGGAATTAATGCCAGGAAACATAAAGGATATAAGTTTTAAATCATTTTTCCATATAATCCTTTCTGTTAATCCTTTTCTATATTACCCTAATTTTTTTATAACCCCAAGGTTATTTTGAAGGATTATCCATCCCTTATTTCCTCTCTTTGATATGTTGCTTCTGGTGGATGCTCATTGGAAATCAGTGGTAAATGTTTCTCTTTTTCCTGTTGGTTTCTACTATTATTCTGTTAAAGATCCACTATAGTGGTGTGGTTTTGTTTTGGGGTGTGATTTAGGCTATATTTTTATGATACTTTGGTGCAGTGTATGTTGATCTGTGGATTTTAAAATTAGTTATGGTTTTCGGGTGTTTCTTCTTTTCCCTATGGTGCACAGCGAGTTGGAAAAGCTTCTTTGAGGTAGAGAATCCGACATTTCTCAGTTTTGTGTATCATAGAGGAGGGATTTACTATTTTTTTCTATAGGGAATTTTTTTCACCAAACTAACCAAGATAAATTATTTGGTTAATTTAATTGATGGATAAAGGGGTTTGATCTGAATATTTTTACAACTTTGGAATTTTTATCTTCATATTAAGAATTTATGGTCTTGAAGCCTCACTAAAAATCATGGAATTTGGGAGCCTTTGTTTGTGTTTTAGTTTTTTTGATATGTAAACCTTGTTTCATGGTGTTATGATATCACCTAAAAATTGAAATTAGATCACCATATATATTTGGTTAGTAAAATGATTGAATTATAATTTATGGCATGTATGAGAATGTCCTAAATAAAGTAGTGGAATGTGATAAAAAGGCCCCTAGATAAATCTGTAAAATATTATGTGATTTGTGTTGTGTATGTTTATGTATGGGGAAGCGCTATATGGTTTTAATGTGGTATGGGATGATTTGGTTTGTATGTGGTCATGTTGTGGAGTGGCGATGTTTGGTTTTGATGTGGGGCCGATGGGTTTGTGAGGTTTTGTTGTGGGGTGGCAATGTGTGGTTATGCTATGTGGTGGATCAGAGGATAATGTTTTTGTTATGAAATATTCATAGTTAGTATTGTGATTTAATGAAATATTGAAATTGACATTACATGGGTTAGTTTATTTTGGTTAGAGTGAGTATCTCAAGAGGAGGGTGAATTGATTACCCCATAAAAATTTCTATTTAAAATAGGCTAAACTGAAATATCCCAAATAATTAAAATACCATGTTAATCAAAATATAAGATCGATATAAGTTCTGATCTTGTAAAATATTTCCTAAATATTTATTATGTATCTGTTAAATAAATTATGAAAAACTAATTTAACTATATAAATCAATTAACTTAATAAAAACCTTATATAAACATTAATTAAGAATAACTATCAAAGTATTTTTTTGGTTTTGATTTTAAATCAGATTCAGTTTTAAAGTATAGATGTAAATAAAATATAACAAAACACATTGAATAATAAATACTAGAGGTTTAGTCTCAAGTTGATTCTTAATACTCTTCACTTGGAAATCACCTACTAAAAAGTAGATTATATAAAATAATCTATGATTCATAACCTAGATCAGGTAAATAATTGAAAAGTTGTACATGAAACGCATGACTTCTTCCTCATAGTCATGGGAATGAAAAAAACACAAGATACTCAAGGACATATTCCACAAAACATGGTAAAACAATTGAAAAAGTAAGTATATAAGATATTGAGTATCTTCTGGCTGAATTTTGAGAGTCATTAGGGGTTAAATAAATAGGTTAAACCACACTACTCATAATTTAAAGAAAATAGATAGAAAGAGAAAATAAAAATTTAAAGAATTATTGTGTTTCAATATATGATATGTTCTGAAGCTTGTGACTCTGTGAATTTAGCTTGAAATGAAGCTTGATTCATGTTTTTGAGAGATGTAGTAGAACAGAGTGATGTGAACTCTTTTTGTTTTTACTGTTGGAAGGAATTGAGAGTTCTGTGTGCTCTACTCTCTCACAGTAGGTTGAAGTTAATAATGTTTTTTTTATATTATGAACAAGTATATCTATTTTGGATTTTTCAATATGTTTTCATATCACTTCACATGTGTTTTTATATCACTCTATATCATGCGACTCTACGTTCTTCTATATTTTGATGAGGGAGACTACTACTTCTTTTAAAAATAGTATGTGGGAAGGATAATCTAGATCCTCTTCTCCTCATATTGGAAAACTGAAACAAACATTAATAAATATTTATAATATTTTTATAATATTCATTAAAATATCTATCCTCATTAAATTCATTAATAAATCTGTTATAAATATTTAATTCAAAATAAAAAAGAGATATAAATAGTGGTAGAGACTCATTGTTGGTTGTAGGTCTTTTACATAAATTTTCAAATTTCCATTGGTAATCCTCAATGGTTAGTGTTTTCAACACTTATCCAAAATTCTGTTATAGTAGTGACTCATCCTCAATGGTGAGTCATTGATGGCGGGGACTCAATCTCAATGGTGAGTTTTTCCAACACATATCTTGATTTTTTCTAATCTACCTTATATTTTAAAATTATGTCATAACATATAAAAATCCTTGATAGTATAAGAAACATGATTTGGTGATCATTAAGATAAGGGTGTCAAAAATATCTCCATTTTTGAAGATCACAAACCATGTAATTTTATAATACACAAATAAAACAAATTGAGGTGTGAAAATTGGTGAATCTTAAAATAGAAATGGTATCAAAATTAGTAAGATGCTAATAGATAGTATCAAAGTAATAAAATGAAATATATATGGTATAAAAGATAGTGAAGAGGAGTGATATTAAAGGAATATTACTGAAAAAATAAAATAATATAAATGTCATAGATTAATTCTCCATCTTTTGGGATTATCAAAAAGTGAGAATAAAATCAAAATTTCATGAAATATAATAAGAGTAAAAGATAATTTTCATTGAAAATAGATTGAATTACATCAAAAATATACAACAAAAAGTTATAAAAAATAGATCCCCATCAATGTCTAAAACACCAATGTCATCATTTTTTAGGCTGAGTTGATGGATCAAGATGTGATTTTCCCTTCCCTTTGCCCAATGTTGAAGGTTCAACATTTGAGGATGAGGAAAAATGAGGGAGAGAAGAAGGGAAATTGGTTTGAGAAAAAGAGTCTCTGATGATATTTGGTCTAATATGTCAAAATATTTATCTAGGAGAGAGAGAAAAATGATGAAAACATGATAGAAATGGTGCATTAGGATCTATGGTTACATTGGGTCTGAAGAACTATTGAGCAAGAACTAGAGGGTCAGATGAGCTGTAAGAGGAATGAAATCATGAGCCACCATATTAGTTATTGAAACATGAAAAAATAGTTTCATCATATATATGAATTCCATAATTATGTTTCTAATCCATTCAATTTCACTATATAAATCATTATTCTCCTTCATAATAATCTTCATCACTGGATTCATCACCTTAAAATAATAAAATTTCTCTTTAAAATCCTAGGAAATTGGAGGCTTTATTAGATTCTCAACCAATAATTTGGAATCAAAATTCAGATCATGCTTAGTATAAATATAAAATAGATACTAATTTATAGATTTTTGATAGTCTCTATATCATATTTAATATCTTTCATATACCTCTAACCATTATATAAACATGGTCCTTGTTATGCCAGATATTTCTCAAACATTCCTAAGGCAAGACTGGTACATCACTTGAAGCAGTAATAGCATGAATCTCTTCTCTCAAAAAATATCCGGTCAACTCAACATTAAATTCAAGAGGTATATCATTGGAAGAAGAATCATTAGATGTATGATTCTATTCCCTCTCTAGAAAAAATTCCATGAAATCTGAAAATTAAGACCTCATATCATCTAATATAGATCACAAGGATTCCAACTCATTTTTCTACATTATGTTTCTATTTAGACTTATTGGATATGATGCATCATTTTTGGATTATTATGATGTATCACTATCTTAAACAGATATCAATCTTCTTTCTCACTTAACCTAGTGACTTGAATATGATGATTTCTTAACAAAAGACTAAAATCAGAAAGTATCATTTCTTTAAAGGATTCTGAGTCACCTATGGTGACAACAGCCACTAGCATAGATGCAATAGTATGTGTTGGAAGTTTATCAGTATAAAGTGAAAAAACATCATAATAAAACCTATAAAAATCCCCTAAATCACAATCTGATATGCCAACGGTCCCTTAGGATCCACCTCACCATGAAAAACGGGCCTCTCATCATCTGAATCTGAGTAGTCTAGTCAAATTCTGACATTCCTAGGAATCTTATACCATCCCTCAAGAACTAGGTCCATTAATTTCCTAGAAGGCTTAGAAAGTGTCTTAACAATTGGATTCTCTTTAGCTGTAGACACATCCAACGTAGGAAACATCTCATCATATCTCTGCGCAAACACTGCCTTCTCATCAAAAGTTGGCTCAACCTCCATTATTTTTGCAACTAACTGATCAAAAATAGTCTTCTTAGTATCCATATGTCTATTAGTAGTAGGATCACTTTGAACACCATAAATATTAAGATCAACTTGGTGGATATCCAAAAGTTGGGATTTCTCCCCCTCAACTGATGATTTCTTGCCATCTCTGGATGAACTATCAACATCTTCAACAAAGGTGGGTCTCTCTTTTGATATATAAATAACTGGAGAAGAGATAAGTACTTGATGCATCTCAGCATCCTCAACTCTATAATGTCCACTAAGACCATCATATCCTCCATCACTACCATCTTCAACTCTATCTCCATTTCCATTTCCATTCCCATCTTCCTCATCTTCTAATCCTGCTTCTTTTTCTTCTTTTTCTTCATTTTCATCACTTCTCATCATTTTAGTTTTATTTTGAGGAATTAGAAGTGATTTTGAATTTCTCTTCACCTAAAACATTTGTTTCTTCCTCGTAAATACCTTCTTTCAAGAGTGATTCTCTTACTAGTAGAGACTTAAGTGGGATAATAGTACCATAGGTAAATACTAGGGAGCCTTGGAGAGAATCTGGGTCACTTATTTCATGTACTAAAAATTCCATTTTCTCATCTCTTGAGGTATAAGCTTCAACTACTTCCTCATATAAATATTCTACCCCCTCACCTCATTCCTAACCCGAATCCACAAGGTTCTCTGGTCTAGTGGGATGATCAACTGGACTGAAATCATCATAAGGTATTTCACTATCATCAATCCACTATTCCATTCATTGATTCAAAATAATATTTATCCTTTTAAAAATAACCTTTATGTTCCAAAAACCTCCAAATATTATATCTGATTCTTCTCCTTCATCAACCAAACCCTTGGATTCTAGCATCACCAAAATAAACATAGGGTAAATAAGGATGTTTAACCATGAAGATGGCTTGCACATCTCTATCATGTGAGTCATTTGATATCAAAACAGTTTTATCTTCTCAACTCTCTTTATAATACATTTAAGATAAAAATATTGATACCTAATGGTAGAGAGATCATCATTCTTTGATAATATCATATGCTTGATAAATTTGAAAATCAAGAAACATTCTCCATCTAACTGAGTAGCATTCGGTCATCTCACTATCCCATCTCTGATTAACTCTTCCAGAGCATCCTCATAACAAAATTCATCATAGTATTTAGGGATAGTTACTTTATAGTAAATTAATAAACACTCATGGGGTACTCTCAAAAAACTATCCCATTTCATCAAAATAAAATATTATTTTGTATCCATTTATCGTAGTTCTTACCCAATTTTCTTCTTCCTCAATACTAGACATGAAAAACTGGTAGAATTATTTCACATAACAATGATAGAAAGGTATGTAGTTATTAGAGAACCATTCCACCCATACTTTTTCTTGAAGAATGTTTATCACTAATGACTTGTTGGACATCAACCATTCAGAATAGAATTCATTTTCAGGCACCACAACTCTATTCATAAGATCTGGGTTCACTGGCTTAATAGATGTTGAATGATTGGATTACCATTTATTCTTATTTCAAGGATGTGACTCATTCAAATAATATTTATATTCTCTTTTCATTCTAATCATAGATATCATTTAAAAAGTTGAGGGTGAAGGTGAGGGAAGGTCGATGGTCGGGAGAGAAACAGGTAGCGGTGAGGTTTGAGAGCAAAGGCTTGAGAGAGGTGAGTGTTGAAATTAGAAAAATGTATAGTTTAAATAATTTAGGGGTATAGGAATTCATAAAATTAAAATTTAACCAACATTTAAATAGAATTAAAAATTTAGCAAATAACATTTTATAATTAAATTAATACTATGGGTTAAAAACAAAGAGTAAGAAAATGAAAAAGGCATATTGTTTCCAATGGTTGATAACTCAATGGAGGGTAAAACTCAACGATGAGTCCCATAAAATTAATATTAACCAAAATTAATCAATTGTGGTTAAAAATAAATGGTAGGTAAAATTCAATGGTGGTAAAACTCAATAGTGGGTAAAATACAACGGTGGGTAAAACTGAAAGGTGAGTCCCAGAAAGTTAATCTTAACCAAAATTAATCATGAACAATTCATGTTTGATGTAGTTCATTCCCTCAGAATTAAAATACTTAGTGAAAATATCAGAAATTTGACTTTATTTTCTGATGTATTCAAGATCTTTATCGCCTATTTGAAAATGATATCTCAAAAAGTGATTTCTTACAAAAATATTTTTTGTTTTAGAGTGATACACAGGGTTTTTAGAAATGTTTTAGCACTTGTGTTGTCACAATTTATAGGGATATGTTTGTATTGGTATTAGTATTCTAGTAAAGTTTGTTTCATCCCCAAAATTTGTGCAATGTAGCTACCTATAGCTATGTATTCAACTTCAGCATTACATAGTAAAACAGAATTTTTTTTCTTACTACACCAAGAAACTAAAGATTTTCACAAAAGATGACATGTTCCATAGGTCATTTTTCTATCTGAAATACAACCACCAAAATCAACATATAAATAGATAAGTTAAATTCTTATCCTATTGGATATAACAATAATAAATTAGTAATATACTTGAGTTATTTGAAAATTATTATTATTGTAATTAAGTGTGACTCTTTTGGGTTTTCTTGTAAATGAGCACACATACACACACTAAAAAAAATATCAAGTCAGCTAGATATTAAGTAGAGATGAATTCCAATCATAACTCTATAACTGGGTTGACCCACTAATTTCCCAACTTTATCAAGATCCAGTTTACAGGTGGTACTCATAGAAGTATCACTACACTTAGTGCTATCCAAACTGAAACGTTTTAAAAGATCTTTTGAATATTTACCTTCATTTAAAAAAATATTTCTTTATTTTGAAAAATATTAAAACTAATAAATAAATTTAGGTCACCCATTTAAATCATTTCAAATTCATTTTTCATCATTTTTGAAAAATCAGAACATAAAAAAATTAAATGATCCAATAATAATATCATCTATATAAATTTGAATAACTAAATCATCTTTTGAAATTATATATATAAATAGAGTAGGATCAGCTACACCTTTTGGAAATCCCTTCTAAATAAGAAAATAGATGATCCTATCATACCAAGATCTAGGATATTGTTTTAAACCATATAAACCTTTTGTTGATTTGAAAAAAAATATTTTGAGAATTGTGATTTTGAAATTTTGGGGATTGTTCAATAAAAACAACCTCAACTATATACCCATTTAGAAATTCAATATTTACATCTATTTGATATATTTTGAAATATAGATGTACTTCATATAGGTGTAAAGGTATCTTCATATTTTCTACCCTCTTCTTGACTATACCCTTTTGCAACTAGTCTAGCCTTATTCCTTTCTATTGTTCCCGATTCATAAAACTTGTTTCTAATCTCCCATTTTATACCTATAGTTAAGGTGTATTTTAAATTATTAACAAGTTAATAAAAATTATTTATTTAAAATTGATTATGTTCTTCTTACATATCCTTTACCCAGAATTCATCATTAATTTCATCATTGATGTTCTTAGGTTCAAGTTGTGACAAAAATGATTGTTGTTCAACCTAGTTTCTTAATAAAGCTCTAGTTTGTATACCTCTATCTAATATCCAACAACAGTATCTGAAGGATGGTATTTAAGAGTCCTAAAAACTCAAGAAAAATAATCGATTTCACCTCAGGGTCATTTATATGATTAGGTTCAGGTTTTGGCGCTTGATGTTCCCCAGAAATGAATGATTTTTCTTTCCTCTTTACAGTGGATTCAGAAGGTTTGGAATTTAAATTCAAAGTGGATAAATCATCCTCAAAATTTTATAAAGATTTATTAGGTTCATGTGGATCTTACTAATCAAATTTTACATCAATATACTCTTCCACATACTTGGTTATTTTCTTAAAAACTCTGTAGGATTCACTAGAGGATGAATAACCAAGGAAACTTCCTTCATATCTTTTGGAGTAAAACTTGTCAAGATTATCCTTAGTGTTAATAATAAAGACTTTTTAACCCAAAACTCAAAATTAATTAACCTTATGCTTCCTATTATCCAATATTCATAAGGATTTTTCTTTAATATAGGTCTAATTAAAACTCTATTAATTATATAGCAGGTTTTATTCATATCATCTGGCCAAAAATATATAGGTAAGTCATATTCATTAATCATATTCTGGTTTATCTCTTGAATTTTTATATTTATTCTTTCTACAAATCCATTCTACTAAGGGGTCCTAGGATTAGAGAATTTATGAAAATATTACTTATATGAGAAAAAGGATTCAAAGTCTTGATTTTCAAACTCTTGACCATGGTAACTTTTTAATGTCTTAATTCTATGTCTTCTTAGGTTTTCTATAGATTTATCATACTTGGTAAAATAAGAACACAATTAAATTTTGGGAGATAAAAAAGAATACCCAAGTATACCTTCAAAAGTCATCTACTAGTACATTTACATAGTGTTTACCATTTAATATAGAAAATCTTGATGGCCAAACATATACGCATGAACCAACTTAGGAGGTTGATAAGTTTAAACTTCATTCTTTAATTCAAATATTACGTTGTTTCCCTTTTTGACAAGGGTGGAAAACTTTTTCATTTGGGAATTCATGTTTTGGTAGATCCATAACTAACCCTATCCAAGTTATCATTGTAATTGATTGAATGTTAAAGTGTCCTAGTCTCTTATGATAAGTCCCAGATTCTCTATGAGAGAAACTTAAGCAAGAAAAAAATTGATGTCAAAGAATCAAGATTAACAGCATACACATTCTCATTTCTTAAAGTAGTAAATACTAAATCATTTTTAGATTTAAAAATATTGTTATCATTGTTTCCAAATATTACATGAAAACCATCATCAAATAATTGTGAGATGTTAAGAAGATTATATTTTAATCCATCAACAAAAAGTACTTTAGAAATTAAAACTGAGTTAGTATTACCCAATTCGCCAAAGCCAAGAATATTTCCATTAGTATTGTCACCAAAGGTGAGATGAACACCATAAACCTTTATGGGGTTCTTTAAAAATGAGTAGTCACCTATCAAATGCTTGTAATAGACACTATCCAAGTACCATAAATTAAAAAATATTTCACTTTCTCAAACAAGGGTATATATTTTTGTAAAAGTACACTTTTTGTTGGTAAAATTTTTTACCAACATATATGTCTTTGTCACTAAATTGTTGGTAAAAAAAATATCGCTAAATTTTTTTGCGATAGACAAAATAGTTCTTTTACAATTATAATAATACCAACAGATAATATATAAATTTGTTAAAGTGTTCTTCAACAGGTTCTAATGACATATTTTTATGTTGGTAATAATAATACCAACATATAATGTATTTTTATAAATTAAATTTGAATAAAAATTATAAATTTATCATTTTATTACAATTTCATATTATATTTATTCATTTATCATATATAATATATCTTCTTTAATTATTAAATCAAAGACAATTTTAACACATGTTAAAACTTAGGAAAAAATTAATTATATTAATAATTAAATTTCATACAACGGGATCAATCACACCCCATCCACACAACCCCCCCCCCAGACCCATCCATTCCAATGAGTGAGTTCCCCCACAAGTGACCAGAAAGTAGCACCAGTGACCCATCCATTCCATGCTAGTACTACAGCAACCCATCCATGCCAATGACCCATCTCCAGCACCGGACAACAAGTCAACTCAAGCCCGTGCATTCCAGTGAGGTAGATCATGTACCAGTGATCAAGCACATGCCCATCCATGCTAGCAAGCCTGGTCTAGATATTTACCTCAACACAAACCTGTGATATCCAATTAGTGAGACATAAACATAGTGAACCCCCTTCGGTATTTCATCAAAGATATGATAGGATTCTAACCTATCATACTTCCATGTGAACGCTTCATCATGTCACCTAGAAAACCTAAACAAGAAATCATGTATAAGAAAAAATAGGAAGGTACCAAGCTCATGTCTTTAGAAAAAAATTACAAAACCCATCTTCAATTCAACTTGAACCCAAGTCACAACCATAAACATGACCACTAACACTAAACCTCAATTTCTACTAATGTTAGGAGTTGATTCATATCCATTTCCAATGAACCCATAATAAGATTCCAGATCTATATATCTGGTCCTGTTAGCTAGTAACTCTACCCAAAATCTGCTTCCATGAAACATCTTCTAGTCATGATGGATAAAAAAAGGTTCCTCAATGATTTCCACAAACCATTAATAAAATTACGACCCTGAAAACAAAGTGATTTCTAATAGTTCCCCAAGTATTTCGAGGAATAAACATAGGTCAAGTGTCATTTTATGCCTCTATAGCATAAAAAACTCAAAGCATTGGGAAGTACTTATTCTAGGAGGGTAGCATCAACTAAAATAACCCATGAGGAACATTAAATTCACATGAAATAAAAAACAAGATATCTTCAGCAACACATGAAACATCAATAAAAGGATAAAAAATGTCGTTTATCATAATTTTTTTCAATGAAATTATCAAGAACTAATAATTAGCCCTATAATAAATAAGTATTCTCTTCTCTTACCACACATATTGAAACATCCATAAAATATTATATTCAAAAAATGAATCAAACATCAATTAAAAACTCTAAAACTGATGAAAAAATCAAAGAAATGTTAAGATTCATTAGTGACTCACATAAAACCCAACAATTTAATAGCACATACCTTGTTCCAATCAAGGAAATATAGGCACGAAGAACAAATTATTTAATAGTATACAGATAAAAATAAATCCATCAGGATATTTTATAATTTGAAAATAGACTTTAAATAGAATTATTTAAATATACACAAAATAAGAACCTATTGTGGTATTCAAATCAACAAGTTACATAAAAAGAATATCTTATCAGCTCTCAAGAAAATAAAATCTGGTAATTGAAAAGAGAAAAAAACTAATTTATGAAAATAAAATTGTATTTGATCTTAAATATTAATTCCATGTAACATATGATAGGATTCTTACCTATCATGATTCTATGAAAACCCCATCATCATGTGGCTTGGACAACCTGAACTGAAAATATAACACCCCTTCTCTTTATTACACACGTTAACATGATTTATAGCATAAACATGAACTTAATAAAACTATAAGGATCAAGAGTTCTAGTGTATTGGTAAATTGGCAGCATTATATAACAACATATAACATAAAATACAACATCTTTATTGAAAACATCTTTTACATGACCACAACATTCCTTCGTACTTAGCATTGCATGGGATAACCTGAGGTCGTGCATAAGAAAAGGGTGAGCTATAAAACCTAGTAAGGGAGTAGAAAACAAATAAAATTAATAATAAAATACATGTTAGGAAACAGACATTTCAATGGAGAATAAGATAAACATGAACATAAAGTTATGATATAGCATGATTATCATAACACAGAAGTGTAGCAGCAGAATTTTACATGATATTAGCATGATCCAAGGATCATTTCACATGGTGCATGAGTAAACCCTAATTTCACTTGAATTAGCATGATTAAACCCTCATTTAACTTTACATATCTTGATACTAATCTTTACCCAATGCATTGGACTGCTATTAGGGTGCACCCTTTATAAACATATCATTTCATTCATAAGTGTGCCACATGGATCATATAACATGGATTCATTAAACCTCATAATTTATTCCATGAATAAGAGATGTATAATAAATAAATGTAATTCCTAAATCAACAAGTACATGTGCATAAAGTTCAATACCCATGATAAATAAATGGGTATGGTATTCACTTACACAATGATTTTGGAATGGGAAATTTTGGTGTAACTTCAGCAGCATAACAGCATCAAATAGAAATCGTAAAATGGGTTGATGGGAGATAAAGTAGTCTATCATAATTTATACATGAAAGGGATAGTAATGGGTCATGGAACATAATATCCTAACATATTTAATGGAATTTATATTCATAATATAAAATAATTTCTTGAATGTAAATGAGGAGATATAAATCCCTTAAGGAATTTCATTATGGTTACAGGTGTACATGGGAGGAATTAATGAGAGATAAAGGGATCTAAAATAATTAAAACATAAGTATAAAAGTATATAAGAGGTAAAAAATCATACCCCAACATTTGTAATTGAAAATAAAATGGCATAACAATATAAATAAACTTGGACATATATGAGTATGGAAGGAAATTGATGATCCCTTACATGGAAGTGTGATCCCAAAGGCTTAGGAGAGGCATGAGAGAGGCTTATTAGAAGATTGGTTTGCCTTGTAAAGATTTTAGATTGAGGAGGGTAGGGTTTGGTCTAGCTCAAAATGGTTTGAGTGAAGATGAATGGGAGATTGAGTGGTTTGATATAGGAATGGAGAGGGAATTCTTTATTATTTAGGTTTTGGACACTACACATTAAACTAATCAAAACAAAAAACAATCCCATGGTTTTTTCCCATGGTTTTTTTCCATAGGGGAGTGAAAAAAAAACTATTTTATAAGGAAAAAGGCCCAATATATTAAAATATTGGTCTTTCTTATGTGTAGGTGAGTCACACACTCAAGGAAATCATTTTAAAATGTTAAAATGGTTTATAAGACTTGAAGGGTCCACTAAGGAATTGAAAAATTAATAAAACAAATATAAAATAATATTATTTTCTGGGTAAACATATATTGTCCAAATATCCATTTTATAGTATTTTATTACATCACTATTGGGTCATTATGATGTCATAAAACACATTATATATTCAAACGGTATTTAATTTTTACTCAAATATTCAATTGTCATAGAAAATTATCCAAAATTCACCATTAGATAATTTTAAAATCTTGAATCCAAAAATAATATTCATTTTATATAAATAATTTTTTAAATATTAAAATTTTTTCTTTTTAAATAAAAACTGACATTTATCAAAAAAAATGTTCTGTTTTGATAAAAATGGCTTTCAAACCGTAATAAAATTTACATTTGTAATCATAAAAATTATACAATAAATTATAAAATTGATTTAGTAATAATATTTTATTAAAATAATATTTAATTAAAAAATCCATTAATTCGTCAAAATAGATTTTTTATTTGAATATTAACTAAAAATACTATTTGTGGTTTAAAACCATTTACAAAGTAACTATAATAAAATGAATGTATATTATTTATTCTATACAAAAATAATGCACATAATCACAGTTATGTGGTCTTATTACATAACCCCTTATAACACCCACATAATACCTAATGGTAAGGTGTACAATGGTGAAACACTCTAGGGGCGGCTCAGATAACATTTCTCAGGTGGTAGCCTCTAAAAACTTCCACTTCTCTAATAGGCAATTCTGTTTAAGATTAACGTTTCAAATATCAGCTTGGTCTTGGTCAAGATAAAATTCCAGTGATGCTACCTCCTTTTATAGATTTGAAAAATGGCCTTCGTATGGGGAAATTCTACTAGATGAGGCAATCGCTTCCTTTGTCTGGGTAAATTGGATTTATTAAAGCCCTATATTTATACTAATCATGTGATCATTATTCAGTGAATATATTATAAATGGTAACAATTCTTAACGGTTTTTTAAAATCCAAAAACATAAAACCAAGTAAGTGAATATAACCATTTTACATAATAATACATTTAATTAGATCAAGAGGAATTTTCATTAATAAAATTTTGGGTCGTTACAATCTTCCCCCCTTAAGAAACTTTTCCCTCAAAATTTCCATTTCCTGCACTAAAAAGTTAAGGGTAACTCTACTTCGTCACTTCCTATGATTCCCATGATTCTTCTTCAAACTTGTGGTTTCTCGACAACACCTTGATTAGGGTAATTGTCTTATTTCGTATAACTTTTTCACTACGATATAATATCTTCACCATCTCCTCTTTATAAGAGAGGTCATTGTCCAATGTTACCACCTCTGGATTGAGTACATGTTATGGGTTTGGTATGTACTTCCTCAAGAGTGATACATGTAATATATCATGTACTTGAGATAGTTTTGGTGGGATTTCTAGTCTATAGGCCACCACTCTAACACGATCAATGATATCAAAAGGGATGATGTACCTTAGACTACTCTTTCCCTTCTTCCCAAATCTCATAACTCTCTTCCATGGTGATATGTGGAGGAATATAATTTCCCCAACATAAAAATATATATCTCGTCAATTATTATTAGTATAGAACTTTTGTCGACTTTGAACATATTTAATATGCTATTGGATGGTCTTAAACTTCTCAACCATTTCTTCGAACATTTCTTGACCTATGAGTTTTTGGTCCCCAACTTCATCCCAACATGTCGTTGTTCTTCACCTCTTCCCATAAAGGGCTTTATAAGGAGCTATTTGGATGATTTGGTGGAAAATTTTATTGTTAGGGAACTCGACCAAAGGAATATTTTGATTCCATCCTCCTTTCAAGTTCATTGATCATGCTCTCAACATGTCCTCTTGTGTTTGGATAGTCCGCTTAGATTGACCATCAGTTTGAGGATGATAATCTGTACAAAAGTTCAGCTCAGTATTTAGATCATTTTGGAGACACTTCTGGAACATAGAGGTGAATCTTTTATCCCGATCGGATACAATAGATAATGGTACTCCATGTAGCCACACCACTTCTCTGAATTATATCCATGTTATTTGATCGAATGATAAATCCTCTCGAATTGCAATGAATTGTGTAGTATTTTTTAGACGATCCACAACAACCCAGATAGCATTGTTTCCTTGGGATGTCTTTAGAAGTCCAGTGAAAAAATCTATAGTGATGTTATCCCATTTCCATGTTGGTATGGGTAATGGTTGCATCATACTCTTAGACTTCTTCCTCTAAGCCTTCACTTGCTGAAATACCAAGAAATTTGATGTATACTCAACGATCTCCTTCTTTATGTTATCCAACTAATAATGATCTCGGAGATCTCGAGACATCTTTGTGTTTCCTGGATGAATGGAGAAATTCAAACTATGTACATCACTGAGAAGTTCATTCTTTAACTCTAGATTTGATGGAATAGATAGTATTTTCCCAAATCTCATAATTCTTTCTTCATTAACATTGAACTCCAAGGATTTGTATTTTCTGTTAGTTTCCACTTTCTTCTAAATTCCCACATCATCCTTTTTAGAATCCTTTAAACTTTCAAGAAGAGACAGTTGATCAATCATTCGTGAAAGGATTGATGATGTTCCCTTCTTTATGATTCCCATGTCCATCTTCATCGAATATAATATTGGATCCTTTTCAATTCTCATCAATGATAGAATTGTTGGGCCCTTTTTACTTAGATCATCATCCACTGTGTTCGCTTTCCTAGGGTGGTAATGGATTCAGCAGTCATTGTCTTTGATCATCTCTAACCATTTTCATTGGTGCATTTTCAACACTTTCTGTGTGAATATATACTTGAGAATTTTTTGATCTATATATATTTCAAACTTCTACCCAACGAGGTAATGTAGCCAAATTTTTAAGCAATCTTTACTACATCCAACTCCATATCATATTTTGGATAGTTTTTCTCATGAACATTCAATTTCCTTGAAGCATAGTCATTTACTTTGTCATTTCGCATCAACACACATCCCATGCCCTTCTTCGAAGCATCACTGAATACCACAAAAAGTTCTCCACTTGTAGGTAGTGTGAGCACATCTACAGTGATAAGCCTCATTTTCAACTCCTTGAAGCTATCTTCGCATTCATCACTCTAAGAAAACTGTACTCCTTTCTGAGTAATCTTGGTAAGAGGGTTGGACAATTGTGAGAAATTTCTCAAAAATCGGTGATAATATCCATCTAACTCCAGGAAGCTATGGATATCCATCACTGATGTTTTCCTCATCCATCACTCAATTGAATCTATTTTGGTGGGATCAATAGATATCCCGTTTCTTGTGATGATATTACCCAAAAATGAGACCTCCTTCAACCACAACTCACACTTTTTGTACTTTTCATAGAGATTAGCCATTTTCAAGGTCTCTAGTACATTTATTAGATGATCTTCATGGTCCTCCTTGGTTTTGGATTATATTATAATATCATCTATAAATAATACCACAAATTTGTTGAGGTAGTCTCTAAAGACTCTATTCATTAATTCTATAAATATTTCTAGATAATTAGTGAGTCTTAAAGTCATTACTATGAATTCATAGTGCTCGTACCTTGTATGAAAAAAGCATTCATGGGGATATCCTCCCTCTTCACCCTTACTTGATAATACCCTGACCGCAGGTCCACCTTGGATAATTATTGTTCTCTACATAGTTGATCAAACAAGTTATCAATTCATGCTAGAGGATACTTGTTCTTTATTTTGATTTTGTTAATATCACAATAACCCATGAAAAGGCACATTAACCCATCCTTCTTCTTGACAAAGAGGACTGGTGCACCCCATGATGAATCACTTCGATGTATAAAACTTTTATCTAGATTCTTATGTAGTTGTTTCTATAGATCCTCAATCTATACAACATCGATTATATATAGAGTCTTGGATATTAGAAACACCCCAGTTATAAGATCAATTGATAATTCAACATCACTTCTAAGAGGAAGACCAGGAAATTCCTCAGGAAACACTTCAACGAATTCTCTCACAATAGGCATGTCTTCAAGGATGGTTGCTTCCTTAGACTCAATCATCTGAACAAGACAATCATTCTCATAGGGAAATAATATACACACTTGAGATGATGGTGATAAATAAGATGCATCCTACTCCTTTCACTTGTACTGAATCGGGGGGTCAGTTCTCCATATAGAGAGTGATTTCCCTCTCACATTAATATATGTTGAATCTATATAGGGAAATACAATACATGGTAAGAATGGCATAAAATTATACCAAAGGGATTATGATGAGGTTCCCCAAGAAGTTCAACAAACAAATTATGACAGAGGAGTTATATTCAAGGGATGCAATGATTGCCCCATTTTTCATTCTCATCGATATCTTTACTTCCATGATTTGTGGTGGTGTTGGGATTATTCTACTAAACTTTTGGTATATAAAATAATGTGTGGAAGTAAAATAAAAAATTACATTTTCTATTCTTGAATGAATAACCTGTGTACCTATCCCCACTTTGTTCTCGGGGTTCTCCTCGGCAGTAGTAATGGAAAAATCTCACCCTTTCTACCTTGGAGGTTGTTGGTTATCTCCAAAAACCCTTAGATTTAGGAACTAGTTTTAAAAGTGCACTAGTTATTTGCAGTTGAATCAATGAACAATGAATTGAGGTTCAAATGGAGCATTCCTCTCCTATGTCATAGTAGTGGGTTTTTCTTTCCGATAGTTAATGGACAGGTGCCCTTCATTTCCACACCTAAAGCATTTCCAAACCCCCTTTAGTCAATTTCTAGGGTTATTCTTTATGCACCTTTGGAAAGTAGGGTGCAGAAATTTCTTAGCACCATTGGATTTATCCATCAGACCACCATAATTAAAGTTCACTTTCGACATCTTATCCCCATGATACCCCTAATATTCTGTGATCTCCATTTATACTTTTAGGTCACACTAGACAATTTCCTCATAGCTATCAAAGTCACAGATCGCTAGGGATTTCCGTAGGCTAGGTTATAGGCCACTAAAGAAACGGTCAACCATAAATTCGAAGGTAATGAAGAAGCCAGAGACATATATTTCAATCCTTGTGAAGTTTTCCTATTATTCTCTAATAGATTCGTTGTCTTTTTTTCATGAGGTAAAGGAAGTACCTTTCCATCTTAAGTCGGAGCGTGCATGGAAAATATCTATGGAATTTTTTTTTCCAGAAATCTTTCCATTAGAACACCTCGATCTCTTCCGCAAGCTTAGTATTTTTTATCAATGTACACCATCAATTAGCTTCACCCTCCATGTGATAAGCATCCAGAAGAACCTTTTATTGTTTAGAACATTGAAGGATAGTAAAGATCTTCTCAATGGAGTTGATCCATTTTTTGATGATTGAGGGATCATATGATCCATTTAAAGTATGAGGTCTTTGTCTCATTAATCTCTTGATTGTGGATTGTTCTTTATTGGGGGTGGGGGGGGGGGGTTGAACATTACTCTTTACCCATGTTACTATTAAAAACTTGATTTAACTGAGAGATTATTGTGACAAAGTTTTTTATTCCCGCTCCCATCAGATTGGGAATCTAGTTAGAACAGTAGTCACATTGATCTTCTCATTGATTGTTAGCATGAGTCATCCTATTACCGATCATTGGTTGGAATAAAAGGAATGTTAGGTGTAACAAATTAAGTGGAATAAAAATAGAAAAAGATAAAACTTATAAATTACTTTTATTTTCTTATCTTATGAATTTATAGGCTTCAATCTATGTTATCCATGATCTACTTCCAAACATATATTCTTAGGGGAATTTTTTTATTCCCTTAATAATGGTTCATACTAAGCTTATGAATTTCCAAAGCATACCCCCCGAGAGTGTCATAACCAAGAGTGCAACAAGGCCTGTGGGCATGCACCAGTTCCCATTCAAGTCTTGCACAAAGCATTGTTTTCAGGTTTTACCCTAAGATATATTTGTTCCAGATCAACCTCTACTTGTTCGTATCCATATAGGGATGTATTTTCTTGATAAAACACATCCTATATACTCACCAAAATCTAGGGATGTTTTTATTTTACTTAGTCTTATCCCTAATTCTTTCACTAGGTTTTCCTAATCCTAATCCAAAAAATAACTAAACTTATCCACTAATAACAACTATAACAACTCTGCTCTTTATTACGCACATTAACAATATTTATTACATAAACTTGTAGTTAATACAACTACTAGGATTGAGAGGTCTAGTGTCTTGGGAAATTAGGAAAATTACATACCAACTTATAAAATAAAATACAACATGTTTATTCAAAAATTATTTTACATGACCACGACATTCCTTCGTACTTAGCATTGAATGGGATAACCTGAGGACATGCATAAGAAAAGTGTGAGCTATAAATCCTAGTATGGGAGTAAACAAGGAATAACATGAATTAATAAAATACATGTTAGTCAATAGGAATATCAATTGATCATAATTTAAACATGAACAAAAAGGCATGATATAGCATGATTACCATAACATGGAAGTGTGACTACAACATTTAACATGATATTAGCATGATCCAAGGCTCATTGGACATGGATCATGAGTAAACCCTCATTTAACTTGAATTATAATTATTATACCCTCATATCACTTGATGTATCATGATAGTAATCTTTACCCAATGCATTGGAGCGATATTAGGGTGCACCCTTTATAAACATTTCATTTCATGAATAAGTGTGTTTCATGGATCATACAACATGGATCCATTAAACATCATAATTTATTCAAAAAATAAGATATGTGGAATAAATAAATTTAATTCCTCATTCAATAAGTACATGTGCATAATGTTTAATACCCTTGATAAATAAATGGGTATGGTATTAACACACATGATGATTTTGTCATGGGAAATTTTGGTGCAACTTTGGCAGCATAACGACATCAAATAGAAATTGTAAAATGGTTTGATGGGAGATAAAGGAGTTTATCATCATTTATACATGAAATAGACCGTAATGGGGTCATGGAATATAATATCTCAACATATTTAATTGAATTTAGATGCACAATATAAAATAATTTTTGGAATGTAAATTAGGATAGAGAAATCCCTTATGGAATTTCGGCATCGTAACAGGTGTACATGGGAGGAATTAATGGGAGATAAATGGGTCTATAATCATTCAAACATATGGAGGTCATTATATGGGAGGTTTAAATTCATAACCCAATATATTTAATTGAAAATAAAAGGGTATAAAAATTTAAAGAAACTTGGACAAAAACGAGGAAGGAAGGAAAATGAGGATCCCTTACTTGGAAGAGTGATCTCAAGGGCTTGGGAGAGGCTTGAGAGGGGAGTGTTGGGAGATAGGGATGATTTTGGAGGATTCAAGAGAGAAAATGGTAGGGTTTGGTATATCTCCAAATGGTTTGGGTGAAGAGGAATTTGAGATTGAGTGGGTTTATTTAGGAAAGGAGAAGAAATACTTTATTATTTAGGTTTTGGACAATACACATTAAACTAATCAAAACCACAAACCATCCCATGATTTGTTTTACAGTTTTGTCCAAAGGGGAGTGGAGAAAATTATTTTATAAGGCCAATGGACGAACTTGTTAAAATATTATTCTTTCTTATGTGAAGGTGATTCACACTCTTAAGGAAATCATTTTAAAATGTTAAAATTTTTTATAAGTCTTGGAGGGTCCACTAAGGCATTGAAAAATTAATCAAAAAATATAAAATCATAATATTTTAATGGTAAAAAATATATTGGCCAAATATTTCGTTTACATTATTTTATTAAATCACTATTGGGTCATTATGATGTCATTAAACACGTTATATATTTAAAAGATATTTAATTTTTACCCAAAAATTAAAATGTCTCCGAAAATTATGAAAATTAACCATTAGATAATTTCAACATCCTGAATCCAAAAATAATATTCATTTTATCTAAATAATTCTCTAAATATGTGAATTTTTTCTTTGAAATTAAAAAATGACATTTATAAAAAATTCATGGGTTTTGACAAAAATATCTTTCAAATCATAATAAAATTTATAATTGTATTCATAAAAAATTTAAGATCATTTATAAAAATTTATTTAGTAATAATATTTATTGAAATATTATTTAATTCAAAAATCCATTAATTCTTCAAAATAGATTTCTTATTTGAATATTAACTATACAATATTATTTGGGATTTAAAACCAATTTACAAAGTAACAATAATAAAATGAATATATCTTATTTATTCTATACAAAACTAATTAACATAATCATAGTGATAGGGTCTTGTTACATAACCCCTTATAACACCCGTATAAGACTTAAGGGTAACGTGTGTGATGGTGACAGACTCTTGGGGTGGCTCGGATAACATTGCTTGTGTGGTAATATCTATTAACTTTCACTTCTCCCATAGGCAATTCCATTCAAGCACAACATGTTGAATCTTTTCTCAGGCTTGGTCAAGAACAAATTCCACTGATTCTACCTCCTTTTCAAGCTCCAAAAAATGTGCTTCATATGAAGAAATTCTACTAGATAAGGCCATCGCTTCCTTTTTCTGAGTAAATTGGATTTTTTAAAACCCTATATTTATACTAATCATGTGATCACTATTCAATGACTATATTAGCAACGATAACAATTCTTAACTGTTTTTTAAAATACAAAAACATAAAACCAATAAATCTCATATAACCAATTTACATAAAAAAGACATTTAATTAGATCAAGAAAAAATTTCATTAATAAAATATTGGGTCATTACAAGAAATCCTATAAAGGGAAACACAAAAACCTACCAAGCTCATGTTTTTTGATAAAAGCTACGCAACCCACAACCCACCTTCACGTCAACTGTAACCCAAGCCACAACCAGCAGCATGCCCAATAACAATATAAATCCATTTTTTCTAATGTGAGGAGTATCATCATATCCATACCAAACAAATCCATAATTGGATTCTAGATCTAGACATTCAGTCCAATGAACTTGTAACTCAACATAGGCTTTAATTGATGATGGTAATCAATCCTACTCAATCATTGTAGCATGAACCAGATTTTTAGTATCTAAATACAAGTGAAACAATGATCATCACAATCCAGATTTATCAATAACAAGGATCATTGAACCATCCATGAGCATACAAATTGTTTCAATAAATAATCATTCCAATTTGGGTTAAACAGTATGGTGATATAATCCTTACAAGGGTTCATTGAAAACATAATGTGAGACTTGGGTTTCCTGCTGAAAGAGTTAACCAATAACACATGATGAAGAAATGTCCTAAAAAGTTAAAATCACAGAAAATAGAATCCTGACATAATGGTTGTAAATGATAATGTTACTGGTAAATAGATGTGAGAACGTTCATTTACAGTGAATAATGGTTGGTCTAGGAAACATGGGATTCTAATTTGTGGAAGCCTCAACCTATCATGTATCGCAAACAAAATAGAGAAATATAATACAAATCAGGGACACACGATTTACATGGTTCGGTCGTATGACCTACAACCACGGGGAAAGAAACATATTTTCTATTTCAAATGAGGATACATATATTTCAAAACCACACACATCTCATATCACATACACTTACACACCCACACAATGACACTCATATATATAGTAGTGGATGCAAAGGATAAACAAAAGAGTGTTGAATGTTTTCTCTGGGAGGTCATTAACTACTACAGTGTGTCTTGTTTGGAGGCACCACCCTCTAAAAGTCATAAATGGGCAGCACCAACTACTGTAGTGGGTCTCCTATAGTGGTTGGTCATCCCTGGTGGTCACCCAACATTTTGGACAATGGTATTTTATTATCAAAATTAAATAGTTTTCTATAGTGATAGAGATAGAGAGAGAGATCACAAAATAGAGATAGATTACACAATGAGATTACACACGGAATTTACACACTGAATTTCTTTTCTAAAATAAATTGAATAAATTGATTGAGATATGATAATTAGTTGAGAGTAAACAATGGTTTCATAAAATCATAATCCTCGATCAAAATATTGTAAAATCCTTAGTAGGTAAAAAATACATAACTAGTTCACAAGAGTGGCCCTTATTCACAAAAAAATGAAGATATATCTTATAGAATCCTACTTTCATTTGAATGGTATTGGTTTTAAATCATTCAATAGTACAAAACCATGAATTACAAAGGAATCTAGTTAAATAATTTCAGAGGCCAACCAAGAAATGAAAATCATGAATTGAAAATAATATCAACTAGGCATGTGGAGATGGGATTCTCTTCACATTGATTACAATGATCAAAAGACAAAACCAATCCCACAATGAAGAACAAGAAGAGAAGAATCCATATTCAATATGAGGAAATTTAGTCACATGATGCCAAATCATTATCAGATGTCTTAGCCAACTACTACCCATCTCCTACTCAAAGACCAATCACTCAGGGTTGAATAAAAAAAATTGAAACCCATGGGGTTCCAAATTTTGTGGGTTGTTGAACAAGATACATCTGAAGGAAAAAAAATCACCACAGATCAACTGCATGATAGAAGAAGGAAACACCAAATCGAGAATGTTTGGAAGAGAGACTAGGGAATAGATCAGAAGGTTTGTAGTTGGGAGAGGGTGCAGACATAGATGAATGATGGATGCATGTCAGGTGAATCTGAATTGGGGAGGGTTTTCAATTGAGGTAGGAATTCACCGAAATTCTCAATTATCATAATTTTTCTATTTTTTGAATGTATATTTATGTATATATATAATTTATTTATTTATATAAAAACATATAGATATTATTAATTTATCCATATTTTAATTCAAAAGAAAAATTATTTGAAAATAATGAGATGATATTAAATTAATAATGAATATATTCAATTTGGTAAAATAATCATTATCATTCAATAATTTATTATAACATATTTTCAAATATTAAGCTATTTATTAATAATTATAATTAATAATAATAGATTCATTTTTTACTATTAGTATGATAATGCAACATCTTTTATTGTCTGTAATTTTTTTTGGTATATGATAATTAATATCAAAACACACACACACACACACATATATATATATATATATTAGTAAAAACAATTGGTGATACATTAAATTAATACCAATGAAATTTAATTTCCATTGAAATTAATTATTACTTCCAATAAATATATTATCTATCACTAAATTTATGTTGGTATAAATTTTTTAAGTAGTGGTGATCACATGATCACTTCTCTTGATCATGCTACACCTATATGGACAAACCTATCTTAGGACTAAGGGTGTCCAAGACTAAATCTTCACGCAATTTCGTAGAGATACACGATGACATCATGTGACATGCACTTATACATATGGTGCCTCTATCTCACTATCCACTACAAAATATTTTACTTTTTCCAATAAGATCTTATCTATTGGTAATGGGTAATAAATATATATATATATATATATATTCAATTTTCTATAAAATATTTGATGTTATTGAATAATTATTTGAAATATATTTTTATAATGGTAAAATATTTTTTAGTAATAATAATTAGTAACAACATATTCATTTATCGGTATATCAATTGTTGGTATAATTATGATAAGAAAATAGATTTAAATGTTAGTAAAATATATGTTGGTATTGAACTACTAATATGAACAGATATATCTGTTGGTTAAAAAACTTTTAGAACATATAGTTCAACCAACATAATTTAATTTTTTTTGGAATTAATCATTTCTACCAATAGATACATTATCTCTCAGTAATTTTATTTTTGTAAAGGTCACTTTTTTAGTGTTAGAGTTCTATAGGATCTCTAATAGAAGGTTCCCTACAAACAAATTTTATACCACAAATGATTTTGGTACCAAAATTTTCTTGGGTCCAGATATGTTATTGATTAGGGATTTATAAACCCATATTTTGTTAATGGGTTTCCTATAATAATATTGTAGATTTTTTGAAATAAAATACTTATTAAGTCAATTTCAAAAATAAATGGTAGTAGATTTTCCCGAAGTAGATTTATAAAAAAAATGAAATATTTATAACTCTTCTCTACCTAGGTTGATATCCTATACCCGTAATTTACTTAGGATCAATTTGTATCCCTAATATTTGAGTTAGAGTTTCTATTCCATTTATGAATCTTTATAGATCTTTATTTAGTTTCTCATTTGAAAATTTCAATTCGATATTTTCTTTTAGTAATTGGGAATTATATTATTTCTCTATAGTGAGATTAGATTTAATATTAAGAGATAAAACATGTGGTTTCTTTATAATTTTTTATCTATCCTTGAGATCATCAAAGGTATCCTCAATAATGTTTCAATATTGTTTCTCTATAAATATCATCATCATTTTCATTTTTATATTTATAAGAATTAAGTACAAGAGTTACATTAGGTACCTTAGATATTTTTTTCATGAATCACATGTTAGATATGTCATGATTTTCTTCATGAGGTGAGTCAGAGTCACTAAATATATCTTCAAAGTCACACCATGTAGATTTCTTGGATTTCTTATATTTTATATATATTTTTTCATACTTATTATTATATTTTAACTTAGGGAAATCAGTATTAACATGTAATTTTCACTCACATTCATGACAGGTAATCCCATTTTAGTTTCCATCTCTAGTTTAGTCCTTTCTCATATTCCTCTACTATCATACTTTTTGTTGTAACTCAGCTACCTAAAGAATTTATTCTTCCAATATAACTTTTTAAACCTTCTATTTAGATGGTTCATTTCTTCATTAGTATCATCTGTTGATTCTTTATCACTAGATATTTTATCTTATACCTTTTCATTTTTTATCTTGATGTAGTAGTATTAAAAGAAATAGATTTTCCCTTCAATTCATCATCTTCTTCATGATTGGCTTTATTCTCTTCTTCATAAATCATAAACTTCCCAATAAATTCCTTGGTAGTTAGTTTACTAATATCATAGGATTCCCTTATTGACATATATTTCTCTCTCCATATCTCTGTAATACATTTCGGTAGTCTCTTGTTTTAGTCTTTATCTAACACTAAATTTCCAAAGGATATCCTCATATTGAAAATTTCATTGGACCTGAGATACATATCAAAAATTATCTCATCAGGTTTCATTTTAAAAGTATAATATTTAATTGTATAAGTGTTCAATTTCATTAATTTAATATTCTTTGTTCCTTCATGATAAATAGATAAAGTATCCCAGATATCAAAATATGTTTTACTTTAATATATTATATTGAACTCTTCATCTCTTAAGGAACAATAAAGAGAATTCATAGATTTTCAATTATTATTTTATGAAATATTAGTAGGATCATCCCAAGTATTCCTAGTAGTCTTAGGTAACTCATACTTATCCTTTACAGTGGTCCAAATTTCAAATCTCGTACTTTCTATATGCATGTTTATATTTTCTTTCTAATGAGCATAGTTATTTCTATATAATAAAGGAGGTATGTCAGTAGTAGAACCTTATTTTATATTATGCATTTAAAGAACTAAATTTAAAAAAGACAAAAAATTAATTTCTTTAAAATATAACTCAAATCATAGTTGAAAATATTTTGAAAATTATTTGATATAAAATTTTAGTTGGAGTGAGTATCTCAATAGGCGTTGATTTGAGTACCAAATAAATATTTTTGTCTAAACCATGTTAAACCAAAATCCCGAAAAATAATTAAAAGAGACCAATTAATAAAAATAGAATATTGATATAAGTTAAAATATTTTAAAATGTTTTTCAAAGATTGATTAAATATCAGTTAAAATAATTATAAAGAACTAATTTATCTTTTGAAATTAATTTACTTAATAAAAACCTTATATAAACACTAATTAGTTATAACTATAAAATTAGTTGTTTTTTTATAGTTTAAAAGAGATTCATTTTCAAATTATATAAGTTAAAAAACAAAACAAAACACACAATATGATAAATAAAATAGGTTAATTCTCAAGCCAAGACCTAATCCTCTACACTTTTCAATCACATACTGCCAAGAATATTATATAAAATAATCTATGATCAATAACCTGGATCAAGTAAATAATATCAAATATATCTAGGCCACGTAGGACCTCTTCCATAATAGTCATGGGAATGAAACAAATATACACCACTCAAGGAAATCTTCTACAACATCTAGGAAAATAATTGTAAAAATGAGTATAGAATATATTGAGTATCTTTTATTTAATGTTTAGGAGTCATTGTGGGTTAAAAAAATAGGGTAAAAAAATATTCTTGTAATTTAAAGAAAATATATATAAAGAGAAAATCAAAATATATAGAGTGATTGTGTTTCTTTATCAAATATACTCTGAAGCTTGTAACTCCTTGAATATAAATTGAAATGAAGTTTTATTCATGTTTCTAAAAGTGTTAATAGAACATATTTCCATGAACTCCTTTTATTTTTACTATATGAATGAATTGAAAGTTCTATGTGCTCTACTTTCTCACAGTCAGTTGAAGTTAAAGAAGATGAGTGTGAGATTCCTATAAATTTTATCTCATCTTTTTCTTACAATATGTTTTCATCTCACTTCTTATGTATGTTTATATTTCTCTCTGTCATGTAGCTCTATGTTCTTCTATATTTTCACTAGGAATTATGCTACTTCTTTTAATAGTAGTATGTAGGAGGGATCATCTGGATCCTCTTCTCCTCATATTGGACGACTGATATGAACATTAATGAATATCTATAATATTTTATGAATAATAATTAAAATATCTCTCAATATTAAATATTATAATATATAAATTATAAATATTTAATTCACAATAAAAAATAATGATGGTGACACCTTTGAATGGTGACACAACATTGGTCGTAACATAGGCTAGCTGTGAGTCAATTTTCTAGTGATTCATGCCAATATTGACTCATCTGAGTGGTGAGTCATCTTAGTGGTAAGTCATTTCAAAACATTGTAAAATGTGAATTATGACATAAATTCACATTCAATGGTGACATGGGTCTGGTGGTAGGTCTTTTTGATACTTTTCTAAATTTCCTTCATGGTGGTTACTCATCCCTAGTGGTAGGTCTTGTCCATAATTCACAAAATCTTATTTCTCAGGGTGGCTCATTGCTGATGGTTGTCCTTTTCAAAACAACCTCAAATTTCAATGAGTCATCCTCAATGGTAGGTGTTTTCAAAACTTATCCAAAATTACATTCTGGAGGTGACTCATTCCTAATGGTGAATCATTGTTTGTGGTGACTCAATCTTAATGGTTATTATTTCCAAAACATATTGATATTTTTTCTAATATTCCTTATATTGTAAAATTATTTCATAACATATAAAACTCATTAATAACATAAGGAACTTGATTTGGTTATCATTTTAATAATGGTTCCAACAATTTTGTTAATAGGTTGGAAATGGATAATAAATGAATTAAAATGGGAAGGGTGGATAAATGTGGTCATTTATAAATAATTAAATGAATGGGTAATTTAACATATTTTGGTTGGTAATGAAATGTGGGAAATGGTTTGTAACTTGCATCTATTATGTGGTTTTCTACATTTTATGGTGGATAGAAAAGTGGCAATGTTGTGAATTGGTTAGTTATTATTGTGAACCCATATGGTGGTCTTATGTGTGGATAGGTGTATATATATACCATGTGTATTACTTTTTATTTCTATATGTTCCCCACTCACATTGATAATCATTTTCCAACACCTGTATATTTATATGGTGTGGGGGGTTCTTTCTAACATCCTTGTGGTATGGATGGATGGATAGTTACCCACTCTTTACTTCTCTCTCTTCAAATTGAGTAGGTATTAAAATGTAGTGATGGATGGAGATTAGATAGTACACTGGGTGATATCCTAGGTGTCTTCAGGTAAGATGTGGTGTGATCCTGTTGTGGAGTGTCTTGAGGTGGGGGTGCATGGTAGGAAATAGGCACGAGGTCGATGTAATTCATGTTCATGATAACCTACTACTCTGATTATGGTTTTGATGTGATGTCTCATGTGTCTTTGTGTGAGATATGAAGTGATCTTGTTATGGTTTGATGGTATATGTTATAAAAAAGAGATAATAGCACTAGGACATAATACATTAGGGTTTGAGAGCATAAAATTAGTGGAAAAGTGATGCAATTAACCTTTGTTGGTATACTTATTATTATGTTATTATAATTTTTCTACATTATTTGGAGATCATGCCTTGGTGAGGACGCATTTGTATAGTTTATTTGTTTAGGTTCGGTTGGTTCTATTATTTTCTAATGGGTGCATTATTATGATTCTTTAACATCTATACGGGAGACTTTGGTTTCCCGACTGAGTATACTTGTATTATCACCCTATGTATATAAATTTATTTCCTAGTTTCCCGGAGAAATATGTTGACCATGCTGGACATTACTAGATCATACCCTTAGACTATTTCTATTTCATTTCCTTAGTTTTCTTTTCAGTATTTACCTTGGAGACTTTTATCTTTTCCTATTTTATTTATAAATGAATTGTGGTATGGTTTTAGATTCCTTTTATATTATTTCATGGATTTTATTTTTGTTGATTCATCCTATATCTTGATATTGTTTGCATTATAGTGGGTAATTCCTCCTATTTATGATATTTGATACCCTCAATGCTAGTCATTGAACTAGGCATTACTAGAGGTGGGACTCGAGGTTCATTATCTCTATCCCTTATATATGATGTCTTTGGTGTGAGGGGGTCATGACAGAGTGGTATTATAGGTGATGTTTCAGGGATATAATGGATTTTGGAGTTAAGAACAATCAGTTTTTAATGGTTTGGTATGGAAATGGTGATAGTTGAACTTGGTACGTGACATAAGCCATAGAGACTTGCTATGACACAGGATTTCAGGGCCACTCACGTCCGGTCCATAGAATCTGATCTTATTTAATATCCAAGTGAGGTGGTTATTTTTTTGGTGTATAGACCTAGGGGAGGTACATTCATCATGATGAATTTTGTTCTAGTTTTAATGGGGTGGATTTTTGGTTCTGGGAAGTTAAAATAGAAATGAAATGAAATGAATAAATCTTAATAAAATTCAATATTACATGGTCCTAGGAAGTCTTTTTATTGCTTTCATTTATGGATCATGGTCATCATTTGTGTGTTGATCAAGCAGAAGAGTTTTAGCAGGTTGGTCTGGTTGATAATTATAGGGTTTATCTGGTTGAGGAGGATAATTAGTAGTATAGATTTTTATGTTCTTTTCGATGGAAGGCTTTGGGAAAGTATAATGATAGTGTTTTGGATTTGGAGATAGAGATAAGGTTGGAGGATCTTGGAATCACCTTTATTTGGATTTGGGGCCTAGTGGAATGCAGAGTCCCACTGGCAGTTAGTCAGATATGGGGAACTATACATCAGTGGTGAATGTTGTATCTATGTTAGCAAAAATAGGGAGTTGTTTTTTGGGTTGACTTTTAGAAATAGTTTCATTAAGAGTTCCTTTCATCAACCATGAAGATAGTGAAGAGGTAGAAGATTCTCTCTCATAAATAGATGTGTATTTTAGTGTGCAAGTTGGGAATCAAGTTCAAAGACCTTCTTTGTTTTTCACTAGATATTTTTATGGATGATGAGTTTCCTGAGATTAATCTTTAGGGGGCACTTTTTCCTTCAATTCGGAATACAGTTATTCCATTTATGTTTCAAATGTATCTGGTGGTTCATAAAAAGTAAAAGGTGATCAAGAAGATGAACTCCTGAAGAGTTTCATAATATTAGAGGATCTAACAAGGTTACTTCAGGAGTAGAGTTTTATATGGAAGATATGAGGCACCATTTCCTTCAATTTTGGACTTTTAGATAGTTGATCTTAGTAGATTCCTTTACAGACTTTTTTGGATAGTACATTTCATGATTTTTCTAAGGAATTTAGACCTGTTTGTTTTTTCTATGGGACTCATGGCCATCATTAGAATTAGTTCTTAGTGGCTCTCTAAGATCATTTTGGTGGAGTCGATTAGGTTCATCAATATACTCATTAACTATTTCCAGTGAGTTCATTTTAGAAATAGGGTAATAAATATTATTCTCCACCGAGGAGATATGGAGAAAGTAGAGGTCGAAAAAATGATGTTACTCATGTTCTGCGACACTGACCTGAGCATTGACATAGAGGTGGCTGTCAGTAGAGAGTTAGAGGTGTTGGACATGCTTAGTTGCATGCAGTGGAGGCATCCGTGAGAGATGTTCCAAATATTGTTTTGAGGTATGCCCATATTTTTTTATATCCATGTCTATTCCTTGTTTGATTCAAGATTGTAAACACCTTTGTATACCCACTTTAGTCCATGATCGGGTACTAGACGGAAAGAGGCTTCCCATGACCCTAGTGTTAACTACACCATATAGAGGACAACCCAGCTTTTTTGATGTGTGCAGGGGGTATAGACTAATTATAGGGCCACATCAATCCCATGGGGATATTTTCATGATTTAGATGTAGCAATATGATTTCATCTTCATCATAGAATAGGTTTATTAAATGCATTCCTCTATCAATGAATTTTAAAGGATATTCATATTCTTGTATTTGGATGGTCATTGTGTGGTTTTCATTGGTAAACAAGGTTTTTAGGTGGGTTGTCGGCGTGTAGATCCCCTTCTTTCCTTGATGTCTATGTTAGCATGGAAACAATGGAAGTTGTACTAGTGGAAGTTCCCAAGGACATTGGAGAGTTTTTGTATGTTTTTTACAACGAGGTTGTAATGATACCCCCTCGATGTGATGTAGAGTTTGGTATATACTTTTAGCCTTGTGCTTCTCCGATTTTGATGTATCATTCTTGTATGTCACCTTCAGATTAGTGGGGGTTGAGGATTCAGAAATATTATTTGATGTGGAATGGTTTCATCTACCCTAATGTGTTTCCATGGGGTGCTATAGTGTTATTCAATAAAAAATGTGGAAGGTAGTATAAGGTTGTGTATAGAAAAATGAAGGATAAATCAGGTAATGATAAAGAATCATTACCCTATTTTGGGGATAGATGATCATTTTGAAAAGCTGATAGAATCAATTTGATTTTATAATCTCTATCAACGGTTTTGGTATCACCATTTGAGGGTGAAGGAGGGAGATATCCCAAATATTTCATTCAGATGAAGGTATGAGCACTTCAATTTCCTGGTCATATTGTTCAATTTCACAAACACACTAGTTGTGTTCATCCGACCCATGAACTCTGTGTTCTATTAATTCTTAGACTAGTTCATAGTTGTCATCATCAACTATATATTGATCTACTCAAGGTTAGAGGATGAGAATGATGATTATCTGATATCTTTATTATAGGTTCTTTGACACTACCATCTCTATGGGAATTATTTCAAGTTTATGTTTTGTAAATGAGAGGTAAATTTCATTAGAAATTTTGTGTCAGATAAAGGTGCGGAAGTATACCCATTGCTGTTTTATTTGGTTTTTTTATTGGGAAGAACCTAATAACATGGGGGTGGTTCGTAGTTTCCTTGGTATCACGAGATATTATCAATGATTTTTACTGAATTTATCTTGATTTTAATATCCAATGATAGTGTTGACCTATAAATATAGGGATTTTGTGTGGATTGATTGGTGTGAAACAACATTCGATTATGTAAAGGGGAAATTGGCTAGTGCTCTAGTGCTTTGGTTTCTAGAGGAGGGGGTGATGTTTAAGGTGTTTTATGACACTTACCATCTGTTATAGGGATGCATATTGATGAAGAATAATGTAGTAATCTTTTATGGTTCTTGGTAGTTATGTATCGATGAGTTTTACTATTCCACCCATGATCTATAGATAAAATAAGTTATGTTTTTTCTAAATTTTTGGTAGAATTCCCTCATTGGGGAGTGATTTTTGGTCTTTACTAAATATAAGATATTGAGGTATATATTTTCTCAGCATGATCTAATTTTTTGGTAGTGAAGGTGGTTAGAGTTTCTTAAGTATTATGATTTTCAAATATTTTACTTCTTAGGGAAAGGGAAATTTTATGACAGCCGCTTTGGTAGGAAGTTGCAGAAGGATGTCGTTCAAGAGTTTGGGGATGTTTCGAATGTGATGGAGGAGTTAGGTTCCTTGTACCAAGATAGAAATTTGTTTGATGATATAGAATGTTTATTTTATATAACATTGCAAAATTCTTTGATGCAGTATGTGGTGGAGTGTAACCCCCCAATATTGTTTGGGAAAAATTGAATTAATTTAATCATATCAAAATTCTTCATTTCACACAACACTAAATATAACTTGTGTTTTATGAAATTACCATGTTATTATTACTTTGTACCCAACACCAAGTAATTTTTTTCACTAAAAAACACTTATATTGTATTTAAGTACATTAAACACTATATTTTTCTTATGTTACACATAATTTGTATTTTCTTTGATATATTGTGTTAAACGCAATATCTAGTTTTACCAAACTACAATGTACTATTAATAATACTATTAAAATATTATTATAGTTGTCACCTTTTCATTGGAATGAAAGTTAGGAATAACATTAACTAAATTGTAAAAATATGATTTAAACATGTATAAAAAATTAATCATTTTTTTATAAATTAGTTAGAAATTAGAGAAATAACTTTTTTTTAAAAGTAATTCCCTTTCAATGAAAAATATTTTTTTATGTAAAAACAACATTTTACCTCAATAAATTAAACAAACCAATTATGATGAATTTTTATAATACAATTTATATATTATATATTCAATTATCTTTTTTTAAACTCATCCAATATATTTTATAGGCATAAGATAAGAATAAATCCTATTTTGATGAATAAAAAGATGTATTTTTTTTAAAGGTAATTTTACCGCTTTTAATGGAGAACCAATTATAAATCTAATTTTTTACACTTTTGTAATTTTTATTTGAAAAAATATAATTAATTTTTTTAAAAATAATATCAAAATTTACTTTTGCTATTTTTTTGATGTTTAACTAAGAAGTTTTATTTTTTTATGAATAGTGAAAACACTAAATTTTAATTGAAAACTGCCTTTTCATTTAATTTGTTGATATAGTGATATTATATTATAATTTAGTTATAAAGTGAAATTATATAAATTTTATATCAATTAATACAATTTAGTTCATTATAACCAATTTCACATTGAAATTGGATATAAAACATTTTAATCTTTTACACTTTTGAACTTTAGAAACCCGCTTTCGCGAAACTCCTGTAGGATTAATTTTGAATTAATTTTTACCAATTATATGTTTAGAATTTTGAAAAAAGGATTATAAATTTGAAATCATCATAATTTATAATTTTTATTAAGTTTAAATTATTTTCAAAAAAAATATTAGAGAAACTAATTAAAATTAATTATAGTGGATAATGAAAAAATAATTTACATAGTGGTGAAACTTTAATCTTAAGGGGGAAATGACCTAGAAACTTATACAAAAGCCATTTTATGAAGATATTTTGACTGTATACCCTCTTTCTTATAATTTTATGATTTATCAGAACATTATTCAATGAAAGTGACCTATGTAATAAGTAATTAAAAAGGAAAAACAAAAGGAACCTTCCTTACCGTTAACATTTATAAAGCCTTAAGATATGGACAAAAACCACATTATTTCGATTGTACAAATTATATTTAAATTTAATGTATCTTCTTACATAATATTAATCTATGTTTAATTTTTATGTATGAAATATTTTTATTAACTGCTTAATGAATGCCAAATGCGGTAATTATATAGTTAATAATTAACTAAAATAAATAATACTAAAAATTTTAAAATTAAAGTAATTTGATTTAATTATTTTAATTCATTTTTAATAAATATATTATGTTAAAAATGTGTGAAATTTATAGAGTCAAATTTCATCTTTATCTTGATACTTTTTTATTTTTAATTAAATAAATAATGTCATAATTGACAAAAATATTATTTTATAATAAATGATATTGTATTAAAATATTTAAAACTTGCTAAAAATAATATATAATTAAAAATTATTTTAAAATTTTAATAATTATAAATTATTTTATATTCATGGACCAATTTATATTTTATAATTAACATATTCACCTTTAAATAGTAAAAACATGGTTAACATGGTTCGACTTAAAGTAGTGTTTTGCATGTTACATGCATTTGTTTTAAAATTTATTTCCATAAAACATGGGATTTATTTTTTTAATTAGATATAAAATATAGAATTGAGTGGTTATATATTTTTTAACCAATATCACTTTAATTTATTCTTAAAATTTAGAATATTTATGTTATAAAACTAGTTACCTTGATAAAAACCAAAATGATAAAAGTGGGAAAAAATTTATATTTAGGAAAAAAATTATAAAATCAACTTATTTTTTATATTGATGGATTGTATAGATCAAAATTTCCCATTAATACATTATTCTTTTCATTTTTTAATCACATGAGTTAAGTTATGCCTCCCAATATTGGTTAACTTTTGGTATTTACACTAATTCAACCCATCCTCATCAATAAAAAGGAATTCACTCTTCCTCTTCCTCACACCTCTCAAGCCACCTTGGTTCATACAAAAACCACCCAAATAAGCCTAAAGATTCAATTAATTCGTCCTATAAACCTATCTTTGGGAATAAATTCAACCATTCAATCCATTTGGTGAAAACCAAATAGAGTTATGTAAAGAAGATGTAACAACCTTCAACAGGCACTTCTGTTTTATTTTATTTCTACACCACCTCAATTATTCTTATTCCATTATTAAATAATAACATCATTATCCTATATTTACTGAGATGTTTTTTTATAAGGTTTATATTTAAACCTAAACACACTTTTATAAAATGGGTAATGAACTTACATTTCATGTGTACGGCGGATTACCGCCTTGCAAAATGATGTCCTTCATTTTTCCATTACCACCTATCAGGGTTGGGAATTATGATGGAAATAATATTTTTATATAATATATATATATATATATAATTTATGGTTTATTTATTCTTTTGTACTTATTATATAAACCATATCTTCATTCTTTCCATTTTATAGGAATATGATAACTTCATTTTTTGATATGTGGACTTTCTCCTCCTTAAAGCGATGCAATTCATTCACACTTTACATTGAATGTATTAATGATGGGTTTATAAAAATTATATGATATATATGAAATAATAATTATACTTTAATTATAATGATATATATATATATCATTTACTTTCTTTCTTTCAATATGATATGAAAACAGAAACAATGTTCATATATATGTACGGCCTACGGTCTCCGTGAACGGTGAATTGCATTTCATATTTATATATTTTATAAATTATTATAAATATTTATATAATTGATATTTAATATATTTATATAATGTTTTAAATTATCTAAATAATTATCTAATTATCTAATTAAGAGGATCATGAATAATAATTCAAAACATATATGAAAAACAAGGTGGATATTACCCAAAAAATAACATTTACATGGAATTGTTAGTAAACATGTCATATAAATTCATAGTAAAATAATATATGGAATTATGTATAATAATGTGTTTATTTGGTAGTTTTATAACAAAATTATATTTATTATATTGTATTTTTGAAAGTGTATGAAGAAAGTTTAGACTTAAGGTAAGGGTTTTCTCGTCTCACTTTTATTTCTATGAGACTTATGCCTTATTCACCAATTATTTATTCTTTGCGGCGTATATACTGCCCATATATGTATTATATGATTATTATAATTAAATTTATTTTTATTTAAATATCCATTTTTTGATCTTTATTTCAAGTATTTTTTTAGAAGATACCAAATCAGTAAAATAATTTTGTTTCAATTTTTTTTTGAGATTGATTCCATGTTATGCACCTATATTTTTTTATGAGGTGTATATAATTCCCTTTGATATATTTTATCATGAATATATAACTTTAGATGATATTTTAATCTTAATTTAATTTTATTATTTCATGGTAATTTAGATTCAAAGATACCAAGTGGTAATAGTTTGTCGCTACAATATCATAGTTTATTGGGATTGTTTATGATTATGCTTCCATTGATTAAATATAATGATGAATATCTCAATAAATATCATAAGTTTTAATAGAATATGTTTTTTCATGATATATTCAAGTAATGTTACTATTTTTACACTCTTTTTTAACTAATATAATTAAGAAGTTGTTTAAAAAATATCTGACTTTATCTTTCTCTTGAGTCGGAAAATTTTGTTCTTTCAAAAACATGTTTTCTAAAAAAATGTTTTAAAAAATGTTCAACTATTATACTATGATATTTAAAATATATTTTACCCATTTTTTACCTTTTGTACAAAATGGTTTTTAAAATAATAATATTGTTTTCATTTTCCAATTGCGGAACATTTCTAAATATTTTACAGTGTAGAAGAAATGTTCGTCATGTACATATTTATCCATAGTCATGACCATAATTTATTTGAATCTTATATTATAATTTTTTAAGATTATTTTCAAATAAAAGGGTTTTAAAAAAAATTATGTTTAATATTTTTTTCAAATGATTTTCAAATATCCTTTTATATGTTTTCAAAATGTTATTTTCAAAGAAAATGATTTCAATGATTTCATATCTTATTTTAAAAGTTTTCAAAGTTATTTTGAAATAAAGTTGTTTTCAAATATGTATTATGATTTTCAAAGATTCCATTATATGTTTTTTAAAATGTTTTCTCAAATAAAATTATTTTAATTATTCCAAATTTTATTTTATAATTTTTCAAATCTATTTTCAAGGAAAAATGATTTGAAAATGTTTTCATGCTTTATTTATAAGTTTTAAAACTATTTTCAAAGAAAAGAAGTTTTAATTTTTTTTAGATTCCTTTATAATTTTTCAAATATAATCATAGATTTAATTTTTTTTAAATGTTTTAGGTTTTAATAATTATTTTTAAAATGGAAAAATATGTTTTCCTCAATAAATATTTTAAATAAAATTTGAAAGTCTTATTTATCAGAAAGTGATTTTTGAAAATATTTTATGAAAGGTATTTTCAAAAAAAAGATATTTTCCTTAAGATATATTACAAGTAATATTAAAAATCCTTCTCTTTATAATATGACATCCTTTGAAATAGTTTATGCTTCACTGGATATATAATCCAAGGAAACCATTCTTATTCTTTCTTAAACAAATTTATATTTAAGATGAAATGTTGTTTATGAAACCTATTTCTTTTCCATGGTTTATATGTTTTTAAAACACTATTCCTTTCATAGGTAATTTTATGATGAAATGATTATGAAATATATCTCCTTTACAATGGTTATGATATGATAAAAAAATTATTATACTAATTTCATTTCATAAGTTATGATATGATATTTATGAAACCAATCTATTTTTAAGGATCATGATATGATAAATGTTTTATTATCTTTTGGAACACATATGTATGATTTCATTATGTGATGGGTGATACCTATATCTACCTCCAATGAATTGGGTAAAGATTTATATCTCATGAGATATAGGTTGTTGGAACAGGTAGTTAACTTGATTCAATAAAGTACTTTAACCGCTAATATGGTCTTGGGAGTGATCCTTGAGTACTAAGATTGTTTGGAGAGTGAACCCATTCCACTATATGGAAGTTAACTCTATTAGGTATAGTTTTGTGTCCTTCCTAGTAGGTGTATCCCCCATGAAGTTACCTAATAATTCATCACAATAGTCCTTAAATTATAGGGATTGATTTTATATGCTTATGTATATGCCACAAATTATATATATTATTCCTACATTATGAACTCATGTATTATGATAATAATTATCTTATGATTCATTTCTTATGAACTGCCAATATTTATTCCATGACTTATGTATATAATCTTTGATATTCATGTTATGATTTTGAAATGTTATTCTCATGTTCTCATACCCTTATACTCAAGTTATGCATATGTATATCTTTTATTTACCCTTAATGAGCATCTAAGAACACCCTCCCTTGTGATTCCTTTACACCAGTTATGAAGAAAGGATTGAAGTAAAACTTCTCAAGGGGATGATATTTTTGGGAAGCATTTAAGATCTTTCATCAAGTTATAAAATCATGTTCTACGTTTCCAAACACACTAAACTAGTACGGTCTTCAGGCATGTAATTTTGTAATATACTAAATATTCATCTAAAATTATGTAGAATCCATGTATAATTAGTTTGGGTCTCTATATAGAGTCTAATTGGAGAGAAAAATAGATGGAGGTGATTCATGATCATGTTGGCCATCGTGATTCTCTAGAGAGGTGGTCAGAGGATGGTCAGAACTGGATGTTGTTTCTAGGGAAAATGTTTTTCCAGTAGTAATGCAAGTGGGATTACTTCATGCCTTTCATAGATCACCTTTGATGATATAAATGGGAGTATCCAAGATTTACTAGGGCTTTAGGACACAATTTTGGTGTCCTAGGATGAAATGTGCAGTGTCAGCTTTTGTAGCTCAGTGCTTGGTTTTCCCGTATGTAAAGGTTGTGCACTGTTCATTGTGATTTTTTATAGACATTGAATGTTACTAAATAAAAATGGGACATATATATAGATTTAAACATATGGTTTCCCAAATATCATGGGGTTTGTGATACTATCTAGGTAATCATGGATCAATTGAAGAAATTGGCCAACTTCCCAATGATCAGGGAGTCAGGCATCATGCATGCTTTTTCTAATAGGTATATAGATTAGTTGGTAATGTTTCATGGATTTATAAGGTTTAATTTAATATATCAATATATTCATTTTACCTCATCAGTTTAGAGGGGATTGTCACATGATTTTGGAACATTGTTACTCTTCAGTATTGCATTCCACCCCTAGAAGGATGTGCAGATGGAGTGGACTCTCCAGATAGTGGAGAACATGTTGTGAGTGTGTGTCTTAGGTTTTGGTGAATCATGGGTAAGGTATGTGAATTTGTTTTATTTTTCATATATCAGTTCTTATTACTCATCTATTATCATGGCACCATTTGATTATTTTTATGGTTGGTCATATTGTTCTTAATTATGATAGATAGAGGTTGGGGTGGCAGCAGTTCTTAGTCTCGGTGTGGTGTAGATAATGAAAGGGAATTTTCAACATGTCTTTTACAGGATTAAATTAGTACAGGACTAGAAGAAATCCTTTGTTATTCATAAGAACATTCCCTTAGAATTTGACATTATAGACCACAAGTTATTTTAGTTCTCCCCATGATAAGGGTAGTGGAGGTTTGGAAATGGTAGTAAGATTTCTCCCAGGTGTGTTGGTCCTTTTGAGGTATTGGGGTGAGTTGGTACAATGTATTATTGGTTTTTTTCCATTGTATATGGATAGCATCCATGAATTCTTTTATCTTCCTCATCATCATTGATATCATCATGATGAATCCCATATCATCTATTAAGGATAGTTGGATATAGAGAATGATGTCAAATTTTTGGAGGGTCCATTGTAGATCCAGGGACATTGAGATAAGGTGCTATATGGAAACAAAATCCCTTGGTTCATGTTTTTTGGAGACATGAGGTCCTGGAAGAGAGTACTTAGGAGAAAGAGATGTATATTCATTCATACTACCCATATTGGTTTTGAGCTTTCTTTGTTTTTTTGGGTTTCCTTGGATGATGTGATGTTTAGATATCGATGTATAAGAAGTGTTTTTACTTTGATGTTCTGTTTTTTTATGTGTGATAAATTTCTGACATATGAAAAAGGAGAGTACATGATTTCTAATCAGTATCAATTATACTATGATGTGATTAATCACATGTGAGTGAGTTAGTATCACCGAGAATAGATGGTATATTGACATAGAGGATGGGATTCCCCGATTCAAATGTTCAAGGAAATGTGTTTTGTAAGTTATAGTAGTTATTCGTTTGGACTCTATGGAGGATGACATGGTTATGTGAATGGAGGTGTGGTTGTGTAAAAGGAGGTGGTTTTTGGGTGGCACTAAATGTTGTGGTATTGTACCTAGTGATATGTATTATTGTGGTTGTATGGTGGTGAGTTTTGTGGGATGTTTTTGGGTGTTTGGGTTAGTTATTTCAGCTAGTTTTAGAATTTTATGTTTGAACAGAACCTTGAGATGTATTTCATAGGTTGGTCATTTAGACCCCTTCTTTTCTTTGGGTTTGGTTTTTATTATCAAAAAAATACTCATTTTAGAGTAATTTTATGTAATGAACCATGCTTTCCCATCCAATTACTTTTCTAGTTTTGGTGGTGGGAGAGTTTTGGGAGATATTTTGAGGAATCCCCATACGGTTTGGGGGAATTAGAGCTATAGGATTGTTGTAGAAGATGGTTCATGGTATGAACCAAGATCACATCATGAATTGATGTTTCATGGCTAGTGTAGTCGGTTAGTTTTACATCTTGTATGCAGGATAAGGGGATCTCCAAGAAAAATATTCACATCATGAAATAAATTCAAGATGAGTAATTAAATTGGGATGAGGAGACTAAATTTTTAGTGGAAATGGATATTTTGGGGAATTTCCATGGAATTCTCATTGTGAATGGAATTAAAATTGTGAATGGAATTCCTAATATGAAAGTGATGGGATATAGGATTTAAACCCTTTTTGTTAAGTCACTCCTTTTTATTTTTCCATATCCCTATTCCTATCATTTTCTATGGAACCCTAGTCCATGTTTAATGATATTCCATCCCACACCCCTTTCCTTGATTCGTTGGTTCTAGTGGATTCCCATTGGTGATTAATTGTAAGTTGTTATCCTTTTATTGGTGTTTTTATCTTATTCTTCTCATGTATATCCATAGTGGTGGTATGATTTTGGTTTGGGATGTGAGTTGGGTTGCATTTTACTGATCCTTGGGTGTGGTGTAGATTGATCTGTGGGGTTTTTATGTGGTTTTTGTTTGTGGGTGTTTCTTCTTTTCCCTACAGTGCACAACAAGTTGGAAAATCTTCTTTGAGTTAGAGAATCCCTTATCTCTCGATTTTGTAAATAATGCAGGAGGGTTTACTATTTTTTATCTTTGGGGGATGGTTTTTTCTAGCCTAATATAGAATAATTAATTGGTTAATTTAATTGAAGGGTAAATAGGTTGGATCCATATGTTTTTACAACTTTGGTATTATTATTTTGATATTTAGAATTGCTGATATTAAGGACCCACTAAAAAATGTTTATTGAGAACCTTTCATTTCATTGTAGTTGTTGTGATATGGAAAACTTGTTTCTTGTTGTTATGATTTCACCCAAAAATGGAAATTGGATTGCCCATAATATTTGGTTAATAAAATGGCTTCCTTGATATTACGGATTGTTTGAGTATGCTGAAAATAAATAATTAGAATGTGATTAAAATCCCCCTTTCAAAATCTGTAAAATTTTTAATGATGTGGGTGATTTTTAGTCATTTTTTTGTGGAAGTGGTGTGTAGCTGTAATGTGGTATGGTATAATGTGTTTGGTATGAGGTCATGTTGTGAGGTGGAAATTTATGGTTGTGATGTGGAGATGATTGGTTTATGATTTCATGTTATGGGGTGGCGATGTGTAGTTGTGTTATGTGGTGGATGAAATCTGAACGGTTGTTTTGTGTTATTTGACCAGGTAGTATTGGAATTTAATGAAATATTAAAATTGAAATGGCATCGGTTTTTTTGGTTAATGGGTTGGAAAAATTTGATGACTGAATTAAAATTGGGAAGTGTTATAAAATGTGGTTATTGATAAATAATGAAATGAATGGGTTATTTAACTGTTTTGGGTTTGTGATGAAAATTGGTGAGTGGTTTGTTACTTGCATCAGTTATGTGGTTTTCATCATTTAGTGGTGGAATCAAAAGTCACTACTACAAATATGGCATTTATCAGCGCTAAAAATGGCCACTAACAGCGCTATAAAAAGCGCTCTTAATGTCAGCGAAGATAAAGGGGGGTCCCCTTTATTAGCGCTCCAAAAAGCACTGATAAAGACCCCTTTATTAGCCCTAAAAAGTGCTGATAAAATGGGTCTTTTATCAGCACTAAAACGAATCGCTGATAAAATGGTCTTTTATCAGCACTTTCTTTTTAGCGCTGATAAAAGATCCCTTTTATCAGTGCTTTTTTTAGCGCTGATAAAAATAAAAAATAATTCAAACAAATACTACCAATATTAGGGGGGATTTTTACAGCGCTTGAGCCCCCCTTTATCAGCACTTTCCCGTACCTCTAGCGCCCGCCTGCACCGCCTACACCCTTTATCAGCTTCAGCCCTTTAAATCACCCTTGCGTGCGCGCCCATGCCTCCACCCGGATTTGATCTCGATACCTCCCCCATGCGCACCTAAAGCCTTTACCACTACCCTATATTTATTTTTTCTATTATTCATGATATATCAATTTATTTATATATATATATATATTTAGTTATATTTATTCATATAGTAATCTATATTTTTATTAATATATATAGTTATATTAATATGTATATAGTTATATTAATATACATTAGTTATATAAATATTCATATATTGGTATTTTAAATAAAATGGATATTAGTTATTATTTATATAAAGCTAATATATTTTATATGTAAATATGTTTAATTATTTATTTAAAAAATTTAATTTTTAGGTGTGAATATATAAAAAAATATGTACATATAGTTATATATTTGATTATAACTAGCAGTGCATTATAAAAAATGATAAAATTTCAATGACATAATATCAATATGAATGTAATACCTTGGAATAAATTCAGTACCCACCAAAAAAAGCCAATAATACCCCCTTAAACGAGGTTGAAACCCCACAAAATGTTAAAAAATCTGGGTACCCCGACTAAAAACTCAATTTTTGAGGCTTTCTGGGCCTCTTTTGGCCTCAAAAAATGCTTTAATAGGGTACCCCCAAGACACAACGATGTAGATCTCGTCGCAGGATTCGATTTGATATGTGGTAGAGCTCAAACGAACACTCGGATCAAAAGTTATGACCGTTTGAAGTTTCAGTTGCGTTTTCAACATATTTTGGAACTTTTTTTATTTTATTTTTATTTTTTTAGTCTTCAAATTGTTATTAAATTACTATTACTCCATAATAATTAGAAAATTATTAATTAATAATATTTTTTAAATTTTTTAATAATCCATTTTCACTAAATATCTTTTATATTAAGTATATTAATTGTAAATGTACATTTATACTTATCTACAATATATTTAAAAATTATATATTATATTTATATCAATATCAATATATAACTATATTTTTATATTAATATATTTTTACTATTTTTTTGAATTCGACCCTTTATCAACGCTTTTTAAAAAAGTGCTGAAAAATCCACCCCCCCCCCCTTATCAGCGCTACTAAATAAGCACTGATAAAGGGGTACTTTTATCAACACTTTTTTAGCGTTGATAAAGGATCCCTTTATCAGCACTTTCTTGAGTGCTGATAAAGCCCCCCCCCCTTTATCAGCGCTTTTTCGTTAGCACTGATAAAGAGGTGGTGCTGGCCTTGCCCATTTTTGTGGTAGTGAGTGGTGATGTTTTGAATTGGTTAGTTCTTATTATGAACCCATATGATATGATTGTCTGTCACTATGTATTTTTATATACCTTGTTTATTCCTTGTGATTTATATATGCACCCACTTACATTCAGAACCATGTGTCGATGCCCATATATTTATATGGAGGTTTTTTTTCAAAATCCTAGTGGCGAAGATGGCTGGCTAGCTACCCACACATTCTCTCCCTCTCTTCCAGGTGAGTAGGTAAGCACTGGATGTGATCGAAGAAGGTCAGATAATGCACTAGGTTATATCCTAGTTGTCTTCGAGAGAGGCATTTCATGGTTGTGTTATAGGGTGGCCTATAGTTGGGATTATTCATGGTAGGAGGATTACATGAGGTTTATTTCATTCCTGTTCATGATACCTTAATACTCTGTTTATTATTGTGATGCGATGTCTAGGGTGTCATTGAGAGAGATGTGATGTGATCATGTTGTGGGGTGGAGTCCCTGGTATATTTCGGAGATATGTGATGTGACTGTGTTGTGGGGTGGTTGTATATGTTATACATAAGATATGGGAGAATCATGAAGTACGACATTGGGGTGTGAGAGAAGAAAATCAAGGGTAAAATGTTCTGGGGTAACTTTTATCGATATGATTCTTATTAGGATATTATACATAGATTTATTTATTTTATGAGAATTCCTTAGTTAGTATGGGTTTGGATAGTTTTCCTTCATAGGTGTTGTTGGTTATGATGTTTTCTCATTGGTGTGTTAGTATGCTTCTTTCACATGTGCATGAGAGACTTTGGTTTCCCTACAATGTATACTTATATTCTCACCCTATATATATATACTAATTTTCATGTTTCTAGAAGTACTACATGGAACCTGTTGGAGATTACTAGTTTAGACCCTTGGAGTATTGTTTTTTTGTTACCTTAGTTTTATTTTTGTTATTTACCTTAGAGACTTTAATTTGTAGCTATTTTATTTATACATGAATTGTGGGATGGTTTTGGTTTCATTTTATATTATGTCATGGTGTTTCAAATGGTTGATTCATCCTATATCGTGATCTTGTTTTTATTATAGAGGGTAATTCCCCCAATTTATGAGATTTTTATACCATCAGTTCTAGTCACCAACCTTGAGCCTACGGGAGTCGGGACTCGTGGGTTGTTTTCACACTCCCTTCATTACGGCATCTTTGGTGGGAGGGGGTTGTGAAACCTGTATTCACTTCTTCATTCATGTTAGTGTAGATGATATATGTTGAAATCTTTCTTATTTATTTAAGGCTCTGTATGTGGAAATTATTCTTCACAAAGGTCTTAAAATTTTGGAACACTACTGTAACATTTCTTATCATAGTGAGAGTGAATAACTCAAACACGGTTTCATGGAATTGGTTCTTCACACAAATAATGAGTATGTTATAAACTCAAGTTTTTTGGGAATGCTTGATGAGTTTTAAGCAATATATTCTATTTCACATAGCTGAGTAAGGATTAAAAGAGGAAATCTTATTCTTTTTGGAACTTAGTAGGCTCATATAATCCTCTTCTTTTCATGCAAGTGGAAGTATGAGAATTCTCTACTTTTATTAAATTAAATGATATCCCTCAAAATTCATCAGTGGAAGAAATCAATTGAAGGATCATCCAACCCTAGGTAATTATATGATAGAATCACAACCTATCCTTCATTCATTCACTGACTTATAACCTTATGTTTTATGTTATTTCAATAAATATCTTTTAATAACCAAGTATCTTTTTTTATAAATATTTCCACATAGGTTTCCTTCTATTTCTTTATCTCTTCTTGAGGATTAAAATAATGGAGTCTTTGTAATTAATTCCAAATGAAAATACTATGATGATTACATTCATAAAATTTTATTTATTCAAATATATGAACACCTATACATAACTTTTGACCGTCCTTGGAAGAAGAAAATTCTTTAAACTCTTGATCACATGCACATTGATTATTCGTTCAAGATTATTTAGTGTATGATCATCTATAAATCATGAACATACAGTGATCTCAATATTTTCTCTAGTTGTGGAGTCTTTTTACAAGAAAAAATATGGTGTAAAATAACCCTTTTGATGTTGTTAGGTTGATGATGATGGCTCATGATGATCACATAGATTGCATCTGTTGAATTAGAAACAAATGATTATATGTGTATTTTTTAATGGATGAATAGTACATGTGTCTCCTCTATCCTACATCAGCCTATAAATCTGTCTTAAGACACTTAATAATACACTCTTTGGTTCCCACCGTTAAATCTGGTATTGGGGTTGACACCTAGAACACATCAAACGCAACCTACAAAGGGTGCACCATTTCATTTCACAGTCCAAAAATAACCTCTATGGTTTATATTCTCCCTATATGTTATGATTCCTACATGTGATCCATGAGGGTTCTATGATCCCCCTCTATACTTCTATAGATTCCCAGGCATGGGATATCTCCCACGTGGTAGTTCCTAGATCCCATATATGGTTTGATTTGGCCCTCCTTAGGTGACTATTGTTGTCCATATTTTCTAATAAAGGCCCACCTAATATAATACTTAAAATAATTTTCAATACTAAAAAAGTGTACATAGAGTTTGTGGATACTTTTTTCATCAAGATGAAGAGATTAAAAAGTTTCAATTAATGAAATTAATGGGGGATGAATCCATAAAATAAATTTAAAAGTATGGAAATAATATTCCCATATTTCGATAACTACGGTAAAAAGAACCTTGGAGTATGTCTTATAAAATTTTGGAAGTTTTACCGATGTGGAATGTTTGTACATGTTGGCCATTACTACAAGTAAAATAATGAGATGAATAATGAAAATATGATGGTAAGATGGTTCCATTTTAATGAGTTAGTGAATTATTCTAATATGAGTCCAAATTTAGTTTCTAGGGGGTTCCGCAAGACTAAAAGAAAAAAAGTGTTGGAAAAACATTTCATACTACTACGGTTTTTGCTTCACTCTAAAATGAGGTGTTGAAATGTGTATTAATAGGTTTTCAAATTATAACAATACCCGATTTGACTATGTATCTTCACATTAATTTATTTCTGTGAAATTTTCACATAAATTGGGAATATCACTATAAGAAATTAAGATAAAAGTTTTGGTGTAATCTTTATGTGGAATTATTAAAGATACAAATTTTTATAGGTATATTTTTATTAGTAATAATGCAATTATATTTCCTATAAATCATATTGAACTACCAAGAGTAGAGTTTTATATTATTTTGGGTATAGATTGAATTTCATTTTATCATTTTAATATATATAATGGACCCAAAAAAAATTATTCACTAGTTTAATAACATTGAAAATATATCGAGAATCTAGGAAATTGATTAGATATGGTAGTGAAAGTTACCAAGGTCATGTTGTTGAAAATAATGAAACCGTTAAAATTAGTGATGTTCTAATAGTGAATGAATTTAAGGATGTTTTTTCTAATGAATTTCAAATTTTTATTCTACACCAGGAGGTTGATTTTACAATCAACTTGGTGCCCAATTATAAGCTAATTTCAAATCCCAATTATTATGAATGGATCAATTATAACTTTTGAAATTGAAAAAAAAATTCAATAATTTCTGGATAAATGATTTTTTTTATCCAAGTACTTCACCTATGGGTTCCCCTATTTTTTTGTTAAAAAGAAAGATGGTTCCATGAGGCTTTGAATTGATTATAGATATTTGAATAAACTACTATTATGAACAATTTACCTTTGCCTCATATTTTTTTCAGATCCAAGGAACACATTATGTTTCAAATAATGATCTTAGGATAGGGTACCATCAGTTGAAGGTGAAAGAGGAAGATACTACAATAATGATGTTTTGAATTAGATATGCACATTAAAAGTTTGTAGTTACTCCCTTTTTATTTAATTCACTAGTTGTATTCATAGATATTATGAATAGAGTACTAAATGAGTTATTACATTAGTTTGTGATTGTGTTTATTAATTATATATTGGTATAATCAAATTTTTTTGAGGAGAATGAAAGAATCCTAAGGATTGTTTTGAAAACCTTAGTTGAAAATAAACTATATGGAATATTTTTGTAAGTGTTAATTTTGGTTGTAATAAATTTATTTTCATGGAAATATTATTTCTAAAGATTAAATTAATATTGAACCTTCAAAAAAAGTCTTTGTAGAATTAAAAAGATCAAAATAATTCATATAGATTCGTATTTTTATTATATAAATGGGTTATTATTGTTGATTTTTAAAAAAAAATCTCAATTTTCTATCAGGGTAACAAAGTTAACTAGAAAGGACATTATATTCATTCAGATGAAAGGGTGTGATGATTGTTTTTAGGAACTAAAAATAAAATTGGTGAATTATATAGTTTTATCCTTGCCCACTATAAATGTTAATTTATTCATCTACAATGACTCTTCTTTAATGGATATTAATTGTATCGTGATATAGAATTATTTGGTAATTCGTTATGCTTCTTGTCAACTAAGAATCATAAGTTATGTTATCCTAAACATGATCAGGAATTAGTTGTGGTGGTTTTTGAATTAAAAATTTTGAGGAGTAAATTTTATGAAGTAAAGTGTGAAATATATGCATAACGTAGATGTTTAAAGTTTATATAAACTCAGAAAGAGTTAAACATTAGGTAAGAATGTATCTGGAACATATTAAGGATTATGAATTCATAGTTCATTACATCCTAGAAAATTAAATAAAGTAGTTGATTATTTGAATTATAAAAATAATGACACATTAACCATGTTAAATTTGGAACATTAATCTTGGGTTAATGATTTAATGAAAATTTTCTGAGATGTTATGGATACAAGAACTTACTATATTTTGTTCTAGTTGTTAGTACAATCATCTCTATCAAATAGAATTAATCATGTTTAGAAGGAAGACCACGAGTTATAGTAAAAGTTAGATTTCATTAATAAGGGTAATCTTATAGAATTTAATATTGAAAAAATATGTTTTTATAATTGGAAATATGTTATGTGTTCCTTGTGATTCTTAGTTAAAGAGATAATTATTGAGTGAAGATCATGGTTCCCAATTTTATACTCATCCTGGATGATCTAAGATGTATAGATTCTATTAGGAGTATTACTGGTGGGAAGGAATGAAAATATATATTAATGAATTCAACATGAAATGTTTGAATTGCAAACTTGTTAAGTTAGAACAATAATTATGGAAGGGGATGATTTAGCCTTTTACAGTTCTAAAGTTTAAATGAAAAAATATATCCATATATCTCATAGTGGTATTTCCAAATACTTCTTGATCTAATAATGTAGTTTGGGTTATTATTGATTGATAAACAAAATCTATACATTTACTTCCTATTCAAGATACAATGTATGTAGATTATATTTATTGACTATGTCTTAATGAGATAGTGAGATAAAACATATTTACAATCTCTATTGTATCTGACTATGATTTTGGGTTCTCTTTAATTTTTTTAAAGGACTTAAAAAGTCATTGGGTACTATATTAAATTTCAGTACAACTTTTCACCAAAAAAATTTATGGATTATCCAATTGAATGATTGAGACCCTAGAATACATGATTATTTCTTTTTTAATAAATTACAAGGTATGTTGGGATCATAAATATTTCATTATTTGAGTTTTCTTATAATAATAGATTTCATTCTAGTATTCATATGGAACATTTTGAATAATTATATGTAAAGCATTGTATGACTGTATATTGTTATGAAGAAGTAGGAGAGAGGAAGTTGGTATTAGATTTTGTTTAAGAAACAGTTGATATAGTGAAGATTATTCAACAATATATGAGGATAATTAAATGTAAGAAGGAAATTTATGTAGATAATCGAAAGAAAGATCTTTCTTTTGAGGTAGGCGACCATGTTTTCTTGATGTATATCCATGGAAAAGTGTTATGTAGTTTTTGTAAAAAATTAATAAAAGACTATTGTTTATGGGACCATATTAAATCATATAGAAATTTGTATTATCTTATTTCTGAGTAGTATTTCTTTTATTTTATCCAAGGAACACAATATTTTTCTTATTTTGATGCTATGAAAATATTTTACAAATTCATCTCATGTTTTGACCCCTAAGGTAGTTCAGTTGGAAGATAACCTTTCATAAAAGGAACAGCATAGTCATATTATTCACTATATAGATATAATGTTGTGGAATAAGTTAATTGACCATGTTAAGGTTTTATGAAAAACCATATGGTTGAAAAACGAATAAGGGAATTTGAAGATGCTATGAAGGAAAGATATATCCACTTGTTTGATAAGATAATAAAATTGTGAGGAAATGATTAAAAAGGGGGAATAATGTAAAATCCTAGGTAATGATAACATAAATCATTTTCATATTTATTATTATTAATGTATTAGATAGTTATATTCATTATGAGAATATTGATTAATTTTTTTAAATAAAAGAGAAATAGTTTTATTAAACAGTGTTCTTATAATGTTTTATTTAAAAGTATAATTTTCAAAGTATAGAATTTTAATTTTAAAAAATGAATTTAATTTTTTAATTTAACATTTCAAAATTTTCTCAAGATTAATTTTATAGATCTTTATGAAAAGTTTTATTTTTCTATTAATTGTAGAAAATATCAATTTGTATTGAAAATTGTATTTTCTTTTTTGACTACATAATAATTTTGGATTAGTTTTAAATGATAATTAGTTCTATTTTTTAAAATATTCAAATTATGGGTTTTAAATTAGTCATATATTTTAATTTAGTATAAAATAATTTTATATTTTAAAGGTAATTTTTCTAAAAATTATTTTCATCACATTTTTTCATTTTAATTTTTAGGTGCATTCTTCCAATTATGTGTTTTGAATCATGAAGAATTTATTTGATATTTTGAATATTAAGTTCTGTATTTAGTAAATAGTTCCATTTTATTTTATTTTTTCACTATGAATAGAATCATACTAATATTTGTTACCATGGTAAAGGGTAAATTGAGTAATTTAGGGTCAGAAATAATATGAAAGGACTTGAAAATGACCGTAAAACTTGAATTAATTTTATTTGATGAGTCAATTTCATTCTTAATAATCAAATATTCGGTTACATGTCATTTTTTTACATTTTTATGTGATTATTACCTTTATAATATTGTATGTAATGAAAATTAAAAAATATCACACTCTTTTTTTTAACAAGTATAATTTCTTAACATGTGGATAATCAAAGGATATATTCAGTTATAAATATTAATTTTCATGAAATATTATTTTTATTCATCTAGGAAATTCATTTTTAATTTTTATTAAAGAAATAATTACCATAAAATCTTACAAAACTCTGATGAAAAAAATTATAAAATAATTGGAAAACTAATTTAAATGACATTAAAATATTAATATTAATATAATTTTAATGAATTACTGTAATATAAGAATTTTTAGATAAATATAAAATATTCATGAAATTTTAATAGATTATATTATAATTTCCACTTTTTATGTGTGAATTTTAATGTTAATGTAAATGAATAGTTCTAAAATTGACATTGTTGGTATTTTATAAAAATAGTTTTTAATAAAAGATTTAAAATTCCTAAAAATACTATCGGTGTCCAAGTGATAATGATATAGTTATATATTTATATATAATGGCCCATTTATGGGTTATTTTTCCATTTATAGTATCTATTTTATACCTTAACGAGAAGAAAACCATGTGGTCATTATAAGTGTGAAAAAGGTTAACAGAGGGTTAAAAACAAAAGATAAGATTAAACATAGTATCAAAACATCTATAAATTATATTTTATGGTATTATTTATACTCATAACCATTTTATCATGTAATATTATTAGTTTTTATCCATTTGGAAATTAAAATTAATTTATCTAAAATTGATGATTTATGAAATCATAAATATGCCCCTCCCAAATCATATAAATTGGAATCTATTCTACTATTTTCATCACACATAAAATGAATTTTTTATTAATAAATACATAATAAAATTTATTTCTAAAAACCCTAATCACATCATAGAAGATATTTTACCATAAAACCATCATAGAAAATCTTTTGGTTTAAACTTTAAGAGGTTTTTTGATGAAGAGGTATCATTTTTAACTGACTATTTTTCTATTATTTATTCTTCTTCCTCAATTAAATATTATTTAACCACGATGAGATAACAAAATAATTATATAACATAAACATAGATTCTATTATGTTAATTTAAAAACCTATATCAATTTCCAAACTTCATCAAATGTGAATGGAATCCATCATTCGTGTGTACGACAGGCTACGGCCTCACGGACTGCTGTAATTCATTTTCCATCACTACCTTAAATGGATGGTTATAATGATGGAATTAATGTATAAATACTATATTAATTCCATATTCATAATTTTTAAATGATAATATATCATATATTTTCTTACATTTTTATTCACTAAAATATGATAACATTGTTCATGCATATGCATGGACTACCACATCCATGATGCAATGTGATTAATTTTTCATCACCAGATCTCATGTGTAAAATATATTTGTGTATTTTATGAAATAATATTATATTTATGATATCATTATCATTTTTAATGTTATAAATATACTTACCTTTTATTCATGATGACCATTGAAAAATAGAAACAATACTCATACGTACGTACGACTTATTGTCTCTGTGATTGTAAGATAGTTCATGTTTATTAAACATATTTGATAGTTATATTTAAAAGTATAATTTATATATACATTTTATAATTAATTCATAATTATTGTTTTTTATAGGATGGAATAATGACATGTTTGATCGTAGTCAACCTACCGAATTCATTTCGGACTTATTAACCTAATATCATAAAATTATCTAACATGAACTTAAATGATTAAATATTTATATATAACATGGTATGAAATAAAATAAAAGTAATAATGAACATGAAAATTTTTCTTATGTAATTTATTAAATTATCATATTTTTTTATTTCATAAGATAAAGAACATATGTGATGATTCATAATTAAGGTATGGGAAACATTAAATTATAATATTGTTATAAATATTATAATGATTTATTTTCAAAATAATTATATTCTATGTCCATGTTTTCAAAATTATTTTATGAATTTATTTCTATGGAAAAAATAAATAAAAAAATAAATCTATTCCACTTTATTTTTATTTTTTTCAAAAGGAATATTGTTTATGGAATATTTGACTTTGTTTGTGAATGAATAATGGAATGTTCTATTTTAACATATACATAGATAATTAATTTTCCCTACAATAAAAACATTATTTGAATTTTGGATTCAATTACATGAATCCATGTTTTTTTCATTGAAAACCCCTCTTTCCACTTTTCTATTTATTTTATTATGGAATTTTTAAAAAATAAATTGTTATTCTTATATCAAAAAGTGTTTGTTATATGAGTTTTAAAGAGTTTTTCAAGGGTTTTATTCATGATATAGTCCTAAAACATTTTTATGAAGTGATGAGTCCTATTATATCTCTTTGGTGATCTTGATATAACTTATAAAATGGGTTCTCCTAGATAATTCTCTAATGAATTGAGTATTTATTATGGTCCATTGAAATTTATTTTATAATTAAGATGTATGGGTATTCCAATTATAAGGGTTCTGTAAGGGTTCTATGATAATGATTACCAAAGGCACCTAAATGAATTTTCTATGATTTATAATGAGTTTTCATGTAATTTTTTTGATCTAAAAAGGTAAGATAAATATATTTTTAAAGAAAAAAAGGATTCTCTTTTCAGGTGAAAAGTCATTTTATTTTTAGAAATTAATTTTCATGGGGTCTCATGTTTTTCACTTGAGTAATAAATCTATTCTTTTTCATTTATTCCTTATATTTCTACAATTATTTTATGTTTAAAAAAATTCACTGGGTTTAAGGATGGGTAAGAGAATATAATATTCAAGTTGAATGTCGTGAATATTTTTTATGAAAATAAATCAGGTTTTATTTTTAATGTTTCATATTTTGGGAGTAATGGATAATGAATAGAAGTTTACACAATGTAATGTTTTTTAATTTTTTTGAGTTTTGAAATAATTCTCTAAAAATCTAAACCAAAAAGATCGTTGAGAATAAAATTAAGTTAATGTATGTATAATGACACTAGAATATGTAATGTTTAAGGATTGTTTCTTATTTTATGTTTATTGAAAATGTAATGCTAAAAAATTCAAGAAAAATATCTTACATATAGTTAAAAACTTAATAAAATACTATTTTCTTTGAAAATTATAATCGAAATAAATGGTTATATAGGTGAAAGACATAAAGTGTCACAATATAGACATCAAGAAATTTTTTCTATAATATTTTCTTTTTAATGTATTATTATTGATGGTTTTATAATAAAAATATAGAAAACATTTTTGAGTTCAATATGTGATATTAAAAAGATTCTACAAGAGTTTAAAGTATTAGATTTAGGGAGAGATAACCCACTCAAAGAAGTTATGAATGGAGAGAAATTGAAAATTTAATATTTCAAATGATGAGTCAATTTCGAGTATTGAATGGATCACATAGAAGATATGATAAATCTAATCACTTTGATGAGAATTTAAATACCATTTTCCAGAAAAAATTTTGTTTTAATGATATATTATGTTTTAAAAAGATATATAGGGAATTAGAATCAATTTTTGTGGAAGAAGTTTTGAATGATTATGAAGGGGGGGTTATATGGAAAATTTAATATTGAGTTTTATCACAAATAATGAAGGATAATATTATTCTAAAAGGATTTAAATAGTATAAGTATGGGTCTATCACATATGGAAATGATGGACAACTCAAAGTCCAATGAATTGGATTAATGGAGATTAGATATATAAAACATAAGTCAAAGAGTACTCTATTTTTAATGGTTTTAAACACAACCCACTCATTATTTCTTAAGAATATGATGACAGAAATGAAGTGACATTTGAAAAAGATGAATATTTAGTAAAATAATTATAATATGGTTGTGTTATGAATATATGTACTAGATGGAACTTATTTTAAATGGTAGTCACTAAAAATTAGTTATACTTGATCATATAGAATGATAATGAGTTGTGGTATTGAATTTTTTATTCACGTTGGAAAAAAAATATGATGATTAAGTTTAATTGAGAAGATAATTCATGGAATGTTCCATTTTTTAAAAGATTTATATGGAGGGAATGTTCTATACTCTTAAATTGACAGAATTTTAATTCATCATATAAATGATTCGATATTTAAACAAAATATCCTTTAAACATGTCAATATCGATATATGTGGTCCTATAAAAAAGAAATAAATAAATATAGTAAAATAATTTATCTAATTTATTAAAGATTTTACTTAAAACAATTTCATCATTATTTTAAATCACAAAATTATTATATATAATAATTATAATAATTTAAGAAAATAGAGAAAAAAATGTGATTGTTCCATGAAAATATTGCATTCAAATAAATGGTGTGGTCATAAAATTTAAAATTTTAAACTTATATACAGAACAATGAAATTTTTAATTTTTATAGTTCATTGTATACTCCTAATAAAATGTTATATCTAATTGGAAGAATCAAATTTTGTTTCAAATAAACTGAATCATATTATTATAATATTCTACATCTCATTTATTTTTTCTTGATAATTGATTGGGATAAAGATTAACATTGAAAACTATTATATATATCATTACAACTCTATTGTTTCTTATTCTAATATTTATTATAATAAGACCCAACTAATGAATTATTTGAGGGTATTTGGTAGTTCTTTTTTAATCAAAATTAAGTGTACCAATTTTAATATTTTTGATAAAAAAATACTAGATGGAATTTGATCTGGTTATCTATAAAATTGATGTCAAATAAACTTATATAAAACTTATTTGGAGAGGTATGTTTATTTTTCTAATGAGTAGGTGTTATAATAATCAATTATTATAGTTATAAAATTTTCGGTTAACCAGATTCAATTTTAGAAAATATGGACGATTAAATTTATGGGAATACTGAAAATGATTATTCACCTTGTATGATGATAAAAAATAAAAACAAATAGTTTATATATGGTTAATAAAGTATCCAAATGTCTATAAAATCACTAGAAATCGTGGGAAAAATTAAAATGAGGCGATATTTGAGGAAAAGGACTCAGAAATTATTTATTTCTCATGTTTAACCAAATATTAATAGGGAATAATTAAGGTATCAAGAGTGGATTTATTCTATGAATGTGAAATTAGACCAATTTAGGAAGAATAACACCTTATAGTTGGTTCTTAATCCACTATACACGAATTTATTTTAATAATTTGGGTATTCTGAAACAAGTTAAATAAAATGTTATTAGTGAAGGTAAATAAATCAAGGTGTGAATGTATATGAGATTCTTAGGTTCAAGGAATTTTATTATGTGAGACATTTTATCTAATCACCAGGATTGAAACTATAAGGATATTTCAATATATCATATATCAAATAATATATAAGATATAACAAATGGATTTCAAGTAATAATTACTTAAAGGAAAACTTAATGTGGATGTTTGAATTGGCTAAACTAAAGGGTTTGTTATTATATTTGATGAATTTTTTTATTGGAAATAAAGAATGTGTTTTCAAATAATTCACAACCCATAAAAAGTAATATTTTTAGACATAGATTCTCATATAAAAGAATTTGTTCCTAAGACTTCGAGTTTCTCATATAAAAGACTACTTATTTGTTTATCAAGTAATATTTAATAATTTTTTTGGTAAAATATTATAATGGATGATGCGAAGCTAGTTTCTATTCTAATTTCAATTGGAATGCAACTATAAATGTATTTATATGGGGAGGATTGTTATAAAAAATACCTTAATAAAATCATTAGAATTTTTATCTACATAAAATATTCATGACTAGATTTTTTTTGTTTTTATTATGTTATTTATAAGATATTAAATTAAACCAAAGGAGTATCATTTAATTGAGTTGAAGTAAAAACTAATATAATCAATGGAAGTTACAATTATGGAATGATTTATAATAAAAATTAATGTTTAATTCTTATTGTCATGTTGAAACTGATTGGGGTGAAAATTTTTATAACCAAAATTTAACCATAAATGTTGTATTTTTCTTGGGAGATAGTTGTATAAATTAAAATATGAATAGAAAAAAATCAATTACATTGACTTTAAAGAATAAAAATAATATTATTTTATGAAAAAAATAACATAATTGATTCATATGATTCTATTATTTGAGTATGATTCTATATAAAGGATCAAGTTAAGGGTGTGTTTATGAACCCATTTCCTAAATATGAAATTAAAAAATATTGGTTGTTGATGGTAGATCAACTTCAATATTTTCAAGCCCAAGGTATGATGTTTCCAACCAATATCTCTATTTGTTTAGGGATTATTATTGTAAAATGTGATATAACAACATAAATACCATGATATGCATTTTTTAATTACAAGGGAAAATTTTCTTATCAAGGGCGGGGGGGTTAAAAGGGGAAATATATGATTTTAGTATACATATGTGTGTGTGTGAGTGTGAAGTTGAATATTATGAATGAGTTTATGGTTAATGTTTTATATATTTTTATTTTTTTAGTATACATGCATGTAACTAGTTTAGGACATATAAAATATGTATTCATTTGGAAAATATTACATTTAAAGAGATTTTTTGTTATTCTTGTAAACATTTTTATATATGTTATTGATCATTATTATTTACAATATTAAACTTGCTCACATATTCTCAAGAATATTTATGTAAATTATAATTATTAAGTTTGAATATATTTGGAATATAATTTATATATATTCATTTGTAAACAAAAAAAATTGAGATTTTTGTGACTATAAAGTTCTTTGGGGAGATTTTCATAGTCATGGAGGTGTTTGGTGTGTTTATTTTAAGGAACTAAAATAGATGTGATTTAAAGTTGTTTGTTATTTTATTTTCATCATATAAATCAAATTAAACATCTATAGAATTCATATTCTTTAAAGTAATCTAATTTTTTTGAAGAACATTGGAGTGGTGACTAAAGTTAAATTTTAATTGAAGTAAAGTGCAACTAAACACATCATGTTGTTTGGAAAACCACATTTTTGTTAGTATCATAGAGAAATGAATGGTTAATTGTATTTGAAAATTATATCTTATGGAGGCCATGGTTTAAATATATATTTGGAAGATTTAATGGACATTGTTTTTGATGGAAAATTTGTCGCTCAATGGTAGATTATAGGGGGTTGAGTTTTTTTCAATCATTCACAATGGGTTTACTATTTCTGAATAGTTTACAATGGGTTTATTTGTGGAATCAGAAACACAAAACTATTCAATATGAATGAGGGGCCTGAATTTTAAAGGTAAGTTCTCTTTAGGGATGTTGGCCAATGATACTTTATAAATCACGTTGGTCAAGAAGATGGTAGGTCAGATTCATCAAATCCTTTTGGGTGTATTTGTTTCCTCATATATTACTCTAGTATATATTGAATATATGTTTGTGAATCCTTCATTAAATTCCCAGTATTACATGGCTCAACCTTTAATTAATAATCAATTATTAACATGTATATCATTTAAAATCATCTATATGTATCAAAGGTTCTTCATTAACAAAGACATCTGTATGTATCTAAGATTCTCCATTAATGCTATCCTATTATGTAATGATTAGAGATTCTTTGTTCGTTTTTATTATGATTCTATTTTTTATCCACATAGTGGGGTGCTCTGGAGTGCATCGTTATCCATGTAGGCAGGAGTTATTTTGACATTAGGATCAGAACCATGGTTGGGATTACTACGTATCCTTCTGAAAGGAATCATAAAAAATGTAGTTTGGTTCCACTTAATAGGACACATAATAACATTTAATTTCATTTTTTCAATAAGAAACCCTATATTTTGACATCATGTGATAAGGATGTCAAGATGGAAGGTGCCCTGTCAAAATTTGGTGCAAGACATATGAAAAATCAGCCTACGGAACCTAAATTAAAAATGGATTCCCATGTTGGATAATACCCTACTTGAAATATTAACTAGATATAATAGGGTTGATTTGGGTTGTTGGGTTTGAACCTTAGGGAGACTTCTTATGTATCCCACTTGTATGGGAATCATAGGCCACATAGTTAAGTTGTGAGAACCCATGCCTGTGGAGGTCCTATGAATGTTTGTCTCTCAAGGGAGTATGTACCTTTGAGATGATTAAATTGGGGTTCACTCCAATGGAGGTTTCCATGGGGAATGAGTATGGTGAAAAAGTCGGGGATTATAGTATATATGATGTTCATGGGTTAAATTAGATATTAAACTTAGAATAATGCCCAAAGGTTTATGATTGTGGGGATGTTTTGATCACAACCAACCAAGAATCCCACATTATTCATGCTCGGTGTGAGAAATAGGAGGAATAATTAGATCCAAGAAACCACAAAATTTAATTTTCCCTAAGGTCGGATACATATTGTCATGACCCGTCCCCCGGGGCTCGTATCGTGACTACCCCAAGCCCGCCTTCCATAGGCCAGGGGCTGGCGACTACCACCAAAGGCATAATTCCCTAAAAATAGGAAGGCATTGCCTTTATAAATCATAAACACACAAAACCAGAGTAAAAGCGGAAGAAAACGCTAAGTGAAGACTGTATGACAAGTATGCAGAAATTATAGGGGACAGAAATATAATCCCAATAGTAAAGTACAAGGAAAGGAAAAACAAGTACAACTAAAAAAGACAAACAGCTGGAAGGTGTCTAGCAGCTTCTGGATCGTCCACCACGGATCCTACCTGAAGGGAAAGTAAAAATAGCCTCCTCAGTGTTCCACGTTCTTCTGTATCCTCTGGGTATCGACTCGTCTTGAGTTCCACCTCTGGGTACCGTCCAGTCCTTTTACAATCTACCTCGGTCAGCGATGTCTATCGTCTGCATCCAATAAAACGAGGTGCGGGCATAGCCTCTGCAGGGGTGAGTATAACGATACTCAGTAGGGACCCCGAGACCCTCAAGGTCTCACAAAATCCATTAAGAATAAACCACAAAGTATTATTTCAATATATAACCATTACATAGGTATATTCCTATACATATACCTATGTTATCAAGTAACTCATCTCAATCATGAGTAAAACACAAAGGTCATTGACTCAGCTCAAACCAGGATTTTCATTATTGAAACCACAGCTACTGGAGAACTCCTCCTCTATCGAATACAGTGGGCCTGTCACGACAACGAGGCACCTCTCACTAACCTTGGACTACTGAGGTACTCCTCTAGTCATATACCGTGGGTCTGCTACTAACTACCAAGTGCTCCGTCCGTTGTGGGTCTGCCGCCAAATACCGGGCGCTCCCCTAATAGCCTACAGAGGTACTCCTCCTGTCAAGTACCGCGGGTCTTCTACCAACTTCTAGGCACTCCGTCTGCCATGGTTATGCCGCAAAATACCGGGCACACCCTACTAGTCTAGTCGAATCACTATGAGTCGAAACGGTCAAGCATTCGTCAGGTCTGTCAACTACTAGGTCTCTGCACTATGTCTGCTCGTCTTCAGGAGGATCCGCTCCACAAGCTACTGGTCGATACTCCATGTTTCACTAACTCTCATGTATAAGTATCCCAAATGACCTCCATGTCATATGGGTCTCAACACAACAGAAGACGCATCAATCAGACACCTGGTCTGTGAGTTATTATCATTTTAGTCTCGGGGGCCTGGTTGGAATCGGGTACGAACCAACCTGACTGTGTCTCAACTATACCACCATCTCTAGTTGGGTATTCTCAATGGGACCGTCTCTCAATGAGATTACTAGCTTCACCGACGGTTCGTCAAACGAACGTCTGGTGTCAAAGATATGGCCAAAGTAAGCAAAGGGTCGGTAGTGGGCCCGGGTCCGGTCCGACCTGGTCCGGGTCAACTCAGACAGACCCAATGGGTCTGACCCGGCCCGTTGGGCGGGTTATCCTGCTAAGTTAGGCCCGGTCCACTGGGCCCGGCCCATCAGACTGTGAGGGTGGTTCAGCCCGGATGTCGCCACATAGGTGGCTCGGCCCGAAGGCTGGGGTCGGTTAGGCCAGCGCTGTAAGGGATGTGGCTTGAGAGGTCGATAGCCGGAAGGCCATTAGGTAGGACGCGGGGGGGCACAGGTATGCCGGCTGGACACCAGGCATGCCACTGGTGCAACGGGGAGGGCATGGGCACGGGGGCGCTGGGCCAGCCGCCAGAAGGGCGTGGGGGCTCCAGGCAGGGCGACAATGATTTCGGGCAGCGCACAGGGCGCACGGGCAGGCGGCACGGGGCATGGCGGTGTTCGATCGGAAGCACCGGTGTGCCGCAAGGGCAGCGCAATGTGCAGAGGCCGCGGGTATCGCGGCATTTGTTCGCCGTCTTCGTCACCGTTGCTTCACTGTCGTGCCGTCGTGGAGTCATCACAAAAAGAAAAATGGAGGGGTCGGGCCATGTTGGTCTGGCCCATACCCTCCGTGTTTAGGGTTGTAGCAATAGGTTCTCTGGAACAGAACACAACACCCCACCTAGAAAAGGTAAACATCAACATTCTTCATCTAAGGATGGAAGAACATGGTACTTTAAAGGAAACAACCCCTACCTTTTGATTATTGGGCGATCATTGTTCGTTGACGGTGTCGCGGAAGGAAGATGATGAAGATCGTCATTCGCCGCATTCTTCACGCACTCATAATCCAAACTCGTGCATCGTTTCGATGACGACGTTGAGGAGGTAAGATGCTCTACATCGGTAGGATCTGAGGGAGGCAGTCAAAGGAGGAAAACGTCACCGGCATTCTTCATGTTCTTCGCATTCTTCATTGGGATCACTTTTCTCCCAAGCTCCTCTCAATTCCACAAAAATAGAAATTCCAATGAAACAATATTAGATTATACGTCTAATATTACATTAGAACACCAATCCAAAAAGGATAATTTAATACCCGGCTCTACTAAATTAAATGCACGAGTGTTGTCTCATTAATTTGGAGGATTCCAAGAGGCTCTCCTTAATAAAACACATGCATTGGTGAAATTAATTTCACAGGGAGGTCAAGAGGCTCTCCCTCATTAATGAGGTAGAGTGGGGAGGTTTCATCATCCACCATCAATAGGGGTCGGGTGGTCCCCACCTCTATCTTTAATAAGGAGGTTATGCGGCTGTCGTGGTCCCCACTTCAATTATCCTCCCATGGGAGGTTATGCTCAGGTGGGCCCCACCACCATAACCTCTTATGGGAGGTTAGGGTGTGGCGGTCCCACCACCAACTCCCAAGGGGAGGTTTTAACCAACACACTCAACACATGGCAGCTTAAAAATAAAATAAAGTATTGTACTTTATTTTATTATTTTTTATAAAAAGGCAAAAACTAAATTTTATTCTCGTTAGAACGCAACTGTGGTGAAGGTCTCACTAGGCATTCACCGATGATATGAGTTCAATGGGTCCCTCGGATTTCAATTCTGAGCACCAGTTCAAAAGTTAAAGAATGCCACTTGTGCATTTACTAAATGTACCTGAAAAAACATTCAGAAAATTATTATCAGTCCCCTTTGACTCACGCCGGTCGAGTTTAGGCTCTTCCTTTGTGAAAAAACCCACAAAGAACCTAATAATACTCTCGGATTTTCAATCTGAGTTAGCATTTTGAAGTTATGAGTTTTACAATAAAATAATTGTCACTTAATTATTTTATTTGCAGCCAAAAACTAACATTATCTGGTGGCCTGTGCTGGCCAAAGTTAGTATCTTCCTAAATAAATAATACACTCATGTGTTCAGTGGTGGTCTTGTATTTTTATTCTGAGTTACCGTTTGTGAGATATAAGAATTTGAAAAATAAAATAATTTATTTTATTATTTTATTTATAATTATTCCATTTTTGGGTTTTCTAACAGGAAGCTCGCACCGACTAATCTTAAGTCGCTCCAAGGGTAAACCTGTAATCCTGAGCACAACGGTGCCCTCAGATTTCTGATTTGAGTAATCGTTTAAGATTTATTTCACTTTTTTAGGAAAACTACTTACGCACGTTAACTTAATCTTAACAAAAAGTTCGATGGATGATTGCGGGCACTCCAGGCATCGGAATCGCGCGCCGTCAGATTTCGTAGAACTTAAAAATACCCATTTAATTAAAACAAAGTACATGGAAATTCCGGGTCTTTACATTCTCCCCACATTAAGTCTCTACATCCCCATAATCCACAACTCACAACTAAGAGAACTAGTGGGGGTACTGAGCATGCATCTGAGCCTCCCTCTCCCCATGTGTTATCCTGGAGGTTCCCATGCTGCCAACAAATGCACACCAGAGGTATCAACCATCTACAAAGGACCCACTCTTGTTGATCCTTAATCAATACTAGAACCACCATAAATGTTTCCCCATCGTCAACATCCATCTCACCATGGTTGATGATGTGGGAAGGACCGTGTACGTATCTCCTCAAATGGGATACGTGGAAGACGTCGTGCACCTGGTGCAACTGAGGTGGAAGAGCTTAGCGGTATTCCACCTCACCAACTCTATTGAGGACCTGAAGAGGTCCATTGAATCTCAGAGATAACTTGTCTCCATGGCCAAATCTTCTTAGACCTCATCGAGGTGAGACCCGTAGAAATACGTGGTCGCTATCCTCGAACTCCAGAGGTCTCCATCTCTCATCAACATAAGACTTATGTATGCTATGTGTAGTCTTCATCCACTCCTGGATGATTGGTACATTCTCTGTGGTAGCTCGTACCATCTCTGGTCAGTATGAAGTGGGCCAACATGGTGAGTCGGTCAACGATAACCCATATATATTCATGTACCCTAGACGTATGTGGAAGACCCATCACATAGTCCATGAATATCTCATCCCCATTCCACTTTGGGACCCCTAAAGGATAAACCAAGCCTTCTGGTACCTGATTCTCTGCCTCACTTATTGATAGGTGAGGCATCGAGAGACAAACTCCACTACTGCCTTCATCATACCTAGCCACCAGTGCTATCGTCGCAAGTCTTGGTACATCTTTTCCACTCCAGGATGTACCTCCAGAGGGGATGTGCAAAAATCCCTCAATAATTCCTCCTGAAGTGACACTGGCACCATAGTACGTCCTCTGAAGAGGATGATGTGCACCCCACCTTCATAAAATCCACCAGGTGCTTGTCCTGCAGATATCTAGGCACGTCGTGTCTCGTAGTAAGCGTCTCCACATTGCGCCTTCCTGACTCGCTGAAGAAGTGGGGGAGTGACTAAAAGAGATGGTAGATAAGATGCTCCATCTCTATCCACAAAGGATATTTGTAAGGTGGACCACTGCATTGTCGCCTCTCCTAGCAACTGAATACCAGTCCTCCTACTGAGCGCATATGAAACAACGTTCCCCTTCCCAAGAGTATAGACTATCTCAAAGTCATAGTCCTGGGGGATCTCAGGTCATCGTCATTGTCTCAGGTTCAGGTCCTTCTAAGAGAATATATACCTGACACTCTTGTGATCATAGTATATGGTAAAACGCTCGCCCATCAGATAGTGTCGCCACATCTTCAAGGAAAAGACCACTGCCGGTAACTCCAGGTCATGGGTGGTGTAGTTCTGCTCATGTTGTCTCGATTGTCGAGAACCATATGTGATCACTGATCGCTCCTGCAACAAGACACACTTGAGTCTAGTCCCTAATGTGTCGCAGTAAACTACGTACCCTATGCCTTCTTCTAGAAGCCTCAAGATGGGGGTACTAGTCACCCTCTGCCTCAGCTTCTGAAAGCTCTACTGGAATCTATCTGACCACATGAAGGGTTTTTCCTTCTTTATCAAGGCTGATAGTGGTGTTGCAACTTTGGAAAAGTCTTGAACGAACCTCCGGTAGTATCCAGCCAAAGTAGAAGTCCCTCCCCCTTTGGGGGGGGAAATCCTAGAAACATATTTTGAAAAGATGTCCCCATGTTCTATCACTTTTATTTGGAACTAAAAAGTAAAAAAATTCTACTGCCACAAGGGTAAGGTTGGCCGACTCAAGAGTGATCAGCTCCACCCTCCTATGCATGATTTTAACTTCTGATGCCTGGGTTTACTTTTTCGATGACTAAGGAAAACCTCATCCAAAAGTTATAGATAAACAAAAACATTTTTTCCTAATACATTTAATCTAAGTATGAATGGTGGTTTCCCAGTCCACACCCAAAGTAACGTCGTAAGGCCTCGGAACTGCCACCAAGAGGTTCCAACCGAATCTCTTGCCTCAGGGTTCGGATCACACCGTCATTGTAAGTGTGATTATCGAGTCTCATCCCAAAGGTATCTCTATATGTGAGGGTTAATTCAATGGTTTAACTGAAAACTCATGGTGTGGGACAAGATTCGTTGATGGAAGGATTGATTGAAACCTATGTCTATTGATACGACAATTAGTAGTATACACAAACCATACCTCGAATCATTCCTAGAGTCCTTGGGTCGCATTACTCAACCGCATGCATCTACTCCTTTACCCTGTCCTCTAGCTCCCTGAGCCAGGTAAGGTCCACAAAACAGGGGGGTGGTTGTAACATGTCGAAATGTACACCACCTCATGCTTCTATCCTAGATCTACTTTCACATCTGCTGCCCTACAGATTCATTTTCCCCATGTCACATCCTCTTACCGAAACTTCTTGCACGCCCAAGTCTCTGAGACTGTCGCAAGTTTCCTACTTTCCCACTGTTAACATTCTTTGGCTGTATCCATTCATCCATAGAACATTTAACCATAAAGTTTCTCTCTAGAACACTAACATAAGTAGGAATGCATAGAGAAATAGTGCTGGCTAGGATGTCCTTAAAAACACCTCGATCGGTAGTCCGAGCCCCAAATCACTGATCGTAACGTATTCATCGAGTACCAGAAATGATCGGTACACCTCAATGAATACTCAGCTACTGACATGTCATCCTGACAAAGCATTATAAACTCTAGAGAACTCTCAGCCACCTCCTCAGGCCAGTCCTCAGCCGCCTGTGAGTCGGGATCACCTCGTACCTAAGGGGCGTCTGATGCTGAAACGCATATAAGGAACTAAGCCTACATGTGTACTCTACCGATATCGTAGGTTGCAACTGCTGACCAACAAGCAGTGATATAGCTGACACACTACCTCGAGGTACTATCTCGGGTACTGGTCCACGTACCAAGGCCTCATCACTAAGCAGACCATCCTCATGGTCACTCATTGAAAAACATTAGTATCTTAGATCACCATCTTCTCTACTGGTGTCTCAACTAGGTAGAAAACTCTAGAAATCGCCTCCATCTTGTCCTCTACTTCCTAGGAATCTTTCTCATCTTCAAACCTCGGAGGCCTCTACCTCTGGAACTCTTGCAACACACTCAGTCGGCATGCACCATCCGCCAGTGCGGCTGGTGGAATCTGCTGCTCAATGGGTGGTGGTGCTGCTGGTACACCACCCAAAGGTTCCAACATAGTAAGAGGGCCCTGCACCAGAGCCTCTTTACTCAGTGGCCATCATCATGTACTCTCTCGGAACTCTAAATGGATCTCTGCGTGGAGTCATCCTAAATAGATGCGACACTGTCAAAAGTTATACCTGGTGAGCTGACCTGGTTGAGCTGAATTAAATAAAACTTTTGAAAACACACACACAATTTGTGTTTTCATACATTGAGTCATAGATCAATAGTCAAGGTCCAGGTGTATGGATACGTCGGCCGCCGCACCAACCCTGGACTCCCTGAACTGAGAACCACACTCAGTACCCTTAACACTATTACTTCACAGAAATGAAAGATCAGAGTCCTAAGTTTTGAAGTAGAACTATCTCCGCTGATACCAATTTTTCATGGCCCATCCCCAGGGGCCCGTCTCGTGACTACCCCAAACCCACCTTCCATAGGCCAGGGGCTGGACACTATCACCAGAGGCGTAATTCCCTAAAACTGGGAAGACATTGCCTTTATAAATTGTAAACACACACAACCAGAGTACAGGAGGAAGAAAACACTAAGTAAAAATTGTATGAAAAGTATGCTGAAAGTAATGGGGCTGGAAATACAAGACCAACAGTAAAGTACAAGGAAAGGACAAACATGTACAACTAAAAAGAAAAATAGCTGGAAGGTGTCTAGCAGCTCCTGGATCACCCACCACGGATCCTACCTGAAGGGTTGGTACAGATATCCTCCTTAGTGCTCCACGTCCGTATGTCTCCTTCGGGTACCGACTCATCTTGAGGGACACCTTCAGGTACCATCCAGTCCACGTGCACTCTGCCTCGATCAGTGTTGTTCGTCGTTTGCATCCAACACAATGAGGAGCGAACATAGCCCATGCAGGGGTGAGTATAACGATACTCAGTAGGGACCTCGAGACCCTCAAGGTCTCACAAAATCCATCAAGGATAAACCAAAAAGTATGATTTCAACAGATAACCATTACTTAGGTATATGCCCTTATATATACTTAAGTTATCAAGTAACCCATATCAATCATGAGGAAAACACAAAGGTCCTTGACTCAGCTCAAACCAGGATTTTCATTATCGAAACCACGACTGCTAGAGAACTCCTCCTCTATCGAGTACAGTGGGCCTGTGTTCTATTAATTCTTAGACTAGTTCGTAGTTGTCATCATCAACTATATATTGATCTACTCAAGGTCAGAGGATGAGCATGATGATTATTTGATATCTTTATTATAGGTTCTTTGAAACTACCATCTCTATGGGAATTATTTCAAGTTTGTGTTATGTAAATGAGAGGTAAATTTCATTAGTAATGTTGTGTCAGATAAAGGTGCGGAAGTATACCCATTAATGTTTTATTTGATTTTTTTATTGGGAAGAACCTAATAACATGGTGGTGGTTCGTAGTTTCCTTGGTATCACGAGATATTATCAGTGATTTTTACTGAATTTCTCTTGATTTTAATATCCAATGATAGTGTTGACCTAGAAATACAGGGATTTTGTGTGGATTGATTGGTGTGAAACAACATTCAATTACGTAAAGGGGAAATTGGCTAGTGCTCTAGTGCTTTGGTTTCTAGAGGAGGGGGTGATGTTTAAGGTGTTTTATGACACTTATTGTCTGTTATAGGGATGCATATTGATGAAGAATAAGGTAGTAATATTTTATGGTTCTAGGTAGTTATGTATCGATGAGTTTAACTATTCCACCCATGATCTAGAGATAAAATAAGTTATGTTTTTTCTAAATTTTTGGTATAATTCCCTCAATGGGGAGTGATTTTTGGTCTTTACTAGATATAAGATATTGAGGTATATATTTTCTCAGCATGATCTAATTTTTTGGTAGTGAAGGTGGTTGGAGTTTCTTAAGGATTATGATTTTCAAATATTTTACTTCTTAGGGAAAGGGAAATTTTATGACAGCCGCTTTGGTAGGAAGTTGCAGAAGGATTTCGTTCAAGAGTTTGGGGATGTTTCGAATGTGATGGAGGAGTTAGGTTCCTTGTACCAAGATACAAGGGTGGTTGATGATATAGAATGTTTATTTTAGATAACATTGCAAAATTATTTGATACAGTATGTGGTGGAGTGTAACCCCCCAATATTGTTTGGGAAAAATTGAATTAATTTAATCATATCAAAATTCTTCATTTCACACAACACTAAATATAACTTGTGTTTTATGAAATTACCATGTTATTATTACTTTGTACCCAACACGAAGTAATTTTTTTTCACTAAAAAACACTTATATTGGATTTAAGTACATTAAACACTATATTTTTCTTATGTTACACATAATTTGTAGTTTCTTTGATATATTGTGTTAAACGCAATATCTAGTTTTACCAAACTACAATGTACTATTAATAATAGTATTAAAATATTATTATAATTGTCACCTTGTCATTGGAATGAAAGTTAGGAATAACATTAACTAAATTGTAAAAATATGATTTAAACATGTATAAAAAATTAATCCTTCTTTTATAAATTAGTTATAAATTAGAGAAATAACTTTTTTTTTTAAAAGTAATTCCCTTTCAAAGAAAAATATTTTTTTATGTAAAAACAACATTTTACCTCAATAAATTAAACAAACCAATTATGATGAATTTTTATAATACAATTTATATATTATATATTCAATTATATTTTTTGAAACTCATCCAATATATTTTATAGGCATAAGATAAGAATAAATCCAATTTTGATGAACAAAAAGATGTATTTTTTAAAAAAGGTAATTTTACCGCTTTTAATGGAGAACCAATTATAAATCTAATTTTTTACACTTTTGTAATTTTTATTTGAAAAAATATAATTAATTTTTTTAAAAATAATATCAAAATTTACTTTCGGTATTTTTTGATGTTTAACTAAGAAGTTTCATTTTTTTGATGAATAGTGAAAACACTAAATTTTAATTGAAAACTGCCTTTTCATTTAATTTGTTGATATAGTGATATTATATTATAATTTAGTAATAAAGTGAAATTATATAAATTTTATATCAATTAATACAATTTAGTTCATTATAACCAATTTCACATTGAAATTGGATATAAAACTTTTTAATCTTTTACACTTTTGAACTTTAGAAACCCGCTTTCGTGAAACGCCTGTAGGATTAATTTTAAATTAATTTTTACCAATTATATGTTTAGAATTTTGAAAAAAGGATTATATATTTGAAATCATCATAATTTATAATTTTTATTAAGTTTAAATTATTTTCGACAAAAAATATTAGAGAAACTAATTAACATTAATTATAGTAGATAATGAAAAAATAATTTACATAGTGGTGAAACTTTAATCTTAAGGGGGAAATGACCTAGAAACTTATAAAAAAGCCATTTTATGAAGATATTTTGACCATATACCCTCTTTCTTATAATTTTATGATTTATCAGAACATTATTCAATGAAAGTGACATATGTAATAAGTTATGTAAGTAAAAAAGGAAAAACAAAAGGAACCTTCCTTACCTTTAACATTTATAAAGCCTTAAGATATGGACAAAAACCACATTATTTTGATTGTACAAATTATATTTAAATTTAATGTATATTCTTACATAATATTAATCTATGTTTAATTTTTATGTATGAAATATTTTTATTAACTGCTTAATGAATGCCAAATACGTTAATTATATAGTTAATAATTAACTAAAATAAATAATACTAAAAATATTAAAATTAAAGTAATTTGATTGAATTATTTTAATTCATTTTTAATAAATATATTATGTTAAAAATGTGTGAAATTTATATAGTCAAATTTCATCTTTATCTTGATACTTTTTTATTTTTAATTAAATAAATAATGTCATAATTGACAAAAATATTATTTTATAATAAATGATATTGTATTAAAATATTTAAAACTTACTAAAAATAATATATTATTAAAAATTATTTTAAAATTTTAATAATTATAAATTATTTTATATTCACGGACGAATTTATATTTTATAATTAACATATTCACCTTTAAATAGTAAAAACATGGTTCGAGTTAAAGTAGTGTTTTACATGTTACATGCATTTGTTTTAAAATTTATTTCCATAAAACATGGGATTTATTTTTTTAATTAGATATAAAATATAGAATTCAGTGGTTATATATTTTTTAACCAATATCACTTTAATTTATTCTTAAATGTTAGAATATTTATGTTATAAAACTAGTTACCTTGATAAAAACCAAAATTATAAAAGTGGGAAAAAATTTATATTTAGGAAAAAAATTATAAAATCAACTTATTTTTTATATTTATGGATTGTATAGATCAAAATTTCCCATTAATAGATTATTTTTATCATTTTTTAATCACATGAGTTATGTTATGCCTCCCAATATTGTTTAACTTTTGGTATTTACACTAATTCAACCCATCCTCATCAATAAAAAGGAATTCACTCTTCCTCTTCCTCACACCTCTCAAGCCACCTTGGTTCATACAAAAACCACCCAAATAAGCTTCAAGATTCAATTAATTCGTCCTATAAACTTATCTTTGGGAATAAATTCAACCATTAAATCCATTTGGTGAAAACCAAATGGAGTTATGTAAAGAAGATGTAACAACCTTCAACAGGCACTTCTGTTTTATTTTATTTCTACACCACCTCAATTATTCTTATTCCATTATTAAATAATAACATCATTATCCTATATTTACTGAGATGTGTTTTTATAAGGTTTCTATTTAAACCTAAACACACTTTTATAAAATGGTAAATGAACTTACAATTCATGTGTACGGCGGATTACCGCCTTGCAAAATGATGTCCTTCATTTTTCCATTACCACCTATCAGGGTTGGGCATTATGATGGAAATACTATTTTTATATAATATATATATATATATAATTTATGGTTTATTTATTATTTTGGACTTATTATATAAAACATACCTTTATTCTTTCCATTTTACAGGAATATGATAACTTCATTTTTTGATATGTGGACTTTCTCCTCCTCAAAGCGATGCAATTCATTCACACTTTACATTGAATGTATTAAGGATGGGTTTATAAACATTATATGATATATATGAAATAATAATTATACTTTAATTATAATGATATATATATATAAATATTTATCATTTACTTTCTTTCTTTCAATATGATATGAAAACAGAAACAACGTTCATATGTATGTACGGCCTACAGTCTCCGTGAACGGTGAATTGAATTTCATATTTATATATTTTATAAATTATTATAAATATTTATATAATGGATATTTATTATATTTATATAATGTTTTCAATTATCTAAATAATTAAATCATTATCTAATTAAGAGGATCGTGAATAACAATTCAAAACATATATGAAAAACAAGGTGGATATTAACCAAAAAATAACATTTACATGGAATTGTTAGTAAACATGTTATATAAATTCATAGTAAAATAATATATAGAATTGTGTATAATAATGTGTTTATTTGGTAGTTTTATAACAAAATTATATTTATTATATTGGATTTTTGAAAGTGTATGAAGAAAGTTTAGACTTAAGGTAAGGGTTTTCTTGTCTCACTTTTATTTCTATGAGACTTATGCCTTATTCACCAATTATTTATTCTTTGTGGCGTATATACTACCCATATATGTATTATATGATTATTATAATTAAATTTATTTTTATTTAAATATCCATTTTTTGATCTTTATTTCATTTATTTTTTTTGTTTAGAAGATACCAAATCAGTAAAATAATTTTGTTTCAATTTTTTTTTTTGAGATTCATTCCATGTTATGCACCTATATTTTTTTATGAGGTGTATATAATTCCCTTTGATATATTTTATCATGAATATATAACTTTAGATGATATTTTAATCTTAATCTTAATTTTATTATTTCATGGTAATTTAGATTCAAAGATACCAAGTGGTAATAGTTTGTCGCTACAATATCATAGTTTATTGGGATTGTTTATGATTATGCTTCCATTGATTAAATATAATGATCCATATCTCAATAAATATCATAAGTTTTAATATAATATGGTTTTTCATGATATATTTAAGTAATGTTACTATTTTTACACTCTTTTTTAACTAATATAATAAAGAAATTGTTTAAAAAAATATCTGACTTTATATTTCTCTTGAGTCGGAAAATTTTGTTCTTTCAAAACCATGTTTTCTAAAAAAATGTTTTAAAAAATGTTCAACTATTATACTATGATATTTAAAATATACTTTACCCATTTTTTACCTTTTTTACAAAATGGTTTTTAAAATAATAATATTCTTTTCATTTTCCAATCGTGGAACATTTATAAATATTTTACGGTGTAGAAGAAATGTTCATCATGTACATATTTATCCATAGTCATGACCATAATTTATTTGAATCTTATATTATAATTTTTTACGATTATTTTCAAATAAAAGGGTTTCAAAAAAAATTATGTTTAATAATTTTTTCAAATGATTTTCAAATATCCCTTTATATGTTTTCAAAATGTTATTTTCAAAGAAAATTATTTCAATGATTTCATAGCTTCTTTTAAAAGTTTTCAAAGTTATTTTGAAATAAAGTTGTTTTCAAATATGTATTATGATTTTCAAAGATTCCATTATATGCTTTTAAAATGTTTTCTCAAATAAAATTATTTTAATTATTCCAAATTTTATTTTATAAGTTTTCAAATCTATTTTCAAAGAAAAATGATTTCAAAATGTTTTCATGCTTTATTTATAAGTTTTAAAACTATTTTCAAAGAAAAGAAGTTTTAATTTTTTTCAGATTACTTTATAATTTTTCAAATATAATCTTAGATATAATTTTTCTTAAATGTTTTAGGTTTTAATAATTATTTTTCAAATGGAAAAATATGTTTTCCTCAATAAATATTTTAAATAAAATTTGAAAGTCTTATTTATCAGAAAGTGATTTTTGAAAATATTTTATGAAAGGTATTTTCAAAAAAAAGATATTTTACTTAAGATATATTACATGTAATATTAAAAATCCTTCTCTTTATAATATGACATCCTTTGAAATAGTTTATGCTTCAATGGATATATAATCCAAGGAAACCATTCTTATTCTTTCTTTAAAAAATTTATATTTAAGATGACATGTTGTTTATGAAACCGATTTCTTTTCCATGGTTTATATGTTTTTAAAACACTATTCATTTCGTAGGTAATTTTATGATGAAATGATTACGAAATATATCTCCTTTCTGATGGTTATGATATGATAAAAAAATTATTATACCAATTTCATTTCATAAGTTATGATATGATATTTATGAAACCAGTCTATTTTTAAGGATCATGATATGATGAATGTTTTATTATCTTTTGGAACACATATGTATGATTTCATTACATGATGGGTGATACCTATATCTACCTCCAATGAATTGGGTAAAGATTTATATCTCATGAGATATACATTGTTGGAACAGGTAGTTAACTTGATTCAATAAAGTACTTTAGCCGCTAATATGGTCTTGGGAGTGATCCTTGAGTACTAAGATTGTTTGGAGAGTGAACCCATTCAATTATATGGAAGTTAACTCTATTAGGTATAGTTTTGTGTCCCGCCTAGTAGGTGTATCCCCCATGAAGTTACCTAATAATTCATCACAATAGTCCTTAAATTATAGGGATTGATTTTATATGCTTTTGTATATGCCACAAATTCTATATATTATTCCTACATTATGAACTCATGTATTATGATAATAATTATCTTATGATTCATATCTTATGAACTGCCAATATTTATTCCATGACTTATGTATATAATCTTTGATATGCATGTTATGATTTTGAAATGTTATTCTCATGTTCTCATACCCTTATACTCAAGTTATGCATATGTATATCTTTTATTAACCCTTATTGAGAATCTGAGAACACCCGCCCTTGTGATTCCTTTACACAGGTTATGAAGAAAGGATTGAAGTAAAACTTCTCAAGGGGATGATATTTTTGGGAAGCATTTAAGATCTTTCATCAAGTTATAAAATCATGTTCTACGTTTCCAAACACACTAAACTATTACGGTCTTCAGGCATGTAATTTTGTAATATACTAAATATTCATATAAAATTATGTAACATCCATATATAATTAGTTTGGGTCACTATATAGAGTCTAATTGGAGAGACAAATAGATGGTGGTGATTCACGATCATGTTGGCCATCGTGATTCTCTAGAGAGGTGGTCAGAGGATGGTCAGAACTGGATGTTGTTTCTTGGGAAAATGTTTTTTCCAGTAGTAATGCAAGTGGGATTACTTCATGCCTTTCATAGATCACCTTTGGTGAAATAAATGGGAGTATCCAAGATTTACAATGGCTTTAGGACACAATTTTGGTGTCCTATGATGAAATGTGCAGTGTCAGCTTTTGTAGCTCAGTGCTTGGTTTTCCCGTATGTAAAGGTTGTGCATTGTTCATTGTGATTTTTTATAGACATTGAATGTTACTAAATGAAAATGGGACATATATATAGATTTAAACATATGGTTTCCCAAATATCATGGGGTTTGTGATACTATCTAGGTAATCATGGATCAATTGAAGAAATTGGCCAACTTCCCAACGATCAGGGAGTCAGGCATCATGCATTCTTTTTCTAATAGGTATATGGATTAGTTGGTAATGTTTCATGGATTTATAAGGTTCAATTTAATATATGAATATATTCATTTTACCTCATGAGTTTAGAGGGGATTGTCGCATGATTTTGGAACATAGTTACTCCTCAGTATTGCTTTCCACCCCTAGAAGGATGTGCAGATGGAGTGGACTCTCCAGATAGTGGAGAACATGTTGTGAGTGTGTGTCTTAGGTTTTGGTGGATCATGGGTAAGGTATGTGAATTTGTTTTATTTTTCATATATCAATTCTTAATACTCATCTATTATCATGTCCCCATTTGAGGATTTTTATGGTTGGTCATATTGTTCTTAATTATGATAGATAGAGGTTGGGGTGGCAGCAGTTCTTAGTCTTGGTGTGGTGTATATAATGAAAGGGAATTATCAACATTTTTTTAGAGGATTAAATTAGTACAGGACTAGAAGAAATCCTTTTTTATTCATAAGAACGTTCCCTTAGAGTTTGAAATTATAGACCACAAGTTATTTTAGTTCTCCCCATGATAAGGGTAGTGGAGGTTTGGAAATGGTAGTAAGATTTCTCCCAGGTGTGTTGGTCCCTTTGAGGTATTGGGGTGAGTTGGTACAATGGATTATTGGTTTTTGTTTCCATTGTATATGGATAGCATCCATGAATTCTTTTATCTTCCTCATCATCGTTGATATCATCATGATGAATCCCATATCATCTACTAAGGATAGTTGGATATAGATAATGATGTCAAATTTTTGGAGGGTCCATTGTAGATCCAGGGACATTGAGATAAGGTACTATATGGAAACAAAATCCCTTGGTTCATGTTTTGTGGAGACATGAGGTCCTGGAAGAGAATACTTAGGAGAAAGAGATGTAGATTCATTCATACTACCCAGATTGGTTTTGAGCTTTCTTTGTTTTTTTGGTTTTCCTTGGATGATGTGATGTTTAGATATCGATGTATAAGAAGTGTTTTTACTTTGATGTTATTTTTTTTATGTGTGATAAATTTCTGACATATGAAAAAGGAGAGTACATGATTTCTAATCAGTATGAATTATACTATGATGTGATTAATCACATGTGAGTGAGTTAGTATCACCGAGAATAGATGGTATATTGACATGGAGTATGGGATTCCCTAATTCAAATGTTCGAGGAAATGTGTTTTTTAAGTTATAGTAGTTATTCGTTTTGACTCTATGGAGGATGACATGGTTATGTGAATGGAGGTGTGGTTATGTGAAAGGAGGTGGTTTTTGGGTGGCACTAAATGTTGTGGTATTGTACCTAGTGATATGTATTATTGTGGTTGTATGGTGGTGAGTTTTGTGGGATGTTTTTTGGTGTTTGGGTTAGTTATTTCGGCTAGTTTTAGAATTTTATGTTTGAAGAGAACCTTGAGATGTATTTCATAGGTTGGTCATTTAGACCCCTTCTTTTCTTTGGGTTTGGTATTGATTCTCAAAAAAATACTCATTTTAGAGTAATTTTATGTAATGAACCATGCTTTCCCATCCAATTACATTTCTAGTTTTGGTGGTGGGAGAGTTTTGGGAGATATTTTGAGGAATCAACATAAGGTTTGGGGGAATTAGAGCTATAGGATTGTTGTAGAAGATGGTTCATGGCATGAACCAAGATCACATCATGAATTGATGTTTCATGGCTATTGTAGTCGGTTAGTTTTGCATCTTGTATGCAGGATAAGGGTAGCTCCAAGAAAAATATTCACATCATGAAATAAATTCAAGAAGAGTAATTAAATTGGGATGAGGAGACTAAATTTTTAGTGGAAATGGATATTTTGGGGAATTTCCATGGAATTCTCATTGTGAATGGAATTAAAATTGTGAATGGAATTCTTAATATGAAAGTGATGGGATATAGGTTTTAACCCTTTTTGTTAAGTCACTCCTTTTTATTTTTCCATATCCATATTCTTATCATTTTCTATGGAACCCTAGTCCATGTTAAATGATCTTCCATCCCCCACCACTTTCCTTGATTCGTTGGTTCTAGTGGATTCCCATTGGTGGTTAATTGTATGTTGTTATCCTTTTATTGGTGTTCTTATCTTATTCTTATCATGTATATCCATAGTGGTGGTATGATTTTGGTTTTGGATGTGAGTTGGGTTGCATTTTACTGATCCTTGGGTGTGGTGTAGATTGATCTGTGGGGTTTTTATGTGGTTTTTGTTTGTGGGTGTTTCTTCTTTTCCCTACAGTGCACAACAAGTTGGAAAATCTTCTTTGAGTTACAGAATCCATTATCTCTCGATTTTGTAAATAATGCAGGTGGGTTTACTATTTTTTATCTTTGGGGGATGGTTTTTTCTAGCCTAATATAGAAAAATTAATTGGTTAATTTAATTGAAGGGTAAATAGGTTGGATCCATATGTTTTTACAACTTTGGTATTATTATTTTGATATTTAGAATTGCTGATATTGAGGACCCACTAAAAAATGGTTATTGAGAACCTTTCATTTCATTGTAGTTGTTGTGATATGGAAAACTTGTTTCTTGTTGTTATGATTTCACCCAAAAATGGAAATTGGATGGCCACTAATATTTGGTTAATAAAATGGCTTCCTTGATATTACGGATTGTTTGAGTATGCTGAAAATAAATAATTAGAATGCGATTAAAATTCCCCTTTCTAAATCTGTAAAATGTTTAATGATGTGTGTGATTTTTAGTCTTTTTTTTTGTGGAAGTGGTGTGTAGCTATAATGTGGTATGGTATAATGTGTTTGGTATGAGGTCATGTTGTGAGGTGGAAATTTATGGTTGTGATGTGGAGATGATGGGTTTATGATTTCATGTTATGGGGTGGGGATGTGTAGTTGTGTTATGTGGTGGATGAAATGTGAATGGTTGTGTTGTGTTATTTGACCAGGTAGTATTGGAATTTAATGAAATATTAAAATTGAAATGGCATCGGTTTTTTCTGTTAATGGGTTGGAACAATCTGATGACTGAATTAAAATGGGGAAGTGTTATAAAATGTGGTTATTGATAAATAATGAAATGAATGGGTTATTTAACTGTTTTGGGTTTGTAATGAAAAGTGGTGAGTGGTTTGTTACTTGCATCAGTTATGTGGTTTTCATCATTTAGTGGTGGAATCAAAAGTCACTACTACAAATATGGCTTTTACCAGCGCTAAAAATGGCCACTAACAGCGCTATAAAAAGTGCTATTAATGTCGGCGAAGATAAAGGGGGGGTCCCCTTTATTAGCGCTCCAAAAAGTGCTAATAAAGACCCCTTTATCAGTGCTAAAAAAGTGCTGATAAAAGGGGTCTTTTATCAGCACTAAAACGAATCGCTGATAAAATGGTCTTATATTAGCACTATCTTTTTAGCGCTGATAAAAGAGCCCTTTTATTAGTGCTTTTTTTAGCGCTGATAAAAATAAAAAATAATTAAAAAAATACTGCCAATCTTAGGGGGGGATTTTTACAGCGCTTGAGCCCCCCTTTATCAGCACTTTCCCGCACCTCCAGCACCCGCCCGCACTGCCTACACCCTTTATCAGCTATAGCCCTTTAAATCACCCTTCGTGCGCGCCCATGCCTCCACCCGGATTTGATCTCGAGACCTCCCCCATGCGCACCTAAAGCCTTTACCACTACCCTATATTTATTTTTTCTCTTATTCATGATATATCTATTTATTTATATATATATATATATTTAGTTATATTTATTCGTATAGTAATCTATATTTTTATTAATATATATAGTTATATTAATATATATATAGTTATATTAATATATATTTGTTATATAAATATTCATATATTGGTATTTTAAATAAAATGGATATTAGTTATTATTTATATAAATCTAATATATTTTATATGTAAATATGTTTAATTATTTATTTAAAAAATTTAATTTTTAGGTGTGAATATATAAAAAAATTATGTACATATAGTTATATATTTGATTATAAATAGCAGTTCATTATAAAAAAATGATAAAATTTCAATGACATAATATCAATATGAATGTAATACCTTGGAATAAATTCACTACCCACCAAAAAAAGCCAATAATACCCCCTTAAACGAGGTTGAAACCCCACAAAATGTAAAAAAAATCTGGGTACCCCAAATAAAAACTCAGTTTTTGAGGCCTTATGGGCCTCTTTTGGCCTCGAAAAATGCTTTAATAGGGTCCCCTAGGGACACAACTATGTAGAGCTCGTCGCAAGATTCGATTTGATATGTGGTAGAGCTCAAACGAACACTCGGATCGAAAGTTATGGCCGTTTGAAGTTTGAGTTGCGTTTTCAACATATTTTGGAACTTTTTTAAATTTATTTTATTTTTTTAGTCTTCAAATTGTTATTAAATTACTATTACTCCGTAATAATTAGAAAATTATTAATTAAAAATATTTTTTAAATTTTTTAATAATCCATTTTCACTTAATATCTTATATATTAAGTATATTAATTGTAAATGTACATTTATACTTATCTAAAATATATTTAAAAATTATATATTATATTTATATCAATATCAATATATAACTATATTTTTATATTAATATATTTTTACTATTTTTTTGAATTCGACCCTTTATCAACGCTTTTAAAAAAATCGCTGATAAACCCCCCTATCAGCGCTACTAAACAAGCGCTGATAAAGGGGTACTTTTATCAACACTTTTTTTAGCGTTGATAAAGGCTCCCTTTATCAGCGCTTTTTTGAGTGCTGATAAAGCCTCCCCCCCCCCTTTATCAGTTCTTTTTCGTTAGCGCTGATAAAGAGGTGGTGCTGGCCTTGCCCAGTTTTGTGGTAGTGAGTGGTGATGTTTTGAATTGGTTAGTTCTTATTATGAACCCATATGATATTATTGTGTGTCACTATGTATTTTTATATACCTTGTTTATTCCTTGTGATTTATATATGTACCCCACTTACATTCAGAACCATGTGTCGATGCCCGTATATTTATATGGAGGTGTTTTTTCAAAATCCTAGTGGCGAGGATGGCTGGCTAGCTACCCACACATTCTCTCCCTCTCTTCCAGGCGAGTAGGTAAGCACTGGATGTGATAGAAGAAGTTCAGATAATGCACTAGGTTATAGCCTAGTTTTCTTCGAGAGAGGAATTTCATGGTTGTGTTATAGGGTGGCCTATAGTGGGGATTATTCATGGTAGGAGGATTACATGAGGATTATTTCATTCTTCTTCATGATACCTTAATACTCTGTTTATTATTGTGATGTGATGTCTAGGGTGTCATTGAGAGAGATGTGATGTGATCGTGTTGTGGGGCGGAGTCCCTAGTATATTTGGGAGATATGTGATGTGACTGTGTTGTGGGGTGGTTGTATATGTTATACATAAGATATGGGAGAATCATGAAGTAAGACATTGTGGTGTGAGAGAAGAAAATCAATGGTAAAATGGTCTGGGGTAACTTTTATTGATATGATTCTTATTAGGATATTATACTTAGATTTCCTTATTTTATGAGAATGCCTTAGTTATTATGGGTTTGGATAGTTTTCCTTCATAGGTGTTGTTGGTTCTGATGTTTTCTCATTGGTGTGTTAGTATGCTTCTTTCACATGTGCATGAGAGACTTTGGTTTCCCTAAAAGGTATACTTATATTCTCACCCTATATATATATACTAATTTTCAGGTTTCTAGAAGTACTACATGGAACCTGTTGGACATTACTAGTTTAGACCCTTGGAGTATTGTTATTTTGTTACCTTAGTTTTATTTTCGTTATTTACTTTAGAGACTTTAATTTGTAGCTATTCTATTTATACATGAATTGTGGGATGGTTTTGGTTTCATTTTATATTATGTCGTGGAGTTTCAAATGGTTGATTCATCCTATATCATGATCTTGTTTTTATTATATAGGGTAATTCCCCCAATTTATGAGATTTTTATACCATGAGTTCTAGTCACGAACCTTGAGCCTACAGGAGTCGGGACTCGTGGGTCATTTTCACACTCCCTTCATTACGGCATCTTTGGTGGGAGGGGGTTGTGAAACCTTTATTCACTTCTTCATTCATGTAATTGTAGATGATATATGTTGAAATCTTTCTTATTTATTTAATTTTCTGTATGTGGAAATTATTCTTCACAAAGGTCTTAAAATTTTGGAACACTACTGTAACATTTCTTATCATAGTGAGAGTGAATAACTCAAACACGGTTTCATGGAATTGGTACTTCACACAAATAATGAGTATGTTATAAACTCATGTTTTTTGTGAATGCTTGATGAGTTTTAAGCAATATATTCTCTTTCACGTAGTTGAGTAAGGATTAAAAGAGGAAATCTTATTCATTTTGAAACTTAGTTGTAAAGACCCGTAAATTTCAAGGAAATTTTTTTCTTAATTTTCCTTGGAATTTTACAAGAGCGCAGTTTCTGACGGCACCTGATTCCAAGGCCCGGTGTGCCCGAAATCATTTTCCGAAGTTTGGCTCGGGTACGTTCAGTGAACGGACGAGCAGGTTTTTCTAACTTTTGAACCGGTGCCCGAAATCGAATTCTGAGGGCACCGATGAAATCGCAGCGCCAGTAGTCTCTTAGAAATGCCTCTTCCGGAGTTGCGTTTGCTCGGGTGTGGTTTTTAATTTTCGGGCTTAAAGTTAAGAAATAAAATAATTTTGCGACAAATTTATTTTATTTCACTTAAGACACTTGGAAGCCACTTGAAGCCACTTAAAAGCGGCTTAAACTGAGTTGATCCGGATAGGATGCTATCCAGAAAATATCCTACCCCTAGGTAGGATATTTGTGAGGTGGGGCCCGCACGAACCCCGCTGTTTCTTTCCGCTAAGTAACGCACCCGCGAAAACCCATCATTATGAAAGTCAACTGACGTGTTTTCTTAAATTCTTAACAGACCATTTAATTGGGCGGTTTATTTCGTAAATTAAATGAGCTGTTTCTTTCGTTGAATTAATTCAACGAATTGATGGGTCGTTACTTACCCCTTTTTCATGTGTTGGCATAATAATAAAATAAGACCAACCTATCTTTTGGAGGATTACTCGTTGAGAGAGGATCCTTGAACCTTCATCCTCCTTCGCGAAGAACGCGAAAACGCGAAGAACGCGAAGAACGCGAAGAACACCGAACCCGGAAATCGACGACGCGACGCCGTGATCCGCGACGCCGACGTTCCCTTCCTGCAAAGTTCTTCTGTGACGAATCTTCCTCTACGACGGATCTTCGATCGGCTTTTTGAGGAAAGAGTCTCGGACTTTCTTTTTAATCTCCTTCGTGGTTCTTTACCAAAACACGGATTTAATTAATTAAATTAAATCTGTTGTTTCATGGTCTGTTGAGTTCGCCGACTCAACGCCGTGTTCCGCGACGACGCGATGCCCTTCCGCGACGAGCAATTCCGCGAAGAACGCTCACGCGCGACGACTACGAGGTAGGGATTTTATTTTTGGGATTACCCCTTTTTATTATTCCCGTAAATGATTCTTTAAAAAGTTAAAGAACCGGATTTGTGAACAATTTTAAATTTATTAAAATTGTTGTTTCCTGTGTGGAAAAAAATTCTCGTTGTTTATATCTAACGTGGAGGGTGCGGGCCAAACGAACACGGCCCGACGACCCTCCGTCGTTCTTCGTTCTTGTGCAGATTTGACGGGCGACGATGGAACGTGCCGCAACGGAGGATTGATGATTCCGTAGTGAAGAACGAGTCTCAGGAGGTGCAACGGCGCAGACAGGAAAAAAATCGGGCCACCGGAGCGACTCCGGCGGCCCGCAGAAGCCGGTGGCGGCGCCCGGCGCGCCGCCAGACGAGACCGCCGTGGCACCGGCCGCGGCGGCGGCGCTTGCGGGACGCGGCTGAAGCCGCGTCCGGCGCCAGAGAGACACCCCGTGGGTGTCACGCGGGGGCGCCGGCTCCCCCCCGCGTCACTCGGGACGCGGCTTCAGCCGCGTCCGGTTGTCTGGCCGACACCCCGCGGGTTCCGCGGGGGTGTCACGCGGGGGCGCCGGCTCCCCCCCCCCCCCCTCGCGCCGCTCGGCCGAGCCGAGCCAGGCTGGCCGAGCCAGGCCGGTCCGACCGGCCGGGCCGCGCCCTGGCCGGCCCGGACCGGGTCGGACCGGGTTGACCCGGTTCGACCGACCCAGGGGGGGTCGGCCCGGGCCCGGACCCCCCGTCTTCGGACGGTTTTCGTTCAAATGGTTGTATATTGAGCTTCGGGACTCCAAACGACTCGCCGTCAGCGGAAACGCATTCCTTGGATCGAGACGGTCGTTTTGGTATATCGCACTCAAGGTTTCAGAATACTTTGGGTTCGGCCGGGTTGGTTCGTACACGAAACCAACCGGGCCCTCGGAGCGGAAACGCTCATATCTTGAGCTACGGACGTCTGATTTACGTGACGTCAGCTTAGTTTAATTCCTCTAAGTTAGATGGATCTTTTGGAACACTCCACCCGAGGTTTGGACGCAGGTGGAGTACGGTCGGGTTGGTTTTGCCTTAAAACCCAATCGGGCCCCTGGGACGAAAAAGCCAATAACTCTCAGACCGGGCGTCTGATTGACGCGCCGTCTGCGACGTTGAGTTCCTGTTGACGATACGGAACTTTTGGATACATCAACTTCGGTCTTTGTGACAGTTGATGTATTGGCCTCTCGGCTCGTGGAGCAGACCCTCCCGAACGAGCTTGCTGTGTGCGGGAACCCTAGAGCTGACTGCGACTACTTCTTCGACGGTGACGACCGTGCAGAGATCCTCAGTGGACTACGACGAGGACAGTGCAGAGATCCTCAGTGGACTACGACGACGACTGTGCAGAGATCCTCAGTGGACTGCGACGACTACAGCACTCAGCAATCCTACGTGGATCAGTGTTATAGGTCCTGTGTGGGCCCGATTCTGTGTGGGTCCAATCCTGTGTGGGTCCGCGCTCAGCTGTTCTGTGTGAGCTAGCGCCTACAGGTCCTGTGTGGGCCCGATCCTGTGTGGGTCATTGCGGGGGTTATTTACCTATCGATCCTTCATGGGTCCGACGACATAGATGGATCAGTGATCATCTTTATCGTCATTCGAAGAAGTATACTTGTGTGAGCTGAATCTTGTGTTACTCTCCTTTGTGGATTGTGTTGAGCTATCCTGTGTGGATTTACTGTTTACTCTCCTTTGTGGATTATGTTGAGCTATCCTGTGTGGATTTACTTTTTACTCTCCTTTGTGGATTGTGTTGAGCTATCCTGTGTGGATTTACTGTTTACTCTCCTTTGTGGATTGTGTTGAGCTATCCTGTGTGGGTATACGTTTTGCTTTCCTGTGTGGACTGGGTTGTGCTTGGGCTCGGACGTTGGAGCCGGACGGGAATTGATGACTTAGGTATATGTATGGGCATATACCTAAGCCGGGTTAGATGTTACTTCGTGATTGTATCTTTCCTTTGTGGATTATCCTTTGTGGATTTTGGGAGACCTTCGGGGGTCTCGGGGTCCCTACTGAGTAGCTTATACTCACCCCTGCACGGGTTATGCCCGCACTACGTTGTGTTGGTTGCAGACGACGGACAGTGCTGATCGTGGTGGAGGCGTGCGGAGTAGGATGGTACCTGGTGGTGGACCACTGGGCGGGATGTACTCGGAGCGGTCAGGTGGACCCGAGGAGTAGTGGAGGCTATCTGTACCCACCCTTCAGGTGGGACTTCCAGAGGACGGATCGACGCTGAAGTTTTTACTTTCAGTTGTTGTTTTTCCTTTCAGTTGTACTTTACAGTTGGGCTTGTATTTCTGGCCCCTTTTACTTTCAGCACAACTTGTACAGTTTTACGTAGTGTTTACTTTTCTGCTTGCTTACTCTGTGGTTCTTGTTTACTTTTCAAAGAAAATGCCTTCCCTTTTTACTGGGATTTACGCCTTGGTGCTAGTCGCCAGCCCCTGGCCTATGGAAGGCGGGCTTGGGGTAGCCACAGCACGGGCCCCGAGGATGGGTCGTGAAAAATTGGTATCAGAGGCGGTCAGTTCTACCACAGACTCTGATCTTTCTTCTATGTCAAGCAATAGTGTTTAGCGTATTGAGTGTGGTTATCAGTCCAGGGAGTCCAGTGTTGGTGCGGCGGCCAACGTATCCGTACACCAGGACTCTGACTTCTGATTTCCGACTTAATGCACGAAAACATTGGTTGCGTGTGTATTTCAAGTTTTCATTGTGATTACTTGTGTCATCTCACCAGGTATACTGTTCTGACCGTGGTGCACTTGTTTTATTTTCAGGATGGCCCGACGATAGCAGCCAGCTAGGGTTCTGAGAGTAGAGCGTGACGATAGCCCGCCGAGTGACGAGGCCTCGGTATAGGGCACGTTGACAGCAGAGGCACCGGCGGTACCTTTACCCGCCGAGCCCCCGATGCTTCCAGCACTGGCAGCTGACGACGCACGATGCCTCGGAGCTCTGCACGAGTTCCAGCGCCAGCGACCACCCAGGTTCCGTGGGGAGACGGACCCCCAGGCCGTCGAGGACTGGCTGGAGGCGGTCGTCCGAGTTTTTAGGCTAGTGAGGACACCAGCAGACCTCATGGTGATCCTCGCGGCGAGCCTACTGCACGCAGCAGCAGGGCGATGGTGGATCTTGATGATCTAGGTACACGATGAGGCCTCCCTCATCTGGACGGACTTCTAGAGCCTCTTCCGCTCAGAGTTCATCCCGACCACCCTCCATGCGGTGCGTATTCAGGAGCTTCTTCAGCTGCGGCAGGGCAGCTTGACGGTCGCTCAGTACGCGGCGAGGTTCACCGATCTTTCTCGCTACTCGACAGACATGGTACGGGACCCCTTCTTCTGGGCCCGGACCTTCGAGCAGGGTTTGAGACATGAGATCAGGGCATCGCTGATCTCCCTCAACACCCCGACCCAGGCAGCAGTGCTGGAGAGAGCCCTTCTGATCGAGAGCTTCCTGGCAGAGTCCACAGCGAGACCTACTGCAGGGCGGCGGGTAGCAGAGTATTTGGCAACTGGTAGCCGACGGATGACTCAGGGTTCCAGGCAGACCAGACCTTCCGGCAGACGACCTCGGGACACTGGCTCAGCAGTGCGGGGCACACAGCGCGGGGCCAGTCTTCCGAGAGGCAGGCAGTGCTACTCCTGCGGCGGGTAGGGCCACATGGCTCGTGACTGCCCGACCCGTCGTACTGAGGAGCAGCAGACGGTGGAGGGGCCACCCAGGCAGAGGCATAGGGTCGACCGTGGCCGTCCTCAGGGAGGAAGCGGACGAGTTAGAGGAGCTGGCCGAGCAGTAGGTGGTGGGCGACGCTTGGAGGCTCTGCCACCACCACCACCAGGAGTCCCGCCCTGACCACAGGGAGCTGGCGGGCAGAGACAGGCACAGCTCCAGGCAGTAGAGGCCTACGACCACGGCGCTCTAGAGATGATTCGAGGTACGATCTATGTCTATTCCACCCTTGCTGCGGTTCTGATAGACACAGGAGCGAGTCACTATTTCATATCCACTGCCGTTGTTCGGAGCTCGGAGATTCCGACAGAGCCGTTGGCTCGATCTTTACGGCTAGAGACTCCTACGGGAGTAGACTCGACGATTACGCACTGGTGCCGGCAGTGTGAGCTTACTCTAGGAGGTGAGAGCTTCGGCTGGGATCTTCTTGTAGCGGCGTCGAGGCCTTACGACGTCATCTTGGGCCTGGATTGGTTATCTACGGTCCATGCACAAATTGACTGCATTAGGCGTAAGGTGCGATGTGTGCGCACCGATGGGAGCAGGTTCACCTTTACCGGCGAGAAGGGAGCCTTAGCAGCACAGGAGGGACTCACGTAGAGGAGAGGTCAGCCCATCACTCATTAGTTGGCTAGCCTCATCCTTGGAGTAGTTGACGTGCAGAGTCCTGGTTTTCCTGCAGTGGTGGATCAGTATGCGGGCGTATTCCCCGATGACGTTCCAGGGCTACCTCCTCGTAGAGAGGTATACTTTTATATCGACCTGTACCCCGGGACAGCTACCACTCCACCATCGGGATGGCACCCTACGAGGCGTTGTACGGCAGGCCTTGCAGATCTCCTTTGTGCTGGACAGACCCTGGGGAGTCAGCACTTGTGGGACCAGAGATGGTCCGGGCCACGATAGAGAAGGTCCAGGTCATCCAGGAGCGGATGAGGACAGCACAGAGCCGGCAGAAGTCATATGCTGACAGGAGGCGTAGGCTACTAGAGTTCGAGGATGGCGACCACGTCTTCTTACGGATCTCACCTCGACGTGGGTTGCGGAGATTTGGCCGAGGCGGCAAGTTGTCTCCATGCTTCATCGGGCCTTTTCAGGTCCTCAGCAGGATTGGCGAGGTGGCTTATCGCCTGGCTCTACCACCTCAGTTGCACCGGGTGCACGACGTCTTCCACGTATCTCAGCTGAGGAGATACGTGCACGACCCAACGCACATCATTGACCATGGGGAGCTAGACGTGGATGATGGGGAGACTTTTGCGGAGGTCCCTGTGGAGATAGAGGATCGACAGGAGCGGGTCCTACGTGGGCGATCGATTCCTCTTGTGCGCATCAGATTGCAGCACGGGAACCTCCAGGAGAGCACATGTGAGCGGGAGGCTCAGATGCATGCTCAGTACCCACTTTTGTTTCCCTAGTTTATGATGTATCTTTACGGGGACGTAAATCCCTGAGGTGGGAGTAATGTAAAGACCCGTAAATTTCAAGGAAATTTTTTTCTTAATTTTCTTTGGAAGTTTACAAGAGCGCAGTTTCTGACGACACCTGATTCCGAGGCCCGGTGTGCCCGGAATCATTTTCTGAAGTTTGGCTCGGGTACGTTCAGTGAACGGATGAGCGGGTTTTTCTAACTTTTGAACCGGTGCCCGGAATCGAATTCTGAGGGCACTGATGAAATCGCAGCGCCGGTATTAGCTTAGAAACGCCTCTTCCGGAGTTGCGTTTGCTCGGGTGTGGTTTTTAATTTTCGAGCTTAAAGTTATGAAATAAAATAATTTTGCGACAACTTTATTTTATTTCACTTAAGCCACTTAGAAGCCACTTGAAGCCACTTAAAAGTGTTTTAAACTGAGTTGATCCGGATAGGATGTTATCCAGAAAATATCCAACCCCCTCGGTAGGATATTTTTGAGGTGGGGCCCGCACGAGCCCCGCCGTTTCTTTCCGCTAAGTAACGCACCCGCGAAAACCCGTCATTATGAAAGTCAACTGACACGTTTTCTTAAATTCTTAACAGACCATTTAATTGGGCTGTTTATTTCGTAAATTAAATGAGCTGTTTATTTCGTTGAATTAATTCCAGGAATTGATGGGTCGTTACATACCCCTTTTTTCGTGTGTTGGCATAATAATAAAATAAGACCAACCTATCTTTTAGAGGATTACTCGTTGAGAGAGGATCCTTGAACCTTCATCCTCCTTCGTGAAGAACGTGAAGAACGCGAAGAACGTGAAGAACGCCGAACCTGGAAATCGACGACGCGACGCCGACGTTCCCTTCCTGCAACGTTCATCTGCGACAACTCTTCCTCCATGACGGATCTTCGATCGACTGCTTGAGGTAAGAGTCTCAGAATTTCTTTTTAATCTCCTTCGTGGTTCTTTACCGAAACACAGATTTAATTAATGAAATTAAATCTGCTGTTTCATGGTCCGTTGAGTTCGCCGACTCAACGCCGTGTTCCGCGACGACGCGACGCCCTTCCGCGACGAGCAATTCCGCGAAGAACGCTCACGCGCGACGACTATGAGGTAGGGATTTTATTTTTGGAATTACCCCTTTTTATTATTCCCGTAAATGATTCTTTAAAAAGTTAAAGAACCGGATTTGTGAACAATTTTAAATTAATTAAAATTGTTGTTTCCTGTGTGGAATAAAAAAATTCTCCCGTTGTTTATATGTAACGCGGAGGGTGCGGGCCAAACGAACACGGCCCGACGACCCTCCGCCGTTCTTCGTTCTTGTGCGGATTTGACGGGCGACGACGGAACGTGCCGCAATGGAGGTTTGATGATTCCGCAGTGAAGAACGAGTCCCGGGAGGAGCAACGGCGCAGACGGGAAAAAATCGGGCAACCGGAGCGACTCCGGCGGCCCGCGGAAGCCGGCGGCGGCGCCCGGCGCACCGCTGGATGAGACCGCCGCGGCACCGGCCGCGGCGGCGGTGCTCGCGGGACGCGGCTGAAGCCGCGTCCGGCACCAGGGAGACACCCCGTGGGTGTCACGCAGGGGCGGCGGCTCCCCCCCCCCCCCCCCCCCGCGTCACTCGAGACGCGGCTTCAGCCGCGTCCGGTTGTCTGGTCGACACCCCGCGGGTGCCGCGGGGGTGTCACGCGGGGGCGGCGGCTCCCCCCGCGCCGCTCGGCCGAGCCAGGACGGTCCGACCGGCCGGGCCGCACCCTGGCCGGCCCGGACCAGGTCCGACCGGGTCGGACCGGGTAGACCCGGTTCGGCCGACCCAGGGGGGGCTCGGGCCGGGTCGGCCCGGGCCCGAACCCCCCGTCTTCGGACGGTTTTCATTCAAATGGTCGTATCTTGAGCTACGGGCCTCCAAACGACTCGCGGTCAGCGGTAACACGATCCTTGGATCAAGATGGTCGTTTCGGTATATCGCACTCAAGGTTTCATAATACTTTGGGTTCGACCGGGTTGGTTCGTACACGAAACCAACCGGGCCCTCGGAGCGGAAACGCTCATATCTTGAGCTACGGACGTCCGATTTACGTGCCGTCAGCTTCGCTTAATTCTTCTAAGTGAGATGGATCTTTTGGGAAACTCCGCCCGAGGTTTGGACGCAGGTTGAGTACGGTTGGGTTGGTTTTGCCTTAAAAACCAACCGGGCCCCTGGGACGAAAAAGCCAATAACTCTCAGACCGGGCGTCCGATTGACGCGCCGTCTGCGACGTTGAGTTCCTGTTGACGATACGGAACTTTTGGATACATCAACTTCGGTCTTTGTGAAAGTTGATGTATCGGCCTCTCGGCTCGTGGAGCGGACCCTCCCGAACGAGCTTGCTGTGTGCGGGAACCCTAGAACTTACTACGACTGCTTCTTCGACGGCGACGACCGTGCAGAGATCCTCAGTGGACTGCGGCGACGACCGTGCAGAGATCCTCAGTGGAATGCGATGACGACTGTGCAGAGATCCTCAGTGGACTGTGATGACTACAGCACTCAGCGATCCTACGTGGATCAGTGCTACAGGTCCTGTGTGGGCCCGATTGTCTGTGGGTCCGATCCTGTGTGGGTCCGCGCTCAGCGGTTCTGTGTGAGCCAGCGCCTACAGGTCCTTTGTGGGCCCGATCCTGTGTGGGTCATTGCGGGGGTTAGTTACCTATCGATCCTTTGTGGGTCCGACGACTTAGATGGATCAGTGATCATCTTTATCATCATTCGAAGAAGTATACCTGTGTGAGCTGAATCTTGTGTTACTCTCCTTTGTAGATTGTGTTGAGCTATCCTATGTGGATTTACTGTTTACTCTCCTTTGTGGATTGTGTTGAGCTATCCTGTGTGGATTTACTGTTTACTCTCCTTTGTGGATTGTGTTGAGCTATCCTGTGTGGATTTACTGTATACTCTCCTTTGTGGATTGTGTTGAGCTATCCTGTGTGGATATACGTTTTGCTTTCCTGTGTGGACTGGGTTGTGCTTGGGCTCGGACATTGGAGTCGAACGGGAATTGATGACTTAGGTATATGTATGGGCATATACCTAAGTCGGGTTAGATGTTACTTCGCGATTGTATCTTTACTTTGTGGATTATCCTTTGTGGATTTCGGGAGACCTTCGGGGGTCTCGAGGTCCCTACTGAGTAGCTTATACTCACCCCTGCACGGGCTATGCCCGCACTACGTTGTGTTGGTTGCAGACGACGGACAGCGCTGATCATGGTGAAGGCGTGCGGAGCAGGGCGGTACCTGGAGGTGGACCACTGTGCGGGACGTACTCGGAGCGGTCAGGTGGACCCGAGGAGCAGTGGAGGCTATCTGTACCCACCCTTCATGTGGGACTTCTAGAGGACGGCTCGACGCTGCAGTTTTTCCTTTCAGTTCATGTTTTTCCTTTCAGTTGTACTTTACAGTTGGGCTTGTATTTCCGGCCCCTTTTACTTTCAGCACAACTTGTATAGTTTTACGTAGTGTTTACTTTTCCGCTTGCTTACTCTATGGTGCTTATTTACTTTTCGAAGGCAATGCCTTCCCTTTTTACTGGGATTTACGCCTTGATGCTAGTCGCCAGCCCCTAGCCTATGGAAGGCAGGCTTGGGGTAGTCACGGCACGGGCCCCGAGGACGGGTCGTGACATTAGTAGGCTCATATAATCCTCTTCTTTTCATGCAAGTGGAAGTGTGAGAATTCTCTATTTTTATTAAATTAAATGATATCCCTCAAAATTCATCAGTGGAAGAAATCAATTGAAGGATCATCCAACCCTAGCTAATTATAGGATAGAATCACGACCTATCCTCCATTCATTCACCTACTTATAACCTTATGTTTTATGTTGTTTCAATAAATATCTTTTAATAACCAAGTATCTTTTTTTTATAAATATTTCCACATTGGTTTCCTTCTATTTATTTATCTCTTATTGAGGATTAAAATAATGGAGTCTTTGTAATTAACTCCAAATGAAAATACTATGATGATTACATTCATTAAATTTTATTTATTCAAATATATGAACACCTTTACATAACTTTGGACCATCCTTGGAAGAAGAAAATTCTTTAAACTCTTGATCACATGCACATTGATTATTCCTTCAAGATTATTTAGTGTATGATCATCTATAAATCATTAACATACAGTGATCTCAATATTTTCTCTAGTTGTGGAGTCTTTTTACAAGAAAAAATATGGTGTATAATAACCCTTTTGATGTTGTTAGGTTGATTATGATGGCTCATGATGATCACATAGCTTGCATCTGTTGAATTAGAAACAAATGATTATATGTGTATTTTTTAATGGATGAATAGTACACGTGTCTCCTCTATCCTACATCAGCCTATAAATCTGTCTTAAGACACTTAATAATACTCTCTTTGGTTCCCACCGTTAAATCTAGTATTGGAGTTGACACCTAGAACACATCAAACACACCTACAAAGGGCGCACTATTTCATTTCACAGTCCAAAAATAACCTCTATGGGTTATATTCTCCCTATATGTTATGATTCCTACATGTGATCCATGAGGGTTCTATGATCCTCCTCTATACTTCTATGGACTCCCAGGCATGGGCTATCTCCCACATGGTAGTTCCTAGATCCCATATATGGTTTGATTTGGCCCTCCTTATGTGACTATGGTTGTCCCTATTTTCTAATAAAGGACCACCTAATATAATACTTAAAATAATTTTCAATACTAAGAAAGTGTACATAGAGTTTGTGGATACATTTTTCTTCAAGATGAAGAGATTAAAAAGTTTTAAGTAATAAATTTAATGGGGGATGAATCCGTAATATAAATTTAAAAGTATGGAAATAATATTCCCATATTTCGATAACTATGGTAAAAAGAACCTTGGGGTATGTCTTATAAAAATTTGGAAGTTTTACCAATGTGGAATGTTTGTACATGTTGGCCATTACTACAAGTAAAATAATGAGATGAATAATGAAAAGATGATGGTAAGATGGTTCCATTGTAATGAGTTAGTGAATTATTCTAATATGAGTCCAAATTTAGTTTCTCGGGGGTTCCTCAAGACTAAAAGAAAAAAAGTGTTGGAAAAACATTTTATACTACTGTGGTTTTTTCTTCACTCTAAAATGAGGTGTTGAAATGTGTATTAATTGGTTTTCAAATTATAACAATACCCGATTTGACTATGTATCTTCACATTAATTTATTTCTATGAAATTTTCACAAAAATTGGTAATATCACTGTAAGAAATTAAGATATAAGTTTTGGTGGAATCTTTATGTGGAATTATTAAAGATACAAATATTTATAGGTATATTTTTATTATTACTAATGCGATGATATTTCCTATAAATCATATTGAACTATCAAGAGTAGAGTTTTATATTATTTTGGGTATAGATTGAATTTCATTTTATCATTTTAATATATATTATGGACCCAAAAAAATTATTCACTAGTTTAATACCATTGAAAATATATCGAGAATCTAGGAAATTGATTATATATGGTAGTGAAAGTTACCAAGGTCATGTTGTTGAAAATAATGAAACCATTAAAATTAGTGATGTGCTAATAGTGAATGAGTTTATGGATGTTTTTTCTAATGAATTTCAAATTTTTATTCTACACCAGGAGGTTGATTTTACAATCAACTTGGTGCCCAATTATAAGCTAATTTCAAAACCCCATTATTATGAATGGATCAATTATAAATTTTGGAATTGAAAAACAAATTTCAAGAATATTTGGATAAATGATTTTTTTATCCAAGTACTTCACCTATGGGTACCCCTATTTTTTTGTTAAAAAGAAAGATGGTTCGATGAGGCTTTGAATTGATTATAGATATTTGAATAATACTACTATTATGAACAATTTACCTTTTCCTCATATTTTTTTTCAGATCCAAGGAACACATTATGTTTCAAATAATGATCTTAGGACAGGGTACCATCAGTTCAAGGTGAAAGAGGAAGATACTACAATAATGATGTTTTGAATTAGATATGCACATTAAAAGTTTGTAGTTACTACCTTTTTATTTAATTCACTAGTTTTATTCATGGATATTATGAATAGAGTCCTAAATGAGTTATTACATTAGTTTGTGATTGTGTTTATTAATTATATATTGGTATAATAAAATTTTTTGAGGAGAATGAAAGAATCCTAAGGATTGTTTTGAAAACCTTAGTTGAAAATAAACTATATGGAATATTTTTGTAAGTGTTAATTTTGGTTGTAATAAATTTATTTTCATGGAAATATTATTTCTAAATTTTTAATTACTATTGAACCTTCAAAAAAAGTATTTGTAGAATTAAAAAGATCAAAATAATTCATATAGATTCGTATTTTTATTATATAAATGGGTTATTATTGTTGATTTTTTTAAAAAAAAACTCAATTTTCTATCAGGGTAACTAAGTTAACTAGAATGGTTATTATATTCATTCAGATTAAAGGGTGTGATGATTGATTTTAGGAACTAAAAATAAAATTGGTGAATTCTATAGTTTTAGCCTTGCCCACTAGAAATGTTAATTTATTCATCTACAATGACTCTTCTTTAATGGATATTAATTGTATCGTGATATAGAATTATTTGGTAATTCTTTATGCTTCTTGTCAACTAAGAATCATAAGTTATGTTATCCTAAACATGATCAAGAATTAGTTGTTGTGGTTTTTGAATTAAAAATTTTGAGGAATAAATTTTATGAAGTAAAGTGTGAAATATATGAATAACGTAGATGTTTCAAGTTTATATAAACTCAGAAAGAGTTAAACATTAGGTAAGAATGTATCTGGAACATATTAAGGATTATGAATTCATAGTTCATTACATCCTAGAAAATTAAATAAAGTAGTTTATTATTTGAATTATAAAAATAATGACACGTTAACCATGTTAAATTTGGAACATTAAACTTGTGTTAACGATTTAATGAAAATTTTCCGAGATGTTATGGATACAAGAACTTACTATATTTTGTTATAGTTGTTAGTAAAATCATCTCTATCAAAAAGAATTAAGCATGTTTATAAGGAAGACCATGAGTTATAGTAAAAGGTAGAATTCATTAATAAGGGTAATCTTCTAGAATTTAATATTGAAAAAATATGTTTTAATAATTGGCAATAGGTTTTGTGTTCCTTGTGATTATTAGTTGAAGAGATAATTATTGAGTGAAGATCATGGTACCCAATTTTATACTCATCCTGGAAGATCTAAGATGTATAGATTCCATTAGGAGTATTACTGGTGGGAAGGAATGAAAATATATATTAATGAATTCAATATGAAATGTTTTAATTGTAAACATTTTAGGTTAGAACAATAATTATGGAAGGGGATGATTTATCCTTTTACAGTTCTAATGTTTAAATGAAAAAATATATCCATATATCTCATAGTGGTATTTCCAAATACTTCTTGATCTAATAATGTAGTTTGGGTTATTATTGATTGATAAACAAAATCTATACATTTACTTACTATTCAAGATACAATGTATGTAGATTATATTTATTGACTATGTCTTAATGAGATAGTGAGATAAAACATATTTACACTCTCTATTGTATCTGACTATGATTTTGGGTTCTCTTTAATTTTTTTAAAGGAATTAAAAATTCATTGGGTACTATATTAAATTTCAGTACAACTTTTCACCAAAAAATTGATGGATTATCCAATTGAATGATTGAGACATTGGAATACATGACTATTTCTTTTTTAATAAATTACAAGGGATGTTGGGATCATAAATCATTCATTAGTTGAGTTTTCTTATAATAATAGATTTCATTCTAGTATTCATATGGAACATTTTGATTAATTATATGTGAAGCATTGTATGATTGTACATTGTTAGGAAGAAGTATGAGAGAGGAAGTTGGTATTAGAGTTTGTTGAAGATACGGTTGATATAGTGAAGATTATTCAACAATATATGAGGATAATTCAATGTAAGAAGGAAATTTATGTGGATAATCGAAAGAAATATCTTTCTTTTGAGGTAGGCGACCATGTTTTCTTGATGTATCTCCATGGAAAAGTGTTATGTAGTTTTTGTAAAAAATTAATAAAAGACTATTGTTTATGGGACCATATTAAATCATATAGAAATTTGTATTAGCTTATTTCTGAGTAGTATTTCTTTTATTTTATCCAAGGAACACAATATTTTTCTTATTTTGATGCTATGAAAATATTTTACAAATTCATCTCTTGTTTTGACCCCTAAGGTAGTTCAGTTGGAAGATAACCTTTTATAAAAGGAACAGCATAGTCATATTATTCACTATATAGATATAATGTTGTGGAATAAGTTAATTGACCATGTTAAGGTTTTATGAAAAACCATATGGTTGAAGAACCAATAACAAAATTTGAAGATGCTATGAAGGAAAGATATATCCACTTGTTTGATAAGAGAATAAAATTGTGAGGAAATTATTTAAAAAGGGGGAATAATGTAAAATCCTAGGTAATGATAACATAAATCATTTTCATATTTATTATTATTAATGTATTAGATAGTTATATTCATTATGATAATATTGATTAATTTTTTAAATAAAAGAGAAATAGTTTTATTAAACAATGTTCTGATAATGTTTTATTTAAAAGTATAATTTTCAAAGTATAGAATTTTAATTTTAAAAAATGAATTTAATTTTTTAATTTAACATTTCAAAATTTTCTCAAGATTAATTTTATAGATCTTTATGAAAAGTTTTATTTTTCTATTAATTGTAGAAAATATCAATTTGTATTGAAAATTGTATTTTCTTTTTTTACTACATAATAATTTTGGATTAGTTTTAAATTATAATTAGTTCTATTTTTTAAAATATTCAAATTATGGGTTTTAAATTAGTCTTATATTTTAATTTAGTATAGAATAATTTTATATTTTTAAGGTAATTTTTCTAAAAATTATTTTCATCACATTTTTTCATTTTAATTTTTAGGTGCATTCTTCCGATTATGTGTTTTGAATCATGAAGAATTTATTTGATATTTTGAATATTAAGTTCTGTATTTAGTAAATAGTTCCATTTTATTTTATTTTTTCACTATGAATAGAATCATACTAATATTTGTTACCATGGTAAAGGGTAAATTGAGTAATTTAGGGTCCGAAATAATATGAAAGGACTTGAAAATGACCGTAAAACTTGAATTAATTTTATTTGATGAGTCAATTTCATTCTTAATATTCAAATATTCGGTTACATGTCATTTTTTTACATTTTTATGTGATTATTACCTTTATAATATTGTATGTAATGAAAATTAAAAAATGTCACACTATTTTTTTAACAAGTATAATTTCTTAACATGTGGATAATCAAAGGATATATTCAGTTATAAATATTAATTTTCATGAAATATTATTTTTATTCATCTATGAAATTCATTTTTAATTTTTATTAAAGAAATAATTACCATAAAATCTTACAAAACTCTGATGTAAAAAATTATAAAATAATTGGAAAACTAATTTAAATGACATTAAAATATTAATATTAATATAATTTTAATGAATTAGTGTAATATAAGAATTTTTAGATAAATATAAAATATTCGTGAAATTTTAATAGATTATATTATAATTTCCACTTTTTATGTGTGAATTTTAATGTTAATGTAAATGAATAGTTCTAAAATTGACATTGTTGGTATTTTATAAAAATAGTTTTTAATAAATGATTTAAAATTCCTAAAAATACTATCGGTGTCCAAGTGATAATGATATAGTTATATATATATATATATAATGGCCCATTTATGGGTTATTTTTCCATTTATAGTATCTATTTTATACCTTAACGAGAAGAAAACCATGTGGTCCTTATAAGTGTGAAAAAGGTTAACAGAGGGTTAAAAACAGAAGATAAGATTAAAAATAGTATCAAAACATCAATAAATTATATTTTATGGTATTATTTATACTCATAACCATTTTATCATGTAATATTATTAGTTTTTATCCATTTGGAAATTAAAATTAATTTATCTAAAATTTATGATTTATGAAATCATAAATATGCCCCTCCCAACTCTTATAAATTGGAATCTATTATACTATTTTCATCACACATAAAATGAATTTTTTATTAAGAAATACATGATAAAATTTATTTCTAAAAACCCTAGTCACATCATAGAAGATATTTTACCATAAAACCATCATAGAAAATCTTTTGGTTTAAACTTTAAGAGGTTTTTTGATGAAGAGGTATCATTTTTAACTGACTATTTTTCTATTATTTATTCTTCTTCCTCAATTAAATATTATTTAACCACGATGAGATAATAAAATAATTATATAACATAAACATAGATTCAATTATATTAATTTAAAAACCTATATCAATCTCCAAACTTCATCAAATGTGAACGGAATCCATCATTCGTGTGTACGACAAGCTACAGCCTCACGGACTGTTGTAATTCATTTTCCATAACTACATTAAATGGATGGTTATAATGATGGAATTAATGTATAAATACTATATTAATTCCATATTCATAATTTTTAAAAGATAATATATCATATATTTTCTTACATTTTTATTCACTAAAATATGATAACATTGTTCATGCGTATGCATGGACTACCGCATCCATGATGCAATGTGATTAATTTTTCATCATCAGATCTCATGTGTAAAATATATTTGTGTATTTTATGAAATAATATTATATTTATGATATCATTATCATTTTTAATGTTATAAATATACTTACCTTGTATTCATAATGACCATTGAAAAATAGAAACATTACTCATAAGTATGTACGACTTATTGTCTCTGTGATTGTAAGATAGTTCATGTTTATTAAACATATTTTATGGTTATATTTAAAAGTATAATTTATATATACATTTTATAAATAATTCATAATTATTGTTTTTTATATGATGGAATAATGACATGTTTGATCGTAGTCAACCTATCGAATTCATTTCGGACTTATTAACCTAATATCATAAAATTATCTAACATGAACTTAAATGATTAAATATTTATATATAACATGGTATGAAATAAAGTAAAAGTAATAATGAACATGAAAACTGTTCTTATGTAATTTATTAAATTAGCATATTTTTTTTTTATTTCATAAGATAAAGAACATATGTGATGATTCATAATTAAGGTATGGGAAACATTAAATTATAATATTGTTATAAATATTATAATGATTTATTTTCAAAATAATTATATTCCATGTCCATGTTATCAAAATTATTTTATGAATTTATTTCAATGAAAAAAATAAATAAAAAATTAAATCTATTCCACTTTATTTTTATTTTTTTCAAAAGGAATAATGTTTATGGAATGTTTGACTTTCTTTATGAATGAATAATGGAATGTTCTATTTTAACATATACATAGATAATTAATTTTCCCTACAATAAAAACATTATTTGAATTTTGGATTCAATTACAAGAATCCATGTTTTTTTCATTGAAAACCCCTCTTTCCACTTTTCTATTTATTTTATTATTGATTTTTTAAAAAATAAATTGTTATTCTTTTATCAAAAAGTGTTTCTTATATGAGTTTTAAAGAGTTTTTCAAGGGTTTTATTCATGATAGAGTCCCAAAAAAAATTTTATGAAGTGATGAGTCCTATTATATCTCTTTGGTGATCTTGATATAACTTATAAAATGGGTTCTCCTAGATAATTCTCTAATGAATTGAGTATTGATTATGGTCCATGGAAAGTTATTTTAGAATTAAGATGTATGGGTATTCCAATTATAAGGGTTGTGTAAGGGTTCTATGATAATGATTACCAAAGGCACCTAAATGAATTTTCTATGATTTATAATGAGTTTTCATGTAATTTTTTTGATCTAAAAAGGTAAGATAAATATATTTTTAAAGAAAAAAATGATTCTCTTTTCAGGTGAAAAGTCATTTTATTTATAGAAATTAATTTTCAAGGGGTCACATGTTTTTCACTTGAGTAATAAATCTATTCTTTTTCATTTATTCCTTATATTTCTACAATTATTTTATGTTTAAAAAAAATTCACATGGTTTAAGGATGGGTAAGGGAATATAATATTCAAGTTGAATGTCGTGAATATTTTTTATGAAAATAAATCAGGTTTTATTTTTAATGTTTCATATTTTGGGAGTAATGGATACTGAATAGAAGTTTCCACAATGTAATTTTTTTAATTTTTTTGAGTTTTGAAATAATTCTCTAAAAATCTAAACCAAAAATATCATTGAGAATAAAATGAATTTAATGTATGTATAATGACACTAGAATATGTAATGTTTAATGATTTTTTCTTATTTTAAGTCTATTGAAAATGTAATGCTAAAAAATTCAAGAAAAATATCTTACATATAGTTAAAAACTTAATAAAATACTATTTTCTTTGAAAATTGTAATCAAAATAAATGGTTATATAGGTGAAAGACATAAAGTGTCACAATCTAGACATCAAGAAATTTTTTATATAATATTTTATTTTTAATGTATTATTATTGATGGTTTTATAATAAAAATATAGAAAACATTTTTGAGTTTAATATGTGATATTAAAAAAATTCTACAAGAGTTTAAAGTATGAGATTTAGTGAGAGATAACCCACTCAAAGAAGTTATGAATGGAGAGAAACTGAAAATTTAATATTTCAAATGATGAGTCAATTTCGAGTAGTGAATGCATCACATAGAAGATATGATAAACCTAATCACTTTGATGAGAATTTAAATACCATTTTTCCAGAAAAAAAAATTTGTTTTAATGATATATTATGTTTTAAAGAGATATATAGGGAATTAGAATCAATTTTTGTGGAAGTAGTTTTGAATGATTATGAAGGGGGGATTATATGGAAAATTGAATATTGAGTTTTATCACAAATAATGAAGGATAATATTATTCTAAAAGGATTTAAATAGTATAAGTATGGGTCTATCACATATGGAAATGATGGACAACTCAAAGTCCAATGAATTAGATCAATGGAGATTAGATATATGAAACATAAGTCAAAGAGTACTCTATTTTTAATGGTTTTAAACACAACCCACTCAGTATTTCTTAAGAATATGATGACAGAAATGAAGTGACATTTGAAAAAGATGAATATTTGGTAAAATAATTATAAGATGGTTGGGTTATGAATTTATGTACTAGAGGGAACTTATTTTAAATGGTAGTCACTAAAAATTCATTATACTTGATCATATAGAATGATAATGAGTTGTGGTGTTGAATTTTTTTTTCACATTGGAAAAAAATATGATGATTAAGTTTAATTGAGAAGATAATTCATGGAATGTTCCATTTTTGAAAAGATTTATATGGAGGGAATGTTCCATACTCTTAAATTGACGGAATTTTAATTATTCTTATAAATGATTCGATATTTAAACAAAATATCCTTTAAACATGTCAATATTGATATATGTGGTCCTATAAAAAAGAAATAAATAAATATAGTAAAATAATTTATCTAATTTATTAAAGATTTTACTGAAAACAATTTCATAATTATTTTAAATCACAAATTTATTATATATAATAAGTATAAGAATTTAAGAAAATAGAGAAAAAAATGTGATTGTTACTTGAAAATATTGCATTCTAATAAATGGTATGGTCAAAAAATTTAAAATTTTAAACTTATATAGAGAACAATGAAATTTTTAATTTTTATAGTTCATTGTATACTCCTAATAAAATGTTATATCTAATTGGAAGAATCAAATTTTGTTTCAAATAAACTGAATCATATTATTATAATATTCTACATCTCATTTATTTTTTTTGATAATTGATTGGGATAAATATTAACATTGAAAACTATTATATATATCATTCCAACTCTATTGTTTCTTATTCTAATATTCATTATAATAAGACCCAACTAATGAGTTATTTGAGGGTATTTGGTAGTTCTTTTTTAATCAAAATTAAGTGTACCAATTTTAATATTTTTGATAAAAAAATACTAGATGGAATTTGATCTGGTTATCTATAAAATTTATGTCTAATAAACTTATATAAAAATTATTTGGAGAGGTATGTTTATTTTTCTGATGAGTAGGTGTTAGAATAATCAATTATTATAGTTATAAAATTTTCGGTTAAACGGATTCAATTTTAGAAAATATGGACGATTAAATTTATGGGAATACTGAAAATGATTATTCACCTTGTCTGATGATAAAAAATAAAAACAAATAGTTTATATATGGTTAATAAAGTATTCAAATGTCTATAAAATCACTAGAAATCATGGGAAAAAATTAAAATGAGGTGATATTTGAGGAAAAGAACTCAGAAAGTATTTATTTCTCATGTTTAACAAAATATTATAATGGAATAATTAAGGTATCAAGAGTGGATTTATTCTATGAATGTGAAATTAAACCAATTTATGAAGTATAACACCTTATAGTTGGTTCCTAATCCACTATACATGAATTTATTTTAATAATTTGGGTATTCTGAAACAAGTTAAATAAAAAGTTATTAGTGAAGGTAAATAAATCAAGGTGTGAATGTATATGAGATTCTTAGGTTGAAGGAATTGTATTATGTGAGACATTTTATCTAATCACCAAGATTTAAACTATAAGGATATTTCAATATATCATATATCAAATAATATATAAGATATAACAAATGGATTTCAAGTAATAATTACTTAAAGGAAAACATAATTTGGATGTTTGAATTGGGTAAACTAAAGGGTTTGTTATTATATTTGATGAATTTTTTTATTGGAAATAAATAATGTGTTTTCAAATAATTCACAACCCATAAAAAGTAATTTTTTTAGACATAGTTTCTCATATAAAAGAATTTTTTCCTAAGACTTCGAGTTTCTCATATAAAAGACTACTTTTTTGTTTATCAAGTAATATTTAATAATTTTTTTGGTAAGATATTATAATGGATGATGTGAATCTAGTTTCTATTCTAATTTCAATTGGAATGCAACTATCAAAGTATTTATATGGGAAGGCTTTTTATAAAAAATACCTTAATAAAATCATTAGAATTTTTATCTACATAAAATATTCATGACTAGATTATTTTTTGTTTTTATTATGTTATTTATAAGATATTAAATTAAACCAAAGGAGTATCATTTAATTGCGTTGAAGTAAAAACTAATATAATAAATGGAAGTTACAATTATGGAATGATTTATAATAAAAATTAATGTTTAATTCTTATTGTCATGTTGAAACTGATTGGGGTGAAAATTTTTATAACCAAAATTTAACCATAAATGTTGTATTTTTCTTGGGAGATAGTTGTATAAATTAAAATATGAATAGAAAGAAATCAATTACATTGAGTTTAATGAATAAAAATAAGATTATTTTATGAAAAAAATAACATAACTGATTCATATGACTCTATTATTTGAGTATGATTCTATATAAAGGATCAAGTTAAGGGTGTGTTTATGAACCCATTTCATAAATATGAAATTAAAAAATATTGGTTGTTAATGGTAGATCAACTTCAATATTTTCAAGCCCAAGGTATGATGTTTCCAACCAATATCTCTATTTTTTTAGGGATTATTATTGTAAAATGTGAGATAACAACATAAATACCATGATATGCATTTTTTAATTACGAGGGAAAATTTTCTTATCAAGGGCGGGGGGTTAAAAGGGGAAATATATGATTTTAGTATACATATGTGTGTGTGTGAGTGTGAAGTTGAATATTATGAATGAGTTCATGGTTAATGTTTGATATATTTTTATTTTTTTAGTATACATGCATGGAACTAGTTTAGGACATATAAAATATGTATTCATTTGGAAAATATTATATTTAAAGAGATTTTTTGTTATTCCTGTAAACATTTTTATATATGTTATTGATCATTATTATTTACAATATTAAACTTGATCAGATATTCTCAAGAATATTTATGTAAATTATAATTATTAAGTTTGAATATATTTGGAATATAATTTATATATATTCATTTGTAAACAAAAAAAATTGATATTTTTGTGACTATAAAGTTCTTTGGGGAGATTTTCATTGTCATGGAGGTGTTTGGTGTGTTTATTTTAAGGAACTAAAATAGATGTGATTTAAAGTTGTTTGTTATTTTATTTTCATCATATAAGTCAAATTAAACATCTATAGAATTCATATTATTTAAAGTAATCTAATTTTGTTAAAGAACATTGGAGTGGTGACTAAAGTTAAATTTTAATTGAAGTAAAGTGCAACTAAACACATCATGTTGTTTGGAAACCACATTTTTGTTATTATCATAGAGAAATTAATGGTTAATTGTATTCGAAAATTATATCTTATGGGGGCCATGTTTTAAATATATATTTGGAAGATTTATTAGACATTGTGTTTGATGGAAAATTTGTCACTCAATGGTAGATTATAGGGGGTTGAGTTTTGTGCAATCATTCACAATGGGTTTACTATTTCTGAATAGTTTACAATGGGTTTATTTGTGGAATCAGAAACACAAAACTATTCAATATGAATGAGGGGCCTGAATTTTAAAGGTAAGTTCTTTTTAGGGATGTAGGCCAATGATACTTTATAAATCACGTTGGTCAAGAAGTTGGTAGGTCAGATTCATCAAATCCTTTTGGGTGTATTTGTTTCCTCATATATTACTCTAGTATATATTGAATATATGTTTGTGAATCCTTCATTAAATTCCCAGTATGACATGGGTCATCCTTTAATTAATAATCAATTATTAACATGTATGTCATTTAAAATCATCTATATGTATCAAAGGTTCTTCATTAACAAAGACATCTGTATGTATCTAAGATTCTCCATTAATGCTATCCTATTATGTAATGATTAGAGATTCTTTGTTCGTTTTTATTATGATTCTATTTTTTATCCACATAGTGGGGTGCTCTGGAGTGCATCGTTATCCATGTAGACAGGAGTTATTTTGATATCAGGATCAGAACCATGGTTGGGATTACTACGTTCTCTTGTGAAAGGAATCATAACAAATGTAGTTTGGTTCTACTTAATAGGACACATAATAACTTTTAATTTCATTTTTTCAATAAGAAATCCTATATTTTGACATCATGTGATAAGGATGTCAAGATGGAAGGTTCCCTGTCAAAATTTGGTGCAAGACATATGAAAAATCAGCCTAGGGAACCTAAATTAAATATGGATTCCCATGTTGGATAATACCCTACTTGTAATATTAACTAGATATAATAGGGTTGATTTGGGATGTTGGGTTTGAACCTTAGGGAGACTTCTTATGTATCCCACTTGGATGGGAATCATAGGCCACATAGTTAAGTTGTGAGAACCCATGCCTGTGGAGGTCCTATGAAAGTTTGTCTCTCAAGGGAGTATGTACCTTTGAGATGATTAAATTGGGGTTCACTCCAATGGAGGTTTCCATGGGGAATGAGTATGGTGAAAAAGTCGAGGATTATAGTATATATGATGTTCGTGGGTTAAATTAGATATTAAAATTAGAATAACTCTTAAAGGTTTATGATTGTGGGGATGTTATGATCACAACCAACCAAGAATCCCACATTATTCATGGTCGGTGTGAGAAATAAGAGGAATAATTGGATCCAATAAACCACAAAATTTTATTTTCCCTAAGGTCGGATACATATTTTCATGACTCGTCCCCCGGGGCTCGTATCGTGACTACCCCAAGCCCGCCTTCCATAGGCCAGGGGCTGGCGACTACCACCAAAGGCATAATTCTCTAAAACTAGGAAGGCATTGCCTTTATAAATCATAAACACACAAAATCAGAGTAAAAGCGGAAGCAAAAGCTAAGTAAAAACTGTATGACAAGTATTTAGAAAGTATAGGGGATAGAAATAAAATCCCAATAGTAAAGTACAAGGAAAGGACAAACAACTACAACTAAAAAGAAAAACAGCTGGAAGGTGTCTAGCCGCTTCTGGATCGTCCACCACGGATCCTACCTGAAGGGTAAGTAAAAATAGCCTCCTCAGTGTTCCATGTTCTTCTATCTCCTCTGGGTATCGACTCGTCTTGAGTTCCACCTCCGGGTACTGTCCAGTCCTCATACACTCTACCTCGGTCAGCGATGTCTGTCGTCTGCATCCAATAAAACGAGGTGCAGGCATAGCCTGTGCAGGGGTGAGTATAACGATACTCAGTAGGGACCCCGATACCCTCAAAGCCTCACAAAATCCATTAAGAATAAAACAAAAAGTATTATTTCAATATATAACCATTACATAGGTATATGACCATACATATAACTAAGTTATCAAGTAACTCATCTCAATCATGAGTAAAACACAAAGGTCATTGACTCAGCTCAAACCAGGATTTTCATTATTGAAACCACAGCTACTGGAGAACTCCTCCTCTATCGAATACAGTGGGCCTATCACGACACCGAGGAACCTCTCACTAACCTTGGACTACTAAGGTACTCCTCTAGTCAAGTACCGTGGGTCTGCTACCAACTACCAAGTGCTCCGTCCGTTATGGGTCTGCCGCCAAATACCGGGCGCTCCCCTAATAGCCTACAGAGGTACTCCTCCTATCAAGTACCGTGGGTCTGCTACCAACTTCTAGGTACTCCGTATGCCATGGTTCTGCCGCAAAATACCGGGCGCACCCTACTAGGCTAGTCAAATCACTATGAGTCGAAACAGTCAAGCATTCATCAGGTATGTCAACTACTAGGTCTCTGCACTATGTCTGCTCGTCTTCGGGAGGATCCGCTCCACGAGCTACTGGTCGATACTCCATGTTTCACTAACTCTCATGTATAAGTATCTCAAATGACCTCCATGTCATATGGGTCTCAACGCAACAGAAGATGCATCAATCGGACACCTGGTCTGTGAGTTATTATCATTTTAGTCTCGGGGGCCTAGTTGGAATCGGGTACGAACCAACCTGACTGTGTCTCAACTATACCGCCAACTCTAGTTGGGTATTCTCAATGGGACCGTCTCTCAATAAGATTACTAGCTTCACTGATGGTTTGTCAAACGGACGTCTGGTGTCAATGATATGGCCAAAGTAAGCAAAGGGTCGGTAGTGGGCCCGGGTCCGGTCCGACCTGGTCGGACCGACTCGGCCCAACCCAGTCTGGGCCGACCTAGTCCGGGTCAACTCGGACAGACCCAATGGGTCTGACCCGGACCGTTGGGCGGGTTAGCCCGCTAAGTTAGGCCCGGTCCACTGGGCCCGGCCCATCGGACTGTGAGGGCGGTTCAGCCCGGATGCCGCCACATAGGTGGCTCGGCCCGAAGGCCGGGGTCGGTTTGGCCAGAGCCGTGAGGGGTGTGGCTTGAGAGGTCGGTAGCCAGAAGGCCATTAGGTAGGACGCGCGGGGCACAGGTATGCCGGTTGGACACCAGACATGACACTGGTGCACCGGGCAGGGAATGGGCATGAGGGTGCTGGGCCAGCCGCCGGCAGGGCGCGGGGTCTCCGGGCAGGGCGACAATGATGTCGGGTAGCGCGCGGGGCGCACGGGCAGGCGGCGCGGGGCGCGGCGGGCAGGCGGCGTGGGGCGTGGCGGTGTTCGACCGGAAGCACTGGTGTGCCACAAGGGCAGCGCAATGTGTAGAGGCCACGGGTATCGCGGCCTTTGTTCGCCATCTTCGTCACCGTTGCTTCACTGCCATGTCATCGTGGAGTCATCACAAAAAGAAAAATGGAGGGGTCGGGCCATGTTGGTTTGGCCCACACCCTCCGTGTTTAGGGTTGTAGTAATAGGTTCTCCAGAACGGAACACAACACCCCACCTAGAAAAGGTAAACATCAACATTCTTCATCTAAGGATGGAAGAACATGGTACTTTAAAGGAAACAACCCCTACCTTTTGATTATCGGGCGATCATTGTTCGTTGACGGTGTCGTAGAAGTAAGATGATGAAGACCGTCATTCGCCGCATTCTTCACGCACTCACAATCCAAACTCGTGCGTCGTTTCGATGACGATGTTGAGGAGGTAAGATGCTCCACATAGGTAGGATCCGAGGGAGGCATTCAAAGGAGGAAAACATCACCGGCGTTCTTCATGTTCTTCGCATTCTTCATTGGGATCACTTTTCTCCCAAGCTCCTCTCAATTCCACAAAAATAGAAATTCCAATGAAATAATATTAGATTAGAAGTCTAATATTACATTGGAACACCAATCCAAAAAGTAGAATTTAATACCCGGCTCTACTAAATTAAATGCATGAGTGTTTTCTCATTAATTTGGAGGATGCCAAGAGGCTCTCCTTAATAAAACACATGCATTGGTGAAATTAATTTCACAGGGAGGTCAAGAGGCTCTCCCTCATTAATGAGGGAGAGTGGAGAGGTTTCATCCTCCACCATCAATAGGGGTCGGGTGGTCCCCACCTCTATCTTTAATAGGGAGGTTATGCGGCTCTGGTGGTCCCCACTTCAATTATCCTCCCATGGGAGGTTATGATCGGGTGGGCCCCACCACCATAACCTCTTATGGGAGGTTAGGGTGTGGCGGTCCCACCACCAACTCCCAAGGGGAGGTTTTAACCAACACACTCAATACATGGTAGCTTAAAAATAAAATAAAGTGGTGTACTTTATTTTATTATTTTTTATAAAAAGGCAAAAACTAAATTTTATTCTCGTTAGAACGAAACTGTGGTGAAGGTCTAACTAAGCATTCACGGATGCTATGAGCTCAATGGTGCCCTCGGATTTCAATTCTGAGCACCAGTTCAAAAGTTATAAAATGCCACTTGCGCATTTACTGAATGTACCTAAAAAAACATTCGGAAAATTATTATCAATCACCCTTGACTCACGCCGGTCGAGTTTAGGCTCTTCCTATGTGAAACAAATCACAAAGAACCTAACAATACTCTCGGATTTCCAATCTTAGTTACCATTTTTAAGTTATGATTTTTACAATAAAATAATTTCCACTTCATTATTTTATTTGCAGCCAAAAACTAACGTTCTATGGTGGTCTGTGCTGGCCAAAGTTAGTATCTTCCTAAATAAAGAATAAACTAATGTGTTCAGTGGTGGTCTTGTATTTTTTTTTCTGAGTTACCATTTGTGAGTTATAAGCATTTGGAAAATAAAATAATTTATTTTATTATTTTATTTATAATTATGCCATGTTTGGGTTTTCTAACAGGAAGCTCGCACCGACTAATGTTAAGTCGCTCCAAGGGTAAACCTATAATCCTGAGCACAACGGTGCCCTCAGATTTCTTATTTTAGTTATCGTTTAAGATTTATTTCACTTTTTTAGGAAAACTACTTACGCACGTTAACTTAATCTTAACAAAAATTTCGATGGATGATTGCGGGCACTCCGGGCATCGGAATCGCACGCCGTCAGATTTCATAGAACTTAAAAATTCCCATTTAATTAAAACAAAGTACATCGAAATTCCGAGTCTTTAAATTCTCCCCACATTAGGTCTCTACGTTCCCATAATCCACAACTCACAACTAAGAGAACTAGTGGGGGTACTGAGAATGCATCCGAGCCTCCCGCTCCCAATGTGCTATCCTGGAGGTTCCCATACTGCCAACAAATGCACACCAGAGGTATCAACCATCCACGAAGGACCCACTCTTTTTGATCCTTAATCAATACTAGAACCACCATAAAATTTTCCCCATCGTCAACATCCAGCTCACCATGGTTGATGATGTCGGAAGTGTCGTGTACGTATCTCCTCAAATGGGATACGTGGAAGACGTCGTGCACCTGGTGCAACTGAGGTGGAAGAGTTTAGTGGTATTCCACCTCACCAACTCTGTTGAGGACCTGAAGAGGTCCATTGAATCTAAGAGCTAACTTGTCTCCATGCCCAAATCTTCTTAGACCTCATCGAGGTGAGACTCATAGAAATACGTGGTCGCTATCCTCGAACTTCAGAGGTCTCCATCTCTCATCATCATAAGACTTATGTATGCTCTGTGTAGTCTTCATCCACTCCTGGATGATTGGTACATTCTCTGTGGTAGCTCGTACCATCTCTGGTCAGTAGGAAGTGGGCCAACATGGTGAGTCGATCAACGATAACCCATATAGATTCATGTACCCTAGACGTATGTGGAAGACCCATCACATAGTCCATGAATATCTCATACCTCTTCCACTTTGGGACCCCTAAAGGCTAAACAAAGCCTGCTGGTACCTGGTTCTCTCTCTCACTTCTTGATAGGTGAGGCATCGAGAGACAAACTCCACTACTGCCTTCATCATACCTAGCCACCAGTGCTATCGTCGAAATTCTTGGTACATCTTTTCCACTCAAAGATGTACCTCCAGAGAGGATGTGCAAAAATCCCTCAACAATTCCTCCTGAAGTGACACTGGCACCATAGTACGTCCTCTGAAGAGGATGATGTGCACCCCACCTTCAGAAAATCCATCAGGTGCTTGTCCTGCGGATATCTGAGCACGTCGTGTCTCGTAGTAAGTGTCTCCACATTGCGCCTTCCTGACTCAATGAAGAAGTGGGGGAGTAACTAAAAGAGATTGTAGATAGGATGCTCTATCTCTATCCACAAAGGATATTTGTAAGGTGGACCACTGCATTGTCGCCTCTCCTAGCAACTGAATACCATTCCTCCTACTGAGCGCATATGAAACAACGTTCCCCTTCCCAAGAGTATAGACTATCTCAAAGTCATAGTCCTGGGGGATCTCAGGTCATCGTCGTTGTCTCAGGTTCAGGTCCTTCTAAGAGAATATATACCTGAGACTCTTGTGATCAGAGTATATGGTAAAACGCTCGCCCATCAGATAGTGTCGCCACATCTTCAAGGAAAAGACCACATCTGGTAACTCCAGGTCATGGGTGGCGTAGTTCTACTCATGTTGTCTCAATTGTCGAGAACCATACGTGATCACTGCTCGATCCTGCATCAAGACAAACTCGAGTCTAGTCCCTGATGTGTCGCAGTAAACTACGTACCCTATGCCTTCCTCTAGAAGTCTCAAGATGGGGTACTAGTCACCCTCTGCCTCAGCTTCTGAAAGCTCTACTGGAATCTCTCAGACCACGTGAAGGGTTTTTTCTTCTTTATCAAGGCTGATAGTGGTGTTGCAACTCTGGAAAAGTCTTGAACGAACCTCCGGTAGTATCCAGCCAAAGTAGACGTCCCTCCCCCTATGGGGGTGGGGGGGTAATCCTAGAAACATCTTTTGAAAAGATGTCCCCATGTTCTATCACTTTTATTTGGAACTGAAAAGTAAAAAACTTCTACTGCCACAAGGGTAAGGTTGGTCGACTCAAGAGTGATCGGCTCCACCCTCCTATGCATGATTTTAACTTGTGCTGCCTGGGTTTCCTTTTTCGATGACTAAGGAAAACCTCATCTAAAACTTATAGATAAACCAAAACCTTTTTTCCTAATACATTTAATTTGTGTATGAATGGTGGTTTCCCAGTCCATACCCAAACTAACGTTGTAAGGCCTCGATGCTTCCACCAAGAGGTTCCAACCGAATCTATTTCCTCAGGGTTCGGATCACACCGTCGTTGTATGTGTGATTATCGAGTCTCATCCCAAAGGTATCTCTAGATGTGAGGATAAATTCAATGGTTTAACCGAAAACTCAAGGTGTGGGACAAGATTCGTGGATGGAAGGATTGATTGACACCTATGTCTATTGATACGACAACTAGTAGTATACACAGACCATACCTCGAATCATTCCTAGAGCCCTTAGGTCGCATTACTCAACCGCATGCATCTACTCCTATTCCCTGTCCTCCAGCTCCCTGAGCCAGGTAAGGTCCACAAAATAGGGGGTGGTTGTAACATGTCGAAATGTACACCACCTCATGCTCCTCTCCTAGATCTACTTTCAAATCTGCTGCCCTACAGATTCATTTCCCCATGTCACATCCTCTTCCCGGAACTTCTTGCACGCCCAAGTCTCTGAGACTGTCGCACGTTTCCTCCTTTACACTGTTAACATTCTTTGGCTGTATCCATTCATCCATAGAACATTTAACCATAAAGGTTCTCTCTAGAACACTAACATAAGTAGGAATGCATAGAGAAATAGTGCTGGCTAAGATGTCCTTAAAAACACCTCGATCGGTATTCTGAGCCCCAAAGCACTGTTCGTAACGTATTCATCGAGTACCAGAAATGATCGGTACACCTCAATGAATACTCATCTACTGACATGTCATCCTGAAAAAGCATTATAAACTCTAGAGAACTCTCAGCCACCTCCTCATGCCAATCCTCAGCCGCCTATGAGTCGGGCTCACCTCGTACCTAAGGGGCGTCCGATGATGAAACGCATATAAGGCACTAAGCCTACATCTGTACTCTACCGATACCGTAGGTTGCAACTGCTGACCAACAAGAAGTGATATAGCTGACACACTACCTCGAGGTACTATCTCGGGTACTGGTCCACGTACCATGGCCTCATCACTAAGCAGACCATCCTCATGTTCACTCATTGAAAAACATTAGTAGCTTAGATCACCATCTTCTCTACTGGTGTCTCAACTAGGTAGAAAACTCTTGAAATCACCTCCATTTAGTCCTCTACTTCCTAGGAATATTTCTCGCCTTGAAACCTCGGAGGCCTCTACCTCTGGAACTCTTGCAACACACTCATTCGGCATGCACCATCCGCCAGTGCGGCTGGTGGCATCTGCTGCTCAATGGGTGGTGGTGCTGTTGGTACACCACCCAAAGGTTCCAACATAGTAAGAGGGCCATGCACCAGAGCATCGTCGCTCGGTGGCCATCATCATGTACTCTCTCGGAACTCTAAATGGATCTCTGCATGGATTCATCCTAAACAGATGCAACACGGTCAAAAGTTATACCTGGTGAGCTGACCTGGTTGAGCTAAATTAAATAAAACTTTTAAAAACACACACACAATTTGTGTTTTCATACACTGAGTCATAGATCAGTAGTCAAGGTCCTAGTGTATGGATACGTCGGCTGCCACACAAACCCTGGACTCCCTGAACTGAGAAACACACTCAGTACCCTTAACACTATTACTTCACAGAAATGAAAGATCAGAGTCCTAAGTTTTGCAGTAGAACTATCTCTGCTGATACCAATTTTTCATGACCCATCCCCCGGGGCCCGTCTCGTGACTACCCCAAGCCCGCCTTCCATAGGCCAGGGGCTAGAGACTAGCACCAGAGGCGTAATTCCCTAAAACTGGGAAGACATTTCCTTTATAAATCGTAAACACACACAACCAGAGTACAGGAGGAAGAAAACACTAAGTAAAAATTGTATGACAAGTATGCTGAAAGTAATGGGGCCGGAAATACAAGACCAAAAGTAAAGTACAAGGAAAGGACAAACATGTACAACTAAAAAGAAAAACAGTTGGAAGGTGTCTAGCAGCTCCTGGATCGCCCACCACGGATCCTACCTGAAGGGTTGGTACAGATAGCCTCCTTAGTGCTCCATGTCCGTATGTCTCCTTCGGGTACCGACTCGTCTTGAGGGACACCTTCAGGTACCATCCAGTCCACGTGTACTCTGCCTCGATTAGTGCTGTTTGTCGTTTGCATCCAACACAACGAGGAGCGGGCATAGCCCATGCAGGGGTGAGTATAATGATACTCAGTAGGGACCCCGAGACCCTCAAGGTCTCACAAAATCCATCAAGGATAAACCAAAAAGTATGATTTCAACAGATAACCATTACTTAGGTATATGCCCTTATATATACTTAAGTTATCAAGTAACCCATCTCAATCATGAGGAAAACACAAAGGTCCTTGACTCAGCTCAAACCAGGATTTTTATTATCGAAACCACGGCTGCTAGAGAAATCCTCCTCTATCGAGTACAGTGGGCTTGTGTTCTATTAATTCTTAGACTAGTTCGTAGTTGTCATCGTCAACTATATATTGATCTACTCAAGGTCAGAGGATGAGCATGATGATTATCAGATATCTTTATTATAGGTTCTTTGACACTACCATCTCTATGGGAATTATTTCAAGTTTATGTTTTGTAAATGAGAGGTAAATTTCATTAGGAATGTTGTGTCAGATAAAGGGGCGGAAGTATACCCATTAATGTTTTATTTGGGTTTTTATTGGGAAGAACCTAATAACATGGTGGTGGTTCGTAGTTTCCCTGGTATCATGAGATATTATCAGTGATTTTTACTGAATTTCTCTTGATTTTAATATCCAATGATAGTGTTGACCAAGAAATACAGGGATTTTGTGTGGATTTATTGGTGTGAAACAACATTCGATTACGTAAAGGGGAAATTGGCTAGTTCTCTAGTGCTTTGGTTTCTAGAGAAGGGGTGATGTTTAAGGTGTTTTATGACACTTACTGTCTGTTATAGGGATGTATATTGATGAAGCATAAGGTAGTAATCTTTTATGGTTCTAGGTAGTTATGTATCGATGAGTTTAACTATTCCACCCACGATCTAGAGATAAAATAAGTTATGTTTTTTCTAAATTTTTGGTAGAATTCCCTCATTGGGGAGTGATTTTTGGTCTTTACTGAATATAAGATATTGAGGTATATATTTTCTCAGCATGATCTAATTTTTTGGTAGTGAAGGTGGTTGGAGTTTCTTAAGGATTATGATTTTCAAATATTTTACTTCTTAGGGAAAGGGAAATTTTATGACAGCCACTTTGGTAGGAAGTTGTAGAAGGATGTCGTTCAAGAGTTTGGGGATGTTCCGAATGTGATGGAGGAGTTAGGTTCCTTGTACCAAGATACAAGGGTGGTTGATGATATAGAATGTTTATTTTAGATAACATTGCAAAATTCTTTGATGCAGTATGTGGTGGAGTGTAACCCCCCAATATTTTCTGGGAAAAATTGAATTAATTTAATCATATCAAAATTCTTCATTTCACACAACACTAAATATAACTTGTGTTTTATGAAATTACCATGTTATTATTACTTTGTACCCAACACCAAGTAATTGTTTTCACTAAAAAACACTTATATTGGATTTAAGTACATTAAACACTATATTTTTCTTATGTTACACATAATTTGTAGTTTCTTTGATATATTGTGTTAAACTCAATATCTAGTTTTACCAAACTACAATGTACTATTAATAATAGTATTAAAATATTATTATAGTTGTCACCTTGTCATTGGAATGAAAGTTAGGAATAAAATTAACTAAATTGTAAAAATATTATTTAAACATGTATAAAAAATTAATCCTTTTTTTATAAATTAGTTAGAAATTAGAGAAATAACTTTTTTTAAAGTAATTCCCTTTCAAAGAAAAATATTTTTTTATGTAAAAACAATATTTTACCTCAATAAATTAAACAAAACAATTATGATGAATTTTTATAATACAATTTATATATTATATATTCAATTATCTTTTTTGAAACTCATCCAATATATTTTATAGGCATAAGATAAGAATAAATCCAATTTTGATGAATAAAAAGATGTATTTTTTAAAAAAGGTAATTTTACCGCTTTTAATGGAGAACCAATTATAAATCTAATTTTTTATACTTTTGTAATTTTTATATGAAAAAATATAATTAATTTTTTAAAAAATAATATCAAAATTTACTTTCAGTATTTTTTGATGTTTAACTAAGAAGTTTCATTTTTTGATGAATAGTGAAAACACTAAATTTTAATTGAAAACTGCCTTTTCATTTAATTTGTTGATATAGTGATATTATATTATAATTTAGTTATAAATTAAAATTATATAAATTTTATATCAATTAATACAATTTAGTTCATTATAACCAATTTCACATTGAAATTGGATATAAAACTTTTTAATCTTTTACACTTTTGAACTTTAGAAACTCTCTTTCACGAAACGCCTGTTGGATTAATTTTAAATTAATTTTTACCAATTATATGTTTAGAATTTTGAAAAAAGGATTATATATTTGAAATCATCATAATTTATAATTTTTATTAAGTTTAAATTATTTTTGACAAAATATAATAGAGAAACTAATTAAAATTAATTATAGTGGATAATGAAAAAATAATTTACATAGTGGTGAAACTTTAATCATAAGGGGGAAATGACCTAGAAACTTATACAAAAGCCATTTTATGAAGATATTTTGACCATATACCCTCTTTCTTATAATTTTATGATTTATCGGAACATTATTCAATGAAAGTGACCTATGTAATAAGTTAAGTAAGTAAAAAAGAAAAAAAAGGAACCTTCCTTACCTTTAACATTTATAAAGCCTTAAGATATGGACAAAAACCACATTATTTCGATTGTACAAATTATATTTAAATTTAATGTATCTTCTTACATAATATTAACCTATGTTTAATTTTTATGTATGAAATATTTTTATTAACTTCTTAATGAATTCCAAATGCGGTAATTATGTAGTTAATAATTAACTAAAATAAATAATACTAAAAATTTTAAAATTAAAGTAATTTTATTGAATTATTTTAATTCATTTTTAATAAATATATTATGTTAAAAATGTGTGAAATTTATATAGTCAAATTTCATCTTTATCTTGATACTTTTTTATTTTTAATTAAATAAATAATGTCATAATTGACAAAAATATAATTTTATAATAAATGATATTGTATTAAAATATTTAAAACTTACTAAAAAAATATATATTATTAAAAATTATTTTCAAATTTTAATAATTATAAATTATTTTATATTCATGTACCAATTTATATTTTATAATTAACATATTCACCTTTAAATAGAAAAAACATGGTTAACATGGTTCAAGTTAAAGTAGTGTTTTGCATGTTACATGCATTTGTTTTAAAATTTATTTCCATAAAACATGGGATTTATTTTTTTAATTAGGTATAAAATATAGAATTGAGTGGTTATATATTTGTTAACCAATATCACTTTAATTTATTCTTAAAAGTTAGAATATTTATGTTATAAAACTAGTTACCTTGAAAAAAACCAAAATGATAAAAGTGGGAAAGAATTTATATTTAGGAAAAAAATTATAAAATAAACTTATTTTTTATATTGATGGATTGTATAGATCAAAATTTCCCATTAATACATTATTTTTTTCATTTTTTAATCACATGATTTAAGTTATGCCTCCCAATATTGTTTAACTCTTGGTATTTACACTAACTCAACCCATCCTCATCAATAAAAAGGAATTCACTCTTCCTCTTCCTCACACCTCTCAAGCCACCTTGGTTCATACAAAAACCACCCAAATAAGCTTCAAGATTCAATTAATTCGTCCTATAAACCTATCTTTGGGAATAAATTCAACCATTCAATCCATTTGGTGAAAACCAAATGGAGTTATGTAAAGAAGATGTAACAACCTTCAACAGGCACTTCTGTTTTATTTTATTTCTACACCACCTCAATTATTCTTATTCCATTATTAAATAATAACATCATTATCCAATATTTACTAAGATGAGTTTTTATAAGTTTTATATTGAAACCTAAACACACTTTTATAAAATGGGTAATGAACTTACAGTTCATGTGTACGGCGGATTACCGCCTTGCAAAATGATGTCCTTCATTTTTCCATTACCACCTATCAGGGTTGGGCATTATGATGGAAATACTGTTTTTATATAATATATATATATATATATATATATAATTTATGGTTTATTTATTCTTTTGGACTTATTATATAAAACATACCTTCATTCTTTCCATTTTACAGGAATATGATAACTTCATTTTTTGATATGTGGACTTTCTCCTCCTCAAAGCGATGCAATTCATTCACACTTTACATTGAATGTATTAAGAATGGGTTTATAAAAATTATCTGATATATATGAAATAATAATTATACTTTAATTATAATGATATATATATATATCATTTACTTTCTTTCTTTCAATATGATATGAAAACAGAAACAACGTTCATATGTATGTACGGCCTACGGTCTCCGTGAACGGTGAATTGAATTTCATATTTATATATTTTATAAATTATTATAAATATTTATATAATGGATATTTATTATATTTATATAATGTTTTAAATTATCTAAATAATGAAATCATTATCTAATTAAGAGGATCATGAATAACAATTCAAAACATATATGAAAATCAAGGTGGATATTACCCAAAAAATAACATTTACATGGAATTGTTAGTAAACATGTCATATAAATTCATAATAAAATAATATATGGAATTATGTATAATAATGTGTTTATTTGGTAGTTTTATAACAAAATTATATTTATTATATTGGATTTTTGAAAGTGTATGAATAAAGTTTAGACTTAAGGTAAGGGTTTTCTCGTCTCACTTTTATTTCTATGAGACTTATGCCTTATTCACCAATTATTTATTCTTTGTGGCATATATACTGACCATATATGTATTATATGATTATTATAATTAAATTTATTTTTATTTAAATATCCATTTTTTGATCTTTATTTCATGTATTTTTTTTGGTTAGAAGATACCAAATCAGTAAAATAATTTTGTTTCAATTTTTTTTTAGATTCATTCCATGTTATGCACCTATATTTTTTTATGAGGTGTATATAATTCCCTTTGATATATTTTATCATGAATATATAACTTTAGATGATATTTTAATCTTAATTTAATTTTATTATTTCATGGTAATTTAGATTCAAAGATACCAAGTGGTAATAGTTTTTCGCTAAAATATCATAGTTTATTAGGATTGTTTATGATTATGCTTCCATTGATTAAATATAATGATCCATATCTCAATAAATCTCATAAGTTGTAATATAATATGGTTTTTCATGATATATTCAAGTAATGTTACTATTTTTACACTCTTTTTTAACTAATATAATTAAGAAATTGTTTAACAAATATCTGACTTTATCTTTCTCTTGAGTCGGAAAATTTTGTTCTTTCAAAACCAAGTTTTCTAAAAAAATGTTTTAAAAAATGTTCAACTATTATACTATGATATTTAAAATATATTTTACCCATTTTTTACCTTTTTTACAAAATGGTTTTTAAAATAATAATATTCTTTTCATTTTCCAATCGCGGAACATTTCTAAATATTTTACGGTGTAGAAGAAATGTTCATCATGTACATATTTATCCATAGTCATGACCATTATTTATTTTAATCTTATATTATAATTTTTTAATATTATTTTCAAATAAAAGGGTTTTAAAAAAAATTATGTTTAATAATTTTTTCAAATGATTTTCAAATATCCCTTTATATGTTTTCAAAATGTTATTTTAAAAGAAAATGATTTCAATGATTTCATAGCTTCTTTTAAAATTTTTCAAAGTTATTTTGAAATAAAATTGTTTTCAAATATGTATTATGATTTTCAAAGATTCCATTATATGTTTTTAAAATGTTTTCTCAAATAAAATTATTTTAATTATTCCAAAATTTATTTTATAAGTTTTCAAATCTATTTTCAAAGAAAAATGATTTGAAAATTTTTTCATGCTTTATTTATAAGTTTTAAAACATTTTCAAAGAAAAGAAGTTTTAATTTTTTTCAGATTCCTTTATAATTTTTCAAATATAATCTTAGATATAATTTTTTTTAAATGTTTTATGTTTTAATAATTATTTTTCAAATGGAAAAATATGTTTTCCTCAATAAATATTTTAAATAAAATTTAAAATCTTATTTATGAGAAAATGATTTTTGAAAATATTTTATGAAAGGTATTTAAAAAAAAGATATTTTCCTTAAGATATATTACAAGTAATATTAAAAATCCTTCTATTTATAATATGACATCCTTATAAATAGTTTATGCTTCACTGGATATATAATCCAAGGAAACCATTCTTATTCTTTCTTTAAAAAATTTATATTTAAAATGTCATGTTGTTTATGAAACCTATTTCTTTTCCATGGTTTATATGTTTTTAAAACACTATTACTTTCATAGGTAATTTTATGATGAAGTGATTATGAAATATATCTCCTTTCCAATGGTTATGATATGAAAAAAAAATTTATTATACCAATTTCATTTCATAAGTTATGATATGATATTTATGAAACCAGTCTATTTTTAAGGATCATGATATGATGAATGTTTTATTATCTTTTGGAACACATATGTATGATTTAATTACGTGATGGGTGATACCTATATCTACCTCCAATGAATTGGGTAAAAATTTATATCTCATGAGATATACATTGTTGGAACATGTAGTTAACATGATTCAATAAAGTACTTTAGCCACTAATATGGTCTTGGGAGTGATCCTTGAGTACTAAGATTGTTTGGAGAGTGAACTCATTCCACTATATGGAAGTTAACTCTATTAGGTATAGTTTTGTGTCCCGCCTAGTAGGTGTATCCCCCATGAAGTTACCTAATAATTCATCACAATAGTCCTTAAATTATAGGGATTGATTTTATATGCTTATGTATATGCCACAAATTCTATATATTATTCCTACATTATGAACTCATGTATTATGATAATAATTATCTTATGATTCATATCTTATGAACTGCCAATATTTATTCCATGACTTATTTATATAATCTTTGATATGCATGTTATGATTTTGAAATGTTATTCTCATGTTTTCATACCCTTATACTCAAGTTATGCATATGTATATCTTTTATTTACCCTTACTAAGAATCTGAGAACACCCTCCCTTGTGATTCCTTTACACAGGTTATGAAGAAAGGATTGAAGTAAAACTTCTCAAGGGGATGATATTTTTGGGAATCATTTAAGATCTTTCATCAAGTTATAAAATCATGTTCTACGTTCCCAAACACACTAAACTATTACGGTCTTCAGGCATGTAATTTTGTAATATACTAAATATTCATCTAAAATTTTGTAACATCCATGTATAATTAGTTTGGGTCACTATATAGAGTCTAATTGGAGAGAAAAATAGATGGAGGTGATTCATGATCATGTTGGCCATCGTGATTCTCTAGAGAGGTGGTCACAGGATGGTCAGAACTAGATTTTGTTTCTAGGGAAAATGTTTTTTCCAGTAGTAATGAAATTTAGATTACTTCATGCCTTTCATAGATCACCTTTGGTGATATAAATGGGATTATCCAAGATTTACTATGGCTTTAGGACACAATTTTGGTGTCCTAGGATGAAATGTGCAGTGTCATCTTTTGTAGCTCAGTGCTTGGTTTTCCCGTATGTAAAGGTTGTGCATTGTTCACTGTGATTTTTTATAGACATTTAATGTTACTAAATGAAAATGGGACAGATATATAGATTTAAACATATGGTTTCCCAAATATCATGGGGTTTTTGATACTATCTAGGTAATCATGGATCAATTGAAGAAATTGGCCAACTTCCCAACGATCAGGGAGTCAGGCATCATGCATGATTTTTCTAATAGGTATATGGATTAGTTGGTATTGTTTCGTGGATTTATAAGGTTCAATTTAATATATCAATATATTCATTTTACCTCATGATTTTAGAGGGGATTGTCGCATGATTTTTTAACATAGTTACTCCTCTGTATTGGTTTCCACCCCTTGAAGGATGTGCAGATGGAGTGGACTCTCCAGATAGTGGAGAACATGTTGTGAGTGTGTGTCATAGGTTTTGGTGGATCATGGGTAAGGTATGTGAATTTGTTTTATTTTTCATATATCAATTCTTATTACTCATCTATTATCATGGCCCCATTTGAGGATTTTTATGGTTGGTCATATTGTTCTTCATTATGATAGATAGAGGTTGGGGTGGCAGCAGTTCTTAGTCTCGGTGTGGTGTAGATAATGAAAAGGAATTTTCAACATGTTTTTTAGAGGATTAAATTAGTACAGGACTAGAAGAAATCCTTTGTTATTGATAAGAACATTCCCTTAGAGTTTGACATTATAGACCACAAGTTATTTTAGTTCTCCCCATGATAAGGGTAGTGGAGGTTTGGAAATGGTAGTAAGATTTCTCCCAGGTGTGTTGGTCCCTTTGAGGTATTGGGGTGAGTTGGTACAATGGATTATTGGTTTTTGTTTCCATTGTATATGGATAACATCCATGAATTATTTTATCTTCCTCATCATCGTTGATATCATCATGATGAATCCCATATCATCTACTAAGGATAGTTGGATATAGAGAATGATGTCAAATTTTTGGAGGGTCCATTGTAGATCCAGGGACATTGAGATAAGGTACTATATGGAATCAAAATCCCTTGGTTCATGTTTTGTGGAGACATGAGGTCCTGGAAGAGAGTACTTAGGAGAAAGAGATGTAGATTCATTCATACTACCCAGATTGGTTTTGAGCTTTCTTTGTTTTTTTGGTTTTCCTTGGATGATGTGATGTTTAGATATCGATGTATAAGAAGTGTTTTTACTTTGATGTTCTGTTTTTTTATGTGTGATAAATTTCTGACATATGAAAAAGGAGAGTACATGATTTCTAATCAGTATGAATTATACTATGATGTGATTAATCACATGTGAGTGAGTTAGTATCACCGAGAATAGATGGTATATTGACATGGAGGATGGGATTCCCCGATTCAAATGTTCAAGGAAATTTGTTTTGTAAGTTATAGTAGTTATTCGTTTGGACTCTATGGAGGATGACATGGTTATGTAAATGGAGGTGTGGTTGTGTGAAAGGAGGTGGTTTTTGGGTGGCACTAAATGTTGTGGTATTGTACCTAGTGATATGTATTATTGTGGTTGTATGGTGGTGAGTTTTGTGGGATGTTTTCGGGTGTTTGGGTTAGTTATTTCGGCTAGTTTTAGAATTTTATGTTTGAAGATAACCTTGATATGTATTTCATAGGTTGGTCATTTAGACCCCTTCTTTTCTTTGCGTTTGGTTTTGATTCTCAAAAAAATACTCATTTTAGAGTAATTTTATGTAATGAACCATGCTTTCCCATCCAATTACTTTTCTAGTTTTGGTGGTGGGAGAGTTTTGAGAGATATTTTGAGGAATCCCCATAAGGTTTGGGGGAATTAGAGCTATAGGATTTTTGTAGAAGATGGTTCATGGAATGAACCAAGATCACATCATGAATTGATGTTTCATGGCTAGTGTAGTCGGTTAGTTTTGCATCTTGTATCCAGGATAAGGGGAGCTCCAAGAAAAATATTCACATCATGAAATAAATTCAAGATGAGTAATTAAATTGGGATGAGGAGACTAAATTTTTAGAGGAAATGTATATTTTGGGGAATTTCCGTGGAATTCTCATTGTGAATGGAATTAAAATTGTGAATGGAATTCCTTATATGAAAGTGCTGGGATATAGGTTTTAAACCCTTTTTGTTAAGTCACTCCTTTTTATTTTTCCATATCCCTATTCCTATCATTTTCTATGGAACCCTAGTCCATGTTAAATGATCTTTCATCCCCCACCCATTTCTTTGATTTGTTGGTTCTAGCGGATTCCCATTGGTGATTAATTGTAAGTTGTTATCCTTTTATTGGGGTTTTTATCTTATTCTTCTCATGTATATCCATAGTAGTGGTATGATTTTGGTTTGGGATGTGAGTTGGGTTGCATTTTTCTGATCCTTGGGTGTGGTGTAGATTGATCTATGGGGTTTTATGTGGTTTTTGTTTGTGGGTGTTTCTTCTTTTCCCTACAGTGCACAACAAGTTGGAAAATCTTCTTTGAGTTAGAGAATCCCTTATCTCTCGATTTTGTAAATAATGCAGGAGGGTTTACTATTTTTTATCTTTTGGGGATGGTTTTTTCTAGCCTAATATAGAAAAATTAATTGGTTAATTTAATTCAATGTTAAATAGGTTGGATCCATATGTTTTTACAACTTTGGTATTATTATATTGATATTTAGAATTTCTGATATTGAGGACCCACTAAAAAATGGTTATTGAGAACCTTTCATTTCATTGTAGTTGTTTTGATATGGAAAACTTGTTTCTTATTTTTATGATTTCACCCAAAAATGGAAATTGGATGGCCACTAATATTTGGTTAATAAAATGGCTTCCTTGATATTACGGATTGTTTGAGTATGCTGAAAATAAATAATTAGAATGTGATTAAAATTCCCCTTTCTAAATCTATAAAATGTTTAATGATGTGTGTGATTTTTAGTCATTTTTTTGTGGAAGTGGTGTGTAGCTATAATGTGGTATGGTATAATGTGTTTGGTATGAGGTCATGTTGTGAGGTGGAAATTTATGGTTGTAATGTGGAGATGATGGGTTTATGATTTCATGTTATGGGGTGGTGATGTGTAGTTGTGTTATGTGGTGGATGAAATGTGAATGGTTGTGTTGTGTTATTTGACCAGGTAGTATTGGAATTTAATGAAATATTAAAATTGAAATGGCATCGGTTTTTTTGGTTAATGGGTTGGAAAATTTTGATGACTGAATTAAAATGGGGAAGTGTTATAAAATGTGGTAATTGATAAATAATGAAATGAATGGGTTATTTACGTGTTTTGGGTTTGTAATGAAAAGTGGTGAGTGGTTTGTTACTTGCATCAGTTATGTGGTTTTCATCATTTAGTGGTGGAATCAAAAGTCACTACTACAAATATGGCTTTTATCAGTGCTAAAAATGGCCACTAACAGTGCTATAAAAATCACTATTAATGTCGGCGAAGTTAAAGGGGGGTCCCCTTTATTAGCGCTCCAAAAAGCGCTGATAAAGACCCCTTTATCAGCACTAAAAAAGTGATGATAAAAGGGGTCTTTTATCAGCACTAAAATGAATCGCTGATAAAATGGTCTTTTATCAGCACTTTCATTTAGGCGCTGATAAAAGAGCCCTTTTATCAGTGCTTTTTTTAGCGCTGATAAAAATTAAAAATAATTAAAAAAAATACTTCCAATCTTAGGGGGGGATTTTTACTACGCTTGAGCCCCCCTTTATCAGCACTTTCCCGCACCTCTAGCGCCCGCCCGCACCACCTACACCCTTTATCAGCTTTAGCCCTTTAAAACACCCTTGCGTGCGCGCCCATGCCTCCACCCGGATTTGATCTCAAGACCTCCCCCATGCGCACCTAAAGCCTTTACCACTACCCTATATTTATTTTTTCTTTTATTCATGATATATCTATTTATTTATATATATATATATTTAGTTATATTTATTTGTATAGTAATCTATATTTTTATTAATATATATAGTTATATTAATATATATATAGTTATATTAATATATATTAGTTATATAAATATTCATATATTGGTATTTTAAATAAAATGGATATTATTTATTATTTATATAAAGCTAATATATTTTATATGTAAATATGTTTAATTATTTATTTAAAAAATTAAATTTTTAGGTGTGAATATATAAAAAAATATGTACATATAGTTATATATTTGATTATAAATAGCAGTGCATTATAAAAAATGATAAAATTTAAATGACATAATATCAATATGAATGTAATACCTTGGAATAAATTCAGTACCCACCATAAAAAGCCAATAATACCCCCTTAAATGAGGTTGAAAACCAACAAAATGTTAAAAAATCTGGGTACCCCGAATAAAAACTCAGTTTTTGAGGCCTTCTGGGCCTCTTTTGTCCTCGAAAAACGCTTTAATAGGGTCCCCCGGGACACAACGATGTAGAGCTCGTCGCAGGATTCGATTTGATATGTGGTAGAGCTCAAACGAACACTCGGATCAAAAGTTATGGTCGTTTGAAGTTTGAGTTGTGTTTTCAACATATTTTGGAACTTTTTTTTAATTTTTTTTTATTTTTTTAGTCTTCAAATTGTTATTAAATTACTATTAATCTATAAAAATTAGAAAATTATTAATTAAAAATATTTTTAAAATTTTTTAATAATCCATTTTCACTAAATATCTTATATATTAAGTATATTAATTGTAAATGTACATTTATACTTATCTAAAATATATTTAAAAATTATATATTATATTTATATCAATATCAATATATAACTATATTTTTATATTAATATATTTTTACTATTTTTTTGAATTCGACCCTTTATCAACGCTTTTAAAAAAAGCGCTGATAAAATCCCCCCCCCCCCGTTATCAGCGCTACTAAACAAGCGCTAATAAAGGGGTACTTTTATCAACACTTTTTTTAGCGTTGATAAAGGCTCCCTTTATCAGCGCTTTTTTGAGTGCTGATAAAGCCCCCCCTATCAGCGCTTTTTTGTTAGCGCTGATAAAGAGGTGGTGCTGGCCTTGCCAAGTTTTGTGGTAGTGAGTGGTGATGTTTTGAATTGGTTAGTTCTTATTATGAACCCATATGATATGATTGTGTGTCACTATGTATTTTTATATACCTTTTTTATTCCTTGTGATTTATATATGCACCCCACTTACATTCAGAACCATGTGTCGATGCCCGTATATTTATATGGAGGTGTTTTTTCAAAATCATAGTGGCGAGGATGGCTGGCTAACTACCCACACATTCTCTCCCTCTCTTCCAGGTGAGTAGGTAAGCACTGGATGTGATAGAAGAAGGTCAGATAATACACTAGGCTATAGCCTAGTTTTCTTTGAGAGAGGCGTTTCATGGTTGTGTTATAGGGTGGCCTATAGTTGGGATTAATCATGGTAGGAGGATTACATGAGGTTTATTTCATTCCTGTTCATGATACCTTAATACTCTGTTTATTATTGTGATGCGATGTCTAGGGTGTCATTGAGCGAGATGTGATGTGATCGTGTTGTGGGGCAGAGTCCCTGGTATATTTGGGAGATATGTGATGTGATTGTGTTGTGGGGTGGTTGTATATGTTATACATAAGATATGGGAGAATCACGAAGTACGACATTGGGGTGCGAGAGACGAAAATCAATGGTAAAATGGTCTGGGGTAACTTTTATCGATATGATTCTTATTTGGATATTATACTTAGATTTCTTTATTTTATGAGAATGCCTTAGTTAGTATGGGTTTGGATAGTTTTCCTTCATAGGTGTTGTTGGTTCTGATGTTTTCTCATTAGTGTGTTAGTATGCTTCTTTCACATGTGCATGAGAGACTTTGGTTTCCCTACAAGGTATACCTATATTCTCACCCTATATATATATACTAATTTTCAGGTTTCTAGAAGTACTACATGGAACCTGTTGGACATTACTAGTTTAGACCCTTGGAGTATTGTTATTTTGTTACCTTAGTTTTATTTTTGTTAATTACCCTAGTGACTTTAATTTGTAGCTATTTTATTTATACATGAATTGTGGGATGGTTTTGGTTTCATTTTATATTATGTCATGGAGTTTCAAATGGTTGATTCATCCTATATCATGATCTTGTTTTTATTATAGAGGGTAATTCCCCCAATTTATGAGATTTTTATACCATCAGTTCTAGTCACCAACCTTGAGCCTACTGGATTCGGGACTCGTGGGTAATTTTCACACTCCCTTCATTATGGCATCTTTGGTGGGAGGGGGTTGTGAAACCTTTATTCACTTCTTCATTCATGTAAGTGTAGATGATATATGTTGAAATCTTTCTTATTTATTTAAGGTTCTGTATGTGGAAATTATTCTTCACAAAGGTCTTAAAATTTTGGAACACTACTGTAACATATCTTATCATAGTGAGAGTGAATAACTCAAACACGGTTTCATGGAATTGGTTCTTCACACAAATAATGAGTATGTTATAAACTCAAGTTTTTTGTGAATGCTTGATGATTTTTAAGCAATATATTCTCTTTCACGTAGCTAAGTAAGGATTAAAAGAGGAAATCTTATTATTTTTGGAACTTAGTAGGCTCATATAATCCTCTTCTTTTCATGCAAGTGGAAGTGTGAGAATTATCTCTTTTTATTAAATTAAATGATATCCCTCAAAATTCATCAGTGGAAGAAATCAATTGAAGGATCATCCAACCCAAGGTAATTATAGGATAGAATCACGACCTATCCATCATTCATTCACTGACTTATAACCTTATGTTTTATGTTGTATCAACAAATATCTTTTAATAACCAAGTGTCTTTTATATATATATTTCCACATAGATTTCCTTTTATTTCTTTATCTCTTCTTGAGGATTAAAATAATGGAGTCTTTGTAATTAACTCCAAATGAAAATACTATGATGATTACATTCATAAAATTTTATTTATTCAAATATATGAACACCTTTACATAACTTTGGACCGTCCTTGGAAGAAGAAAATTCTTTAAACTCTTGATCACATGCACATTGATTATTCCTTCAAGATTATTTAGTGTATGATCATATATAAATCAGGAAAATACAGTGATCTCAATATTTTCTCTAGTTGTGGAGTCTTTTTACAAGAAAAAATATGGTGTAAAATAACCCTTTTGATGTTGTTAGGTTGATGATGATGGCTCATGATGATCACATAGCTTGAATCTGTTGAATTAGAAACAAATGATTATATGTGTATTTTTTAATGGATGAATAGTACATGTGTCTCCTCTATCCTACATCAGCCTATAAATCTGTCTTAAGACACTTAATAATACTCTCTTTGGTTCCCACCGTTAAATCTAGTATTGGGGTTGACACCTAGAACACATCAAACACAACCTACAAAGGGCGCACCATTTCATTTCACAGTCCAATAATAACCTCTATGGGTTATATTCTCCCTATATGTTATGATTCCTACATGTGATCCATGAGGGTTCTATGATCCCCCTCTATACTTCTATGGATTCCCAGGCATGGGCTATCTCCCACGTGGTAGTTCCTAGATCCCATATATGGTTTGATTTGGCCCTCCTTAGGCGACTATGGTTGTCCCTGTTTTCTAATAAAGGCCCACCTAATATAATAATTAAAATAATTATAAGTAATTAAAACCAAGCTACTTAGCCACTTCCACAATTCAACATCAATAAATATTCATGCATAAATAGAATTATATTTTTTCACCATCATAAAATATTTCTCAACTTCTCTTCATCTAATTATGTATATTAGTCTTCAAATGTCATCATTGGATGGAACTTCAGTCATATTCATTATTATAGAAAATGTGATACCCACTTCCACTTGTTATTTAAACATGTACACTAGTTCATCAATCATCATACTTAAAATCAAAGTCCTAAAAATAACTTCTTTATGGTAATAATACGTGAGTACTTTCTTTCTTCTTTATCCATTTATCCAAGATATATTCACTTAATAACCAAACTTGGGTGCATGGGTTGATCTTTTCAGTAGATTCTTTATAACTTATTTAATATATTTAAATCAATGAAATATTTCTATTTTATTGAAATCCATTGACAACAAATAATATTCATTGAAAACAAATACAACCTACACACAAAGTGTTATCTTCACTAAAGAGGAAACTCTTCATATTAAGATTCTATAAAAAGGATAATTCACTACTTATCCTAACTAATATGTGATTTTCTATCATCAAATAACACTAATGTATGCCTTATGAAGTACGTAAACCTGATTTTAGTGTTAGGGAACACCTCATAGTAACATATCCCTAATTATATTTCCACTTTCCAAAGGTGACCTATCCATCAGCAACCATGTTCTTAAAACATAAGGTTTATAGAACCTATTAATGTCTTTCTATTTTATACACATCACTCACAAAGTAAAGAATACATATTTGGTTCCATTTTGAGTCATCCCCACAAGCCCTCCTATGCCCATATGTCATAGAGGTAATCCAAAAACATTCCATATGCTCACTCGTAACTATAACTCTAGGTGACCCTCGTATACCAATACTAAACCTCCCTAGGTCATTAAATACATGGGTTAAAGTCTTATACCATAATTAATTTCCAATTACACTTTATCAAGACTAATACATAGGAAACATATCCATCAACAATTATGTAATAAACACAATACATTAGGGGTATCACTAAAATACTAATCATAAAAACCCATACATTTCATACATGATTATTTCATCATTTTTAAGATAATAATTCATAATATTACAACTCCAAAAAATAAATAGACTTGTTATAGTAGGAAAATTAACTTCTCACAATATAAAAACACATAAAATATTAATATTTATTTATATAATTCGACATATTCCTCATTTAGGATTTAAAATTATTCTTAGTATATGTGATCACTTGTAGATATACATCAAAGAAAGGGGGAGTTAAAAATCCAAATAAGGGGAAGAATGATATGAAGGAACTTGAGATATGAATCAATATGAGTAAAAGGATTAGCATAATAATCATTATCAAATCATAATCATAGAATATAAAAGATCTCATTAGATAAAATACATTAACTAATACATTGGACAAATATAGGATTTTATCATTTATTCCAAAATTAGTACTTTACCATGGAATTTTATGATATTTTTATGTGTGGAAACCATTGGACTTAACTACTTTAGACCCCCTTGATTGTTTATTTTCACTTTCCCACATTCCCTTATCTTCTCGTTCTATTTTACTCTGAATATGTTTTTCATAATTAATATTGTAATTTTCAGTATTAATTAATTAATTGGAGGTATATATAATTCCAACACCACTACTGAAAAAAAATATGATCATAATCATACATGTCATATAGAAAAGAAACATACATCAAGAAAAAAACAATAAATAAACCCATAATAAAACAATGGGTTTCATAATAATACCATAATAAAAATATCATTGAATAAATTTTTAGGTGTACATGACCCCATATTCAAGTGGAGGAGGTGGGTTCCCTTTGTGAATATTTTCACAATTTTGACCTCTGAATTTCCATAGTGGCTCCAATTAAATTGGGGTTGGTTGGTTTGGTGTTGACATCATAAGCCTCCATCATGGTATGTGGGAAACAATTTGTCGAGTGGTGTTGGTGGTAGTAGAACATAACAGTTGGAGGTACAGAATCAAGTGTTTCTGGTGGAGGTAATTTGGTCTTAGCGATGTCCCACATCTGACGGAGGAGGTTACAATAGGAAATTTTCTGTGGTGGGTGGTAGTGAGTTGTGTGGCATTGATGGTGGTGGTGCTTGATAGTGGGAGGCATGGCCTTGGAAATTTAAGGTGGTGGGGCTTCGGTATGGGTGATATCTCTCATCTGATAAAGGTGTATCCTCAAGAATTTTAGGTGGAAGGGATTCATTTTGGACGATTTCCTTCTTTTGAAGGAGGTAGTGGTAATTCATTTGCAGTAGTGGGTGGAGGCTGAAGAATGAAATACCATAATCAAGGGTGATGGTGGGAGACAAAGACCAGCAGGGCGGACACAAAAATGGAACTAGGGAATTTTATCTTGGGCCTTTGGGTATATTTAGTCCTAAAATTCAGGTTCTTTATACTAGTTCTTTGTTCCTTTATTCCCCTGGGATTATAAGTCCTTGTAATGGGATACCTCTAACTCAAAAAATGACAGGATTTTCTTGCATTTAATAAAAAAAAGGAAGGGTTTCACCCTTCCTATACAAAATAAATAAAGTTGTAAATTTATGAAAGTAAGAGGAAAATCGTTATTTTTTACATTCAAGGGTAGCATAAAATAAAAGAGCATATGAATAAAATAATAAACAAACAAATAAGAGTCATTTAAAGGTTTTAAAAATAAATAATTTATCAACATTGTTAGAGGTGGTTAAGAATTCATCTCAAATAAATGTAAAAATTCATATACCAAGAATAATGAAAATAGAATGTTTAGATAAAATGTATTTTTAATTTGTTAAATGAATATTTATAAGAAGTATAAGGATGATGAAGATATTTATAGTATAAAGAAAAACTAAAAGGAATGATTTTGAGAATCCCATTACCTTAGATCCTGTTTTATTTTGTCATATTTACCCATTTTATACAAAAAATATATATTTATTGAAGAGATTATATAGAAGTAAATTACAATAATTTATGTTATTATTTATCAATTATAATCATAATAATTTATTTTTTAACGTTTCATTAGATAAAAAATGGTTTGGTGACATGTTTGTTTCAATTATCCTATTTCTATTTTTGATTTCATGGTTTTGATTCACCATTATTTATCTATTATTAAAATTAACTTCATAATCCTAAAAATAAATATAATAACTTATTTATATATTATATATAGGCTACACCAAATAACAAGGAAGGAAGTGATAATCATAAGCACCTAAAGAGACCATTAATGCGACTTTGTCAAAAAGAGTGGAGATATTTGTATATGTTATAAATAGTTTATAATAATTATAGTGTATTATAATAAAATTTATATATACATATATAACTTACACTAACCATCTATAAATATAGTGATATATAATGAATTGGCAATGTCCTTGTAGGAGGATAAAACCAAACATTAATGAAATATGCTAAAAATTAGGGGAGAGAATATATATATATATATATATATATTATAATAGTTTTACCATATAATAATAACATGAAAATTTAATATATTTGTGATTTAATTAATTTACAGAGTTAAAAATTTAAAGTTTATTATGAGATTATAAATAAAAAATCAAATGATGATGATGAAATTGCTTATTCATTGACGCTTGGTCCTTTTCTTTGAAACTATAGCCATGGTGGCTTAGATTGAGGTGATACTAGAATGTATATAACACTATAAATAATATTAGGATTATTTAATTGACCAAATATTTGTAAATTTATTCTATTTTTGAAGTGATTTTCCATAGTGGTAAAAGGGGGTATTTATACATGAAGGGGAGGGGTATTTCATGTTAAAATAATGAATAACAAATTATTTCATGACTAAGAATTGGAATAGTGGTATTTTTTAAACATTGAATAGTATTTAAATAAAAATATATCTTTTTATTACATTTAAGAAATTCCAATACTAAATTTATTAGTTCATAAAAATAATGGAAGGAAAAATGAAAAATAATTTTTTTAATTGAATACCATTTCTTTTTAGAATTTTGAAATTACTTTTTAGGTTTTGAAAGTGAATTTAATGTTTATAAATTATTTTTTTTATTTGACTCAATTTAGTTCTATAAGTCAATTATAAAATTCATTAGGTAATTATTACATCAATATTATGTCATAAAACATATCATTTATGGACAAAAACTATTTTTTACTATTCATTTAAGAATTCAGTTTTCATAAATTTACTAAAAATAAATCTGGGAGAATATTGATGTTCTAATACCATGAAAATAATTTTCTAACTTAGGACATTTAAAATTTTAATTATTATCATAAAAATTATGGTGTTCACAAAAAAAATAAACATACATTATTAAAAATATATACTTATACTTATTTTGGGTTACTAAATTTCAATATTAATTTTATGGTATTATAATATTTATATTTATTTATTTCATTCATGGTTAATATTATTTACATTTCGTTATATAATTCTAATTTTCAAGTTAATATTCTAATGGTCAACATACTATAACAATTATAATACTGTATTTATACTTCTTGTAAATACCACTAATTTACTCCATTCATCATTCACTTAGTTATATATATGATTTATATATATTTTTTATATAATATCAATCATATTTATAATTATTTATTTTATTTTTATAGTTTTTATTACAGGTGTGATATTTCTAGGAAAGGAAAACCCTATGGATTCTAAAATTATACTTATTTTATTTATTTGTTTTATTATCCCATTGTATAATTTGTCATTTTATGGGGTGTAGTAATACTCCATGTGTAATGTTCTATATTGATGTAATAAAATAGTGTTTATTTATGATATGGGTTGAATAAAATTTATCTATATTATTCATTTTATCTAAATATGAAACACATATATATATTACTAAATTAATTTTCATATAGAAATGTTTAGGTTGTTGCATTATTATCCCCTTTAGAAATTTCATACTTGAAATTTCAACTCATATCTTCAATCAATAATATATATGGATACTTATATTTTGTTGAATTATTAGGTTTCCAAATTTCCACTTCATACTTATGGTTTTTCCTAAATAATTTGACAATATAATTTGTCTACCTGAATGGCCTGAAGATCATGATTTTTTATTTATTTTGGATAATCCCATTTTTTAACTAGGTTGAGAGGTAACCCTTACAAGACCCGTAGGCCCAATGGAACAAGGCCTAGTACATGACCCGATGTCTTAGAGTTACAATTCCCAATACATAACCTGAAGATCCAATCAAACTACACTAGAACTGCCCCTCCCTAGAATCTAGATCATTGAAAGCACCTAGCTCAACACCTCATAATTTTGATCAGCTAGCATCTCCCCCTGAAAAAATACATAGTGCCTGGTACCGATGGTGGTTTTCATACCCTCTCATTCTTTTAATCTAGTTAACTTTGCTCTGGTGGTTGCTACTTTCTCTGAATCCTCTTCTTGGCCTACCCCTATGTGGTTTTCCTGGGTTGTTTCTTGGTATCTATATCTTGAAGGACCTATGGCCTGAAGTCTATTGGTGGCCTAAAATCCCTGTGTCTTAAAGGACCTTGGTGGCCTGAAGGCCCTGTGGCCCAAATTCCTTCTATAGTTCTATGTCCCTGAGACCTGTAGGCCCATACTGGTGGCCCAAAGTCCGGAATCAGATGAATTGTTCTTGATACTACAATACTAAATAGGAACTTCTATAGTAACTGCTAGAGTACTGAAATAGTAACTAGGAAATTTAACTCCACCTATATTTTATCCTACGTCTTTCATATTCCAATCAATAGCCTCTACCGCTCAGGTACCATCTCATTGGAACAATTTACGCTTTCTTGTCTTATATAACTTTATCTTTAGGATCCAAGGTATTCACTAGATTCTACACATATGATAGGTCATGCTCCATTTTTAAAACCACCATATTTATTATAAGCAAGGGATTAGATATTTACTTCCTCAATAGTTACACATGGAATACATTATGCACTTTATTTAGGTTTAGTTTAATTTTCATTCAATATTCCATAGCTCCATTGAGGTAAAGGATCTTTAGGGTCCAATATACCAAGGGCTGAGATTTACCTTTTTTTCAAACCACATGAATCTATTCCATAGTGAAATTTGAAGAAACACTTTTCCTGGAACATAAAATTCTATGTGTCCTAAATGAATTGTTAACATATATCTTATATCAAATCTATGTCGCTTTAATGTGTTACTAAATAGTTCAAACCTTATTTTCCATCTTTTGAATTAGTAAGAGTCCTAGAAAATTCTAATCACCAACTCCGGCCAATAATTTTGGAATTATAAATCACTTCCAATATAGATATTTATATAGGTCCATTTGAATACTTTAGTGTAAAAAATTTTATATGATAACCAATCCAAGGGAATATATTAATCTTATCCTTTATTCAAGTTCATCGAGAAAGATCCCATCAATTAATCTAGTGTTTGGATAGTATTTTCAAATTTTATATCTATTGGGGGATGATAGGAAATAATAAGGTTTAACTATATTTTCAAATCATATTTAATACTCATTTATAACTTAGTTTATAACCTTGTATCCTGATTAGATATGATTAAAAGTGACACCCCATGAAGCCTCAAAACATCCTTGATATCTATCTTTACAAGTAATTCAAGCGATAAAGTTTCATGAATGGAAATGAATTATTCAATCTTGGTAAGTCGATCCACCATAACCTATAGATATTTATTTCCATTATATCTATTTAGAAAACTATTTATTAAGTCCTTGATTATATTATCAATTTTCTATATTATTATAGGTAATGGTTTCATCATCCCATTAGATTTTTAATGCTCAGACTTAGTTTAACAGTATAGAAATCACTTTGAGGAATACTCTACAATAACCCTTGTTAATTTTTCCTACTTGATGTATTCTAAAATATATTGGTAAATCTGGTTCTTCCTAGTTATATTGATATAGATGAGTTATGTGCATCTTTCAGTAGGACTTTATTAATATTTGGTGCAAATAGTACACAAATTCTAGTTATAAACTAAATGACTCCATCTTTTTCAATGTTGGATTCATGAATCTTACCTTCCTTGGGTCTTCTCACCTTATTTTGAATATCAAAATCATCCATGTATGTCTCCTTTATTTTCTCTTGTAAGGATTCTTAAAAAATAATTTGGTCAATGTATAATTTCTTCCTTACCTTTATGATTTCTATATCCTTTTTATATCCATAAAGATAAGATATTTTTAAATACTTATAATGGATAGGTGACATGTTCCTATAATGGGGTCTGAAAAAAAAATGTTATTTATTAATTTAAAATGTAGTAAAGTGGTCAACCTAGTTTGTATCCAGAGATGATCTCACAATGATCACATTTTTTACTTCAAATAAGTGAATGAAGTGGAGGTAGTTTTAGAAATTATTTGAGTTTTAGAAAGAAAGAATGTCGTAAAATAAAGTATGAAAATAGATTGATGAGGAGTGTGATGTGGTCAGGTTGGGATCACCTTTTTCAATGTCATCATGGTCAGTAAAATCAACCCCCTCTCTTCCCATTGAATGATAAATTAAAGACTCCTCAATTGAGTTTTCCATCACCATTGGTTGAAGGAAGAAATGAAAACCACTCATGTGTGCATGAAAACCAGTAAATCATCCCCAAAACACTAGGAAATTTCAGATTGGTAAGTGATTACCCTTAAAATTATAGAAAAAAACCCTTATTTCACACACATGCCAACAATCACTAGACACTCACCACCTAACATAATATGCTCTATCGAGACAAACAGAAATAGGCATAGAGAGATTAAATAACTTCTACCAAAGATATAAACAAAGAAAGACAAAAACCCCCTAAATTCATTCTCAAAAATAGAATTATGATCTTCTAGAAAAATAAACAATTTAGTAGAAAAATATAGTTTTAAATTAAAGTACAAGACTATGATATTGTAAAAGTAGAACTCCCCCTTCCTATATCACTCAAAATTTTTACCCCTCTATGTGAAGGGTAATAGAGTTGAATGGGGAATAAGAGATAACTATGAAACTAATAAAATAGAAAATAGAAAATTAAACTAACTTCAAGGTTCTAATACTCCATTACGGAACCTCTTTCTAATTATTAAACCCCATTGAATGGAAGTGGACACATATATTTATAGGTTTGAGAGGTAGAAAATTTTCCATCCAAATTTAATCCAATAAATGTTTGAGTTTATTTGGAATAGTAAATGCCCAATTCCCATGATGTTATCTTTATAAAAGATGATCCTATATCTATTTTTCATTCTCCCCCAAAATATCAGCTTCTTTAGAAAATTGGAAAATAGTTATCCCCAAATTACTAAAGAAAACGTTTTCTATCTGAGGAGACTCCTCAAATCCCTCCTCTTTGACACATTAAATGCATGCCTTAATGACCAAAATTCTCCTTGTAATTTAATTTAGAAATATGAAAAAGAGTATTATTTACAATATAATAACCTCATTTGTTTGTCTCTAGGTTGATATATTCTCAATTATTGAGGTTGGTTCATTCTATTATCCATAAACATTCTTCCACTTGATTGACTTTTCAAGGCCAGTGTATTTCAAATTATATCCAGGTCTAGAAGAAAGAGTCAAAGCCCATAAAAAAAGGAATCAAAAATATAATCACTTTTATTGGATCAAAATTTTAAAATTTATTCTTGAAATAAAGAAGTGAAAAAAAACTCTTAAATTTCAATAATTAAACAATTTTCCCATTTTATCCCAAAACCCACTAAAAATACTAAAATTATGAAAAACGGGTCAAATTGATTAATTGGATGGGATTAAATCATTTAAAAAATATGAATAGTTATGAAAGTATTATCTCTATAAATTCCCCCACACTTACCACTTGGACTCATGAAAAATCACCTTCCAAGAGAGAAATTGTACTTGATTGAAGGAGAAGTTCCTTGGTATGTTGATATGATCAATTATCTGGTAAAATGTAAGGTCTGGTCTCATATAAATTCACAGAAAATTCAAAAACTATAATCATAATCCATATATTCAATCTATGATGATCCATTTATTTCTATTATTTTCAATGACCATGTTATAATAATATGTTTACCAGAAAGTGAAATTGATTATGACTTTGAGTTTTGTCAAACTATAGCTTGTGGATGCCACTTTGGACCTCATCAGATAGCAAGGAAGGTTTTATAATATAGTATTTATTGTTCCAACATTTTTAATGATTCTTATTAATTTTTCAAAAGTTGTGAAAAATGTCAGTTTTCTAGAAATATTTCAATGAGATGGGAAATTCCCTAAAATCCACTTAATTTTTGTGGGGTTTTTTAGTCTAGGGGATAGATTATATGGGCCCTTTTCAAATGTCATTTGGAAATTATTATATCTTTCTTATAGTTTATTATGTTTCACAATAGGGGGAAGCCAAATTCACTAGGACGTATAATGCTAAAGTTGTTTATGATTTTTTCAGGGCTAACATATTTTGTAGGTTTGGAGTGTCCTGAGACAACATCAGTGATTAAGGAATCACTTTTGAAATATGAGAAAGGAGGATTTTCATAACAAGTATGGGGTGTATCATAAAACATCAAATCCCTATCATCCATAGACTAATGGCCCATATAAATTAACTAATAGGGAAATCAATGTAATTTTGGAAAATACTATTAAACCAAATAGGAAGGATTGGAGAAAAAGGTTTGAAGATGCATTATGGGATTATAGGATAGCCTACAAAACCCAAATTAGAATGAGTCTATATAAGTTGATAAATGGGAAAATATATCAGATACCTATGGAATTATAACATAAGGTGTACTGGGATGTGGTAAAGATTAAATTGGATCTTCAAATCTCTACGAAAGAGAGAATATTGTGGTTTTAGGAGCTAAATTAAATTAGAAGGGAAGAATTTGAAAATTCCATGATTTACAAATAGGGAAAAACAGTGTAAAATGAAAAGTTTATCTAACCCAAATAATTTCAACCTGGATACATATTGTTTTTATTTATACCATGACTCAAGCTGATGTCATGTAAATTTATTTCTTGATGTGAAGGAAAATTTATAATTTCTCATGTATATCATTTCAGTACTATGTAGATTGTGAAGGAAGGATTACGGGAGCCATTTATGGTTAATTAATGTAGGATGAAGAAATTACATGGGACCATGTCATTAGAGCCTTTGGAGGAGATCACAATCCTCCAACCTATTTCCCAATAAAATTCATCAAGTCGCACCTCTTCTTTTCACTTTTTTTTCTTTTTGTGATTCAATTTAGCATATGCTTACATGTTAAATCCACATAAATTTATTATGTAAACTACATAATTTATGTTTTTTGGAGGTAACCTTTATAGTTTAGTATTTTTATTTATTTATTGTTTTTCTATTTTAAAAAAATGTTTGTTTTTAAATTTTTATGTGTTTATTTTTCAATTTTTTTTGTTTTTTGAAACATTTGATCTAAAATGATTATCTTTGTCATTTTTGAAACCCATTAAGATGAGTGAAAAAATTAATTCCATGAAACTAAGATTAAATTAATGCTGATAATGAATTTTTTTGAAGTTAAGATATGATTCTAAACCATTTATTTCATATTATTCACATTAACCTCATTTATTGAGAGAAAGAAACCATTCATTCATTAACCATAATTTGAATTATTCCTATAAAAACATAAGGGTTTAAGGTACTTTTGTTCAAAATTATTGAGGCGTTTCTTTGGTTTTAAATACCCATTTTCAATAGAATCTTTTATTTTTTCTTTCCTATTACATTCAATCCTTGTATCACTTAGAATCTATGAACATACTATTAGGTTAGCCACATTAAATGACAATTTTTCATATCTAACCTACTCTTGAAGTGAAATTTCATGATCTAATTGAACTTAAGCATGGGGAAATATTCCTTGTGATGTGATACCTAATTTAGTAACACTTTGGGTGTAAAATAAAACATTAAATATAAGATTTTTCATCTAAAAAATTATTTCTATTTAATGTTGTTCCCTTATTGAACTTTCATGGTAAAATAAGTTTTTCCTTTATAGAGATTCCAATAGAGAAAGAAAGTGGTGCCTGTCTAGAGCTTTAATATAAAATTATGTATGATAGGATTGACATTTTTCTAATGAAATACTTATTGTGTTGTATATCCATAATTAGAGATGATTTATTCATAAGGGGAGTGAGTATGAGACCATAATTGATTGAAAATTAGAATCATGCAATCTTTATTGAAAATATCCAAACCCTCCTCATTTGGCCTAAAAATATTTGACATCTAAATTATACCAACTGAGATGCATTGAACAACCCTAAAATTCCTCACAATAAACACATATCCTTGGATCACATTGGGTAAAAAAGTATGAATTTATCCAGCCTATGGTGACTCTTTCATGGGTTTGGATGATAAAATACTTGTTGAAAATTTAAATTTGTGAAATGAGAGAAAAATCATGTGAATTGGTTGTTTTGTGTGAATGAGATGAGAAATTAAGTGGAAATTGATTGAATTATCTGAATAAATAACATTAAATAATAGTTTTGTAATTGAATTAGTTTTCATCTATGGTTATTGAGGCATATTAAATGACTTGTTGTATTCCTAAAATTATCTAAGAAAGGAATTCTCCAACTTATTGGTTTGAAGAATCACAAAGTATATCAAATGGTTCTTACCAATTTTGTGGATGCCTCACTGGTGGTGTAATTAATCTCCTCTAAAAATCATAAAAGGCTTCCCTACAATAAAAATTGAATTTAAAATAAGCTTCTTTCAAAAGTAATCTAGATTATGGAAGATCAATATTACTGAAATAATTGATAAACATCTTGTAGAATCCTTCATGTCCTAAAAATGATATAACATTATTCACACATGTTTGGTAAGGAAAGGAATTTATCACTTCAATTTTTAATTTATCAACTTTAATAACATTTTTTTAAATGACATTACCAAGTAAAATTCATCTCTCAACCATGAAATCATTTTTTTCAAAATTTAAAACAGTATTCTTTTCAATACAAGTTTCCAAAAAAATCAAGATTTCTCAAACAATGGTCAAATGAATTTCCAAAAACTATGAAATCATCTAAGAAAACTTCTATTAAATATTCAATGTGATCAGAAAATATACTTACTATATATTAAATTCACCTATATCATTTCATAATCAAAATAGAATCATTTTATATGAAAAAATCCAAAGAAAATAGTTAATGTAGTCTTCTCTTCATCCTCATAAGAAATGGCTACTCGAAAATAACATGAAAATCTATCCAAAAATCAATAATGGGTTCTCCCTTTAAATATCTCAAAAATATATTCAATGAAGTGGGGTGGGTAAATGATCATTCTGAGTGAATTGATTCAACTTCCTAAAAACTATGTACACTTTCCAGTTATTCTTAATTCTCATAGTTATTAATTCATTCTTTTCATTCATTACAATGGTTAGGCTAGTTTTTTTGGAAATACAGGAATGGGGATAACCCATTATGAATATGAAATGGGATAGATGACCCCTAATACCAATAGCTTCTCAATTTCCTTCTTCAAAACCTCCATCATGGTGGGATTTATCCTCATTTGGGGCTATTTGATAGGCTTGGAATCTCTCTAAAGAATAATTCATTATGAGAATATTTTTGTGTGTATTCCTAGGATATCACCTAATATCCACCCTATTTCCTAGAAATTATCTCTGAAAATATAAATCAAATTTTTTTTTCTGTTTCAAAAATATTATTCGCAAATATCACTGGTAATTTATCTCCCTCTATAAGGTACAAAAAATTCAAATCAATGGGAACTGGTTTTAATTCCGGATCAGGGGTTTCTCATGGGATGAAATTAAATTGAGGTTTTCTAGTTCTAAATGATGAACCTCCTTCAAAACAAAATCACATAATCTTCTTTATCATTAAAAAATCATCAAAGAAATTATATTTTTCCTCTTCTTCCAACATGAAATCAACATCTCCAGGGTTTTGGGTATTCACATGTTTAGTGATATTTTCAATGGAAAATTTATATTTTAAGGATAATAATTCATGTCACATACCTAATTCTTAAATTGGTTCAATATCTAATTCATAAGAGAGTGAATAAATTCAATGATCATCTGATGGGTGCCTCATGGATTCCAAAATATTTAAGTGGATAGTGTTATGTCCAAACTCTATGGTAAGTGTACCTTCATGGAAATTAATTATGGTTTTGGACATATTCAAGAAAGGTCTCCCCAAATTGATGGCTGAGTTTGATGGGTTTTTATCTTATTCCATATTCATCACGTAAATTTCTTTTGGGAATAATAGATCTTTGACAGTCAATATAAAATCATCCAAAACTCTTACTAGGAAAATCAAGGATTTTTTTTCAAGTTATACCACCACTTGAGTGGGATTCAAGTCTCCCATTTATAAATAATTGTACACTAAGTTAAGTCATACATTAATTTAAGAACCTATATCACACAAATAATTAGAGAAATTTAAATAACCAATGGTACATGGAATGGAAAACACTTCTGGATCTTAACATTTGGTTGGAAACTATGTTATGATAAGGGCTAAGACACTTATTCCCAAGTTGATTCACTAATTCCCTTGAAATTTACACTTCTTGGTGTAAATATCATTTAAAAAAATTCACAATTTGTAATTTCTTGAGTGCTTCAATTAGGGGGTATTAATTTCCACTTTATGGAAGTTATTTAAAAAAATAAATCCCTTATCCCGACAGTCTCTTTGATTATATCATCCTTGATAAAAATGGTAGGGTTAAGTCTTTTTTATACCTTTTTTTTCTTTGAAATGTTTTTTCTTTCCTATAACTCCTCAATCATTCCTTCTCCTCCTCCACTTTCCATTACACTTCTTGGTTCATTTTCATAGGATTTTTAAAATTTGCAACTTCATTATCCCTCAACCCAGGTTGTATTGATTTAGGTTGGGATTATGGTGGTGATATTTCTTTTCCACTTCTTTTTATTATCATGATTAAATTCTATTTTCGGTTTAGCATCATTTTAAATGTTATTTTACCTATGTTTTTTGTATAGGATTTCAACATTACTTCCCACCGTGTTTTCTATCTTATTGAAGTTGTCATCTTGGACATCAACCTTGGGTTGTAGTTTCTGCATAGGACTTTGTGTGATGGTTTATGGATTCACATTTGGTTATTGTAAAGTGGGTGATTTTTTTTAATAATTATGTCTATAATATTTATATTGTTGAAATGGTGGTGGGTTTTTGGATTGTTGTTAGTATGGGGGTTACTATTAGAAATGGTTTTGGTATATGGTCTATCTTGATTCTACTGATTTCCAAATCTATATTGGAATTTGTTAGTCTCTATCCATCCTTGATTTTTTGGATCTTCCTAAACTAAAAGGATTCTTAAAAACTTTTTATTCCCTTTATTTTATCACATTGTTCATCTAAATGATCAGTTGATGAGCATAAACTGCATACCTTAGCTGGTGGTTGTTGTTCACCCATATGTTTCAACGAAATTTTTCTCACTAAACTAGTTATCTCTACAATATTAGTTTCTAATAATGGTGATAGATGAGAATTTTTAACCTCATTAATACCAATTTTTCTAGTACCTCTTATACTAAACTGTTATGAGTTCTAGGAAATTTTCTCAATCAATCCCTTAGTTTCTTTAAGTGACTTGCCAATTAATGCACCTCCAGATGATGCATCTAGAATGTTTTTGTCATTTTCAAATAGGACTATGTAAAAAAAATACAATAAATTTATTGCCTTAAATTTATTGATGTAAGAAGCTAGAAAATATATTTTTAATTCTTTCTGAGTACTAATAAGGGTTTCTCCAGATGAGTGTCTGATGGAATAGACTTCATTTCTAATGGTTGTGCATCTGGATGTTGGAAAAATATTTGTACAAATAATTTCATTGATTCATTAAAATCATACACATATACTCATTTTATTCCATAAAATCATTCTTTGGATACTCCTTTCAATGAAAGTGGGAATTCCTTCAACTTTACCTGCTCATCAGGTACTCCTCAGGGTCTGAAAGTATAGAGGATATACATGAACTCTTTAATATGATTGTTTGGTTATTCACCTAGAAAGCAATTAAATTTTGGAAGCAATTATATCATGTTAGGTTTCATCTAAAAATATTTTTTTTAACTCTAGATATACAAGGTGATTGTTTGGATTAAGTAATTAGGGTTAAAATTGTTATTTAAAGGGTTTTGTTCTAATATCCAGCCATGATGATGGGATTCGAGTGAAAACTTTAAGTTTCACTTGAGTTATCCAGATAAATTTCCTCAAATTCAGATTTAAAATTAATTTTCATAAGTATATTGATTAATTTTATTTCATTTTCAAGATCTAAGGGGAAAGGGTCAGTATTTTTGGTTCTAGTCATGCAATTTTGAATAGAGAAAAATATTATTGGAACCACCTCCCTGGAAATGATGCTATCTTTTTAAACATTTCTATCATGGAATGTGACAAAAAAATTATTTCCCAAGTTATAATGTAGCAAATTAGTCAACCTAGGTTTCCTATATAGAGGATCACACAAAAATAACATTTTTCACTTGAAATAAGAGAAAAAGTTGAGGTTGTTTTATAAATTGTTTGAGTTTTAAACAGAAATAAATCTCTAAAATAAAAGATGAAAAAAGATTGATAAAGAGAGTGATGAGTTCAGGTTAGGATCAAAATTTTCAATGTTATCATGTTTTTAAAAATCATTCCCCCTCTCTTCCCATTGAATGAGAAATGAAATACTCCTAAATTGAGTTGTCAATCACCCTTAGTTGAAGGAATTTATAGAAACCAATATTGTGTGCATGAAAATCAGTAAATCATCCCCAAAACACTATGGAAAGTCCTGATTGGGAGTTTTTTATCCTTATAAATATAGAAAAAATTTACTTATTCCGCACATGTTCCAATGACTCCAAGACACTCACCACCTGACAAAATCTTCTCATCGACACAAACTACACTAAGGAGTGGGAGATTAAATAACTTCAACCAAATAAATAATAAATGAATGGAATTAAACCCCTAAATAATATCACATAAATATAATTTATAACCACTTAAAATATAATACATTCAGTAGAAAAATATATTTTTAAATTAAATAACAAGACTCTGGCATTACAAACTGAAAACTCTCCCTTCCCCGATCACTCAATAGTTTTAACCCTCCATATAAATGGTAATAGAGTTTAATGGAGAAGAAGATATAATTATAAAAATAATAAAAGATAAAATAAAAAATTAACATCACTTCAAGGTTGTGATTCTCTAACACAACTTCTCTTTCTCCTTCTTCAAACCCTTTGAATGGAAGTGTACATTGATTTATAGGGTTGAGAGGTGGAAATATTTCACTCCATATTCTTTCCACTGAAATTTTTAGTTTATTTTAAATATTGAGTTAAAATGTATATGAATTTTTTTTCATAGAAACTATTATTATCCTTCTTGTAAATGATCCCTAAAAATATCAGCTTCATTGGAAAAGTTTCAAATAATTTATACATGACTTACTAAATAAAATTTTTTTCTAGATGATGAGACTCTTCAACTCCCTCCAATTTGGTTCATTAAATTTATTTCTTAATGCCTGAAATTCTAAAGGGAATTTAATTTGGACTTGGTGAACTGATTACATTTTTCAATACAATTATAATAACCTCATTTCTAGGTCACTAGTATGAAATATCCCTCAATTACTAAGGCGGGGTTCATTCTATTAGTCAGAAATATTTTTCCACTTGATTGATTTTTATGGGCTAGTTTATTTCTAATTGGATCTGGTTCGAGAAGAAAAAGTTGAATACCACAAACAAGATAAGGATAAAAAATAATCACTTGAATTTGATCAAAATTGTAAAATTTATTCTTGAAATACAAAAGTGATAGAAAACTGTTAAATTTCCATAATTAAATAATTTTCACATTTTACCCCAAATTCAAAAAAATACTAAAACGATAAAAATTATCTTAAATTTATTAATTGGAAGGTATTGAATCATTGAAAAACATATGAATAATTATGAAAATATTATCTCTATCAGTAGGGTAACATGTTCCTTATGGTAAGGATAAAAAAATACCATATTCGCCTTTCTAGGATGGAAATATATTGAGAACACATAGTTGTTGATTAACTCTATCCATATATGTTGATTATTATTTAGATACTTATATATAAATATATAATTTAAACAATTTTAATCAATATAATTTTCAAAATTCTCTACGTAGATGTAATTATTACAAATCATTAAAGAAAATATCATATATATTAGCTCTAGATCATGCATTGGGTAAATCTATTTATTTATATTCAATTATCATAAGGCACAAAGTATCACTTTATCATTTTTCATAAGGATTCATCCTAGTAATTTCCTTGAAGTAGTATTATATATCAAAATACCTTATACTCTAGAGGTTAGTGTGAGTACATGTACAATAACATGTAACACGCCTACTCCAGTTTCCCACAGCTGGTGGTTATTTTACTACATTGGAATAATTATAAGGGATACAATACTGAAGGAATGAATAGTTTAATAGTATTAGAAAAATAGATACATACATGACTATCACATTACATATAAAAACATGAAATATAATATAATAATTCTTGTGATGAGTTTATTATTTTTTCTATTAAATATTTTATTTTATTCATATATCCCTTATTCATATCTTATGGAAAGAAAGACATAATAAAGGGTGAGCTCATATGCTTAGTAAGGGAATGTGTAAAATATATTATATCATAAATTAAATAAAATATGAATCATATAGTTATGATAAACAACAATCAAATATGAAATATGAATAATATAATAAAAAGGGGACTAAATTCATGGATAAAATAAAAACATAAATAATCCCATGGATAATAATAATTTGTTTTATAAAGATTTAGTTCATTATATAGGGAATCATAATCGTATCATAAAGGCCTTATGCCAGGAAAACATAAATAAATAGTTAAGTTGTAGAACAAAATACACGAATAGTTTGTCTCATGATACCTACCAATGCATCGATGGGTTATAGAAGGCTCCACTCATCAAAAAATAAGTCAAATGCATTCATCATATGAAAGGGTTGAAACATAATCAACATAAACATTTATATTTAGAATCTATCATAAAAAATGTTAATATTTTCCCCGATCAACAAACATAATCATAATCCATCCATAGTAATATGGTGAATGGTATAAATATTTTAAATCTTAATAACTCAAAATATTAACCAAATAATGTTAAAATATATGAATATACTTTTAAAATATCACTAGAATATTTCTTTTGTAAAGTACACTTTACATTTTAAAATCACTTATTCAAAATATAAAAAAATTTCAAATATTAAAGAAAATATTTCTTTTGAAATCAAACATTTGAAAATTTTGAAGAAATATTCAAATCATTGAAAATTCATGATAGTAGGGAATTATGTTCATGTTATGTACATAGAATAAATGATTCATTTCACACTTTCAGTAAAAATTCAAAAAAGTACCACATTTGAAAAATGACAAGAAAAATCATTTGAAACATTTTTATATAAAGTAAAACATGAATAAAATTATATTTAAGAAATAATAGTAGAATATTAAAATAATTATTCAAAACATTTTAATGAAAATATGGAAATGGAAGAAAGGATTCCTAACTGAATAGAGAACAATGTCAATTTTTCTTAAAAAACATTCTTTAGTCCCTTTAGTACTTATAGGAGTAAAATGAAAGGAAAATTTATAATTCTAATAAATAAAAATAGAGGAAGAAAATATATTATATTTAATATATAATTATTTTATAATTTTTCTAACAAATTTTACAAAATAAACATTCTCAAATAATGATGAGATTGTGAAATAACCTATTACTAGAATTCTGACTTGTATTGTAATTGATTTTATCCTCCTCTATAATAAATTAATATTTTTTATAAATCTATACTAGATCTATATTTATACTTATAATATTATATATGATCCTATTATAAATTTTTTTCCCTATTCCCTAATAATATTTCATTATTACTATTTTTTGGGAATTAAGTGCTTCATTTTCCCATTCATGTTTTTTCATGGAAATTATAGTTCTTATTCATGGGATATAGTTATTTAATATCTAAAATGATATTAATTTTGTGAATATAATATTTATTCATTAGATACATTTTTTGAATCATTCTTGACATTTATACATGTAAAATAAATCACATATATTCATGGAGTGGTAGTCCAAATATACGCATGAGATACATTATCATTTCCTTAATGATAGAAAGGGTAAGGAACTAGATGACATATTAATTTTAAAGGATCAATATTATTTCATAATAATAATATATATTAATTATTTATAATATTATTAAAATCTATGTGTTTAAATTATGGAAAAATATTAAATCAACTAATGAGGTGGTACAAGTGTTAATATAGTGGAATTATTAATACATAATTTAATGTGGTAAAATAAGAAGTAAAAAAAAGAATGATCTTAGTAAAGATGACTAAATTAGCTTAGAAAAACCTCCTTCAGATCACTTATTAAGAACCCTAGGGTTAGTCTTTTGGGAAGTAAAGTATCTCTAGAACATGGATGATTATTTTTGGGAGATATTTTGGTAGGTTTTAGTCAATAAAAATGTCTCAATATTTGTGAAAAATGAGGGGATGACATGCCCTTACATAATTGTGGTGAGTGTCACACTTGTAATTTTTCAATGTTTAAAAATAATAATGTCACATTATTAGATAAATGGATCATAAATAGATCATAATTTAAGGTTATAAGGTTAAGGAAAAAATAAAACCAACCAATGGGGTTTTAAAAAGTTTTTATGTTATTTTAACACTTATGTTTTTAGGTTAACCCCTTTGTAAACCCATTTTAACCTTAACCATGGTGATAAATTTTTATTGTTTGTACTATTAATTATAACCAAAAATGAAAGTGGACTTATTAAAAATAAATTAAATTTTGATTCCAAATATGGAATCCATTTTATCAAATTTAATTCACATAATTGGAAGAATTTAATTTAAAAATAAACATGAAAATCATGTTAAAAACATTTTTCAAAAAAATGGATTTTTCAAGAATAGGATGATATTACATTAACTATATGAATATTAATCATAATTATACAGATTTTAATTAATATATTTATATATATAATATATACAATTCATATAAATCAGTCTTAATTAATAAAAATGGAAAGACATTATGTACTTAAAAATAGTTATCTAAAAACTATCCCTCTACCTCTAAGTGATATTATCATTATTTTTATCAATTTTATTGTCAATACATATTACAAAAAATTATTATAAATAAATTTATGAATAGGTAAATACCTAATTATCAATAATTCATGTAATACTATTTCTGAGGGAAAATTTCAAAAACTTATTTTAGGCTTATTTTGACCTAATAAGTTTAAAATTTATATTCACACTATAAAATTAGAGTTTTAGTACCTTGAAATATTTAAATTTGACTTTTTTATATTTTTATTAAAATATAATATTCACTTACTATAATTAAATCTCAGGTGTTACATGACAAGTATCTATTGGTCTATTTAAAATTATCTTCACATTCATCCATCCAGAAATACATTACACTCTTTTGAGTTAACTTAGTTAGTGGGATAGAAAATTGTGAGAAATCTTTCACAATGGTTTGATAGTAGTAGATAATCTAAAAATACTATAGATCTTGATAATGATTTTTTTTGTTCCATTTCTAAATTATCTTTTTCTTTAAATGATCCATATAAATCTTTTCACATATGATCACATGCCCCAATAATATGACGTTTTTAATCCAAATTTCACACATTATAAACTTATAATATGGACCTTCATTTCTTAAATTCTTCAACAAAGTCCACATATATTCTTCAGGTTCTTCCTTTCTATTATAGTATATAATAATATTTTCAATAAATACCACCATGAAATTTTTGAGGCATTTTCTGAAGAATATACATAGAGTTTATGGAGATTACTAGGGAAAATATACCTCTATATAGAATTATTATGAATTTAGAGTGACCGTATATTATAAGAAATGATATATTTTTAATTTCATCTCCCTTCACCTTAAAATTTTTATATCTAAAATAATTATCCACTTTTGAGAAGTATTAATCTCTACAAAGTTGATCGAACAATTCATCAGTTCATAGTAGTGGATACTTTTTATTTGTAGTGATATTATAGAGATATTTATTATAGCACAACTATAAAATTCACACTTGAAAGAATAAATGTTACTACCAATATCAACAAGGTACACTTTTCTTTTTGGTAGCCTACAAAATTTTAAATCTACATATAAGCATGCTTGTCCTAGAGTAGTGTCATGATGGGTGACCTCTTGGGAAGTTTCCCATGTTGTTTGTGAGTGAGGAAAAAGAATATTTATGTAACATGTGTTAGCCTATGGGAATAGTCATTAGTATGATAGGTAACCCTGGTGGGTAATAGCTTGTGGTTTTTTGGGAATGAAACCAAGGTATTATTGGATACCCATCAGGTTATATGACTAGATTCATGACCTGGGGAGGTCGGGACATTAACAATTGTATCAGAGATAATACCCAACCAAAAGTGTTGACATACTTTCTGGATTTGTGTTTTAGGGTCTACAATAAAAGAATTTTTCTTCAATAGGGGGAGTTTAAAACCCCTAGAAAATTGAGACATAAAAAAATAATTTTTTCTACCCATTTCAATATGGTTAACCTTAATTCTGGATAGAATACCTAATTAAAACTCCATAGTTAATCATGATTTGTATAAATTAGTTTTAGGATGGTGGACTTCTAGGATACTTCATAGGGTGTGTATGAGTGCATAGAATCGCACATAAATAACATGTGTTGGAATATGTGGATGGTCCATAGTTTTATAGGTGGACCAATTTGGGTAATATCTTGTGGTTTTATGGGAAGGAAACAAAGGTATTACAGGAGACCCATGGGGTCAAATGACCAGGTTCATGATCTGGGGAGGTTGGGTCATCCAAAATGGTATCAGAGACAAGACCCATCGGAATTTATCATGGTAATTCCTGGGTTTGAGGTTTAGGGTATACAATAAGGGGGTTGTGATTAAAGGGTGGATTTTAACACCACTATAAAAGTGATACTAAAAAGATTAAATGTTACTACCCATATTAATAAGGTTCGCATTTATTTTTAAAAGCATACCTGATTAAAACTCCATTGTTATTTTTGAATGGATTATAGTAGTTTCAGGATGGGTGGCCTCTTAAAAAGTTTCATAGCGAATGTGTGAGTGATGAAAGACCACACTTTAATAACATGTGTTGTCATATGGGGATAGTCATTAGTCTAATAGGCAGACCCATTAAGAAATATATTGTGGTTTTCATGGAAAGTAACTAAGGTATTATAGGATACTCATGGGAAAACATGACCATGTTCATAACCCGATGAGTTTGGTTCATCGCATAAGTAATCAATGAAACCCCACATTTTCCCATAATTCTTCCTAATAAAGAGCATTGAAACACCCCATGGTGATACACTATGGCATATGAACCCTTTTTGGAAATTCTATTTTAGGTTATTATTTAATTCAATGAGTTATATCAAGGTCATTATATTATATATCTTTGATATATGTGTTATATTAGGAATAAGTTATATTGATATTTTTACCTCATGATTTAATGGAATTCAGGAAACACTTCAATGGATACATCAATATATTCCCTAACAAAGTCAATGTCTTCAAGGTTGAAATTCTCTTTTGTCTCATCCATTTGATAAAGATATTTTTATCTATTAGATATTAGTACCAATAAATTTTAAGTATTTACCAAATAATATTAATAATTACTATAATAACCATGATTGGAATAGATTAGTGTTGGTATGGGTGACCTCTTGGAAAGTTACCAAGGGTGTGTGTGCGAGTTAGAAAAAAGCACACTGAAATAACATGTGTTGGCCAGCGGGGACAGTCACTAGTTAGATAGGTGACCCTAGTGGGTAATATATTTTGTTTTCCTAGGAAGATAACCATGTTTTTTATAGAAACATGGGGTCAAATAACTATGTTAATTACATGGGGAGGTTAGGTCGTGACATTAGTAATCAATGAAATGGAACATTGAACCATATTTCTTCTTGGGAAAGAGAACTGATAGACCCCAAAGTGATTCATTGTGGAATATAAAACCTTTTTTCAAAATATCTTTAAGGTTATTAATTAATGTTATGAATCATATCAGGTCCATTTTATAGGGTCTCTTTGACATAGATATCTTACCAGGTATATGTTCTATTGAGAACATTACCTCATGATCTAGGGGATATTGGAAAACTCTTCACAGAATACATTCGTATATTCCATGATAATGGGAATGTATCCAAGGTAGAAATTATATTTTTTATCATCCATTTAATTAGTATACATTTCTTTATTAGGTATAAATACCCATATCTTTGAAGGATTTTCTAAAAAAATATTCATATTATTTCTTGAATTTGTATAAGAGAATGGGATGGTTAATGATATGGAAAGAGATTCCCTTTACCCAGTACTTTATATGATCATAATATATAAATATCCTATTCATTCCCAGTATAAATTTCAATTCCACCAAAGGAAGGATTATAGGTTTTTCTAGAATAATCTTCCAATAAACATTAATTAAGGAAGAGTCAAACACTTAAGAAGAAACAATTTAATCACTACGTGTTTTCATATATATATCTAATTCAAGGTATCAGGGAGTTGATTCTATATTTCTAGAATACTTATATGACATAATGTAATGTATTTAACTAATTAGTCACCATTTGAATATTTTTATTTTATAGAATGACCACTTTTATGGGTTTAGTAGGATCCCTCAAAAAATAAATTGTAATAGAATCACCATCCTAAATTCAATTACAAAACTAGAAAACAAAAATGAAAACAAAAATATCCCAACACAACACCATCAAATTATTTCTATTATAGCATAAAAAATTCATTCAAAACTAAACTTTGTAATAAATCATAACAATAACACTCTAAATATAGTCGTGAAATACTATTTTTAAATGTGTACCCATCTACTCACTCAATTAGAAACAAAGTGACAAAGAATAAATCATCATGGGAATAATCAAAAGCTTAACACTAGAATAAAACATTTAACAACTACTAAAAATGTTGATTAAGTGTATGCCCACTAGAAACCCCATAAAGTGAAAGTGAACATATAGAAGAAAAGGTGAAACCACATACTTCACCATAGCATCAAAACCAAAAACAATTTATAAACTTGAATCATTGGTCAAATACTTCTAAGAAAATTATCTAATATCATGATTGAGATAAATATGGATGAAATAATAATGTTGTTACATATGATACTTGATACAACATAATTTTCTTTAAAAGTAAAATTTTCTTTTATAATACCAGTAAATAAAGCTTAAATTTAGTGAAAAGACAATGAAGACTATATTTATCAAGAAATTACGGTGATTTCCACTCATAAAACTTGGTATGATTATCTTTTGTCAAATCAAATTTAAAATCTTATTCCTTGAGAATTTCGTCGATCAATTATTTACGAAATATATTTTAATAACCTTTCATTTTTTCCCAATAAATGAGAGTTCAAAATATCCCCAGTATCCTAGACCTTATAGGAAACATAATAAACAATCAAATAAACTTTCCATATTAATGATTGAAAATTAAGTGTATATAGACCCTCACTTAACATACATCAATATTACATAATTTTTGTAGAATACTTAATACATTACACAAATAGACACCCAAAGACTATATCATTCTAGTGCCTTTGGACACATGGAAATATAAACATTGTTACATAAGTGAGAAACATTATCTTCATTATGTTATTCATGAATAACACCATTATTAGACACATTATATATAATTAATATCTTTATAACTTGGGGAAAGGAAACATAAAAATAGGTGATCTCATATTCTCAGTAAGGGTACAAGAAGAAGATATGTAAAAATTAACATGATCATAAGGGTATGAGAATGTTATTATGAGATTATAAGATCATACCCTACCTAATAAAGATCATAAAAATGAATCATGACATAAATATTGGAAGTTCTTAAGATATGAATCGTAATGGAATCAAGAGCATAATCCATAAAATCATAACATAGGAATAAGACATGAAATTTTGAAAGATACATAAGCTTATAAAATGATTTACATAGTATTAAAGGAATTAAGAAAATGTCATATTGATAGTATGGGTTAACTCCCCATACCATCTTGATAGTAATGGTTCACTCCCATGACTATCTTAGCGGACAAAGTCCTATACATAACCAAGTCCACTTCCCATTCCAACCATGTCTATATCATTAGATATAAATCTTTACCCAATGAATTGGAAGGAGATATAGGTCTAACCCATATCAAAAAGAAATCATGCATATGTGTTTCACTACATCATAAAAAGATATCATATCATAACCCATGAAATCAAATATGTATCAAAAAAATGTAATCATATCATAACCTATGAAAAAAATAAAGGTTTCATAATCATTTCATAAAAGTATAATCAGTGAAAAGAAATGGGTTTCATAAACATATTACTCGTGAAAAAGAAACAGGTTACATGAATATTGTGCCATAAAAACATAAACCATTCTAAGAAATAATATGAATGGAACCTTTGAATCATTTTTTCAAAAATACATGAGTAACACAAACATATATTATCTTAGATGGAAAATATTTCTGAATTATCTTTTAAAAATAATTATTGAGGAAAATATCATTTCTTCTTTCAAAACTTATTTTTAAAAAATATAAACTTTTAAATACCATTTTATTTGGAAATAATATTGACAAATTATAAATAAATCTATAAAACCATTTTTCTTGAAAATATATAAAATAAGCTTGAAAATATTTTGAATGCCTTTTTCTTTGAAAACATATAAAATAATATTGAAATCATTTTGAAAACCATTTTATTTGAAAATAATTTAAAATTTTATAAAGGAATATTTTAAAACCATAAGACAATTTTAAAATCCTTTTTTCTTTGAAAATCAACTTAAATGAATATTTAAAAAACATTTCTGAAAAAACAAATCAGACCGAAGAGAGATATGAGGTTATATTTTCTTAAAAAACATTTTCTTAATTAAATTAAGTACTAAAGAGTAAAAAAATTGAACTAATAAATGAAGACAAAATGGATTTTCATTTGAGAATAAAATTCTTGATTTTTCTTAAGATATGGATCATAATACGTCATTAATGGAAGCATAATCATAAATAATCTCGATAAATGGAGAAATTGTTGTAATAAACTTCTACCACTTGGTAACATTGAATCATAATACACATATAAGAAAATGAAATTACATGAAGGTTAAAATATCTTGAAAAGAGTTATATTCCACAGATAACATGTCAATGGGAATTGTATATAGCTCATATGTAACAACCCGAGATTTTATAAGATCCATTCTTTTTAATTTCATTCATATCTTCTATTGTACAACACACCAAGATTATCTTGCGCTATATGCAACACTGTATTATCTTGCAGTATACGCAACACTTTTCTTGGCTCTTGTTAAACACAATTTCAAGTTCGTTTGATAGAAGTTATTCTGCGCAACATTGAGTGTATATATATATATATATATTCAATGTATAAATAAAATATGTTTGGATTCTGTTATACGAAACAACAAAGGAGTTTTTCACTACACACAACCTTGACTTGGCTTGCATTACACGCAATCGCGACCTTCCTCGATAGCGTGTGTTGTACGCAATAACGGGTTTTACTATACAACGATATATTATTATAATATTGTTATGAACTAGCCGTTATGAATAGTATTGACTAAATTTTGAATTTTATAACATTATTATTCATCTTACACATTTCTAGAACATGGTATAAGAAAAAAATAAATTTTTTAGGTAAAATAAATATTTTTCAAAAAATGCAGTTTTGCCACATTTTGATGGCGCAACCACTTTAAATCTAGTTTTTGACATGTTTATAAGTTCAATTTGACAAAATAAAATTCTTCTTTTACATTAGGATATAAAAATTTACATTAGATAAAGTATTGATATTTTTCCGATAACTTTCATATTTTAATGAATAGTAAAAACATGCTATATTTTAATTAAAAAAACTTTTTTCATCATAATATCTTATGTGGTTAAATTATAATATTGAATGGTTTTAAAGTATAAATAGAATATATTTTTACCATTTAATATAATGTATGTCATTAGCATTGATTTTACCTTGAATTCATACGGTAAATTAATTCAATCTTTTGCAATGTTTTAAAGAAAAACCTGTTTTCTTTCGACAACGGGATTAATTTTAATTTAATTTCTGCATCTTTTCTGTATTGAATTTGGAAAAATGGATTCCATATTTGGAATCAGTGGGTCCAAATTATGTTAATAAGCTACTTTTTATTTTTGGGCATTGTGAATAGTAACTACGGTAAATTTTATTTACTATAGTTAAAGGTAAATCGGGAAATTAAGGGTAAATATAAGATTATAAAATTACCCTAACACTTGGAAAAATCATATTGGATGACTAAAAGTATACCCATATAACCTAAGGGTCGGATTAGATTCATTTTATGGACCATTTGTCGTGAAAATAATTTAATTATTATTAGAACCAAAGAATGTGACAACATGTCACTTTCTTAAATCTTATAAGTATAATAATTTTAATTTAGTAATAAACATCATGAAACTTAGAACATGAATAGTCTCCAGAAATCTAATACAATTATCTACATCATAGGAATTTATTTAGAATTTTTAGTTATTAAATAATTATCATTTATTGTGACACAAAGATGATGCAGTAATTGTCTTATTAATGAAATATTGACATAATTGATGTTATAAATGCCCAAATAAATGTAATTTGAGACTTTTTATGGCTTAAATTAATTTTATAGGTTAATATGACATGTTATTGTCGATATAAGTAACTTGTTTTGAACTTATCATTATATTATGAATTTCATTAAAATCATGTACCAAATAGTGTCAAAATTTCCATAAAATAGTTTTTAAAACAAATATTATATTATTAATTGTTATTTAATTCATAAAAATCTAAGGTTCGTCCAAATGACTTAGATAAGGATATATATATTAATAATAAACAACTTGGGGTTCCTTTGGCTTGTTATGGTAAGTTTATTAACCATATTGTGTAAGAAAACAAAAAGACACGGTAAAAGTTAGATTATTTAACTTAGAGTTAAATCTAATTGATAAGGTTAAAATAATAACCTAAACTTGTCTAAATCCTATTGTATGAGAGGATTTCCACCCATAATTACCTTAGCTTCGAAATAAATCAATTTTGAGCTATTTAAAACCGAATTTGACTTTATAATAAAATAATAGTTTTTGTTATTCCAAAGGTACCCCTCTCCTCCCTTATAAAAGGGCACCTCCTCCCCCTCTTCCTCACTCCACTTTGAGCCTTCATGCTCGGACAAACCCTGCCAAATTCTCTTCTCCACTTCCATAGAAACATCCTAGAGGTTCGGGTCTTCCTCAAAGACCAATTTTAGGGCCCTAAAAGGAGATCTCAAAGAGGTGCTTCAAAGAAGAGGTAATGTCTGTTACCGATTCTTTCAACTTTATTTCTTCTTCCACTTCTTCATCTTAGGTTGTTTCATTATGAAGTAATAACTTCAATATCAATAATATACTGATATGTTATTATAATTATGAAACAACCCTATTTCACCATCTATCCATCCTACAGAAAACGAAATCACCGCGCATGCGTACGTACGGAATACCGTTTCCACGCCGTGGTGTAATCCATTTTCTGCCACCACCTTAATTGGATGGGTATAATGGTGTAATTAGTAACTATATATGATATTGATACTGAAATAGTATACATACACTTCAACACAATTCCACGACCATGAGAACGATATCATCGCTCGTGCGTGCGTACGGAATACCGTCTCCACGACGCGATGAGATTCACTCTCCACATTAACCATTCATGAATGATTATAAAGTATATATAATGAATAATAATAAAATATATGACATGTTAAATCTACTGGATTTATGTATATATATATATGTATGTCATCTACTTACTTCCATTCAAGATAATAAGGAAAGGAAAACAGCATTCATGCGTACGTACGGACTACCGTCTCCATGAACGGTGTGTTTCATTTCATTTATCTATCTATTATATATATATATACTGAATATATATGATATATAAATCATATTTTATATTCTGGAAGTAATTAAATCGTGATATAAGTAATAATAATTTCAAGAACAACTAGTCCAAACACCTACGATAAATGAAACGATTTTACCCAAAACGCTTCTTTAACATGGAATTTACAAAAGAACGGGTAATATGAAGTCATAAGTGAACCATATATGATATCATAACAATAAATATGAATCTTTAATAAGTTAATGACATTATTTAAATCATTATACAGGAGGTTCGGATATGTACAAAGCATATCGGACATAAGGTAAGGGAATTATCACAATCTCATTTTTATATGAGATTGCTTATACTTTGGTATTTACTGGGGTGTATTTTATCATCCACATCCATGTTATCTCAATATGTAATATTATTTCCATCCACATAAAATTTTTTACAACCTTTTTTTACCCTTTGATGAGTTTTTAGTAAAAGATATGAAAGGAATCTTTTTTCATTTTTCGTACGAGGTACTTTTTGACTTTTCCGACAAAAGTACGAGAAGAATGTTTTTATACGGCATGAATGGATTTTTAAAACATTATTTACAAGAATAATCCTTTAAAAGTTTTAAAGTTTATTTTTAATCAATTTCATTTAGTTAAAAGTTTTATGACATGTTAAGAAAGGAAAAATTTTTTTGAAGTAGAAAGGATATTTTCCTCAATAATGGAGTTCAAGTGTTTTATCAAAATTATTTTCCATCTAAGATAATAAAGGGTTCTGTTTTTATCCCTATTATTACATTGATTTGATTATGTTGTGATGGAATTATTTTTATGAATTCCTTTATCGTATATGAATTGTTTTATGATGTCATGATGTTTAAGATTCCCATTTTTATTATATGGGTTATGCAATGATGTATGGTTTATGATTTTGTGGCACACGTAAGAATGGTATCATTATGAGATGGGTGGGACCTATATATCCCTCTAATTCATTGGGTAAAGATTTTATATCTCATTAGATAGACATGGCTGGAATGGTAGGTTATACCGGTTCAGTGAAACAGGACTGAAACAAGGGTGACTTGGTTCAGAAATGGACTTTGTCCACTAAGATAGTCTTGGAAATGAGTCTTGAATAATAAGATATGATTCTCTATGATTATGTGTGTATGCCACAAAGTTTCATGTTTTATATTATGATTATTGGGATTCCATTTCACTACTATGATTTATCCCATGTTATGAAATTATTCTCTCTTTTTCAGGTTAAGATTTCCAAAAGTTATGTTCTTATGAATATGATGTGATTGATTTTTCTTTTTTTACCCTTACTGAGCATTTGAGATCACCCTTTTATGTTTTAATTTCCCCAGGATATAAAGAAAGGTTTTAGTTAAGAAAATAAAAGGGAATATCTTTATGGGAGATGTTGAAGATCTTTCACCACGATTAGAAGATTATATTCCGAGTTTCTAAAGACACTAAACTATTACGGTCCTTGTGTGTGTGTTTTTGTTATGTACTAAGTATTCCGCAAAAGTAATGTAATTTCCATGTACGTCAAGCTTCGGGTCTCTACAGTTGGTATCAGAGGCAAAAAAGGTAAGAATGTATCTGATCCTTGGGAACTCTCACATGTGAGCGTTGGACGAAGCATGGATCTCCGCCCAAGGGCTTCATGAGAAAATGGATGACACTGGGGATGGTGGTGTGTCCCGCCCAGGGGGTGTAGCCGCCCATGGAGTGCCCTGATAGGTATCAATTATAGTCCACTGGAAGTAATTCCAGACCTCTACAGTTGGTATCAGAGGAAAAGTTTAGTCAACCTTTGGAAACTAGGATGCGAAAACATTAGTGAGATCCCTAGAGATATTTATAAGGTATGTCTAGGGATGTCCCTAAGGATAAGTATACGTATAAGATATAGTCCTAGAACTATGGTAACGATATTAGATTAAACCAAATATGTTATATATTGATGTTACTCCCCCATTATTATGATTTTTGCCTCTCACACTATTCTTTTTGGGTTTTAGAAAATGGCTGGAAACAAGATGATTCACGATAATGGAGGATATGATGGATAATGGAATGATATTCTTCATGTGAAACCAAACGAAATGGGATTTGGAGGTCCAAACATCATTATTATGCCGAATCATCAATCTCATAATATGATCAATAAAGTAAAATTTGGTAAGTTTCCTGACTCGGCTAATAAGAGAAAGATGGAGTTTCATGATGATCATAGAGGAAAGAAAGTTCGATTTCCCCTATGTAAATCATGTGGGAAGAGGAATCAAGGAGAATGTTTCAAAGGAACTGGAAGATTATTTGGGTGTGGAAAAGAAGGACACAAATCCAGTAAGTGCAAAGGAAAAGGTTCAGTTAACACCAGGGATGAGGATAATGGTATTGCTACGACATCAACAATGGTTAAATGTTTTAAATGTGAATGTACGGGCATTATTCAAACCAATTCCCTAAGGGAAAGTCTCCTGAAGATAATCAGTATGGTCGTATGGGTAGTATTTATGTTGATGATGATGAAGAGACTACAAATGATATATGAGATGAAAGAATTGTTGAAGCTCGGTCAATGGTTTAAGAATGTAGTGGAATGATTACATGTTTATCGTGTGTAATGTTGTATAAGTAATCTCATGGTATTAGGGAATAAAGAGACATCTAAGGATTGTTACACTGTTATCTTTCCTTGAGTTTTTAAAGTGTATGATTAATGGTACCAGTATCCATGAAAAGTTATTCAGATATTTTTGGAATGTAGATGATGTGCGCATAATGAAGGGATAAGGAGAAAATTAAATGGTTGATAGTATTCATGAGCTCATGACTGATATAAGGAGAAAGTTATATCATGGTTTGAGTATATAGAATTTTTGGATTTTGGTATGTGGAAAGAGTTAACTTTTGACTGCATTCATGTTTTCACTAAGGTTCAATGGGTATTCATTCTTCAAGAGAATACATGATTAAGGTATTCACATGTTTGTAATTTGACCAAAATGATATATCTTATGATATATGGGGGATAAATGATGGAATTCACGTGATCATTTTCTTTATACTATGAGCTTGGACCGAAGTATTTTAGATAAGCCTAAAGATTGGAATGGATTATGTTGGACATAAGTTAGTATTATTTAAGGATAGAACTTTTGATATTATTTAGTTTTAGAAAAAGGACAACCCGCAGGACGGGCGACAGCCCATCGCGTCGGACAAGGCCATGGGAATCGAACCCACAACCGAAGTGCGACTGGCCTTTATCTCCTACCACTGGCCTACAAGAAGTCCCTATTTAGTAGAAACTAGTTTTATTATATTAAGTAGTATGATATATGAATTATAAGTTCATTTTAGGAACCATATATCATTAATATCACTATATATGGACTTACGTATATATTTTTTTGATAACTTTTCTAACCTATTGTTTGAGACAGATGGAATGACCCCTCATTCTATCACATGATCTGCTAACACATCATGAATGACAAATTCAACTTTATTTCATTAAGAGATGAAGTGGAAATTGTCCAAAGAACGACTAACGGTGAGACTATACCAAAATCACGAAAGTGTTTCTTCTAATTCTAATTTCATCAACTTTAGGGAAATAATATTGAAAACCAAAAATGTTGTCCTAGTGATCTTATATATAATGAATCAGATAGTACCTTAGATCATCACAAATTTATGGCTTTGTGATGGCTGGCTTTTCCATAGCCATGTTCTCTACCACTCTCCATCAGAACTTGATGGTTAGATTTTTCTTCCATATCCATATTTTCACCCATGTTCTCCTACGTGGAAACCCAGTGATTAGTTTATTTGGGTAACTATTATGTTTCATACTTTTGATTTTAAAGATTGGTTTTGGTATTCCTTTTTACGATGTGGGTTTCTATTAAAGAAACTTTTTAATAGTAAACCATTTATAACCCCGACAAATTTCGATGGCGAAATTCATTTTAAGGGGGGTAGAATGTAACAACCCAAGATTTTATAAGATCCATTCTTTTTAATTTCATTCATATCTTCTATTGTACAACACACCAAGATTATCTTGCGCTATACGCAACACTGTATTAGCTTGCAGTATACGAAACACTTTTCTTGGCTCTTGTTACACACAATTTCAACTTCGTTTGATAGAAGTTATTCTACGCAACATTGAGTGTATATATATATATATATATTCAATGTATAAATAAAATATGGTTGGATTCTGTTATACGCAACAAAAAAGGAGTTGTGTACTACACGCAACCCTGACTTGGCTTGCATTACATGCAATCGCGACCTTCCTCGATAGCGTGTGTTGTACGCAATAACGGGTTTTACTAAACAACGATATATTATTATAATATTGTTATGAACTAGCCGTTATGAATAGTTTTAACTAAATTTTGAATTTTATAACATTATTATTCATCTTAAACATTTCTAGAACATGGTATAAGAACAAAATAAATTTTTCAGGTAAAATAAGTATTTTTCAAAAAATGCAGTTTTGCCACCTTTTGATGGAGCACCCACTTTAAATCTAGTTTTTGACATGTTTATAAGTTCAATTTTAAAAAATAAAATTCTTTTTTTAAATCAGGATATAAAAATATACATTAGATAAAGTTTTGATATTTTTCTGATAACTTTCATATTTTAATGAATAGTAAAAACACGCTATATTTTAATTAAAAACAACTTTTTTCATCGTAATATCTTATGTGGTTAAATTATAATATTGAATGGTTTTAAAGTATAAATAGAATATATTTTTAACATTTAATATAATGTATGTCATTATCATTGATTTTACCTTGAATTCATAGGTTAAATCAATTCAATCTTTTGCAATGTTTTAAAGAAAAACCCGTTTTCTTTCGACAACGGGATTAATTTTAATTTAATTTCTGCATATTTTCTGTATATAATTTGGAAAAATGGATTCCATATTTGGAATCAGTGGGTCCAAATTATGTTAATAAGCTACTTTTTATTTTTGGGCATTGTGAATAGTAACTACGGTAAATTTTGTTTACTATAGTTAAAGGTAAATCAGGTAATTAAGGGTAAATATAAGATTATAAAATTACCCTAACACTTGGAAAAATCATATTGGATGGCTAAAAGTATACCCATATAACCTAAGGGTCGGATTAGATTCATTTTATGGACTTTTTTCCATGAAAATAATTTAATTATTATTAAAACCAAAGAATGTGACAACATGTCACTTTCTTAAATCTTATAAGTATAATAATTTTAATTTAGTGATAAACATCATGAAACTTAGAACATGAATAGTCTCCAGAAATCTAATACAATTATCTACATCATAGGAATTTATTTATAATTTTTATGGATTTAATAATGATCATTTATTATGACACAAAGATGATGCAGTAATTGTCTTATTAATGAAATATTGACATAATTGATGTTATAAATGCCCAAATAAATGTAATTTGAGACTTTTTATGACTTAAATTAATTTTATAGGTTAATATGACATGTTATTGGTGATATAAGTAACTTGGTTAGAACTTATCATTCTGTTATAAATTTCATAAAAATCATGTACCAAATAGTGTCAAAATTGCCATAAAATAGTTTTTAAAACAAATATTATATTATTAATTGTTATTTAATTCCTAAAAATATAAGGTTCAGAAAAATGACTTAGATAAGGATAGATATATTAATTATAAACAACTTCGGGTTCTTTTGGCTTGTTATGGTAAGTTTATTAACCATATAGTGTAAGAAAACAAAAAGACACGGTAAAAGTTAGATTATTTAACTTAGAGTTAAATCTAATTGATAAGGTTAAAATAATAACCTAAAATGTCTAAATCCTATTGTATGAGAGTATTTCGACCCATCACCACCTTAGATTCGAAATAAATCAATTTGGAGCTATTTAAAACCGAATTTTACTTTATAATAAAATAATAGTTTTTGTTATTCCAAAGGTACCCCTCTCCTCCCTTATAAAAGGGCACCTCCTCCCCCTCTTCCTCACTCCACTTTGAGCCTTCAAGCTCGGACAACACCTGAAAAATTCTCTTCTCCACTTCCATAGCAACATCCTAGTGGTTCGGGTCTTCCTCAAAGACCAATTTTAGTGCCCTAAAAGGATATCTCAAAGAGGTGCTTCAAAGAAGAGGTAATGTCCGTTACCGATTCTTTCAACTTTATTTCTTCTTCCACTTCTTCTTCTTAGGTTGTTTCATTATGAAGTAATAACATCAATATCAATAATATATTTATATGTTATTATATGTATGAAACAATCTTATTTCACCATCTATCCATCCTACGGAAAACGAAATCACCGCGCGTGCGTACGTATGGAATACCGTCTCCACGCCGTGGTGTAATCTATTTTCCGCCACCACCTTAATTGGATGGGTATAATGGTGTAATGAGTAAATATATATGATATTGATACTGAAATATTATACATACACTTAAACACAATTCCATGACCATGAGAACAATATCATCGCTCGTGCGTACGTAAGGAATACCGTCTCCACGACACGATGAGATTCATTCTCCACATTGACCATTCATGAATGATTATAAAGTATATATAATGAATAATAATGAAATATATGACATGTTAAATATACTGTATTTATGTATATATATGTATGTATGTCATCTACTTACTTTCATTCAAGACAATAAGGAAATGAAAACAGCGTTCATGCGTACGTAAGGACTAACATCTCCATGAACGGTGTGTTTCATTTCATTTAACTATCTATTATATATATATATATACTGAATATATATGATATATAAATCATATATTATATTCTTGAAGTAATTAAATCATGATATAAGTAATAATAATTTCAAGAACAACTAGTCCAAACACCTACGATAAATGAAACGATTTTACCCAAAATGCTTCTTTAACATGGAATTTACAAAAGAACGGGTAATATGAAGTCATAAGTGAACCATATATGATATCATAACAATGAATATGATTCTGTAATAAGTTAATGACATTATTTAAATTATTATACAGGAGGTTCGGATACATACAAAGCATATCAGACATAAGGTAAGGGAATTATCACAATCTCATTTTTATCCGAGATTGCTTATACTTTGGTATTTACTGGGGTGTATTTTATCATCCACATCCATGTTACCTCAATATGTAATATTATTTCCATCCACCTAAAATTTTTTAAAACCTTTTTTACCCTTTGGTGAGTTTTTAGTAAAAGATATGAAAGGAATCTTTTGTCGTTTTTCATACGAGGTACTTTTTGACTTTTCCAACAAAAGTACGAGAAGAATGTTTTTATACGGCATGAATGGATTTTTAAAACATTATTTCCAAGAAGCATCCTTTACAAGTTTTAAATTTTATTTTTAATAAACTTCTTTTAGTTAAAAGTTGTATGACATGTTAAGAAAGGAAAAATGTTTTTGAAGTAGAAAGGATGTTTTCCTCAAGAATGGAGTTCAAGTGTTTTATCAAAATTATTTTCCATCTAAGATAATAAAGGGTTCTGTTTTTATCCCTATTATTACATTGATTTGATTATGTTGTGATGGAATTATTTTTATGAATTCCTTTATCGTATATGAATTGTTTTATGATGTCATGATGTTTAAGATTCCCATTTTTATTACATGGGTTATGCAATGATGTATGGTTTATGATTTTGTGGAACACATAAGAATGGTATCATTATGAGATGGGTGGGACCTATATCTCCCTCCAATGCATTGGGTAAAGATTTTATATCTCATGAGATAGACATGGCTGGAATGGTAGGTTATACTAGTTCAGTGAAACAGGACTGAAACGAGGGTGACTCGGTTCAGAAATGGACTTTGTCCACTAAGATAGTCTTGGAAATGAGTCTTGACTAATAAGATATGATTCTCTATGATTATGTGTTTGTGCCACAAATTTTCATGTTTTATGTTATGATTATTGGGATTCCATTTCACTACTATGATTTATCCCATGTTATGAAATTATGCTCTCTTTTTCAGGTTAAGATTTCCAAAAGTTATGTTCTTATGAATATGATGTGATTGATTTTTCTTTTGTTTACCCTTACTGAGAATTTGAGCTCACTATTTTATGTTTTCTTTTCCCGAGGATATAAATAAAGGTTTTCGGTAATAAAATAAAAGGGAAGATCTTTATGGGAGATGTTGAAGATCTTTCACCACGATTAGAAGATTATATTCCGAGTTTCCAAAGACACTAAACTATTACGATCCTTGTGTGTGTGTTTTTTTTATGTACTAAGTATTCCGCAAAAGTAATGTAATGTCCATGTACATCAAGTTTCGGGTCTCTACATCATAGAAGAATATAGGTGTATAACATAACATGTGTCTCAAAGAAATAAAATCGAGATAAAATTACATAACTGATTTGGTAACTTTTAAAACATAAAACTAATTAAAGAAATATCATAAAATAGATATGTAAATAAAAATAAATTTTAATATAATAATAATATAAAACATCCATGGGAATTATACACACCACATATAAGAAATAGGTGGTGAACATGGCTTGCGCCTCACAGAAAATAAAACTGAGACGAGAAAACTCTTACCTTATGTCTTGACTCTCATCGTACTTGTAAAAAATTCCAGTATAATAAATATAAGTTTATTATAAATATGTGAAATAACCATATTATTATATATATAATACCATATAATATTTTATTAAGACATTATATTTCCGATTTATTAACAATTCTGTGTTAATTTTACGCTTTGGGTAATATCCGCTTTGTTTTTTGTACATGTATTGACTTATTATTATTTATAATATTACTTAGATCATGATTTAATTATTTAATGAATGTAAAAATATATATAAATTACATATATATTTATTACATAAATATTAATAATAATCTATATAATATATAAATAGAAATTAAATACATCATTCATGGAGATGGTAGGTCATACATAGGAATTAATGACGTTTCCATTTTATTGTTGTTTTGAAATAAAAAAGGTAAATTAAATATATATATATATATATATATTATAATTAAATTATAATTATTATTTCATATATATCATACAATTTTAATAAACCCAACTTTATTAAATTTCATCTAAATTTTGAACGAATCACATCGCTTTGAAGAGGTGATAGTCCACACGTCCACAAACAAAGTTATCATATTTACACAAAATGGAAATCATGATGTTATGTTTTATATAATAATTATAAATTCATAAATTTATCATAAATATCATATATATATATATAATATATAACTATATTTTACATCATAATTACCTCCCATGATAGGGGTAAAGGAAAAATGAAAACATAGTTTCGTGAGGTGGTAGTCTTCCATACACATTATTGGTAAGTTCGTCACCCATTAGATAGAATTGCATGTAAGTGTAACTATAAAAAAGAATAAGAACATATAAGTATATTTAGGATAATTATGTTATTATATAATCATGGAATAATAATATTTTATGGGGTAGATAATGAAAATAAAACAAAGGATCTTGAGGAAAGATGTTACCTCTTTTTTAGGTAACTCCTTTTGGTTTGCACCAAAGGAATTCCTTTATTGGATTTATTAAAAAATGGGGGATTATAGTATGAAGTTTGGGGATTTGGGAAGATAAATAAGAATATTTTTTTTATCCAAAGGTCTTGATAAATGTTAATAAGTGGGAGGGGTGAGTGATTTTTTATAGTAGAGGAGTAGTATTCTTGTAAATTTTTAAAAAAGAATTCCGCCCACATTTTTTACATGTAAATTGGATCAAATAATGGTCCCAATACAATAAAAGTGAGGATAGGGTAGAAATAATAACATACAATGGATTACAGAAAAGTTTATAGGCCATTTTTGGCCTTAAGTTTAAGGTGTATTCCTTTGTTAAGCTAATTTTTCTCTTAATCGCAGTAATTACTTTTAATCACTTTTACTACTATTTTTTGGAGAAAAACATAAGTTGACCTTATTATAAATTATAAATTATTCTTATTAAAAATATGGAATCAATTTTTTCAAATTATAAATATAAAAGTGGCAGAAATTAATTTAAAATTAATCCCATATACGTGGCACGACAGCAGGTTTTTAATCAAAAATGTTTAGAAGTTTGAAATGTTTTTATATCAAATTTCAATGATAAATTGGTTCCAATGACCTTAATTGGATTAATTTAAGTAAAATTTAGTTAATTTCACATTAAAACCAAATAAAAATATAATTTAAATATATAAATTAATTATAAAAAAATATTTTTTGAATTAAAATTCTATATTTTTCATTATTCATAAAAAAAAGATGTTTTCCAAAAAAATCCCAAAAATTCACCCGAAGATAATTTTGGCAATATGATTTCAAAAATGAAGTTTATTTTATCATATCAAAATTATAAAAGTGTCAAAATATATTTCTATTATTCTTTAAAGGATATAAAACGTGTTCCATTTGAGAAAATAGTATTTTCAGACATATAAAGGCTTTACAAAAAATTACATGTTTTACTATAATAAATAATATTTAAAAATTAGTTATTACTATTCATATTACAAATTTTAATACCTAGGTCGTAACTATCTTGTTTAATTAATTATAATAATAAAATTATGTTTCTTAAAAACTCATTGTTGTGTGTAATGAAAGATAAGTCGGTATTGTGTGTAGCGCAAGTTTATATAAGTGTAGAATATAATGAAGGTTTAACTTGGTGTAGCATGTGATGCAAGGAATCAAAGAAAACTAATTTATTCAGAAAAAAGGTTCATAAAAACTCAAGGTGTTACATTATACCCCCTTTAAAAGGAATTTCACCCATGAAATTCGTCATTCAGATACAAAAAAATAAGATACTTCTACCTCATCATATCCTCAAGTTCCCACATAGCTTCCTCTAACTGGTGTTTTCTCTACAAAACAATGACCTAGTGGGTGGTATTGTTTCATAGAACTTTCTCTACATGATCCAAAATTTTATTAGGTTGTTTCTCATAAGAAATATCATGATCTAGAAGTATGAAGTGTGGGTTTAGAACATATAAAGGGTCAGGTATATACTTCCTTAGAAGAGTTACATGGAACACATCATGGATTTGAAATATATTTGGAGGATGTTTCAAGCGATAGGCTACCATCCTGATATGATCAAGAATTTAAAGGGGAACAACATACCTATGTATTAGTTTCCCTTTCTTTCTGAATCTCTTAACCTTCTTCTAAGGATATATTCATAGGAAAACGTTCACTACATCTTCAAATTATTGATCATGTTGATGATTATCAGCATAACTTTCTTTCTTACTTTAATCTTCCTTGATATAATGTTGAATGGCTCTAACCTTCTCTTCCATTTATTTAGCTATCTTAGACCCCAATATCATTCTTTCTCCAGCTTCATACCAGAATGATGAAGATCTAAATTTATTCCCATATAAGCCTTTATAAAGAGCCATCTAAATTATTGAGTGAAAGTTATTGTTGTAAGAAAAATCAACTAGAGAAACATTTTGATCCCAACCAACTTTGAAATCCAAAGAAAATGATCTCAAAATATCCCCTAGGGGTTTAATTGTTCTTTTATACTATCCATCCATATAAGTATGACAAGAAGTGATGAAAATAAATTCTGTATCAAGTGCTTACTGAATAATTCTCTATAACATTGAGTTAAACCTCAGATCCTGATCAGATACAATATAATGTGGTACTCCATGCAACCTTACAACTTCATTAAAGTATATCCAAGAAATTTGTTATATATAGAAGTATTGTATGATATAAATTCAGTTATTTTACTTATTAAGGCAGTTGAATACCACCCATATAACATTAAAACCTTTATAGGTTTTAGGGAGTACAACAAAAAAATCCATAGTTATGTTCTCCCATTCCCATTCTGGTATGGGCAATGGATATAACATACCTTTAAACTTTTTTTATTCATCCTTACCTTGTGGGTATACCACAAACCGAGATACAAGATCTGTGATATCACTATTCATTTCATCCCACTAGAAGTATTCTTTCATGTCTCTATATATCTTCGTACATCCGGGATGAATAGAGAATGAAGAGCTATGAGATTACTCTAATAGATCCTTCTTCAAATCTGCTATGGATAGAACACATACATGATTCCTAAACCATAACATTCTATCTTTATCACGGTTAAACTCTGGAATATCTCTAACCTTCTTTTTTAGCACTATATCTTCCTTCTACGCCTCTTTAATCTTCACTTGGATTGAGGGTTAACATTTAATTGATAATGATAGTATTTTTCCCCTTCCTTCAAGATTTCCATATACATATTTTTTAAATCTATAAATATTGGATGTTTTTTATCCTCATCATAGATAAGATAGCATGATCTTCCTAACTCAAAGCATTGGCCACCTTGTTCGCTTTCTTAGGGTGGTAATGTATTGAGCTATCATAATCCTTTGTCATCTCTAATCATATTCTCTATCATATGTTCAACTCCATCTTTGTGAATATATATTTTAGAATTCTATGATCCGTATATATATATATATATATCACACTTTTCTTTATGAATATAATGTATTTATATCTTTAATTCAAAAATTACCATTGTTAACTCCATATCATGAGTTGGATAATGTTTCTTGTAAATATTCAATTGTCGTGATGCATAGGCTATAACCATGTTATTCTTCATAAGAACACATCCAAATCCCTTTTTGGATGAATCAATGTAGATTACAAACCCTTCTACACTATAAGGTAATGTATGAATAGGTGATCTAATTAACATTATCTTTAGTTCCTTGAAATTTTACTCATAATCATCTATCCATAAGAACATGGAACCCTACAAAGTTAACTTGTTCATAGGATTATATATTCATGATAAATTCTCCAAAAACTATTGGTAATATCTAGCTAAACAAAAAAAGTGCGTATCTTAGTCACCAGGGTTAGTCTAGCCCATAATTTAATAGCCTCCATATTAGATAGATCTACTATAATACCCTATATTGATATTATATTACCCAAAAATGAAACCTTTTACAGACCAAATTCACACTTTTTAAATTTTTTATACCGTTTTCCTTCCTTAGGGACTTCAATACAATTCTCAAGTGTTCTTTATACTCTTCATTCCTATTTGAATAGATAATAATATCATCTATAAAGACCACCAAAAAATGACCAAGGTAATCTCTAAATACAATATTAATCAAATCTATGAAGATAACTAGGGAATTAATAAGACTAAAATGAATCACTATATATTCATAGTGTCTATACCTTATATGGAATGTCGTCTTGGGTATATCCATCTTATTAACCCTCAATTGATGATATGTTGAATGAAGGTCAATCTTGGAAAGGTATTTAGATCCATACAGTTGTTTAAACAAGTCATCAATATAGGGAAGAAGATACTTGTTCTTGATCTTGATCTTGTGGAAATCCCAACAATCAATATAGATTCGCATTTATGCATATATATTTTTCACAAAAAGAACAGGTGCACCCCAAGGTTACACACTTTTCTGAATGAATCATTTATCAAGGTTTTCTTGGAGTATCTTCTTCAGTTCCTACAACATCATTGGGGCCATTATATATGGTTCATTTTAAATTGGTGTGGAACTTGGTATGATCTCTATCAAGAACTTGACAACTCATTTTGGTGGAAGGATAGAAAACTCTTCCAAAAAGACATCCACAAAATCCCAAACAATATGAATATCATTGATATTGATTTTTTCCCTATCCATATGAGATAAAAAATCCTTCTGAATCAAAATTAAGACCCATACAATAGATGTAATCTCTATAGGAAGTTCATACTTATTTTCACATTGATAGATTATCATAAGTTGGTTTGGAATATAAAACTTAACCTCACTTACTTGAAAAGTGATGTTGGATTTATGAAGATAAATCAAATCCATGCCTAAGATGACATAAAACTCAACCAAAGCAAGAAAGACAAGATTTATAGGAATCATATTTCTAAAAACATCAATTGGAGAGGAATCAAAGACTTGATAAGAAATCCTCGTACCATTAGTGGTTTTCATTACTAATTCCACATCTATTCATTTTTCTGGAATATTAATATCCTTATCAAATTCTTTAGACATGAAAGAGTGGGTAGATCCTAAATCAAATAAGACATTAGCATTTGAAGAGTTGATGGTAAGTGTACCTATCACCACATCATTATCACACCCCTAATTAGAAATATTGATTACATGTGATTTTCCCTTTTCCCTAGTTTTAAGAGGTTGTTGAAGCCAGTCATCATCACCAACTCTCAGGTTTGGGCATTGTTTAGTGTAATTCCAATTCTCCTTACACTTTCCATATTGAAGCAAGGAAGGTTCATTCTAAGAAATTTTCTCTCTATTTGAATTTTAGGTTACTTATTCTCAATTATTCACCAATAAAATTTTTGAAGATCATCCTTTATTCACTCAAAATGTTTATTATACCCCTTAATAAAATTTCATCCATGATTATTTCCACACTTAGAGAATAAATGAAAAATTATATTATTTTATTCGAGGTTTTATATTTTCATTTGAACACCATCTTCCTTTTTTTCAAACCCATGAGATTGATATGTAACACCAACCTCTATTTCAAACTTGATTTCACAAAGAAAAATTTCTTCATAGCTACTAAAGTCTCTTATGTACAATTCCCTTATGATACATCACTTTAATCTATTGAATAACCAATCAACTTTATTTTTTTATTGGATGATAATACCAGAAGCATACCTCAAAAGTCTTGTGAAATTATCCTCTTATATACCAAAATATTCATTATACCTTTTCTTTAACTCAAGGAACTATTTCTATATATTTGTATAAATAATCCTGGGAAATTAATTATTTAATAAAAAAATTAAACTTATCATAATCCATGGATTAAATTGCATCTTTCATCCTCGTAATCTTGATAAAAGTCCACCACTAGTCCACCTAACCTTATAACTGATAAATAACCAGAATGAATTTCTCATGTTCAAAATCTAGTGAATGGAGAATATATTTTCAATGGTATTGATCCATTGTTTAGAAAAAAGTTGATCAGAAGACCCGTTGAATGAAGGTGGAAATTTTCCCATGAAGGGCTCAACAAAATATTGTTCCATTCTTCACACATTTGAAAGTCCATCATGATTCATATCTTGAGAAAGTTGAGTGAGCCTAACAATGAGATTTTTCAATCCATATCCCATAGCATTCGAATTCTCAAGATTAGAATCATTTAATTTTTCATCACACCCAACATTGATACATTTCCTTTAGGTTCCAGCAATTGACTAAAACCAAAAATAATAGAGTAAGAAACAATAATCATAGTGGGAAACCACATAATCCTGAAAAAAACTATTATAAGATGTATAAATTAGGAAACCTTATTTAGTTTATGATACCTAACGTTTATCATATGATATTCATAGCTAAATTATATTTAAATATTTCATGGTGGTTTGTGAAGAGTTTTTGAATTTCTAAATAATAACCCCTGGGAGTGTCAAACTAGGTGTGAAGAATGGCCTATTGTCATGCACTAGTTCCCGATTTATTCTAGCTCAATACGGTGTTTTTAGGGTTATTACACCTATGAACATCTGATCCAAATTCACATCAACTTATAGTATCCATACATGGATGTATTTCTAGGAAACCACTCACTCTATCATTTACCAAAACTTCATGACATTTTTCTACACTTCTTCTTATCCTTAGACTTATTCTTATATATTCCATTTAGGTTCTCACTAAAGTTTTATCATCCTAGTCTCCAAAGGTAAACTAAAATGTTTCTCTGATACCAACTATAATGACCCTCTCTTAACATACATTAACATTAAATCAGTTTTTGAAATACTTAATACATTACACAAATAGAAACTAAAATATTGTATAAGTCTAGTGCCTTTGGAAACATTGAAACATAAAAAGTGGTACATAAGTGAGATACATTATCTGCCAATAGGTTCTTCATGACTAACACCCTTCCTAGACACGTCATACATAATATATATCTTCATCACCTAGGTAAATGATAAATAAAAATTGGTGATCTTAGATGCTCGGTAAGGGTAAAAAAAGAGATATATAAGCATAAACATGAGCGTAAGGGTATGAGATTGTGATCATGACATTAGAATATCATAACCTTCATAATAATGATTATAAACATGAATCATGGTATAAATATTGGCAGTTCATAAGACATTAATCGTAATGAAATCAAGAAAATAAGCCATAAAATAATAACATATGAATAATACATAGAATTTTGGTAGACGCATAAGAAAATAAAATCATTTCCATAGTAATCTAGTAATTGATTACAATGACAAATTAGTATTATGGGTTCACTCCCCATGCCATCTTGGTAGTCATGTTCCACTTTCATGACCATCTTAGTAGATAAAGTCCTTTACTGAACCGATTTCACTCTCTATTCCAGCCACGTCTATCACATGCAATATAAATATGTACCCAATGCATTGGAGAGAGATAAGGTCCCACCCATCTCTTAATGAAATCATACATATGTGTTCCACTATATCATAAAAATGCATCATATAATAACCCATGAAATGAAATGGGTATCATAAATATTTAATCATATCTTAACCTATAAAAAAGAGATAGGTTTGCTAATCATTTCATCAAAGCATTGCCCGTAAAAAGAAGTGGGTTTCATAAACATATAACCTGTGAAAAAGAAATGAGATTCATAAAAATATTTCTATAAAAATATAAACCATTAAAAGAAATAATATGAATGGATCCCATGTATTATTTCTCCATAAATTAAAGAGTAACACCAATGGATGTTATCTTAGATGGAAAATAATTTTTAAATATATTTTAAATACATTTTCTAAAGAAAATATTATTTCTTCTTTGAAAGAATATTTTTAAAACATAAATCTTTTTTAAGAAAATTTAATTTTAAAATGATATTGAAAACATATAATGTAAGATAGAAAACCATTTTTTTAAAACATATAAAATAATCTTGAAACCATTTTGAAAACATTTTTCATTTAAAATATATAAAATAAATGTATAAAAATTTTGAAATCCTTTTTCATTTAAAATAATTTGAAAATTTATAAATAAATATTTGAAAATCATAAAACATTTTTAAAATCCTTTTCCATTGAAAATGATCTTAAATTAATATTTTAAACACATTTTTGTAAATATTTATGAATACAGATTTCCGACCAAAAATAGAAATGGGGATAGATTTTATTTAAAAAACATTCTCTTAATTATCTTAAGTACCAAAGATTTTAAATGGTACTAATACATCAATAAATAATTTATAACTACATTAGAATAAAAATAATGATATTTCATGATATATAGATCATAATATATCATCAATTAAAGTACAATCATAAATAATCCCGATAAGCGATGAGATTGTTGCAATATACTCTTACCACTACGTAACATTGAATCATACTACCCATGTAAGAAAGTGAAATTATAAGAGGCTTAAAATGTAATAAAAGATTTATATTCATGATATATCATTTAAAATATAAGTTTATACACATCATATAAGAATATAGGTATATAACATGGCATGTGCCTCAAAGAAGGAAAATTGATACAAAATTACTTTACTAGTTTGGTAAATTTTGAAATATAAAACCCATGAAACAAAGATCATAAAATGGATATTTAAATACCAATAAATTTAATTATAATAATATAATACATTCATGGGAATTATACACACCACATATAAGAATTAGGAGGTGAATATGTATTGTGCCTCATAGAAAATAAAAGTCAGATGAGAAAACTCTTACCTTATGTCTTGACTCTCATCATACTCATGAAACATTAATGTATAATAAATATAATTTTATTATAAATATATTAAATAATATTATAATTATTTCTAATACCATATATTATTTGATTAATACATTATATTACATTTTTATTAATAATTCCATGTTAATGTTACGCTTGAGGTAATATCTGCTTTGTTTTTCATACGTGTTTTGACATTTACTCTTGATCCTCTTACTTAGATCGTGATTTAATTATTTAAATAATGTAAAACATGATATAAATATATTATATATTCATTATATAAATATTTAAAATAATTTATAAAATATATAAATATAAATGAAATACATCGTTCATGGAAATGGTAGGTAGTACATACTCATTAACATTGTTTCCGTTTTATTGATGTTTTGAAAGAAAAAAAGGTAAATAAAATATATATATATATATATATAATTAAAATAGAATTATTATGTCATATATATCATATAAATTTACTAAAACCATCCTTATTACATTCTATGTAAATTTTCAATAAATCACATCTCTTTGAAGATGCGATAGTCTACACGTCCACAAACAAAGTTATCATATTTAAAAAAATGAAAATTATGAATGTATGTTTTATATAATAATTATTAAAGAATAAATACATCATAAATATCATATATATAATATAAAAATATATTTCCCATCATAACACACATCCTTGATAAGTGGTAAAGGAAGAAAATGAACAACATTGTTTCGTGAGGCGGTAGTCGGCCATACACACAAATGATAATTTTGTTTCCCATTAGATGGAAGTGTGTGTAATTTTAGGTATAACCCATAGAATAAAAAATATCAATATATTTTGGATAATTTTGTTATTATATAACAATAGAATAATAATATTTGGGGTTGTGTAGAATGAAAATAAAACAAAAAGAGCTTGAGGAAGGATGTTACCTCTTTTTTGGGTAACTCCTATTGGTTTTCACCAAAGGGCTTCCTTGATTGGATTTATACCAAAGGGAGGATTATATGATGAATTTATGGGATCTGGTATGATGAATTGAGTGATTTTGTCTTAGCCAAATTGCTTGAGAGGTGTGAATAATTGGGAGGGATGGGTATCTTTTTATAGTGTAGGAGGAGTGGCATTCTTGTAAATTTTTGAAAACGGAATTTCACCCACATTTTTCCCATGTCAAGTGGATGAAATAACATTAAAAATCAGTTATAATGGAAAATAGGTCCTAATTATGAACATATAATAGCTTTTTGAAAATTTTATAGGTCATTTTGGGCCTTAATTTTAAGGTTTAGCCCTTTGTTATGCTAGTTTTTCTCTTAATCATTGTAATTAATTTTAACAACTTTCAATAATAATTTTTAAAAAAACCTAAGTTGAACATATTTGAAATTGTAAATTATTATAATTCAAAATATGGAATCCATTTTTAAAAATTATAAATATAAGGACCCGGCCTTAAACATTACATAATATTGAATTAAATGAATAATTCATATTGAGGATCTTTTCAAGTTTAGAGTTTTAGAGAATTAGGACATAACTATTAGATGGAGGTGTGTGTAAGTTTAGTTCAAATCATTCTTATAAAAACATCATAGTATATTTAGGATACTGGTGTTTCTATAAAATAAAGTAACAGAAAGAGTTTAGGGGTTAGAGAAGTAAAATAAAATAAATGAAGTTAAGAGAAACGGTTACCTTTAATTTGGGTAACTTTTTTTGGTTTGAACCAAAAGGACTTCTTGAATTGTCTTCTACCTAAGGTAAGGCTTCTAGTAGGAGTAGAGGGATTTAATGAGCTTAATTTTGTAGAGTTTTTATGAGCCAAATGGCTTTATATGTTTGAGGAATTAGTTAGAAGTGGTCTCCTTTTATAAGGGAGAGGAGGGGCTCTTTAGGAAAGTGTGAAAATATTATTTTATTATATAATGATATTAGGTTTATAAAGGTTAAAAGTTATTAAAGTAGAATTTAAGATGACTAATGGTCGAAATAAAATCATCCAATAGTAATTTCACAGGTTTTGGATAATATTTTAATCATTATAATCTTATTTATTTAAATAATTTACTAATGAGATAAATACTACATCGTTATTGTGTCATGAATAATTTAATTTATTAAATGTCTAAAAATTACAAAAAAAATACTATCATGTAGGAAATATTTTTATCTTTACAACTAATATTTATAGTCAAAAATATTACTTATATAACACCATATAAAAATTAATTTACTAAAATATTTTTGTTTTTGTCATTCTTGCCTTTACTTTAAATTAATTAATCTAAAGTGTCATTATCATTCATAAGTGGCTCCATGGGGTCCCCAAATCGACCCAAAGATTCCCATGGTTGGACATGACTCATAAAATAAGGTTTGTACAAGTGTTAATATAATTTTAAATTATTATAATATTATTTTTACCTTACATTACCTTATTTACCTTTAACCGCGGTAAATAAAAGTCAAAAGTTACTATTCACCAATAATTATTTTCATCTTATTAAACCACATTTTACTAACTAATAACAACCATGTATGTTGGATTCTTGAAATTAAATTCACAGAGGTGGTAAAAATTCATTTAAATGAAAATTTTAGTTTTTTTAACTACTACTAAGTGGTTTCACTATTCGTCAAAATTGATGTTTTTCAGAAAAATACCAAAAAATAAGCCTAAGAATTATTTGATATTCTGAATTCAAAAATTATGTCTATTTTACCAAATTATAAACATTTAAGTTAAATTAATTAATTTAAAATTAATTCCCGTTGTTAAAACAAATAGCGTGTTTTTAAGAAACAATAACTATCAAAAGATGGACACTTGTTTATGTCCAATTTCAAAGTGAAATTAATTTCAATGACCAAAATTAGATTAAATGGTAAAAATATATTATAATTACACTTTAAATACAATTAGAAAGATAGTCTAACCATATAAATAAATTAGATTAAAATGTAGTTTTGAATTAAAAAATAATACTTTTCACTATTCATTAAAAATGAACTTTATTAGAAAAATTTCAAAAATTTACACAAAGTAAATTTTGATTTCCCCATTCTAAAGAAGGATTTTATTTGGTCCAAATAGTTTATTAAAGTGACGAAAACTATATTTAAAGAGGGTTCTCCATTAAAAGTCGGTAAATCGGCCTTTGATTGTAAATTATGCTTAAAATTAGATTCATTCACATTTTAGGCCTCTAACTTTTATTGGATAAATTTTAATACATTTAAAAACATCTATAATCATATTGTAGTTATTTTTTTTCATTCCTTACAATACAAAAAATAGGAGTTAACTGCCATTTAAAATAATAATATTATATTATTAGTGTGAAACGTAAGATTTCAAAGAAACATGTTGTTGCGTATCAGGTAAGCTATCGAACATAGAAACCCTTTTAAAGTAAAATTAATATTTAATTCAAAAATATTAATAATTATGAAAATATCTTATTCTTCATATACTTGGGATGTTACATCCTTCCCCCCTTTTGAAAATTGCATCCTCGCAATTTTTATTCACTTGTGAAAATATGTGGGGGTATTCATCCCTCATAGCATTTTCAGATTCCCACGTTGCCTCTTCAACCATATGGTTTTTCCACAAAACCTTTACCTAGTAAATTTCCTTATTCCTCAACACTTGATCTCTATGGTCAAGAATCTGGACTTGTTGTTCTTCATAAGAGAGATTCTCTTCCAACTAAACTACCTCTGGACTCAAAACATGAGATGGATCTAGTATATATAATCTCAACATCGAAACATGAAAAACATTGTGTACATGGAATAAACTTGGAGGTAAAGCCACTCTGTATGCAACTGATCCAACTTTCTCCAGAATTTCATAAGGTCCAATGAACGCTGGACTCAACTTTCCCTTCTTACCAAAATGCATCACACTTTTCTATGAAGAAACTTTGAGAAATACATGATCACCTACCTCAAAAGAAAGATCCTTCCTCCGGTTATATGCATAACTTTTCTGTCTGCTCTGAGCTATTCTCAAGTGCTTCTGAATCAACTGAACTTTCTCTGCCATCTCTTCTACCAATTCTGGTCCCATTAGCTTCCTTTCACCTACTTCATCTCAAAAATCTAGAGTTTGACAAAGCTTTCGATATAATTCCTAAAATGGAGCCATCTGTATACTGGAATGAAAACTGTTATTATAAAAAATTAATCCAAAGAAAGATGTTGGTCCCAAGTTCTATGATAATCCATCAAGAAAGAACATAACATATCCTACAATGTCTGAATTGTTCGTTCGGATTGCCGAACTGATTGAGGATGAAAAGTTGTACTAAAATTTAATTTAATGCCCAACGACTTCTGAAGGTCTTTCCAAAAGTTAGAATTAAACCTGGGATCATGATCAGATACAATGGAGAGGAGAACTCCATGCAACCTGACTATCTCTTTAACAAACAACCGATCAAGTTGATCTAGAGACAAAGTATCTCGAATATGAAGAAAATGATCATATTTAGTAAATCAATCAAATATAACCCAAATTGCATTATTACCTCAAGATGTCTTTGGTAATCCCATAATGAAGTCCATGGATATATTTTCCCATTTCCACTCTGGCACCCGTAGAGGCTGAAGCATCCCTTTCGGTAACTATCGCTTTGCTTTAACCTGCTAACAAGTCAAACACTTCACAGTAAAATCAGCAATATCTCTTTTCATTCCATCACACCAGTAATACTCCCGAAGATCTATGTGCAACTTAGTACTACCAGGATAAACTAAAAATGGGGAACTATTAGCTTCACATATCAACTCGTTTGTCAACTGTGAATCATAAGGCACACATAATCTCTTCCCAAACCTCAAAACACAATCATTATCAATGTTAATATCAGGCAACTTGCCCTTCTTAACCAACAAAACCTTTTTATGCAACTCACTGTCTTCCTTCTGTGCTTTCTTAATTCTCTCTAATAGAGATGATTTTACTTACACCTAAAACAAAATAGAAGAATTTCCTACACCAACAACTTCTATTCCAAAGTTCATCAAATCAAAAACCAAACGATCTCGTTCCAAATGTAGCATGGCTAATAAGACATTACTTTTTCGACTCAAAGCATCAGCCACTTTATTTTCTTTTCCCGGATGGTAATGGATCATGCAATAATAATCCTTGATTAATTCTAGCCATCTCCTTTGTCTCATGTTCAATTCATTTTGAGTGAATATATACTTTAAACTTTTTTTGTCATTATATATTCCATATTTTACTCTATACAAATGATGCTTCCAAATTTTTAAAGAAAAAACAACAGCAGATAATTCCAAATAATGTGTGGGGTAATTTAACTCATGAGGTTTCAACTGACATGAAGCATAAGCAATTACCTAATCATTCTGTATAAGGACTCATCCAAGTCCTTTCAACGAAGCATCACTGTAGATAACAAACTCACCATTTCTAGATGGCAGTGCCAAAACTGGAGTATTCACCAATCTTCTTTTCAATTCCTGAAAACAATCATCACATTATTTTTTCCAGATGAACAAAACACCTTTTCGAGGTAACTTCGTCATTGGACTAGATAACCGTAAAAAAATTCAACAAACCTTCGGTAATAACCATCCAAACCAAGAAAAATAGGGATCTCGGTTATATTTCTCAGTCTTGGCCATTCATCAACAACTTTTGTTTTAGCAGGATCGATAGTTATGCCAATTTTTGAAACAATGTTACCAACGAAAAAAAATTGTTGTAACCAAAACTCACACTTGCTGAATTTCACAAACATTTTCTTTTCTTTTAAGGTTTGCAAGAAAACCCTTAAATGAATTTCATATTCCTTATTACTTTTGGAATAAACCAAAATATCATCAATGAACACAAACACAAACTTATCCAAGAACTCACGGAAAATTATATTCATAAGATTCATGAATATAGCAGGTACATTGGTCAACCCAAAAGTCATAACTACAAATTCATAATGGCCATATCTAGTATGAAACACGATCTTCAGAATGTCTTTTTCCTTTACTTTCAACTGATGGTACCCCGAACTCAAATCAATCTTTGAAAAATACTGATATCCCTGGAGCTGATCAAACAAATCATCGATATGAGGAAAAGGATACTTATTCTTAACAGTGATGTTATTCAATGCTCTATAATCAATTAAAAGTCTCATTGAACCATCTTTCTTTTTAACAAACAATATAGGAGCACCCCATGGTGATGTGCTAGGTCAAATGAAACCTTTATCTAATAACTCATGCAATTGATTCTTTAACTCTAAAAGTTCAATATGAGCCATTCGATAAGGGGGTTTTGAAATTGGATTAGCATCAAGAACTAAGTCAATAGTAAATTCAACTTTCTGATCACATAAAATACCAGGTAACTCATCAAGAAAAACATTAAGGTAATCCTTTACCACTAGCACATCATTAATCTGAATAGTTCCTTTATTTTCAACAATATGTAAAACGTAACATTCATTTCCATCTTTTACAAGTTTATTAGTTTCTTGATATGTTATCAAAATCAAGGGTTCATTTTTGTATAAAAATTAAAAATCATTCTGAAAAGAAACCTATTTAGCTCTGGAGTCACTCTTAGCATGATAAATAGAAAGCCAATCCATTCCCAAAATAACATCAAACTCTACTAGAGGCAAAACAATAAGGTTTGTAGGTAGATTCTTTCCACACATAAGGACAGGAATGTTCTTATGTTTTCTTTTTGTTTCAACATTTCCTCTAGGTGTTTTTACCATAATTTTTGTATTAATATCTTGAGATGTAATTCCCAATTTACTAGAAAACTTCTCATAAATGAAAGAGTGTGTAGACCCTGAATCAAACAACACATTGGCATAATCTGAAAAAAAAAACAGTGTACCTGATACAAGTTCATTTGATGGCCCAACATCTGCTGAAGTAGTTGCAAAGGATTTCACCACCCCTTTCTGCTTGTAGCCTGGATGCTTTCCTTCAGTCGAGTTCTTTGATGGACACTCATTTGCATAATGACCCATTTCATTGCACTTAAAACATTTTACTGGCTGTAAATTAGATTTTGTCTTACCATTACCCTAATCTTTTTCAGTGAAATTACTAGCCTTATTTCATATTTTACAACATCGATAGCACTTACCTGAATTCAAAAGACATTCCCCAACATGATTTTTACCACAATTTTAACAAATTGTAAAATTAAGTTTCGTATCATCATAATTTTTTAAAGAGTTCTTCCCTTTCACCTGCCACCTTGACCTCTTATTCTGTTGTTTTTTAAAGAACACATGATCATCAGCAAACTCCATTTCCACCTTCTCCGCACAAAAAACAAGTTTTTCATAACTTTTGAGATCACGAAAAGATAATTCCATTTGATACTTTGGATTTAATCCTGAGTAAAAATGGTTGATTCTACTATCAAGATCTCATATAAAATTTGGAGCATACCTTTCCAGTCGAGTGAACTTTTCTCCATAAGCAGCCACTTATTAATACTCCTACCTGAATTCCAGGAATTGTTTTTCCATCCTAAGATGAACCACCTTAGGAAAATATTTCTCAAGAAACATACCATTTAATTCATCATAATCAAGAGCATCAATCTCCTCACTATCCCTGATATTTTTCACCATCAGCCACCATTGATCAGCTTCACCTTCAAAATGGTAAATAGTGAGACTAAACTTTTGATGTTCTGAATAACCCATGACATCAAAAATATTTTCCAGTGATTTAATCCACCCTTCTTTTAGCACTGGATCAGGTGATCCTCTGAATGATGGGGATGTTTCCTCATGAAATGCTCCACTACTGACATGTTCCACTCTGGTTGATTTGGATGATCTTGTAAATGGATACCACCAACATTTATAGCCTAAGTCAACTGCACCATCACTGCAACAAACTGTTCAGTTCCAATTCTGACCATATTAGGTTGCTGATTTGGAAGGTTTTCTTCCTCCTGATGTCATCCCAATATAGCTGCCATGTTTCCTCTGTGGAAAACCATTCTGAACACAGAAATATATTCGGCGAAGCAACATGGTAATCTGTAAATGCTATATGATTTCTATATTAACATAAATTACTTTATGGATATTAATTTAACAATATCCTAACTCCTAAAGTTATCTAAACTAACCTCTGATACCAACTATAAGGACTCGGCCTTAAACATTACATAATATTTAATTAAATGAATAATTCACATTAAGGATCTTTTCAGGTTTAGAGATTTAGAGAATTAGGACATAACTATTACATCTCAAAATATTAAAAAGTAGGCACTTCTACACAGTTTCCAATATTTTTTCATAAAATAAAAACACTTGAAAAAAAGAGTCATGTCTAGTTTCATGTTTTAGACAACATGACTTTTCCTTGATCCCATCCTTGACCTTATTCATCTTTAAGTCCTGTGAAAACATTTAAAAACTTGGGATGAGGATAAAAATCTCAGTAAGGGTTATAAAACAAAAATGAAAACATTTGTTCATAAATACATACAAAACATGAACTCTTTTACTTACCTCATGAAATCATAAGATTTTCTAAATAATACATAGAAATCATAAATCATAACGTTAACTTGTGGCATCCATATTATACTTACATTATAGCTATCACAGCTACATATGGAGTTACTTTGGAATACCCATCATAGTATATTCCCTAAATCTCTTAGGAGAAACATTCATGTTTACCTCTGTCATGTTACCCAATGCATTGGAGAGCTATCTCGGGCTCACCTTCCCTAGGTTTATCATGGAACCACCCATATATGTAAATAATTTCCAATAACCATAACATGATCATAACACATAACATAAGCATAAATGAAATATAACATTTCCACATTGAAATAACAAAATATCATTTCAAGATACTGAAATAACAAATCAATTATCAAAATCATTTTCAATACCAAAATATGTAAAAATAATATATGGTAATTATTTTTCCTTTTAAAAACATTTTGGCTTGTTAAGGAAGCCAAATATCAAATAATACCCACGATGACGGAAAGGTCGCTGTCACCACTTACGTAAAAAAACATTCCTTTTTGTCGTTTAGTAAAATGTTTCATATAAAAAGATTACCTTTGAATAAAATGAAAAGTAAAAGGTTTTTATATAGTTTATAAAATAAAATCATGTATTACAACAAAATATGCCTCAATGAAAGGAGATTGAGACGAAGTCCCTTACCTCATGTCCGACTTGACTCGATCATTCTTTAATCTCCTGAATAATAAACTGAAGTTAATTTCTAATTTCTTGAGAACCTTTTCCAAGTTTTTTATTCCTTTTATATCACTTATTACCATGCTATAAACATTATTTAATCATTTCATGTTAATAATGGTCATTTTGTCGATATTTGGTACTTGAGTCAAAAATGAACACCTTATATTTAAAAGTTGTCCATCTGGTAAATAGTCCATTATATCCAGAATGATATTTCATTATTTAGATATCATATATATCATATATATACAGTATATACATGTATTTATAAGAGTACATAACATTTGGAGTTAAGAAATGAAATGCACCGTTCATAGAGACGGTAAGCCATACATACGCATGAACGCTACTTTCATTTCTATTTATTATTTTAATGTAATTAAAATATAATGATACATAGGTATATTATAAATATAGTATAATATCATATATAATATCATTAAATCCATCATTTATACATCCCACATAAGGAATTAACGAGTCACATCACTTTAAGGGGGCGGTAGTCCGCACTTCCTAAAATTAGATTATCGTAATTACCCACCATGGAAACCATAAAGGCGTGCTATAAATGGGAAGTACAGAATAACAAGGAAATCATAAACATAATATATATCATATATAAATACTATTCCATCATAATGGATACCATTATAGGTTGTAAGAGGTAATTGAAAAATTATCGTTTCATGAGGGGTTAGTTTTCCATCCACAGAAACATTATATTCTTCACCCATTAGATGGAGGTGTGTGTAATTTTAGTTCAAATAATTCTTATAAAAACATTCTAGGATATTTAGGATACTGTTTTTCTATAAAATAAATTAATAAAATGATTTTAGGGGTTGGATAAGTAAAATAAAGAAAAGAAGTTATGAGAAACGGTTACCTTTAATTTGGGTAACTTCCTTTGGTTTGAACCAAAAGGACTTCTTGAAGTGTCTTATTCCTAAGGTAAGGCTTCTAGGAGGATGGGAGGGATGTAGGGAGCTTAATTGGGAAGATTTTGGATGATCCAGATGGCTTGAGAGGTGTGAGGAATTGGTTAGAACTGGTATCCTTTTATAAGGGAGAGGAGGGGCGCTCTAGGAAAGTGTGAAAATATTATTTTATTATATAATGATATTCAGTTTATAAAGGTCCAAAAATAATTAAAGCTTAAGATAAGATGACTCATGGTATAAATAAAATCAGAAAATGGGAATTGGACAGGTTTTGGATAATATTTTAATAATTATAAACTTATTTTTTTAAATCATTTATTTATGAGATAATACTGCATCATTATTGTGTCATGAATAAATTAATTTATTCAATGTCTAAAAATTATAAAAAAAATACTATCATGTAAGAAATATTTTTATATTTACAATGAATATTTATAGTCAAAATTATTACTTATATAATACCATATAAAAATTTATTTACTAAAAGATTTTTGTTTTTTGTCATTTTTCCTTTACTTTAAATTAATTAATCTAAAGTGTCATTATCATTCATAAGTGGCTCCATGGGGTCCCAAAATCAACTACAATATACCCATGGTCGTCCATGACTCATAAAATAAGATTTGGACAAGTTTTAAGGTAATTTTGAATTATTATAATATTTTGTTTACCTTGAATTACCTTATTTACCTTTAACCGCGATAAATAAAAGTCAAAAGTTATTATTCACCAAAAATTATTTTCATCTTATTGAACCACATTTTACTAACTAATAACAACCATATATGTCTGATTTTCGAAATTAAATTCACATAAGTGATAAAATTTTATTTAAATGAAATTTTTTTTAACTATTACTAAGTGGTTTCACTATTCATCAAAAAATGATGTTTTTCAGAAAAATATCAAAAAATCATCATAAGAATTATTTGATATTATGAATTAAAAAATGATTTATATTTTACCAAATTCTAAACATATAAGTTTCATTAATTAATTTAAAATTAATTGCCGTTGTTAAAACAAATAGCGTGTTTTTAAGAAACAATAACTATCAAAAGATTGACACTTGTTTATGTCCAATTACAAAGTGAAATTAATTCCAATGACCAACATTGGATTAAATGGTAAAAAAATATTATAATTACACATTAAAAACAATTAAAAATATAATATAACCATATAAATAAATTAGATTAAAATGTAGTTTTGAATTAAAATATAATATTTTCACTATTCATTAAAAAATGAACTTTATCGGACAAATTCCAAAATTTTACCCAAAGTAAATTTTTATGACCCCATTATAAAGAAGGATTTTATTTGGTCAAAATAATGTATTAAAGTGAAAAAAACTAGATTTAAAGAGGGTTCTCCATTAAAAGGCGGTAAATTGACCTTTTATTGTAAATTATGCTTAAAATTAGATTCATTCACATTTTAAGCCCCTAACTTTTATTGGATAAATGTAAATGCATTTAACAAACATGTATAATAATATTTTAGTTATTAGTTTTCATTCTAACCAATACAAATACTAGAAGTTAACTAGTATTTAAAATAATAATATTATATTATTAATGTACAACATAAGATTTCAAAGAAACTCGTTGTTGCATATCAGGTACGCTATCGAACATAGAAACCCTTTTAAAGTAAAATTAATATTTAATTAAAAAATATTAATAAGTATGAAAATATATTATTCTTCATTTACTTGGGATGTTACAATAAACACATAATTATAATAACTTAATTTAAAATTAATCTCGTAGACGTGTCGCGACAACATGTTTTTAAGCCAAAATGTTTAGAAGTTTGAAATGTTTTTATATCCAATTTTAATTTTAAATTGGTTGAAATTACTTAAATTTGATTAATTTATGTAAAATTGATCTAATTAAACTTTAAAATAAAATTAAAATATGATTTAATTATATAAATAAATTGGAAAAAAAGATATTTTGAATTAAAATTGCATATTTTTCACTATTCATCCAAAAATAATTTTTTTATGAAAAATCCAAAAAAAATCATCATAAGTTTATTTTGACATTTTTATTTCAAAAATGAAGTTTATTTAATCATATTAAATATCTAAATGAGTGTGAAATTAATTTTATTATTATTCACATATAGACATAATAAGCGATTCATTTGATAAAGTTGTATTTTCAAACATATAAAGACTTTACCAAAAAATGCATGTTTTACCATTATAAATAATATTTTAAAAAAAGTTATTACTATTCATATTAATAAGTTTAACTATTAGGTTATAACTATCTCATTTAAGTAATTATAATAATAAAATAATGTTTTGTGTAAACTCATTGTTGTGTATAACGCAAGCTAAGTCAGTGTTGTCTGTAGCATAAGTTTATCTTAGTAAAGTGTATACTGAAAGTTTCACATTGTAGTGTGTGATTCTTGGAATAAAATAAATTTAATTTATTTGAAAAAAATGTTTTTAAAAACTCATGGTGTTATAAATTCTATCTTTCACTACTTTATTTGGATTCTCCACAATGGTGGTGGGAATTTATAATATTTTCATTTCTCTCTTGGAATTAGTTACTGTTGGAAATGATTATCCTTAAATACTCATGGTTTGGTGACCTTTATTGAATTTTTTACACATTCCTTAAGTTAGAAACATTAGACCATAGGTGTAGGTTTGGGGAAAACCTTCCATTCTTTAAAAATATTTATTTTATTCTCTATATCCCTTCTGAAATATTGATCTTGAAGACATTTTTCTACACGTGAAGAAATTCATTATTCTTTTGAGGCAATTTCTTGGGTTCTTATTACCATATCTTTTATATGTATGTAGTTTTATTTTCTTATATATATTTCCATTATAATTTAATGATCTAGAATAAAACTTCACACATTTTTTCTTATCTCCATTTCCATGGGACCATTTTCCAAACATAATCTCTACTTTGAGAGAACACTGAACCACGTATCTATAACTCCTAAAGTCTCTAATTGATATAAATTTTTAGAAATTTTATTTTAAACCACTAAATATTTTTTCTATTTTTCTCTCATCATTGGTAACAAATATAAAGGTGTACCATATAAGCCTTATGAAGTTTTCTCCATATATTTCAATAGATTCATTCTCATTTTTCTTCATCCCCATAAAATCTCTCTCTTTATCATTAAAAATTTTTCAATGAAAATATTTTTTAAGAAATATTTTTTTAAAATCATCCATATTGATTAAATCAATTTTATATTTTGGATTTGTATTCTTGATAAATTTTCACCATAGATCAGCTTATCCTAAATGATTGATAGTGAAAGTAAGATCCTCCAATTAAAAATAATGAATAATGGAAAATATAATGAAACATGTCCAAAATATAGTGATTTAAGTTATTTAATGGGATTTTGGGTGTTTTTGTTAAGGTCTCATTTTATTTTTTGGTTTCAGTTGAGGATTGTTTTTATTTTAGGGATTAGATCTAGAATTGGGTGTTTGAGGATGAAATTAAAGGTGTATTTAGGTATGGAATGAGGTTTTGTATGAGTTTTGGAAGTTCTTAGTGGTTTTTATTTATGTTTAGTGGAGGATACCCCATATCGTGGTGGCAGTAGAAGGACACCAGAGTTCTAGTGGGTTCCACTAAAAGTCTGGTGCACCCTTCAATGGCTTACTACCCTTCCACTATATTTCTAATGGGTTCTAGGAATTATTTTTTAAAAGGGGGTAAATTGATATTTTTGACCTACATTTTTAAAAACCCCTCAAAAGGGACCCCTAGGTTCTATTAATGCATGTAATAGGGATTATCATGGATTCCTTTATCTTATTCCTTTTTTCATGGATCAATAGTTCTTCAAGGGACATTCTATAATGACCCAATATTTTTCTTTATGAAATTTCCTTTTCAATATATTGCTGTTTTAATAATATATAATTTATGATTCACCTTGTAATGAAAACGAACACTAAATTATTACACTAACATAAAAATTTACATGCGAAGTATAAAAATACTCCAAAAAATTAAAAATAGTATAATAGGGTAATAAACATAGGTAAATAATAAAATTAAAACATGGTATTATGTTACATTACAGTTGTCACACCTCTAGGTTTTAGGAAATATATTTTTCCAATAAATTTAATTTCATTGATATCTTGTGTTATATGAAACATCGAGTTTTAATTAAATAAGACATACTATAAAAATATTATTAATTAATATAATTGTTATTTTTTATATATTGGAATGATGGGTATGAATAGGATTAAATAAATTAAGAAAATATATTTATCAATAAAATATATAAAATTATTTCTTTGGTTACCAATTAATTAGAGATGAAATTAAAAACCATTTGAAAAAATGAAATATTTTTTTGAAAAAAAACTATTTGTATGGACACAAACGTGTTATATATCAATAAATTAAATAAATACATTTTAGTGATAAATATTGTTTTTTATTAAAAAAACTACCTTTTTATTAAAAAAACTACCTTTTTATTAAAATAATTTACAAGATAAATTTTATTTTAATATATTTTTGAATGTATAATTATTTAAATTATATATATATATCAAATTTATGTCATTTTAATAATTTCATATTAAAATTTTATATAAAAATATTTTATAAACTTTTAAAACTTCTCTTTGGAAAACTGCTTTTTCATCACATCTACGGGATTAATTTTAAATTAAATTTTTTCAATTATGTGAATGGAATTAGGAAAAAATGGAATAAATATTTTTAATAAGAATAATTTACATTATATAATAATTTAAACATAATTTTTTATCATAATGAATTGTAAAAATTGTAAAAACTAATTACTGTGGTTAAGGTTAAAACGGGTTTACCAAGGGTTGACCTAAAAATATATGGTATAAAATTACCTATAAACTTTTCCACCACCAATGTTATGGATATATTCCAACCTTATAACATATAAGGTTCTATAATGTGCTATTTTAAAGTATCTTCATATGAAAAACATGTATAAACCATTTTTTTCAAAAAATTCAATTATGCCACTCACCTCACTTATAAAAGGACACCCCATATCTTCTCCTATTCAAACATTAAAAGAAATTTTTATCAATAAATACCTACCAAAATATCTTTCTTTATTCCCTCACCATAACTTAGATCCCTTATTTTGATCATAAATCCATCATAATAAGCCTTTTAGTGCATACCTAAGGAGGTTGTCTGAAGAAGAGGTGTCATGCTTAATTGAGCGTCTTTATTTTATTTATTCTTACACCCCCTTAAAATATTATTCAATTATGATGATATAATAATACCATTATATACCATATAATTATATGTTATTTTTTAAATGAAATAAAATGAATTTCTCTCCTCTTCCATCAAATGGGATATGAAATCATCATTCTTGTGTACAACAGACTATCGCCTAGTGAACAGATGTTATTTTTTTTCCATCACCACCTATAACGTCTGGTTATAATGAGGTATTTAATGTTTATATGATATATTTATAATATTATTATAATTTTTAATTATAATATCACATTTAAATTCTTACCTTATAACCCTTTAGAAAACAATAATGTCGCTCATGTATACGGCAGACTACCACCTCATTGACTGATGTGATGTGGTTTTCATTTCTATTTTATGTGCACGGAACTAAGGATAGATTAAATGAATATATATTATAAATTTAAAATAATTATAATTTTTTAATTATGGTATCACATTTACCTACTTACTTTCCATTTCGTGGGGGATACGATAACATCATTCCTGTGTATAGTGGACTATCACCTCACGAAGCGAGGTGATTATTTTTTCACTAAGGATTTGTAGGGAAAGTAATAAGGGTAAATTTAATGAATATATATGATATATATGAAATAAAAAATTATGATTTAATGGTATAGTATTATTTAGTTTTATTTAGTCTTATTCCTTGAGAAAATTGAAACAATGTTCATGTGTGTGTATAGTTTACCATCTTCATGAATGATGTATTTAATTTTATATTTTTTAACTTATAAGGATTATTATAAATAAATATATAATTAATATATATTTTAGTTATATCATGGTTAAAATTATGGATATTATGGAACAATTATCAAAATAATATAAACAAAAATAAAAATCAAAATATATACGAGAAACAAAGCAATTTTTACTTAAAGCATGATTTTAACATTGAGTTATTAATAATTAGGTAATAAAATGTCATAAGTAAATTATATATGGTATGTAATAAAAATATTTTTGGTTCATTAATATATTTATAATAAAATTACATTTATTAAAATAGAGGTTTGAACATGTAATAATGAAGTCGATACTTGAGGTAAGGGATTTCACTCTCACTTTTATTTTTTATGAGACAAATTCCATATTCACCAAGTGATTATTTTATGTTGTGTATATAATTAACATGAATTTATTTTATGATTATTATACTGAAAATTATGGGTATTTAAATATACATTTTTTAACTCTCTTCTATGTGGTTTACGGTTTCAAAGTTACAAATGTTTAAGGTATTTTTGTCTCAATTTTTCTTCTTTGGGACACAAATTATGTTATGCACCTGTCTTATTATATAAGGTTTATATATATCCTATTTTACATGTAATATCATCAATTTATTTATTCTCGTGATATTTTATGTTTCATTTATTTCTATTTATTCATGTTTTTTATGATTTTCAGTTACCAGAGTTGAAATGGTTTTATGATGCAATCTCATCATTCATAAAGATTTTTTATATTTATGATTTTGATGATGAAATATTATGATCTATATCTCAAGAAAGTCATGAATTTTAGTTCAATATGTTTATTTCCTGATAATAAATTTTTTTCCTTCATTTTCATCTCTTTATGTACTAATGATTCCAAAAGAATGTTTTTAAAGAAAAATGAATTTATTTCTTCCTTCGATGGAAAAATATTTTTTCTTCGATATCCTTGTTTTTTTAAAAAATTAAAAAATGTTTTAATGTTCCTATATGATTTTTTTAATTCAATTTTACCATTATTTTTAAAAAAAATAATTATTTAAAATTAATCTTCATTTCATTTAAAAAAAACAAGTCTTGTTTGGCTTTTACTAAAAATTCAAAACGGACTCTTTGTTTTAAAGTTTATGGAAGGAATTTTATTTTCTTCCTTCATTACCACTCATTGTTTTAAATATTCCTCTATAAGTTACCAAGGATATTTTAAAATAAAACTATTTCTAAAATAATTTATGTTTTTTAAAATTTAAAAAGGTGATTTCCATCAAAATATTATTCTCATTAAGAAATGTTTTAAATAATTTTTAAAGGTTCCTTTAAAATATTACAAGGTTGTTTTCAAAAAATACGGATTTTGAAAAAAAATTAATATTTAAAAAGTGTTTTTCAAAGTGTAAAAGATTTTTTCCTCAGGAAATTTTTTAAATGATTGTTAAAGTTTACTTTATATGTTTACAATGTTATTTTAAAAGAAAAGGATCTTTAAAATGTTTTATTTTTTAAAATGTTTTTTGAAAGTGGAAAGGTTATTTTCCTAAAAAATGTTTTATATGATTTTTAATGTTTCTTTTAAAACATTCCAATGTTATTTTCTACAAAAATAATTTTGAAAATTTTTTATGTTTAAAAAAAATTCAAAGTGGAATGTATATTTTCCTCAAGAAATATTTTAGATAATTTTTAGATCTTCCTTCATTATTTTTAAATATTATTTTCAAAGAAAATTATTTTTAAAATGTTTTATTTTTTAAAATTTTTTTATGTGGAAATGCTATTTTCCCCAAGAAATGTTCAAAGTGATATTTTGAAATCATTTTTTATCTAAGATGACATCCTTTGATATTACTTATGCTTTAATGGAGATATGATCCCAGGACACCATTCTTATCATTTATTTTTATAGTTTATGTTTATGATTAAGATATTTTAATGAAACATATTTCTATTCCATAGTTTATATTATGATGAAATTTTTTATGAATACCATTTATTCTCATGAGTTTGGATAAGATAAATGTGCAATGAATCCCATTAATTTTCATGGAATATAATATAATGGATGATTTATGATCTTCTGAAAAACTTATGTATTCTTTTCATCATGTGATGGTGGTTACATTTTAACCAAGGATAGTGGTTAAATTATAACAAAATATGGGTGGGAGGTTAAATATGAGGATGTGGTGCATAATGGGATTGTGAAAATTGAATGGATTGGATGAAATATATTATATTAATATTTTTTTAACACACGTATAGTATGAGTAATTTCTATTTCCCACATCAGTTTATGATTTAGTAAATCACTACGTAATAATATTTTTGGGGGCTTACACACTTCAAGAAGTTATTGATGTCGAGACCTAGAAACTATAAACATACCCTCCATAGGTTGCACCACACTATTATGTGTTCCCCTAGGCACCCACTTACATTCACTATGTGTTCCATGTACACTTATATGTGTGATACCTATGGGTTCTATGCTTTCCCACTTCCTGCCCCCATGCTGGTCGTCCTGGCTAGTCCTCCCATGTGGTTTAGATTACTGCCACATGTGTGGAATTGAGATATCCTATCCTAGTTGGCCATGGATAACCAATGTTTTTATGAAATTTTTAAGTCAAACCTTCTTCAAAATATTCATTATGAAAAAATATATATTTATTTATATTTTATCACAACCTTATTTAATTCCTTTATCTATTTCTCATGAAAACATTAATATCCTATTATTTCATCATGAAAATTATATTTTTCATGGCCTTCAAACTATTATTCATAATTCCTCAAGAAAATTAACATTATACTATTTTAGATGATGTTTCATATATATTTTCAATTAACACATGAATTTTAAATCTCTAAAAAATTATGAACAATAATAACAATTATGATGATATTTTCTTGAGCAATACATATATTTCTATTAAATGAATCCAAAATAATTCTCCATTCATCATCCCCAACCAGCTTAAATATTTACTAAATTCATTCTGTCTTTATATTATTGTGATGAATCACGAATAACAAAGGTCTTCTTAAAAAATTGACTTTGATTCCTTATTATATATTGACAAAAAATAAAACCATACCCATCAACCATCCATATGTGACTTTCAAGTTTAATTAATAAAATATTTAAACAATTCAATTTATTCATTTAGAAACTCATTTAACATTTATGTTGATCTCCTAGGGTCGTGAGACTGCATACTAGATACCAATAAAAAATAAACCATAGGGAATGTAATAAAGACCACCAACCTCATACAAACCCTTTGCCTTATAATTTTCAGACCATAAGATGTTGCCTGAGCTTATACATTCTCATCACAACATCCAAAGCACCTATATCACATCATAAGGTACATAATTAATTAAAATAAAATCATAATTAATTATGTAACTCATTTAACAACCATCCAAAATTTAAATAATTTAATATGGTTAAGCCTATTTTTTAGACAACTCACCTATTTTTTTGTTGCATTGAATCCATGACCATACACTTATGGGAGGTTTTAATCAGACTCCCAACACCAACCAATACAAATATTTATCATGAGACACCAATTCCATGATCATTTTAATTAAATTTTAAGTAAAAACTTAAATAAATTAGTATCTTGGAATAATTTTAATGAATCACTAAGAAATGGAATACGGTCATCATCCTCAGAAACCCTCTTGTTAAGTTGAGAAAAGTCCCATTGTCTCAAGATGATTCCACCATACTCCAATGGAATCATCAATAAAACCTAGTCTAGAAGAAAAAAAAATTATAATGAGAATAGGAGGAGAGGATTTGAGATCAACAGATGGAGTGACTTACCTCAAAATGAAACAAAAAATCAAAATAACCCACTCATTAAAGTGAGAATCAATAGAGGATAATGGGACGGGGATGTCGGCTCACATGAGTAAATTAGAAAGGGAAAGAGGGGACTACCCTCTAAAAACACTGAGGCTAAAAGGGTTTTCCCCCAAAACACCACTATTGGATAGATGGTACCACATAGAAGTGGCTCATGCCCCTGCCAAACGCCATTGTCTAGTCGGTACTAGGTCACTAGCTAGACCATGGCTCTAGTAGGCTATCAAGGCTACTTACTAAGACACCAATGAGCCAGTGGATATAGTGGTAGTCTGGCCAACCACAACCTTCTTCCAATTCTCACACAAACCTACTATTTTTCTTTTGATCCTATTCCCAAATAAAAAAACACCTCTTTTAAGAGGTTGCAAGAATCAAAATTCCCTTTAAAACACATATTTAAAATCTTCAACCTCAACTATTTGAAAACTAAAATTTCCACTGAAATTCAAGACTCTCCCATACAAATGCAGTATTAAAATTATTTTCTCACAAACACTTGTTTATCAATATTGTGTTAATACTTCATTAGTGATTCCCTAATGAGTATGCATGCTCACACCTTGTATAGAAACCTATTTTGGAATGTTAATTCACTGTTTTATTTTAGGTATAGACAGGTATAGTGGTCATTTTCGGATACGATGAATTTTTTCCATGTATGTCATTGTAGTGGGATTAGTTTCACATTGATATTTAGAGATGATGGTGTGAATTTTGGTGGTCATGTTTAGCACATCACTTATTATTTATTTTAATTTCCTTATCTTAAACCTTGTTTGGGATTGACATTTATTTTAGATTTTTTTATGTTGTAGACTACCCATTCATTCCAGATTTATGGTAGAGATTGACCATTGATTATATCTATAAAAATGTTGGTAAATCATTCCCCTATTATAAATCAAAATTTTTGGTGCTAGTCACCATCCCCTGGGGATTGGGGATAACTCATAGGGTATAAGAACCTTAACTCAAATACATTATGGGTATTTTGTTGAGGGACTCTACAATGTCTTATTAGAGATATATTTAGATTAAATGGATTTCTATTTTATTAGACAAGATCAAGGATTGTTAGGACTTGATTAGTGACTCATAAAAAGATATTACGAACCTCTTTATGGTAGAATCTCAACATTCCAAGGTATTTCTTGGTGTTTGGTCTAGGAAATAATAGTTTAATCGAGGATTTCATTTTCATATATCAAGTGTGAAAAAATGGAACATTATATGAATTTATAGGTCTAAACTAGGAGTCAACCTATATTTTGGTGCATTCATCATGTTAGTTTAATTGAGGCTTTCATCATGTGAGCACTCATTTTCAGTAACCCAATAAATAAGTTCCCCTATAAAATGTATCATAGTGGATACTATTTGGTTTTTTCACGATGATTTTACAAGCTACATTAATAACTATCACTTTTTTAATTTTTTTATGTTGGAGATAAAATTGGGTATTTTTTGTTTCAAAAAAATTATAAAAAAAAGTGAAGTTATAAGTTAGAGACATGATAGACTAAAAAAGATATGAGACACTATAATTGAAATAAAAGTAATCGCCAAACATTAATCCTTGGATACTCTCTTCATTCATGTTTAATTAAATTATCAAATTATATTTTTCAATGATCACTTATAGGACTCTAAGTGAAAACCTATATTTTCAAGACACCATATAAAAATATCAAATATGGGTGTTTATCCAAGTATGAATGTGATTTGATTTCACAAACACCTCTGAGTAACAGAAACTAATTGAACATAATTTTATTAGTAAGGAGACCTTTCCCAAAGAATTTTAAAAAACAAGACAACTATTTTACAATAATAAGTTGGTAAATATTCCATAACAAAATAAAATAATGTGAATTAAAGAGATAAAATAAACAGCCTTCAATCATGAAAATAGTTTCCTGAAAAATATAATAAGAATACATTGAAGTATCAAACTCAAAAGTGAATAATCCTCTGATCTCCAATTCAACCACCACTTGGATTTTATCCCTTGATGGATATATTACACCAGTTGAACTATTATATCCTCTATCATTCTCCTATTTCACATCTATAGCCTCCCTATCTAACCATCATTTAAAATGAAAGTGGAGTCATAAATTTATAGGAAAATGGTATGGAAGATTTCTCTTAATAAATTATAATTAAAAAGTATAACTATTTTGGGACTAAAAAACATTGGATTTAGAGATTTTGTCTTCAAAATATTTGTTCAAATTCAAATTTTATCTCTTCCTACAAAAATTAAATCCATTAAAAAATGTTTATAAAACTTTATCACTGAATTATTGAAGCTTAGTTTTTCTGGATGAATAGCCTCTTCATCTTCCTCCACTTTCACACAATAATAAACTACCTTAATGAGAAAATTTCTCTATGAAATTTATTAAACATTTTATCATTTGATTCATATTTCATATAAAGTTGTAACCACCACATTTGGAGTTTTTTATCTTGGGATATGCCTCATTTAATGATAGTGGGTCAATTATATATAACCATTCATCTTCATGTTTTGAATTATTTTTTGGGCCTCTTAGTGTTCAAATTAACACTTGGTACAATAAAATAAAACGAATCCCACAATCCAAGTGACCATACCAAAAAATCAAAAATTGTATTAGTATTGAAAAAATATTCTCCAAATTCAAATGTGATAAAACTGTGTTAAAATTCCATAATTAAAAAATTTTCACAATTTTGCTCAAAATTCATTAAAAATGATCTAATTTCACTTAAAAGGAAATATTGGTTTAGATTAAATCACTGAGGTACATACAAAAAATTATCTAATATATCATCTTTATCACACGTCAATGAGTGAGCATGTAACAACCCTAACACCAGTATCCTAAATCTTGTACCTAATTTATTACATTTACATAAGATACAGGGAATCACATCCCAAAAGACCAAATAGTTTAGTATTCTTGGTAAAATGGATATATAATTGTGTCTTAAATTAAATTTGAATACACATATTAGAAAATAATTTTTTATAGGATATCTTTATTCTATCTAGTATATCCCATCATATTAATCATATTAATCTTCATGGAGTCCTAGGGAATGGTATCAATATAAGTGTGAGCTCAAATTCTTAGTAAGGGTTAAGTATATCTAAATCTATCATGAATAAATAATCATAATAAAAATGGAAAGGTAAAAAATTAATCACATGTTTCATTTAAATAACTTGAATATTAATGTAGGATAAGGAAAAATAATTATGTAAAGGTAAATAAATGAAAACACATGTCATTTAATCAATAAGTTGAAAATGAAACGCATCCATAGATAATATCACAGTGAAAATATCTTTGATAATAACAAATAAAATATTAATAAAGTCTATTCTTAATTATTAGATGTTATAATCTTATTCATAATGATACATCTACCATCAAGACCTTTCACAAGACAGTTTAGTCTATAGGTAAAAACATTTTTAACACTATATTAACTTGATTTTCTCATGAGTCCTACTGATGCATTGAGGGTATATATTATACTGGTCCCTACGCACCATTATAGGTCCAAAAAATTCCTCATATATCAAATAATAGATATAATTAATGAATCGATATTCCTTGACATCAAATATTCATATTGAGTAAATGATGCAGATTTATCAATATTTACCAAATTAATAAAATAACTTTCAAAGTAAAAATTGTATGTAAAAATGAGAAATATTTTAAGAAATAAGCATATCCATGACAAATAATAAGGATATTTAGGTGAAATATAATTTCGAATGATCATAGAAAAGTGAATATTTGAATGGGAAATTGATGACTATAAAATGAAACAAGGAAGTGAATTTCAATATTATCCTTAGAAAAATAATCATAAAAAATATAGAGGAAGAATAAGAATGGTATCATACCCATTAGAGTAATAAAAATGTTTTTCCATTAATTAATATAAATAACATAAAAATATCTTAAAAATATTATTAATTAAAATACCCTTTTCATTTTGTAAAAAACAAAATGGAATTATTTTCTTTGAAAATAACTTTTGAAAATAGTTTCTTTAAAAATATCCTCATAAACATGAAAATAAAGTTCCAAATAAATGAATATCATGATAATTGATACTTCCATACTTGACATAAAAGTTAAAAAGAATAATCTTTTTTCACTATAAAGAGGTTATCAAAGTTCCATGTTTAGAAAACAACAAGAGGCTACCTTTCACATTTTCAGTAAAAGCCGAACTAGAATTGTTTTGAAATTGAAATAAGATTCCTTTGAAAATATTTTTAAAAGAGTAAGAATATCTTTAATAAATCATTTTTAAATAGTTAAAAACATTTTTGAAATCATTTTTATAAAACATTATTTTGAAAGAAAGCATATTTCTAACTGAAGAGAGAAATAAATTTGGATTTTATTAAAAAACTTTATAAAACATTTTTAAGTACCTAAGAGTGGTAAAATAGTAATATTACATAAAAATATCATTAATAAATAGAGGATAATAAAATTAAATTGTTTTATTTATAAAATTATCAAATAATCACCTTAAACTAAACATTAATAATAAACAATCTCTATTAGAATGAGACTATGAAATAAACCCTTACAATGATCATAAAATTGAATTGAGAATTAATAAATGAATAATTTAGGTTTTTAAACTATAAATACACATAAAAAAGTTTAAATACAACAAAAGGTAATAAAAATTCATTATACATGTAATCTTATAATGACATAATCAATTAAGTAGAAGATTAACCCAATGAATATAAATTGAGTTAAGGAATCTCTTACCATTTGGTAACTTTTAAATCAAATCCTATTAGATAAAATAAATAAATTTAAAAATTAAAATATAATTAATAATGAATTATTAATGATATTAAATTTCATAGGGGTAGTATATACACCATATAAAATAAATTAGGTGTATAACATTACAATATGCCTCAATGAAATAAAATTTAGATGAAATCCTTTACCCCATACTTCCTTTTGATTGGACATTATTTAACCACAAGTATAGTGGTTTTAAAAATTTTATTCACTTATAAAAAACCAAATTAATATTTATATTATCATATATGATCCTTTTATAACATCTTATAACCTATCAATTAATAATCTTTTATTGTTTTCAGTGTTTCATGTGTTAATTTCCTTGTTTTCTCTTACATGTATCGTCATGAATGATCTATTTATTTCCCATAGTGTATAGTTATATCATCTATATAGTAAAAATCATGAAATAATTATCATATTTTTACTTCAATTATACTTTTAAAACCAATATTTAATGATGTTTATCAAAAATTAAGTATATTGAAATCATGGATATGGTAGGTTGTATGTACGAATGAGTAAAATTTCCATTTTTTCAATGATAATTATATAAAGGAATTATTTAATATTTTACCTTTATAGATTTATAATAATAACATACATACAATATTATATATCAAATATATATCCTTCTGTTTTTTTGGTGATGAGAATGGAGTCGCATTGCTTCAGGAAGGTGGTAGTCCACACGTACATGAACGATGTTATCATCTTTATATGAGTGAACAGGAAAGAAGAAAAATGATATATATTATCTTTACATAATGATAAATATTTTATTAATATAATAATTATGTCATTTAAATCACATATAATCATTGACTTTATATTTATCACCTTCCATGTGAAGTATAGTGAAAGAAGAATCACATCGCTTCGTGAGGCGGTAGTCCGTCGTATACACGATCAATTTATTGTATCTCCTACGGAATGGAAGGTAAAAAAAATATATGTGATATAATTAATATAGAGGTTTAAATATGTTATAAATATAATATATATTTCTATATATACTTTATATAACTCATCATAGAAATCCTTGAGAGGTAGAAATTGAAAAAAAAAATACATCAATTCACAGGACGGTAGTCAGTCATACACACCAATTATGATTTTGTAACCCATTTGATAGAAGTGTGGATTGTTTTATGTCATGAAATTATTACAAAAAAATAATATTATATTTAATAAACTCTTTTTTATATCATAATGGTTTAATACAAATTTAATTAGGTTGATAAAGAAGTATAATAAAGTTTCTCATTGAGTAGCATTACCTCTTCTTTCAGTATCCTCCTTAGGTTTTCACTAAAGCCTTCCTAGGAGATATTTCTATAAAAAAGGATTTTAGGATTAGTGGAGGAAAATTTTGAAGTTATTTGGGTAGGTATTATCTGATCCAAAAGTTTTTTGATGGTGTGAATAAGAGAGGAGAGGGTGGCATTTTATAAGTGGGGGAGAGGACACATTTGGTATTTTTGAAAAGAATTGAGTGCTCCAACATTTTTCATATGTCAAAAGGGTAAACCATTGTCCATTATATAAACTTATAGGTGAAATGGTCTAAATATTTCCATCAAATAGTTTTTATATAAGTTTATAGATCATTATTACCCTTATATTACTAGTTCAACACCTAAGTAAACCCATTTTTAGCCTAACCACGAAAATTAATTTTTACAGCTTTCATTATTAATTTTGGTAAAAATTTAATTTAACCATAATATAAATTATAAATTATTAGTATTCCAAATATTTAATAAATATTTTAAAATTTAAATCACATAAGGTAAAAATTATTAATTTAAATTTAATCCTGTAGATGCAACGAGAAAGTGGGTTTTTAACGAGAAAAAATCCAAAAGTTTAGAAAGTTTTTATATCAAAAATCAATATGAAAATTATTTAAATGAAATATATTAGAATAATTTATATATAATTAAACTAATTTTACTTTAAAAAAATTGAATATATATTATAACATTATGAATTATTTAAACAAAAAGTGAGTTTTCAACTAAAATTCAATATTTTTCACTATTCATTATAAATTGAAACTTTTCTGAAAAATCCTAAAAATTCAACCTCATATAATTTGATATTCAAATTTAAAAAATAAAGTTTATTTTTTGAAATAAATTTTTTAAATTTTCTATAAAAATAATTTTAATCTATGTGTGTAAGCGGCGACTAAACCGTCTTTTAGAAAAAATATTGTTTTTTAGAAAACATTTCTGTTTATTTTAAATGATTCTTATTTTACTTATAATCAATAGGTATATAATAATCATGTATAAAATATATATTTTTAAAATTTATTTAATAAAATTCTTACCCTCTATGTTAATGTATAGTTTATAAATATTATATTAAATGATAATATTTTAATGATATTTAATATTTTGTTTAAACTTGATGTTTCGTGTAATGCAAACTAAACTGAGTGTTGTTTATAATGAAAGTAAAACTAAGTGCTGATTTTAAAACAATATAAAATCACCATTACATTTAATACAATCTGTTTAAGAAATTGAATTTATTTAAAAATAAAAATATTATAAAGTATCGGGGAGTTATATTTTATCTTATGTTTGGTGTTGCGTGACATACGCGCTATCAAATATAGTGTCCAAATTTTAGAATTTTGGGGTGTTATATTCTCCCCACCTTAAATAAATTACGGCCTCACAATTTTATCTTGATCGTCATAGTCAAAGTTTTTATTTTTTAAAATTATTTTTAGAAAACCCAAAACATAAAAAGAGTTAGTAAAATATCCTCTTATAAGAGAGGAAGGGGGTTATGAAGGTCATTTGGAAAAACACATAACTAGGTTTCCAAGTGGGAGAAAATTTGTTAAAATTGAAGATATGTATATGTAGTAAAATAATAAATAATTATAGATAATTATAAAGGTCATTGATAATAAGAAGTTGAATGATAAATGGGAATTTGAGGAGCTTAAAACCATAAATCTGTGATTATTTAAAAGGTCATCTGATTCATAAAACATGAATGTAATAGGATAAAAAAATTCATCAAAACCCTTTTACTATATTTGGGTAATTATTCTATTATCTAAGAATATATGGAAATATACTTACTTGATATGTTTCAATTTCATAAGCATAATACCATCCTCTGGTTGTGCTTTTAAAAATTTCCAATTCATAACTTACTCTAAGAAATGAGTATCCAAAAATGAATTTATTATGTCTGAAGAAATAAAATTAACTTTTAATGGATCATAAGATCCATAAAATTGTGACAATTATTTATTTTCATCTCTAACTATTTTCTAGAGCCAATATGGTTACCACATGTTATCCAATATTCATAAATCCGTGTATGGTGAAGTAATACATTAATCTCTAAAACTATATTCAAGTTAAACTTAAAACATTTTATAAATGGTTTACCTTATGGCCCTTCCAAAAGATTAGGATCTAAAACTTTAAAAATAAGATCACTAAATTTCCAAAATGAACTTATCATTAACCACTCAAACATCATGAAGCATCTCTTAATCATATCATACTAGACATGTTCATACCTTTATCATTTATTATATTTAAACATGTTAATTACCATAAAACTTATTTAAAACATTCACTCATCCTAATTACTTAAGTAAAACATATATTATTTTATATATTCCTTAAATTCAAAAAAAACCCTTCATTAAGCATAAACCACTGTCAAAAAATCATTAATTGGTTCTAAGGTAGTTAGTATTATCCAATTTACTTTGTGCATATCAATAATATACTTATCCCAACATCATTATATCAAAATAAAAAACATATTATGGGTTATATTTCTCTCAATAATGTGTTTTAAAAGAATTTTAACTTCCCAATGAATCACTTTTCTTGGTATCATTCAATATACACTTTCAAATCCTTAATTAAATGGTATTGCAGTACAATACTTATTTATTTCAAAATTATTATAACTTGTACATCATTGATAAAATAATAAAATTTCAAAATTCTTAAATCCAAATGTAATAAAATTAATCATTCCTCTTTTTCTGTGGTAGTAGCATAAGGTTGACCATGATCCATTGGCTTCTTTTGAGGTTTATTCCTTTGACACTTGAGACATTGATTTCCATAGTGTCCCACATCCTTAAAGTTAAAGAAATATACATTTGAAACTTTCTTCATACCCTTGAAATTACAATAATGGTGGAATTTTTCTCCATACTTATAGAAAACTCTCATTCCTTTTAAGAAATTACCAGGGTGTTTATTTCCACAATTATCACATGTGGTAAAATACTTCTTTCTCTTATCTCCTTTATCCATATTTTTCTATTTATCCTCTTATTATCTTTATTACCTCAGAAACCATAATACTTATATAATAAATTATATATCTTTTTATCCCATGATACTATGTCCTCATATGATGATAATGTTTATAATACTAGTTCCATTCAAAATATTAGTTTAAACCCATCAATGAAATAGTCATTTTAACCATTTGGATTATGTGCATTGATGTAGTTTCTACTCCTTCTAATATAAGACATTTCTAAATGATTTAATACACTAGATTCGGGAATATCATTACGAAACATAATGCATAATCCAAAAAAAATAGTTAAATACTTAACATAAATTGAAAATTTTATACATGACAAATATCATAATCAAAAATATAGTTTCTTTGGGAATATCTCTATTTTTAAATACTTTATAATAGTTTGTAATGAAAATATAAATTTTCATAAGAATATACCTAAGGATTTTTAAATTAGTTGAATAGTAAGGCATGTTATCATGCACCAGGTGATGATCGAGTCAAGACCAATGCAGCATTTTTGGTGTTATTACCCATAGGCGCATATATGCCTGAACTATGTCCACTTATAGTATCCTGATAGGGATGTATTTTAATGAAGACCACATGATATCTACATTACCAAAAATTAAGGTAGTTGTTATATAATTAACATAAAATTTTATCATAGGGTTATGTTTCATAATTTATATTTTCCTAAATATAGTTTCTAATGTTTCTACTAAAATTCCTATGATACCAACTGTAGCGACCCTAACCCTAGTATCCAGAAACTGGTACTTAATTTATTACATTGGTATAAATTACAAGGAAAATTTTTCTAAATGTCCAAATAGTTTATTAGTCTTGGTAAACTTGATACATACTTGAGTATTACATTAAATTTGAATACAAAAAATACAATATAATTGTTTTGGAGAATATATTTATTACATCTAGTATATCCTTGTATATCAGTCATGGTAAACTTCATGGAATCCTAGGGAAAGGAAAAAAATAAGGTTGCGCTCAAATACTCGATAATGATTAAGTATAGTAGAAGATATCATGAATCAATAATCATAATCAAAATGGAAAGGTAAACAACTAATTGAAAAATCCATTTAAATAACTTAACTATGATGGTAAGATAAAAAAATCAATACAGTAAGACAAATAACTTAAAACATATTCCATTTAATCAATAAGATGAAAATAAAATACATCCAAAGATGATATCATACTTAAATATCCTAAAAATAATAAATTAAATCTTAATTAATTAAATGATTAATTAGTTTATGCCATGATCACAGGCATCACGATACCTCTACCATTAAGACATTTCACTAACTATTTAGTCTACAGGTGAAAAACTCATTTAATTTCATATTTACCTGATTATATCATGACACCTAATGATGAATCGAGGGGATATATTATACTAGTCCCCCCCCCCTCATCACTATAGGTCCAAATAATTACTCAAATATCAAATAATTTATTTAATTCATGAATAAATGTGCCTTAACATCAAATATCTGTATTGAGTAAAAGATATGAATTTATCAATATTTTCTCATTTAATCAAATAACTTTAAAAGTAAACACTATATGTAAAAATGAGATATTTATTAAGAAATAAGAATATACATGATAAATAATATGGATATTTAGGGTAAATTTAATGTCCAATGATCACAGGAAATTGAATATTTTAAGGAGAAGTTGATGAATACAAAATTAAACAAAGGAGTGATATTTAATATTATCCTCAGTAAAAATAATAATAAACCATCCAAAGGGAGAATAAGGATATTATCAACATATACCCATTGGAGTAATAATAAATGGTTGTTTTCATTGATGAGTATAAATACCAAAAAAATATCTTTAAAAATGTTCTTGAGGAAAACATCCTTTTCTATTTGAAAAACATTTTTGAAGTACTTTTCTTTTAAAATAACTTTTAAAAACATTTTCTCTAAAAAGATCCTTTAAAACATTAAAATTAAGTTTTATAGATATAATGGTCATAACATTGAATAATTTTATATATTCTATAAAATTAAAAAGAACATTCCTTTTTCACTGTAAAAAAGTTAGGAAAGTGACTTGTTCAAAAAATGAAAAAAAATATTCCTTTAACATTTTTAGTAAAATCCAAAATGACATTTTTATGAAAATGACCTAAAGTTGAAGTGGGAATTAATCAATTAATTGATTATTTATTTTAACTATAAATAAACATAAAAATTTTTAAATAAAATATAAGTTAATCAATATTTATTATACAGATAATCTTATAATGACATAGTCAACTAAGTGGAATATTAACCCAAAGAATATAAATTGGGTTAGGAAATCCCTTACCACATAGTAACATTCAATTAAAATCCACTTAGATTAAATAATTAAAATTAAAACATAAAATATCATAAAGAATTAATATTTCATGATGTTAAATGTCAAAGGGGTAGTATATTCACTATATAAAATAAATTAGGTTCATAAGATTATAATATGCCTTAATGAAATTAAATTAAGATGAAATCCCTTACCTCACACTTTGTTTTGATTGAACATTTTTTATCCTCATATATAGTTGTTTTAAAAATTTATTAACTTATAAAATAACCATATTAATATTTGTAATATGATATATGATTCTTTTATAACATCTTATTACCCATTCATTAATAATATTTAATTATATTTATTATTTTGGGTGTTAATTTCCTTGTTTTATCTTACATGTTTCATCATGAAAGATTTGTTTCTTTTAAATATTATATAGTTATACATATATAAAGTATTAATCATGAAATAATTATCATATTTTTACATAAATTTCAATATTTAAACCAATCATTAAAGGTGGTTATGAAAAATGAAGTATGTTTTGATCCTAAATATGGTAGGCCATATATACGGAGGAGTAACATTTCCATTTTTTAATGATCATTATAGAAGGGAGGTTAGTATTGTTTTAACTTTACATAATGAAAATATTATCATATATACCATATTATATAATTATATATATCATCCATGTGGTGTGGTGATGAAAATAGAGTCACATTGCTTCATGAAGGCGGTAGTCTACACGTATATGAATGATGTTATCATCTTTACGTGAGTAAAAGGAAAGAAGGAAAATGATTTATATTATATTTCCATAATTAAAAGTATATCATGATTATAATTATTTTCTGATTTATATCACATATAATCATTATCTTTATCTTTATCTATTTCCATGTTCAATGTTTGTGAAAGATGAATCACATCGCTTTATGAGGTGGTAGTCTTCCATACACATGGGTGACGTTATCATACCACCTATAGAATAGAAGATATATATATATATATGATATAATGACTAAAAAGGTATAAATATGTTATAAATATCATATTCATATACTTTATATTCATCATCATACCCAACCTTGAATGTTTAAATGGAATATTGAATGACATCGGTTTGTGAGGAAGTAGTCCTCCATACACATGAATGATGATTTGGTAACCCATTTGATGGAAGTGGAGATGGTTTTAGGTCATGAAATTTTTATAAAAAAATCTACTTATATGTATTATACTGATTTTATTATATCAATTATTTTTAATAAAAATCTAATTAGGTTGATAAAAATTAAAATAAAGACGCTTGTTTAAGAACGTTACCTCTTCTTCGGGTATCCTCCTTAAGTTTTCACTAAAGCCCTCTTAGTTTGTATGGATGCAAAAACTAAGTATTCTAGGATTAGGGGGTATTTAGATGTAATTTGGTAAGGTATTTTCTAAAACTAAATTGGTTTGATGGTGTGAATAAGAGAAAATAGGGGTGGAATTTTATAACTGGGGAGAGGACACAATTGGTATTTTTAAATAGAATTAAGTGCTCCCACATTTCTTATATGTCACAAGGGGCCAAAATGGACCATTATAAAAAAATTATACTTTAAATGGTCTACATATGGCCATAAAATATTTTTATACAGGTGTATATGTCATTTTTACACTTATATATTTAGTTTAACCCCACTCCCCCGGTAAACCCATTTTTACCTTAACCGCAATAATTTATTTTTACTTCATTCAATATTCATTTAGGTAAAACATTTAGTTGAACTTATTAGAAATTATAAATTGTTTTGATTCAAAATATGGAAATAATTTTTTAAAATTCAATTCACATAAGTGTAAAATTTAATTTAAAATTAATCTCATAGACATGATGAGAAAGCTGGTTTTTAAAGAGAAAATGTCCAAATGCTTACAAATTTTTTATATAAAAATTAAATATGGAAATAATTAAAATGACCTAAATTTTATTAATTTATATATAATTTAAATAATTTTTTTTAAACCAATAAATAATATAGTTTGACATTATAAATTATTTAAACAAAAAGATAGTTTTCAACTAAAATTCAATATCTTCATTATACATCAAAAAATTAAACTTTTCCAAAAAATCAAAAAAAATTACCCAAAGATAATTTATATATTATTATTTTAAAATTTAATTTAATTTTTTCAAATAAATTTTCTTAAATTTTTAATAAATAATTTTAAATTTTGTGTACAAGGTTCACCTAAAACTTATTTTAGAAAAAATACTATTTTTCATAAGAAAAAAAATCTTTTTTTATTTTAAATTACTATTATTTTATTTATAATCAATATGTAGATAATAAATGTGTGTAAAATATATATTTTCATAAGTTATTTAAAACTATTCTTACCCACCAATTTAATGGCTAGTTTATAACTATTGTATTAAATAATAATATTTCACATTTTATTTAAACTTGGTGTTGCAGGTAATACAAGCTAAATATATAATTGCATGTAATGAAATATAAACTTAGTGTTGTTTGTATCTCAAGATAAAATCTTCATTGTGTTTAATGAAAGATATTGAATAAATTTAATTTATTTAAAAATAAATATATCATGAAGTATCAAGGTGTTATATTTCCTCCTACGATTGGTGTTGCGTGTCACACACGCTATCAAATACAGTGTCCTTATTTAATAATTTTTGTGTGTTACAGGGCACATTCAAGATTTCATTTCATATTTCATGTTATCATTTAGTTTTTATATTATAGTTGGAATAAATTGATGATTGGTATTAAATAAAATGTAAACAATATGTATAAATAGTTTTTTTGGTGTATATATATATATTAGTGATTATTTGGTTAGTGTGATTCACCAATTAATTCCTTTTATTGATATTACATTCTTATTAATATTTATAGGTAGTTTTTTTTTTATGTTTCAGCACAAATAATACCCTTTGGTTTATATCCATAATATATTGTAAATCCTGACACTTACCTCTTGTGAGTTCTGTCTACTAATCATTATACTAGTAATCTATTTAGTCATAAAAATTGTTGACCATACCGATTATTTTTTTAAATATTGTTCTCTTAAGCATGATATCGGTATCCTATATATTAGTATTTTTCAAACTTGTAACTTTTTTGAATTATATTTAGTACTTTTTTTAATAATTTTGATCATTTATTGTTTATTGATATGCTTCTAGAATTCTTCTAGAAATGTATCCTTCAAGAATACTCGCCAGTACTTTATGGTCATGTCTAAATGAAACCTATATCTTCTTTTTTGAGTAGTTAGGATAAGTCTATTAGTGTTTTCTGGTAAAGGAAACTATTTCATAGCATTATGTTCTATGAAATAAAAAATGACCTAATATAAATGAGTTTCACATATATGTACATTTTAGGGGGGAAATATGTTCCTTAAAAATTGATTATTTATATCATTTAATGTTTGGGGTAAAACTTAATGCTTTATAAATTAAATTTGATTTTTTGGGTATTGAAATAAAACTTTTTTACCATAATTTATGTTTTAATGAATATTGATTTCAAAATGTATTATTATTTGAAATAGATGATTTTTAAAACTATTGCGGTAGGTATTTTGAAAATATATTCTAGTTTTTATTTTAAAATGAAATTAATCTCAATGTATGACTGTTGTTAATTTATCCAATAAAATATATGAGGGTTCATTCTTAAAACATAATCTAGGAAGTATTTTGTCTAACTGGATTTTATAATGGCTTATTCGTGTAATATATGGTATTTTTGGAAAATAATTAATATAAAATTTTTATATAAAATAATAGTTATATATCATCCTTTGTAATAATATAATATATTGGATAAATTGAAATTTTAGAAGAAAGTCAAGCATATATATTCCCTAGTATAATCTTTTGGTGAAGACTACCTTAGTTTCTACCCTGATCGGTTTGTGATATGTAGACCATCATTAGTTTCTAGTACATCCTTGATGTCACTGTCTTATGGTGATTTTGTTCCCTACTTTGGTTTTAGTAGTCATGAATCATAATCATGATTATTGGTTGGGTTATTATTTTGTGTGATGGTTATAGATATTTGGATTTTATATATTTTTATGATTTAGATAAAATTTGGGAGTTATGAATTAGAAATGATATGGATGAATTCAGATATGTTTTGAGGAGTGTTTTGGGTCATTTGTGTTGAATATGATCATGTTTGGGTTATTTGTAATGTATTTAGGAGTTTTCCATCATGAGTTATGAAATACCTTAGTGTATATTTTGGAGACCTAGGGGTATGATAAATCTTTGGGCAAGAATCTCCCAATACTTCTCAGGGTGATAAGTCATATTGTGGTAATATTGTAATAACTTGTGTCCAAGTTATAGTTATTTAAGTTATTAAGTGGTACGTTTGGAAAGTTTAGGTAAGGTATAATTTGATTTATTTTTATTGAGGTTTTTTTAAATTTTGTGATTAAGATATAAAATTGGTTGTTTAAGGGTGAAATTTGAGGAAAAGTTCTACTTGGAGGAGATGGCGCTTGCTCTCGTTTCCCACCGATGGCGAACCTCGTGGTAGGGTTTGGCGATGGCCGCCGCCGCAACCCCTCCTCCCTCTGCGGGGGGAGGGGGACCGTCCTTTCCTGCGCCTGAATATGGGAAGGTTAGGGATGGTGATCTCCAACCCTCGCTGGCCACAGGCTTCCTTCTTCCGTCTATCAATGTCGCCCCGAAGGTCCCCGGCTGCATCTCCGGCCAACCCGTTGTTCCAGTTTCATCACAGGAATTCTATGCGGCTTCGGCTTTTCTTTCTAATGCCCTTATTGCAAGGTTTGTGAGAAAACGTCCGCTGTTGGAGGATTTCAGTAAGTTTGTAAACGAAAAATGGGGGCTCAAGAATTTTGCGCATGTTGGAATTCTTGGGCCACGACAAATCCTCATCCTGTTTGCGGATGATGGGGATTTGGGGAAGGCTTGGTCCCGAAGTAAGATGGATTCGAGTTTCCATCTTCTTCGATAGACCTTTGAAAATCATTTGAACCGTGATTCTCCAAATTCTGCAATCTGGCTGCAGCTTCCGGGACTTCCCATTCCTTTTCAAAATCCAGGACTTCTACGCTCGATAGGTAACTCTATTGGACGATTTATTTGCTGTGATCAAAGAACTGCCTCTTTGTCAAATCCTGCTTCTGCGAGAGTTTGTGTTGAAATGGATCTCTCAAGAGTTCCACCAGAGGTCGTGTGGATCATTGTGGAAGGTGAATAGAGGTACGCTCAAAAAATTCTGTATGAAACTTGGGTTCCGTTTTGTTCCAATTGTTGCAAGCAGGGGCATGAAACAGTTAAATGTCGAAGAAGGACTCCAGCGTTCCATTCGGGTGTGCTTAATAACACTGGGCATGGTGATATGGTTCAGATTCATGCAGCTCTGAATCCAAGGGCATATGAAACTGGGTTGGTCCCGGCGGTTGATGAGATGGTTCAGCAAAAAACAGGTCTGGATCGAGGGGTATCCGAAATTGGACAAGCCCAAGTGGTAGATGATATGGTAAATAATCAGGGCCATGTTGAGGTTTCTTCAGGAATGTGTGTGGGGCAGGAGATCCAGTCAGGAGAACTGCCAAATGGAGGTAAGAGAGGTATGGAGGATTCAATGCAGGAAAAACAGGGTTCAATGAAAATGGCTAACAGAAAGGGGAAAGAAGTAATGGAGCATTCTGATAAAGAGGGGATGAAGGCTGGTGAGCCTGCTGTGCTGTATATGGGCAGGGGACTGGGGAAAATCAGACTTATAGTGGGAGTAAATCTACAGGGCAGAGATCTCCTGTCATGGTACAGGTTAGTGATGATGGTTTGATAAATTGTTCGGAAAATCAGTTTGCTGTTTTGATGGATAATGATCAGAAGGACGATGAACCAATGGAAGAGGAGGCAGTTCAGTGTCTCCCATCTCATGAAGATGCCATCATTGTCCATGTGATGGAGAGCTCAGCTATTCTGACCATGGGTGACTCTGGTGGACAGCCTCATGTCTCACCAGGGATGGAGCAGGTAAAAATTGGTAAAAGTGTAGGGGGTTCTGATGAGCAGATAAAGGAGATCTCAAAGGAGGTGAATGGGGTTTTGGCAGCTTCTCATGGGTAGGTTTCTCAAGGTAGGTTGGACATTAATGGTGTGGCTGAACAGCAGCTTGGTTCTATGGTGGCAGAAGGCAATGAACATGGTATTGTCATGACAAAAGAAACAATGGTGATGGAAAATCCGAAAGTTAGTCAGGTTGTTGGAAGAATCATGAATGACTTGAGTATGAGCAGTAAGGTTTACCATGGATGTGTTGTGGAGTCACATGGTTACCCCTTGCAGGAAGAGGAGCTACATAACCACAAAGAATCCTACACTTATGTTGTCAAGCATGGACTTCATGAATCCCTAAGCAAGGAAGTGGAGGGGGAAATCAAAAGTAGGAGGAAGACACGGAGGGACTATAAGGACCTACCCAAACCAATGGCGATGAGGTCTGCGTACAAGAATGAAGGGTCACAAGAAATTTTTCATGAAAATGGGAATAGTGGCAAGCGACGGGGAGGGTCTCCTAAGATGGATAATGGACATAGTGGGAAACGGAAAATCAAGGAGAAGATGTCTGAGGAGATGCTTAGGAAGAAAAACATGTACCTTGAGATGATGCAGAGGTATGAATCTTCAGAATGGGAGTCATCTGATCCTGGGGATGAGTTATGCGATGATAGGTAGAGGGATGAGTATGGGTTTGATGTAATGTAGCATTGTTATTTTCTACTGTCTTTACTTGCACTTTTTTCTTAATAAATTTTCGGGATCAGGTTTTCGCCTGGTCCAGACCTTTCTGGTAAGGGTGCAATTTGAGGTGTTTTTGGGTATAGATTTAGGTTTTTTCAAGTTTTGAAAGCTAAAACTAGGGTTTGGGTGTATTTGGTAGAGTAATCCCTATAAATTTTTGTTATTATAAGTCCATTGTAGTTTTTATGGATCCTCCAGTGGCTTAATAAGTTTACACCAAAGTTTTGATGGATACCATTGATGTTATGGTGGGTCCTAGGAATATTTTTTAAAAAACATAGAAATGTGTTATTTTGGCAAAAATTATTTAAACCACTTCAAATTGGATCCCCAAACATAATTTTTACTCACTTTTACATGCACCTTTTTGGGTTTCTCGTGTATTCCTCCTCGTTTCTACTCCTTTCCATGGATTAAGGATGATTTAAAAGAAATTATTCCCTCAGTTCAATCTAGAATTTATTCTCTTATTATCCTTTAACCCTATCCTCTATTATAATTTTTATTCTATCATAAATACATTACTATAATTGGTTTTTATCATTTATTTTTTAACCAAATTCATGGTGAACCAAATTTGAATTTCCTGAATTCTTTTTTACTTTGATGGGGGAGACTTGTCTGAGTGGTTCCTAGGTTTTTTTGATTTTTTGGTGGGAATTATTAAACTATTATTAAATCTAATTTTTTTTGATTTAGGACCTTGACTGAGTTATCTTTATGTTTAATTAAATTATATATTTTTATATATTTATGGTTGGGATAATTATAGCGATAATTTATGGGTTTGAATTAGGTTTTGATTGGGTTTTATTTTAGAAGTTTTTTCATAGGTGATTGATTTTCAACGGTTGTGTATCATATTTTAGGGGATGAAACATTTTAATTGGATTAAAAAAGATATATTATCAATATTATGTCTAAGGTATCTCATCTTGGACCTTCGAGTGATTCTCATGTTATGATTTTAGCATGACTTGCTTAGGTTTTTCCAAAATTAATATATATTATCTTATATTTTAGAAATATAAATGGATGGATTTTTAATTTTATTTTTTCATAACAAATAAAATAATAATAATATCACATATTACTATATAGATACAATATTTCCCTCTAGTATTCTTTAGTACGTTTCAATGTTAACAAGTGTTTTATAGATCCCTAGAAATCCTTTTTCATTATTAATAAAGTGTTCCTTGATATGTGAATTCAGTAACTCATAATGAGTTACATCACCTAACCATATTGTTCTTTAGTGTCATACATTTAATTTATATTAATATTTTTCCAAAATGTTAATCTTTGTTATGCCATGAATTCAAATACAACTTGAGGAAATATTGCAATCCAAGGGTTCTTTCTTGAATGAAACCATCTTCGTTAGAAAAAATATAGATAACATTCACCTTCTTAAGTCATATTTTTGTTCTGAAAAGTAAATAACCTATTACCACTTAAACCTATATGGTTAATAATCTATAAAACCACACATATATCTTGTTTAATAGAGTTATTTTGTGGTGATGTGGTCAATGGGTTGATCCAATGATAGGAATTTATTTTTCATGAAAAAATGTAAAGACCTGAGCTTGATGTACATGGACATTACATCACTTTTTCAAAATAATTAATACATGACACAAATAGATTCCCAAATATCATATTATTTTAGTTCCTTTTGAAACTAGAAAACAAAAACAAATTCTTCATAAAACATCTACATCATCTCCTACTTTATCAATCATAACTAGAACCCCTTTATGAAACATCTTACTTAATACCCATCTTTAAATCATGTGGGAAACAAAAAATTAAAATGGGTGAGCTTAAATGATCAGTAAAGGTAAGAATGTAAAATATCTTACAAAACAGAAACATAATAATGTGAAAACATGAACATAACTTTTGAAAAAAAATACACCAAAATCTTCTGTCATGAAATAAATCTTGGTAGTACGTAAGGCATTGATCATAAAAGAACTTTAACGATGATAAAATAGCATTGGAATAAAACATGTAATTTTGGAAAAAAATAAAATAATATTATTTCCATATTATCCAAGGCATTGTTTCCAATATCATCATAGTGGAAAAAGTCCATTAATGATCTGGGTTTACATGTCGTTCCAGCCATGTATTACTAAATCTGATTTACTTTTTATTCTAGTCCTGTATTACTGAATCGGATTTACTTTCCATTCCAACCATGTCTATCTCATGAGATTGAAATATTTACCCAATGCATTGTAGGTATATATAGGTCACACCCATATCATAATTAAATCATTCATACATGTTGCAAAAAATATAAATAATTCATCATAGCATAACCCAAGAAATAAAATGAGTTTCTTAAACATCATTCCATCATAACAAAATTCATATAAAATATCATTCCATCATTAACAGAATCAAGTAATTTTAATAATAGGGATATAAAAATAACCATATTTTAGAGCATCATCTTAGATGGAAAATAATTTTGATAAAACTCTTCAACTTAATTCTTGAGGAAAATATCCTTTCTTCTTCCAAAGCATTTTTTTCTCAAAATACCATTAAATTTTAAAAGAAAATAATTTAATTAAAAATAAATATAAAATAGTCTAGAAGAAGCTTCATGGAAATAAGGGGTCATGAAACCGTAAAAAAAATCCATTCATGTCGTATAAGTGAAAAAAATTATTCTCCTCATACTTTTTCCAGAAAAGTCTAAAAGTACCTCGTATGATAAAAAAAGAAATATTCCTTCCATACCATTAATTAAAAGTAAAAAATGGTTAAAAATGAATTTAAACATAGATAGAATAATATTAAATATTTTATGAGAAAAATTTTAGAAAATATGGACATGGATGACAAATATATCCCCTGTAAATACTTATGTATAAATAATCTCAAATAAAAATGAGATTGCCAAATTATCCCTTACCTTAGGTCTCATTTCTTCAGTATGTGTCTGAAACTAATATATTGTGGGTTTAAACATATTATTAACTTCTAAAAGAACCATAATAAAATTTATGGAATCATATATGATTCACTTATGACTTTATATTACCCATTCTTTTATCAATTCCATGTTAAATCAATGTTTTGGGTAATAACCATTTTATTTATCATACGTGTTTTGACTTGTTATTAATGATATTATTACTTAGATAGTGATTTACTTAATTACATAATATAAACCATTATTTATATATTATATATATTCAGTATATAAATATATATAATAGATAGATAAATGAAATGGAATACACCATTCAAGGAGACGGTAGGTCGTACATACACATGAACGTTGTTTCTGTTTCCTTATTGAATTGAATGGAAGCAAGTAAATGAAATATATATATATACATAAATACAGTAGCATTATTATTTCATATATTTCATTATTATTTATTATATATACCTTATAATAATTCTTGAATGGTTAATGTGGATAATGAATCTCATCATGTCATGGAGACGGTAAGTCGTACGTACGCACGAGCAATAATATAATTCCCTTGATGGTTAAATAGTATAGAATTGGATGGTATATGAATTTTAAAGAATAATTATTATTTTATATTCATTATTAACATATATTATAATCATCAATATAATCATACAAATTATCTATTGTTGAATAACAATTACACCACGGTGTGGAGACGGTAAGACATACGTACACACACATGGTGATATTGTTATTAGTATGATGGATAAAATGAGGTTTAATCTTGTACCATAATTTTAATAAAATATAAAAATGTATAAGATACTTTATTTATTACTATATTATGTAAACAACCTAATAAGAAGAAGTAGAAGAAGATTTTTTTTTTGAAAGAGGTGATAAAACAATTACCTCTTTTTCGAGTATCTCATTTTGATTTGAACAAAAGGACACCCTAGAATAGATTTCTGTCTGAATTGTGGACTCTATGGGGAATAGAGGAGTTTTGGGAGATTATTTGAGGAGATTTTGGATTATCCAAATGTATTTAAAGGTGTGAGTAAGTGGGTAGAGGTGGTGGCCTTTTATAAGAGGGTGGAGGGGCACTTTAGGAAAGTCTTGAAATATTAATTTATTATAAATTTATTTTCAATTTACAATACTCCAGAACTCATTTATTTCGAGTTTAAGATGTGTATGAGTATAAATCATCTCAAATAATAAAATTTAGATATGTTTTGATTTTATTTTAAATCTTATCATTTTTATTTATCCTTATTTAATCTAATTTTTTTTATTTGTAGTAATAATATTCTAAATATTAAATGTTTATAAATATTTTTAATGTGTTGTAAATTGTATATAATTTGATAGTTTATAAAATTTTAGAACATATAATTTTCATTTTAAAATTTTAAAATATTTTTGTGATTTTTAAATAATTTAATCATATGTTGTTTTTATAAAATATCAATATTGTTAATTTTGACACTATTCATTTATTTGAATTTAAATAAAATCCACATAGAAGATAAATTTGAATAAATATATTTAATACACTCCTAAAATTTCATAATCACATATAAAATTCTGGGAGTACATTAATTAGTTCATATAATATTTCTTTTAATATTTTTAAAACCATTTATTTGAAATGTCTATTAATAAAATAATTTTTATGACAATATTGTGGAATCATTAATGGTAATTATCTAATATTTAAAAAGTATAAGTACATTAAAATGATGTAGATAATTTCATTATATTTTTGGAGACTATTTATTTTGTAAGTTTTATTATGTTTATCACTATATTAAAATTATTATACTTATAAGATATAAGAGAGTTACATGTGGTGACTTTCTTCTATTTTCATTATAATTACATCACTTTCATGGAAAAGTCCATTAAATGGATAAATTATGAACATTAGGTTATTTTGGTCGACATTAATTCATTCAACATGATTTTATAAGGTTTTAGGATAATTTTATTATCTTTATCATATTGTTTGTTACCCTAATTTACTCAATTTACCTTTAACTCTGGTAAATAAAAATTACCATAGTTACTATTCATAATATCAAAAAAAAAAGTAACCTATTAAAATAATTTTTACCCACTGATTCCAAATATGTAATCCATTTTTTTAAATTTAAAACAAAAAAATTTATTAAATAATTTAAAATTAATCCCTATTGTCAAATACAAAAAGCGGGTTTCCACGAAGTAAAAACAATCAAAAGGTTGACATGTGTTCATGTCCAATTTAAATGTAAAATTGCATACAATTACAATACTTGTATTAAATTATAAAAATATAATCCAATTACTCTTCAAAAACAATTAAAAATATAATCTAACTATATAAATAAAATATATGAAAAGGCAGTTTTGAATTAAAATACAGTATTTTTCACTATTCATTAAAATATTAATTTTATCAGAAAAATAACAAAAATTCAACCAAAGTAAATTTCGATTTACCACTTCCAAATAAGAAATTTATTTTATCAAATATAATATATAAAATTGTTAAAAACTAGATTTAAAATTTGTGCTCCATCAAAATGCGGCAAAACTACATTTTTTGAATAATACTTCTTTTATCCGAAAAATTGAATTTGTTCTTATATTATGTTCTAGAAAATACATAATATGAATTTTAATGTTATATAAAATTCAAAATTTGGTTAATACTATTCATAAAATCTAGTTTATATCCCATTAAATAATAAAATTTCAATAATATATCGTTTTTTAGTGAAACTCTGTATTACGTACAATGCAAGCCATCGAGGAAGGTCGCTCTTGTGATTAATTCAAGCCAAGTCAGTGTTTCAAATAGTGAAATATTCATTTTGTGTTACGTATAACCTAATCCAAACATAATTCTTTTATACAATGAACAATATCTACACTCATTGTTGCATGTATCGTACGCCAACTTGTTGTTCCGTATAACATACGACAAGTCAGTTTAGTGTGAATGGAATGTTTAACATAGTGCTTTGCAAGATATAAATGAAAATTTTATTTATATAAAAAAATGTTCCAAAAAACTCAGGGTGTAATGTTATACCCCCAATAAAATTAATTTCTCAATCAAAATTCATCAGGTTTATAAAAGGATTACTACTTGAAAGTTCCATTCATGGAAACTCACATCGTAAAAAGGAATAATAAAACCACATTTTAAAAAGGAAAGTTAAACATAACGATTACCCAACATAACTGATCATTGGGTTTCCACATAGGAGAACACAGTTTGGAAGTGAAAACATGGATATGGAAAAGAAATCTAACCATCAAGTTCTAATGGATAGTGATAGAGAACAAGATAGTAGAAAGTTAACAACCAAAAATCCATAAATCTATTTTGATTTAAGGGGCCATCTGATTCATAGGATAAAAAGGTACCAAGATAACATTTTTGGTTTCAATATCATTTCCCTAAATTTTAATAACACGTGAAAAAATACTTACTTGATTTCATTACAATCTCTCATTGGTTGTTCCTTGAAAAATTTCCACTTCATCACTTATTTATAGAAATGAAGTCAAATTTCTCATTCTTGAAATGTTAGTAGATCGTGCAATAGAATGATAGGTCATTCTATCTATCTCAAAAAAAGGTTATCACAGGTATTTATATCTTCATAAGTCCACCTATAGTGATATAATACATTAATCAAATAAAATTCAACCGAAATATAACTTATACTATCCATAAATGGATAACATTACAATCCTTCCAATAATTCAAAATATAAAACTTTATAAAGGGGTGAACTAAATGGACTTAAAATTTATCTCCCATATCTCATTAGGTAGTTCATGGTTGTCACATTCCAAGCATGTGAATACCTTAATTTTGTATTCTCTTAAAACATTATAATAACATAAATTACTGTAGAATCTTAGTGAAAACATGTATTCTGTCAAAATTAACTCTTTACACACACCAAAAATGCCAAAAATTATAAATACTCAAGCCAAATATTACTTTTTCCTTATACTAGTCATGAGGTCATTAATACTATCAAATAACTCATTATCTCCTTATCCCAAAATTATTAACATATCATGAATTTTCCAAAAATATCTAAATATATTTTAATTGTTATCGGTATCATTCAAAATATACTTTAAAATACTTAAGTAAATATAATAGTGTAAAAATAATTAGATGATTATTTATTCCATAATACCATAAAATTAATTATACAATATTATTCATGATAATCATGTAATCATTCCACTATCTTCCTAAACCATTGATTGATCTTCCTCATTTTATTCCTTAACACTTATTTCATATAATATATCATTTTTAGTCTCTTCATTATCATAAACATAAATACTACCCATAAAAATATGCTGATTCTATTCATGATATTTTCTTTTAGGTCATCGATTTTCATAATTCCAGTACATTATACATTTAAAACATTTATCCGTTGTTGATGTCTAAAAAATACCATTATCCTTGTCCATTATGTTAACTGAACCTTTTCCTTTGCAATTACTGGATTTTTGTCCTTCTTTTCCACACCCAAAACATCTTCTAGTTCCTTTAAAACATTATCCTTGATGCCACTTCCCACATGAGTTACATGAGGAAAATTGAACTTTCTTTCCTCTATGATCACCATGAAATTTTATCTTTCTCTTATTATCTAGGTCAGGAAACTCAACAAAGTTGAGATTATTGATCATATTATGAGATTTGTAATTATGAATAATAATGAAGTTTCACTTTCCAAATCCCATTTCATTTGGTTTCTCATGAATAATATCATTCCATTGTCCATCATATTCTCCATTAACATGAATCCTCCTGTTTCTAGCTATTTTCTAAAACCCAAAAAAATAGTGTGAGAGGAAAAAATCATACTAGGAAAACAACATAATCATGGGGGAGTACTTTTAGTCTCTAACATATTATATTTAATCTGAGTTTATTCATTATTGTTACCATAACTAGAGTATTGTAACCCATAGTTAGACATACCCTTAGGGAAATCCCTAGACATAGCTTAGAAATATCTCTAGGGATCTTACTAAATTTTCTGCATCCTAGTTTCTAAAGGTTAACTAAACCTTCGCTTTGATACTAACTCTAACAACCCATGTTTCACGTACATAGACATTACGTAACTTTTGTGGAATAATTTATACCTGACAGAAATAGATTCCCAAATACTTTATTAGTTTAGTGCCTTTGGAAACTGGAAAACATAAATAACATATTCATAAAACATCTACATTATCTCTTACTTTATCCTTCATAAATAGAAACCATTTTTGAAAAAATTTACTTAATACCCTTGTTCAAATCCTGGGAGAAAAGAAACATGAATATGGGTGAGCTCAAATTCTCAGTAAGTCTATGCATGGAAAATATCTTAAATAAATATACATAATAATGTGAAAACATGAACACAACTTTTTAAAAAAACATACTGAAATCTTGATTCATGAAATAAATATTGGTAGTATATAAGGAATAGATCATAAAGGCACATTAACCATTATAAAATAGAATTGGAATAAAACATGGAATTGTGGGGAAAAAAGCACATTGTATGATTTCTATATTAGTCAAGGAATTAATTCCAAGACCATCATAGTGGAAAAAGTATATTACTAAACCGGGTTTACATGTCGTTCTATCCATGTATTACTAAACAGTATTTACTTATCGTTCTAGTCCTATATTACTGAACTAGATTTAATTTCCCTTCCATTCATTTCTATCTAAGGAGATTTAAATATTTACCCAATTCATTGAAGGGAGATATAGGTCCCTCCCATCACATAATTAAATCATTATTACATGTTCAACAAAAATATAAATCATTCATCACAGCATAACCAAATAAATGAAATGGTTTTCTTAAACATCATTCCATCATAAAATAATCCATATAAAATATCATTACATAATTAAAACAATAAAATCCTAGAAATAATAGGGATAGAAACATAACCTTATTTAATAGAATCATCTTAGATGGAAAATAATTTTGATAAAACAATTGAACTTAATTCTTGCAGAAAATATCCTTTCTTCTTCAAAAACATTTTCATTTTTCAAAATGCCATGAAATTTTAAAAGAAAGGAATTTAATTAAAAATAAAGTTGAAAAATTGTAGAGGAAGATTCATTGAAAAAATGTTTCATGAAATGGTAAAAAAATCCATTCAAGTCATATAAGTTAAAAAAACATTTTCCTTGTACTTTTGCTGGAAAAGTCAAAAAGTACCTCATATGTTAAACAAAAGAAAGATTATTCCATACCATGTAGTAAAAGTAAAAAAATGGGTAAAAAATAATTTAAACATATATATAAGATTACTAAAAAATTGAAAACTTTTTTATAACAAATTGACATGAATGATAAATATATCCCGAGTGAATACTTACGTATCAACAATCTATAATAAAAATAAGATTGCAAAATTATCCCTTACCTTAGGTTCGATTTCTTCCATATGTGTCCAAAACTCATTTATTTTAGGTTTAAACATATTATTAACTTATTACAGAACCATAATAAAATTAATGACATCATATATGATTCACTTATGACTTTATATTACCTGTTCTGTTATCAATTCCATGTTAAAGAGAATTTTTGGGTAATAATCGTCTTATTTATCGTATGTGTTTTGACTTACTATTCTTGATATTATTAATTATATCATGATATCATTACTTAAATAATTTAAAAAATTATTTATATATCATATATATTTAGTATATAAATATATATAATAGATATATAAATGAAATGGAATACACCATTCATGGAGACGGTAGGTCGTACATACGCATGAACACTATTTCTGTTTCCTTATTGAATTGAATGGAAGAAAGTAAACAACAGATATATATATATATATACCTAAATCCAATAGTATTATTATGTTATATGTTTCATTATTATTTATTATATATACCTTATAATAATTTTTTAATGGTTAACTTGGAAATGAATCTCATCACGTAGTGGAGATGGTAAGTCGTATGAACGCACGAGTGATAATATCATTCCCTTGATGGTAAATTAGTATGAAATTGGATGGTATATGAATTTTAAATAATCATTATTATGTTATATTCATTATTTAAATCCATTATACTCATCAATATACCCATCCTAATTAAGTATTTTTTAAAAACAATTACACCACGATGTGGAGACGGTAAGTCGTACGTACGCACGCATGGTGATATTGTTATTCATAAGATGGATAAAAGGTGGTATAAGGTAGTATCATAATTATAATCATATCTAAAATTTTATAATATACAAGATTTATTACTTTATTATGGAAACAACATAAGAATAGGAAGTATAACAAGAAAAGAATTTTGAAAGAGATGATAAAATAATTACCTCTTTTTCGAGTATCTCCTTTTGATTTGCACAAAAGGACTCCATAGGATGGATATATTCCCTAAGTATGGACTCTATAAAGAATTTAGGTATGTTAGTAGATTATTTTAGTATATTTTGGATGATCCAAAGGGATGTAAATGTGTGATTAAGTGGGTAGAGGTGGTGACCTTTTATAATAGGGTAGAGGGGAACTTTAGGTAAGTCTTGAAATATTAATTTATTATAAATTTATTTTTGGTTTATAATACTCCCAAACTAATTTATTTATATTTTAAGATGATTATGTGTCTAAATAGTCTCAACCAATAAAATTTAGATCTCTTTTTATTTTATTTTAAACCTTATCATTTAGATTTAGCCTTATTTAATCTATTTAATTTTAATTGTGGTAACAATATTCTAAATTTTAAATGGTTATAAATATCTACCTATGTGTTGTAAATTTTTAATAATTGGATAAATAATGATATGTTATACCATATATTTTTCACTTTTTAATTTTTAAATATTTTTGTGATTTTTAAATAATTTAATCATATTTTATATTTATAAAATATCAATTCTTTTAATTTTGACACTATTCAATTATTTGATATTAAATAAAATAAAAACAAAATATAAATTAGAATAAAAATATTTAATACACTCCTAACATGTCATAGGTACCTTGAAAATTAATTTAGAACATTAATTATTTCATATAATATTTCTTTTAATATTTTTAAAACCATTTACATGATATTTCTATTAATAAAATAATTTCTATATCACTATTGTGGAATCATTAATGGTGAGTATTTAATCTCTAAAAATTATAACTAATTCAAATGATTTATATAATTTAATTATATTACTTTATACTATTTATTTTCTAATTTTTATGAAGTTTATCACTATATTAGAATTTTTATACTTATAAGATATAGGAAAGTGGCATGTTGTCACTTTCTTTTTTTTTAATTCACTACTAAAAATACAGGCAAGGGAAGCACCCCCTTATATCAGAACTAAGCAAAACCGCTGATAATGGTTACCCTGTATCAGCCCTAAAATTTTGGCGCTGATACAGGGGCTCTTTATCAGCACTGGAAAAGCGCTGATAAATAACTCCAGTATCAGCGCTAAAATTTTAGCGCTGATAAAGAGGCCTTGTATCAGCGCTAAAATTGTAGCACTGATACAGGGTAACCTTTATCAGCACTAAAGAAGCGCTGATAAAATGATCCTTTATCAGCGCTAGAAAATCGCTGATAAAGACACTCTGTATCAGCGCTCAAATTTTAGTGCTGATACTGGAATGATGTATCAGCACTTTTTTAGCGCTGATAAAGAGTACCATTATCAGTGCTAAAAAAGGGATGATAAATGTAGTCTTTATCAGTGCTTTTTTAGCTTTGATAAAACCTTAGTCCATTTTTGTAACAAGTCGGTCACACAGTGCCCTCATTTTATCACGACCTAAAGCTCTCGTGGTAGTGGAACCCTACGACTCTCCTCTGTCGCATGCGCTTCTTTTGCCGGACCTCCGCCGCCCTCACTCCTCTTTGTCGAACCTCCGCCGCCCGAAACGCCCCTTCAGTTTGCCAGACCTCTGCCACCCGCAAAGCCCGGCTTCTTGTTGTCGAACCTCTACCTCCCTCGCTTCGCGTTGCCGGACCTCCGCCGCCCGCAACACCCTCTTCTATTTGTCGGACCTCCGCCGCCCGCAACACCCTCTTTGGTTTGCCGGACCTCCCAAGGCATGTTGTCCAAATATTTTTTCAATATTTTTCTTGTTGTTGGTTGAATCATTTATTTGGGTTAAATCTTTATGGTTATGGTGTTTAATTGCATCCTTAGGGTCTTTCCTTAGTTCAGTTGGTGGTTTCATTCTGGTTTTGTGAAGATATCAAGAAATAGGTAGGTTGTTCCATTATTTGACATTGTTTTAGGTGTTTAATATGATTTATTTGGTTCTAAAATGGTTTTATAAATTTTCTGGGTTGTGGGAAACATGTTTTCAAATTTTTTTGTTGTGCGTAAGGGTTTGATAATTACTTGACTATTGTAAATGGTTTTTTTTCATGTGTGTTTATATTATTCGAAGTGTGATTGTATAAAATAGATATAATTTTATATAGGGGTGGAATTGAGCACAATGGAATCCTAGTGATAGAGAATATCCCAACCCCATAAACTCCTTTATATCTAGAATACATTAATTCAAAAAATAATACATCACCAAAATTTAGTAAACCTTCCCAAACAAATTCTCTCCACCCTTAGGAGTACCGTGACACACCTAATTTAAGAGGAAAACAAGTAATTTGAATGTAATTAAATGAATGCAGATAATAGGATGTTACATTGACTATATGAATGGTGTTACAAATAATGGTTATAACAAGGGGATAATTATAAGGAATATGTCATTAATAGACCATATTAAATTATTCTAAATCGAAACATCATCATTGGAAAAACACTTTGTCAAAACATGAGACATTCTAATATTATAAACTTGTGGAATCATCTACCAAAATATTTTTAATTCCATAAATTATAAGACATTAAGTTACTATCTTTATCTTATTGGGGAACTCTAACAATATGATTTTAATCTACACTAGGGTACAGTAGTCAGTGTAGTAGTCTAATCTAGTTTATCATATAACATGATGTCTCACATAGTTACCTATGTTTCCCTTACCATCAATTATATAGAGATAATAAAAAAGCATGTCACTAAAAAACTATAGGTATTATTAATAAAATATAACTAATAAATCTCAACTAACATCCAAAACCATCCTAATAAATAATCAATTTCTCCTATACATCCATGTCTCACACAGAAATTAAATTCATCCCATTAATGGGTACAAGTAAATATATGACATAATTATTCCAAGGATATACATTTAAGGATGTCAGAAGCATAATGTAAAAATATTTGATAAAAATTCCAAAAAGGAATTTGAAAAAACATTGTAATCCTTATTATTTACCATCCTTTGAAAAATAATATTTGAAATCATTCCTTTTAAAACATTTTTAAATCACATATTCATCATCAATAAATTTAATATATTCTTTTGAAATTATGAAAATCGTACCATAAAAAGAGTTGAAAATAATAAAAACATTTTTACTTTGAATGATTTATTCATGTAATTATTTAATAATTAGGAAAAATCATAAAACTCATATTTAGATCTCCAATTTGATTTTACGAGAAAAATTAACTTCTAAATATTATTTATTATTGAATCAAAAAACATGAACACTACTATAATCTCATTGTTACATGTTTGGATATAATTTAAAAAAAATTATAAAACCCCTCATGAATATCAAACATTGGAATATTTTGATAAGTTATAAATTTTAGAAACTCATACACTCCCCAATAGTCAATGAAATTAATTTAAGTAAATTTTTTAACTCAATATTTGTTGAAACCACATTCCATAAATGTTAAAAGACAAATTAATCAAAATGATGTCCCATAAAATCACTAGACAGACAAATAACCTATAATGAACTAGTCAAAACACATGTTTTTACTGCCATAGTTGTTAGGTTTTAGTGAGAAAAAGAAAACCAAGGTTCCCTTGGTGGTGATGGTGGATATATGTGCTAGTAGTTCCCCTTTTGGTGACTGTTATTGGTTGTGGAATGGGGATGTTGACACTCATGTTTATTGGAGGCTTGGTTGTATTATTGGTTCCCTTATCTTTTTTTGTTATTTTGGTTTTGGTTGAAATTGTTAAATTCTTATCCCCTATTGCAGTGTTATCTTTTGGTCTATTATATTGTGAAATTTGGTTATGATATGGTGTTTGGTTATTATGTAATATTTAGGGTTTTTTACATGAAAAAACCATTCCCAATGGTGTTACTCAATGTCTAGGCACTAGTTACAACCCATGGAGATTGGTAATTCCCTTTGGACCTTACCACGAGTTGGGTCAGGTGTCAAGTGGGATGGTAACCTATCCTAGTTCATGACAAGAAGTCTACATCATAGTATGGTTGTATAAATCCCTTCTGTACTGTGTCCATGGGAAGTTGCAATGTGGTATCTTTTTTTATAGTCTTAAATTCCTCGAGCCCCATTTTATATTCTTTTTTCTCCTACAAAACTCTCATTTGAAATCTTGATTCTTTAAGAATTACAAGAATCATTTTAACTCCTCCAAACTCCCTTCTTCTCAGATATATCCAGTGGATGTGTTTGGTTTCTCTCTGATAAGGGGATATCTCATTAATTCTTTAAGGATTACAAGAGTCATTTTAACTCCTCCAAACTCCCTTCTTCTCAGATAGCTCCAGTGGATGCGTTTGGTTTCTCTCTGATAAGGGGATCTCTCATCGATTGGAAATCCTCTATCTCGTCTTATATCCTCCTTATAGAGTGATAGATCATCATCTTTTTAGTGAATCTAATATTCCTTTTTATGAATCTTGATTATAGGTTAGACTACTTGATCTTCTTATAAGGAAGTGGTTCTCATCTACTGTATTTGGAAGTCTTGTTTTGTGTACTTGAACCATAAATACTAATATTTGAGATTCAAATAGGATGAAGATGAATAAAGATTGGATGGATGCTAATCGTTTAACAATAGAGTATGAGAACGGAGTGAAAGATTTCATCAAGTTTGCAAAGGATCACGCAAAGGATCCTTCTAAAATACTTTGTCCATGTTTACGTTGTTGTTATTATAGACAACTTACTCCATAGGAGTTGGAAGAACATTTGATATGTCACAGAATAGATCGGAGTTATAAATGTTGGAATAAACACGGAGAGAAAGAGAATGTAGCTAATGGCTGGGATAAAACTGTGTTTTATGGATCGTCAGATATGAATAAAAATATGGATAATGAAGAAGACCGTATGGAGGATGTGATTACAGAATTCAATGATGATAAAGATTGTATTGAGGAAATGACAAAGACAATTCAAGATGAACTTCGTGATTTCCCAGAATTGTTTGAGAAGTTAAAGAGTTGTGCAAAGACGCCATTTTATGATGCTTGCACTAAGTATACAACATTGTCAGCTGTACTGAAGTTGTATAAATTGAAATCAGGCAACGGATGGAGTTATGTCAGTTTTACGGAACTACTTGCTCTCCTGAATGACATGCTCCCGAAAGATAATGAGCTCCCAAGCCAGACATATGAAGCTAGACGAATACTACGCTTGATGGGAATGATTTCTGAAAGAATACATGCCTGCCCGAAAGACTGTATATTGTTTCGCAAACAGAACAAATCACTTACAGAATTCCCAAAGTTTGGTTCTTCTCGATACAAGAAAGATAAATCCAATCCTACGAAAGTTGTATGGTACTTTCCAAACATTCCAAGGTTTAGGCGTCTATATGAAAGTGAAGAAACTACAAGACAATTGTCGTGGCATGCAGATAAAAGAAATAAAGATGGGTTATTACTTTATCTGGCCGACTCTCCTCAATGGAAGAAAATTGATCATGAGTATCCTGAATTTGGAAAATATCCAAGAAACCTTCGTCTTGCGTTATCTGCAGATGGAGTGAATCCTTTTGGTTTTCAAACTAGCACTCATATTACATGGCCTGTTATGTTAGTAAATTATAACTTGCCACCCTGGTTATGCATGAAGCAGAAATTCATCATGTTATCTATGCTTATATCAGGACCAAAACAACCAGGTAACGATATTGATGTTTATTTGTCTCCTTTGATTGAGGATTTTAATTTATTGTGGGACTCAAGTGTAATGTTGTATGATTCTTATAAAAGTGAATAATTCACATTGAGAGTGATGTTGTATGGGACAATAAATGACTTCCCTGCTTATGGAAATTTGTCAGGCTATAGCATTAAAGAAACTCAAGGGTGTCCTGTGTGCGAAGAAGATACAGAATCAATTAGGTTGAAACATTCATCTAAATCTGTGTTTCTAGGACATCGTATATTTATACCTTGTCGGCATAAGTACCGATCTTGGACGACATAATTCAATGGAAGTTCAGAAAAACATGAAACACCGTCTCCACTAACAGGTGATCAGCTATTTGAGAAAGTAAAAGATCTGAACACTGTTTTTGGTAAACCATTTTCGAAAAACATTACGAAAATCGGTTGGAAAAAGAGATTAGTTTTTTTTAATTACCATACTAGAATTGTTTGTACGTCAGACATTATCTTGATGTGATGCATGTGGAAAAAATGTATGTGACAGTGTTATCGGAACGTTACTAAATGCCCCTGGCAAAACAAAACATGGAATTAAGGCAAGGTTTGACATGGTTAACATGGGAATATGAGAAGAGTTGGCTCCCGTGAAGGGTGAAAATCGAATTTTTATTCCTCCAGATACTTATACTCTTTCTAGGGCGGAGAGATATCAGTTTTGAAACTTCTTCAATGATATAAATGTTCCATAGGGGTACTCATCAAATATCAAGAACATTGTGTCAATGAATGATTTGAAGTTAAAAGGTTTGAAATCACATGATTGACATGTTTTGATGAAAGATCTAATCCTTGTAGCTTTACGTTGCATTTTTTCCAAGAATGTTCATCATATATTAACCAAACATTGTTTCTTTTTCAAAGCTATATGTAGCAAAGTTTTAGACCCGGGAAAATTTCCAGCTATGGAAAAAGAAATTTTCATCAGATTATGTGAATTAGAAATGTTCTTCCCACCAACATTCTTTGATATGATGGTTCATTTGATGATTCACTTTTTGAGAGAGATTATACTTTGTGGTCATGTGCACTATAGATGGATGTATCATGTTGAATGGTATATGAATATTTTGAAAGGGTATGTCAAAAATCGAAGTTGGCCAGAGGGTTGTATAGTGGAGAGATATATTGTTGAGGAAGCCATTGAATTTTTTACTGAATACCTATCTGATGTGGAAAGCATTGGTCTCCCGAAATTCATCACACTGGACGCATTGAGGGTGAGGGAATTTCTGGAAGAGAAGTTGTGACAATCAGTATTACAGATTGGGAGAGGGCTCATCTTTATGTTTTGTATAACAGTTGGGAGGTTGCTCCATATATTGAAACTCACAAAGAAATTCTTAGGCAGTTGAATCCATCTAGGGATGAAAAATGGTTATCAGATACACATAATCACTAGTTTATAGGATGGTTTTAGGACCATATTTTTAAGCAGTTGGTTGAAAATCCGAATTCAATTTCAGAATGTCTATGATGGCTAGCCGCTGGACCAAGTGTGTACGTATTATCTTATAGTGGTTATGTAATTAATGGTTATACATTCTATACAGATGAACATGATGAAGATAGTACCATGCAAAATAGTGGAGTTACACTAGTGGCTGAAGCGATGCATGTTTTTGGTAGTAAGGACAGAAATCCAATTTATGCAAATATGTCATACTTTGACATTATCAAACTAATATGGGAGTTGGATTATACGACATTCCAATTGCCGATTTTTTAATGCAAATGGATTGATAACAAAAGTGGTGTTAAAATAGATGAATGGGGATTTGTGAAAGTTGATTTTAGTAAATAAGGGTACAAAGATGAACAATTTATAATGGTATCACAAGCGGTATAAGTTTTTTATGTTCCAGATCCCGCAAACCGAAAGTGGTCGATTGTTCTATTATCGTCCAAAACTACTGAAGGTTCCGATGAAAATTCATTTGAGGGATATCCTTTTAGTGGTACGTCGCAATAATTTCAGAGCGTTCCCAATGCAGATGATGTTTTTTATGTTAGAGGAGACCACAATGAATGGATTTGGATAGTCGATAGAGGTTTCAAATCCCTTCAACATTTGAAAAAAAGAAAGAGAGTTCAGTAAACAGGTTATATTTTTTTTGTAATGTAGATCTTGTTATCTCATGTTATTATCTTATCACTAATGAATTTATATAATCTAAATTAACTGTTCAACCACTTTTGCATATACTAACTTCTGCACATTCTGGTGCTCCTAACCTTGAGGCTGAACAAGTCTCTCAAGCAGCTGTTGTTGCGGTTGTTGCTGCTGCTGCTGCTCGTGCAGCTCATGCTGTTGCGGCTGCTGCTGCTCCTAGTGCTCCTACAGCTCATGATGCTACTGCTGTTGCTCCTGCTGCTTCTCATGCTGCTCCTGAAGCTCATGCTGCTGCTTCTGTTGCTCCTGTTGCGGCTCTTATTGCTCCTGCTGCTCCTACTGCGGCTCTTGCTGCTGCTGCTCCTCCTGCTGCTCCTGCTGATGCGGCTCCTGCTGCTCTTAGTGTTGAGGTCCAACAACGATCAGCACATGCCATTGATACCACTCTATATGAACATATATATGATGCTGATATCAATGAAATGGTCGGGAATGAAGGACCATCATTGCAGAAATCAGAGGTGCGTCGTAGTTTGACGGTGTTAGCCAAAATTCTTAAGGCAAAAAGCAAAGGCATCAAATTTGAAGTCAGATGGATTGCACGAGGCCAACATGTGAATCCCAACAAGGCTATGTTTAGCCGCTACATTGGATTTTTCACTCAGCAACGCATGCCGATTGACATAGATTCATGGCACCATGTTGTGTCCGGGCAGAAGGCTATGATCTGGGAAGAAATTACGATAACAATACGAATTTATTGCTTTAATTTACTAGAAAATAAAATAAAGAAACAATGTCTTACTCTTATCAATATCTTGTAGAGTACATTTATAATAGACGATTAACACAAGGATTATCTACACAAGGATTATCTACTAAGTATTGTTGTCTTACGATAACAATACGAATTTATTTCTTTAATTTACTAGAAAATAAAATAAAGAAACAATGTCTTACTCTTATCAATATCTTGTAGAGTACATTTATAATAGACGATTAAAACAAGGATTATCTACTAAGTATTGTAGAAAATATTTGTCGAGGTTTTCGCACTATTTTAACAAGATGTCACCTCAAAGATTATAAAGGTAAAATAAACCTTCACTCACCCATTGTCTACGCTCACCAAATATCCCAAGCAGCATGGGATGCATTTATTGGCCGTCGTGGGGATGAGAAGTTTCAGGTACAGTGTGAGTGATAATACTTTGTTTGAGGATACCTGTATTCATCACTTTTATTTTTAATATTTCATTTATGAAACAGAAACTCTATACTGAAAATAAGGAATGTGCTTCAAAACCAACATATCTCTATCGTAAAGCAAGGATGGGGTACGCTTCATTAGAAAAGAAAATGGTACGTATTTTAAATTTTCAATAATATTGTTAGGTTCCAATAAACAACATCATAATTATTTTTCTATGTTTATATGTAGATTGTTGAGTCTAAAACCAAATGCACTTCCATCCCACATCATGTGCTATGGGAGGAGGAACGTGTGAACAAAGAAGGGAAGTTAGTAGATGAGAACACATATAAAGTGTGGGAAATATGTGTAAGTATGACATGATGATAAAATAATTTGTTTAAAATTTCTATTACATAAAAATAATTAGTTATTTTCCTATATCCGACAGTCACAGGAATCAGCTACTCCTGTAGCTGATACAGACCTATTATCGACGGCTTTGAAGCAGCCATAAAAATATGATCCTGTCAGAGGTGCAGGGTTTGGGGTGACACCCCGAGTATATTTTGAGAAGAAGAAAAAAATGGATGATACAGATGAAAAATTGGAACAAATGAGAAAAAAAATTGAAACCCTTGAAGAACAATTGAAATGGCATGGGGATGTAATGCCATGTTTATCTTGACCTATGGCCATAATTCCTTTTATAGGGATTCCAAAAAAAATAGGTGAAATGGTGGTATCTTTAAGAGATAATATAATATAGAACACCATAAAGCATCATGATCTCCTGAACATACATCTTTCCCAATTCCTCCACTTTGGTGGTGTCCTTGATTAGGATAAAGTGGGAATATTTGGTCAAATAATCACTGACCACCCAAATAGATTTCATTCACTGGGGTGTATAGTATAACCCAATGATAAAATCCATGTGTACTTTATCCCACTACCATGTATTAATAGGGAGATGATAAAGAAATCCCAAGGGCCTTCGATTATCATCATTAACTTGTTAAAAAATATTGCAATGATAAACAAAGTCTTCAATATCATACCCCATGCCTAGACTCTATAAATTACATCACACATCATAGAACATATTAGTGGAACAAGGATTATTAACCCACTAAGATAGGTGAAAGTTAATAATCACCACTTTCCTCAAAGATAATAGTTTAATAGACTATACCTTAAGGAAAAGAACCCCTTAGGGGGGAAAATACCTTTAAATGAGAATCTCCCCACCATTTATAAACTAACTGGAGAAATAAAACAACTTATCCTTATACTTCTCTTCATATATTATCTCTATAAGAGAAGAAATAAACTGTATTCTAGCCAAAAACAAACTCTATTTCTCTTCTTTATCTTCCATGTGCATCTGAGAAAAAATCCTTATATGGTTACTCATTGTTGGACAACATCAAATCCTAAGTTGTAAACTTCCATATTAGGGAATTAGTGATTAAGTTCCCATTACCTAAAGTATAGACAATGTAGAATTCAAACACTTGATAATTTATCCACCATCTCTACCACATATTAAAATATTTCTAGGAAAATATTTATCTTATGATTTTATAGTCCGAGTGGACTGTAAAACTTTCTATAAAAATATATTTTTTCCAAAAATTGAGCGCATGCATCACTTCCACAAGCTCGAGGTCATGAGTTGGGTAATTATTCTATTATTTCTAGAGTTTGTGATATCCATACACTACCAAATGATCACATTTCATAAAAAACAACCCAAATATATGACTTAAGGATTATAGTAGACCATGTAACCATGTCCAATATCTGGTATGATCAAGAGAGAGGTGGCGGTCAACCATTTCTTAAGCTCTTTGAAAGACACTTGGAATTTTGGGCTCCAAGAAAACATTTCCCATTTTTGAGTAAGATTCATCATAGGTTAGGTGGTTCAAGAGAATTATTTAAAAAAACCACCTATAATACCATTCTAGGCCAAAAAAATATTCTGATTTCCAAAACATTCTTTAGATATTCTCATAACATCATTACTCTAACATCATTTGGATCAACTTAAACCCCACATTCTGATATCACATGACTGGGAAACATGACTTCCTGAATCCAGAAACTGTATTTCAGAAATTCATAATAGAAACTATGGTCCTATAACTTCCCCTTAATGATCCTAAAATTTTTTCCATGCTCCTCTTATGATTTTGAGTAAACTAGGATTTCATCCAAAAACACCATGAAAAAATAGTAAATGTGTTTATAGAACACATTATTCATAAGATACATGAAAAACATAGGATAATTCATTAATCTAAAATACATTACCAGATATTTTAAATGGTTATACATGCTTTGGAAAGTGTTCTTGGGAACATCACCCTCTCTTACCCTGACATGGTGGTACCTTAAATGGAGTTAAATATTTGAAAACCATTTTCCCCCTTTTATCTAGTCAAATATATCATAAATATGGATAAATTGTTATTTATTCTTAATCGTGGCCTAATTTATCTTCTGATATTTCATACACAACTGAAGAGACCCATTGGATTTATTAACAATGAGTGGTAGAGTAACCCAATGAGGAATTATTAGATGAATTAATCCATTATACTTCAAATCATCTATCTAAATCATTAACTCCCTTAACTAAAAAGTTTACATAAGATATGATGGGATAGATATAAACTGTTTCCTTAACACCAAATCAATTTTGAACTCTACATCTTGTTTAGGAGGCAAGTATAAGAAATCCTTTGGGAACACTTAAAAAACTCTCTAACTATAGATTTCAACCTACTCTCTGATCCTTCTTCATCGGCTTCTAAAAAGAGGGTGAATACCTAAAAATCAAGGCTACCCAGATCTAGAATTTGAGGCTCTGATTATTCTTACCATAGATCTCATTCTCCCTAAAAAACCTAAGTCTTCCCATTTGGGGTCATAAAGGTCACCCATCGATGATAGGAATTGATTTAGGCCTTAAATAATGTAATCCAATCCATCACTAGGATCACATAAAAGTGTTCCACATCTAGGGAAAGTAAATCCCATCTCAACTCAAATTATGACAAGGAGACAACATAGAATGGGAATCATAAACCTTACTCTATCCCCATTCCAAAAGGTGTAACTAGATCTATAACATAAAACATAATCTTGGTTAGAATTTTTAGAAATTTTAAAATGTGATAATATATAAAATAGTTTTAAGTACATGTATCAAACAAATAAATTATTATGGATGATGCAACAAAAAATACCTCTAATTATTGGGGGACCTACATTAGATTCCATTAGTGCTTGTTCCGTAGAATGTAGATGCTTCATATCTATCTAAAACTGAGGTTGACTACTATCCTTTGGCTCTGACTTAAGTTAACTCTCCCCATAAAAAGTTTCAGCATTTCCATCACATAAACCATATAAACATCTCATATCCCTTGAATTATTAAACTAAGCTATTGTCCCTATATAATCTATAGATCCCACAATACTCTGAGAAGGAGAAGAATTCCTACAAAACATTTATAGATGTCTCATGCATCCAGAAAGGTGGGGTGCCCTGGGTGGGACCAAACATTTGGAATTTATGTTCATAATCCTTCCACACCTGTGGAAAAAAATATTACTTCAACCTGTAGCTACTGACAAAGGTGGCCAGGGTGGATGTCCAAAGTTTTCACAACCCTTTTTTCCTTACTCCTCATGATTACTCTTCTTTTTAGATAATGCATTCCCACATTTTCCTAGCATTAGAAGCATCCAAGTTAGACTACCTAGTCAATTTCAATAAATACCATGAATCAAATAGCTCAAATCAAGTGGTTACTTTGTTACATTTGCACTATATACAAGTAATCACAACCCAAAGGACTTAATAGTTTAGTAGTCTTGAAGAACTAGATAGAAACATGATTTCCATATTACATTGGAAATATAAAATACCTACCATAAAGGAATTATTTCATCCTTGATGTTATTTATAATACCCTTATTCATATATTAGGGAAAATAGAACAAATAAAAGGGTGATCCTAGGTACTTATTAAGGGTATGCGTACAGCAGAAGCTAATAAGGTATTAGTAATATGGAAAGAATAAATGAAGGTGAAAATAATGGCATATAAATAATCATATGAACTAGAAAATAATTAATGGATATCATAAAAAATAAAATAATCACCTGGACATCAATAAATTATTTTCTAATGAGGGAATACATAATTCTAGATGTTTGAAACTTACTGTCATGGCCTTGGTCAAAATATTTGAAAATAAATGGGTAAGACCTCATCCAAAACCCAATCTAGTTTGTATAATTAAACCTACTGATGCATCAAGGGGATATATTTGGACCCTAATATCACTTAACAATTTTAATTCATTCCACATATAATAAAATAATACAACTTAATTAATATTCCTTTAAAAATCAATAATTGATCATATTGGAAGAACTAGTCATGTGGAATATCAAGTCTTTCCCCAGTCAAATTGATCATAAACAACACTAAGAAATATAGTGAATGGTATCATTTGATTACACCTTAGAATAAGATTCAATATAAAATGGATTAAAATACATTAAATATATTATTTGAATGTTTATTTAGGAAAATACCCTTTTCAATTTGAAAATAATTTTTTAATCTAAATGATTCGCATAAATTTAATAGACCATTATATTTTAAAATAACTATATAAACTTATATATTAATATTCAAATAATTTTTTGGTCATGATGGAAGTAAATTCTATTCATGTTTTATAAGTTTAAAAACATTCTATTTACACTTTGGGTATAATTCAAAACTCCCTCATTTAGAAAACTACAAAAATATTCCTTTAAAAAGATTGTTCCAAAAAATTTAAACATAGATAAAAACCAATAATAAATAATTGGATGATATTAAAAATATTCTTCAAAACATTTCGAGAAATTATGGATATCAAAGAAAAGACTCTCTTAGCTAAGACAATCTCGAATAATGATGAGATAGAGAAATAAACCCTTACCACTTTGGTAACTTTTGAATCATATTCCCCATGAAATAAATAAAATCAAATGAAAATTTTAAATACCTTGAAGATAAATATATTCATGTTATAAAATATCAATGGGTATGTATATACACCATATAAAAGAAATAAGTGGTGTATATTGTAACGCCCCAACCCCAGTTACCTAGAGTCAGTGCATTATTACATAACATTTGCATGATCACAAAAGATCAATTCTTGAAAGTCCGATTAGTTTAGTATCCTTGGAAGTACCAGATACATTCATAAGGTTTACATTACATCATAAAATAAAAAAACTACAACAACATTTTTTCTATAGACCACACTCAAATCCACTCAGACTATCCCTGCAGGTCAGTCATAAAATACTTCTTCGCATCCTAGGAAAAATAAAACATAGAAAGGGGTGAGATCAAATGCTCAGTAAGGAAAACAATATAGCGGAAACTTTCATAAATAAGCATAAAAAATTAAGGCAATGTATAAGACTAAAACAAAAGCCTTTTAAACTTGAACTTCAGCATAATATGGTAAAGATAAAATGAAATAATTCCATTTACTTACTCACATGGATATTCTACTATTCGAATAATCACATGAAATATCAATAGACACTTTCATAATAATGTAATGAATAATTCTAGATTTTCATAACCACGTAGTCAAGGCCTTGTGCTAAGACTACAAATAAGATTTTGTCATGGCCTTGTGCCAAGACACTAGTTTGTCTCATGAGACCTATTGATGCATCGAGGAGCTATAGTGGGCTCCATCTGTCACTTACTAAGTCCAATGCATTCCTCATATGAAAAGTTTTAAACATAACATAAACATTCGTATTAAAACTGGCATACGAAATTTCAATACTTTATCCATAAACCATGAATGGTATGAATAACACATCCCTAGTCAAACATATCACAAAACCTTCAATACAATATGGAAGTTTTGTGTCATAATAAATCATCTTCAAATAATCTTAAAATCCATCAAAGGATGTTGACATAGATGAAATCAAAACCCTTTTTATAGAAATATATCATTCTATTTTGAAATCATTTAAAATTAATATAATTATAAAAGAAAAAATTTATTTTGAAAATATTCTTATAATCTTGTAAGGAAAGATTCGATGATGTTATAATAGTAGAAAATAGTCGCACCCGCCGTATAAGTGAAAAAAACATTCTTACCTTAAATTTGTTGAAAAGGTCAAAAAGTACCTTGTTTGGAAAAGGACGTAAATATTCCTTTATAAACATCTTATAAAAGTAAAACAAGGGTATAAATGACTTTAAACCATAGTTTATAAAATATTAAGAATGTTTTGAAATACATTTTTAATAAACATGGATGTGGATGATAAAGAGGTCCCAGTAGATAATTAAATATAAACAACCTCAGATAATGAAGAGATTGTAGAATTAACCCTTACCTTGTACTTTTCCTTCGTTAAGGGTAGGTTAACCTCCTGTATAATGGTTAAATAATTGTTATTCAATTATACAAGAATCATATACATTAATATGATATCATATATGATCTTTTAACATTTCTTTGTTAATAATATCTTAGTATTATCGTTGTTTCGGGTGTCAACGGATTCGTTTTCCTTTATACTATTTGTTATTTGAGTCATATTTGTTATGTATGGGATGTATATTATTCATATCCAGAATTATATAAAGTCTTTAAACATTATTTTTAATCATCTAATGAAAATTATTGTTGAATGGATACGATGGGGAATGAATCTCATCATGTTTGTGGAGACGGTAATTCATACGTATGCTTGAGCGACAATATCATTTTTTTGATATTAAAATAATATATAATTGGATGGTATATTGTATATAAAGAATAATTATCATGTTATATTTATTATTTAAATCAATTACACATCATTATTATACCCATCCAAATAATAATGTATTGAATATCAATTGCACCACGACGTGGAGACGGTAAGTCGTACGTACACACATATGGTGACATGTCATTCAAAGGCTGGATAGAATAATGAATTTTGTTGTACCATATTTATAATAACATCATAGTATATAGAATATACTAGAGTTATTATTTTAGAGTGGAAAAAACAAAGAAAAAGGAAGTGGAAGAAGAAAGAAACTTGAAAGAGGTGATGAAATATTTACCTCTTCTTCGGGTTATTCCTTTTGATTTGATCAAAAGGGATCCTTAGGTTGGATTTCTGACTAAAGGAAGGCCTATATTATGAAGGTATGATAGTTTAGAGGGTATTTGGGCAGAGTTTTTTCAATCCAAATGGCTTTGAAGGTGTGAATTAGAGAGAAGGGTGTGTTCCCTTTTATAAGAGGGGTGAGGGGAACCTTACGAAAAGATATAAATATTATTTTATAATAAAATAATTTTCGGTTTCTAATGGATAAAAATGTATTATTTAAAGTATAATGTGGGGATGGGTGGAAACCACTAAACCAATAGGTTTTATACAGGTTTGGGTCACTATGTTAACTTTATCTTTTAGATTTAACTATTAGTTAAATAGTTTTACATTTATCATGTCTCTTTGTATTCTTATATTATATGGTTAATAAACTTACTATATACTTATCATAGAACCCCAAGTGGTTCATTAATGATACACCTATCATTATGTAAGTATTTTGGATGAACCTTAGATTTTTAGGAATATAATATCAATTAATAATATAATATTTGTTTTAAAAACACTTTTATGTCAATTTTGAAACTATTTGGTATTTTGTTTTTTCTAAATTCAAAAAAGAATTATTACTTCAAAAAATTAATCTAACCAACCCTAATATGTCATATTAATTTAGAAAATTAGTTTAATTCATAGAAATTCTCAAATTACATTTATTTAGATATTTATAATATCAATTATTTTAATCTTTCATTAATAAGGTAATTGCTGCATCATCACTGTGTCATAAATAAATTTAATTATTTAATGTCTAAAAAATATAAATAAAATACAATTATGTAGGAAATATTTTTATCTATCTGATTAATATTTATATTTGAATTTATCTTATGTTTAACCATATATTAAAATTGGTTTAGTTATTAAACTTTGAATTTAACACTTTTAACTCTTCTTTAAATTAAATAATAATAAATGCCTAATCCAATACAAGTGGACCTAAAGGATCATATTTTATTCCTATGGTTTTTTTGGGTCAAATTAAACTTTCAAATAGAATTAGGACATGTGTTAGGGGAATAATAATATCATTTTTCCCTTAATTACCCTATTTACTTTTAACCGTGGAAAATAAAAGTAAAAAGTTCATATTCACAAAAAATTATTTTCATCGTATTGAACCACATTTTACTTACTTATATCAACTGTGTATCTCTGAGTTTTAAAATTCAACTTACAAAAGCAGTGAAATTAAGTTTTATGTAAATTTGGAAATTCTCCTAAGAGGTGAGTAAAAGACTGTAAAAAGTTCAACAAAATTTTTATATATCTAAAATTATTATAAAATGACTCCAATTAATTAAATTTAACTTTTATAGGTATTATGTATCTATTTTGACCTAAAAAATTTTAAATTAAAAATATAATTATTTAAATAAAAAGTCTGTTTTAAACAATAACTCAGTGTTTTTCACTATTCATCAAAAATTCAAAGTTTTCTGGAAAATACAAAAATTTCACTCTAAGCTAATTTTAATAATCTGAATTCAAAAATTAGTTCTATTTTACCAAATTCAAAACATATAAGTTGAATTTATTAATTTAAAATTAATTCCCGTTGTCAAAACCAAAAGGCGTGTTTTAAAGAAATAATAACTAACAAAAGATTGATACTTGTTTATGTTCAATATCAAAGTGAAATTATTTAAAATAAATAAAATTGGATTAAATGGTAAAAATATAATCTATTTATACTTCCAAACCATTAAAAATTATAATTTAACACTACAAATTATTTTGATTAAAAAAGTTGTTTTCAGTTGAAATATAATATTTTTCACTATTCACCCAAATATGAAAGTTATCAGAAAAACACCAAAAAATTATTTAAAACTAAATTATTATGTCTTGATTCTAAAGAAAGAGTTTATTTTTTCAAATTGAATATATAAAAGTTTCAAATATTGTATTTAAAAATGGTTCTCCATTAAAAGGTGGTAAAATAACATTTTTTTAAAAACTTCTTTTATCTGAAAAAATGAATTTGTTTTTTCATTATGTCTAAGAAACTCATAAAATGTATTATAAAATTATAAGTATTATATAAAGTTAAAATTTTAGTGAATATTATTCATAACCTCTTTTGAACGGCTAGTTTGGTAAGTCGTAATGCGCTTGAACTCAGTGTTTCTTGTAGTGCAAGTTATTGAATTACTTTGAAGAAATAACATACTATGAAATATTGGGGTGTTAAATTCTTCCTTCCTTCATTAAATTTCGACCTCACAATTTGAAATTGTTATTCTAAAATAAAAGGTTGAAAATAGAAAAGACCTTTGTGGGAAAACCCACATCAGAAATTGTGTTAAAAAAATTATTCTTAATAAGAGGAAAAGGGGAATGAAAAAGTCACCAGTAAATTATGATCTCAATTAGGAGAAAATTAGTGTAAATTAGAGACACATTATTGGAGGAAAAACGTAAATATCTATAGAGATTGATTGAGTTCATCATTCACAAATAATTGTAAAATTGAGGGCCTCAAATCCATCAATATATGATGATTTAAAATTTCATTGGTTAAACAAAACATAAGGTATTAGGATAACATATTTTTAGTTTTAATATCCCTTACATAAAGTTTAAGAATTAATTTCTTCATAGAATAAGAGAAGAAAAAAATATATACTTGACAAGTATAGTTCCATCCTTTAACTAATTTCTACCACAAACTCATCTTTCACTCAAAAAGATAATAGAACTTAAAAAATATTCTATTTATCCTATTCGTATGGGGTTCTAAAAAAATGAATTTATAATTCATCTACTAGACCTATAAAAAACTACATTATTCAATCTAGGACATTACGTGGGCTAGTGGTAAGTGATACACTCTTGTCGTCCTTCAGTGGCGGGTTCAAGTCTCGCGGCCTTGTCGGACGCAATGGGTTGTCGCCCGACCTCCGAGTTTTCCTTTTTATGGAAATCCAAAAATAATCTCAAACTAAACTTATCAAAAATACTTCTGTCCAAACTCACAGTCCAAAATTTATAAGTAAGGTAAACACAATGAATATCCTTTTTTCCACGTAATAACATGTGAACACCTTCATCGTGTGTTCTTTTAAAACACTATAACATCCTGAATTACCATAAAACCTTATTGACTGCATTCATGCTCCCTTATTACTTATAGAATACTGGATATACTCCTTCTATCAAAAAATGTTGTAAACTCCAACAATGATGGAATATACAAATCATTAATCAGTTTCATGGTAGTCAATAATATCCAATATAATTTAACAAAATCAATCATGTATTATTCCAAAATAACTAGCTCAGTATCAGAACCATATTGTGGTTTATCTTTATATCAACCATATATTTTCCAAAAATTTAACCTTCTATTGAGTCACTTTTCTTGGTTCCACACAATCTCAAGTCCTTAATGAAATAGTACTACAATACAATCTTTATATACACTATAATTTTTATAACATGTATATCATTAATACAATACTCAAATGACACAATACTTTAATAACAACATAATAAATATAATCATTCCTCTTCATATTCGATAGTATAATAACATTATTATTATTCAATAGTATAATTTGGGGTATACTCTGATGATTTGTACATTGATTCGCGTAGTGTCCCAACTCCTCGCAGATGAAGCATTGTATATTTGAAACTTTTTTCTTACCCTTGAAATCACGTACTTGGTGTCTTTTTTCTCCACACTTATGACAAACTCTCATTACCTCTAAGTAATTACCAAGGTGATTCTTTCCATAGTTATCACATATGTGAAAATCCTTCTATTCCCACTTTCCTTTATCCATCTTTATCTCTTCCATCCTTTTCTTCTCTTGCTTCCCTTCAAAGCCATAGGACTCAGAGAATTCTTTACTTATCTTATTAAAACATGATATTATTTCTTCATATGTTGAGAATACATGGGAGACTATTTCCCTTCTAAATGTTGTCTTAATAACATGAAAGATATGATCCTTCTTACTCTTTGGATCATACGTATGGTTGGAGTTCTCATTCCTTCTGCCGAGCACCAGATCTAAACAATGGAATACACTAGGTCAGTTTATGAATCGCAATTCATAATTCCAAACTTGTAAAACAATTAACATAAATTGAACAGTTTATGGATATAATCCATAATCATAAAAAAATTTCCTTGAGGAAGTATATACTCATAAACCCTTCATAATAGTTTGTAAAGAAAATGAGAATTATCCTAAGCATATCACCCTAGAGTGTCATAACCAAGAGTGCAGCAAGGCCCGTTTTCATGCACCAGTTCTTGTTCGAGTCTATCTCAAAGCTGTGTTTTTAGTTTTTACCCCTTGGTACATCTGTTCCAGAGCCACCTCTACCTACTCGTATCCATAAAGGGATGTATTTCTTGGAAAACTCACAAAATCTCTACAATACCAAAATTTTAAGAAGTTATTCTATACTAATCCTCAACTTATATCTTCGGGATATGTGCTCTAATCAAAATTTACCTAAATCTAGTTACCAAGGTTTGTACAAACCTTTCTCTAATACCAACTGTAATGCCCTGACCCCAGTTACACAGAGTCGGTGCATTATTACATAACATTAGCATGATCACAAAAGATCAACTCTCAAAAGACCTATTAGTTTAGTAGCCTTGGAAGTATTAGATATATTTATAAGGTTTACATTACATCATAAAATTAAAAAAAAACTACAACAACATTGTTTCCATAGACCATAGTCATATCCCCTCAGACTATCCCTGCAGTTCAGTCATAAAATACTTCTTCACATTCTGGGAAAAATAAAACATAGAAAGGGGTGAGATCAGATTCTCAGTAAGGATAACAATATAGCAGAAACTTTCATAAATAAGCATAAACATTTAAGGCAATATATAAGACTAAAACAAAATCCTTTTAAACTTGAACTTCAACATAATATGTAAAAGATAAAATGAAATAATTCCATTTACTTACTCACATGGATATTCTACTAGTTGAATAATCACATGAAATATCAATAGCCACTTTCATAATGATGGAATGCATAATTCCAGACTTTCATAACCACATAGTCAAGGCCTTGTGCCAAGACTACAAATAATATTTTGTTAAGGCCTTGTTCCAAGACACTAGTTTGTCTCAGGAGACCTACTGATGCATCAAGGAGCTATAGCGGGCTCCACCCGTCACTTACTAAGTCTAATTCATTCCTTATATGAAAAGGTTTAAACATAAGATAAACATGCGTATTAAAACTGGCATATGAAATGTCAATACTTTATCCATAAACCATGAATGGTATGAAATAACACATAAACATTCAAACATATCACAAAACCTTCAACATAATATGGAAGTTTTGTATCATAATAAATCACCTTCAAATAAGTTTAAAATCTATCAAAGGATTTTGACATAGATGAAATCAAAACCCTTTTTATAGAAATATCTCTTTCTATTTTGAAAACATTTAAAATTTATATAATTATAAAATAAAACATTTATTTTGGAAATATTATTATAATATTGTAAGGTAATATTTGATGATTTTATAACTGCGTAAAATAGTTTCACCCGCCGTATAATTTAAAAAAACATTCTTACCTTAAATTTGTCAAAAAGGTCAAAAAGTACATTGTTTGGAAAACGGAGAAAAGATTCCTTTATAAACATCTTATAAAAGTAAAACAAGGGTATAAATTAATTTAACCCATAGTCTATAAAATATTAAGAATGTTTTGAAATACATTTTTAAGAAACATGGATGTGGATGATAAAGAGGTCTCAGTAGATAATTACGTATAAACAACCTCGGATAATGAAGAGATTGTATAATTAACCCTTACCTTTTACTTTTCCTTGTTCAAGGGTAGGTTAACCTCCTGTATAATGGTTAAATAATTGTTATTAAATTATAAAATAATCATATACATTAATATAATATCATATATGATCTTTTAACATTTCATTGATAATAATATCTTAGTATTATCGTTGTTTCGGGTGTTAACGGATTTTTTTTCCTTTATATTATTTGTTATGTGAGTAATATTTTCTATGGATGGGATTTATCTTATTCATATATATAATTATATCAAGTATTTAAACATTATTTTTAATTATATAATGAAAATTAGTCTTGAATGGATACGATGGGGAATGAATCTCATCGCGTTCGTGGATATGGTAATCCGTATATACACACGAGCGACAATATCATTATTTAGATATTAAAATAATATATAATTTTATGGTATATAATATATACAGAATAATTATCATGTTATATTCATTATTTACATAAATTACACATAATTATTATACCCATCCAAATAATACTGTATTGAATAACAATTACACCACGATGTGGAGACGGTAAGTCGTACGTACGCACGTAGGGTGACATGTCATTCAAAGGATGGATGTAATAATGAATGTGGTTGTACCATATTTATAATAACATCACATTATATATAATATAATGGATTTATAATGTAAATAATAAATAAAAAGTAAGTGGAATAAGAAAGGAACTTGAAAGGTGTGATGAAATATTTACCTCTTCTTCGGATTATTCCTTTTGATTTGATCGAAAGGGATATTTAGGTTGGTTTTATGACTAAAGTAATGCCTCTAGAATGAAGGTAGGATAGTTTAAAGGGTATTTGGTCAGAGTTTGTCCAATCCAAAAGGATTTTAAGGTGTGAATTAGAGAGAAGGGTGAGTGCCCATTTATAAGAGGGGTGAGGTGCACCTTAGGAAAAGCTAGAAATATTATTTTATAATAAAATAATTTTCGGTTTATAATGGCTCCAAAATGTATTTTTTAAATTATAAGGTGCTAATGGGTATAAAAGCACACAACCAATAGGTTTTAGACAGGTTTGGGTCACTATATTAACTTTATCTTTTAGATTTGACTCTTAGTTAAATAGTTTGGCATTTACCATGTCTCTGTGTATTTCTATATTATATGGTTAATAAACTTAATATATACTTCCAATAGAACCTAAAGTGGTTAATTAATGATAAATATATAATCATAAAAGTCTTTTTTCCAAACCTTATATTTTTATGAATAGAATATCAATTAATAATATAATATTTTCTTTAAAAACTCTTTTATGTCAATTTTGACACTATTTGGTATTTTGTTTTTTATAAATTCATAACATCATTATTAATTCGAAAAAAAATCATATAACCAACCCTAATATTCCATATTAACCTATAAAATTAGTTTAATTTACAAAAAGTCTCAAATTATATTTATTTTGAAATTTATAATATCAATTATTTTAATATTTCATTAATATGGTAATTATTGCATCATCATTGTGTCATAAATAAATTTAATTATATAATTTCTAAAAACTATAAAAAAATATTATTATGTAGGAAATCTTTTTATATTTATAATGAATATTTATAGTATAATTTATCTTATGTTTAATCTTGTATTAAAAATGGTTTATTTATTAAACTTTGAATTTAACACTTTTAACTCTTCTTTGAATTAAATAATAATAAATGTCGTAATCTAATCCAAGTGGGCCTAAAGTATCATATTTTATTCCTAAAGTTTTTTTTGGTCGAATTAAACTTATCCAATATAATTAGGACATATGTTAGGGTAATAATAATATAATTTGTTCCTTTAATTACCATATTTACTTTTAACCGTGGTAAATAAAAGTAGAAACTTACTATTCACCAAAAATTATTTTCATCTTATTGAACCAAATTTTACTTACTAATATCAACTATGCTTCTCTTAGTTTTTAAATTCAACTCACAGATGCGGTAAAATTAAGTTTTATGTAAATTTGGAAATGCTCCTAGGAGGTGGGTAAAAGACTGTAAAAAAGTTCAATAAAATTTTTATATATCTAAAATTATTATAAACTGACTCCAATGAATTTCATTGAACATATATAGGTATTATGTATCTATTTTTACCTAAAATAAATTTAAATTAAATAAATAATTATTTAAATAAAAATTCTGTTTTAAACAATAACTCAGTGTTTTTAACTATTCATTAAAAATTGAAAGTTTTCAAAAAAATACCAAAATTTCACCCTAAGATAATTTTGATATTATGAATTAAAAAATTTGGTCTATTTTACAAAATTAAAAAAATATAAGTTTCATTTATTAATTTAAAATTAATTCCCATTGTCAAAACCAAAAAGCGTGTTTTTAAGAAATAATAACTAACAAAAGATTGATACTTGTTTATGTTCAATTTCAAGGTAAAATTATTCCAAATAAATAACATTGGATTAAATGGTAAAAATATAATCTATTTATACTTTCAAACCGTTAAAAATTATAATTTATAACTACAAATTATTTTGATTAAAAATGTTATTTTCAGTTAAAATATAGTATTTTTCACTATTCACCCAAATATAAAAGTTATCAAAAAAATACCAAAAATTTATTTAAACTAAATTCATATGTCCTGATTCTAAATAAAGAGTTTATTTTGTAAAATTGAATATATAAGATTTTCAAATACTGGATTTAAAAAGGTTTCTCCATTAAAAGATGGTAAAATTTCATTTTTTTTAAAAAATACTTCTTTTATCTGAAAAAAATGAATTTTTTTCATTATGTCTAAGAAACTCATAATATGGATTATAAAATTATAAAAATTATATAAAGTTAAAAATTTAGTTAATATTATTCATAACCTCTTTTAAACATCTAGTTTGGTAAGTCATGGTGCACTTGAACTCGGTGTTGCGTGTAGTGCAAGTTATTGAATTACTTTGAAGAAATAACGTACTATGAAATATTGGGGTGTTACATATATGGTATATGACTCATTGAAGTAAATGTGAGGCGAGAAACCCTTACCTTGGGTCCGACTTCCTTAATATGTGTTAAATCCTCCTATATAGTATATATAGATTTATTATACATATATTAAAAAACCATATTCGTATATACCGTACAATATATTATTTATTTATAACTTTTTATTCCCCATTTGTTAAATTTTTTTTATTAAAATAATTATTCTAGGTGATAACTGCTTTGTTTTTCAGGTATGTTTTGGTTTGGTAGTTTTGGTACTTGTACTTTGATCATGGTTATATCAAATAAAAAACATTAATAATTAAATAGTTATAATTTGTATTCATTATATACATATTCAGGGTCATTCATAAAAGTTATATATAGAAAAATTGATTATATTGTTCATAGAGACAGTAGGTCGTACGTACACATGAACGTTATTTTCATTTTTCAAAGGATAGAAAAAAATAAAGGTAAATAATAATTCTCATGTATATAACAATAATTATATAATATATATCATATATATTCACTGATTCTATCATTGTTACCATTCATAAAATATGGTGGTGGAAAATGAATTGCATCGCTGCAAGGAGATGGTAAGTCATACGTATGCACGAGCGATGCCTTCACTACCCATTAGATGGGAAAGAGGGTGGATAATGAATATTTCTTAATCATAATAATATTTTGATATATTTATAATACTTAATTTATTATTTTATGATAAATACCATAGATTTAGATGAGATAAAGAAGATGTAAAAAGAAAGTGATTGGTTAAGGTGATTACCTATCCTTTGAAATAACCTCTTTAAATACCCTCTTAAGGTTCCTAGGATTTGTATTTTGAGATTAAAAACACATATATAATGTTTATAATGAATTTCATAAGGTATTTTTTTGGTTTTTTGCTAAGATATAAGGCTCAATTTGGTGTAAATAAGTGAGGTATGAGCTGCCCTTTTATAATGGAGGTGAGGGGCACTTTTGGAATTTCATAAAAGATTAAATTATAATAAATTCATTCTCATGAAAAATGAAAAAAATGGTGAGGTATTATAAATTAGGGTATTATATTGTTTAATTACCATCACGTAATAAAATTTTTATAGGTTAATGTGGTCTTTTAAACATTCTTTTTTTGGTTTAACCCCTTAATTACCCTATTTTAACATTAACTGTGGTGACGTATTTTTCACTCTTAAAGGGTTATAATTTTACATATAACATTATTGTTGACTCATAAATGTAAAATTTATGACTTTCAAAACCATATATTACTACCATTGTACTCTTTCAATATTTTAAGGATTTTTAAATAATTTAATAAAATATTATTTTGAAAAATTATCATTAATGTCAATTTTGACACTATTATTTTAATTTAAATTCGAATACATCAAGATAAAGATTTATTTATAATATAATTAATATACACATAATTAATATGTTATATTCATCTAAAATATTCCTTTAAGCACAATAAATCACTTAAATTATATCACTTTTAATAATTTTAATATCATTTTTATTTTTCTATTAATTGAATAAATATTGTTTTAGTGTTGCTCAAGAATTTAAGGTAATTATATAATCAATAAAAATTACAAATAAATTATCAAAATTAATATAATTTCATTATTCCAAAAAATTATATTTGTGTTCATTTAAAGCTTTCTTTTTCCTTATGTGATCACATAATAGATATTCAAAACTAAGAGAGTGACATTTTGTAACTTTCTTTTATTTAAATATTATATAGCTCATTTCCATAGATAAGTTTCCAGTAAACATATCAATTTCAAGACCAAGTTTATGATTTTACAATTCTATACATCCAATAATAATTAATATTAAATATCATGAACTTATGACTTAGTTTAAACCTTGATTAACACGATTTACCATTTACAGAGCTGATAAATTTTACCACGATTACTATTCATATCGACCAAAAATAAAAGGGTACTATTTAAAAAATTTCAACATACTAATTAAAAATATTAAATTCATTTTAAAATATACAATATTTACATGTGTAAAAAATTAAAATCAACATAAATATGAAAAACGTGATGAAAAATTTTTTTTAGAAAATGAATTTTATGTATAAAAATTTTTCTATACCAAATTCAATCATGAAATTGATTAAAATTTACTTAATTGTATTATTCATAATTTAATAGCACTAATTGAAGTTTTGAATCAATTTAAAATAAAATTAAACTTCTAAAATTCTTGAAACAAAATTTTAGTTGTCAATAAAAATCGGTATTTTTCCATATTCAATGAAAAAAAATCTTTTTAGAAAAATCCAAAAAATTCACCCTAAGATAATTTTAATTTATTATTTAAAAAATGAAATTATTATTAAAATTAACTTAAATAATTTTCAAAAATTAATTATAATATCTTCTCATAAAAAGAAATAAAATCATTTTTGAAGAAATAATGTTTCTAAAACATAAAATAAATTTACTAAAATCAAGTACTTATTAACCAATAAATTTATATTAAGTAGTTCATATATATATATATAATAATTTATTTAATATGATTCATACTCTATAATTCAATGACTAGGTTATAACAGTTATATTTAAATAATAATATTTTTTGGTTTATTTAGGCTCGGTGTTGCGTGTTGTATATGTTATCAAACATAGTGTTCTTTTAAAATTTTAAGGTGTTACATCTCCCCCTTCAATAAATTTCATCCACACAACTTGATTTTTTTCATGATAATCAAGGGTTTTTCATTTGAAAATTTCTTTTTGGAAAACCCAGATCATAAAAAAGGTTAATAAAACTTCCTCTTAAAAATATGGGAAGGGGAGTATGAAGGTCACCACAAAATTAGGTTTCTAAAAAAGATAACATTAGTGGGAAGAATAAATATGGGAATGGAAGATAAAACTAAAACCCAAGGATAAATAGAGAGTAATATAAAATTTATGATGGGTTAAGATACCATTTATTTCACAATAAGAAAATTAAGTAGATGACATTTTTATTTCAAGGTCATTTTCCAAAAGTCAAGGGATTCTTTTACTATCTTGATAAAGAACGTGAGAAAATAAACTTATTTTATTTGTTTCCATGTCATAAGCACAAACTAATAATTTTTTTTTCTTTGATTTATTTCCAATTCTTCTCTAACTCTATGAAATGGATATTCAAGAAGAAATTATTTATGTCTAAAGCACTAAAATTGACTTTTAATGAATACTAAGATCCATAAGTCAAACCTTCTGCCTATAAATATTTATCAAAATTAAAATGTTTATAAAAAGGTATCAAATAACACCCAAAATTTAAACTTAATCCATTTAATAAGTATTTAAACTTCAATATCATCTAAAATATATCATAAAAAATTAAAAAAATAGGAATAAGGTTACTAAATTTCCAAAAATCAACTAATAATTAATACCCCATAAATTATCTCTTAATGTCACATTTAAATACCATGATCATATATTCTCCTAAAACATGGTAATAAATTTAATCACCATAAAACCTTAATGGAAACATGAATGATTCCAAAAATTAACCCTCTCCTTATTCCTTAAATAAAATCTCATATTATCGAATATATTTCATAAATCTAAAATATACAGTAAAATCCATCATGAATTATTTTTCCATCAAATCACTAACCATTTTCAAGTTCACCAATACTATCCCATTTACTTAATCAATTAAAATCTTCTATTTACCCTAATAAAACTTTATTAATTTAATATTATAAATATATAAAGGGTTATCTTTCTCTTATTCATGTATTCTTCAAAAATATCACTTTACCACTAAATCACTTTTCTTTTTTATCAGTACCATTCAATATATTCCATTAAACCCTTAATTAAAAACTATGGTATCATAATACTTACACATTTCAATATTATTATAACTATAATATCATTGATAAAATAATTATACAACATATTTATTAAATATAAATACACAAGCACTTTAATCATTACACTTTGGTTGTAGTAATAAATAATCTTAAACTTGATCACTTTGTTTATTCTGAGATATATTTCCTTTACACTTGAGGAATTTTTTTGTATAATCTCCCATATTATTATATTTGAAACACTAAACATTATAGGCTTCTTTATTACCATTTAATGCACATGTCTGGTTTAATTTATCTCTTCACATGAAGCAAATTCTTATTCTCTCCAATCAAGTGCCTGAGTGTTTCTTAACACAATTATCACATGTGGGAAAATACTTCTTTCCCTTATCACCCTTATCTATTTTGTTTCTATTTCATACACTTATTCTATTAATTTCTTTTTAATCCATAAGACTTGGATAATTCATTCTTTATCATAATAGTACATGATATTATGTCCTCATATAATCAGAATTGTTTGGGAGACTAGTACCCTTATAAGGATTGATTTTAACCCATAAAATAAATGGTCAATATTTATATTTGGAATATGTGCATAGTATGTAGCATGAAATTATAACCTTGTAAAGTTATATTCATACTTAGCAACATTTTCCTTCTCATTTTGTGTTAGAATTAATAATTTACTTTCCATATCTTCTGTTTGTTTATGGGGAAACTATTTTTCCAATAAGATCTCCTTAAAATCCATTCATTCCATGATTTTTATTTACTCATCATCGTTAGTGTTTTAATAAATGACCTCCATTGATCTGTATATCATGATAGTTGATAAAGTCCCATGAAAATATTCTCACTTTTATTACCTATCAAAGAGAAAAATACTTTATCTGGGGAACATATCCATTTCTCAACTAAAAATGGGTTTTAGTCCCATTGAATGATGAAGGTTGGTGATGAATTAAACAATTTAACATTGTTACATAGAATTGTGGATTATTAGGATGATCTATATGAGAAAGATTATTGTTCATAAACTAATTCAACTTCTCCAAAAGAATTTTAATTTATTTATCTCTAGTTGTGGTTCCAACTCCAACTTCATAATAATTCCTAGTAGGGAAATCTCTTATGTGCATTGATATAGTTTCCAGTCCTTCCACTAAGATCCATTTCAAAAAAATGGAATATATGAGATTATATCATAGCATGATCAACCATAATGTAAAATTTCAAAACTAGTAAAATAATTAACATAAACTAAAAACTTATATATAACTAATCTCAAAATACCAAGCTTGGTTTCTTTATGAATATTCTCAAATTTAGTCATAGAGTTAAGTCCCATGATTTATATTTCCTAAATCTAGTTCCCACTATTTCTACTAAAATTTATCTGATACAAACTGTAAATAACTTGACTCTAGTAGCCCAGAGTTAGTGGTTACTATATTATATTGGATTTAAGTACAAGTAATTTCATCCCAAAGGACCAAATAGTTTAGTATACTTGAAGAACCAAATACAAACATGGTTTTCAAATTCCACAATAAATATAAAATACATAGCATAAAATAATTCTTTCATCCACAATATTATTTATAATACCCTTCTTCATATCTTGGAGAAAATTAAATAAAAAAAGGGTGATCTCTGACGCTTGGTAAGTGTAGCGACCTGGGCTTTTCATACATATCTATTAAATATTTTTAGATGAATATTCAATAAATTGCACAAAAATATGCCTGAGTATTATAATAGTTTAGTTTATTTGGAGATTAGTTATACATTATTTTAATTTTCTGAAAGATATTAAACATCTCCCATAAAGATCTTCCCCTTTTGTACTCTTTACAAACATACCCTTCTAAAAAAAGTTCTTCATAACCTGGGGAATGGAAACATAATAAAGGGTGATCAAAAATGGTCAGTAAGGGTAAACAAGGGAGCTACATAATCATAACATGAACATAAGGGTATGAGAACATGATAATAACATTTTAAAACCATGTTGTACATATCAAAGATCATAATCTTGAGTTATGGAATAAATATTATAATTTCATAAGACATCAATCATAATGGAATCAAATAACATGATCCATGAGAGCATAAAATTTTCATAAGACATAGATTTTTGGCATACACATAAGCATAGAAAATATTATGTCATGGCTACCAACCAATACATTCATAACATGTTATTCTTGGGATAACATCCCATGTACCTACTTTAGGCTTGGGATAACCTACCATGTACCCTCTTTCAGGTTTGGGATAACCTCTCACATACCCTATTTTGGGATTGGGATAACCTCCCACGTACCCTTTGAGATCATATAACATTAATCATTACATAATTAATTAGATGGAGATATAGGTCCCAACCATCACATAATACATACATTTATGTGCCATAATATCATTGAACATTCATCATATCAGAACCTATGAAAAGAAATGGATTTCATAAGACATTTCATCATAGAATAACCTATGGAAAAGAAAGGGTTTCAAAATAATTTCATCAAAACCTAACCCATGTAAAATATATGGGTTTCATAAACATTTCATCATGTCATCATCTATAGAAAATAGGCAGGTTTCATAATCACTTCATCAACTCATCAAAGCATAACCAGTGTAAAAATTAATAAGTTTCATAAGCAGTTTTTCAGGGTATAACCTGTGGAAGAGAAACGAAATTCATAAATATTTTTTCATCATAAACCATACCAAGAAATAATAATAATGGTATTTTTCTTTCATATCTCTAGTAAATTATAATTTATATAAAAGTTTGTCATCTAATATAGAAAATTTATTTTGAAAGAAAAATCACTTGGAACGTTTCTTGAGGAAGAAAACAATTCTTTGAAATTAACTTTTTAAAATTAAAACCATTTTAAAATCCATTATTTGAAAATAACCTTGAAAATTATTAAGTAATATTCAATTAAAATAATGGTCATGATGGTGAGAAAATCTATTCATGTTATACATAAATATTCCTTTCATATTTTTATTAAAAGTCAAATGGGACTTGTTTTTTAAAATGACATGAATATTCATTTAAAATAATTAAAAAATTATAACATGGATAAAATTTTATTTAATGAATCATTTTAACAATGTTAAAAACTTTTTCAATTTTTTTTCTAAAACACGGTTTTGGAAGAAAAATGAGTTTTTTTCTGAATAGAGAAATAAAGATGTTTTTTTAATCATTATTTTGAAATATTGAGTACATAAAGAGTGGAAAAATAAAGTTAAAACATGTATTATCCAGAAATAACCCAAGTAAAAGAAAATAAATGAGTTTCATGAGAATTATATTGTAATATTTTATCATTGGAATCATAATCATGAGTAATCCCGATAAACGAGGAGATTATAACAGAAAAACCATACCACTTTGGTAACTTTGAATCATAAACCCCATGAAAGAATAACATTAAATGAAATTATAATATCATGAGAATAAATATATTCATGATATTACATGTTAAAGGGTCTGTATATACACATCATGAAGAATATAGGTGCATAATATAACATATTTCTCAAAGAAGACAAATTGTGACAAAGATCCCTTACCGCTAGGGTATCTTTTGAACCATAAACCCCATGAAAGAGAGATCATAAAAGGGATATGTAACCCTCATAATTTTCATTATAATAAATATAAAATAAATTTATTTATATTATGATTGACTGACTAAATGGCCCGAAGGTCTAAATTTTTATTTATTTTTTGGATAAAACCCTTTTAAGGGTAAAGGGGGAAACCACACATGACTTCACAGACATAGAGATCAATAAACCCATAACAAAACAAAAAATGAAACCCCTCCCCAACATCAACATAATTCTGTAAATCCATCCCCATTTCACGGCTAATCAGCAAACTATCCCATGCCAAAAAGCATGGGCCTGGTACCAAATGAAGAAATCATCCAGCATCAACATCATTCTGAATCCTCGTCTGAAGCTTCCTTGTAGATATCAGGAACAAGACATCAACCAACAAACAAAATCAACAAACTGGTTCATCCTGCCAAGGGACCTTAACAGATCAAAAACACCACCACCAGTGCTGCAACACCGCAAAGCTATCACCCATTCCTCTAAAATCAATGCCATCAAAACAAAATCAAAAACCAACAGCAAAAATCAAAAACTAGATCCTACCCCCTCTGATCCACTCTATAGCCAATGCTGAGCTGCTCTGAGATGAAGAAACATGCCAGAGCTATCTGCGGGCCGCGCTGCCGATGACCTGAGATCCCAGAGCCAAAGCTGTGCCAGAGTCGTCGTCAGGCCGACCCGAAACAGGAAGCACACCTTGTATGCCAAATCCAACACTGATCTGAGGTCAACGCCAGATCCAGCACCGATTTGAGATCAGTAGGATCTGCCACCAAGCAAGGACGAGACAGCCATAGCTGCGCCGAGAGTATACAATTCCACCCAAGAGAATCTGTTGCAGACGAGGATGAGGCAAACGTTGTCGATCTAGGCGTTGCTGAGCCAAATCCAACCCGAGGACGCGGCAACCAGCGTCGAGCCATACGAGCAAGTCGGAGGAGGGGAGGAGGAGGAGAAATAGAAAGGAAACCCTAGTCATCACGCGATGGAGATGATTTCGCCGCTCACAGGCCCGCTTTATTTATATTATATACACCACATATAAGAAATAAGTGGTAAATATGACAATTATCTCACTATAGTAAAAAGTTAGATGGAAATCTATTATGGCTTTAGTAATATTATAAATCACAAACCTAAATAAAGAATTAAATAAAATGAAACTTTAAATATCAATAAAAGGATGATATTAATGATATAAAATTTCAAATATTCAGTATATACATCACATAAAATAAATGATTAGTGGATTTTCATATGTCTCCTAGAAATAAAAGAGAGAATAGAAATCCCTTACCATAAATCTTGACTTCATTCATACACATTTGAAACTCTTTTATAATAAATATAAGTTTATTATAAATATATTATAGAACTATAATTATATATATTATATCATATATAATTTACTTATGACAATTTACTACCTTTTATTATTAATTCCTTGTTAGAGTCACGTTTCGGGTAACAACTTCTTTGTTTTTCCTGTTTGTTTTGATTTGTTATTTCAGTCCCCTTAATTTGATAATGGTTTCATAATAAAAATAATAATAATAATGAAATATTTATCATATTTATAAATCAATTATAATTTTAATACCAATCATGAAATATTTTTTTGAGAAATGAAGTATGATACGATCATGAAGACGATTGGTCTTATGTAAGCAAGAGTAACGATTCCATTTTTCAATGATCATTATGGAAATCTGGTAAGTAATATATTATCTTTACATAATGATAACAATATCATAAATAACATATTATTTATTTACATATTCTCATACATATCATCCATGTGGTGTGGTGATGAAAAGAGAGTTGCATCGCTTTGTGAAGGTGGTAGTCCACACATACATGAACGACGTTGTCATCTTTCAATAAGTGAACAGGTAAGAAATAAAATGCTATATTTTCTTTTAATAATGATATATATGTCATTAATATAAAAATTATGTTCTGTATATAAAATATATTTATTAAATTTATCCTTATTATCTTCCATTTAAATCATTAGGTAAAACGAATCATGTCACTTCATACGGCGGTAGTCTTCTGTACACACGAGTGATGTTATCATATCCCCAATGGAACGAAAAGTAAAAAAAAATATGATATAATGAATTTATAGGTATAATTATGTGATAAATATCATATTTATACTTTATATCCATCATCATACCCAACTTTGCGAGGTGTTAATGGAAAAATTAATGGGATCGGTTTGCGAGGTGGTAGTCCGTTGTACACACGAACAATGATTTTGTAACCCATTTTATGGAAGTATATATAGCTATAGGTAATTAAATTAACATATTAAATATCATTATATTTATTATACTAAGGTTATTATATCATCATGTTTTACTAATAATTGAATTTGGTGGAGGAAGAAATAAAATAAAAACACTTGTTGAAAAAATTTGACTCTTCTTCGAGTAACCTCCTTAAGTATGCATCAAAATCATTCCTAGGTTATATTTATAAAAAAAATAATCCTTGTATGATTATAGGATTTAAGTTTGGAAGTTATTTTCTCAGTTATTGTCTGTACAAAAAGTGTTTGAAGGTGTGAAGAGGAGAGGAGAGTGGGTGTCCTTTTATAAGTGATGTGGATTGCACACTTGTAATTTTTCGAAAAGATAAATTTATACCAACATTGTTTTCATTCCTAAAGGTTAAAAAATGGATTTTTATTAATAATTGGACATAATATGGTCTAAATATAGACATAAAAAATATTTAAGACAAGTTTTTAGGTTATTTAATCCTTTATCTTTTAGTTTAACCCCCGGTAAGCTCATTTTTAGCTTAATCATGGTAATTAATTTTTAATTTTTTGACTATTAATTTTTGTAAAAAATTAAGTTCACATTATTATATAAAATAAATTACTCATATTAAAAATATTGAATCCATTTTTCCAAATTAAATTAAAATATTTTTCAAATTTTCATTAAAAATTAATCCATTAGATGCGACGAGAAAGTGGATTTTCAAAGACAAAATGTCCAAAAGTTTACAAAGTTTTGATATCCAATTTCAATATAAAACTGATTCAAATTAAATAAATTGGATTAATAGATTTATATTTTAAATAATATTATTTTTAAACAAATTTAAAATATAATTTAACTTGATAAATAATTTAAACGAAAAGGTAATTTTCAATTAAAATTCATTATTTTCACTATTCATAAAAAATTTAATTTTTTATAAAATTATCAAAAATTAAACCTAAGAAAATTTTTACATTATGATTTAAAAAACTAAATTTATTTTTTCAAACAGATTTTCTAAATTTTTTAAAAATTAGTTTTAAAATAAGTATGCAAAAAGAAGACAAAACTACTTTTTAGAAAAATATAGTTTTAAGCATAGAATTACATTTATTTTTCTATCTTGTATTAAAGAGACATAAGATGAATGTTAAAATTTTTATTGAATATATAATATATAAATTTCATTAAAATAATTTACCAAAATTTATTTTTTTAATTTATTAAGGAAAAACACATTTGTGTGCATAAAAGTAGTTTTTCAAAAAATGATTCCCTTTATTTTCAAATGGTTTTTATTTTAATTTCTAATTAATTAGTTACAAAGGAATTAATTATATATACATGTGTAAACTACATATTTTCATAATTTAGAAAATCCTATTCATACCCACCATTCCAACATATTAGAGATAAGTATCATTTTAAATAATAATATTTTAATAGTTTGTCACGTTTCGTTTAAACTCAGTGTTGCGTGTAACATAAGATAAACTCGGTGTTGTGTGTAATTTAGAATATCAAAAATATTAAATTCATTTGAAAATATATATATTTCACAAAATCCTAGGGTGTTACGTTCTACCCCCCTTAAAATGAATTTTTCCCTCTAAATTCATCACTTTGGTACCAACAACTAAGGATAATTTTTCCTCATTACATCCTCAAGTTCCCATGAAGCTTACTAAAGCTATTGGTATCAATAAAAAAGAATCAAACAGGTGAGTGGTCCTGTTTTTTAGAACTTTCTCTATATGATATAAAATCCCAACCATTTTTTTCTTAAAAGAAAGATCATTCTCTAACAGTATGACCTTTGAGTTTAGTATATTTGAATAATCAGGTATATACTACCTCGGGAATGGTACATAGAATATATAATGAACCTAGGAGAGGTTTGGTAGAATCCCCAAACAATAAACTGGTGGCATCATCTTGCTCGGGTCCTAATATCGTTCTTTCTATAACTTCATTCCAGTATATTGGAGTTATAAAAATATATCCATAAAGGGATTCATAAGGATCCATCTGAATGATCAATTGAAATCTATTTTTTCAAAAAAAAATCAAATTGAGGAATGTATTTATCCCAACCACCTTTGAAATTCATAGAATAAGATCTTATCATATACTATAGGGTTTGAATTGTTCTTTAAGACTGACCATCTACATCAATGAAACTCAACTTTGTATTGAGAGATTGTTGAAGAAATTACCAAAACATTGAGATAAAATTCAGATCCCGATAAAAAACAATTGAATTTGGTACCCCATGAAAACTTACCACTTCTTTATTGTATATTCTGGCAATAGGATCCAGAGATAAATTTTCTATAAAAACAACGATGTTTTATGACTTCATAATTTCATCAATTATAACCCATAATTATCTCAAAATCAAAGATAAGAAAAACCCTAAAGGTTACCATTACCTTTTATAATATTTCCAAGAAGTGTAAAGGAATTCCTCCTCAAATAACCTTTTTACTAAAACATATACAAAACCAAAGGGTTGTGTTGAAATAAATGCCTCATAAAATATCATTAATCTTGATAAACTCCCATCACATAATCCTAAAATGAATGTCAATGAATTTTAACTTCTGATCAACCTTAAACTCATAAACCTGTGATGGTATCGATATATCAAAAAACAATATTACATGGAGGCATATATGCTTCCAAAAAACAATTTACCCTTCATTCCATAAATAAGATCTTGTCTTATATAAAAACATTTCCATTGGAATCTTGGGTTCAACATTGTACACAAAGAATATAAAATGTGACTTTTTTATTCCATAATCCATGTAGAGGGAGATAATAAATTCTCAAAATCACATGAATTTACACTAAAGTATGAACAATAAAATTTTCATAGGGCTCATTCATACAAAAACAAACATGAAATTACCTATGAGGTATGGAGGATAAGTGTTACCTAATTATCATGATTCACTCTAACCATCATGATTGCATAGAATTTACCCTTTTCCTTTGTCTTTATATGTTATTATGGATTATTATCCTCATTATCACTTGTATTGGATGATTGATTTTCATAATTCCCAAAATCCTTCCATTTGAAACACTGGAGTGTGGGTGGTGAATTATGTGCATCCTTTTCTCTATTTTAATAATTATCTAACTTTTTCCCATCAATTCTACATTCTACTATTCTATGACCTTCCCTTATACACTAAAAACATTCACTAGTCCCCTTAATTCAATTTCCTCTTTGTTTCTTCCCATACATTGATCATAAATGAATGATCTACTTCTTTTCTCTGTGTTTTATATCATTTACTTTGAATTCCATTTTTCAGAACCTTGAGATTTATATGTAACTATAACCTCCATTTCCTCCTTAATAGTATATGAAACAATCTCTTCATCACCACTGAATTCTTTTGTGGATAACTCTATTCAGAGATCAGTTTTTAATCCAATGAATAATTGATCGACCTTACTTTCATGTTAGATGACAATACCATAAGCATACCTCACAATTATTGTAAATTGTTTCTCATAGGTACTAGCATATTCATTATCTTTTTTACTTTTGATCAAGGATATACTTATCTATATTCATATAAATAATATGAGGAAATTACATATTGAAAAATAAATTTCTGAACTTATCCCAATCTATGGAGTCAATTTCGTCATGTTACCTTGTATTCTTAATGAGAGTCCACCATTTATCTGCTTCACCATCCAAATAGTATATAGAAAAAATGACTTTACCATGCTTAAAACTCTGGAGGAATGAAAATATATTTTTAGTGGTGATGATCCATTGCTCAGAAACTAGTGGATCATAAGACCCACTAAAAGAAGGTGTAAATTTTCTCATGAAGGACCCAATAGAATGTTGTTCCCTCCTTTTGTTATTTGGAGTTCCTACATGATTCATATCATTACAAATATGTGTGAGAATAGAGATGATATTTTCCATTCCATGTTCCATAATATTTTGTTTCTTAGGAGTAAAATAATTTCATTGTCCATTTCATTCATCATTAACATGATTTCTCCAGGTTCAAACCATTTACTAAGACCAAAATCATAGTTTGAGAAACACTAATCATATTGGGGAACCACATAATCATGAAAAGTCACTTATAGTGTGTCTAAATCATGACACCTTATTTTTAATAAATCAAACCTATGTTTTAACCTAGGTAATTTATAGACACCATCTATTTAAATCCATCATGATAATTTATAAAGAGTTTCTGAATTCCCAAATCATATCCCCTAGGAGTGTCAGACCAGGTGTGCATCATGGTCTATTATCAAGAACCAGGTGATGATTGAGTTCATATTAATGTTCCCTTTTCATAGTCATTACCCTTAGGTACCTCTGTTCTAGATCCATATCTATTAGTAGTATCCATATAAGGGTGTAATTTCTTAGAAACCACTTTATCCATCCTTTACCAAAATTCCAATACATTTTTCTATACTTTGACTCATCCTTATAATTATCATAAGATGTCTCCGTATACTTATCCTTAGAAATATCTCAAGGGATCTTGCTAATGTTTTCTCATCCTAGTTTCCAAAGTCTAAATAAACCTTTCCTATAATAAAAAATATAGAGACCCAATCTTTTTTTACATATATATTACATATTTTAGATGAATATTCAATAAATTACACAAACACACACCTGAAAACATAATAGTTTAGTGTATTTGGAGACTATGTACACAATATTATAATTTTTGTGAAATATCTTCAACATATTCCTTAAATATCTTACCCTTTATTACTCATCGCAAACATACTCTACTTAAAACCTTTCTTCATGACCTAGGGAAAGGAAACATAAGAAATATTGATCTTAGATTCTTAGTAAGGGTAAATAAGGGAGATATATAATAATAACATGAACATAAGGGTATGATAACATGATCATAACATTTTAAAACTACACTCTACATGTCAAATATCATAATCTTGATTCATGGCATAAATATTGGAAGTATGTTAGAGAGGAATCATAATAGAATCAAAGAACATGAGCCATGAGAGAGTAAAATTGGTATAAGAAATTTATTTTTTGAATACACATAAATATAGAAAATCTTCAATGAAGTATACCCACAAAAACATTCATAAAATTTTAGGCTTTTCCTAACAACCCATGAACCTGCTTTGGACTTGGGATAACCTCTCGTGTACCCTCTTTTAAGCTTAGGATAACTTCTTTTGTACCCTCTTTCGGGCTTGGGATAACCTCCCATATACCCTTTGATCTCATATAACATTAATCATTACTTAATTAATTCAAGGTAGATATAGGTCTTACTCATCACAAAATATATACATTTATGTTTCATAAAATCATAGAACATTCATCATATCAGAACCCATGAAAATATATGGGTTTCATAAAACAATTCAGCATACCATAACCCATGGAAATAAAATGGGTTTCATAATAATTTCATCATTTTATCATAACATAATACTTGGAAAATATATGGTTTTCATAAAAATTTCATCATATCATAACCTGTGTAAAAGAGATAGTCTTTATAATCATTTTATTATCTCATCAAAGCATAACCCATGGAAAAATAAATGGGTTTCATACGAATTTTTTCATGGTATAACCCATGGAAAAGAAATAAGTTTCATAAAAATATTGTCATCATAAACCATTCATAGAAATAATAATAATGGTATCCTTGGTTCATATCCCTAGTAAAGCATAAGTTGCATCAAAGTATTTCATCTTAGATGGAAATATTATTTTGAAAGATAAATCAGTTGGAGCATTTCTTGATAAAGATAACTTTTATTTAAAATAACTTTTTAAAATATAAAAACTTTTGAAAATAATTTCATTTTAAAATAACCTTGAAAATTTATAAAGTAATATTCAAATAAAATAATGGCCATGATGATGGGAAATATTTTTCATATCACACACAAATATTCCTTTCACATTTTCGATAAAAGCCAAATGGGAATTGTTTTTTAAAGTAACATGAATATTAATTTTTAAAACAAGTAAAAGTAAATAATTGATAAAAAACTATATAATAAAATATTTTAATAATTTTATAAACATTTTTCAAATTTTTTTAGAATTCATGGTTTTGGAAAAAATGAGTTTTCGATCTAAGAGAGAAATAAAGAAGATTTTTCTTAAAAAAATTATTATGAAATATTGAGTTTATAAAGAGTGTAAAATGAAGGGAAAAATTTATTATCCATAAAAAATAGAGTATAATAAAATAAATGACTTTCATTAGATTTATATCATAATATTTAATCATTGGAATCATAATCATGAGAAATCATAATAAACGATGTGATTGTAACATAAAAACCATTAAACTTTGGTAACTTTGAATTGTAAGACCCATGAAGTAATAACATTAAATAAAACTTATAATATCATGATAATAAATAAATTAATGTTATTACAGGTTAAAGGGGTTTTATATACACCTCATAAATAATATAGGTGCATAAGAAAACATATGTCTTAAATAAAGAAAACTTGTGACAAAGATCACTTACCACTTGGGTATGTTTGGAATCATAAAACCCATGAAAGATATATCCTAAAATTGATATTTAAATATCCATAATTTTAATTATAATAAATATAAAATATATTCATATACATTATATACACCACATATATGAAACAAGTGGCGAATATGGCATGTATCTCACAGAAGTAAAAAAAGTGAGATGGGAATCCCTTACCTCTTTAGTAATCTTTTGAATCGTAAGCCCCAATAAAGAAAAAAATAAAATGAAGATTTTAATATAATTAAAAGTATTATATTCATTATATAACAATTAAATGTGGTGGTATATACACAACACAAAATAAACGAGTGGTGAATTTTCATATGTCTCCCAGAAATAAAAGAGAGTAGAAATTCCTTACCATAAGTCTCGACTTTCATCATACACATTCTAAACTCATATATAATTAATATATTTTTATTATAAATATATTAAATAACCATAATTACATATATTATAACATATATGATTTAATTATTACCATTTATTACATATTTATTCTCAATTCTTTCTTAAAGTCGCATTTTGGGTAATAACCGCTTTATTTTTTGTATATGTTTTGATTTTTGATTTTTGGTCCACCTAATTTGATAAAGGTTAAATAATATTAATAATAATAATTATTAAATAATTATCATATTTATACATCAATTATACTTTTAATACCAATCATGAAATATGGTTTTGAGAAATGAAGTATGTTATGATCATAGAGACGGTAGGTCATACGTACACATGATTAATGTTTCCATTTTTCAATAATCATTATGTAAGGTAGGTAAGTAATATATTATATTTAAATAATTATAATAATATCATAAATACCATATTATTTCTTTTAATATACTTATACATATCATCTATGTGGTGTGGTGATGAAAAGAGAGTTGTGTCGCTTCATGAAGGTGGTATTCCACATGTACATGAATGATGTTATCTTATTTCAGTAAGTGAAAATCTGAGAAATAAAATTATATATTATCTTTTAATAACTATAAATATGTAACTAATATAATAAATATTTCATTTATATCACATATATTCATTAATTTTATCCTTATTATCTTCCATTTAATGTTTTAGTGAAAATAAATCACATCACTTTACGAGGTGGTAGTCCATCGTACGCACGAATAACGATATTGTATCCCCTACAGAATATAAAGTAAAAATATATATATTATATAATTAATATATAGGTATAATTATATTATAAATATAATATTTATACTTTATATCCCTCAGCATACCCTTTTTTTAGATGTGGTAATGGAAAAACAAATGACATCAGCTCGTGAGGCGGTAGTCCGCCATACAAATGAACAATGATTTCATAACCCAATTGATGGAAGTATATATGGTTGTAGGTAATTAACATAATATAAAATATATATTTATATTTAATATATTTATATTTCTATTTCATCATGGTTTAATAATAATTGAAGTAGGTGTAAGAAGAAATAAAATAAAAAATCTCATTGAAGAACGTTACCTATTATTCACATAGCCTCCTTAGGTTTCCACTAAAATCCATCATAGGATGGATTTATGCCCAAAATAAGGCTTTTAGGATGATAGGGTAGAATATTTTAAGTTATTTTGTCATTTATTTCCTGAACCAAATTTTTTTTAATGTGTTTATAGGATTTGAGAGGGGTGGCCTTTTATAAGTGAGGTGAGTGACGCACTTGTAGTAATTTGAAAGGAAAAATGCGTACCCATGTTCTTCATGTAAAGTGATCCAAAATGGACTATTATAAATAATTATTCATTATAGTGTCTAAATATTTCTATAAAATATATTTTAGAATAGTTTTTAGGTCATTTTAACCCTTATTGTTTATTTTTAACCCCCAGTAAACCCATTTTTACCTTAACTATGGTAATTAATTTTTCATGTTTTCACAATTCATTTTGGTCAAAAACAAAGTTTAAATTAATATATAATATAAATTATTCTGATTCAAATTAATGAATCAATTTTTAAAAATCCAATTCATACAATTGGGAAATTTTTATTTAAAATTAATCCTACGAATGCGATGAAAAAATGGGTTTTCAAAAACAAAATGTCAAATAGTTTACAAAGTTTTTAAACCAAATTTCAATATAAAATAGATTCCAATGAGAAAAATTGGATTAATATATTTATAATTTAAATAATTTTACTTTAAAACCAATTTAAAAAATAATTAACTTTATAAATAATTTAAATAAAGAGGTAGTTTTCAATTAAAATTCAGTATTTTTCACTCTTCATCAGAAAAATTAATATTTTTAAAAAATTATAAAAAAAATTACCTTAAGATAATTTTGAAATTATAATTTAAAAAATGATTTTTTTTTCAAATAAATTTTATAAAATATTCAAAAAAAAATTAAAATAACTACACAATAAGACAATAAAACTTCTTTTTAGAAAAATAAAATTTGTAAGCATAAAATTAGATTTATTCTTATCTCATGTATATAAAACACATAAGATGGATGTTAAAAATTTTATTAAATATATAATTTATAAATTTTATTAAAATAATTCACTAAAAGTTATTTTTTTATTTCTTGAGGTAAAACATGTTTTGTGCATAAAAAAAGCTTTTCAGAAAAAGATTCCCTTTATTTTCAAATGTTTTTTATTTTATTTTATAATTAATTGGTCACTAAGGAATTAATTATATATACATAATTAAACCATATATTTTTATAATTTAGTTAAATATATTCATACCTACCATTCCAACACATTGGAGATAGCTATCATTTTAAATAATAATATTGTAATAGTATGTCATGTTTCGTTTAAACTCGGTTCTTGGCACCTCTATTGAAATTGTTGACACCCGTATTTTAATGATCAAAAAATCAAGTTTATTATGATAACTAATGAGTTTTGTGTTTTTGGTTATCATTTCATAATTTGATACATATTGTCAAAATTTTCCTAAGTATGAGTCACCGTCAGACAAAGACTAACTGTTTGGGATGAGGCATCGCCAAGAAGACTCACTGTTGAGATTGATTCACCACCAAAAAATATATCATCATCACCTTGAATTACAAACAGAATGTAATTTTTGTGAAATTATGTAATGCTTTACCTCTATAGGATTACTAACTATTTGAGTTATGTCACCGCTTGTAATGAATATTGTGAAAGTACTAAATTAATCTATTACCAAGTTGTGTTATTACAAGAGTGTTTTTTGGAAAAGTTTGGGATGACTCACCATCAAGGATGAGTCATCACCAGAACAAAAATGTGTCTATGTGTTGGAATCACCTACCATTGATAAGATTCACCTATATACAAACACACCATTAGACTCTGTGCCACCTCCAAATCAAGAAATCACTTGTGTCTCTCCCCCAAAACTTAAACACCGGTAGAAAGTATCACCGTTCAAAAGACTATCCTCCACTATTCCACTATTTATTATTTTGAATTAAGTGATTATAACGGCTATATTATCGAACTAAATATTTAAATATAATTTCATGATTGTGTATTAAATATTTTAGAATGGAATTAAATCTTGTGTTAGACGTGCAATATGAGGAGAAAAGGATCTAGATGATTCTCTTTGCTTGCTACTGATAAAAGAGGAAACAGAATACATAATGAGAATGACTATGAATATATGTGTAGAGTGAAAAATTATTTAAAGAAATAGAAGTGTCCCTAACATGAATCATGTATACCAGTGATCATAAAAGGAATAAGTCATGTATATTGAACATATGGACTAATTCATATAATCAAAACAGAAGAAGTTTGAGACACTCAGTTCTATAGAAGATTTTAGAAACTCAACTTGAGCTGCATTTCAAAATACACTAAAGGAGTCACAAGCTTCAAAGAATATATTATAGAGCAACTTATTACTTTTATACCCTTTAATTTCTCTATTTTGTTATTTATATTAACATTATGATAAGTGTGTGCATACTATGTATTTCAACACACACGTTATCTCCTACTTTAAATTGAAAGATACATAGATATCTTCTCAAATAATTTTTACTTTTGTTTACCATGATTACTGTGGAATATGTCCCTAGGTGTCTTATTATTTTTTTATCACATTATTACTATTGAAGGGGTCCTTGTGTGGCTTGTTATCTTTTTGTCTCCCACGATTACTGTGGAAGAGGTCCCTATATGGCCTAGAAAGTTTTTTTAATATTCCACACCCAATCCAAGTTTTGGATCAAAGTTTATTTTATATAAACTACTTGTTAGAAAGTTATTTTCAAGTGGAGAGGACTAAGTCTCAACTTGAGACTAAACCTCTTTTTTTATTTCTATTGTGTGTTTTTTACCTTATTTTCTATACTTTAAATCCAAATCTACTTTAAAGTGTAAAGAAAACCATTACTTTGATATTTTATCTTAATTTGTGTTTATATAAGATTTTTATTGAGTAGATATATTTCAAAATTTAAAGTTGTTTTCAAATTTATTTTAATTGAGACCTAATAAATATTTTGAGAAATCTTTTAAAAGATTAAAAACTATATCGATATTCTATTTTGATAAACTAGATCATATTTAAATTTATTGGGGGATTTTAATTTAACATATTTTCAGTAGAAATTTTTATTGGGTACTCAATTCATCCCCCTCTTGAGATACTCACTCTAACTAACATTTGGTATCATAGGTTTAAGCTTTAGTATCAAAGTTTTTCAAAAAAATTAAACTATTATTTTAGTTGTGCTTTAATGATCTTAATTTTTTATTAGTTATAAATTAAATTATTTAAATAGATAATATACAAGAAGGTTCTAAAAATATAACTCTTTTTTTAGTGGAAATAATTATGCTCAGTGGAAGATAAAAATGAAAATAAATATTGAAACTATGGGTTTTGAGATTTGGTATGCTATTTAAGATAAGTGTGAGTTACCGAAGAGTGATAGGATTACTTGGGATGATGATACAAAACTATCCTATAATAATAATTTTAAAGATATGAATGCCTTGTATTGTGCCTTATGAGATGATGAATTTAATATAATTTCTAATAGTAAAACAACCTTTGAAATTTGGGACACATAATTTATTTCTCATGAGGAAAAAACTAATGTAAATGAGATGAGATTGAATACTTATATAATTAAGTATGATAATTTTAATATAAACCCTGATAAATTATTTTCTTATATGTATCTCAAGTTAAATGAATAGTGAAAACCATGAGCACCCTAGGTAATCTAGTTTCTAACAAGGATCATATTATGAGACTACTCAGATGTCTTCCTAAAATATAGAGAGGGACATCAGTGTCAATCAGAGAATCCTATGATATTAAAAAACTACAAGATAAGGAATTAATTGGTATGTTAATGATGTATGAAGAAAAATAAATAAATTAAACAGAGAATAATATGATAAGTTGAAAAGAAAGTCAGTGGATTTAAATTATACTACATCAAAATTAATTAAAAAGTAAAATAGATAATCTAAAAGTTATAATGATAGTGAGTCACCACCTGACAGTGATGAGTAGATGGCCCATCTAGCCAGAAGATTCAAAAAGTTTTATCGGAAAAAGATATTTTTTAGAAATCCTTATTACAAATGAAAGTATGATAGAAAAGGAAATCGGAAAAAATATTGGAAAAAGGATGAAAATTCAAATGATATAACCATCTATGAATTTAAGTACAAATGACATTTTAAGTCAAACTGTCCAAAATTAAAAAACAAAAAGAAATATGAGGAGAAAGATAGAAATTTAAAGAAACCTATGAAAGAAACATGGAATTCCTCTAATGAAATCTCTAGTTACTCAGACTCTACTTTTAAAGAGAATTCTGATAGATCCAACATGTGTTTCATGAATAATGTCTCTGAGGTACCTACGGTATCATCTTTGATTATTTCTGACTATTCTGAAAATGAACAAACTGATAATGATATGTCTCGATAAGAATAATTTAAATACTGAAAATACTTTATGGAACTTTCAATGAACTTAAATATCAATATAAAGTTCTTAAAAAATAGAATACTTTATCTACTAATACTAAATATGGCCTTATTGTAGAGAAATAAAAAAATCTTAGTTGTTAAAGGAGAATACAGAACATAAATTTTCCAATGAACTACTAAAGAAATATTTCAAAATATTTACTAATGGTAGATAAAATTTAACTCAAATTTTTGGAAAAAAGATTTCTCAAAAGAATGTAAGAGGTATAGGAAATAAACCTAGATAGATAAGAATAGTTAAGAGAATATTTGTACCTAAATCCATATCTAAAAGCTCTACTAACAGTTATTATTCATGAGTACCAAAAAACGTGTTTATTTCAAAAGGATAAAATTATATTTATAAGATACCTGTTAAAAATTGTGGGTTTTTAAATCCCTAATTACTAATACATCTGGACCTGATAAAATCTAAGTACCAAAATAATTCCTTGTATAAATTTTTTTTAACGAAATCTTCTTAAAGACCTCCTGTAAAAGTCTATGGTACTTGGACATCAGATGTTCAAAGAATATGATAGAATACTACTCAAGTTTCAAGATGCTAATAAAGGTTGATGGTAGTCATGTCACCTTTGGTGACAATGCTAAAGTTAAAATCATCATCCTTGGAAAAATTGGTAACACCAATTCTGTTTTAATTTTCAAAGTACCTTTTGTTGATGGTTTGAAGTGTAATTTTCTTAGCATCTTGCAATTATGTGATGATGGTTTTCATGTAAAATTCAGGAACAATGCATGTAATGTTTTTTTCTAAATATGTTTTAGTATTTACTACTTAAAGAATGAAATTTTTCATGTTTTTGATCTTAATTAATTGATTTCTCAAAATGTTTCCTTATTGAGTAACTTTTATAAAGAATCTTATTTTTAGCATGGGATACTAGGATACTATAATATTCAGTCGCTTAAGAATCTTACAATGAAATGTTTGGTCAGGGATCTACCCAAACTAAAGTTCGCAAATAACAAATTTAGTAACCCCTATCGAAAAGGGAAACAACATAAGGTTTATTTTAAATCAAAGAAATAAGTTTCAAATTCTCAACCTATTGAGTTGGTTCATATAGATTTATTTGGACCATCTAGATTTTCTAGTCTAAAAGGGAATTACAATGAATATGTACTAAAATATTACTTTTCTGGGTATACTTGGGTGTTCTTTATAGCTCACAAAAGTTAAGCTTGTTCTTACTTTACTAAGTATGCTAGATCTATAGAAAACATAAGTGGACTTTGAATTAAGACTTTAAGAAGTGAAAATGTCTATGAGTTATAAAATCAAGACTTTAAATTATTTATCTCATAAAATGAATATATTCATAACTTATCTTCTCCTAGGACCCCTTAGTAGTATGGAGTTATAGAAATAAATAATATAACAATTTAAGAGATATCCTAAACTATGATAAATGAATATAAATTACCTATCTACTTTTGGAAAGAGGTTGTGAACATATCCTATTATAAAATCAATAGAGTTTTAATTAGACCAATCTTAAAGAATACCCCTTATGATTTTTGGAATAGTAGAAATCCTAAGGTTAATTACTTTAGAGTTTTTTGTTACAAATTCTTTATTATTAACACTACAGATAATATTGAAAAAAGTTCCTCTAAAAGTGATGAAGAATTTTTTCAGGTTTATTCTAAATCTAGTAAGTCTTATAGAGTTTTGAATAAAAGGAACAAAATTTTGGAAGAGTATGTTCATGTCAAATTTTATTAGAAATATCCACATGATCCAAAAACCTCTTTAGAAAACCTTGAGGGTGATTTATCCACTTTGAACATAAATTCCAAACCTATTGATTCTATAGGAAAGCAATCAAAAAAATTATCCAGTTCTAATGAAAATTCCAAAACCCAAACCTGAACCTATAGAGAATCTTGAGGTGACCAGACCCTATTTATCTAGAGCTATTAGGACCCTTAATTACCATCCTTTATATTTTGTAGTTGGGTACCTAGATAGAGGTACACTGACTAGATATTCTCTAATAAATCAGGTTGAACATCAAGTATTCTTGTCACAACATGAACCAAAGAACATCAATGATGCAATTAATGATGAATTTTGGGTAATGGATATAAAATAATAACTTAATAAATTTAAAAAAAATAATGTATGGGAACTTTTGGATAGAACCAAAGACACCTTGACTATAGGCACTAAATGGGTGTTTAGAAACAAAGTATTTTTAAAAAATTATGGAATATGTCGCCACCTAGGATAAATCACTGTCAGAGTGAAGTCACTTCTAGAAATGAATTTTAGAAAAGTATTAAATTGATCTATCGTTGAGTTTTGTCACCTCCAGAATGGTTTTTTGGAAAAGTATAGGATGATTAACCATAAAGGATGAGTCACCACCAGAACCAAAATGAGGCTAACTGTTGGAAATACCTACCATTGAGAAGAGTCACCACAAGACTAACACACAGCCAGACTCTGAGCTACGACCAAATTAGGATACCACCTATGTCTCATCGCCAGACTTTGACACCGCTAGAAAGTGTCACAATTCAAAACACTCACTGCAACTATTCCACTATTTATTATTCTGAATCAAATAATTATAATGGATATATTATCATAATTAATGCTGAAAAATATATTAATGATTTCATATTAACTATTGAAAAATGGAAATAAAGTTCATGTTAGACATGAAGTATGAGGAGAATAGGATATGGATGATTCTCTTTGCTTGGGGCTAATAAAATAGGAAGTAGGATCCCTTGTGTGGATGAGTAATAATATATGTGTAGAGATGAAATTTATTTAAAAAACTAGAAGTGTGCCTTACATGAAGCATCTATACCATTGATCTCATGTAGATTAAGTGAATCAAATTAAACATCTATATTACTTACTACAGTCATAACATAAGGATTTTAGGACACTTTGTTCTATAAAATATTTCAAAAACTCAACTTGAGATGCATTTCAAACTACACTCAATGAGTCACAAGCTTCAGATTATATCTTATAGAGAAAATCAATATTTCTACATCCCTTAATTTCTTAGTTTGTTTATTTATATTTACATTAAGATAAGTGTGTGTATACTTTGTATTTATACAAACACATTGTCTCTTACTTTAAACTGTAAGATATATAGATATCTTCTCAAATAATTTGTACTTATGTTTCCCATGATTACTATTGAAGAGGTCCATGTGTGGCCTGTTATCTTTTTTTCTCACATGATTACTATGGAAGAGGTCCATTTGTGGCATGTTATCTTTATTTAACCCACAATTAATATGTAAGAATTCCTTGTGTGGCTTGGATAGTTGTTTTACTATTGCACACCCAATCTAAGTTTCAGATCAAAGTTTATTTTATATAAACTTCTTGGTAATAAGTAATTTCCAAGTGGATAAGACTAAGTCTTAGCTTGAGATTGAACCTCTTGTATTCATTTCTATTGTATGTTTTGTTTTATTTATTTTTTTACTTTAAAACTGAATCTTCTTTAAACTGTAAACCAAACCATTAATTTTATAGTTTAACATTATTTTTGTTTATATAATATTTTTATTGAGTAAATCGATTTCAAAAGTTAAATTCGTTTTCAATGTTATTGTAACTAATACATGATCAGTCTTTTGAGAAATATTTTAAAATATTAAAACCTATATCAATATTTTTTTATAAACTGGACCATATTTAAATTAATTGGGGAATTTTATTTTAACATATTTTTAATAGAAATTTTTATTGGGTACTCAATTCACCCCTTCTTGAGATACTCACTCCGAACAACATAAGTGTTGTGTGTAATGAAAGCTAAAATCGGTGTTGTGTGTAATTAAAAATATCAAAGATATTAAATTCATTTCAAAAAAATATTTCATAAAATCTTAGGATGTTACAATAAGGGTATGCATACAGAGGAATATAAAAGGCATTAATAATATAGAAAGAATAAATGATGGTCAAAATAATTCTATATAAATAATCACATGAACTAAAAACCCATCCATAGATATCAAAAAAATAAAATAATTGCATGGGAATCAATAACTAATTTCATAATGAGGGAATATATAATTTCAGGCATATAAAACTTATCCTTGAGGTCGAAATCAATACATCTAAAAATAAATGGGTAAGGCCATGGACAAAACCCAATCTATTTTTTTCGTGAGACCTATTAATTCATCGAGGGGATATATTGGTCCCCATCTGTAACTTACTAATTCTAATTAATTCCTCATATTAATAAACAATATAACCTAATCAACATTACTTTAAAAATGAATAATTTTTCATATTAGAAGAACTAGTCATATAAAATATCAATATTTTCACCAGTCAAACTAATCATAAACAATAATAAGAAATATATTGAATGGTATCATTAGATTACATCCTAAAAATAACATTAAACAAATTATGTTAACATATATGGAAATAATTTAAATATATTGCTAGAATATTTCTTGAGGAAAATACCCTTTTCACTTTGAAAGTCATTTTTTTTAATCTAAAACTTTTCACGTATTAAAGAACCCATTTTCTTTGAAAAAAAATTGTATGATTATAAAGTAATCTAAAAATTATTGATCTATAATGATGTTATAAAATTCCATTCATTCCTTATATGTTAAAAAAACATTCATTTTACACTTTCAGTAAATGTCAAAAAGCACCTCATTCAAAAAATGGCAAGAATATTCCTTAAAAACGTTTTATAAAAAGATATAACATAGACAAAAATGTATTTAAGAAATAATTGAAGGATATTAAAAATACTATTTAAAAAAAATTTAAAAAAATGATATAGAAGAAAAGACTCCCCCAGTGGAGACAATCCCAAATAGTGATGAGATTGTGAAATAAACTCTTACCATTTCGATACTATTGAATCATAAGCCCCATGAAAGAAATAACTACAAATGATAATTTTAAATACCATTAATATAAATATATTAATTATATAACATTTCAAATAAGAATTAAACATACCATACAAAAGAAATAAATGTTGGATATGGAATATGGCTCATGGAAGTAAAAGTAAGATGAGAAACCCTCACCCAAGGTCTGAATTCCTTCATATGTATTTAAAAAATCCTATATAAGAAATATATATTTATTATACATCCATTAAAAAATAATATTGATATATATAATACCAAATATGATTTACTTATAACCTTTTATCGCCCATTTATTAATAATTCTTTATTAAAATCATTGTTCTAGGTGATAATTGCTTTGTTTTTTATGTATATTTTGGTATAATAGTATTGGTACTTATACTATGATCATGGTCATATAATATCCAAAATTTTAATCATGACATAATTATCATTTATATTCATTATATACATATTCAGGGCATGTCACAACCCCCTCCCCTCAAATATACCGTAATAAGGGGAGAGATATGGTGACTGCCTAAGTCTCGTTTCGAGTAGGCCCCATGTGGGTGACTAGCACTGAGGGTAGGATAAACATATATATTAGAGTCATTAACTTCTAAAATAAACATGAGGAAAAGAGAGATAATAAGGATAAAATAACCAAAACCTGCTCATACCTAGATATATAGAATAAAACCTAAGTTCAACCATGAAATTTCATACACTACTAAAACAACTGAAAGGAAAACTACAAGTACAAAAAAGGTAAATATGGAAGAGACCTCTAAGCCCAAAAATCTCCTAAAAACACAATCTAGTAATATCCAACCTGATCTCCAAACTTCTTTGGCTGACTTGAAAATAGTTTATATATACATAGGATGATCATAATAGTATACTCAGTAGGATTCTGCCTGGATCCTCTCGTGAAAAATATAAATAAAGAATGCTAAAGCATAGTGAACAATGGTGAAACTAACTCATCATCTATATATGTATACTTAGTTCTCATCCTCACCATGGATAACTCTCACCAATTATCCAATACAAGAGATCATATAATAGAATAATAAAATATCAAGGGTACCCCACTCCCGCTTACCCACTGGGTTATCAGTTTTCCCCAACACTACACATCCTGAGCCATCTCTCTCCAAAATTAAGACAACCTGAAGACACTGAGGAAAGGAATCAAAACATGAACCTCATACATCACATAACCACACCATCCCATCATATATCCTCATATAGTAACCGAGTAGTTTCCAGGAGCCACCATATCTCATATGACATATATCAAACATTGGGTATTATACCTCAATCCATTACAGTCCATACATCGAGTAAGTACCTCAATACATTACAAACTATACACATAATACCTATAATAATCCTTGGATGCTATATTTGTTAATACATGTGTGTGAAATAACCATAATCCATCACATCCCTCTCCACACATATATGGGAAAAGTCGTTGTTGTGCATACTAGACCAAGTAACTATCAAGTGAAGGGAGTGGGGCAGATTGGGTAGTTATTCATCCATTCTCCCATTGGGATATTGGGGAAAACCCCCTACCATATTCCACTGGGTTTTAGTTTCCCTAACAGAAATGGGTGGGGTTGAGTATGAAATAACAAAATGTGCATGATATAATATACCTCACAACCAAACTATGGGCATAACATAGTCTTAGACTCAACTGTGGATAACATCACTCAGACTCCCGAATTCCACTACTAAGACCAGATATCATATAAGAAAACAAGAATTTAATAAGATAAATAAAATTCATTCTTTTATTTTTATCATTTATCCTGCATTAATTAATTTATTATCCATTAATTAACCATTTACATTATTCCACATTGAATTACATTGCAATACATTATGTTAAATATCAAAGTAAATTCCATTCCCTCTAGACATAATCAAAACCAATTCCATGGTTTATCATGATTAACATATTTTTATCATTTTTATTCCATCATTAACCAACACTTTAGGTTAAAATTTTATTTATTAATAGCATCATTCTATATATCGTTACTCTAGGAAAACCATACTAAGCTACAACCAGGAGGAAACATGAAACCTATAACATCTAGATGCCTCAAGTAGTGGGAAAAAGAAATACAGATAAAATAATAAACTCACCCATCATCCATTAAAAATATTCATAAGTGATTATACCATTTATCAGCATCTCATAATTGGGAAATCCTAGTTTTAAAATGTTCTATGACCTCCAGTGCCATCCCCAACACCCACATGCATATACTGATGCATCTCTCCATCACAAGTGTTAACTACTACCACATCATCTAGGCCAATCTACCTATATATCACCTCATCTATCCCAGGCTCTACCATAATAGGCTCACATCACATTTGGGAATCCTATGCCCATATCATCCATCCTAGGATCAGCCATACAAGACTCACGTCACAAGGTTCATATCCAAATAACATCACAAAAATATTAGGAACAACAATAAATCAATAGGGAAAATAATCCCTCAAAACAAGGCATTCAACCTTCTCCTGAAAATGAGATCTCAAAGCTCCAAAACAAGTGATGAAGCTAATATTTTCACATATTTAATACTGTAATTTAATGTTTATAAACCCACAATAGTGTTATTTAATGGGCAATTGTTACATATTTAGGTTTTGGTGTTATTTTGAGCCTAAATGCAAAAATGGCCTAATTCTGGATTTTTTAACAGCTTTTTATCACAGGGGTATTTTGGTCATTTACAAAAAAATATAAATCCAAATTTTATGATTATAATTTCTTTAGAATCCTAATTTAATTTCCTTCAACTTTGTCTTCTGGACCAGGATCTGATTCTACCATCTTGAGGTCCAAACAATTCAATGAAGTTGAAGATTATTGAGGAACACCAAGGAAGCTTCCAGGAAATTTCTTCCAGAAAAACGAAGGTTCAGTGAAATATCCATAACTCGCTCAAAACGACTTTAATGGAGATGAAATTTTGTGGATAGACGGTTAAGAAGATTTTTAACAAGTTTCATTAAGGAGGCCACGCCTGAAATGGCCGTGTTCAGGGACATTAATTCAGTACAAAACGGTGTTTTTCGGTTTGATGATTCTGACTGGACAGAATAAATTGTCAGAGGAACTTGGCCATAACCCTCGGAATACCTATCCAAATCCGCTTATCTTTTGAGGGGACACGGACAAGACAATTATGAACAACATTGAAGAAGGCCTCAACGCGTGAAGAGGTCATTTATGGGGTCCAAAACGCGACAACTTTCGGGGGTCGAAATCTGCCTATAAAAGGAGGGGAGCTCCTACCTCTCAAATTATTCCATTCTTCACCACACCATCCGTCACAAAGGGGTTTGGCTTGAGAGAGCAATAGTATAGGAGTATTACATGATGTAATCAAGTCATGAAGGGCTAAATCCAAGTGGTGGTGGGAAACGGAGATCCGAAGACATTTCCCTTTTTGAGTTTATGCTTTCATTGTAAAATATTTTCTTTTAAACTATCCTGGACCTTGATTGCATGAATGAATGAGGTCTTTTTCTCTCGTGTTTTCAATTTCTTATAAATTATTCTAGATTTCTTATATTCTAATGAATTTAAATTGGTTTTACTCATGGTTTAAATTTCTTTGGCGAGGTCTCGCTTTTGAGCACGATGAGTTCATCCTGTTTTGGTTACTCGGAGGTCTTCGGGTAATCAGAACACTTTCATTAGAAGATCGGCACCCATGTATGAGGTTTCAATATGGTATCTATATTATTTAGGTGTATACCTTGAGGTATTAAGGTATACATTGGATAATTTAATGAAAATATATTCGTAAACAGTGATAAAGGGAGTGTCCAACGATCAACATTTGTCCACCGCTGCTACCTTTAACTTGTTCTTTCCAGTTCGATTTTCTTTGGTATTTTAATTGATAATGTAGATTTAATATTTCATTTTGATTTAATTTTCATAATAAAAATCCCCCATATATATTATATATGTTAGTTTTATATTAGTTAAATTAAAAAGTGACAATTGAAAATATAGTGCGTATAAGCGGCCTCCTTGTGATCGACCCTAGGTTGTGCCACTATGGTACACTTTTAGGAAAATAAGAATTTAATTGAGTAGGGTAAAGCGACTGAAATCCCCAAACATCAATTTGGCGCCGTTGCCGGGGAGGCCAAGTGCTTACACACACTATTTTTCAAAGAAAAAAAACAAAAAAAAGAGCCTTGTTTCCTATCATTCATTTCATCAGCCAATATGGATTTTTATGGAAATTATTATAATTATTGGCATGTGGATAACTTTTATGATAATCCAAGTAGGGAAGATACATTGAGTATTAAAATTCTTGAAAATTCCCAAAAATTGAAAGAAAATGCCTTGATAATTCAAGAGAATTGCAGAAATATGGAAAAAGCAAGCAAGATGATATCATCGCTGGTCGCCCAAGTTGAAGATGTTAAAGTCTTATGGATGGAACGACAAAAAATAAAAGCTCAGGAGAATGAAATACTTTATCCACCTACATTTAATGAAGATATTGATGAGGTTGAAGAAAATCTTAAGGACCCACTTCCCTCGCCAACAAATGAGTTCCCAGCTGCCTTGCTTGAGGAAAAGGGTTCTAAAGCTGAAATTTATGAGGGAGTTTTAAATTCTGAGCATTCATTTCATTCAAATTTCATTAATTTTGAATTTAAATCTAATATCCCTTATTCTAAATTTGTAGATTCAGCATCACTACTGCAGGATCTGGATGAAGAAGAAGAAGAAGGTCCTCTTGTTGAGGAGAGAATGGAGGTGCCTGTTGAGTTATGCATTGGTGCATTTGAGGATGATGGCAAAAAAGAAGAAATAATTGAAGAACCAATTTACGAACATGAACCAGAAGAGAAGCCACTTCCTATTCTTCTATTTTCAACACCAGTGGACACCACTCCTCCAGATTACAAAAACAGGGAGCACCCCTACATCCTTTTCCCTCCCCCTCTTAATCTCAAAATCTATTTTCCATCTCTTCTAGGGGTTGGGGATATTTTTCTTTTCTTTGGGGGTTCTCACTTTTGGAATCCACATATGGATATCGGGAGAAATAATTTGTGGTGGTTTCTAAGAAAGAAACCCTATCCACCTTCGGATTGGGGTTAACCTGCTGCAACTGCCTGACTAGGGGCAGTAAAAACCTAGCACCCGATTGGGGGTCAAACCAAGCATTATCCCTTCCCTTTCACCTTTCTATTTTTTTTCTAATTCATTTTTTTTATTTTTTTCTTTATAGGAAAAAGTTGTTCCAACTAGGAGCTTAACTCAATGGTACTACTAGAAAAATAAAGTCAGGTTGTATATTTCCTTATATTTAGTTTTTTTCCCTTCCCTTAATAATATTTTATCAAGACAAAATGAAGGGTACTGAAATTTAATTGTGGGGGGAGTGTCGACCTGCTTATTTGTTTTTGTGTGCTTTCATTATTTTTCTTTTTTTAGGAACCTTGAGCTTTAATGATAATTCTGATCACATTTCACACAATAATTGATTTTGATAAAATTGAAATGATTTTTGAAAAAAAAAGGATCTTAAATGATTGTTGATGTGAATTTTTTTTCTTCCTTCAATTGGATTTTCAATCATTTTTATGAGTTTAACTGATTTCTGAAATCCATGGCCATGAAACACTGACTCAAAATATTTTTCTCATCCTGTGAGTTATTCTAAAACACTTTTACATATTCTTTCTAATGCCCGCACTTTCTTGAGGGAAACCTGGATTTTTTGTGAGAACCAGAATTTGTGATTTTTCTCTTTCGAAGCTTTGGATTTCATTGAATGTTTTTAATATGATTGAGGCACTACATTGGCTAGCCACATATTATCCTGAGACTTACCTTTACATTTATCCTTCGTTATCCCTTAGATGCCATGAATTGCCTTATAGGTTTAAGCCACAATACAAGATAATTTATACTTACCTACCCATTCTCTTGGTATTGTTGCATGGATATTTCAAGTTTGAGTGTGGGGGAAGGGCCATTCGTGTGCGTTCATTGGGATTTTTTTTAATGATGGGTATTGTGCGGTATGCATCAACATTTTGGGCAATGAAATAATTGGGAATGAGTCATAATCTTATTATGCTTCATTTTGTTTCATTCAGTTCTCCTTCAAAAAAAAATGAAAATAAAGCTGTGCCTTTCTGGAGCTTAAAAAATATATATATAAAAAAGGAAAATAAAGCTGTGCCTTTCAGGAGCTTTAAAAAAAAGGGGAGAACTTGGATGATTTAATACCTTGAAATCATTGATTGGCTCATCTACCATTTAAAATAAATGGGGGTGGTGTTTTGTTTCACATTCTCAAGGTGGATTGAGTGAGGATATTTCTGGGTTTTCACTTGATTATTCATGCATTGTACCTTAGAGTCAAACCTTCTCTTTCTAGCCTTAATCTTTTAAATCATTTAACCACCAACCTAAAGCCACAGAGTCATTTGAACCGTTGATGAAAGCCCTCATGATTGAATTCATTTTTATGTTTCACGCTGTGGAGAAATGAGAATTGTCACAAGCCTATGGTGATACATGCAATTTCCAAGTATGAGCATAACTACAGAATTTATTTCTCTTGAGTGAAGAGTGACATAAAATTCAATGTGAGGTAGGTTGTGATTGATCCGTGGATGGATTTATGAGGTTGAACAAATTTAAATTTTTGTAATGAAAATAAAAGGAAATTTTTTTTCATATAAGAGACATGATTAAATTTGGTTTTTAATAAGATCATGGATGTTTTCTCATTTTTGATTGTTGTGTGAATTTTGATTTGAATATATGATAATTGCTCAGGAGTGCAATGCTTAAGTGTGGGGGATTGATGAAGCTAATATTTTCACATATTTAATACTGTAATTTAATGTTTATAAACCCACAATAGTGTTATTTAATGGGCAATTGTTACATATTTAGGTTTTGGTGTTATTTTGAGCCTAAATGCAAAAATGGCCTAATTCTGGATTTTTTAACAGCTTTTTATCACAGGGGTATTTTGGTCATTTACAAAAAAATATAAATCCAAATTTTATGATTATAATTTCTTTAGAATCCTAATTTAATTTCCTTCAACTTTGTCTTCTGGACCAGGATCTGATTCTACCATCTTGAGGTCCAAACAATTCAATGAAGTTGAAGATTATTGAGGAACACCAAGGAAGCTTCCAGGAAATTTCTTCCAGAAAAACGAAGGTTCAGTGAAATATCCATAACTCGCTCAAAACGACTTTAATGGAGATGAAATTTTGTGGATAGACGGTTAAGAAGATTTTTAACAAGTTTCATTAAGGAGGACACGCATGAAATGGCCGTGTTCAGGGACATTAATTCAGTACAAAACGGTGTTTTTCGGTTTGATGATTCTGACTGGACAGAATAAATTGTCAGAGGAAATTGGCCATAACCCTCGGAATACCTATCCAAATCCGCTTATCTTTTGAGGGGACACGGCCAAGACAATTATGAACAACATTGAAGAATGCCTCAACGCGTGAAGAGGTCATTTATGGGGTCCAAAACGCGACAACTTTCGGGGGTCGAAATCTGCCTATAAAAGGAGGGGAGCTCCTACCTCTCAAATTATTCCATTCTTCACCACACCATCCGTCACAAAGGGTTTTGGCTTGAGAGAGCAATAGTATAGGAGTATTACATGATGTAATCAAGCCATGAAGGGCTAAATCCAAGTGGTGGTGGGAAACGGAGATCCGAAGACATTTCCCTTTTTGAGTTTATGCTTTCATTGTAAAATATTTTCTTTTAAACTATCTTGGACCTTGATTGCATGAATGAATGAGGTCTTTTTCTCTCGTGTTTTCAATTTCTTATAAATTATTCTAGATTGATTATATTCTAATGAATTTAAAGTGGTTTTACTCATGGTTTAAATTTCTTTGGCGAGGTCTCGCTTTTGAGCACGATGAGTTCATCCTGTTTTGGTTACTCGGAGGTCTTCGGGTAATCAGAACACTTTCATTAGAAGATCGGCACCCATGTATGAGGTTTCAATATGGTATATAGATTATTTAGGTGTATACCTTGAGGTATTAAGGTATACATTGGATAATTTAATGAAAATATATTCGTAAACAGTGATAAAGGGAGTGTCCAACGATCAACGTTTGTCCACCGCTGCTACCTTTAACTTGTTCTTTCCAGTTCGATTTTCTTTGGTATTTTAATTGATAATGTAGATTTAATATTTCATTTTGATTTAATTTTCATAATAAAAATCCCCCATATATATTATATTTGTTAGTTTTATATTAGTTAAATTAAAAAGTGACAATTGAAAATATAGTGCGTATAAGCGGCCTCCTTGTGATCGACCCTAGGTTGTGCCACTATGGTACACTTTTAGGAAAATAAGAATTTAATTGAGTAGGGTAAAGCGACTGAAATCCCCAAACATCAACAAGGCACTCAGACTTCTCAAGAAAAAGAGAAATTCGAGTCCTAAAAATTTATCTTTATTAAATAACTTATTATTATTCAATCCTTAATTAACAAATTCATTATTAAAAGGTTCCAAATATGGAAAACCTATGTCATCAAGCTATAACAGGATACTAAATTAATTAAAAAATTAATTTAAACCCACTTTTAAGCATTTAACCGGTCTTATTCATCATTCATTTTCAATTATTATCATCAAGTATAAACATTAATCACATAATTTATCAATTAAATTCGTCATACTAAAGATCAAATTCAATTAAACATGTGAATTGCATCAATTTTATTATCATCAAATTACATTAACCACTAGATTACAAACATGCCTCTTCTTTAATTTTTTAAGACAATTAGTTATCAATTAATTAAAATTTTAGATTCATTATCAATTTAAACATAATAATACAAGTATAATAACATTATAGAAAATAATATAGCAAATATATCACACTATCTAGAAAAATAAGAGGTAAATCACTATCGTGGAATAAAAAACAACATCAACAACCTGTTATTACTATCCAATTTCTTAATCTGATTCAATAATTATTAGGTCAATTTTATTTCCATATAAATGGATAAATAGTCATTAATTTATGAATTCACATAAATAAAGATAAGAAATGGATCCAAACCTCGAAAATTTTCAATGTTCTACGTAAAAGAATGGACCATGTCATGGATCTCTGGTCACCTCTCCCACAAGAACTACATCCATATGATGAATCCATGGAACATACACATAAAAACCCAATAATACCCTATTAGAGTCATTTTAGATCATCCTATATCATGTGGTGAGATGATATGGGGTAAAGGATATCAAAATGGGAGAACCTGATAGAAAATAAAGGAAGAATGCACCTTTGATCACCACAGATCGCCACGGATCAAAGTCAGAAGCCAAGAATTGATCCCCAGTTTAAGGGATCTCAAAAATATTAAATAGGGATCCATGGGTCAACTATAATGAGATATAGGAGTGTCTATATGTAGGTTTTGGATACAACCCAAGTAGATGAAACATTTAAAGATGCACTGCATAAGGCATTTACACGGCGTGTAAACCATTTACATGTTGTATAAATGTCAGGTGTCATTTTTTTCCAAAAAATGAATCACCTTTTATTATTTAACCTTGATTATATACATATCATTAATCACCCCATGAATCATCCTTAACAATTTGTGAACCCCACTTACATGGCATGTAAGTTTCACATGTCATGTATTTACCCTGCTCCAGACTGTTTCAGCAGCCAACACCACTAGACTTTATCTAGGACTTCTCTTAGAAAACATTTCTTCAAAAACATGTAAAGGTTTTGAACAAATGAATTTTACAACTTATAGTGTCATTTTTATAATTTATAGATAGAAAATTTAATTACACCGTTCATGGAGATGGTAGGTTGTACGTACGCATGGTTTTTGTTTTCATTTTTCAATGGATGGAATGAAACAAAGATAAATAATAATTCTAATTTCTATAATAATTATTATATAATATATTTAATATAAAATAATCAATTATATCCTTATTTCCGTCCATGAAATATGGTGGTGGAAAATGAATGGTATCGTTATGCAGAGAGGGTAAGTCATATTTATGCACAAGTAATGCCTTCACTTCTCATTTGATGGGAAAGAGGGTGGATAATGATGAATTGATCTACATAATAAAATTTAAATATATTTAGGATAATAAAATTATTATTTTATGATAACAACTATAGATTTATATGTGTTAAATAAGAAGTAAAAAAAATAAATTGGTCGGTTAAGGAAATTGCATCTCCTTTGAAATAATTCTTTTAAATCTCCTCTTAAGTGTCCTAGGGTTGGTCTTTTAGGATGAAAAAAACCTATAGAATGTAGATAATGAGTTTTAGAAGGGATTTTTTAGGTTTTTTTATATTTATAGGGCTCAATGTTGTGTAAATAAGTGAGGGAGGTGGTTCCCTTTTATAATTTAGGTGAAGGGAACTTTTGGAATTTCTTAAAATATTAAATTATAGTAAAGTAATTCTCAATAATAATGCATCAAAATGGATAGATAATTGAACATAGGGTAGTATATGGATGAAATATTAGCAAATATAAAAAAAATTACAGGTTTAGGTGGTTTTTTAAACCTTATGTTTTTGTTTAACCCCTTAATTAACTTATTTTAACATTAACTGTGGTAAAGTATTCTTCACTCATAAAGGGTTATAATTTTACATATAAGGTAACTATTTAATAATAAATGGAAAAGGAATGAAATTTTAGACCATATATTACCCCCTTTTCATATTTTAATATTTTAATTATTTTTAAATAATTTAACAAAATTTTATTTTGATAAATTATCCTTAATGTCAATTTTGACACTATTCATTTAATTTGACTTCAAATACATCAAGACAAAGATTTATTTAGAATTTAATTAATTTAAAATAAATAATATATCATATTAATATAAAAAATTCATTTAGAACTATAAATAACTTAAATTATATCACTTTTAATATTTTTAATATCATTTATTTTATTTTTCTATTAATTGAATAAATACAGTTTTAACATTGTGCGAAAATTTAGGATAATTATATAATTACTAAAAATTATAAATAAATTATAATTATAAAGATAATTTATTTATACACAAAATTTATATTTATATTTTTCCATAACTTTCTATTGTCACTATGTGGACACATAATAGATATTTAAAATTAAGAGAGTGACATTTTGTAACTTTCTTGAATTAAAATATTATATTGGTCATTTCCATGGAAAAGTTTCCATTAAACATATAAATTTTGAACCTAATGTGATTGGGTTAGAATTAAATTATTCCATAAATAATTAATATGAAATAGTATGACTTTATCAGTTAGTTTTAACCTTGATTAACTTGATTTACCCTTTATCGAGGTGATAAGTTTTACCATGGTTATTATTCATATTGACCAAAAATAAAAGGTAAATATTTAAAATTTGAACCTTATTATTCAAAATATGAAATATATTTTCTAAAATTCTATTTATATATCTGAAATAAATTAAAATAAAAATAAATTCGCAAAAGGCGATGAAAAACCATTTTTCAGAAAAATGCCTTTTTATGTATTAAATTGTTTTTATACCAAATTCAATAATGAAATTGATTCCCATGAAATTAATTGGGTTATTAATAGTATAATAGAACTACTTTTATTTTTAAATAAATTGAAAAAAAATTAAATTTTTAAATACTTGAATCAAAATTACAGCTATCAATAAAAATGGTATTTTTCACTATTCACTAGAAAATCAATCTTTTCAGAAAAATCCAAAAAATTCACCCTAATATAATTTTTATATTATGATTTAAAAATGATATTATTTTTTTAAAATAAAAAATATATATAAGTTCAAAAATTAATTATAAAATTTTCTCATAAAAAACAATAAAATATTTTTTTGAAGAAAACATATTTATGAAACATAAAATAACTTTACTAAAAATAGACTACTTATTAACCAATGAATTTATATTGAGTAGGTAATTTATATTTATATTTAATAATTTAGTAAATAATATTCATACCCTCCAAGTTAAAGGCTATGTTATGACATTAATATTTAAATAATAATATTTCATGGTTTGTTTAAGCTTGGTGTTATGTGTTGTATATGGTATCAAACCTAATATTCTTTTAAAATCTCAAGCTGTTAGAATTTCCACTATAAAATATTGTTCAACCACCTCAACATAGATATTAAGTTTAAATAAAAATTCCTAAGATCATATATCCTAGCACAACCACATTTTAAACCATCAGTCTTTCAACTTGACATTGATTATTATCTCGGGAGAAAAGTGGACCAGCTCTGTAAAGTAGTTTGTCTATTCCAACATTAAACAATACCCCTAGTGAAAGACTAAGAAATCCCATAACATGTAAAGATAAAAGGTATAAAGTAATATCTAATCAATAAATATGGCCTTAAATTCCTTTCATCCCATTTATCGATTCTGCCTATCCTAAACCACACTCTCCCACCACCTGTGACAGGGGCCCTCCAACATAAACGCAATACAATTTACTTTAACATCATCAGGAGTTCCAAGGAACTAAAAGACCCTCTAAATTTTCTACACCCAACCTTCACCTTCTTGGGGTTTAGTGATTCCCCAAAAGGAAGGGGGATTATGCTAAAGGGACTTCTGAGATCGATCCTTCTCTAATCCTTGTTCAGCTTCCCCAAGCCTAAGCATGACCAAATCTTACCCCCTAATCTAGGGATCAGGTATCCTGAACCAATGTCTCTATAAGTCTCTAGTCAACTAGATGGTTATAAAATGGAGAATTATCTCTAGCCTCCTCCCTTGGATATATAGGAGGTCTATGGTGGGGCATGATACTACACAAGTCAAAAAAAATAATAGAGGGAAAATATCAATACATCAAACCACACAAAATAAAATAAACTAAATGATACACTACTACAAAATAGGCCACTATCAGTGATAGAATATAAATTTATTATCACTAAAAAGTGCTGATAATTTTATCATAGTTAAAGGATTGAATCTTTTATCAACGTTTTTTAGTGTTGTTAAAGGGCCTTTTTAACAATGTTTTTGTAGCACTGTTAAAGGGGGACTTCAACAATGATTTTTTAGCACTGATAAAGGCAGAACTGTTAAAGGGGGTATTCTTTAGGAATCCATGAGCCTGACCCCCCCCCCCCCATCTATGATTCCATGACACCTTTAACAGTGCTCCCACCACTTTTATTAGTGCTTTTCACCCCACCGCCCCTTTTATCGGTGCTTTGTGAATTTATAGCCTCATGTGTGCTTGCCTGGATTCGAACCATTAATCTCTCCTTCAAATATGGAATGCATTTACCACTACACCATGTTTATTTTTTGTCTATTTAATGATATTTTTGTTTATTTATACATATATATTTACATATTTTTTTATTCATATATTTATATAATTATTTTTAAATACGTTTGTATAATATATGTGTGTTTGTGATATATATCCTTATATTTATTTAAATATATAATATATTATATTCATTTACATATAGTAGAATATAATATAAATATATATTTGTTTATTAATACACACATATATGTATATATAAAAATTATAAATATATTTTTATAATGTAAAAAATGGTTATATATTATTTTAAATACATTTTTAGAAAATGTATTGATTTACATATATTAGAATATACAATTTTACATAAATATGTTGTTATATGTATTTATATGAGTGAATTGTTATAAGAAAATATATTAAAACATGCATATATTTAATTATAAATAAAATTAAGTTATGAAAAATGATAAAATATCAAAACCATAATATCAATATTAATGTAATCCCTAGGAATAAATTCAGTCTCTACCAAAAAAAAGGCAATACGACCCCATTAAATGAGGCTGAAAATCCATCGAATGTTAAAAAATTAGGGTACCCCAACTACAAACTCAATTTTGAAGGCCTTTTGGGCCTTTTTTGCCTCAAAAAATGTGATAGAGGTTTATTTGTATTATCGAGGGTGTAGATCTCATTGTAAGCTTTGATTTGATATGTGTTAGAGCCCAAATAGACACCTGGATCAAAATTTATGGTTGTTTGAAGTTAGAGTTACATTTTCAACTTATTTTAGATAGTTTATTGATTTATTGATTTTTTTTATCTTCAAATTTATATTAAATGAAAATTAATCAGTAATAATAAGAAAATTATTAATTAAAAATATTTTTTAAATTATATTATAAGTCATTTTCAATAAATATTTTATATATTAAGTGTAAATGCCTATTTACCTTATCTAAAAAATATTTTAAATATATATATTATAATTATATAAATATAAATATATTTATATATAAATATATTATTTTTAATGAAATGTAATTTTCTTTTGAAGTATACCATTATCAGTGCTACTAAAAAAGAACTGATAAAGGGGGTTCTTTATCAATGCTTCTAAAAAATGTTGATACCCCCCCCCCCATCTTTATTAATGCATGTAAAAAAGTCACTATTAAAGGTACCCTTTGACAGTGCTAAAAAAATCATTGTTAAAGACCCCCTTTAACAAAACTTTTTTAGCACTGATAAAGAGGTCTTTAACATCGCTTTTAGTTAGCTCTATTAAATCCCTAGTATTAGTTAAACACAATTTTTTAGTAGTGATAAAATACTCACATAAATAACAATGAAACCATAATAACTCAAACCATTCCACCCCACCTTGGTACTTATTCCTAGTCTAAAGCCTGTGGATCACACCCTAGGGTAGAGTAAACCAAATTCCCAATATCTAATTGTGACCAAGGCTTATCGGTAGGGGTATTGGCTAGACACCCAACTCTCAAACCAAACCTCAAGACACAATATTTTTTTCTCCTTTATATCTATACATTTCCCAATCATAAGATCCAAATAAATGGATAACCATACCCTGATTCAATTTTCTCATGAACCATCTCATGCTTCCATCTAACACAACACATGACCTGGCCTGTGACATGGCCTAGAGTGTATTCCCAATCTCCATGGGATTGAAACTAGTGCATGGTTATCATAAAAACCGTTTGGAATTACTTTTATCATAAAAAAACATCAACATAAACATGAATCATGATATTATCCATCCATAACAAAAGATTTAAAAAAATATATTATGAAACTTTTCAAACATTATATCCATCAACAAGTAAAAAATGAATAAAAAGGAAAAGTAGACTGACCAAAATGTCACTAATATCCTAGTAACACAAGGTCCAACCACCCATTATGTTTCCACCAAAACCTATTCCAAAAATAAGCCACTTTTAAGAGTACATTCCACCTTCACAAGAAGAATTTCCTTTACAAGAGTCATATAAAATAAGATCTTCCTCCACCCATTGGGTGTATATAGGGTGTCATCTCACATACCCACTAAGATCCCTCCAAGTTTTTCAAGTGTATAAATTATAAGAAAAATAAAAAATATAGTTTAAAAATGAAGGAAAATATTTTAATTTAAAACATTCTTTAAGCTTTATAAGAAAATAAAATAAATAACAACAATTGGTAATTAGTTGAAAAAATAATATAAGAACCATGGGAAATCTCTAAGTAGCTAGGTTAAGTGGTGAATTGGAATCCTTGTACCCTTGGTGATCGTACAATGTACATGAAGGTCTACTTATATGTTCAAGCCATAACCAATCATTATCATCATCAATAGTTTAGTTAGTGTTGTAAAATAATCCTACTAGGTAGGGTGGGGCATTCCTAGCATACTTTTCCTAGTCTACCCACCTAGAGACCCATGATTCCTATTTTCTTTCCCCCCATTTTTTCGAACCATACAATTTTTATTTCATCACAATACTACCACCACATGACAAAGAACAACATTATCAGCCCTATCTATAAGGGAAATACATTTTACAACCATTTAATGAACACCAAATAACCTTTAAAATCACCCATTTATACACACAAAACCATTTATAAAATAATTGGATTTAAAAAAATCATAATTAGATTTTCAAATAATGGAATAACATGAAACCGTGTACCTTTTTCCTAGAAACCAACAAGAACCAGTTGGAAACTACAATCCAAGAGGATAGGAGATCCTACGAAAGAAATAATAAACCAAAAACATCAAAAATATTTCCATATGATTCATATTATAACAACCCTAGGCCATCATTACCCCTGGGTAGAAAGAAAAACTGGGTAGAAGAGAGGATAACCCATGGTGAAAAGAGGGGAGTAACTTACTTGGATCTTACTAGAATAATCATAGCCAAAATCACCCAAAAATGTGACCAAGAAGGAGATGAGTTAGAGGGATGGGGAACCTATGATGGAGTGAGTTGAGAATGGGAAAAAAATGAGGGTTGAAAGGGGTTAAATTGGGGAGGGGTAATTTATGAATTTAAAATTTTTTAATAACTGGTTTGGTCACAGGGTTTGAAAACTATAAACTAACTATGCATGTGCCTCTAGATCCCCTAAAAGATGTTGCATGGTTTGTGTCACATGGTGTCATAGACTGTGCACCTAACCATGTAGCACTCTAGTTCCACTGTCCCATCTCACACTATTTTTATAGATTGGTTCACAGTTTCCTCTAATAATGGGACAACCATACACTAGAATCTGCCTCCAAAAAAACAATAAATTTTAAAGAAAAAGACCCAAAATATCCATGGATAAAAAGAGAGACCCAAAATAAAAAAAAACCTAAAAATGGAATTATGGGTGTGATGGACTCAATATCATCCATAAACCCTACACTATTTTCATTTTGTATGGAACTTATAATCTTCTCAAGAATCCTTGATCAAACCAACAATCCCATTCTTATCCTTAGTGATTAGGAAAGAGCACTCCTTAATTGAGTGTATGAACCTACTGACTCACTTAGCAATAATCACATATCATTCTTCCCTTTTAATCACACAAATCCACTGATATGAAGTGTAATTCTAATAGAGGGAGACATTGAAGTGAAAAAAGTGGAGGATTGTAATGGTTTTAATGGAATATTTAGTGAAGATAAAATCCTTTACACACCATATCAACGGTTACACCATAATGATAGAAAATATAGAGATAAATTGAAACACATAAATTCAATTCCACCACTATGATTCCCCTTGGACCACCCACTAGGGGTTAACTCTCTATTATCATGAAGTTTCAGATCATTAGAAATTCAAAATGGTGATAAAATAATGAAATTGTGGGAGAATAAAATGTATCAATTGAACAAATAAATAACATTACATGAATTAGAATATAGAGAATTATAATAAATCTTAAGATAATCAAAACTAATCCAAAATCCAAGGTATAGATTCTATTTTTTTAGTGAGGGGAGGGGAAAGTATTTTTAAAAAATAGAAAAAATCTTCATCCTCTTCACATTGAGTGAAATTTTTAATAATTTATTCTATCCTTGGTTGGTTTCCCTATGTACAGTGTCAAGAGTTTTGATCATCATCACTCAAATATTCCAACTGAAAAATTACCTTTTCACAATCTTGTTATTACTCCTTTGATAATTTTCCTAGTAGATAAGTTTTCCTAATCCGTGATTGAACTATAAAACCATGCTCTATTTGGTTCTCATGTGTGGAGATCATGTGCGAGTAAGTGTGATGGATGAATTGGTCCTAGTCATTATTAAATTTCACTTGATATGGTTGGTCCACTAAAGTATTTGGTTGAAAATCCAGGTGATGATATTTTTGTTGTATCATGGGCGGGATGAGAAGACCATCAAGGTATATTGGATTTGGAATGTGGCCATAGATACATTGCTTTAATCATCTTAAATCAGTGTTTTTCAGGCTTGAATTTATCACTAGAAAGAAAACCATAAGCTTTTTTGGGAGAGAAGTTTAGCTCATATCCTCAATTCATCTTCCCTACTTCATCATAGTATATAAACTTCACATGGTAATTTCATTTAACACCATATGTACATAATTTTTCAAACATGAAACTGGTGCATTATGATGGACCTAAGGTCTCACCAACTTTGATCTTACAATAAAAATTTATAGAAAATATAAATTTATCCATTTTAGAACTTTGAATTTGGTGTTATTCCTTTTTGATCTTGGTTCATTTTCTCTGGTGAGAATAATTACGGAAAGGTTCATAATCAATATGTTAATGAACATAAAACCATCCATATTCGGAAAACTCAAGTGGATATCTTTATACTCAATCACCTTTTCATCAAACAACACCAAAACATTTGGCTATGGTTCCCAATTATTGGATGTTGAGTTCGATTACATCTATAAAAAGAGTTCACATGTATGGACCAATTGGATTTAGGTGCAAGATTCAATCTTGGGTCGAAATTCACGAGAAACTTAGTACTAGATTTGAATGGCACTGTGTGGTTAGTCCAGAGGATTTTGTATGGATCAATGGTAGGGTGAATATATGGTTTCATGGTTCAAGTAAAATGTGTGGTAGACAAATATGGTACAATAGAAAATAGGATTCATGTTCAAAGCCCTATAGTAAAAGGGGTGTGGTTGATCTATGTAAGGGGGAATGGATGTGATGTATGGAAGCATTCATTATGCCTTTTCAAATTTTATATAGGTATAGAAGCGGTGTCTTCTCAAAAAATTATTCCACATATGTGTATGGAGAGATTTGGAGTGATAATACAAATATAGTATAAGTTTAACCATTTTTATAGAATGGTTATAAAGGTTTTCCTCTCATGGTCACATATGCATGGAAGTAGTTAGTACTATGGTGGTAATACTTCACAGTAGAATCGGGTACATGATCACACATATATTTTTTTCTCACAGTCATAGTGTCATAAAAGAGGTAAGGGGCATGGATATAGAGGTTCTCATGGAATTGGAATCTTCTCATGATTATAGTGAATGGTCACACATAGGTACAAATATACATAACCCTCATATGGTTTCAAAACATTCTAAATTTTTCTTCCATATACATTTCATATAAAAAAGTATACATAAGAATTTTTTTCTAATTAATTTAAAATAATTTAAAATAATTAAAAATTATTAAAATTATCTTCTAATAACTTAAATTCAATTATTAATTCCAAAGAGAATTCCAGAATTAAATTAAGAAAAAAATAGTCTCCAATTTAGTCTCATTACAATATTATGGCAATTGTTTTGTAACAAAAATTTAATAGTAAAAAGATACATTCATTTTTCTCATTGAAAAATCCTCCTTGAAAAAACAAATTTCAAAAATCACATTCAATTTATTAATCACACATGAATTTTATAATTTAATAAAATAATTATATTTCAAAAATGAAATTATGGATTTTCAAATTTGATTCAAAAAATGAATAATCCACTCAAAATCAAAATTAAATCCAATTTTTAATGAAGCATAGAATCTCAAAACATCAAAAAATCATATCAATTTCCCAAGTTTTGAATTAATAATGGGGTAAAATTCAATGAAAAAAATGAAAAAAATGAAATCATTGGATTTAATCAGTGAGATAGCCCTATTATAAGGCCCCAGCCTTAAACCTTACTTAATCTTGAGTTATTAAAAGATTACACCTTGAGGATCTTTTCGGGTTTAGAGTTTTACAGAATTAGATCATAAAACTTGCATTACATTCCACATATAAACAAAGTGGTTACATAAAGATAGTATTCTTCTTTCCCATCAATGGAAACATATTTAATGTAACACCCCGAGCTTCCACGATACGCCTCTCTTTCAATAATGCAATAGCTTGCATTGTACGCAACTTCGAGTTCTAAAACACCCCGACTAATCAAAGTAGCTGTTATGAATAGTAATAACCACTTTTTAAAATTATAGAAATTTTATATTTCAAAATGGACTTCATTTTTGTATTCTTAATATCGAGATTAGCCTATGTTGAATTTTTGGTATTTTTCTGAGAACTTCTAATTTTTTATGAATTGTGAAAAATACTTAAAAACAACTTTTTTTAATCAAAATAATTTATAGTGATAAATTATACTATTTAGTGGTTTTAAACTATAATTAGAATATATTTTTACCATTTTATCCAATGGTGGTCATTAGAATTAATTTAACATTAAAATTGGACATAAACAATTGTCAATCTTTTGATATAAATTGTTTCTTAAAAACACGCTATTTGTTGTGACAGCGGGAATTAATTATAAAATTAATTAATTCAACTTATATGATTTGAATTTTTTAAAATAGACATCATTTTTTAATTCGGAATATCAATTATAGCTTAGGGTGAAATTTTGGCATTGTTCTGAAAAACTTCAATTTTTGATGAATAGTGAAACCACTAAGTGGTAGTTAAATAACTGATTTTTCGTTTAAATGAAATATTACCACTTCTGTGATTTTATTTTCAAAAATCCGACATACATGGTTGTTATTAAGAAGTAAAATGTGGTTCAATGAGATTAAAATAATTTTTTGGTGAATAGTAACTTTTAAGTTCTTAATCGCGATTAGAGGTAATTAGTGTAGTTTAAGGTACAAATAATGTTTTAATAATATGAGATGAGCATGACACTTGTCCTACTCATATTTGATGAGTCATGGCCGACCAAGACAACCCATGGGTCAACTTGGGGACCCCATGGAGCCACTTTAGTTGGAAAATGACATTAACATATATTTATTTAATGTTAAAATTAAATTGACACAAACATGAGTTGTTTTACTAAAACAGTTTTTAAGTGGGGTTACACAAGTCCAAATTTTGATTATAAATATTAATTAGAAAGATAAAACTATTTCCTACATCATAGTATTTTTTTATAATTTTTAGACATTAAATAAATTAAATTATTTATGACATCATTATGATGCAGTGATGACCTCATTATTTAACGATTTAAATAAAATGGGAAGATAATGCAAAATCTAAGGCTTACACTTGTTCAAAGCCTATGGGATGAGGAGATTTCCAAACCTTATCACCTTAGCCTCGAATTATATAAGTTTGGGACCTCTAAAATCAGAAACTCATTTTATAATAAAGTGACTTTTCTTTACTTTCCAAGAGTGCCCCTCCTCTCCACTTATAAAAGGCCCCCACCACTCCCACCTTATTCACACCTTCAAGCCATTTGTCTCGGACAACCTCTGCCCAAATACTCTCCCAACTTCCCCCTATTACTCCTAGAAGCCTCACTTTGGGCAGAACTCTTCTCAAGGAAGCCTTTGGCTCAAATCAAAAAGAGTTACCCGATTTTGAGGTAATGTCTTCTCTAATGTTGATTTGTTTTGTTTTTCATCTCCAACCCCCTAAACTCTTTTTATTCATTTCTTTTGTAACAAAACCAGTATCCTAAATATACTAGGATGTTTTTATAAGAAGGATTAGAGCTACACTTACACACAACTACATATAATGGTTAAAGAACATACGGTTTCTGTGGATGGTGAATTTCTGCCTCACGAAACGATGATTGTTCAACACTCATATAACACCTTCAAAGGTGGCCATTAAGATGTCACTATTTTTATATATGATATATAATATGTATATGTTTTAATTATGCTTATGTATTTCTCATTTATGGCATACTTTATGATTTCCATTATGGGTAAAACGCGATAATTTCATTTTAGGAAGTGCGGACTACCGCCCCCTCAAAGTGATGTGAATCGTTAATGCCATATGTGGGATGTATAAAGGATGGAGTAAATGATATTATATATGATATTATACTGGAACTATATTATACCTTTATATAACTATGATTTAATTACATTAAATATGAAATAGAAATGAAAGTAGCGTTCATGCGTACGTACGGCTTACTGTCTCCATGAACGGTGCATTTCATTTCTTACCTCTAAATATTACGTAATATTATGAATGAATATACTGGATATATATGATATATATGATATCTACATCATGAATATAATTCTGGAGATAATGGATATTCTACCACATAAACAACTTGTAATTATAAGAAGTTTATTGTTGATTCAAGTACCAAAGATCGACAAAACGACTGTTATTAACATAAATAATTACATAATGTTCATATCATTGTAATAAGTGATATAAAAAGGATAATGAAATTGAAAATGGTTCTTAATAAGGTATATATTAACTCTAGTTTATTATTCAGGAGGTTAAAGAACGGTTGAGTCAAGTCAGATACGAGGTAAGGGAATTTCTTAACCCAATTTCTATTCTTTGGGTTAATCTCATACTTTCAAATTATGTCGTGATATTATTATGTCCTATCTTGTAATTGTACTATATTTATGTGTACTTATAGTGAATACACATAATAGATCTATTTTATTTTAAAAATGATCTTTGTAAGGACTTCGTCTCAATCTCCTTTCATTGAGGCATATTTCGTTTTATACACAACTTTCTTTTATACGGTGTATAAATCCCTTTTACTTTTACGTTTATTCAAAAGGATTTCTTTTATAATTATTTGATTTTTAAATGATTTAAAAAAAGAGATATTTCTCTCCAATATATGAAAATCCAGTGCAAAAGTATACGTATTTAACGCAAGCTTAAAAATGATTTCAGAAAACCCGACTCTCGAGTGTGGTAGACAGTAAGGGATTGGGCGTAGACCCATCACGGCCTGTAATTAGTCGAGAAGTCTCAGAATTATTTATTTAGTTTTCAGAAGCTTGCTTAATGTTTTCTGAAAAACACTGGAATATATTTGAGCAATTTGAAACGTAATTATCTTCTAAAAAAATTGCATCGGTAGGTCTCATGAGACAACTAGACGTGGAATTGGTCGAGGCCCTTTCCCAATTTGATTTATGGTTTTGGCCGAGGCCTTAATCATTTTAGACGTCTTGGCCGAGGCCTTGACAAAATGTTTCAGAATGTCTGGCATTATACATTCCCTCATTATGAAAGTGGTTATTGATATTGCATGTGATTATTCGACCAGTAGAATATCCATGTGAATAAGTAAATGGCATTATCTCATTTTACTTTTACCATATTATGTTGATGTTAAAGTTTAAAAAGGTTTTTGTTTTAGTTATACATTGCCTTAAATGTTAATGTTTATTTATGAAAGCTTCCGCAATATTTTTATCCTTACTAAGCATCTGAGCTCACCCCTTTCAATGTTTTAATATTTTCCAGGATGTGAAGAAGTATTTTATGAATGACCTGCAGGGATAGTCAGAAGAGGATATGAGTGTGGACTATGGAGACTTTTTTTATTGTAGTTTTTTACTTTATGATGTAATGTAACGTTTATGAATTTATCTAGTGTTTCCAAGGCTACTAAACTAATCGGTCTTTCGAGACTTGATCTTTTGTGATCATGCCAATGTTACGAAGTAATGCACCGGCTCTGGGTAGCTGGGGTCGGGGCGTTACATTTAAAATAAAACATGGATTCTTTCTTGACACTTCCTTGACACTATCATCATATCATGTACCTTTCCCTTGACCTGTGAAAAACATTTCAAAAAAACTTGGGATGAGCATAAAAAGCTCAGTAAGGGATATAAAATATATATGGAAAGGAAACATGGGTACATATATACATAATAATGAAATCATACTTTACCCATAAAACATAAGCACTTCTACATACCTCATTAAATCATGAATAAATCATAGAAATCATAAGACATAAAGGTAACTTGAGGCATTCATAACATTCTTACGTAGGGAGTAACCCTCTTGGTTACGTTTGGAATACCCATCACAGTATATTCCCTAAATCTCTTTGGAGAAACCTTAACGTTACACTCCTTCGCGTTACCCAATGCATTGGAGAGCTATATCGGGCTCACCCGCCCTTAGTTTATCACGGAACCACCCGTCTTCATAATAATGCCCAAGAACCTCAACATAATCGTATCACATAAAACATGCATAAAAGAAACATAACATTTCCACCTTTCAATCACAAGATATCAATACAACACATTGATATAAAAACATTATGAAAACCATTTTCAATACCAAAATAAAATAAAAGTAAAACATGGTATTTATTTTTCTTTTAAAAAGAAGGTATGGCTTGTAGAGAAAGCCGAAACTCAAATAATGGTCATGGCGGCGGAGAAGTCGTTGTCGCCGCATACGTACGACAAAAACATTCCCTTTTGTCGTTTAGTAAATGCTTCGTATAAAAAATATTCCTTTAGAATAAACGTAAAAGTCAAAGGGTTTTATACACCGTATAAATAAGGTTGTGTATAAAACAAAATATGCCTCAATGAAGGGAGATTGAGACGAAGTCCCATACCTCGGTTCCGACTTGACTTGGTCGTTCTTTAATCTCCTAGAATAATAAACTTGAGTTAATTTATACTTGTTTAATAACCTTTTTCAAGTTCATTATTCCTTTTATATCACTTATTGCCATGTCATGAACACAATGTAATTATTTAAGTTAATAACGGTCATTTTAACGATCATTGGTACTTGAGTCAAAAATAAACCCTTTATAATTACATGTTGTTCATGTATCCATTATATCCAGAATTATAATCATTATGTATATATCATATATATCCAGTATATACATGCATTTATAATATTACATAATCATTTAGAGGTAATAAATGAAATGCACCGTTCATGGAGACGGTAAGCCGTACGTACGCATGAACGCTACTTTCATTTCTATTTCATATTTTATAGAATGGAATCATAATGATATAAAGGTATATTATAATTCCAGTATAATATAATATATAATATCATAGTTCCATCCTTTATACGTCCCACATATGGTATTTAACAAATCAAATCACTTTGAGGGGGCGGTAGTCCGCACTTCCTTAAATGAAGATATCGCGTTTACCCATAATGGAAACCATAAAGGTATGCCCAAAATAAAAAATACATAAGATTAAGGAAAACATAAACATATTATATATCATATATAAATATAGTTATATCCTAATGGACACCTTTGAAGGTGTTAAAATAATGTTGAACAATCATCGTTTCGGGAGGCATAAATTCACCATCCACGGAAACAGTATGTCCTTTAACCATTAGATGTAGGTGTGTGTAAGTGTAGCTCAAATAATTATTATAAAAACATCCTAGTATATTGAGGATACTGGAGTTGTTACAAAAGTAAATAATAAACAGATTTTAGGGGTTGGAGAAGCAAAATCAAACAAAAGGACTCAAAAGAAGACATTAACTTAAAATCGGGTAACTCTCTTAGATTTGAGCTCAAAGGCTTCCTTGGGAAGACTTATACCCAAAGTGAGGCTTCAAGGAGTAATATAGGGATTTGAAGAGCCAAAACGGGCAGGGGTTGGCCGAGCCAAAGGCTTTGGGAGTGTGGGTAAGGAGGTAGAGGTGGGGGCCTTTTATAAGAGGAGAGGAGGGGCACTCTTGGAAGGTAAAGAAAATTCACTTTATTTTAAAATGGTATTCAGATTTAAGAGGTCCCACATTGATGTGTTTTTAGGATAAGGTGATAAGGGTTCGAAATCCACCCATCCAATAGGCTTTGGCCATGTGTAGGTCTTAGATTTTACATTATCATTCCATTTTATTTAAATCGTTAAATAATGAGGTCATCGCTGCATCATCATTATGTCATAAATAATTTAATTTATTTAAATTCTAAAAATTAAAAAAAATACTATGATGTAGGAAATATTTTTATCTTTCCAATGACTATTTATAATCAAAAATCTGATCTTTATAACCCCATGTAAAAATTGTTTTAGTAAAACATCTCATGTTTGTGTCATTTTTACTTTTACATTAAATAAAAAGTTATTTATGTCATTTCTCAACCAAAGTGGATCCATTGGGTCCCCAAGTTGACCCATGGATTTTATTGGTCGTACATGACACATAAAATGAGGGTAGGACATGTTTCAATCTCATATCATTTTATTAAATCATTATTTTTACCTTAAACTGCACTAATTACCTCTAATCGCGATTAAGAACTTAAGAGTTACTATTCACCAAAAAATTATTTTAATATCATTGAACCACATTTTACTTCTTAATGAAAACCATTTATGTCGGGTTTTTTAAATTCAAAACACAGAAGTGGTAAAATTTCATTTAAACAAAAAATCAGTTTTTATAAGTACCACTTAGTGGTTTCACTATTCATCAAAAATTGAAGTTTTTTAGAAAAATACCAAAAATTCACCCTAAGCTATATTTGATATTCCAAATTCAAAAATGAAGTATATTTTAAAAAATTCAAAACATATAAGTCACATTAATTAATTTAATAATTAATTCCCGTTGTCATGACAAATAGCGTGTTTTTATGAAACAATAAGTATCAAAAGATTGACACCAGTTTAAGTCCAATTTCAAAGTGAAATTGATTCCAATGACCACCATTGGATTAAATGGTAAAAATATATTCTAATTTCACTTCAAAACCAATTCAAAATATAATCTAATTATACAAATAAATTAGATTAAAAAGCAGTTTTGATGTAAAATGCGGTATTTTTCACTATTCATTAAAAAAATGAACATTGTCTGAAAAATACCAAAAATTCACACAAAGTAAATTTTGATGTCCCAATCATAAAGAATAAGTTTATTTTGACAAACATAGCTTATAAAATTGTCAAAATATAGATTTAAAAATGGTTTTCTATCAAAAGACAGTAAAACAATCTTTTAAAAATATTAGTGTATTTCATGCTTAAGATTGGATTTATTTTCATTTTAAGCCTCTAAAACACTATCTAATTCATTAATTGACATAGATAAAAATATCTATTATTAATTACTTACTTGGGATGTTACACCCTTCCCCCTTTAGAAAATTGCGTCCCCACAATTTATTTACTTATCAAATAAATGGGGGTACTTATCCCTCGTTGCATTTTTAGATTCTCATGTTGCCTCTTCAATCATGTGGTTTTTCCACAAAACCTTTACATGATTAATCACCTTATTCCGTAACACTTGCTCCTTGTGGTCAAGAATCTGGACCGGTTGTTCCTCATAAGATAGGTTCTCTTCCAGCTGAACTACCTCTAGACTCAAAACATGAGATGGATCTGGCATGTACTTTCTCAGCATCGAAACATGAAAAACATTGTGTACCTGAGATAAACTCAGAGGTAAAGCCACCCGGTATGCAACTGATCCAACTCTCTACAGAATTTCATATGGTCCAATAAACCTTGGACTCAGCTTTCCTTTCTTACCAATTCTCATCACACTTTTCCAAGGATAAACCTTAAGAAAAACTTGATCACCTACCTCGAAAGATAGATCCTTCCTCCGGTTATCCGCATAACTCGTATGCCTGCTCTGAGCTATTATCATGTGATTCTGAATCAGCTGAACTTTTTCTGTCATCTCTTCTACCAATTATGTTCTCATCAACTTCCTTTCACCCACTTCATCCCAGAAATCTGGATTTCGACACCGCTTCCCATATAATGCCTGAAATGGTGCCATCTGTAAACTGGAATGAAAACTGTTATTATATGAAAATTCAACCAAAGAAAGATGTTGGTCCCAACTTCCCTGATAATCCATCGAACAAGCTCATAGCATATCCTCCAAGGTCTGAATTTTTCGTTCTGACTGCCCATCTGATTGAGGATGAAAATCTGTACTAAAATTTAATTCAGTACCCAACGACTTCTGAAGGCCTTTCCAAAAGTTAGAAGTGAACCTGGGATCACGATCAGATACAATGGAGAGGGGAACTCCATGTAACCTGACTATCTCTTTAAGATACAAACTGGAAAGTTGATCTAGGGAAAAAGTATCTCGTATAGTAAGGAAATGAGCAGATTTAGTCAAGCGGTCAACAATTACCCATATTGCATTATTACCTCGAGATGTCTTCGGTAATCCCACAACAAAGTCCATGGATATATTCTCCCATTTCCACTCTGGAACTGGTAAAGGTTGAAGCATCCCTTTCGGTAACTGTCACAATCCTTTAACCTATTGACATGTCAAACACTTCACAGTAAAATCAGCAATATCTCTTTTCATTCCATCACACCAGTAATACTCTTGCAGATCTCTGTACATCTTAGTACTGCCAGGATGAACTGAAAACGGAGAACTATGAGCTTCACATAACAACTCTCTCTTCAACTGTGAATCACAAGGAACACGCAATCTCTTCCCAAATCTCAAAACGCAATCATTATCAATGTTGAATTCAGGCAACTTACCTTTCTGAACCAGCTCTACCTTTTTCTGCAACTCACTGTCTTGCTTCTGTGCTTGCTTGATTCTTTCTGATAGAGATGATCTCACTGATACCTGAAACAAAACAGAAGAACTTCCTACACCAACAACTTCTATTCCAAAGTTCATCAAATCCTTAACCAAAGGATCACGTTCCAACCGCAAAATTGCTAATGAAGCATTACTTTTTCAACTCAAAGAATCAGCCACTTTATTTTCTTTTCTCGGATGGTAATGAATTGTACAATCATAATCCTTGATTAATTCTAGCCATCTCCTCTGTCTCATGTTCAATTCTTTCTGAGTGAATATATACTTTTAACTTTTGTGATCGGTATATATTTCACACTTTACTCCATACAAATGATGCCTCCAAATTTTTAAAGCAAAAACAACATCAGCTAATTCCAAATCTTGTGTAGGGTAATTTACCTCATTAGTTTTCAACTGACGTGAAGCATAAGCAATTACCTGATCATTCTGCATAAGGACACAGCCAATTCCCTTCAAAGAAGCATCACTGTATATAACAAACTCACCATTCCTAGAAGGTAGTGCCAAAACTGGAGCATTCACCAATCTTCTTTTCAATTCCTGAAAACAATCATCACATTCTTTTGTCCAGATAAACTTAACACCCTTCCGAGTTATCTTAGTCATTGGACTAGATAACCATGAAAAATTTCTAAAAAACCTTCAGTAATAGCCTACCAAACCAAGGAAGCTACGAATCTCAGTTACATTTGTGGGTCTTGGCCATTCTTCAACAACCTTTGTTTTTGCATGATCAATAGTTATCCCATATTTAGAAACAATATGACCAAGGAAAGAAATTTGTTGAAACCAAAACTCACACTTGCTGAATTTTCCATACAGTTTCTTTTCTTTTAAGGTTTGCAAGATAACCCTTAAATATCTTTCATGCTCCTCTTTACTTTTAGAAAACACCAAAATATCATCAATGAAAACCACCAAAAACTTATCCAAGAACTCATGGAAAATTCTATTCATTAAGTCCATGAATACAGCAGGTGTATTGGTTAGCCCAAAAAGCATTACTACAAATTCATAATGGCCATATCTTGTACGGAACGCGGTCTTTGGAACATCTTCTTCCTTTACCTTCAGCTGATGGTACCCCGATCTCAAGTCAATCTTTGAAAAATACTGAGCTCCCTAGAGCTGATCAAACAAATCATCGATATGAGGCAAAGGATATTTGTTCTTAACAGTGATGTTATTCAAGGATCTATAATTAATGAAAAGTCTCATTGAACCTTCTTTATTTTTAACAAATAAAATAGAAGCACCCCATGGTGATGTGCTAGGTCGAATGAAACCTTTCTCTAATAAATCTTGTAATTTCTCCTTCAACTCTAAAAGTTAAATTTGAGCCATTCGATAAGGGGGTTTTGAAATTGGCTTAGCATCAGGAACTAAGTCAATAGTAAACTTAACTTCCCGATCTGGTATTATTCCAGGCAACTCATCAGGAAAAACATCAGGATACTCATTTACCACTGGCACATCATTAATCTGAAAAGTTCCTTTATTTTCAATGATGTGTGCAAGGTAACAATCATTTCCATCTTTTACAAGTTTCTTGGCCTCTTGATAAGTTATCAATAGTAAGGGTTCATTCTTGCACAAAAACTGAAAGTCTTTCTGAAAAGAAACTTCTTTAGCTCTACATTCAATCTTATCATGGTAAATAGAGAGTCAATCCATACCCAGGATAACATCAAACTCTACTAGAGGTAGAAAAATAAGGTTTTCAAGTAGGTTCTTTCGACAGATAAGGATAGGAAGATTCTTATAAATTATTTTTGCCTCAACATTTCCCCCAGGTGTTTTTACCAAAAGTTCAGGAGTCATTTCTTGAGATGGTATTCCCATTTTACTAGAAAAGGTTTCAGAGATGAAAGAATGTGTAGACCCCGAATCAAACAACACACTGGCATAATCTGAAAAAACAAACAAAGTACCTGATACAACTTCATTTGATGGCCCAACATCTGATAAAGTAATTGCAATGGATTTCACCACCCCTTTCTGCTTGTATTCTAACTGCTTCCCATCACCCAAGCTCTTTGTCGGACACTCATTTTCATAGTGACCCATCTCATTGCACTTATAACATTTCACTAACTGTAAATCAAATTTGGTCTTACCATCACCCTGATCTTTTCCAGTGAAATCACGAGCCTTATGTCCCATATTACAACATCGGTAGCACTTTCCAGAATTCATAAGACATTCCCCAACATGACTTTTGCAACATTTATCACAAACTGGAAACTTAGTTTTCTTACCGTCAGACTTTTTTGAAGAATTCTTACCTTTCTCTTGCCACCTCGGTCTCTTCTTATGTTGGTTGTTATAGAACACTTGATCATCGGCAAACTCCATTTCCACCTTCTCAGTACATCGAACAATATTTTCATAAATTTTAAACTCATGAGAAGCTAATGCCCTTCGATATTTTTGGCTTTAATCCTGAGTAAAAACGATTGATTTTACTATCAAGGTCTCGGATAAAATTTGGAGCATACCTTGTCAATCGAGTGAACCTTTCTTCATAGGTAGCCACTGAGTCTTCCTCTTGACTCAATTCTAAGAATTTCTTTTCCATCCTAAGTCGAACAGCCTTAGAAAAATACTTCTCAAGAAACATACCTTTGAATTCATCCCAGTCGAGAGCATCAATCTCATTAGCGTCCCTGATATTTTTAACCATCGACCACCACAGATCTGCTTCACCCTCCAAACGATAAATAGAAAGACTAACCTTTTGATTGTCTGAACACCCCATGACATCAAAAATCTTTTCCAGTGCTTTAATTCACCCTTCAGCTAGCACAGGGTCAGATGATCCTCTGAATGATGGGGTATGTTGCCTCATGAAATGTTCCACCACTGAAATGTTCCTCTGCGGTTGATCTGGCTGATCTCGTGTATGGATACCACCGCCATTTATCGCTTGAGTCAACTGCGCCATTACTGCAACAAACTGTTCAGTTCCAATTCTGACCATCTCAGGATGCTGATTCGGAAGGTTATTTCCTTCTGCATTCCTTCCTAGCACTGCTTCCCTGTTTCCTCTGCGGAAAACCATTCTGAACAAACATGTCTTAGATGAAGCAACATGGTAATCTTCAAATACTATATGACTTCAATCTAACCATAAAAAAAATATTTTTGGATTATCATTTAATAGAATTTTAACTCCTAAAGTTATCTAAACTGACCTCTGATACCAACTATAAGGCCCCAGCCTTAAACCTTACTTAATCTTGAGTTATTAAAAGATTACACCTTGAGGATCTTTTCGGGTTTAGAGTTTTAGAGAATTAGATCATAAAACTTGCATTACATTCCACATATAAACAAAGTGGTTACATAAAGATAGTATTCTTCTTTCCCATCAATGGAAACATATTTAAAATAAAACATGGATTCTTTCTTGACACTTCATTGACACTATCATCATATCATGTACCTTTCCCTTGACCTGTGAAAAACATTTCAAAAAAACTTGGGATGAGCATAAAAAGCTCAGTAAGGGATATAAAATATATATGGAAAGGAAACATGGGTACATATATACATAAGAATGAAATCATACTTTACCCATAAAACATAAGCACTTCTACATACCTCATCAAATCATGAATAAATCATAGAAATCATAAGACATAAAGGTAACTTGAGGCATTCATAACATTCTTACGTAGGGAGTAACCCTCTTGGTTACGTTTGGAATACTCATCACAGTATATTCCCTAAATCTCTTCGGAGAAACCTTAACGTTACACTCCTTCGCATTACCCAATGCATTGGAGAGCTATATCGGGCTCACCCGCCCTTAGTTTATCACGGAACCACCCGTCTTCATAATAATGCCCAAGAACCTCAACATAATCGTATCACATAAAACATGCATAAAGGAAACATAACATTTCCACCTTTCAATCACAAGATATCAATACAACACATTGATATAAAAACATTATGAAAACCATTTTCAATACCAAAATAAAAGAAAAGTAAAACATGGTATTTATTTTTCTTTTAAAAAGAAGGTATGGCTTGTAGAGGAAGCTGAAACTCAAATAATGGTCATGGCGGCGGAGAAGTCATTATCGCCGCATACGTACGGCAAAAACATTCCCTTTTGTCGTTTATTAAATGCTTCGTATAAAAAATATTCCTTTTGAATAAACGTAAAATTCAAAGGGTTTTATACACCGTATAAATAAGGTTGTGTATAAAACAAAATATGCCTCAATGAAAGGAGATTGAGACGAAGTCCCATACCTCGAGTCCGACTTGACTTGGTCGTTCTTTAATCTCCTGAATAATAAACTTGAGTTAATTTATACTTGTTTAAGAACCTTTTTCAAGTTCATTATTCCTTTTATATCACTTATTTCCATGTCATGAACACTATGTAATTATTTAAGTTAATAACGGTCGTTTTAACGATCATTGGTACTTGAGTCAAAAATAAACCCTTTATAATTACATGTTGTTCATGTATCCATTATATCCAGAATTATAATCATTATGTATATATCATATATATCCTGTATATACATGCATTTATAATATTACATAATCATTTAGAGGTAAGAAATGAAATGCACCGTTCATGGAGACGGTAAGTCGTACGTACGGATGAACGATACTTTCATTTCTATTTTGTATTTTATAGAATGGAATCATAATGATATAAAGGTATATTATAATTCTAGAATAATATCATATATAATATCATAGTTCCATCCTTTATACATCCCACATATGGTATTTAACGAATCAAATCACTTTGAGGGGGAGGTAGTCTGCACTTCATTAAATGAAGATATCGCGTTTACCCATAATGGAAACCATAAAGGTATGCCCAAAATAAAAAATAAATAAGATTAAGGAAAACATAAACATATTATATATCATATATAAATATAGTGACATCCTAATGTACACCTTTGAAGGTGTTAAAAGAATGTTGAACAATCATCGTTTCGGGAGGCATAAATTGACCATCCACGGAAACAGTATGTCCTTTAACCATTAGATGTAGGTTTGTGTAATTGTAGCTCGAATACTTCTTATAACAACATCCTAGTATATTGAGGATACTGGAGCTGTTACAAAAGAAAATAATAAAAATATTTTAGGGGGTTGGAGAAACCAAATCAAACAAAAGGACTCAAAAGAAGACATTACCTTAAAATCGGGTAACTCTCTTAGATTTGAGATCAAAGGCTTCCTTGGGAAGACTTCTGCCAAAAGTGAGGCATCAAGGAGTAAGAGAGGTATTTGGAGAGCCAAAAAGGTCAGGGGTTGGCTGAGCCAAAGGCTTTGGGAGTGTGGGTAAGGAGGTAGAGGTGGGGGCCTTTTATAAAAGGAGAGGAGGGGCACTCCTGGAAGGTAAAGAAAAGTCACTTTATTTTAAAATGGTATTCGGATTTAAGAGGTCCCACATTGAAGTGTTTCGAGGATAAGGTGATAAGGGTTCTAAATACACCCATCCAATAGGCTTTTTCCATGTGTAGGTCTTAGATTTTACATTATCATTCCATTTTATTTAAATCGTTAAATAATGAGGTCATCGCTGCACCATCATGATGTCATAAATAATTTAATTTATTTAAAGTATAAAAATTATAAAAAAATACTATGATGTAGGAAATATTTCTATCTTTCCAATGACTATTTATAATAAAAAATCTGATCTTTATAACCCCATGTAAAAATTGTTTTAGTGAAACATCTCATGTTTGTGTCATTTTTACTTTTACATTAAATAAAAAGTTATTTATGTCATTTCCCAACCAAAGTGGCTCCATGGGGTCCCCAAGTTGACCCATGGATTTTCTTGGTCGTCCATGACACATCCAATGAGGGTAGGACATGTGTCAATCTCATATCATTTTATTAAAGCATTATTTTTACCTTAAACTACACTAATTACCTCTAATCGCGATTAAGAACTTAAGAGTTACTATTCACCAAAAAATTATTTTAATCTCATTGAACCACATTTTACTTCTTAATGACAACCATGTATGTCGTATTTTTGAAATTCAAAACACAGAAGTGGTAAAATTTCATTTAAACGAAAAATCAGTTTTTATAAGTACCACTTAGTGGTTTCACTATTCATCAAAAATTGAAGTTTTTCAGAAAAATACCAAAAATTCACCCTAAGATATATTTGATATTCTGAATTCAAAAATGAAGTCTATTTTAAAAAATTCAAAACATATAAGTCACATTAATTAATTTAATAATTAATTCCCGTTGTCATGACAAATAGCGTGTTTTTATGAAACAATAAGTATCAAAAGATTGACAGCAGTTTAAGTCCAATTTCAAAGTGAAATTGATTCCAATGACCACCATTGGATTAAATGATAAAAATATATTCTAATTTCACTTAAAAACCAATTCAAAATATAATCTAATTATATAAATAAATTAGATTAAAAAGCAGTTTTGATGTAAAATGCAGTATTTTTCACTATTCATTAAAAAAATGAACATTGTCTGAAAAATACCAAAAATTCACAAAAAGTAAATTTTGATGTCCCAATCATAAAGAATAAGTTTATTTTGACAAACATAGCTTATAAAATTGTCAAAAGATAGATTTAAAAATGGTTTTCCATCAAAAGGCAGTAAAACAATCTCTTAAAAATATTAGTGTATTCCATGCATAAGATTGGATTTATTTTCATTTTAAGCCTCTAAAAAACTATCTAATTAATTAATATACATAGATAAAAATATCTATTATTCATTACTTACTTGGGATGTTACACCTATGATGTTCTATTTTGGTATCAAAGTGGTCAGGTAAGTCTAAAATGATGTAATAGACCCCTTAGAGGGTATATATTCATGAAACAACATGAGTATGATTAATTAATACCATGAATAAAAGATATAGGTAGGGTTTTATGGTTGGTTTGTTGAGAATATTGTGGTACATCTTGTCCTAGTTAGGGCTTGGAAGACCTGGTGTCTTAGTGTATAGGTTTTGGTGGTAAATCCATCCTACGGTAAAGGTCATTGGATAATTCATGGATAGTATGAGAATCTATAAATAATTTGGTAAGGTAAGGTCATAGGGCCTTTTTCATAACCTCATTATAGGAGACGACTTGTTATAGAGAAATTGACCTGTGTGTGATGGGTTTTTCTCGTAATGTATTTATGATTATTTTGTGAGATTTTTTATGTGAGATGTGGCCCTGGGACATTTACCTAAGGGGATGGTCTAGATTTTTTGGGAGACTGGATACTATAATTCATTCCTCAGACTACTTACTTATATTGTGTCCATGGGAAATTTCCCCAAGAATATATTTTGTCTTATACAGGAGGATAGCTATTAAGATTCTTTCCTTGAACTACTTCATTATAGTGTGGACATGGGATCTTTCCTTAAGAGGGTGGTTTGGGTCAGCTATTAATATTCCCTATTTAGACCACTTTAGTGATGATTAGTGGATATGGTACTTGACTCTAGGACCTTACCCTGATATGATGTTTAATCTTAAATGATAGGATGGATCTAGTGATTCCCTCCTTGGAATGTTCAATGGTTACTCGTGACGGTTTCATGGTATAAGGTAACTATTAATTTCCGTGTGAAGCTAAAGTGTGTATGAACAGGTTTTGTGGGAGCATGGTTAGTTCATTATGACATAGAAGAGTTGTTTTTTTATTGTATATTTATTTATTTTATTGAATACACCATCATATACCTATTGTAATTAGGATAATGGTTCATTGGTGGTTCCTTACTCACACCCTACATGATCACCCCATTGTGCATGAAAAAAAATTAGGGATCTAGACAAGGGTAATGGGCCTATGTTAGGATACTGATCATGTGAAGATGGTTAGAGATTGAGGTGATATTGATACATACATTAGGTTCTTTTTTTTGTTCCTTTGATGTTATTTTTTTTCTTTTTTTATGACTTGTATTGATTTACCACATGTGAGGATACTTTTTACTTGGATGTTCTGGTGATTGTACCCTATTTTAATATTTCATAGAATGTTGTTATCTATTGTATTCCATTGTGTTTCTCTTCTACTATTGATTTATTTATTAATTATTATTTTGTTTTGATGTTTGATGGTTATCAAATATTGAGGGAATAGTCTCCCTATTATATGACTTTGTCCCTTTCCTTTAGTTGATAGCCTCTTATGTATGGGGAGGTGTGAATGAGCCCTTATGGTGTGCCAAATTAGACCTGGTGATCCAATTCGGGGTGTTACAAAATGGTATCAGAGACCCTTTTTCTTTTATATATTATTTGGGGATTGGTAAAGTGGATACATGATAGTTAAGACTCAAGTAGGATGTTATGATTGTGTCTGAAAAGCACTTTTATAATGAAAATTCAAGTTTCTAGGATAGTGGGATTTATTTTATTATTTGGGTTTCTATTGTTTAATGTCATTATTTAAATTTTATTATACAATTATGGTTTATGGGATTTCCATCATTACTTAGGTGGTGAGAGTTTGTGAGTTTATGTATCATATATAGGAATGTAGATTCACATGACCTATTCTAAATTACCAATGTTTGATAAAGATTTAAATTAATCAAATTATAATAATAATATATTTATTTTTTTCTCAAATAAATTAATACTCACATAAAATTAATTTATCTATTGCATGTTTTAATTTGATTTTATCTTATAGTGACTAATGCACAGGTGTGGGTGGTACAAGCTTAGGCCTTGGGTGAGTAATAGGTAGTTATACATAGTGGTTCAAGATAATCCCTTATAGAATGACTCTTAGGGTATTTTGTGAATTTTTTCCTAATAATTACTTAAATTTTGTTAATATTTAATCTATTAAATAAATTTATGAGTCTCATTTTTTGAATTTCAAAAAAAATTCACCTTGACGGCATCCCATGGTGGCACTCATGGATTAGGTTGAGGATGCTCTAGAGGTATGGAATACACCTGTTGTTCTTATAGATGTTCAAGATGGTAGTTTTGAGCATGATCCTAAGGTTTTACTAGTAATTTAATTAGAAAATATGTTTCAGTCAGGACTGCTCCATATAGTACTGGTGGGAGGCAAAGATGAACATCAGGGTGGAACTACAATGGTGAATTTTTCTCAGGATTTCTATATATATAAATATTATAATATATATGGTATGTGTGGTCCTTTAGATGTTTATGATTGGATATATATCATTTATGGTGTCTTTAATAAGTTTGAGACACTGTCTAGAAGGTAAAAATGGTGGCCTATATGTTTCAGGGACCCACCAGGAGGTGGTGTGGTGTCATGGTACATGCTAAGAGACATGAGGTCTTATCATGGGAGGCTTTAAAGGTCCTATTATTCAATGATTTTTCCCCAAGTCACTAATTATATACTAATCATAGGAGTTCATAGAGCTACAGTAGAGAGTGATGTCAGTGATAGACTATGTTACTTACTTTTTCAAGCTATTGTATTTTAAACCATTACTGACAGGGAATGAATCCTAGTCAAACCATATATTTGATTTTATAATCTGTATATATTTTAGGTTCTAATTTATGATGTTTAACCTAATATATTACTTGGATGTTCTTCATAAGTCCCTCACCATTGATAAGGACTTTCTAGAGGATAGTACAGTGGGATTTCTTCATATCTTCAATGTGCTCGGAATTGTACTTCTTATTGGATATGACAATGCCTCTTCCAGAAATTGAGGATGGGTTATGATGAGATGTTACGGGGTGGAAATGGATAGTATAGACAGCACATATCTCCATCACTTCCTTTCTTGGGAGGATCTTTTAACATGTGTTTTTAGTGTGGGTAGTCAGGAAATTTCCATATTTTATTCACTAGACACCCATTGGAGGTCTATACATATTTAGGTATAGTATATATCTAGAAGTTTTGTATGAGTATGCCTCATTAAAGTTCAGGTAAAGGTTCTAGTAAAAATCATGTCTTTAGGGCTTAGTTATGGGGAACATAGACTGATATCAAGGCCTGTTTTGGGAGGTCGTATCATGGGGAAAGCCAAGGGTTTCAATAGTAGGGGTAGTTATAGGTGCCTTAGGGTTCAATCCATTAAGAGATCCAAGGATCATAGGGTTAGGGACATGGGTCAGATGTTGGAAAATTATATGCCTTAGATCAATTTTTGGTTGATGGAGTAAAGTGGGATTCTATTATTGTAGGTGAAATTTTGGTCTCTTCAATGATTCTATTTGATTTATTTAATATTGGGTAATCTCATTATTTTATTTATTCTCAAGTTGTGTCTAGTTTGGGGTTGACCATAGAGTTCTTCCCTAGGATTTTGTCTCTTGATAAACATCTTGGAAATATTTTTTATCATGTTTAGATATACCCATCATGTCTTTTAGGGGGTGGGGGCTATAGGAATTTATAAAAAAAATTGTTCTAAATATGACATGTTTTTCAAAATCTTGAGGATAGATTAGTTTCCATGATTTCAATATATCATTAATTGCTACTAGAGGTGGTTTCTTTTTACCTCACTTAAGGTATAGGATTATGTAATTATAGGAGAGTGTAATTTTGAGGAAGGTGGAGTGGGACCTAAATTTATTCAAATTGGGGCCATCATAACACGGGTGGAAAGTGTATTTCTTGCGATGAATCAAGTAATAGTTCTTGTTGCTTTACCACCTGTGGTGGACTATTTCCAAGATTATTTCAGAGATTATTTTTTAGGAATCCATATTGAAAAATATATCTATCTCATGATTTATATCTTGTAGGTTATATATCCTATATCGATTCCTTCTTATCATATAGAATTGGATAGTTTAAGATTTATAAAGGTGTATCTCAAGAACCTTAAGGTGAAGTATTTTATTTTCCCAAGTACCTTTCCTTGGGGTGATTTATTTTTATTCACCGAACATGGATGATATCCTCATATTTTTATGGATTACCATAGGTTTAATTAATTTATAATGAAGAATAAGTATTTTTTTTCCAAGGATAGATGTCTTGTATTATTAGTTGAGTGGATACTGATGGTTCTCTAATATTTACCTATGATCTAGCTACTATCAATAGTTAGTTAGGATAGAGGATGTATCGAAGATGATGTTAGGGTGAGGATATAAGTTATATGAATATATTCTCGTGTTATTTGGATTAATAAATGCATAAAAGGTGTTTGAGGATCTCATGAACCGGGTCTTTTATCCCTAATTGGACTCCTTCTTCATGGTGTTCATTGAGAATATATTAATATACTCTTGGACTCTAGAGTCACATTTCTAGAACCTAGAGATGGTATCAGCGGTGATTCAAGCACATCATATTTATTCAAAGTAATCAAAGTGTTGATTTTGGATTTATGAGGTGTGTTTCCTTAGGTATGTGATCTTAAATACAAGGATCTAGATAGATCCAAAAAAGGTGTATGTGGTGATGTCTTGGGTATGTCCAAGTAATTTGTTTGAAATACAAATTTTTCTTGGGTTGGTCAGATATTACAGGTATTTTGTCAATGCATTATGCCTCTTGTAATCATCCATAACATGGTTGACCAACAAGGGAGTGAATTTTGAGTGGACTAGTCAGTGTGAATAGGATTCACAATATTTTAAAAAGAGATTAAATTCCATTCTAATTTTTATTCTTCTAGATCCAAGGATTGGTTATAACATCTATTTTGATTCCTTAGTGGCTATATTGGGAGTTTTTATGATTTAGGGAGATTGGGTGGTTGCTTATGGGTCTCTTTAGATAGGTCCCCATGAGTGTAAATAATCTACCCATGATATATATTAATCTATTTTGGTCCAAACCATAAATTATTGGAAACAATATCTCTTCAATGAGATATTTTTCATCTACACGAACCATAATAGTTTGTGATACATATTCTATGATTAGGATTTGAACCTATGGAAAAGTAATTGGGTTGAGTACCTCCAAACCTTTGAATTTGAGATAGAATAATCCTCAGGGAAGGGGGATGTTATAAAGGATTATCTTAGTGGTAATACTCAAGAGAAGGGGTTTTGGGTGTCTACTAAGGATTTGTATCTGATGATATTTATCATTGATAAGAAAAATTGACATGTTATGGGGATGATAAGTTTTAATATATGATCCATTGGCTATTACTTATTGATTATTAGATCAGGTGAAGGTTGTTAGGTTTTGGTGTGATAACTTTTTCCTAGGTTAAGTTTTTGTATTTACAAAAGATATGTTTCGGAAGATACACTTAGAAAATACTATATGGAGATAGTGCACCAGTACCATGTGCATTTGGAATTAGGTCGATGAAAATATGTTCATCGGAACCAGTAATATATTTAAATGGATATATTTTAATGATATAATCACTATTTAATTCAATTAAATTTATCATAATTGGTGTTTAATAGAAATATATTCAGTGTAAGCATGCAACATAGAGGATTTCAAGTGTGGGGATGAGGTGTAGGATCATCCAATGCTTTCTATTAGTGATTCAGTCATGTTCCAAAGGAAAAAGTGATGAAGATGGAAGGGTAATATTATAGTTACATACTAGAGTTCCATATGGGAAGTGTGGAAGTTATGAGAAATATTATAATCCCTGGTGATGATACATAGAATACTTTCCTCATGGGATAGTGTCTAAGAAAATGTTTCATAAGAGTCATCAGTGAGAATAGTAAAAGTTATGTGTACTATTCACTGGAAGTTCTTGGTTAAGAAAGAAGATGTTATAGGGAAACTGAGGTTTCCAATTTCAATGGATAGACTACCATAAAATTTGAAAAGTGGTGGAATTGTATGACTAGTTGGGAGCCACTATAAAGGTGGAACTGGTCTGCATCCACAGAGTAGATAAACATTAGACTAATATAGGTTAAGGTGGCCCAGAAGGATCCAACTAGGGTGAATCAAGGCATGTTCCATCACCAAACTGTCACACCCAAGTGTAAGAGGCCTTAAATTCAAAGGATGGAGATCGTAGTCATAAGGGGGGAAGACCGAAAGAAAAATTCAAGAAGATGCAATTGCTAGAGGTGTTACTTCATCTTCTTATAGTAGTCTAGGTAAGAGTATAAAAATTGTTTCCCTTTTAACTTAGGTGACAGTTTACTTGAATTAAATAGATTCATTCATAATCCCATGGATATAGGAAACAATAACTGAACCATGTAATCTTTTATATCTTTATGTTTGCATGTTCCATTTTCATGTCATGTGATTTCTGTATTATTCATTATTTTGAAGGAATGTATTAATGTGAACTAGGATAGAGTGCTAGAACTAAATTAAGGGAGACTTTGTATGATTTTTGGGGAGCCTAGACATCCTATTTCCAAAAATTGATGGAATGGGGGGTATTTCAAGAATACGATGTACCAAAACTATGTTTCATAAGTTTCATCTTCTAGTGGGTAACTTTAAATTGTTGGTGGTACTAATTACTAAAAAATGTTATCCAAGATCTATATTTTGATTATATTTTGATGTAGTAATGGATCATGGAGATGATATAATCCTAGGATGGTCTCAAGATGAGGAAAAAGTGATCTAAATCAATATCATATGGATGTGAATCTAATGAATGTATAACTTTTTATGAACTAGAAGTTTGGAATTATAGGCTTGATCATCTCAATGAAAAGAATATGAAAGTTTGAATAGATAAATTCATACTAAATCTTTATCAAATGGAAATCACCGAGTGTAAAATTTGTGTCTTATGGAAAGAGAGAAGGTTGTAATTCAACTTATATAGATGTAATCCTAGTGCACATAAGATGGAACTGGTTCACTTGGATGTTTTGGGACCTTCCCCTATTCAATCCCATAAAGGTTCCCAATAATCTGTAACTTTCAATGAGGATGCTACTAGAATATTTTAGGTTTCCATTTTGAATAATATGTATAATGTTTTGAATGATTTTATTCAATGTAAATACATCATGGAAAGATAAAGTTTCCAGAAGTTAAAAGATCTTTTTTAGACAATGGTGGTTTATACACTGAATACAACTTCTAGATATTATTCTAAAAGTAGGGGATAATGAATGAGAAGATATTTCTTGTAACACAATAGAATAGTTGAGTGGATGAAATAATGAATATAAACTTTACTAAGAAGGATAAAATCATGCTATTGCACTCTATAATTCCCAAGGTAATTTGGATAGAGGCAGACAACACAATGTCATACCTTTTTACCAATATTTTAGCATCAATGGTTGGGAAGGATATTTTAAATGAGCAATGGTTTGGTAAAATACCATAAGTTTCCCATATTAAAGTATTTACAATTTTTGTGTATGTTCATGTTAATAATAAGAATTGATATAAGCTTAAGGAAAAATAAAAATTGTGTTTTCTCACTGGGTATAGAGATGATAGATTTGTATTTCAATTATGGGATGATGACAAGAAACAAATAATCTAGAGTTGAGAAGTTATCTTCAATGAGAAGGTTCTTTAGAATTAATATAACTTGTAAGATAATTAAGATGATGTAAATAAATCAATTATTAAAGTCCAATTTGGTTTTAATAAACATATAATAATTTTTTAAGTTCTAAATAACTAAGGATAAAGTTTCAGATGTTAGTGAGTGAGGACAGTGGATGATATTTTATAAAGATCAAGAACTGTTGAATCTTGAGTAATAGCACAGGATGTTAGGGCTTCAAAAGATATATAAAAACCAATTAGTACATGGTAGAAAATTGAATTTATTATATCATCTAGATTTATAAGGTTGATTTAAACTTTTAGGGATGACATGAAATTTCTATTTTTAATTCATACAGGGGAACCTAAATTCTCAGAAGAAGTGGCGACACTCATTGACTTGAAATAATGGAATTTAGTAATGGATGGAGAAATTTATTCATTATATTTCACCAAAACTTTGGATTTTACTGATTTATTGGTAGGGAGACATGAACTTGAGAATAAGTGGGTTTATTATTTGAAGGAAGAGGCTGATAGAAAAGGGTGCTTTAAGGTGTGATTTTTGTTAAATGTATTTCAATAAAAAAATGAGTTTATTTCTTAAAGATATACTCACTAGTAGTTAAACATGAAACAATGTGAATAGTTATAAGTATGGTGGAATCATTAGGTTTTTTTTAACAGATGGATATAATGATAGAATTTCTTCTTATAAAGTTAGAGGGAGAAATTTACATAATGTAAACAGTTGGTTTCACATAATAAGGTAATCGAATTTTTTTTTAAATTAAATAAAATTCTTTATGGATTTAAAAAAGCAATGAGATAATGGAATTGTAATTTTTATGGTTTTATATTAGAATAAGGATTCTAAAGGTGCAATGAAAATCATTTTTTTTAATGAATTTAGTGGGATGATGATAAATTAATCATAATTATTTTATATATGGATGAAATATTATTAGTGGGTCTAGAGGATTCAAGTATTAAAGATTTAAAGAATAATTTTTCTAGAAGATTCAAGATGAAATATCTTAGGCATGCCAAGAAGATTTTGTGGGTGAGGATTGATATGGATAGGGAAGCTAGAACTTTGGTGTTATTCTAGAAATGATACATCCAAAATATTTTAGAAAAATTTTGAATCACCATATGTAAGACCATCTCAACTAATATTATTAGAAACTTCAAATTTTCCAATTCATAGGCACTAGTAATGAAAAAAGAGAAATGATACATATAAAAAGTGTTTTTTTCATCATCATTGGAAGTCTGATGTATGAAATGATATGCACTTGAACATACATTACTTTTGCAATGTAATTTGTAAGTTTATTTATTTAAAACTCTTTAAGGGAATATTTATATGTTTTCAAATGGATTATATGATACTTGAAATGAATAGAAGATATTTCTCTATATTTTGGGGAGGAAGATTCATTATAAGGATTTTTGGTGTAGACTTTACTAGAGATTTAGATACCTAGAAGAGAGTGATTGGTTTTGTGTTCACCTATGTAAAAATGAAAATGAGTTGGATTTCATGGATATATAGAAATATTACTCTAAGTACAATAGAAGTAGAGTATGTAAACGAAATTAAAGTAGGTAAATAGTTAGTTTGGTTAAAGTTATTACTAAAGGAACTTGGAAGAACTCAGGAAAGAGGAATCTTATTTTGTGATAATCAGAGTGTGATTCACTTGAATTAGAATCTTGTTTTACATGAAAGTACAAATCACATTGACCTAAATTACCAATTAATTTGAAATTTATTGGAGTAAAACGTGTAAAATATATAGAAGATAACCAGAAGTCAAAATTTGATGGACATATTCACTAAAAATTTATTTCAAGACATTTTGAGGCAATATCATGATTTAGTGAGACTTGGGTGAATATAAGGAGAATGAATAACACAGTATATTATGAGAAACAAGAGAAGTTTTTTTAACAAATTTTTTGAGAGTTTTTTAAGTTTCTATGAAACAATTCATTAAGTGGGATATTTTTGGGATATGAATTATGGTTTTAGTTCATCATAATTTCATTCATTAGAATTTTATTCATCAGAAGATATATTATCTTGGTGTACAAACAATGGTAGAAGATCCTATCTAGAAGGAAATAAAACTATTAGAATTTTATATCTTCTTATGTAATTAAAAAGGATTGGGAATCCAACATTTAAGGGTCCATAATTTTGGAAAACAATATGTATCTAAAATAATTTTTATCCAAGTATTCACTAAGGAAATATATTAAAGCTAAAGGGATACTAGAGGTTATCAGTCACCTTTCTAGATGAAGGCATTTCCATGAAATTTATAGGTTGATGTAATCAGGATGACTGGTTGAGTGATCCTATAAAAGGAAGTGGTGACCTTATGAACAACACATCCCAAATTAGACTAATGTAACATCAAAATTTCATAATAGATCAAAATATACATAGTGATTATAATTTGTGTACTTATAATAAATGTAATGAAAGTGGCACTGTTTCTCCTATGCATTTAAGTCTCATTTTCTGAATCACAATAATCCATTTTTTTATTTCTTTGCTTTATTCTCTTATGTTGGTTTTATTTACTCTTTTTAATACTTATGATTTTTATTGTATGTGTGTAGGAGTTTAGAATTTTTGTGGTGAGTAGGGTGTATAGACTTCCAATCTTATAGTATAGTTAGTTTAGGTAAGGAAGTTCTAGAGTTATGATTTATGCTACGATGAACCTCTGGTGTGTGAACTTCTAGTGGATTAAATATCTTGGGTCTAGTGGACACATGGTCCCCCCCCCCCACTTTCCAATAGGGTTTTGGTCACCACATCCATGAGGGGGAGTAGATGAAGGATTCTCATACATCGCTATAGGAGGTTCATCTATGTTTGACCAATATATATCATGAAATCATGTGTCGCATCTAGTGTTCAGGTGTGAGGAAAGATATAGTAGGTTTTGTCTCTCATTTAACTACTTGTTAGAGGATAAAGGTGAAATTAAAGTGACTATATGGGTTACTCTAACCCCATATGGTACCATTATAGAAGTTGTATGAGGTGTCCATGGTATTCTTCATGGGACTATCTAGGACTGTGTGAGGTCATGATATAGTATGAGTGGTGGTGGACTAGTGGATGAAATTTGTGCACTTAGTACCTATCCTAGAGACTCATTTAGTGGACGAGTTGGGAAAGTTATATATGGAAGAGATATTATGACTGTACAAGGTAACTATAAGTATAGTATCATATATGGATGCATGTTTCACATGAAATTTCTAATAGGACTTGAAAAATTCCATGGGATCTTAGCTGAAGCTGAGTACATCATATCACTTATAGATATATGGGTAGTATGAGAGGATGGTATAGATATTAGAGGATATGCTCAGGGTGTGCATGCTCAATTTTTTTTGGAGTGTGGGATGACTATTTAACTTTGGTCAAGTTTCTATTTAATAACATATTAAAAAAAATTATTTATATATCCCCCTTGGAATATATTTATGGTAGGTTTTATTTCTTGATGTTCTATTGGTTAGTGGTAGACAAGTTAGCAGTGATCATGATAAGCTTGGTATAGGAGACCACCGAGTGGGTGAAATTGATACAGAAGTGGTAGGATTCTATTTAAACTAGGCAATTATCATATATCGACTGAAAGTCAAAACACTTGGAGATTTTTTTGGGAGACCAGGTATTCTTATTGGTATATCGTTGATTAATTAATCATCATTTGAGAAGGTAGGGAAAGCTTATGCAATGGTTTATCAATCTTTTAGATATTCTAGATTTGATTAGTGTTGTACATTATCAATTGGATATTCCTATATGACATCAAGGTATGCATGATGTGTTTCATATATTGCAACTCTAGAAGTATGATCCATAACCTAAACACATGATCAATGAAGACATTGTTAAACTAAAGTTTGATAAATCATTTACAGAGAACCCTATGTGTATAATGTGCTAGAGTGAAAAGATTTTTTGAGGTAATATAGTGTCTATTTTCCAAGTATTATAATATAAAAAGAATATCTAGGAAGAGACTTGGGATTTGGATGTGAATATATAATCCCAATCACTAAAAAAGTTCAGTGAGGATTCTTAGAGAAGACTCTTGGTGAAAATAATCCCTTATAGAGGTATTTTATAATTTCCCTAAAATTTCAAATTGTTTTTTGTTTTAATTTTGTTAAATCTTAGGTAACTTGATTAATTTGAGTTTTTGGGGTGTTTTTGGGTAGGTCGGGAATAAAGTTTTAGGATCTAGCCCAAGTTCAGGGAAAATTCTACATTTGGATGAATTTAGTGGTTTTTTTGGTGAATTATGTGTTTTTAGCTATCTTTTATGTTTTTTATAATTTTATAGTATTTTTTTAAGCATTTTTGGTTATTTAAATTTTGGGTTTGGTTGTAATTCATACTAAATTTTAGGGTAAGCATGGCGTGAATACCATAAGTGATTTTCTAGCATAATTTTTTTATTTGGAAGTTTGGATATCTTTTCTAGTTGTGGTAAATTTTAAAAAATTTGGCTAAGTTAAAAACCTTTCATACAAAATATATTTCATAAGAGTAAATATATTATGTATTACATATAAAAAATATATTATTTAAGAGTAATATATTACTTATAGTTTTTTTATTAATAGAAAAACCTTACATATAAAAGAAATATCTTATATATGAGAAAATATATTACATATAGGTTATTTGGATAAGGATAAAACCTTAAATATAAAAAATATATTACTTATGAGTAAAATATTACATATAGGTTTTTATAGTTAAGGGGAAAACCTTACGTATGAAGGAAATGTATTATGTATGATAAAAGATATTACATATTGGTTTTCTGGATTAGTAGAAAATCTTATGTATGAAAATATATATTATATATTAGTTTTTCTAGCTAAGGGAAAAACCTTACGTGTAGAAAATATATTATGTATAGAGTCCTATCTAAGGAAATTATCATACGTATGTGCTAATTATATTACATATGGTGATACAGAGGATTTTTATATGTAACATATTCTTTATATTGAAATAATGGACAATTTTTGAGCCATACTATGATATGTAATGTTTTCCATAAATAATATTTATATAAATTCAGAAAATTAGTAAAGTCCTATTATATAATGTTTTTCTCTAGATGTTATGTATGGGTTGGGATATGCATAAGGTTTTAGAGTTTGTTAAAAAATGAGTTTGATGAGTTTTTATATATTTTTTCAAAGTGAATAATTGATTGAATTAATAAGTATAAAAGGTATGATTTGGACCATTTTTCAAAAATATAGTGCGTACACCCTAGATTTATCCCTTATTCTTATCTTCATCCCAAAGTGTGGGATTTTCATTTATTCTTCTATGCCTAAAGTGTGGTTTGTTGTGGAAGCTTCCTCTTCATCATTATAATTTCATTCATGCCCTATATGCCTTATGTCTCTATCATTTCTTGGTTTCTTTTGAAAATACCTAATTTTAGGGTTTGGGGTTTATTTTAGGGATTCAGTGGATTATATTAAATCAGATATCATGGCTTGGAAAGTGTGATCCATAAATATCTTGGTAGTAAGTCCTTACCATGTTATGAAACTCATATATGGTTCTATGGTATGTTTTTCTTGTGGGTTAATGAGTAGGCCTAATGATAATTTTTTGGTATCAAAATAGTTGGAAGGTATACAAAAATGTAATTTACCCCTTTTATGGTAGATATTAGTGAAAAAATATGAGTGTGGTGAATCCATACCTTGAAAGGAGGATGAAGGTAGGGTTGTCCACTTATTTTTTGGGACCTAGTGTGGCCTATCTTGACCTGTTAGGGACTTGGAAGACCCATTGGCTTGGTCTACAAGGTTGGGTGGTAAATATATTCTATGATAATTTTTTTTTGGATAATGAATGGATAGTATGAGAAATTATAAGGAATTTGGTAAGGGGAGGGTGTGGTACCTTTTTTATAAGCTCTTGGTAGAATAGGAAAAGTTATAGATAAAGTGGCTTGTGTGTGATGGGTTTTGTTCTTAATGACTTGATGATTATTTTGTGAGATGATTTTTTTGTGATTCAAGCAGGGGACCTTACTGTCACAAACCAACCCGGGTCGACCCTGAACCGATCACCCAAGCTGGTCTGCAATATAGCTTGAAGGGTGTTCTTGATCCCCACGGGCTGGCAACCAGTTCCGGACATCAAAATTTATTCTCAAGGAACGATTTGGACCATAAAAGATAAATAAATAAACAAAAATAAAAAACAATAAAACTAAACTTTATTTGCAGAAAAAGAAATAAATAGAATATCTCAACATACATCCATGTGACCCTCTAGGTCACCACCCAACCAAAGGTTGACCTTTCTACAATAATGAGCAACTCAGCCAAGAGAACCTGAGAAAAGGGGAACCTACAACTGAAATGATAAAATAGGTGTGAGAATTAAAATGCTCAGTAGGGTTTCCAAGATAAACCACAAAATCCAATGTCCCCTTTTATGAAACCATCCATTAACACAAGTTTGAAATACACATATAAAATTAATGTTTTCACATTTTAAAATAAGGAATATGTTTTTTTCATTCAAAAATCTAGAAAACGCTACATGTTATTTCAATAAAAATATTTTTTTCATTTTTTAAACAAAACCCAAAACAGAATATCTCAGAGCTAGGATAAAATGATACAGGTAAACAAGGAAAGATAGAAATAAAATAGTATGATAGAAATTAAAAAATAAATTTGAATAAATAAGTAACCATGGGTGATCCTAAACATACCTAGAAGTCCCCTGGATGTACTCGGTTCAGAACCACCTATCACCATATGGTGAAGATCCTAAGTCTATAACCAACTAGCTGCCCTCACGTCAAAAGAAACCAATGGCACTCCCCATTTGTCTTCTAAACCTACCAATGGGTACCAACCTATCTATTTGGGGCTGATAAGCAACCATCACTCGATCAACTAAATGATTGCTAGGAACCCATGGTGGTCATAATAATATTGTGTAAGTAGGAGTCCCTTACATGTGTGACACATCTTAGCACACTTTCCTACCCAAAACAAAGATTCTTCCTATGAATTCACCCATAAAGGGTTACCCTGGACAAGAACACCCCCAAATACACATTCAACCATTTCACATTAACAAAGTGTCAACTGGGTCATCACATCACATCCATGTTGAAACCATTTTTCTAAAAATATTTAAAATTCCAACCAGGCACACACAATTTCCAAACACAAAACATTCTAACAGTTAACAAAACATCACCCATAAGTTGGAAGATCCAAATGGGCCTTTAAGTCCAAGGTATCCAATTTATTTTTAGTAAAACCTTTCAAACTCTTAATGAGAAATTCACAATCTTGTGAAACGTCCAAACAACCCCTTGAGCATAATATACATCTGTTTCCCTTGGAATTCGGGGATGACCTCCTTGATTGAAGGTTCAAACATTCCAATCGGTTTCTAATGGGTTTGTTCATAGAACCGGAAACATACAATGATTCCACATCAATTTGGACCTACTTTCCAAAGGTATGCACTCATTAGTTTGTGGACTGATGAGGCTTAGGAATTTTAATTGGTTGAGAGGATGGTAGCTTGGACTCATCACACCTTTTTGAGGGGAATTATTGCCTACTCTGGGACTCTCCTTATATATTTAAGTTATGTTCGTGAATCCTTATTATATTACCAAGTATAAAATGTGCTTTCCTTTAGATCTAACAATCAATGATCGATATGTAGGAAATTTAGAGAATATTTTATATGTATTCGAGGTTCTTTATTGATAGATAATTGTCTTTACTTATTAGATATTCTTAGTCAATGGTATCCTTTGATACGTAAAAGTCTCTTGGTCATTATGATGACCATGTTGGTTTTAAAACCACTCAGTGGGGCACTTGAAGTTTATTGTATTTCAGAAGGACATGTATTATTTCAGAGTTGGGATCGAACCCATAGATGGGCTACCTATGTATCCTTTATTTAGAAAAGGAATCAGAACCGACGTAGTTCGAGTAAGGGAGTATGATGTTTATGATTGATGGCTCAAAGAAGGATGTCATAATTACTTTTACACTCTAATATCACGTGAGTCATGATCGGTGTGAGAAACAAGAGGTATTGGTAAAAATCATACAATTGTTCCATGAAAGATGAAATCATAAGAAATAATGTGGGACTTATGTATGTATGACTGCCCAGATAAATGAAGATTTGGATTTACTTCAGGAAAGAAATCTAGGAACAGGGTCCATAAAGGTATATGTGCTTTACGGAGATTTGAATACTCTAAATTGGGGCTTACTCCTGAAAAGGAGGCCCAAATTAGGAGAGGACTTATGATTGGGTTTTTACTCCTAAGAAGGAATCCCATATCAAAGGTAAATTAGGACTGGTTAAGAGGAATTAAGACTGGGGATTACTCCTAAAAAGGAGGCCCATGTTAATAGAATTATGGTTGGGGCTTACTCCTAAGGGGGATGACCATATTAGGGGACTGGAGCTTACTATTGAAAAGGAGGACCAGGTTAATGAGTTCTCTCATCGTAAAGGATGAGTTTGAATGAATGAAATCTCAATCTTTAGTGACATAAAGATGTGTAAATCACTAGGTTTTGAGAGATATTCCACAGAATTCCTTTCAGATAAGTAATTCAAATCAACAAATCATGCCATAAATGGCTTTGAAGAGTGTCTTGAAGACTGAATCTTGAATAGGAGAGGTGGAATGGATTAAGAGGGGTGAAATGGGCAAGAAGGGCACCCAAAAAGGATGGAGCGTGCAAGTTCTGGCAGGCGCGCATGTACTTGGTATGAATGACACTTCTTTGTGAAATCAACACAATCTTGTATCATTGAAGGCCAAAAGTATCCAAGCCTTCAAATCTGATCAGACAGTCTATGTCTAGACTGGTGGGCACCACAGACTCCTGCATGCACTTCTTTCATGACATCCATTGTCTCTTCACCATCAATTCATATGAAGAGAACTCCATCAAAACCATGTTTGTAGAGAATTTTCTCTAGGTGATCTGGGCTATCATAAAGAGTAAAATTGACCACACATCTCCGGATTTGTTTTTTCTTAGCTCTATCAGGTGGAAGTGTTCCATTTTGAAGGTATTCCCTGATAGGTGACATCCATCCGGTAGTATGACCATACGGTTCAGGAATGGGACTAATTTCATTAATTTCATTTGTTCTGATTCTAACATATGGTGAAATTGCACGACGGTGGGCAATACTAATAGTTGTCTCATCCCGATTTGGATCTGCCAAAGTAGTGGATATATTAGACAGTGCATCAGCTTGAGTATTTTATGATCTTGGGACATAAGAAAATTTCGGATCCAAAGGGAATTCCGCCATTAACTCTCTGAAATAATCATACAAAGGGATTAAGTCTTCTTTTCTGATGGCATAATCCCCATTGACTTGTTTTATTACCAGGTCTGAATCACCTTTCACCTTTAAGTGATTCACTTGTGCTTGAAGTGCTAATTCCAAGCCTACGATGAGAGCTTGGTATTCTGCTTCATTATTGGTACCACCTTCCCACAATAAGAAGTAATAAGGTAACACTGCCTTTTCTGGAGAAATGAGAAAAATTCCTAAGCCAACTTTGTTGAATTTAGGATTTTCCATTTTCCTTCCTGTTGGACTTCTGGAAGCACCATTAAAATACATTTCCCATGCCTGAGGACTTTCTTGAATAGAGAATACTTCCTCATCAGGGAGTTCAATATCTGAAGATGTGTCTTCCACTGAAGGGTGTTAAGCCAGGAAATCAGCCAGAGCTTGTCCCTTTATCACCTTTTGAGACACATACTGAATGTTGAATAGCTGGAAAATAACTGCCCACCTTTCCAGACATCCTGTAAGTATTGGATGACTAAGGATGAATTTGAGCGGGTTATTGCGAGATACCAATTGGACCTCGTGATGTTGCAGGTAGTGTCTCAACTTCTGAACTGCAAAGATTAATGCCAGGAAGCACTTCTCAATACTTGAATACCAGGTTTCTGCTTCAATCATAGTCTGACTAAGGTAGTAGAGGCTATTTTCATTCCCAGCATCATTCTTTTGAGCAAGAAAGGCACCCAATGATCACTCTAGAGCTGTCACGTAGAGGATAAGTGGTCTTCCTTCAATAGGTGGCATGAGTACCAGTGGACTCAAGAGGTATTTCTTGAGAATATCGAATGCTTCTTGACATTCTTCAGTCCACTGGTATGTGACTCCCTTCTTCATCAATTTGGTGAAGGGTAAAATTTTGCCTGTTAAATTGGCGATGAAACGCCGAATATAGGCTAAGTGTCCTTCAATTCCTCTTAATTCTTTCAAATTTTGAGGAGGTGGCATACCAAGGATTGACTTGTTCTTCTCAGGATCTACTTCAATACCACGATGGAGTACAACAAAGGTGAGAAATTTTCCTGAGGTTACCCCAAAATCACATTTTAAGGGGTTCATCTTGAAATTATGTTGTCGAAGCTTGCGGGATATGACTTCCAAATCAGCCAAGTTATTAGAACTTTGTTTGGATTTAACCACAAAATCTTCTACATAGCATTCAACAAACTTCTCTAAGAAGGGTTTGAAGATATGATGCATGGAACGCTGATATGTTTCACCTGCATTCTTTAAGCCAAAGGGCATTACCCGGTATCAAAACACACCCTGAGGGGCTCTGAAGGCTGTAGATTCTTCATCTTTTAGGTCCATTCGGATCTGATTATATCCGTAATATCCATCCATGAAAGAAAGTGCTTCATAGCTAGCTGTTACATCAATTAAAAGTTCTGTAATCGGAACTGGGAAGTCATCCTTAGGACAATGCCGATTAAGATATCTGAAATCAATGCAAACTCTAATTTTTCCGTTCTTCTTCTTTACAGGGACAATATTAGCCAACCACTTGAGATACTAAACTTCTCTGGTGAAGTTATCTTTTATAAGCTTATCCACTTCAGCCTCAATTTTGGAAGCATAAGTTGGGTGTGTTCTTCTCGCGGCTTGCTTAAATCCTCGATGTTCTTCTGATAAACCCAAATGATGAGTAGCAACATCAGGATCAAGCCCAGGAATTTCTGTATAGTTCCAAGAAAATATATCTCTATTTTTCTTTAGAAAATAAATATACATCTCTTGCTCTTCAAGAGTCATGGCTGCACTGATTAAAGTGGGGTGTGGATCTTCTTTTATACCCAGATTTATTTCTCTGAGTTCATCCACAGTGGTAGAGATCCCCTCTTCAAATGCTGGAGGAGCATCTCTGAGATCTTCCTCTTCTTCTTCTTCATGTGTTATTTCTTCCGTTTCTACTTGAATAGTAGATGATAAATTAGAATTTTCATGATCAGAAGAGATGTCAAAATTTGCATATCTTGAAGAAGAATCTTCCATTTTCGACCTGATTGATAATGAAGGGTCTTCTTTGGGTAATAAAGAGGATATGATGGATTGAGAATCGACATCATTTTTCACCTCCGATGTTGCTATAACTTCTTATGGACTAATTGGCGAAGTATATACTTGTTGGATTTCAGCAGATGAAATGAAAACATCACCATTTGTGCTTTCATTACTTCTTGGTGGGTTACCAATTTCTCCCATGTTGTCTAGCTCTATTGTCGTAACGGACATTATGGATCTTTCCATAAGAGTATTTTGATTTGGGTATATCTTGTCAATTTTACTGATAGGAAACACATAATCTGTACTCACATGTGTAAATGGATTTACTGGAATCTTCTCCAAACCATATGGAGCATTAACTTTGGTAATCTCCTTTGTTATGGATTTATCCCTTCCCTTCATGTGATAGAATTCCGCCTCAATGTATTGAGACTCACATGTCTTGAACGGGGCATTATCACCATACAATGTCCCAACTTGACCATCAAAACAATATTTGAGACATTGATGGTAGGATGAAGGGATAGCCGCATGTTGATGTAGCCAGGGTCTTCCAAGAAATATGTAGAAGGCTGAGTCTTAATCAACAACCATGAAATATGAATTGGATACAAGATCTCCAAACTGAGTTTTGAGTGTAACTTCTCCTAGTGGTTCTTGTTCATTTTTATCATATCCTTGTAACATCATGGTAGAAGGAGATAAATCAGATTTTGTGTGGCCCAATCGACGAAGTGTACAAATGGGCATCAGGTTGACTCTTGAACCATTGTCAATGAAAGCTCTTCGGACGTCTACACCATTGACCTTTACAGATAAGTACAAAGGTCTAATATGTCCATAAACAACATAATCTTCATCTTCATCAGTAAAAGATATTATTGCATGGAATTTTTCAGGATTATTCTCTATGTGATAGACTTCAGCTGCAAAAATTTCAGTTTCAAACTCCTGAGGAATCGACAAATCCTTGATGAGTGCTTCCCGAAGATCTTTTGACAGATTCAGAGCATCCAGAAGTGATAACTTGGCTGGTACTTGGGCCAAGTGTTTCAATATATCATACTTTTGATCCAAAGTTCTGCATTTCTTAACAGTAATATGTGGTTTAGCAGGTACCTTGGAAGCAGATGCTTTGGAAGTTGATGCATCTTGTATCGGGATAGGAGTTGGAAATATTCCTGGTTTTGGAAGATTAGACCGATTAGATCCATTTACTTGCTGAGAGGATGAAGATGGAACTCTCAACCGGTCTTCCAAAATAACTATGCCAGGACTGAATTTGATATTGGTAGAATAACATGCTTGTTCTTACTGAGCTCGCTGAAGGGCTTTACCACGAGTTTCTGCTGCGTACACAGTTCTAGCAGGGGTAGAATTGGAGTAGTGGCTTCTGAAAGATCCATGTCTTCCCCTATATCCTGAGCCTCTGGAACTTCCTCGGATTCCCTTATTTGATACAGGGAATTCAGACTCATCGAAATTGAAACTGCGACTGGCATATGGATCTGTTAATTGAATCATATTAACAGAACCGAAGATTAACTCTTCGTCTGATGAAGACTCTGCCTGATTAGCCTGTTTAGGTTGTGCCATTTTGCGGGGTGGTGACCGTGGCTTTGAAGTAGATGGAATGAAGTTTTCCAAAGTCAAAGACAACTTAGGCTTTGACACATACTCATCTTCTTATGATTCTTTTTCTTTCTTTGAATCATGTCGTTTCTTTGAGGATTTTCCCTTTGACAAAGAGGGTTTTGCCGCAATATTCATGGAAGAAGACACAATTGGTTTCTTTAATTGTGTTCGAAAAATATCATGAGTTCGGTTGATTGTCTTTATGACCATCCAATCATCATAATTCTGTGCATTTTTGCTTTTGACTTCTTGTCATTCGCCTTCCTCCTCTGGAACTGTAGCATTAACACATGCTACCTGAGCTGAAGAACCTTTCAGTTTGACTTGTCCTGAGTCGACCATCTTTTGCAGGAGGTCTTTGAAGACAAAACACTCCTAGATGGGATTCCCTAACATTTGATGAAAGGGGAAATAATTGGGACGATCTTCATCTCCTTTCTTGTTTGGCCTCTTGGGCATTGGCAATTGAACCGGATTATTTTCCAGAGCCGAAATGAAGAAACCAGGAACTTGTTGATTTCGAAAAGAGTATGTTTTGCTCTTCAAATCCTCAAATTGTTTTAGTCTTTGATCTCTTTGATCATCTGGACGAAATGGCCTTTGTTGTTGGTGCTCAGGAGGTGGAGCCCTTCGAGAAGATGAAGGTTTTGAAGTAGAAACCAGTACAGGTTCTTGTTTAAGCATAACTGTAGCAGTTTCTTCTTTACCCATTCTCCTTTCTTGAGCTGATAGAATTATACGAGATTTAGCCTTAGCCTGTATAAGGGAGTCTTCAATCTTCTGAGCGATTGAAGTAAGGTCTCGAAACCCTCCTGTGTATTTCACATGGATTAACGGCATGCATAATTCATCACGTAGATTTGCCACACAGATTGGAAACAATTCTTCTTGAGGGAGTTCTAATCTTAGGGAATATGTTAATCCCCTCCAGCGAGCAATGAAATCTGAGACCCTTTTATTCTCCCTTTGCTTACAGTTTTTAAGATCAAAAAATGTTGTATTTAGAAAAGTTGAGCTGAACTGAAGAAGGAATTGTTGACGTAGATCTTCCCATCCAGTAATTGACTGGGATTGCAAGCTTGTATACCAAACAAAGGTTGGTCCTTTCAAAGTCCATATGAAGCATCTGAGTTTTACTTCTTCTTGATGCTCCAGAGTTCCCATCATAGGATCGCAACAAGACACGTAATGCGTCAAATGCTATTCGGGGTCGCCTGATCCATTGAAAATAGGGAATATAGGGTCTCCAAAACTGGATGGAGGAGAGATTGAATCTACCCATTCAGGGTAAACATTCTTTTCTGGTTGAACCTACGCAGGTTTCCCTTCCATAGTTTCTAAACGAGCTGTTAATGACTCAATAGTAGTTATTAACTTTTGAGAAACATCCGGTTGAACTTGTACTTGGGTAAGTGAAATGACTGGAGCTAGGACAGATGTGGTGGTTGGTGCTACAACTGATGGTAGCACTGCCAACTGTTGTTGCACATGACCCATAGGATTAGACCTGTGAGGGTGTACTGATAGAGGAGGATATTCTTGATCCATCTCAGTAGCTGCAACAAATTCCTTTGGCTGACTGACTCCAACACGCTTAAGAAGAAGACTACTCTAAAGTAGTTCTGCATTCAACCTTCTTAATTACTTCACTTCTTCCACCTATTGTGAAAACCTTTGCTCTAGTGAGAGTGATTGGCCTTCTCCAGAGGAAGGATATGTAACCTGATTCTTTCCCCTCCCTTTGTTGGATCTTTTTCGGAGAGGGGGAAGTGGGTTACTCGAAGGATTACCTAGGTTCTGAGTAACCCTTTGATTTCGTGTACACACACCTTCTTCATTTGTGTCGGTGCGTACATCTTCTTGAGTAGGAACCTCTTCATCTGAGTCCCTTGAGTGAGCCTCATCTGGTGGATCAGCAACAAAGTCATTGATGACATTGATTGATGCATAACACATTGCATCCCTTCTATCATCATTTCTGTGATATTTTCTTCTTCCATATCTTTGATGAGACATTGCCTTTTGTTGATTCGATCCCTCGGGAACTTCTTGACGAACCATAATTTGGAGGGAATATCCTGATAATTTAGCTCTTCGTTCTTCTTGAGGCTTCTTCCCCAATTGATAAAAGACCGACTTTATCTGAGTAGGGGTTTGATGATTTGAAAAAGTCCTCAGTCTAGTGGACTGGGGTTTCCCCTGTTGTTCCCGCTCAACTCCTCGAATCCTATTTGTTGATTCTGAGGGTTGGTTTAAAAGAGTCCCCAGTCTGGCGAGTTGGGATGGCTCTTGACATGATATGTCTGAGACTTTCTTAAAATATCTCCTGATCTTGCGAACCTTAGTCCAGAAATTATCTAGATGCATTAACCTGTATCCACTTTTATCACCTGGTTCAAAAGACCGTTGGATGATTTCTGACACTTCTGTCACTTGGTGATGTTCTTTCTCCAAATGAGAGTCCTGTTAAATATTCTCGTTTGCTTGATGCAAGAGTAATTCAACAACTTGTTCTCTGTATGCTTGATTTTGAGAGAGACTAGTTGAAGCATGTTCTTGGGAAAGCTTTTGATTACAAACAAAGCCTAGTATTTATGGCCGGCCATGGGCAATAACATTGCATGATACCATTTTCGGCGGGCTGTACTGACTGGAGAGCACCATGAAATGTTTTTCTCCATGAACACCCCATCCTCTGACATGAATACTAGATGGGGCATTGGAAATTAACTGACGCAATCTTCTTAGTGCGCCAAGGCATGAACGTTGAAGGGCTCTCTGTTTCTTTTCAGCCTTCGGATATCGAGATACTGATAGAGATGCCAAATCAATCTGACGTTGTAACCCTTATATTATCTTAAGATGATTTTCATATTCATCATAAGATAATACTTTCCTTTTCAACTGACAAAGAGTTTTCCATATGTTGAGACAAATATCATGAATTTCATCTTCCGTCAACATTTCTGTAATGTCATACTGAGAGTCAGCCAGAGGCCAAAACATGACTGGCACTTCACCTTTCGCTAGTTGTTTTCTCATGTTCAGCATTTCCTCTTTATCATTTGATGAAGATTCTTCTACCTGATTTGACCAGAGCTGGTTTTTCCTTGTTGCTTCATTGGATTCAACAGGATTGGTAGAGAAATCACTGATCAAACTAGAAGATGCATGACTTAGGGGTGGTTTGGAGAATGACCTACACCTAGGGATATCTTCTGATTGAGAAAGTATTTCACTTGCTAGAGATGAAGCATCAGACATGACTGGTTTCGCATTAGCAAGTGCCTCAAGATAAGAGGGCTTTCTTTGCACTACATTGTCCATTGGAGAATTTTTCAGGCAATGTGCGTCACTACTGCAGAGAGGACTTTCGCAGCGAAATTCATCATCATGGGGAGGAACACCATGTTGAATTATAGCAAAAGATGAGATCTCTTGATCCTTGGTCTTCTGACCACACAGAGGGTTCCTGTGGCTCTCATCTGAAGATGAAACTTTTAGATCGACCGAATTGTCATGAAGCAAGCCTTCATGAGGAAGTGTCTGTTGAAGACCTTCAGAATTAATGTTCCCACTATTGGAAAATGAGGGAGTAGAATCCTGAATTCCAACAGATAACTGTCTGAGGGCTTCAAGAACTCCAGCATAGATCAAGTCCTTGTTACAGATTGGCTCTTGATCTCCTGACTGTGTTGGGCAGGTCTTTTTCTTAGACGCTTTCTTACTCGCCTTGAAAACCACTTTTTGACGAAAGTGGCTGCTCAGAGAAGGTGTATGTGCCTGATCAAGAAATATGGCCAGGTTAGGCTGATGATCTCCACTCAAATCAGGTGTATGTGCCTGACTTGGTTGTCCTTATGATATGGGGGAGTATGCCCCACAACCCTCTTGGACTGGAACAGATGTGTGTGTCTGTTCCGGAGTGAATTGTTGATGTGTCACTCCACTGGTAGGGATAGATTTATGTGTCTTTCCCTAAGATGCTGTTGAAGCTGTTATAATATCCTGGTAGGCATCCAAAATATGAGCAGGGATTTGTTTCTGCTCTTTCACCATTGATAGAATATGCTTGGTGACTTCAGCTGCCGGAATGGGGATATACGTCCATTCCGGGCTTGGAGTAGGTGTATGTGCCTGCTCTTTTCCTCCTTTTCCTATCATTGAATCCTGACAGTACTCAAGTGTGGGGGCATAGAGTTGAGTCTGCCTCCTGTTTGTCATCGGAGATTTCTGACTGACTTCTCCGAATGCTACCAAGCGAGACTATTGGTAGGCTTGATTAATACTAGCAGGTGTATGTGCCTGCTGATTTCACTTCGCTGAACATGGTTGATGAGATCCATCATATATAGTCAGACGAGCTTGTTGACTAGCTGATGATGTATAAACAGGTGTATGTTCCTGCCTATAGTACTCCGCCAGAATTGTCTGGCGGGATTGGTGTGATGCTGCCAGACGAGTCTGATAGACAGCTGAATTAAAATGGGAATGTGTGCGTGCCCGCTCGTTGCTTTCCACCAAGTTAGGTTGGTGGACTTCTCTGGAGCTGGAAGAGATGAGAACCTTCTCACTGTTGACCGGATTCCGCCTCTGGAGGTACGTCTTGCCTGCTCGAGTTCGAGGAACCTGAGCTGAATGCTAGGATTCAGTACCCTTATCATGTTGAGGGTGCACTACCGCACGAGTCTGGCGGCGATTGTTGATAGGAGACCTCAGTAAGGACTACTTCTTCTTTGAATTAAGGCCCTGAGGGACCTGCTCATTCACCTCCCTAGAATATGGGAGTGAATGGTGATTGTGTTCCGGGGATAACGACCCGAAACGGTTGGAGACGGTAGTCAGCACCGCCTTCTTCTTGATCACTGGTCGTCATTGTCCGGACGACCGGTGTGAGTTTTTCACTTGGAGGTCCTGTCGGCAGCCTCCAGAGTTGGGATGGTACCATGTTGATGGTACTCCTTAACCAGCGCATTTGATACCCAGTGTTGAAGACGCAGAGTAGGTGATGTCATCCTCAGAGCGGAAGACGATCCAGCAGGAGTAGTAGCAGTGGCATTTGCAGTAGCAGTATTCACAAGTGTGAACTTGAGAGTAGCCATTCTGGAAATGCATAAGATCTTGGAAAAAGTTCCTTTTTGATATAACAGACGTAATCAAGATAAATTCAGCCACTACATATTTTGGATGAGCACATATGTCAATGATTGTTTTTGTTGGCCCTCTCATTGAGTTTTAAATAGGGTCCTAACAAATAGGTAAAACATCATTTTAACTTGGTTAAGGATTCACGTCGGGTTCACCATTTTTGTTTCCCTCAGAATTTGGGGAAGGCCTCCTTGATTGAAGGTTCAAACATTCCAATCGGTTTCTAATGGTTTTGTTCGTAGAACCGAAAACATCCAATGATTCCACATCCATTTGGACCTACTTTCCAAAGGTAGGCGCTCATTAGTTTGTGGACTGATGAGGCTTAGGAATTTTCATTGGTCGAGAGGATGGGAGGTCGGACTCATCACACCCTTTTGAGGGGAATTATTTTCTAATATGGGACTCTCTTTATAGATTTAAGTTATGTTCGTGAATCCTTATTACATTACCAAGTATAAAATGATCTTTCCTTTAGATCTAATAATCAATGATCGATATGTAGGAAATTTAGAGAATCTTTTATATGTATTCGAGGTTCTTCATTGATAGAGAATCTTCTGTACTTGTTAGAGATTCTTAGTCAGTGGTATCCTTTGATACATAAAATTCCCTTGGTCATTATGATGACCATGCTGGTTTTAAAGCCACTCAGTGGGGCACTTGAAGTTTATTGTCTTTCAAAAGGACATGGATTATTTCAGAGTTGGGATCGAACCTGCAGATAGGCTACCTACGTATCCTTTTTTTAGAAAAGGAATAAGAACCCACGTAGTTCGAGTAAGGGAGTATGATGTTTATGATTGATGGCTCATAGAAGGATGTCATAATTACTTTTACACTCTAAGCTCACGTGAGTCATGCTCGGTCTGAGAAACAAGAGGTATTGGTAAAAATCATACAATTGTGCCATGAAAGATGCAATCATAAGAAATAATGTGGGACTTATGTATGTATGACTACCCAAATAAATGAAGATTTGGATTTATTTCAGGGAAGAAATCCAAGAAACAGGGTCCATAAAAGTATATGTGCTTCACAGAGATTTGAATACTCTAACTTGGGGCTTACTCCTGAAAAGGAGGACCAAATTAAGAGAGGACTTATGATTGGGTTTTTACTCCTGAGAAAGAATCCCAGATCAAAGGTAAATTAGGACTGGTTAAGAGGAATTAATACTGGGGCTTACTCCTGAAAAGGAGGCCCATGTTAAGAGACTATGACTGGGGATTATTCCTGAAAAGGATGCCCAGGTTAATGAAATTATGGTTGGGGTTTACTCCTGAGAAGGATTCCCAGGTTAATGAAATTATGGTTGGGTCTTACTCGTGATAAGGATGCCCAACTTAATGAGGACTTGGGGCTTACTCCTAAGGAGGATGCCCATAATTGGAAATTATGACAGGGGATTACTCCTCAAGAGGAGGCCCAGGTTAATGATTATGACTGGGGCTTATTCCTGAAAATGAGGCCCAAGTTAATCATTATGACTGGGGATTATTCCTGAAAAGGAGGCCCAGGTTAAGAGAATTATGGTTGCGACTTACTCCTAAGGGGGATGCCCATATTAGGGTACTGGGGCTTACTCTTGAAAAGGAGGCCCAGGTTAATGAGTTCTCTCATCGTAAAGGATGAGGTTGAATGAATGAAATCTCAATCTTTAGTGACATAAAGATGTGTAAATCACTAGGTTTTGAGAGATATTCCATAGAATTCCTTTCAGATAAGGAATTAAAATCAATAAATCATGCCATAAATGGATTTGAAGAGTGTCTTGAAGACTGAATCTTGAATAGGAGAGGTGGAATGGCTTAAGAGGGGTGAAATGGGAAAGAAGGGCACCCAAAAAGGCAGGGGCGCGCAAGTCCTGGCAGGCGCGCAGGTACTGCGTGGGCGCGCAAGTCATGGTCGTGCAGGTATACCTGCGCGACACATGGGTACTTGTGTGATGGTTAACCAGTAGGGTAATACTTGAGAGACTCTTGTTTAAAGCCTTTAGAATCATCTTGAGGTTCTTCCAGAAGAGGGACGCGCAAGTTCTATTGAAGGAGTAAGGCGGCGTGCAAGTGTGGCCATTTCCCTTAAGGGCTGGCCACTCAGGTGTGCAAGTGTTGATGAGTTTCAACACTTAGTCCTTCCTCCTCCTCTTTAGATCTTCCGTTCTAGGTAAGAAATTGCCTTAGAAGTGTTTTGGAAGCTTTGAGTAGAGACTTGGGCGCCAGGAGCTTAAATCTGGGTTTCTGGAAAAAAAATCCTCTCTCCTATGGGGGGCCATAGGGTCTATTTATAGGCAGGAGAAGACCCCGGGCGGTTATCCTTTGGGGCGCGCAAGTCACTTGTGTGACCATTAGGCGTCGCGCAAGTTGACTTGCGCGACAGTGATAGAACTTGCGCGGCACATGTTAAATGTTCTCCTTGTTCATCCCTTTGTCGATTTTTGATGTTTCTTCAAAGGATGAATAACTTTGAGCTCAGATATTCCCCTTTTCCAATCTTTAGACTCTGTGAAGAAAGGAGCGTCAAAAAAAGTCCCCCCTCAGAGTTGGATCTGGAGAGAATAGAGGATTTGAATCTGAGGAAATCAAGAATCAGAAAGAAATTTGGGCACGCGGGTTAGGGCATGCAAATGATCTCTGGGCGCACAGGGATACGGCCTTTGATCGTGCAGGGTATGGCGCGAAGGGTCAGGGCCGCGTCTATAAATAGGGGGCTTCATTCCATACAAAGCATCCGGATTTCCGGATTTCAAACCTTCGAGCTCTCGCCACGCAGGTCCTCTTTGTCGTGCAGGTTTCTCTGTTTTCCGCTATTTCTTTGATGTCTCGCTGCTATCAAGGTATCTGGACCCACATGGTGATACTTGCGCGCCAAATACTTGTGTGGCACATCCATACTTGCGCACCAAATTTAGACTTATGCGCCAAATACTTGCGCGAAACATCCATACTTGCGCACCAAGTTTAGACTTGCGCTCCTTAATGCCTTAGCCATTTTTCTGAAATTCCTTCACAAATTTTATGAAAAATCAACTTACTTAAAAGTTAATTTATTCAAATTTCGTGCAGAATAAATGGCTCTTAGAACTGGAATAGCTGATGAACTGGCTAGCAAGTGGATTGATGACATGATGAACATTGTTGGCCATGATTACTATGATATCTGCGACAGCACTCTCCCAGATTTGGCTAAGTACTTGAAGAAATATCATCTTAATTTCCCACAAAGCATCTACCTGCCTCTATATGGTCATGGTCATCTGCAAGGAGTCAACATTTCATATGCAAAGAACTATACGCCTGAGATGCAACTGCACTACTACTCCTCTATTTTAGTTATGATGTGCATTAAGAGCAACAACATTGGTGTGAACTTTCAAATTCTTCCTCCATGTCATTTCCTTGCAGACATGTAAACGGAAAACCCATGGGCTGAAATGTTTTCCGCTGTCGGTTGGTGGAGAGAAGACAAACATGGAATTAGAGAAATATCTGAAAAGAGTACTCTCTCCAAATGGATCTTTACTTCCAATGCTTCATTCTCAAATCCATGTATCCATCTTCCAGGTCTCTTGGACAGAAACAGAGTCACTGTTTGATCAGCAGAAAATTTTCTCAAACCACACTCAAGAATATTCTTTTACAATTGTTCCAAGAAGAGCTGGTATCATTGCATCTCTTATGGTATCTAGTTTAATGAATGAATTCCAGGTGGCTGCTGATGATGCTCGGGATGCCATAAATCAAATGAAGAGTTATGTTGAAAGCCTCTTGTAATTATTGAAAAAGAGAAAAGACTCTAGTCTGTGGATGTCCTTCTATCTCTTGTGCATCAATGAAAAACACTTTCACCTTCAATCATTTGTACCTGCATTCTTTTTCTATATGCTTTATATTTTACTTAAGCCAATGGGCCTAGTAAGCATAGTTTTATTTTTACTAGGATTAATGTAAATAACCCTACAAACTTGAACCTTTTAATTGCTAAATGTTACCTAAATCATAAAAAATGTATGTTTAGTGAGCTGGAACTTGAATTTTATTCAGAGTTCCTTTGTCTTTTGTGGGCAGTTTAATGTCATGCACGTCGGACATAAAGAGGATAGTGTTTAAGGTCGAAATATCTTTGTCCGAATGAATTAGAATTGACTCAATTCCTTGAAAATTCATCTGAAAACATATTACTATACTCATGTATGAGGGAAAATATGTAAGTTATCACTTAAGAATATTTGAATCTGAGGAATGACATGAAAAAGAGATAAAAGTAATTAATAGAAGTAGTTCCCAAGAATGAAGTTACCATTATTTAACAAACCCGTTATGGGGTTGAATTATGTAGGGCCACCTATGGGCATTGGCTGCATAGTTAAATAAATAGTATATTTTGGCTAACAAGTCTGTTATGTTGACTGTTTATGCAAGGCCGCCTATGGGCACGTGCTGCATAGTTAGGCAAAATAACTCTCAGAAATTTACCTTTCTACTGTTAAAAGCTAGTGAAAGTTTATGGAGATTCAAATCTTCCAAAGTATAGAGTTCGTTGTATGGAAAGAGTTACTTGAATATGGAGAAGGTATTTCCAAACAAGATTATCGAAGCACTGGATGGATATTAATCCTATGAAGTTCTGACCCAAATGTAAGGAAGGAGAATATAAACCATAGACATGAATACTTTCAGATCATGAAAAAGTATATGGGACAAATATGTTAAGGATGGGTATTTTTGTGGATCCCTACATACTATCATTTAAGAAAAATAAGGAAAAAAGAGCCATTCTTCCCAAGAATGAAGTTACCACTATCTGAAAAATCCATTAGGGGGTTGAATTATACAGGGACACCTAAGGGAATTGGCTGCATAGTCAGATAATAGTATCTTTTGGCTGACAAATCTGTGATGTAGACTGTTTATGCAAGGCCGCCTATGGGCACGTGCTGCATAGTCAAGCAAAAGAATTCTCAAAAGTTTGACATTTTTGTGACTAGGAGTCATGAAAAGGGTTATGAAGATATGAAAATATTTAAGGTTAGGATTATGACACATAAATATGGGTATTGTCCAATGTATACAGAGATACACAGATCAATGCTAACCATAATCATGTTGTGGCTAGGTCCTGAATTGAAATGTTGGACTTCACTATGTATCCCATAAGGATGGGAATCAAGCCATATGTAGTTCTTGAAATAAAGTTTAACGTCGTGTGGGAAAAAGGATTGGAGATCTTAGTTTAGGGTCATAGAGCTTGGACCATTAAAATAAATACACAGTGTGTGCTTTCATGGGGACTTTTCAGCCAAGGGACTGAAAGTAGAATTTGGGGTTAGGCCCAAAGACTGGGGGCTGGATTTGAGGGACACTCGAACGTTCCTACGTATCCCATAAGGATGGGAATCAAGCCCACGTAGTTCTAGAAATACCCTTTGTACAAATTTGGTTCATACATGTGAAGGGTGAAAGGGGACTTTAGTATAATGATGGTTTAACCCAAGATAAAAGGTTTGGGCGTTTCCATGTATGCACATAGTCTTTAAAATGAAACATGATTGAAAAATCAATGTAAATAATGGTTCCCTCTCAGGTGAGGGTATCAAAGAATATTTTAGTTTATTAAAATACTGGACCAAAGTGTTGTATAGTTTAACGTCGTATAACAAGGACAAAAGTGAACCAATTTAAAGATATTTATTCTAGGGTCGGTTCCACGAATCAACATCATATAAGATGGAGGTGAACCGATGTGAAGAGATTGGTTTTGGGCTTGAACCTTGGGAGGTTGCCTACGTACCCAGTCTAGGAGGAAAGGATCAAAGTCCGCGTAGTTTAATTAAATAATGAATTAATGATCAAGTTTTTCTTGGGGACAACGACCTAAAAAATGATGTTGTTGGGACTTACACATGGTTAGTAGCCCAAAGAGAGTGTTATGGTTGAGGTTTGCTCTAAGCTCACGTGATTCATACTTGGTGTGAGAAACAAGAGGTAACAACAACCTTAATGATGCATGGTTTAATGTCATGTAGGACATATCAAGGTCTTTCTATATAGTTTAGCATTATGTAGTTAGGACGATGGGTACAATATAGTTTAACATCATGTTGGACGAAAGAGGGACTGTGCAGTTTAATGTCATGCAGTGAGGACAAAAGAGTACACCATTTAACATCATATTGAACGTATTGGGGATTTTTTTCATAGTTTAACTTCATGTTGGACTAATTAGGGACGATACAATTTAGTTTCATGTTGGACGAAGGTGAGAATAGTTTAAGGTCATATGCATGGACCGTGGATGGTGCAGTTTAATGTCATGCTGGACGGTCGTGTAGTTTAAGGTCATACGGGACGTTTGATGATTATGTAGTTTAACGTATTTCCGGACGTAAGGGACTTTTATACAGTTTAGCGTCATGTAGTTAGGACGTCACAGTTTAACGTCTTGCTGGACGTAAGGGACTTGCAAATAGTTTAGGGTCATATGCATGGACTGTTGATGATGCAGTTTAAGGTCATACTGAACCATTGATGTAGTTTAAGGTCATACAGGACCTAGTTGCATTTTAACTTCATACTGGACCATTTAGGGAACTTTTTCACAGTTTAATGTCATGTGGGACGAAAGTAAAAATAGTTTAAGGTCGTATGTATGGACCATTGATATGCGGTTTAACATCTTGTTGGACGTTTGTGCAGTTTAAGGTCATACCGGACCATTTAGGGAACTTTTTCACAGTTTAACGTTGTGTGGGATGAAAGTAAAAATAGTTTAAGGTCATATGTATGGACCATTGATATGCAGTTTAACATCTTGCTGGACGGTTGTGCAGTTTAAGGTCATACCGGACCATTTAGGGAACTTTTTCATAGTTTAACTTCATGTGGGACGAAAGTACAAATAGTTTAAGGTCATATGTATGGACCATTGATATGTGGTTTAACATCTTGCTGGATGGTTGTGCAGTTTAAGGTCATACCGGACCATTTATGATGTATTTTGTGTTTATACAAAATACTTCTTCAAAAATCTGGCATTGGATGGAGTATTGATGAGTTCTCCATCCATCGAGATTAATGAATAAGCTCCATTGGAGTAGACCCTATGTATTGAGTAAGGTCCTTCCCATTTTGGATCCAGCTTGGGAGGTTTCTTTCCTGGTATCATTGGAGTTCTGTGAACTAATAACAATTCTCCATGAGTGAATGAACGAAGACGAACTTTTTTGTTAAAAGCTCGTGCTATTCGATTCTGATAGACTTCCAAGTGGTGCAAAGTGAAAAATCTTTTCTCGTCTAACTGTTCCAATTCATTCAATCGCCTTTGAGATTGTTCATCTGCAGATGACTGATCACAAATGGCTACTCTGAGCGAAGGAAATTGTACTTCAATGGGCAAGACGGCTTCCGTTCCATATACCAGTGAATATGGAGTTGACCGAGTTGCAGTGCGGGTGGTAGTCCAATAAGCCCATAAATAATGAAAGAGTTTATCATTCCATGACTTCTTATCTTTATCCACCATCTTTTTCAGTATATTTGAAAGAGTCTTGTTAAATGCTTCTATCTGGTCGTTGTCCGCTGCATGATACCGAGATGAATGGTTGGATTTGATGTTGTATTCTTGATACAACTTCTTCACCTCAGATGAACAGAAGTTGGTGCCATTGTCCATCAATATGGAATGAGGGACACCAAATCTGGTAATGATGTTAGAATTTATGAAGCTAAAATGCATTTAGAACTGACTTACTTTAGAGGTATTGCCTCTGCCCATTTGGAAAATAAGTCAGTAGTAGTAAGAATGTACTTAAACTGCTTGGTCGTAGCTGAAGGGTAAGGTCCCACCACATCCATTCCCCATGTGTCAAATGGCCATGAGTATTTAGCTGTATGAAGCAACTCTGGAGGTTGATGAATGAAGTTGGCATGTACTTGGCATGAATGAAACTTCTTTGTGAAATCAACACAATCTTGTATCATTTAAGTCCAAAAGTATCCAAGCCTTCGAATCTGATCAGACAGTCTATGTCCCGACTGGTGGGCACCACAGACTTCTGCATGCACTTCTTTCATGACATCCATTATCTCTTCACCATCAATGCATCTGAAGAGAACTCCATCAAAACCATGTTTGTAGAGAATTTTTTCTAGGTGATCTGGGCTATCATAAAGAGTAAAATTGACCACACATCGCTGGATTTGGTTTTTCTCAGCTCTATCCGGTGGAAGTGTTCCATTTTGAAGGTATTCCCTGATAGGTGACATCCATCCTGTAGTATGACCATACGGTTCAGGAATGGGACTAATTTCATTAATTTCCTCTGTTCTGATTCGAACATAAGGTGAAATTGCACGACGGTGGGCAATACTGATGGTTGTCTCCTCTCGATTTGGATCTTCCAGAGCAGTAGCTATATTAGCCAGTGCATCAGCTTGAGTATTTTGTGATCTTGGGACATAAGAAAATGTCGGTTCCAAAGGGAATTCCGCCATTAACTCTATGAAATAATCATAAAAAGGGATTAGTTCTTCTTTTCTGATGGAATAATCCCCATTGACTTGTTTGATTACCAGGTCTGAATCACCTTTCACCTTTAAGTGATTCACTTGTGCTTGAAGTGCTAATTCCAAGCCTACGATGAGAGCATGGTATTCTGCTTCATTATTGGTACCACCTTCCCACAATAAGAAGTAATAAGGTAACACTGCCTTTTCTGGATAAATGAGCACAATTCCTAAGCCAACTTTGTTGAATTTAGGATTTTCCATTTTCCTCCCTGTTAGACTTCTGGAAGCACCATTAAAATACATTTCCCATGCCTGAGGACTTTCTTGAATAGAGAAGACTTCCTCATCAGGGAGTTCAATATATGAAGATGCGTCTTCCACTGAAGGGTGTTCAGCCAGGAAATCAGCCAGATCTTGTCCCTTTATCGCCTTTTGAGACACATACTGAATGTTGAATTGCTGCAAAATAACTGCCCACCTTGCCAGACGTCCTGTAAGAATTGGACGACTAAGTATGAATTTGAGCGGGTTATTGCGAGATACCAATTGGACCTCGTGATGTTGCAGGTAGTGTCTCAACTTCTGAACTACAAATATTAATGCCAGGAAGCACTTCTCAATACTTGAATACCGGTTTTATGCTTCAAGCATAGTCCTAATGAGGTAGTAGAGGCTGTTTTCATTCACAGCATCATTCTTTTGAGCAAGAAAGGCACCCAATGATCACTCTAGAGCTGTCATGTAGAGGATAAGTGGTCTTCCTTCAACAAGTGGAATGAGTAACGGTGGACTCAAGAGGTATTTCTTGAGAATATCGAATGCTCCTTGGCATTCTTCAGTCCACTGGTAAGTGACTCCCTTCTTCATCAATTTGGTGAAGGGTAAACTTTTACCTGCTAAATTGGCGATGAAACGCCGAATATATGCTAAGTGTACTTGAAGTCCTCTTAATTCTTTCAAATTTTGAGGAGGTGACATACCAAGGATTGACTTGTTCTTCTCAGGATCGACTTCAATACCACGATGGCGTACAACAAAGCTGAGAAATTTTCCTGAGGTTACCCCAAAAGCACATTTTAAGGGGTTCATCTTCAAATTATGTTGTCAAAGCTTGCGGGATATGACTTCCAAATAAGCCAAGTGATTAGAACGTTGTTTGGATTTAACCACAAAATCGTCTACATAACAGTCAACAAACTTACCTAAGAAGGGTTTGAAGATATGATGCATGGCATGCTGATATGTTGCACCTGAATTCTTTAAGCCAAAGGGAATTACCCGGTAGCAAAACACACCCTGAGGGGATCTGAAGGATGTAGATTCCTCATCTTCTCGGTCCATTCGGATCTGATTATATCCGGAATATCCATCCAATAAATAAAGTGCTTCATATCCAGTTGTTACATCAATTAAAAGTTCTGTAATCGGAACTAGGAAATCATCCTTAGGACAATGCCGATTAAGATCTCTGAAATCAATGAAAACTATAATTTGTCTGTTCTTCTTCTTTACAGGGACAATACTAGCCAACCACTTGGGATACTAAACTTCTCTGATGAAGTTATCTTTGATAAGATTATCCACTTCAGCCTCAATTTTGGAAGCATAAGTTGGGTGTGTTCTTCTCGCGGCTTGCTTAAATCCTCGATGTTCTTCTGATAAACCCAAATGATGAGTAGCAACATCAGGATCAAGCCCGAGCATTTCTGTATAGTTCCAAGAAAATATATCTCTATTTTGGTTTAGAAAATAAATATACATCTCTTTCTCTTCAAGAGTCATGGCTGCACTGATTAAAGTGGGGTGTGGATCTTCTTTTGTACCCAGATTTATTTCTCTGAGTTCATCCACAGTGGTAGAGATCCCCTCTTCAAATGCTGGAGGAGCATCTCTAAGATCTTCCTCTTCTTCTTCATCATGTGTTATTTCTTTCGTTTCTACTTGCATAGTAGATAATAACGTATAATTTTCATGATCAGAAGAGATGTCAAAAATTGCATATCTTGAAGAAGAATCTTCCATTTCCAACCCGATTGATAATGAAGGGTCTTCTTTGGTTAATAAAGAGGAGATGATGGATTGATAATCGACATCATTGTTCACCTCTGATGTTGCTATAACTTCTTCTGGCCTAATTGGCGAAGTATAGACTTGTTGGATTTCAGCAGATGAAATGAAGACATCACCATTTGTGCTTTCATTACTTCTTGGTGGGTTACCAATTTATCCCATGTTGTCTGGCTTGATTGTCGTAACTGAAATTATGAATCTTTCCATAAGAGTATTTTGATTTGGGTATATCTTGTCAATTTTACTGATAGGAAAAACATAATCTGTACTCACATGTGTAAATGGATTTACTAGAATCTTCTCCAAACCATATGGAGCATTAACTTTGGTAATCTCCTTTGTTGTGGATTTATCCCTTCCCTTCATGTGATAGAATTCTGCCTCAATGTATTGAGACTCACATGTCTTGAACGGGGCCTTATCACCATACAATGTCCCAACTTGACCATCGAAACAATATTTGAGACATTGATGGTAGGATGAAGGGATAGCCTCATGTTGATGTAGCCAGGGTCTTCCAAGAAATATGTAGAAGGCTGAGTCTTGATCAACAACCATGAAATATGAATTGGATACAAGATCTCCAAACTGAGTTCTGAGTGTAACTTCGCCCAGTGGTTCTTGTTCATTTTTATCATATCCTTGTAACATCATGGTAGAAGGAGATAAATCAGATTCTGTGTGTAACACCCCGAGATTTTATGAAAAATATTCTTTTTAATTTAATTACTGTCTTGTGTTGTACGCTACACCAAAAAGAGCTTGCACAACACGCATCCTTGACTTGCCTTGCATAACACGCAATCGCAACCTTCCTCGATAGCGTGTGTAGTACGCAATAACGAGTTTCACTAAACAACAATATGCTATTAAAATATTATTAAAACTAGCAGTTATGAATAGTATTAACCACTTTTTGAAATTTTGTAAATTTTATTTTTCAAAATGGACTTCATTTTTGGATTCGGAATATCGAAATTAGCTTGGGGTAAAATTTTGGTACTTTTCGGATAACTTTCATTTTCTGATGAATAGTGAAAATTACTAAATTTTAATTAAAAACAACCTTTTTAATCGAAATAATTAATAGTGATAAATTATTAATTTGAGTGGTTTTAAAGTATATTTATAATATATTTTTACAATTTAATACAATTTTGGTCATTGGATATAATTTCACATTTAAACCAGACATAAACAAGTGTCAATCTTTTGATAGTTATTATCTCTTAAGAACACGCTATTTGTTTTGACGACAGGAATTAATTTTTAAATTAATTAATGCAACTGATATGTTTTTAATTTGGTAAAATAGACATCATTTTTGAGTTCATAATATAAAATATATCTTAGACCTAATTTTTTGTATTTTTCTGGAAACTTTCATTTTTTGATGAATAGTGAAACCACTAAGTAGTAGTTAAAAAAATGAATTTTTCATAAAACATAATTTTACCGCTTCTGTGAGTGGAATTTCAAAAATCCGAGAGAAACGGTTGATTTCAATAAGTAAAACGTGGTTCAATGAGATGAAAATAATTTTTGGTGAATAGTAACTTTTTACTTTTTTTACCATGGTTAAAAGTAAATAGGGTAATTAAGGGTAAAAATGATATTATTATTACCCTAACACATGTCCTAATTCTATTGGATAAGTTTAATTCGACCAAAAACAACCTTAGGAATAAAATATGACCATTTAGGCCCACTTGGATTAGATTAGGACATTTATTATTAATTTATTTAAAGAAGGGTTAAAATAGTTAAAATCAAAGTTTAATAAGAAACTCATTTTTAATATAGGGTTATACATAAGATAAATTCGACTATAAATATTCATTAGAAAGCTAAAAATATTTAATACATAATGATATTTTATTTTTAATTTTTAGACATTAAATAAGTTAATTTATTTATGACACAAAGATGATGCAGTAATTATCTTATTAATTAAATATTGACATAATTGATGTTATAAATACCCAAATAAATGTAATTTGAGACTTTTTATGAATTACACTAATTTTATAGGTTAATATGACATGTTATTATTGATTTAACTAACTTTTTTAGAACTAATCATTCTGTTATGTTTTTCACAAAAATCAATTACTAAATAGTGTCAAAATTGACATAAAATAGTCTTTAAAACAAATATTATATTATTAATTGTTATTTTATTCCTAAAAATCTAATGTTCGGCCAAATGACTTAGATAAGGTTATATATATTAATAATAAACAACTTGGGGTTTCATTGGCTTGTTATAGTAAGTTTATTAACCTTATAGTATAAGAACACAAGAAGACACGGTAAAAGTAAAATTATTTAACTTAATGTTAAATCTAAATGATAAGGTTAAAATAGGAACCTAAACTTGTCTAAATTATATTTGATGAGAGGATTTAGACCCATCCCCACCTTAGCTTCTAAATAAATCAATTTTGAGCTATTTAAAACCGAATTTGGCTTTATAATAAAATAATATTTTTCGTTTTTCCAAAGAAGCCCCTCTCCTCCCTTATAAAAGGGCACCTCCTCCCTCTCTTCCTCACACCACTTTGAGCCTTCAATCTCGGCCAAACCCTACCAGATTCTCTTATCCACTTCACTAGAAACATCCTAGAGGTCCTGGTATTCTTCAAAGACCAATTTTAGTGCCCTAAGAGGAGGACTCAAAGAGGCGCTTCAAAGAAGAGGTAATGTCCGTTACCGATTCTTTCAACTTTATTTCTTATTCCACTTCTTCTTCTTAGGTTGTTTCATTATGAAGTAATAACATAAGTATCACTCATATACTTATATGTTATTATATTTATGAAACAACCCTATTTCACCATCTATCCATCCTACGGAAAACGAAATCACCGCGCGTGCGTACGTACGGAATACCGTCTCCACGCCGTGGTGTAATCTGTTTTTCCAACACCAACTTACTTGGATGGGTATAATGGTGTAAAGAATAACTATACATAGTTATTATAACATCATACTGATTATGATATATTGTATCATCCTATACAATTCAATTCAATAATTATGGGAACGATATCATCGCTCGTGCGTACGTACGGACTACCGTCTCCACGATGCGATGAGATTCATTCTCCATGTTAACCATTTAAGAATGATTATAAAGTATATATAAGAAATAATAATGAAATATATGACATTATAAAGCTACTGTATTTATTTATATATATATATATGTATTTCATCTACTTAATTCCATTCAACTCAATAAGGAAACGAAAACAGCGTTCATGCGTACGTACGGCCTACCGTCTCCATGAACGGTGTATTTCTTTCCATTTATTGATCTATTATATATATGTATATTCTGAATATATATTATATATAAATCATGTTTTATATTCTGGAATTAATTAATCATGATCTAATTAATCATATGAATAATTACAAGTCAAAACACAGACGACAAATGAAACGATTTTACCCAAAATACTCTTTAACATGGAATTTACAAAAGAACGGGTAATCTAAAGTCATAAGTGAACCATATATGATATAATAACAATGAATATGATTCTGTAATAAGTCAAGGACATTATTTAAATCATTATACACGAGGTTTGGATACGTACGAAGCATATCAGACCTAAGGTAAGGGATAATTTTGCAAATCTCATTTTTATCCGAGATTGCTTATTCGTAATTATTTACTGGGGTTATTTATATCATCCATGTACATGTTTTATAAAAGTGTTTTCATGTATGTCTAAAGTCATTTTTACCCATTTTTGACTTTTACTACATGGTATGTAAGGAATCTTTCTTTTGTTTACGTTACGAGGTACTTTTTGACTTTTCCAGCAAAAGTACGAAAAGAATGTTTTTTTAACTTATACGGCACGAACGGATTTTTACAGTTTTATAAATCCTTATTTTCATGAAGCTTCCTCCAAAAGATTTCATGAATATTTTCAATGAAATCTCTTTCTTTTAAAATTTCATGACTTTCTGTGAAAAGAAATTGATTTTGAAGAAGAAAGGATATTTTCCTCAAGAATTCATTTCAAGTGTTTTATCAAAACCATTTTCCATCTAAGATGAAATTATTTCATATGTGTATGTTTCAAGTGTAATGTATCTATGATTTACATGGTTTAAATTTTATTATTATGAAATGATATCCATTTCTTTTATATGGACTATGTGATGATGGGATGATGTTTATGAAACCCATTTTATTCGTTGGGTTATTATGAATGATGTATGTTTTGTGGCACAAGTAAGAATGATTTCATTATGAGATGGGTGGGACCTATATCTCCCTCCAATGCATTGGGTAAAGATTTATATATCATGAGATAGAAATGGTTGGAACGGCAAGTTAAACGGGTTCAGTAATACAGGACTGAAACGAGGAGTGAACTCGATTCAGAAAGGGACTTTGTCCACTAAGATGATCTTGACAGCAATGCCTTGGCTACTATGGAAATCATAACATGTGATTAATGGTTTCCACAATTATATGTTTTATTCCCATGCTATTTTATCATTCTTAATGTTTCTTTATGATCTATGCCATACGTACTTCCATGTTTTATGTCATTGCTCAAGCTTTTGATGTTTAAACATTATGTTCATGTTTTTAAGTTCAAATATATATGGTATGTTTTATTTTATCCATTCTTACCCTTAATGAGCATTTGAGATCACCCTTTTTATGTTTTATTTTCCCCATGATATAAAGAAAGGTTTTAGGTAAGAAAAAAATGGGAAGATATTTATGGGAGATGTTGAAGATCTTTCACCGCGATTAGAAGATTACGTTCCAAGTTTCCAAAGACACTAAACTATTACGGTCCTTGTGTGTCTGTTTTTATTATGTATTAAGTATTCCGCAAAAGTAATGTAATGTTCATGTACATCAAGCTTCGGGTCTCTATAGTTGGTATTAGAGGCAAAGGAGGTAGGAATGTATCTGATCCTTGGGAACTCTCACATGTGAGCATTGGACGAAGCATGGCTCTCCGCCCAAGGGTTTCATGAGGAAATGGATGCTACTGGGGATGGTGGTGTGTCCCGCCCAGGGGGTGTAGCCGCCCATGGAGTGCCCTGATAGGTATTAATTATAGTCCACTAGAAGTATTTACAGACCGTTACAGTTGGTATCATAGGAAAGGTTTAGTCAACCTTTGGAAACTAGGATGCGAGAACTTTAGTGATATGTATAAAGATATTTCTAAGGTATGTCTAGGGATGTCCCTAAGGTTAAGTATAAGTATAGGTTATAGTACTAGAATTACGGTAACCCAAGATGTTAGATATTGAAGTTACTCCCCCTTTATTATTTTGTTTTCCCTAGCGTGATTTTTGCCTCTCACACTATTCTTTTTGTGTTTTAGAAGATGGCTGGAACCCGGAGGAACTGTGTTGATCAATGTAATGGACAATGCAATGATTTTCCTCCTGAACAAACAAATGTTATGGGAGATGGAGTGAAAAATATTATTTTTATACTTACACAAGCTATGAATCATTCTGGACTTTCAAATGAGCAGATAAGGGAACAATATTCTATTGAGTCCTTCATGAGGCAACGTCCACCTTCTTTCAGTGGGTCTTCTGATCCACTTGTTGTTGAACAATGGATCATTACCACTGAAAAGATATTTTCAGTTCCTCAATGTTTTGAACATGATAAAGTCATCTTATCAGTATATCATTTGGAAGGTGAAGCTGATCAATGTTGGAATCTTATCAAGAATACAAGGCCAAGAGATGAAATTGAGTCCATGGAATGGGACGAGTTCAAGAACTTATTTTTCAATAAGTACTTCCCTTGTATTCTTCGAACAAAGATGGAGAAGGAGTTTCTTGAACTAAATCAAAAGGATGATGAATCTGTTGGTATATACGAAACGAATTTTACAAGGCTTGCAAGGTATGAATCTGGATTTATCATCCAACATGAAAGTAAAGTTGATAGATTCTTCAGTGGCTTAAAACCAAATCTTCGAAGGGCATTATCTATAAGAGACTTCGGTAGCTATGAAGAAATTGTGCGTTGTGCTATCATGGTAGAAATGGAAGTTGGTGTTACTTATCCATCTCATAGTTTTGACAAGAAACGAAAGATGGAGTTCAAGGAGAAATCTCAGAATATTGGTGAAAAGAAGATGAATGTTTCCTTATGCTCAAAGTGTGGAAAGAAGTATGGTGGAGATTGTCTTAAAGGGACTAGAAAATGTTTTAAGTGTGGAAAAGAAGTTCATCAAGCAGATGAGAGTCAAAGTAATGGAAAAAGTGTTTTTAATGATGTGAATAAAGAAAAGACTGCAGAGAATGAACCACCAACACTTCAATGCTTCAAGTGCAAGGAAATGGGGAATTATGCTAATAAAGGCCCTAATCCAAGGGTTAGTGATGATCTAAATGAGCAACCACTTAAGGAAAAGGAAAAAAGGGAAGTCACATGCGATCACTATTGGCGATGTTGAATATGAAAATGATGTGGTGGAATGATTAAGTGTTTATGTAATGGGATTACAAAATAATGTCGTATATAGTATCGTGGAATATTGGAATATTTATGTATTGGTCTATTGTGGTTTTCAATAATTTTATGGTACCGATAACCATGGAAAGTGATTGAGATATTTTTGGTAAGAAGATAATATGCACATAATTAAGGGATAAGAAGATAATTAGATGTTTGATTGTATTCATGAGCTCATGATTGATATAAGGACTAAGTGATATCATGGTTTGAGTATAAAGAATTTTGAGGATTTTGGTTTGTGGAAAGTGTTAACTTTTAACTGAATTCATGTTTTCACTAAGGTTCAATGGGTATTAATTCTTCAAGAGAATACATGATTAAGGTATTCACATGTTTGTAATTTGACCAACAAGATATATCTTATGATATATGGGGGATAAATGATGGCATTCACGTGATTGTTATGTGACATTTCAAGTAATCATTTTCTTTATACTATGAGCTTGGACCGAAGTATTTTAGATAATCCTAAAGATTGGAATGGATTATGTTGTACATAAGTTAGGACAGAACTTTTTTCGATATTATTGATGGGATGTTATAGTAATATAGCTTTAGAAAAAGGAAAACCTGTAGGATGGGTGACAGCCCATCGCGTCGGACAAGGCTATGGGAATCGAACCCACAACTGAAGTGCGACTGGCCTTTATCGCCTACCACTGGCCTACAGGAAGTCCCTGTTTAGTAGAAACTAGTTTTATTATATTAAGCAGTATGATATAATAAGTATAAGTCCATTTTAGGAACCATATATGATTAATCTCACTATAGATGGACTTATGTATTTTTTGATAACTTTTCTAACCTTTTGTTTGAGATAGATGGAATGACCCATCATTCTATCACATGATCTTCTAACACATCACGAATGAGCTTCATTTCTTTAAGAGTTGAAGTGGAAATTGTCCAAAGAACGACAAACGGTGAGACTATACCAAAATCACGAAAGTATTTCTTCTAATTCCAATTTCATCAACTTTAGGGAAATGATCTTGAAAACCAAAAATGTTGTCCTAGTGCTCTTATATCTGATGAATCAAATGGTACCTTAGATCGTCACAAATTTATTACTTTGTGATTTCTGGCTTTTCCATAGCCATGTTCTCTACCACTCTCCATCAGAACATGATGGTTAGATTTCTCTTTCATATCCATATTTTCACCAATGTGGAAACCCAGTGATTAGTTTATTTGGGTAACCGTTACGTTTCATACTTTTTTTTTTAAAGATTGGTTTTGGTATTCCTTTTTACGATGTGGGTTTCTATTAAAGAAACTTTCAAGTAGTAAACCATTTATAACCCCGACGAATTTCGAGGGAGAAATTCATTTTAAGGGGGGTAGAATGTAACACCCTGAGATTTTATGAAAAATATTCTTTTTAATTTCATTAATGTCTTGTGTGGTACGCTACACCAAAAGGAGCTTGCACAACACTCATCCTTGACTTGCCTTGCATTACATGAAATCACGACCTTCCTCGATAGTGTGTGTAGTACGCAATAACGAGTTTCACTAAACAACAATATGCCATTAAAATATTATTAAAACTAGCTGTTATGAATAGTAATAACCACTTTTTTGAAATTTTGTAAATTTTATTTTTCAAAATGGACTTCATTTTTGGATTCGGAATATCGAAATTAGCTTAGGGTAAAATTTTGGTACTTTTCGGATAACTTTCATTTTCTGATGAATAGTGAAAATTACTAAATTTTAATTAAAAACAACCTTTTTAATCGAAATAATTAATAGTGATAAATTATTAATTTGAGTGTTTTTAAAGTATATTTAGAATATATTTTTACAATTTAATACAATTTTGGTCATTATATATAATTTCACATTTAAACCAGACATAAACAAGTGTCAATCTTTTGATAGTTATTATCTCTTAAGAACACGCTATTTGTTTTGACGACAGGAATTAATTTTTAAATTAAGTAATGAAACTGATATGATTTGAATTTGGTAAAATAGACATCATTTTTTAGTTCATAATATCAAATATATCTTAGGCCTAATTTTTGGTATTTTTCTGGAAACTTTCATTTTTTGATGAATAGTGAAACCACTAAGTGGTAGTTAAAAAAATGAATTTTTCATAAAACATAATTTTACCACTTCTGTGAGTGGAATTTCAAAAATCTGAGAGACATGGTTGATTTCAGTAAGTAAAATGTGGTTCAATGAGATGAAAATAATTTTTGGTGAATAGTAACTTTTTACTTTTTTTACCACGGTTAAAAGTAAATAGGGTAATTAAGGGTAAAAATGATATTATTATTACCCTAACACATGTCCTAATTCTATTGGATAAGTGTAATTCGACCAAAAACAACCTCAAGAATAAAATATTACCATTTAGGTCCACTTGGATTAGATTAGGACATTTATTATTAATTTATTTAAAGAAGGGTTAAAATAGTTAAAATCAAAGTTTAATAAGAAAATCATTTTTAATATGGGGTTATACATAAGATAAATTCGACTATAAATATTAATTATAAATCTAAAAATATTTCCTAAATAATGATATTTTCTTTTTAATTTTTAGACTTTAAATAAGTTAATTTATTTATGACACAAAGATGATGCAGTAATTATCTTATTAATTAAATATTGACATAATTGATGTTATAAATACCCAAATAAATGTAATTTGAGACTTTTTATGAATTCCACTAATTTTATAGGTTAATATGACATTTTATTATTGATTTAATTTACTTTTTTAGAACTAATCATTCTCTTATGATTTTCACAAAAATCAATTACTAAATAGTGTCAAAATTGACATAAAATAGTCTTTAAAACAAATATTATATTATTAATTGTTATTTTATTCCTAAAAATCTAATGTTCGTCCAAATGACTTAGATAAGGTTATATATATTAATAATAAACAACTTGGGGTTCTTTTGGCTTGTTATAGTAATTTTATTAACCTTATAGTATAAGAACACAAGAAGACACGGTAAAAGTAAAATTATTTAACTTAATGTTAAATCTAAATGATAAGGTTAAAATAAGAACCTAAACTTGTATAAATTCTATTGGATGAGAGGATTTAGACCCATCCCCGCCTTAGCTTCGAAATAAATCAATTTGGAGCTATTTAAAACCGAATTTGGCTTTATAATAAAATAATATTTTTAGTTTTTCCAAAGGAGCCCCTCTCCTCCCTTATAAAAGGGCACCTCCTCCCTCTCTTCCTCACACCACTTTGTGCCTTCAAGCTCGGCCAACCCCTACCAAATTCTCTTCTCCACTTCCCTAGAAACATCCTAGAGGTCCTGGTCTTCTTCAAAGACCAATTTTAGTGCCCTAAGAGGAGGACTCAAAGAGGTGCTTCAAAGAAGAGGTAATGTCCGTTACCGATTCTTTCAACTTTATTTCTTCTTACACTTCTTCTTCTTAGGTTGTTTCATTATGAAGTAATAACATCAGTATCAATAATATAATGATATGTTATTATATGTATGAAACAACCCTATTTCACCATCTATCCATCCTACAGAAAACGAAATCACCGCGCGTGTGTACGTACGGAATACCGTCTCCACGCCGTGGTGTAATCTGTTTTTTCAACACCACCTTACTTGGATGGGTATAATGGTGTAAATAATAACTATACATAGTTATTATAACATCATACTGATTATGATATATTGTATCATCCTATAAAATTCAATTCAATAATTATGGGAACGATATCATCGCTCGTGCGTACGTACGGACTACCATCTCCACGACGCGATGAGATTCATTCTCCATGTTAACCATTTAAGAATGATTATAAAGTATATATAAGAAATAATAATGAAATATATGAAATTATAAATCTACTGGAATTATTTATATATATATATATATATATATATGTATGTCATCTACTTAATTCCATTCAACTCAATAAGGAAACGAAAACAGCGTTCATGCGTACGTACGGCCTACCGTCTCTATGAACGGTGTATTTCTTTCCATTTATCAATATATTATATATATGTATATTCTGAATATATATTATATATAAATAATGTTTTATATTCTGGAATTAAGTAATCATGATCTAAGTAATCATATGAATAATTACAAGTCAAAACACGGATGACAAATGAAACGATTTTACCCAAAACACTCTTTAACATGGAATTTACAAAAGAACGGGTAATATAAAGTCATAAGTGAACCATATATGATATAATAACAATGAATATGATTCTTTAATAAGTCAATGACAATATTTAAATTATTATACAGGAGGTTTGGATACGTACGAAGCATATCGGACCTAAGGTAAGGGATAATTTTGCAAATCTCATTTTTATCTGAGATTGCTTATTCGTAATTATTTACTGGGGTTATTTATATCATCCATGTCCATGTTTTATAAAAGTATTTTCATGTATGTTTAAAATTATTTTTTACCCATTTTTGACTTTTACTACATGGTATGTAAGGAATCTTTCTTTTGTTTACGTTATGAGGTACTTTTTGACTTTTCCGGCAAAAGTATGAAAAGAATGTTTTTTTAACTTATACGGCATGAACGTAATTTTACAGTTTTATAAAGCCTTATTTTCATGAATCTTCCTCCAAAATATTTCATGAATATTTTCAATAAAATCTCTTTCTTTTTAAATTGCAAGAATTTTTTTGAAAAGAAATTGATTTTGAAGAAGAAAGGATATTTTCCTCAAGAATTCATTTCAAGTGTTTGATCAAAACCATTTTCCATCTAAGATGAAATTATTTCATATGTGCATGTTTCAAGTGTAATGTCTCTATGATTTACATGGTTTCACTTTTCTTATTATGAAATGATATCCATTTCTTTTATATGGATTATGTGATGATGGGATGATGTTTATGAAACCCATTTTATTCGTTGGGTTATTATGAATGATGTATGTTTTGTGGCACAAGTAAGAATGATTTCATTATGAGATGGGTGGGACCTATATCTCCCTCCAATGCATTGGGTAAAGATTTATATATCATGAGATAGACATGGCTGGAACGGCAAGTTAAACCGATTCAGTAATACAGGACTGAAACGAGGAGTGAACTCGATTCAAAAAGGGACTTTGTCCACTAAGATGGTATTGGCAGCAATGCCTTGGCTACTATGGAAATCATAACATGTGATTAATGGTTGCCATAATTACATGTTTTATTTCCATGCTATTTTATCATTCTTAATGTTTCTTTATGATCTATGCCATACGTACTTCCATGTTTTATGTCATTTCTCAAGCTTTTGATGTTTAAACATTATGTTCATGTTTTTAAGTTCAAATATATATGGTATGTTTTATTTTATCCATGCTTACCCTTAATGAGCATTTGAGCTCACCCTTTTTATGTTTTCTTTTCCCTATGATATAAAGAAAGGTTTTAGGTAAGAAAAAAAAGGGGGAAGATATTTATGGGAGATGTTGAAGATCTTTCACCACGATTAGAAGATTACGCTCCAAGTTTCCAAAGACACTAAACTATTACGGTCCTTGTGTGTATGTTTTTGTTATGTATTAAGTATTCCGAAAAAGTAATGTAATGTTTATGTACGTCAAGCTTCGGGTCTCTACACTGTGAGGCCCAATCGACGAAGTGTACGAATGATCATGAGGTTGACTCTTGAACCATTGTCAATGAAAGCTCTTCGAACGTCTACACCATTGACCTTTCCAGATAAGTACAAAGGTCTAATATGTCCATGAACAACATCATCTTCATCTTCACCAGTAAAAGATATTATTTCATGGAATTCTGCAGGATTATTCTCTATGTGATAGACTTCAGCTGCAAAAATTTCAGTTTCAAACTCCTGAGGACTCGACAAAGCCTCGATGAGTGCTTCCCGAAGATCTTTTGATAGATTCAGAGCTTCCAGAATTGATAACTTGGCTGGTACTTGGGACAAGTGTTTCAATATATCATACTTTTGATCCGGAGTTCTGCGTTTCCCAACAGGAATATGTGGTTTAGTAGGTACCTTGGAATCAGATGCTTTGGAAGTTGATGCATCTTGTATCGAAATAGGAGTTGGAAATATTCATGGTTTTGGAAGATTATACCGATTAGATCCATTTACCTGCTGAGAGGATGAAGATGTAACTTTCAACCGGTCTTCCAAAATAACTATTCCAGGACTGAATTTGATATTGGTATTAGAACTTTCTTGTTCTTGCTGAGCTCGCTGAATGGCTCTACCACGAGTTTCTGCTGCGTACACAGTTCTAGTAGGGGTATAATTGGAGTAGTAGCTTCTGAAAGATCCACGTCTTCCCCTGTATCCTGAGCCTCTGGAACTTCCTCTGATTCCCTTGTTTGATACAGGGAATTCAGACTTATCGAAATTGAAACTGTTACTGGCATATGGATCTGTTAATTGAATCATATTAAAAGAACCGAAGATTAACTCTTCATCTGATGAAGACTCTTCCTGATTAGCTTGTTTAGGCTGTGCCGTTTGGCGGGGTGGTGCCCGTGGCTTTGAAGTAGATGGCATGAAGTCCGCCAAAGTCAAAGACAACTTAGTCTTTGACACATACTCATCTTCTTATGATTCTTTTTCTTTCTTTGAATCATGCTTTTTCTTTGAGGACTTTCCCTCTGACGAAGAGGGTTTTGCCACAACATTCATGGAAGAAGACACAATCGGTTTCTTTAATTGTGTTCGAAAAATATCATGAGTTCGGTTGATTTTCTTTATGACCATCCAATCATCATAATTCTGTGCATTTTTTCTTTTGACTTCTTTCCATTCGCCTTCCTCCTCTGGAACTGTAGCAGTAACACATGCTACCAGAGCTGAAGAAACTTTCAGTTTGACTTGTCCCGAGTCGACCATCTTTTGCAGGAGGTCTTTGAAGACAAAACACTCCTGGATGGGATGCCCTAAAATTTGATGAAAGGGGAAATAATTGGGACGGTCTTCATCTCCTTTTTTGTTTGGCCTCTTGGGCATTGGCAATTGAACCAGATTATTTTCTAGAGCCGAAATCAAGTAACCAGGAACTTGTTCATTTCGGAAAGAGTATGTTTTTCTATTCAAATCCTAAAATTGTTTTCGTCTTTGATATTTTTGATCATCTGGACGAAATGGTCTTTTTTGTTGGTTCTCAGGAGGTGGAGCCCTTCGAGAAGATGAAGGTTTTGAAGTAGAAACAGGTACAGGTTCTTGTTTAAGCATAACTATATCAGTTTCTGCTTTACCCATTCTCCTTCCTTGAGCTGATGGAATTACACGTGATTTATCCTTAGCCTGTATAAGGGAGTCTTTAATCTGCTGAGCGATTGAAGTAAGGTCTTGAAACCCTCCTGTGTATTTCACAGGGATTAACGGCGTGCATAATTCGTCACGCATATTTGCCACAGAGATTGGTAACAATTCTTCTTGAGGGAGTGCTAATCTTAGGGAATATGTTAATCCCTTCTAGTGAGCAATGAAATCTGAGACCCTTTCATTCTCCCTTTGCTTACAGTTTTTAAGATAAAAAACTGTTGTCTTTGGAAAATTTGAGTTGAACTGAAGAAGGAATTGTTGACGGAGATCTTCCCATCCAGTAATTGACTGGGATTGCAAGCTTGTATACCAAACAAAGGCTGGTCCTTGCAAAGTCTGTATGAAGCATCTGAGTTTTACTGCTTCTTGATGCTCTAGAGTTCCCATCATAGGATCGCAACAAGACACGTAATGTGTCAAATGCTGTTCAGGGTCGCCTAATCCATTGAAAATAGGGAATACAGGGTTTTTAAAACTGGATGGAGGAGAGATTGAATCTACCCATTCAGGGTAAACATTCTTTTCTGGTTGAACCTGCACATGTTTCCCTTCCATAGTTTCTAACTGAGTTATTAATGACTCAATAGTAGTTATTAACTTTTGAGAAACATCTGGTTGAACTTGGACTTGGGTAAGTGCAATGACTGGAGCTTGGACAGATGTGGTGGTTGGTGCTAAAATTTATTGTATAAATTCCAACTGTTTTTGCACTTGACCCATAGGATTAGACCTGTGAGGGTGTACTGATAGAGGAGGATATTCTTGATCCATCTCAGTAGCTGCAACAAATTCCTTTGGCTGACTGACTCCAGCATGCTTAAGAAGAAGACTACTCTGAAGTAGTTCTGCATTCAACCTTTTTAATTCCTTTACTTCTTCCTCCTGTTGTGAAAACCTTTGCTCTAGTGAGAGCGATTGGCCTTCTCCATAGGAAGGATATGTAACCTGATTCTTTCCCCTCCCTTTGTTGGATCTTTTTCGGAGAGGGGGAAGTGGGTTACTCGAAGGATTACCTAGGTTCTGAGTAACCCTTTGATTTCGTGTACGCACACCTTCTTCATTTTTGTCGGTGCGTACATCTTCTTGAGCAAAAACCTCTTCATCTGAGTCCCCTGAGTGAGCCTCATCTGGTGGATCAGCAATAATGGCATTGATGACATTGATTGATGCATAACACATCACATCCTTTCTATCATCATTTTTGTGATATTGTCTTCTTCCATGTATTTGATGAGACATTGCCTTTTGTTGATTTGATCCCTCAGGAACTTCTTGACGAACCGTAATTTGGAGGGAATCTCCTGATAATTTATCTCTTAATTTCTCTTGAGTCTTCTTCCCCAATCGATAAAAGACCAACTTTCTCTGAGGAGGGGTTTTATGATTTGAAAAATTCCCCAGTTCGGTGGACTGGGGCTATTCCTGTTGTTCCTGCTCAACTCCTAAAATCCTATTTGTTGATTCCGAGGATTGTTTTAAAAGAGTCCCTAGTCTGGAAAGTTGGGATGGATCTTGACATGATATGTCTGAGACTTTCTTAAAATCTCTCCTGATCTTGCGAACCTTAGTCCAGAAATTAGCTAGATGCATTAACCTGTATCCACTTTTATCACCTGGTTCAAAAGACCGTTGGATGATTTCTGACACTTATGTCACTTGGTGATGTGTTTTCTCCAAATGAGAGGCCTGTTCAATATTCTCGTTTGCTTGATGCAAGAGTAATTCAACAACTTTTTCTCTGTATGCTTGATTTTGAGAGGGACTAGTTGAAGCCTATTCTTGGGAAAACTTTTGATTACAAACAAAGCCTGGTATTTGTGGCCGGCCATGGGCAATAACATTGCATGATACCATTTTCGGCGGGCTTTGCTGACTGGAGAGCACCGTGAAATGTAGTTCTCCATGAACACCCCATCCTCTAACATGAATACCAGATGGGGCATTGGAAATTAACTGACACAATCTTCTTAGTGCGCCAAGGCATGAACGTTGAAGGGATCTCTGTTTCTTTTCAGCCTTCAGATATCAAGATACTGATAGAGATGCCAAATCAATCTGACGTTGTAACCCTTATATTATCTTAAGATGATTTTCATATTCATCATAAGATAATACTTTCTTTTTCAACTGACAAAGAGTTTTCCATATGTTGAGACGAATATCATGAATTTCATCTTCCGTCAACATTTCTGGAATGTCATACTGAGAGTCAGCCAGAGGCCAAAACATGATTGTCACTTCACCTTTCGCCAGTTTTTTTCTCATATTCATCATTTCTTCTTTATCATTTGATGAAGATTCTTCTACCTGTTTTGACCAGAGTTGGTGTTTCCTTATTGGTTCATTGGATTCAATAGGATTGGTAGAGAAATCACTGATCAAACTAGAAGATGCATGACTTAGGGGTGGTTTGGAAAATGACCTACACCCTAGGATATCTTCTGATTGAGAAAGTATTTTACTTGCTAGCGATGAAGCATCAGACATGACTGGTTTCGCATTTGCAAGTGTCTTAAGATAAGCGGGATTTCTTGGCACTACATTGTCCACTGGAGCATTTTCTGGGCAATGTGCATCACTACTGCAGAGAGGACTTTCGCAGAGAAATTCATCATCATGGGGAGGACCACCATGGTGGGTTATAGTAAAAGATGAGATCTCTTGCTCCTTGGTCTTCTGACCACACAGAGGGTTCCTGTGGCACTCATCTGAAGATGAAACTTTGAGATCAACCGAATTGTCATGAAGCAAGCCTTCATGAGGAAGTTTCTGTTGAAGACCTTCGGAATTAATGTTCCCACTATTGGGAAATGAGGGAGTAGAATCTTGAATTCCAACATATAACTGTCTGAGGGCTTCAAGAACTCCAGCATTGAGAAAGGCCTTGTTACAGATTGGCTCTTGATCTCCTGACTGTGTCGGGCGGGTATTTTTCTTAGATGCCTTCTTACTCTCCTTGGAAACCACTTTTTGATGAATGTGGCTACTCTGAGTAGGTGTATGTGCCTGATCTAGAAAGATGGCTAGGTTAGGTTGACGATCTCTACTCAAATCAGGTGTATGTGACTGACTTGGTTGTCTGTATGATATGGGGGAGTATGCCCCCACAACCCTCTTGGACTGGAACAGATGTGTGTGTCTGTTACGGAGTGAATTGTTGATGTGTCACTCCACTGGTAGGGATAGATTTATGTGTATTTCGATGAGATTCCGCTGAAGCTGTTATAATATCCTGGAAGGCATCCAAAATATGAGCAGGGATTTTTTTCTGCTCTTTCACCATTGATAGAATATGCTTGGTGACTTCAGCTGCGGGAATGGATATATACGTCCATTCTGGGCTTGGAATAGGTGTGTGTGCCTGCTCCTGTCCTCCTTTTCCTATTAGTGAATCCTGACAGTACTCAAGTGTGGGGGCAGAGAGTTGAGTCTGCCTCTTGTTTGTCGTTGGAGCTTTCCGACTGACTTCTCCGAATGCTGCCAAGCGAGACTGTTGGTAGGCTTGATTAATACTAGCAGGTGTATGTGCCTGCTGATTGCACTTCACCGAACATGGTTAACGAGATCCATCATACGTAGTCAGACGAGCTTGTTGACTAGCTGATGATGTATAAACAGTTGTATGTTCCTGCCTATATTACTCTGCCGGAATTGCCTGATGGGATTGGCGTGATGCTGCCAGACGAGTCTGCTAGACAACGGAATTAAAACGGGAATGTGTGTGTGCCCTCTCATTTCTTTCCACCATGTTAGGTTGGTGGACTTCTCCGGAGATGGCAGAGATGAGAACATGCTCACTGTTGACCGGATTCCGCCTCTGGAGGTATGTCTTGCCTTCTCGGGTTCGAGGAACCTGAGCCGAATGCCTGGAGTCGGTACCCTTATCATGTTGAGGGCGTACTGCCGCACGATTCTGGCGGCGATTGTTGATAGGAGACCTCAGTAAGGACTCTTTCTTCTTTGAATTAAGGCCCTGAGGGACCTGCTCATTCACCTCCCTAGAATATGGGAGTGAATGGTGATTGCGTTCTGGGGATAACGACCCGAAACGGTTGGAGACGGTAGTCAGAACAGCCTTCTTCTTGATCACTGGTCGTCATTTTCCGGATGACCGGTGTGAGTTTTTCACTTGGAGGGCCTGTCGGGCAGCCTCCAGAGTTGGGATGGTACCATGTTGATGGTACTCCTTAACCAGTGCATTTGATACCCAACGTTGAAGATGCTGGGTAGGTGATGTCATCCTCAGAGCGGACGACGATTGAGCAGGAGTAGCAGCAGTGGCATTTGCAGCAGCAGTATTCACAGGTGTGAACTTGAGAGCAGCCATTCTAGAAATGCAGAAGATCTTGGAAAAAGTTCCTTTTTGATATAACAGACGTAATCAAGATAAATTCAGCCACTACATATTTTGGATGAGCACATATGTCAATGATTGTTTTTGTTGGCCCTCTCATTGAGTTTTAAATAGGGGCCTAACAAATAGGTAAAACATTATTTTAACTTGCTTAAGGATTCACGTCGGGTTCACCATTTTTGTTTCCCTCGGAATTCGGGGATGACCTCCTTGATTGAAGGTTCAACCATTCCAATCGGTTTCTAACAGGTTTGTTCGTAGAATCGGAAACATCCAATGATTCCACATCCATTTGGACCTAATTTCCAAAGGTAGGTGCTCATTAGTTTGTGGACTGATGAGGCTTAGGAATTTTCATTGGTCGAGAGGATGGGAGGTCGGACTCATCACACCTTTTTGAGGGGAATTATTGTCTAATCCAGAACTCTCTTTATAGATTTAGGTTATGTTCGTGAATCCTTATTACATTACCAAGTATAAAATGATCTTTCCTTTAGATCTGACAATCAATGATCGATATGTAGGAAATTTAGAGAATCTTTTATATGTATTAGAGGTTCTTCATTAATAGAGAATCGTCTGTACTTGTTAGAGATTCTTAGTCAATGGTATCCTTTGATATGTAAAAGTCTCTTGGTCATTATGATGACCATGATGGTTTTAAATCCACTCAGTGGGGAACTTAAAGTTTATTGTCTTTCAGAAGGACATGAATTATTTCAGAGTTGGGATCAAGCCCGCAGATGGGCTACCTACGTATCCTTTGTTTAGAAAAGGAATCAGAACCCACGTAGTTCGAGTAAGGGAGTATGATGTTTATGATTTATGGCTCAAATAAGGATGTCATAATTACTTTTACACTCTAAGCTCATGTAATTCATGCTCGGTGTGAGAAACAAGAGGTATTGGTAAAAAATCATACAATTGTGCCATGAAAGATGAAATCATAAGAAATAATGTGGGACTTATGTATGTATGATGGCCCAAATAAATGAATATTTGGATTTATTTCAGGGAAGAAATCCAGGAACATGGTCCATAAAGGTATATGTGCTTCATGGAGATTTGAATACTCTAACTTGGGGCTTACTCCTGAAAAGGAGGCCCAAATTAGGAGAGGACTTATGATTGGGTTTTTACTCCTAAGAAGGAATCCCAGATCAAAGGTAAATTAGGACTGGTTAAGAGGAATTAAGACTGGGGCTTACTCCTGAAAAGGAGGCCCATGTTAAGAAACTATGACTGGGGATTATTCCTGAAAAGGATGCCCAGGTTAATGAAACTATGGTTGGGGTTTACTTCTGAGAAGGATGCCCAGGTTAAAGAAATTATGGTTGGGTCTTACTCCTGAGAAGGATGCCCAACTTAGTGAGGACTTGGGGCTTACTCCTAAGGAGGATGCCCATAATTGGAAATTATGACTTGGGATTACTCCTGAAGAGGAGGCCCAGGTTAATGATTATGACTGGGGCTTATTCCTGAAAAGGAGGCCCAGGTTAATGATTATGACTGGGGCTTATTCCTGAAAAGGAGTCCCAGGTTAAGAGAATTATGGTTGCGGCTTACTCCTAAGGGGGATGCCCATATTAGGGTACTGGGGCTTACTCTTGAAAAGGAGGCCCAAGTTAATGAGTTCTCTCATCGTAAAGGATGAGGTTGAATGAATGAAATCTCAATCTTTAGTGACATAAAGATGTGTAAATCACTAGGTTTTGAGAGATATTCCATAGAATTCCTTTCAGATAAGGAAGTCAAATCAAGAAATCATGCCATAAATGGCTTTGAAGAGTGTCTTGAAGACTGAATCTTGAATAGGAGAGGTGGAATGGCTTAAGAGGGGTGAAATGGGCAAGAAGGGAACCCAAAAAGGCAGGGGTGCGCAAGTCCTGGCAGGCGAGCAGGCACTGCGTGGGCGCGCAAGTCATGGTCGTGTAGGTATACCTGTGTGACACATGGGTACTTACACGATGGTTAATCAGTAGGTTAATACTTGAGAGACTCTTATTTAAATCCTTTAGAATCATCTTGAGGTTCTTCCAGAAGAGGTACGCGCAAGTTCTATTGAAGGAGTAAGGCGGCGCACAAGTGTGGCCATTTCCCTTAAGGGCTGGCCACTCAGGCGCGCAAGTGTTTATGAGTTTCAACACTTAGGCCTTCCTCCTCCTCTTTAGATCTTCCGTTATAGGTAAGAAATTACCTTATAAGTGTTTTGGAATCTTTGAGAAGAGACTAGGGCGTCGGGACCTTAAATCTGGGTTTCTGGAAAAAAAATCCTCTCTCCTATGGGGGCCCATAGGGTCAATTTATAGGCATGAGAAGACCCTGGGCGGTTATCCTTTAGGGCGTGCAAGTCACTTGTGCTACCATTAGGTGTCGCGCAAGTTAACTTGCGCGACAGTGATAGAACTTGCGCGGCACATGTGAAATGTTCTCCCTTGTTCATCCCTTTGTCGATTTTTGATGTTTCTTCAAAGGATGAACAACTTTGAGCTCAGATATTCCCCTTTTCCAATCTTTAGACTCTGTGAAGAAAGGAGCGTCAACAACATCAAAACACACACTAAAGGCCACATGGTCACACCCTTTGAGACTACATTTCAAACCATTCATAAAAGTCACATAAAGAACCAAACCTTATTTAGGAAACAAAATCTATTTAGAAAAACTAAAGTTTTAAGAAAACATTTTTTTTAAGGTTTTATATTCTTTTGAGGGAACATCCATGTGTCCACTTAGTGCACCCCTGGATTTTCCAACATCCAATGGATCAACAACAACCAAAATGACATTTCTAAACCATTTCCACAAGGACTCAATTTTCTTTGAAATCAAAGCCAACCATTCCCAACATTAAGGGAAAACAAAACAATCCCCTTAAATCTATAAAACCCCTTTTCAAAACATTTTTAACACAATTTCCAAGATATGGAATTTTCAAACCAAACATGTCAAGCTAAAAATACATTTGACTAGAATATATCCAAATTCCCCTATTTCTAAAAAACAAGAAACTAGTAAAACATACCAAAAAATTCATCAACAATTTTAAAAACAAAAAAAAATATAAACAATTATATAATCAACCCAACCAGTTTACTAGAAATTTTATAAGACAATCAAATAGTTTATAAACAATTCCATAAACAGATCAAAAATATTCACAAACCCAAAAAACACCATGATAGATTATTGAAGAGTATCATGAAGGTGTGTGTCATGTTTAATACATTACCAATACAACTTTTGACATCAAAAGAACACAATATCCACAAACACATAAAAATATAATTATGTAAAATACTTCAAAACTATTTTTGATAGAACCAATTAGCTTGGAAACACTATATCAGATTAACTAAATATATTTCAAAGGTGAAAATCACAATAAAGATTTAATTAAGACACTCAAGCATTAAATGGTCTTAATCGAAGAAAAAAATGTGGATTTTCCTACCTTAAATCCAGTCTGGTGGAGAAAAATCTTGACGAAAGAAGGGAAAACACCCCATGGACCTCTCACACACCCTTGACAATAAGAAAAATTCAAGAAACAAACCCGAGACATTACGGTTTAACAAAACCAAGTAAAACTCCTAAAAAAGATGAAATAAAAATTATCAGAGAAACTAGAGAGGGAGGAGGCAGCTGCTTCCAGAGCGGAGGGTGAGCATGAAGGAGGTGTGGCTGCTGTAGGAGAAGAGGGCAAGACTAGGGGCGGTGAGGCTGGTGGGGTCCGAAGCAACGAGGCAGGGGGGTATTTGGATAAAGCAAGGGAGACCAGAGTACTAGGAGGCCGGTGCGTGGGTGGCTAGAGGTGGCCTGGCCGGAGCGTGGGAGCCCAATGATGGAGGGTCAGTGGCAGCATGGATAGGTCGGGTGTCCGAAGAATGGTAGGGTGAGGGTTGGTAGGCAGAGGGTGAGGCCGAGTGTAGGAGGGGTGAGCGTGGAGGGGGCTGGGTGCAGGCCACGTGAAGGAGGGGTGAAGGGCACCGCCGGATGGGGTCACACCGGAGAGGATCAGAGCTCCTGTGAGGGGGGGTTGCAGGCTGTGTTGGGAAGGAGCCAGGAGGGTGGGGGTCACAATCCAAAATGAGGAAACGGGGGTGGTGATGTGCACGCTGGGATGGGGGGAGTGGGTAGAGCTAGGTTAATCATTTTTTTTCTTTTATAATAATAATAATAATAATAATAATCTAATAATAATTTGAATATAAATAATAACAATTAAATTAAATTACAATTTATTAATAATTATATTGATAGAAAATTTTAAATAAAAAAAATATTAACCATTATTAATAATAAAATTATCATCTATACCATAATTTTTTATTATTATTATGTTTTAAAAAATGTACTTATTTAATTTGTGTAAAACATTATTTATTTCAACTGATAGGAATCTACACGACACTTGGGATGATCGTGTGGATACCGCACACCATGTGATGACTGCGAACAGGTCTAAAACCCACTAAAAATATTAAACGAAAAAAAAATAAGTTGGGACCCAGCCCGAACATTAGCGTGAGAACCCGGATCTAAGAAATAATAAAATAAAAATTAATTTAAAAGTCAGGGTGTGACACATACCTTGAGGGAATGGTTTGGATTGTGTGGGTGGTTGGCTAATGTGATTCTTTTCTTAGACTTCTTATTTATGGTGTGGCAATGGGACCTTGCCCTTGGGTGATGGTTTGTCTTGTATAGGATATTGGCTATTGAGATTCCTTCCTCAGACTGATTTCTTGTGATGTGGCCATGGCTTCTTTCCCCAAGGTGATGATTCTACTTTTTTAGGATGTAATTTATTGATATTCCCTCCTAAAACTACTTCATTAGTGATTAGTGTATATGGGAGTCAGTCATGGGATCTTTACCTAAGGATATAGTTTAGTTTATTCAAGAGGTTGGATCTAGTGTTTTCTTTTTCATATCAATCAATGGTTTCTAGTGATGTGTTTATTGTATGAGGTGACTCTTCCATATGGTATGGATCAAGAGTAGGTATGTTTTGGGTTTTTGGTGGACTAGTTAGAACATAATGAACTGATAGAGTTATATTATTATTGTACATTTATTTTTTCAATGTATACACCTTCATATACCTATTTTTCTTATTCTAATGATATTTTGGTGGTGTTATTTTTGTTTTATTTCTCACACTATGCATGGGAAGCCTAGTGCACATGTATTCTTTGTTTTCAAGGACCTATCCAATGAAAGGGAACATATATCGAGATGTTGAGCATGTGGAAATAGTTGGGGATTAAGGTGATGATAGGAATTGAACTATGGTCTTTTCTATTATGCCACTGGTATTATTTTGTTCTTTTTTATGAATTTTATTGATTAAAAACATGTGTGGTTCTTTTTTATTTTGATTTTCTAGTGATTATAACTCATTTTAATATTTCATGTGATGGTGTTATCTATTGTCTTCCATTGTGTTTATCTTTTTCTACTGATTTATTTATTATTTCTTTCACTGTGATTATATTTCATTATTATATGATATTTAGGGTATAGTCTCCCCATTGTATGACTCAAGTCCTTTCCACTATTCCATAGCCTCTTGTTTATAGGGAGGTGTGTATGAGGCTTTGTGGCAGTTATCTTGGACTTGGTGACCTGAATTGGGGTGTTATAGAGTGATCAGGGTGACATGAGACCCAAAAATATCTAAGGCTCTAAAGAATATAATGATAATTTAGTTGATAAAATCATTGTAAATGAAATGGGTTTGAGAAGTGATTTATCATGGGGGTGAGGGGGTATTTATACTTAAAGGGTAGGGATATTTTATGTTAAAAAAATGAATAAAATATTTTCAATGGTGGTATTCTTTAGGAAAATGAATATTATATAATTAAAAATATATATTTTCATGAATTTTAAACAATTAAAATTTTTAATTTATTATTATATACAAAATAAATGAAGAAAGAATGAAAATTAGTTTTTTAATGGAATAATCTATATTTTTTTAATTTAAAAATTAATTTTTATTTTTAGAAATTAATTTAGTGATTTTTAATGAATTATTTATCTTATTAAAATTAATTTGGATCAATTAAACCATTTTAGAATTAATTATGTAATTATTACATCAATATTATGTCATAAAACATACCATTTTTAAATAAAATGGTTTTTTTACTATCCACCTAAAAATTCATGTTTTTCAGAAAATTACCCAAAAATCACTCTTGGATGATTTTGATGTGGTGATAGTAAAAATAAAATTCATTTTATAAAAATAATTTATTAAATTGGGTAATTTTTATATTTAATTATTAATATAAAAATTATGGTTTTATAAAATAACTAAAACGCACTTTATTAAAAATATATACTTATACTTTTATTGAGTTACCTAATTTGAATATTTATCTTATGGTATTATAATATTTTTATTTGATTATTTTATTCATGGTAAATACTATTGGCATATCATTTTACTATTACAACAATTAAGTTGGTATTCCAATGGTTAGGTTACTATTCTAACAGTTAGGTTGTTATCAAAATAGGCGTATTATATTTATTCTTCATATAAATATCTCTCATTTCCATTATTCATCATTCACTTAATTTTATCTCAAATTTAATTACATATTTAAGAAAATTTGATCATATTTCTAATGTTTTATTTTCTCTTTATAGTGTTTTTTTTAGATGTAATATTTTTAAGTGACCACATCCTTATGGATTTTCAAATTTTTCTTATGTTGTTTATTTATTTTTATTGTCTCATTATACTACTTTTAGTTTTATGAAGTGTATTTATCCTCCTTATGAAATTTTATATATTGATGAAGTAAATTTTTTTTATTTTTTTTATAGGGTGAATGTGATTTATTTATACTATAACTTATATTTAAAATATGACATTAAAACATATTAAGAAGGAAATTTAAAAATTGTAAAGTCTGGGTTGTTACACCAACAAAACTCACACGACCCACCCCTTATAAATAAATATGTCTAGGGTTCCATATTGGGTCACTCGAAACCACTTTTATGAACTTACAATCTACACAATATATTCATACATGTATAAAGTGGTGATATTAGGGACTGCCTACCTCAATTATGAAGTTACCCCCTTAATCAATGCTTGACCGCCATCTTTAAAGCTCATGAAACCTTATACTATCTACAACCCATTGTCATAAGGCCCTATCTCTGTCAAGAATAAATTATAATTAATTATAGTTTAATTAATTATAAAACAATTATAATTAATTAACTCAACAAATTCTATAATTACACTATTTAAGAATAATCAAGGAATATCTCATTAAGAAATGTATCCTCATAGAAACCTAGAGAAACTAGGTGTGGATCGACCCCCACATATATCAAGACCTATTCCATGAAAAATACTAAAATTAATGTATTAATCCTTTAAATTTCATTTTAAATCACTAAATTTTCAATAGACACAGAATAACTATATTACCTTCAACAAAAAAAATATGTGAAAACTCATGTGTTTATCTTCCATTATTTTCCTATAGAATCCAAAAAAAAGATTCATCATTATGGGATATCCCCATAATTCTCTATTGGGATCATCATAAATTACCTAAATTTTCCATCATCAAATTAGTAGAATATGGAGAAGAATATGAGAGAATGAATAATGGAGGATAACTAACCTTTAATTATTAAACCAACCTCACTTTGATTTCCATGGTAGAAATAAAAAAAGAAGTTAAGGGAAGTGTAAAAAGAGGGGTCAGCCTCCCCTCTTCTTCAACTATATAAAAGACCCAAAATCAGGGGGTTAAAATAAAAAAGAATGGGAAAATTGATAAACCTACCCCACTTAATCAGAGATCAGGATTCCCTAACCGGAAGTCCAGTGGGATCCCACTATGGTTCTGGTGGCTTCCTACTTTTATTAAACTCTACCGACCCATTTACCCAACAATAAAAACTACACTCTGGGTATTTTATACCCCAAATTCCTTATAAAAATCCTCCAACTAATCATTTAAAATTAATTTAAAGACACAATTTCTCAATCTCGATGAAAAAATTCTAAATGGATTTGATCTCACTCTCATTAAAACCTTGATTTCCTCTAACTCTGTTATCACATATAGGTGTGGGTCATTACAAATGTCAAAGGTGGATCATTTTCTAGTTTTGACCTGGTTTAGTTTTTTCTATGATGCATAGATCATTGTGAACCAATGTTTCATGTATACAGAATCAAACAAATGTCAAAATATATGTTAAAAACATCACTACGCAACCCCATCTCACTCATTCTGTTATCCACGTTCTTATTTGAGGGACAAAATTGTGTTAATTTTGTAGCCTCTATAAACAAGTACATCATTTATATAAAGGTATTATTGATGCATATATAACATAAATCATTTATAAATATGATACCTTATGGATATATCATAATAGATGATATAAGTACATAGTATTGTACAACATCCATGTCTTTGTAAGTATTGTTATAAATGATATAGAGATATTTTTTTATTTTTCCTAAATTCAATCATTTTGAATGATTGGATATGTCATAAGGAAATATTTTATAGAGAATCGTATTATATGATTCACATGAAAACCCTTTCATATGAAAGGCATATGAATTTTAATTCATTAACATTCAAATATTTCTTTCACATAATATATCATTAACACATAGAGAATCAATTCACTTAAGAGTTAAGTGTATAAATAAAGGTTTACAAACCATTCTAATTGAATTCCATTTACTCATGTTCTATTCAATTCATGAGTAAATTAATAGAGGATTAAGTATTTTCCTTTAAGCTTGTATAAATATGTTAAACCCATAGATATGGGTTATTCAGTGGATTCTCCCTCAAATCTCTCTTCCTCCTATATTTTTCTTGATAGGCACTATAATGTCACAATAAATGAGTGGTTGGTCCCCATGTGATGGGTAATTTAGCTTCAACCCATGGATACACCATGGATGAGGGAGTCCTTTTGTTTCCCCCAAGGGATGTTCATCAATCATTATAATTTAATATAGAATCATCAATATTCTATGGTGTAAGGTACACAAAGTTCTTCATTTATGTATATACATGGTTTTGGTTATCAATCATGGTAGATCTTGGATATGTGGTTTATAATTTATTTTTTTATGTTGATTAAGTGTTAATCAGTCCTTAAAAACCAATCAATGGTATTGAAGTTATACTATAACCAATTTATTCTCAAAATTATGTTTGAAAATGAAAAACATGTTATCGCATGGTTATCATATTTCTTGCCATAAAATTATTAAGAATGTGTATTTTGGTGGTCCATATAATATATGATATCATTGGTCATGATATATCTATGCCATATGATATAGGATTTTGTAGCAATTGACTCAGTTACAATCCTTTGGTTTTTAGTATATCGTAGTGTATGATATGTGGGATCATATACAATGATAGTTTCACTCTATGATTACAAAAACAAAGACTTAAATAATCAAGGTTGTATAGTCTATATAATATTATATGACTCCACAAGTGTCAAAAGGATATCAAATTCATAGGTTAACAATCACAAAATATGATTGATATTATGAAAATATGTGGATTATGATGTTGGTATATCGTTAAATATGATATGTGTAGAAAAAATGATTTTTACAATTTTAAATTATTAATTAAATTATATGATTTATAAATTTTTTATAAATTATAGAAATAAGTATATTGGGATATTTATTTAATTTATAAAATATTTATAAACTAAAAATTTTTATAATTTCTTGATCAAATGTTTATGAAACATTTATTAAATAAATATTCCATAATATTAATTATTAATTATGATACCCCAGACCTGGATTCCACTTAACATGTGCCCCTAGCCCAGTGGGTCACATGGCCTCAAGTGTATCTCCTCAAACACCAGAGGCTAACGACTAGTAGCGAGGGCCTAGGGTGTGTCTGTAGGGATACTATGCCCTCATTATCAGAGTATAGCACAGGGGAAGGAATATAAATAAATATTAAACAATGAAAGTAATATAAATAAACAGAGGAAGAAAAGTGATTCACTAGATAAATGAGAATAATAATAACTGTATAAACTGGAATAATGATGATGTAATGTCATGGCACTATAAAACTACAGGATAATAGGCATAACATGCTCCACAAATTAAAATAAAACTAAGGCTACTCCAAGAATCCCAAGATCCAAATTGGTCATCTTCTATCAAGATCCATCCTAAACATCAAGCAATTAATTGTTTGAAGTCGTATGCTTCCCTTTATCAACACATGCAACCATTTAATCTACTTCGGGTACCAAACGGTGCTTGGGGAGGGTGTGAGATAAATCTCAGTGGGCCACCACCAACGGTTTCTATAACCTTCAGCCCATGAAATGGAATATAGTAGTGTGAAATCATGAATTATAAAGTAAAGAAATAAGTACAATATAAAACAATACCCAAGTACCTGCTTCCACCCTCGGCTGGTGTCTGAACATGTAACCAGTTCATTAATTAAGTAATTACCATTTAATGTTAATTGGTCACATGAGGAATAGCCAGAAATGACATCACCTTGTGATAGTATAAGTAGTGAAGGTCCCAAGACATAACAAGGAAACCTAAAAATGATATCCAATGAGGGAGTTCCAGGGTAATGACCAAGGTAACGTAGAGCTCATGGATTTCTAATTCAGTAGTATATGAGTCTATCTAAGGGGTAAGAGTGTAATCCAAGGAGCGTAATCCAAGGAATTCCACAATAAAGAACCTACCAATTACAAGGTGATCTACTAAGGTAAAACAGGGCTAAGAAATGACAGGGGCCTATGGGATTTCACTATGGCACCTACTAATCAATGCTGGATCCAAGGAGTGTATCTGAGGTATCATGTAATAATGTAAAGAACCTTACGGTAGTATACCGGGCATCTGAAGATTATACAAGAACCAGAGTCTAGGTGGGTGTCAACCTAATAAAACCACAACCTTCAATCGGAATGGGGTTCCTGAGTCCCAAGGTATTCTCCTCTTAGAATCCAAGGAGAACTCGACTCAGTCTATTCCTATTTGATATTGTAATCATGTTAATCATTCATTAGGTTCAATCCTTGTCTTCTATTAGTCTGGATATTCCAAGTAGCATTGAAAACATTTAATCAAGTCTTAAATAACCATTAAGCCCTATTAAATTATTTAGGTTCACTCAACTACCTTCTATTAATATATAAAGGGGTGTTACAGACATGTAACCTCAATACAATCTTATTTGATAAGGCCAAGTTATATACTTAGTATACTTTCCATTTCACATTTTTTATTTAATAATCAATTGAAGCACTTACCTTAGATGGGTCAAGTGGTGAGCATACATGGTACATGCCATTATACAATTTTCATTAATAACAAGACACTTATTATAGTAAGGGTTTCCTTTAGGAAGTTCAAGAAAAGTCTCACCCAAACGGTGGCTCAAACGTACCAAAAAACTAAAACACAATTATGGAATAACCTTAAACATAGGGAGGATTGAGTTGTGGATGTAACCGCTAACAACTAATCACATGTTTAGAAAGATCATAACCATAAGATTCTAATAAGTATAATCATGGCATGTAAATTTAAGAAACAACTTCTGATAAAATCAGCGAACCCCACACGAACATTCCAAAATCAACGAACTTTAGGGATAAGTTATAGACCACCCGCCTTAGGGTTGTACAACTCTCTTCTTCTAGTATTGGCCTTTGATTTGCCTTGGATCAGAGTAGATATAAGAAAAGGTGGAAAACACTCACATGACGATATCTAGGTCAAGATAAAAAGAGAAGAAGAACGGATAAACAGGACTCGAGTACTTACTATTGTGCATCCAATGTGATGAATGGAAGCTCAATAGGATGTTGGATAAAGGGGATCTATTTATACCTAGCTTTGTAATTCAAAAATCTCTAAAATGAGAGAAAAGGGGATTAATCCCAATGGTTATCAAATTAGGGAGAAAGAGGGGAGTAAAATAGATCATTAAGGGAATTTTGGACATTTTACCCAGAATTTTATCCTACGCACGGTTTGTTAGCACGATTTTTCAAACTGTGTGAAAACTGTGCGAGACGGCTCTACCCGAAAAAACATCCTCCACATGGTTCGATTAAACTGTACGCAAGACATGCACGGGTAATTGGGAAAAAGGGGTGTTTCCATGATTAGGCTGCATGGTCGTGTGCCAACCGTGTGAGGTGTCTCTATCTGGAAAAACAAAATCTACATAGTTTTACAAATTGTGCGTAATTCCTACATGGTTTACTCTAAACCATGTGCTAAGCCTGTTTTCCCCAAAAATATGGGTTCTGAGCTCCGAACAAGCCCCATACACCCTCAAAACCTTTACTAACTCATTAGGCATCCATATTATGTCCAAAGTAAAGATTTAGACTGAAAATTAATGGATCCATAACTAAGTGGGAAACTGGGTTCTTTCAGTCTTCCCCCTTAAAAGAACTCTCCCATGAGTTCTCCTTACAAGGGTAAAGAAACATTATCTGAGAAAAACTCTATCCATTGTGCATGTACATCGGCTTTCCTCTCCCAATTCTCATCCTATACTTGGTCGTGCTACCATTGCACCCATACGAGAGAGACAGACTTTCCTTAGAGAGCCTTAATACTTCGGCTAATGATGCATACTGGATATTCCTCAAAGGTAGCATCAACATCAAACTCAACTTCTTTAGGATCAAAGGTATGAGATCAATCAACATAATATTGGTGAAGCTGTGAGATGTGAAATACATCGTGTATAGTATGTCACCTCTGAGGTATTAGTAACTAATAGACTACTAGACTGACTCTCTCTAGAATCTAAATCGTCTTGACGTAATAAGGTGATAGTTTTCCCTACTTCCTTAACCGTATAGGCCCTAGCCTAGGAGATACTTGAAGAAAAACATGATCCCCAACCTAGAACTCAAGAGGTCATAGACAGAGATCAGCATAATATTTCTGCCTAGATTTAGAAGTAGTCATAAGCTTTCTAATCAGATGAACCTATTCTAAAGTCTCCTAAAAAAAGATGAGGACCTTGTAGGTCTACCTCACCTGCCTCTATCTAGCACAAGGTTGAACGGCATGGACTACCATATAAGGCCTCAAAAGGATCCATCAGAATAATCACTTGAAAACTATTATTATATGAAAACATGATGAGAGGGATATGCTTATTCTAAGAACCCCCAAAATCAAGGACACATTCTCGGAGAATATCCTCTAGAACTTGTATTGTCCATTCTGATTGTCCATTGGTCTGAGGGTGAAAATCTATGCTTAGAAGCACCTAGGTCCCCATAGCTTTATGCAAACCTTTCCAGAACCGTGAAGTGAAATGATAATCCCTATCTAAAATGATATTGTGTGGAACCCCATGTAGTCGTATGATATCACTAACATATAATCTTCCCAACTCATCAATTGAGAAAGTCTATTATATTGGAGTGAAGTGGGATGATTTTTTTAGTCAGTAAATGACTACCCAGATAGCATCACTACCCTTTGGAGACCTAGGTAATACAAATAGAAAATCCATAGCAACATCTTCTCATTTTCATTTAAGGACTAGAAGTGGTTGTAACAAGCCTTCAGGTCTTTGGTGCTCTGCCTTCACCTACTGGTAGGTAAAACACCTAATGATGAAGCATGTAATATGATGTTTCATTCCAAACCACCAATAATGGCATTGCATATCTCAATACATAATTGAGATTATTGTATAAACTTCCCACTGAGAAGCATGGGACTATTTCATCAACCCATATCTCATATCTTTAGGAACCCAGATATGTCCGCGTAGACATAGGATGTCATATTTTTCCACATACCAATCTGGAGGTGGGTTATCTCTTGATATACTCTCACGGATAACCAAACCTTATGGATTTGAAAACTGCCTACTCTTTACCTTCTTAAGGAGGGAAGAGGTAACTATTAAGGCTGAGAGGTAAGCATACTCGTGACCTTCATGAAACTCCGGATGAAGTTAAGAAAAGAGATCAATTAACTTCCATTTATCACTAGATTTCTGTATAGTATGTGTTTGATTTTTTGGGCTCAGTGCATCAGCAACCACATTTCCCTTTCCAGGCATATAGGAAACTCAAAATCAAAGGATTGTAGATATTTGACCCATATGCACTGTCTGAGGTTCAAGTAACACTAAATAAAGATAAACTTGAGGATATTTTGATCTGTATACATCACAAAGCACTCACCCAATAGATAGTGTCTCCAGCAATGTAAGGCATGGACAACTGCTGCTAGCTTGAGGTCATGCATCAGGTAATTTCTCTCATGAGGCCTCAAATTCTGAGATTCGTACGCAAAGACTTTTTCTTCCAACATTAACACTTCTCCTAGGACAATGCCTGATGCATCACAGAAGATTATATAACCTTTACCTAGTTTTGGAAGAATCAAAATCGTTGTCAAGACAAGCCTCCCTTTTAGTTCCTGAAAGGCTTTCTCGCATGCTTCTGACCATAGGAACTTAACACCCTTCTTTGTAAATCCAGTAATAGGTGAAGAAATATGTGAGGAGTCCTATATAAAATGCCTATAATATCTAGCGAGCCCTAAGAAACTCTTAATATAAAACATGTTTTTGGGATGCTCCTAGGAAAATAAAACACTAACCCTTTCAGGGTAAAAAGATACTCTTGATTATGAGATAATATGACCCAATAAGTAGACCTTGTAAATCTAGAAGTCTCACTTAGAAATCTTGGCATAAAGCCGATTCTCTCTCAGTGTACTCAGAACGATATCAAGATGTTTGGCATTGTTGTTATGAGTATGAGAATACTCCAAGATTCCATGCACAAATACCACAACAAAAGAGTCCAAATAGGGGTGAAAACCCCTCTTCATAAAGGCCATAAAAACAACAGGTGTGTTTGTAAGACTGATGGGTATAACAAGATAATCATACAGACCATACCTGCTACGAAAGTTGGATGAGGTATGTTTGATAGTCTGACTTGCACCTGATGATAACCCAATCTTTGGTTGATCCTAGAGAACACATTTTCTCCTCATAGCTAGCCAAAGAGATCATCTATTCAAGGAAGTGGATATTGATTATTTACCGTAAGCTAGTTCAAACTTTTGTATTCCATGCATATACGTAAGGTCCCATCCTCCTTCTTGGATAAAATCACGGGCGAACCCCAAGAGTATGTACTAGTCCGTATAAAGTATTTGGCCTCTTGGTACTCTTTCTTTAACTTGATCTCCTGAATCTCAGTAGGTTCCATCTTTTATAGAGGAATGGACTATGGAGCTGCTCCTAGAACAATATCAATTGTAAGCTCTACCTCTCTCTTAGGATTTAATCTAGAAAATTCATCGGGAGAGACTTCCCTGAAATGATCAACTACTGGAGGAAAATTATTTTGAAGAAAACCCTGATCCTCCATGAAAAGATTAGCAATATGGGCAGTCACTTCACCAATCCCATGATTCTTTAGTCCAGATCTCCCATCCTGGACATCCCACCCACCCTTGAAAAGATAATTGCTACCTTCTGGTGATGTAAAAGAGACCCTGCGGTGATAGTAGTCTAAAAAGCATGATATTGGACCAACCAATTCAACCCAATAATTACATTGAAGCCCTTAATCTCATGAAAAAAGAGATTCCACAAGAAAGGGTAACTTTTTACCTTAAGGGGACAATCCATTCACTGGTGTATTCCCTCTACCCGTATTCCCAACAGTGTATTGAGGGTCATTTCACCATAGTGATATTGTATCTCTAGTCCAAGACTTTCCATGATAGATACAGTAAAAAGAGTTTGAAGAACCTATATCAAATAAAGAAGAGATAATAATAGAGGATACTAGAATAGTAACTCATACTGTAGATGTTCCCACATCCTGATCCTCAAGCATCAGCTGTAAATCATGAAACTAACATGATCCATGGCCATGTGCAATAGATGGACTACCATGATCATGACTGCTCTGTTGGCATTGCTGGTGATCAGGGGTCAGACTAGTACAACCATGACCTCCTCCTCACCCAGACCTACCAATGCTATTCCAACTCCCCGCCTGACGTGGTGAAAAATAACATGATCCTATAGGTGGAGAAGATGCTGATACTTTTCCACTTGAAGCTGGTGGAAAGGTCTGGTAGAAACACTGAAGATGACCCATACGGTCACAAGCCCAACACTCCATAGGATCTCTATCGAATTATGGATTCTTATGCCCTTGTCTTCTATATTGATGAAACACTACAGAGTTATCAAACTAGATACTCTGGCTACCATTTCCCTGATGAGAAACCTCAAGGGAACATTTCCTGCCTCCGAAAGAACTATTGGCCTGACGTGGCACTGATCCTTTAAACCCAGTACTCATGTCATCCCTCAGGTCATGATCAGTGATAAGGGCCTGATCAACTATTATAGAAAAAATAGGAAGTCAAAAGACATTCACCTGAGTTTGGATGGCGTACTAGAGCCCATCCTCAAAACTTCTATCATGAAAAATCTCATCACCAGCTAGAAGCAGTGAAAAGAATTGTAAATTAGTGAAACATGCTGAATATTCAATAACTAACATAGAACCTTACATGAGATGCATGAAATATCTAGATCTGCCAGCTCTCAATGTACGAGGAAAGAACTAATTAAGGAAGGCGGTCTAGAAATCAACCCATAACATTCCCTGATGAAGACTGGCCTCGGTAACCACATCCCACCAACACATTTCAGAATCTTGAAGAATGTATGTAGAAATCTTGAATCACTACTTAGAAGGCATTTGTTGATTCTCAAAGATAGACAACTGGTCTCCAGCCAAGACTCAGCAGCCCGATAGTTGTCATCCCCTAAAAAGGTAAGATGATGTTACTATTAGAACTCATAGGTCAGATCAGCCATCATAGGTGCAACCCATGGAGCTCCAATCATAGACTGCATTAGAAATAAGAAATTATCATGTACTTGGGCATCAGTGCCCAAATCAAGTAGAGTAGGTGGTGCCTCAAGTGGAAATTCTGGAGGTAATACTGGCGGCTCAGGGAACACCATGTATGGAGCATGGTCATCACCACCCTCATGGTGAATGACATGAGGACATTGTGGTGGAATTGGTCTATAAATTCCAGGAACACCTTATAAAAAGCTTAGGAGAATAAGATAGAATTACTAGAGGAAACTGAATGTAAAAAAACTCACTACCCAATGCATACCACCCCAAACTACCTACTTAGATGGCTAGGTCTCAGTAAGTTCTCAATTATAAGTTTCATGTCATTTTTCAATTAATTTCTAGGTTCACTCCTTTAACTTTCATAGAAATGATAAGGCAGGATAAGGATGTGAAACCAATTAATTTTAGATTTCAAGATTTACTTTATAATGGATATACATTTTCGATGAATCAGTGCCCATGCACCTATCAACAGAAATAGAATCTAATTACTTATAGCATAATGTCTTGACTTGGTAAATTACTCATCTCAGTCCATGAGGGCCCACACACATCATGAATTGAGACAAGAAATCACTCAATCATAACCAAAGTAATACAAGTACAAGTAAACTATCACAACATCACTCAATAATCACAAGCATATCAAGCAATGTAAAGTAGTTAAATGCACCTATATGGCATGGAAATATGCATGACATGTGAATTTTAGGTGCTTATAATGATGCATGTAGTGATTCTCCTTTCCCTCATATCATTAGGCTAAGGATAAAGTAAATTCTCAAATAGAGTAATAATCAACCACACCACACAGCATGTGTGTCACCCAATGGTGAAATAATATCAACTATAATAGTAAAAAGAAGAATAACAATTATAATTTACGCAACTTGGTTTTTACCACGAACATGGTTTCACGACGCCCAAGCATAGCTTATGAACAAGTCTCAAGTGTTCCTATTCTCCAATCTATTGTCCCCAAATAGTAAAGCAAGAAAATAAACCACCTTTGATACTACTTTGTGAAATTCCGGACCTGGATTCCACTTAACGGGTGCCCTGATCCCAGTGGGTCACATGGCCACAATTGCATCTCCCCAAATTCCAAAGGCTGACGACTAGAAGTGAGGGCCTAGGGTGTGTTCGTGGGGAGACTATGCCCTCATTAGCAGAGTATAGCACAATGGAAGGAACATAAATAAATATTAAATAGCTGAAGAAATATAAATAAATAGTGGAAGCAAACTAATTCACTATATAAATGAGAATAATAATAACTATATTAATTGGAACAATGTTGATGTAATGTCATTTCACTAGAAAACTGGAAAACATGGATACAAGAAAATTGGCATAACATGCTCCAAAAATTAAAATAAAACCTAGGCTACTCCAAGCATCCCAAGATCCAACTCGGTCATCTTCTATCAAACTCCATCCTAAACAGCAAGAAATCAAGTGTTTGAAGCTATATATTTCTCTTTTTCAACACTTGCAACCATGTAATCTACTCTGGGTACCAAACAGTGCTTGGGGAGGGTGTGAGATAAATCTAAGTGGTCCACCACCAACGGTTTCTATAACCTCTATCCCGTGAAATGGAATATAGCAGGGTGCAAGCATGCATATATAAATTAAATCAAGCAGTACAATATAACTAAATACCCAAGTACCTACTTCCACCCTTGGTTGGTTTCTAAACATGTAATCAGTTCATTAATTAAGTAATTAAAATTTAATGTTAAAAGGTCACTTGAGTCAAACCCATCACTGACATCGCCTCGTGATAGTATTAGTAGTGAAGGTCCCAAGACATAACAAGGAAACCTGAAAATGATATCCAGTAAGGGAGTTCCAGGGTAAAGAACAATGTAACGTAGAGCTCACAGATTGCTAACTCAGTAGTATCTAAGTCTAGCTAAGGAGTAAGAGTGTAATCCAAGGAGCGTAATCCAATTAATTCCATAATAAGTCGCCTACCAAGTCCAAGGTGATCAACCAAGGTAAAACAGGGATAAGTAAGGACAGGACCCTATGGGCTTTCCCCATGGCACCTACTAGTCAATGCTACATCCAAGGAGTGTATCTGAGGTATCATGTAATAATGTAAAGGACCCTACGGTAGTATACCAGGAATCTGAGGAGTAGACACGAATCAGAGTCTAGGTGGGTATCAACCTAAGAAAACCACATCCTTGAATTGGAATGTGTTTCCTGGGTCCCAAGGTAATCTCCTCTTAAAATAGAAGGCGATCTCGAGTCAGTCCATTCCTATTTGATATTGTAATCCTGTAATCATTCATTAGGTTCAATCCTTGTCTTCCAATAGTGTGGATAGTCCAAGTAGCGTTGCAACCATTTAATCAAGTCATAAATAACCATTAAGTCATATTCAATTATTGAGGTTCACTCTGCTATGTTCCATCAATATAGAAAGGGGTTCTATGGACATGTTATCTCTATTCAATATTATTTCATAAGGCCAATTTATATACTTAGTATACTTTCCATTTCACATTTTTCATTTAATAATCAATTGATGCACTTACCTTAGACGGGTCAAGTGGTGAGCATACAAGGTACATGTCATTATGAAATTTTCATTAATAACAATCCATTTATTATAGGAAGTCTCACCTTTAGAAAGTTCAAGCAAAGGCACACCCAAATGGTGGATCAAACGTGTCGAAACACTAAAACCCAATTATGGAATATCTTTCGACATGGGGCGGATTTAGTTGTGGGTGTAACCGCTAACAACTAATCACATGTTTAGAAAGATCATAACCATACGATTCTAACAAGTATAATCATGGAATGTAAATTTAATAAATGGCTTCTGATGAAATTGGTGGGCCCCACACGAACATTCCAAAATAAATGAACTTTAGGGATAAGTTATTGACTACCCACCTTAGGGTTGTACAACTCTACTCCTTCGGTATCGTCTCTTGATTTGCCTTATATCAGAGTAGATATAAGAAAATGTATAAAATTATCTCATGATGATATCTAGGTCGATAAAAAAAGACAAGTATAACAGCGAAAGTGGACTCTATTACTTACAGTTGTGTATCCAACGTGACAAACAAAATCTTGATCGGATTTCGGATGAAGTAGATCTCTTGATCCCTATCTTTGGCCTTCAAAAATCTCCAAAATGGGAGAAAAAGGGCTTAATCCCACTGGTTCTCAAATTAGGGAGGAAGAGGGGGTAAAATAGATCATTGAGGGCATTTTGGACATTTTACCTAGAATTTTAGCTTACATACAGTTTGTCTTCATGGGTTTTAAAACCATGTGAAAACCATGTGAAATGGATCTGCCTGAAAAAACATCCTTTGCATAGTTTGATCAAACCATGCGCAATCCATGCATGGGTACCTGGGAAGAAGGGGTGTTCGCACAGTTAGTCTGCATGGTCGTGCACTAACTATGCGAGGTGGCTCTGTTCGAAAAAACATAATCCACACGGTTTACTCTAAACCATGTTCCAAGCATGTTTTCCCCAAAAAGATGGGTTTCAGGCTCTGGACAAGCCCCAAACACCCTCGAAACCTTTACTAACTCATTAGGCAACCATATTAAATCCAAAGTAAATATTTAGACCAAAAATTAAGGGATTAATACCTGAGTGAAAACCGGGTTCTAACATTAATATTAAAATTCATTTTTTCAATTTATATATCATGAATTATAATTTAGATATAAAATTTTTATTTTTGAATTATAACTTTAATTTATAAAATTTTTATAAATTAAAAAATAAATAAAAAATATAAGGTATTTTATTTTTATAATTATGAATGTTTTATAATTGTTTAATTTTAAATGTTTAAATTAAAATGCCTTATTTGAGTAAATTATTTAAACCATGTCAAAATGAGTTTTAATAATTGACATGATCAAGGTTTAAATAACATTAAATGTGTGATATTCTGAATGTTTTCATATTATATGAGTAGTTCATATATATAATGTTTATATTTTATATGTAATATTTTTAAGTTAAATACCATATAATGATTAATATAAATTATTTTATATTGGGAATAAATATAAATTATTTATATATATTTAATTATGGAATGTCCATAATTTATGGATAAATTATAAAGTATTTATAATTAGATTTATTTATGAATTGTTCATAAAAAGTTTATCTCATGTTTAAATATAGGAAATATTAATTTATTTAATTTATTTATTGATTTATTCATAGATATAATAATTATATTATGAATATTTATGTATTATATTTTAAAGAGTTAATCTGATTTTATAAATTCCATACATGTATCTAAGGAGTTACACTCTATGTATGATAATTGATTTATTTTTCTTGTACCTTGAATTTGGATTATATTGAGTTATGTGCTTGAATTTAAAGTTTTATAATATTTTTATATATTAGTAGTTATAATTTTAATGAAATTTAATTCTCTCTTGAGTAAAGTATCATTGGGTATAGGGACTTTTGGTTGGACTGCTTACTAACCTGGAGGCTTGTACCTTGTTTAGAAATGTGGGGGTTGGTTATTTATCTCTCCAAGATTAATCTTATAGGGATTATTGATATCATATTATTATGAGCCTTTACATGAAAGGGTTTAATTCAACTTTTTCATTTAAATAATTTGGATGTGTATGAATATAGTTATATTTTAATTTGGGTTACTAACATAAGTTATGTGTTGTTTAAAGAGTTACACGTCAATATGGTTTGAATGTGGTGATTTGGTTGAGTTAATAGGATTAAAAACTAAATAATTAAGAGAATTAATACTTGTAAAGTGAATAACATTAGATAATATGGTGATATTAAATCCACTTTAAAAATACTAAGTGTTAGATTCCTTCTAAAGTAAACACTTGTCAAGAATTTGATCATCTAACTGGGTAAGTTCATGCTAAAGGTGGGTGCCCATGGATTATATTGTGTAAGGAATGGTGGATATGGATTACCCTAATATTTATGTAACCAAATACCATTATTATATTTGGGTTATACTTAGTTGGGAACCCCTAAGGTTTATGATACCAAAGTAATGGTGTTTATTTTATCTATATGATAGATTAGATAAATATTTTTTCTTCTCAACCATCTAAGAGTCATATATGATATGATTGGGATGATTCCCTACTTAAATACCTAAATGGTGAGAGGAATTCCAAATTAAACTCATTAATTAGTGAAATTTTGATCTTTTCTAATAATGGATATGATGATTCTAAAAGGGGTCACAATTTTAAGGAGGTGAATTTAATAAAAGTCCTTATTAAATGTATGTAAAACATGATACTTATCTTATAAAAGATTCTATTACAGCTAAAAATCATCATCATTATCTAATTTGTCTTAAATATTAATATTATAGAAAATAAATATTGATGTAATCAACTTATTAAAGACCGGTACAAAACTTAAGAATTGTTCACAAGTAAAAAATATATACATGTTTGAGCAATACCTTCCATAGTAACCAAATTTTTATGTTGTTCAACAAGTGGATCTATATGATTATGAGAAACATATAATGACTCCTTCAATGTTTCAAAATCATTATACACATGATGAAATAAGAAAATTTAGTCACCACTCATATACTCAATATAATTGGGTATGTTAATGACTTGGAGAAACTGGAGGATTCTTTAAGGCTTGTTCTAGCTATGGAATTCATTTTTTTGTCATTAATGGAAATGTTTCGACAATTTAAATGAGTTTTAATAAAATTTTACCTGATATTATCAAATTATTGAGGAAAAATGAACTGGGAATTAGATTTCAATGTTCAAGTGATGTATTGATAGTATAAGTGGGTATAAGTTTATACCAGAAGAAGAAAATTTGGGTAGAGAATCCAACAATGTTTATTTAAGTAACTAATCAAGGTCATTAAAATATAAAGGAATATTTTGAAAGAAGGAAATTTTCACATTTGGTATTTTATAAGATGTTTAAAGAGTTTAAGAGACTGACAAGACCATTGTATGCATGAATATTTTGATAGAAAATGGATCATTTGAATATATTAATTTATTAAACTTGTCAAAATTTGATTGATTTAATGTTTCGTGGCAGGATACCACAATTATTCATAAGTTGAACAAAAATATATTAATGTAGTGAGTCATAAACACTTTACGTTGTGCTGATTCATGGCATGGCATGACACCAGATTATTGAAGATTTCAAGGACTGAACCCAAGGATTAGAAAGGAAGAACTAGGCTAAAATAGGTGAAATCAGTGGGAGAAAACTTTATATGTCATGTAAGTAATTCAAAATGTGTAATTTGAGGGAGTACAAGTCATGAAAACAAGTTGTGAAACAATCCATGAAAATTTTTACCCCATGCATTACACGCTGTTAATATACTATTCACAACATGAAATATTTTGGAAATTAGAGATCTGACCCCAAACTTTACACGTTTTGTAACACTTAAACAATTTGAAAATGCTTGATGGACTCAAAAATAGGTAGTTATAACATAATAAAAGTGTAAAACCATCTTAATAGTTATAAATCATAGTATAATATATTTTTTACACAATTTATGATTCTTGGAGGGGATGGAGGCATATAAATATCAGTTGAGGCTAGATTAGAAGGGATTTCTTGGGAGTGGAATCTCTAGACAATATCCTACTGAAGGTTTACTTTCATATTTTATTTTATCTTTCTTTATTTCATGATTATGAACTCTCCCCTCTCCCAAATCAACTCAAATTCATCATCCATGGAGAGGTAGTTCATGTGAGTGATCATGAAGGGGGGTTGGGCCTTTGAGCTTTGTTTGAGTTTTTCACCTAAATGAATAAAATATTTTTTTATCATTTATGTATGTTATAAATTCTTAATTTAGTTTTTAATAATGAATGAAATTGTGTTAGGGTTAGATTCTTTATTTTTATTTTCCTTTCTTGGTGATCCAAATATCTCTCCACCTAGATTCCCATTACTTTTATTCATAACAAATTAGGGTTGGGTGGTGAGTGCTCGGCAATTGTTAGTACGTGTGAGGAATTTTGACTGTGAATTTTCTAAATTAGGGAATAATAATACCTAATTGGGTAATTCCAAAAATTGATAATAGGATCAATGAGGACTTCATATACCTAGGAAGGAGGGTAGACTAATTGAGACCCTGATTTGGGATACCCTCACCATCACCATCCACTGATCGAGATAGAAGAATCGAAATAATAATCTCCCTATTATAAGTTTAGAAGAGGAAAATAGAGAATAAAGATTAAATTGTGATAACATTGATCTAGGTTCATTCAATCCTACTCTGATCATAGATTTCATCATTTTTCTGATCTATCAATTTAAAATACTTTTTGTCTTCAATTTCTTAAACAAATAAAAAATCAATTTTCTAAAAAATAATAAAAAGTGAAAAACTATTTTACATGAAATCCTCTTAGGGGTCCTACCTAGGGTTAACCCTAGACTATACTTAAGTAATTAAAACAAATTATGCCCCATGATAGGCATGTGTCAGAGACTTAATGGAATTTCTATTTCAGGTATCGGTGCTATAGAAATCAATTCTTTAATTTTTAAGCATATATGATACCTAATGTGTATTTTAAAAACATTTTAAATATAAAATAGTTCAAAATCAAATAAATAATTGACCAAGCCTGTAGTTTCCATTTTATTGACGAAGAAAGGGATTTATAAATCATGGATTTTAATGTTAAAGAATATTTTATGCTCAGGTGGATCTAAATAAAGGATGTGTGTTATCATATTATTTATCCTATATGATAATAGAAGTTTTTGGTTAATAAAGAGTTGTTATAAAAAATATGATATGTCGCACATGGTTTATGATTCATAAGACTCTATAACATACTTGAAAATAAGATAAGTATGAAATTATTTTTATTCAGAATAAAAGATTTTATTTATATGTTTGTTAAAATGCGAGGAATTAGACCCCACCATTAATGGAATATTTAAAATAATAAAGTCTTATCTTCAAAGTAACTCTCCAAAATCATATAATACCAAATAATATATGGATATAACAATTTTTTTAAATATTCACATTAAAATGAAATAAGATTTATTTACTAACACAAAGGATTTTTTTTATACTAGCATGATATTTTGAAGAGAATATAGTGTCTAAGAGGTTAGTGGGAGTATATTTAGACTTAAAAAATTTCATAGTTAAAAAATAAATATTATTCCATTAAAAATTAAAATTGAATGTTACTTAATACCTAAAATTTTTAGGGCATATCAATAAAAAATTAATTTTCAAGAGCAACATTAGTTGAAAAAATATTTCAAGGAAAATTTTTAATGGAAAATTTCATTAATAATAATGATAATGAACTTATAAATGGTTATAAGTAGGTAATTAAAGTTATTAATGTTGTAACATTTGATGTTATGAAGTTAAGGAGTTTAAATAATTCTTCAAGGAGTTGAACATTTCTAATATGATTCCAAAGTCTCAACATTATTCAAAATACATTTCTTTATATATGATACTCACTAAAGAGTTTAATGGGAGAGTTTTATCATATGGTTACATAGATATGTATTATGAATTTCATAGATATGAAATGTGTTTAACAAAAACCTAAAAGTGAAGAAAATATAAGGATGATCTAGTAGCCTATCATATGTGATATGATGAGACAAGAACTTATATATGTTTTTGTTAAAATTATTAAAATAGTTTTAGAATATGAAATGTATCATGTAATATAAAAGGCAATCTCTACCTTATCATTATTTCATATTGTTTTCATATACTCGTGAATTGAAATGATAATTGACCTATAAAAGTATGACTTTAGGTTATATGTAATTGATGTTAATCAAGGAGTGTTATAGGTTGTTGTGAAATGTCAAGGCTAGAATGAGTATGATTCTTGTATCAGGATATGAAATAAGATCATGAGGCACAAAACAGGTTTTGTACACTAGATGACCCATAAACTATACCACATGGAGTGGAATACACTATGCCTTTGGTATACTAGGGGTGAATAGTTCATGTTTACATTTTCCCATACCTAAGGTTGGAGAGAACCTAGAATGATAACCTTTATACTTTGATGTCTTTCTTACACAATTATTGAGGCATAGCTATTCAAGGGGTGTTTGGGTATGTTTTTGATCATGTCATTAGTTTGATATTAATAATAATGGGATTTTTCCTCTCATGGGATGAGTATGAAATTTTTTCATCGATTTAAATGGATTGAGGAAGTGTATGTATGTACCTAAATAAGACATATGATGTGATTTTCTATCATGTGAGGGGAATGTGATGTGGTCATCAAAAAAGGTGAATGAAATGTGATTTATTCATCAACCTGGTCGGTCTATACCTGGAAAATAAAAAATGTATTAGGAGGATATATGGGATTAACATTCTCCATGTCTCATGGTCACTTGATATCTTGGAAAAAGAAATCATATGAAAATAGATTATTGCATATAATACAACTGGAGGAAATGGATATAGAGAAACATGTATTTGATGAAGATAAAATAAGATAAATTTATAGCTTGAGTATCACTATAATGAATCAAACTTTTATAAATTAAATTTCCTTTTTAAATGAGTAAATTTATTATTAATAAATAAATTTATAGAAAATACATGCACTAATTTGGCTATTTTGAACATTTATATGGTATTTAAAATTCAAAATACCATTAAGCATCATAATATTTGATAATATAGTCTTTTAATAGTGATTATATGACTTTCATATATAAAGGGTTATGATAAAGTCCAATTGATACAGACGGAAGAAGCGGTGGCCTTGACCAGTAGAATTGTACCCTATGAAGCCCACTTATTAGAGATTTTGAGGGAGATAACATTACTGAGATTTTCCCTTGACCAAACCCATGTCGTGATTCCACAACTATAGCACAAATGAAAAATTTTATAGGATAAGTTCAAACTCATTGAGATCATGACCCAAACTATTTACACCGAACCACATTAAAAAAATATCACCATCGCGCACCTTACCATTAGGGAATTCCCTATTGTATAAAATGTTATGTATCTAGACCCTAATAGTATGAATTTTAATATGTTTATTTTTTTTATAATAAATTAATGATTATATGTATCATTTTATTATTACTTTAAAATTATTAAATAAAAGGTTTTAAAAATTGGTTTTCAAAGCGATGTAACAAAAATTGTATTTATGGAAAATATATAGCTTCAATCAAGGATATATTTTTAATGAATTAAATAATTTTTGAAATAAAGTATAATTTAATTAAATATTATTATGAAGTTATATTTATTAAATATAAATGATAATATAATTTTATGAATTCAAAAAATAATTTTTATAAGATTTAGAAAATTGTTATTGTTAAAAAATCAATATTTTTCAATAAATGTCCTTTTTTATTTAAAAGTATAAATTCTCATACATATAGAGTTTTTTGGATAAAATAAATATTATTTTAGAAATCGTCATGTTGAAATTATCAAACCGTGAATGTTTCATAATTTTCAGAGATAGTAGAATTTTTGGATAAAAATTAAATACGGTATAAATATATGATGTGTATTATGATATCATAATGACCAAAAAATATTGTAATATATTCCATAAATAGTATCAATTACCAAATATATATTTACCCATTAAAATAAGGTGTTTTTTATTTTATTAATTTCATAAATCCTTAATTAATCCTCAAAAATCTATATTATATTTTAATGTTTTAAAATCATTTCTTTATAAACATGACTCACTTCCACAAAACCAAGGTTATTATTTTAATGAGAACATATATTAAATATATAAAATAATTAAAAAAAACTCCACTTTGGTAGAAACCATTGGAAACTCCATTGTAATTTTTTTAGTTTTGATTACTTTATCATATAGAGTCTGAAAACTACGTTTGAAAATTAATAAAGAACTCTCATCTCTGTGTCTATATAAACCCACTTATCCTCTCATTTATCTTCACTAAAAACTCTTAGATCAAAAAACTACTATACCCTTCCCTCTAAATATCCCTATAAAGGTTCCCCCAAGATCTCAAGAAGCTCCTTCTAAGCTTTTAGAATCACCCTCTCAAGGTAAGGGATCCTCTCCTTCTCCTCTTTATTAAAACACCTACTTTATGTTATACGTTTTATTTTTCATTTTTTCTTATTGGGATATTTTATCAAACATCCCTATTACTTATCTTATGATTTAAATTATATTAAATACCTCTATTCACTATCATTATTCACTCTCATGAATCATTGTGTACTTCTATTATGCTGATGAAATTATCTTGTGATTTTTCCATGAAAAACTTTTGTATTATGAATACCCATAACCATTTCCACTCAAGGGTATTAACCTGGATGTAAATATCATTCTTTTATTGTAGAATTATATGTATTAAACCCATACTCTGTGATCATGGTATTAAATTTGATGAAATATTTCCTTATGTTGAATGATCTATGTGGAACACATTAGCATGTACATATTATGATGGGTGCACCCAGATAGCACTTCAATGAATTGGGTAATATTTTAGTCTCATGAGATATCATGGATGGAATTAATGAGTAAACCTAATCCATTATGGGACTTTTTACACCATGTGATGTTGTCTCATCGGTTTTCCTTGACTTGTGCTTATGAAATGATTTATGTTGTTTCCACCTTCCCATGTTACATTTATGTTATCATGTTATATCATGCCTCATTGTTAAATATTATGATTCTCGGCCCTTTTATGTTACCTTTATATACCTCTTATATCACATGTAATACTTTACCTTGTGTTATTATTATTTTATTCCCTTACTAGGCTTTATGTCTCACCCCTTTCAAATGTACGTCCACAGGTTATCCCCTGCAGTTTTAGGAGAACAATGTAATTTTAAGAGCATGTTAAGGAAGTTTTAAATAATGTTTTTGTATCCATATTTCAAGTTGATTTTCTATGTACATAATTTTCTAAATAAACTATTCTTCATGACATTCTGGGATTATAATATGTGTACCTTTATATAATAATTCATAAATTAAGATTAAATAAAATATGGGTTGTCATAGTTGGTATCAAAGAAAATTATAGTTATTTTTATGATTTGGATTAGAAAACTATATCAAAAGACTTATGGATAAGACTAAACATAATAAAACATACCTGAATTTTTGTAAAGTATATATTAAGTGGTTTTGAAGTAAATACAACCCTATATGAATACTATAATTGGATGTGGATCTAGCATAGAGGTACCTAGGGGTAATAACCTCGAAAAGGGTGAATTGAGTTGGACTTGACCATCACCTAGTGAAAAATAATTGGCCTTGTTGAATACCTAGTTTGACACTCCCAAAAGATATGCTTGGGTAAATTCACAAGCTACTTATGAACCATTATTAAGGGAACAAAAATACCCCTAAGATTTTATATTTGTAAATAGATTATTAATAACTTAGATTAAAGTCTATAAATTCATAGGTTAAGGAATATATTTCATTTTCGAGTTATACCTTTAATGTTCATGGTTTCTTGTTTATGTGATTATTAATTTAAAAATAATCATCCCTAAATCTCTCTTTATTTTAGTCAATGGTTGGGAATATTAGGAACCAAGTCAACAACCAATATGAAGAATAATGTAATGACTGCTCAAATGAAATTTCCAGTATTATGGGAGCAGGAATCACAAACATCGTGACAATAATTTCTCAATTGAATCATGTTTTGAAAAAAAAAATTAATAAGGAGTAACACTCGAATCCATCTAATATAATGTTTCTATTGATACCTTTATGCGAAAAATACCTACAACTTCCAGTGTATCTTATAATCACTTAATCATGGAGAAATAGATCAAATAAATTGAAAATATCTTCTTCATCCTTCAATGCTCTAAGAAATAGAATTTTTTACTGGTTATTCGGTAAGAGAATCAAATCAATTGTGGATTTTGACCAAAAATAAAAATCTTGTAGAATTGGTTGAAGCGATGGAGTAAAATGAATTTTGGAAAATGTTTTTCAATAAATATTTTCCTCGTACTCTTTGACATAAAATGGAGAGGGACTTCCTTAGTCTCAAGAAAAATGATGATGAATTCAGCAAGGTGCATGAGGAAAAATTCACAAGACTTTCATGATATGCCTCTAGATTTTTCATTAACATCAAATGTAAAGTTGACCAATTTTTTGGTGGTATGAAGCTAAGTATACAAAAATATTTGGAAATACAGGACTTTGAAAGCTTCGAAGAAATTGTCTGATGTGACCTGAATGTCAAAAAGGAGATCATTGAATCGAAAGGTTATTGTGGGGATAAGAATTATAAAATAGAGTTTCATTCTAGTGGTATGATGGATAAATCTAATGGTAGAAATAAATCACAACATCCCACATGTCAAAAGTGTGGGAAGAATCATCTCAAAATTTTCTTTAAGGGGATAAGGAAATTCTTTAGGTGTGCTAAAGAAAGACACATAGCTAGTAATTTACAATAGTAGAAACCCACCAATATGATTGAAGAAAGGAATGAACTGGTCAACCCTTATCCAGTAGTGAAGTGTTTCAATTTCATTGAAAATGGGCATTATGTAAATCATTTTTGAAGACAATTAATGCCAACAATCTCCAAGGTGGAAATGGAGAGCTTATTCCATCATAACTACTAAGGTGGAACATGACAATGAAGTGGTTATAGGTACAACAGTTATTCATTGAAGGATAATGAACATAATTTTTTATTTTAGTTTTATAAATTCATTCATATCATGAAATTTTAGTAGTTTTATTCAAACACCATTTAAAATCATGGAAGTAAAGCTATCGGTGAAAACGGAAAATAGGGAAATTATTTTATCCCCAGTATATAACACCTCCCCTGTCAAAATTTGTCGGCTGAACTTCCCAATTAACCTTGTGATACTCTCTTTGGTAGAATTTTATGAAATTATAGGTATGTATTGTATTTCCTTATATAGATCCAACACAAATTTCCCATATAATTATATCACCCTATGTATCATGAATCCTCCTCGGATTCCATAAAATTACGAGGAGGATGAATCTTCTTTAGTATAATCATCTTAATCATGTATATTATTTCCCTAAATACCATATCTAGCTCAAATTATTGAGTCTAAGGAAAAATCATCCTTGATTACATGTCCATTGTAAGGGAATTCACTGATGTTTTTCCCGAAGTATTTCTTGGTCATCCTCCTAGATGAGAGGTTGATTTTTAAATATAGATTATACCTAGAGATTTACCATTATCTTAGACTCTATATAGAATGTTTATTGTTGAACTTGGGGATATAAAGAAGAAACTACAGAAGAATATGGATAAAGGGTTCATACACCCAAGTGTTTCATCATGGGATGAACCATCCCTCTTTTTTAAAAAAGGATGGGTCAATGTGTCTATGCATTGATTATCGTAAACTCAACAATATCATAATAAATAACAAGTATCATATTCCATGTATTGATGACTTGTTTGGTAATATATGTGGAGCCCATTATTTCTCTAAGGTGGATCTTTGGTTGGGACACTATTAAGTAAATTTGAAGAAGTATGATATCCCCAAGACTACTTTTCTCACAAGGTATAGGCACTAAGAGTTCATAGTGATGTAATTTAGACTAAAAGATGCTCCATCAATCTTCATGGACTTAATGAATATAGTATTTAGAGATTACCTATACAATTTCATGGTATTATTTATAGACTATACTCTTATCTACTCTAAAATTAATGAGGAACATGAGGATAATTTGAATATTTTACTAAATAAATTACAAAATGAAAAGATATATGTGAATTGTAGTAAAAGAGAATTTTGGTTGGAGAAAGTAACATTCATGGGGAAATTTATCACCAGTAAAGAGATATTTGTGGATCCTTAAAAAATATAGGCAATTAAAGGATGTACTGAACCAAATTATATAAAGGACATACATATTTTCCTTAGATTAGTTGGGTACTATAGTCAATTTTTGAGAAACTTATAATGATTTTAAATCCCATTAACCAAGATAGCTTGGATGGGGGTAAAGTTTTTTTGGAATTAAGAATGTGAGGAAAGTTTTAAATAGCTGAATAAAGGAATTATCACTGCAACTATTCTCATATTGCCTAATATTGGGGATGAATTTATGATCCACAGTTATGAATTCAAAAATTTATTGTGTAATCATGTAATATGACAAAGTGCTAGCTTATTCCTCTCACCAAAAAAAGATCTGTGAGCAGAACTTCCCATATCATGACTGAAAATTAATATTTTATTATTCAAAAAAAATTAAGGAAAAAGTGAGAAACCACGAGTTCATACACAAAAAGAAGTGAAAAAACCATTAAAGTACTATTTAAGCCTACCAGATTCAATCTCCTTAAAAGTTTCTAGGAGATATTGTGTACCTAAGTGTCTGGTTCTTCCAGTAGAAGATCCTCAAACCGAAATGTCAGCTTGTCCTAGGACTGGATATACTCCTCAAGGTTGATCTTCCCATTATTGAATCCCCCAACTAAAATTAGGTCCTTTCTGTAGATCTAGAATTACTTCTCTTCAATTATATTCACATTTATTGGCCTCCATATCATCCTGGTGGATTCTTCTTTAGTATCATTAAGGGATAACACTTGTTCAGTAGCTCCGTGCTATGATCACATAAGAAAATACAAAGAATTAACTATCACATCACCTAGATTTCTATGTCCATCTACCTTAGGTGATAGGTGGGTATCACTGTCAACCTACTTGTCTTTCAACTTCTTTGTAGATCGGGTCTCCATTGGTAGTGGAAAAAAGGAATAATCATTTCTCTCTTTACAAATTTCTCTCCTACTCCTTCTTCTCCATAGGCTTCGAAGCTAATCACCCATACCCTCATCCACTGTCTATCCTGTAGAATATCTAGTATAGTCATCACTGGACTCATTCTCATTCATGGAGGGCCCGAATGGATCTTTCTCAAACTTCTGAACTAAATTTTCATTAGGTAGTTGATCAAATAGATTTTCCAGTTATATGGTTTCCACCTCCCAAGATTCTTTAGAGACCTCATCCTAGATTGTAACTCTAAATCCACTCCCTGGACACACCATATCTAATGAATCACCCAAGGTAGTCATAAGACCTCCATCGTCCACCACATGAGACTCCAATTCGGGGTTAATTCTACTACCACCCTGAGGGCCCTCCGGTAGTGGAGAGACCAAAGCTCCAACCTCCTTATCCACCTCTAATCTTGAATGAGTACCCTTAAGTTTCTTCTTCATCCAATTAAAGATATCATACACCAAGGGATTGCCTCCATAGGTATCACTTTGAACTTCCTTGTCCATGGTTTCCACACCCACTGGTCCTTGTACAAAAGAGACATTCATTGTGCAGGTCGCATGTACCTTTTTTCTTCCTATAGTTCCTACACCCTACTATCTCTTTGGTTGTCTATTCCTATAGGCCACCAGCAGGTGACCCATTCGATTTCAAATAGAAAAAAAAATTAACCCATGATTCATAAACAATTTGATGTCTCCAACAGAACTCTTCACCCACTGTAATCCCAATGTAGTCTGGAGGAAATATCAAGGCATCAATTTCAAAGTAGATCTGGGGATTTACAGGATAAAAAATCATGTTTTTTTTGCTATAAAATCATAAATAACTTCCCACTAGGTTCCCAATAATCCTAATAATTGATGGGTTTTGAAATGGTAAAGGGAGATGCGGAAGACTAACCCAAATCATGATGGAAGGAAATTCATGGATCATATGAATGTCAAACGTCCATCTAAAAAGTAAGAAATATGACCCATTATAGCATCATGGATAATAGGACCATAGTTTGATCAGATCCTCCACTGAAACAAAGCAAATAATGATGTTCTTGTTGTCGAGAAACCCCATTGTTGCCCTATCCTGCATATCCAATGAACCAAAAACAAACCTATCAAATGAGTCCACCGAAAGTATTCTTTGCAAAAAATGAGTGATCAGGGTCAGGTTGAGGAGTTTTGAAGCTTCATTTAACTCTTTGATCGAAATTGATAGATTATTTCACCCATTGTACAAATTTGTAACCTTAGGGAACATGGAGAAAGGAGGAAATGGAGGGAGCATATACGGGTTGGAGAAGGGGGAAAAAGATGGCCCTGCACCTTGGAAGGATGACGAAGGTCCCTCCCCCACTAGTGGGGGAGGGACTAGTGCGGTGGAATCTATCGTCATAGAGTGGGAGTAGGAATTTTGAACCCCCCCCCCCCCAAATTGCAAACCATGTACATTCCTACTTATATCATGATCTATAATTGGTTGGGGTGATCTTTACATTATTGATTTGGAGTAATTATCTCAATGGGGAGAACTATGACATATATACGGATCATAAAAACCTCAATTATATATTCACACAAAAATAGATTAATATGAACCAATGAAGGTGGTTAGAGATGATCATGGATTGTGATTGTTTAATCCATTACCAACTTGGGAAGGTGAACAAGTTGGTATATGCTTTGGTAGGGATTACACTACAACCCTATCTATGATAAGAATTATAAGGGATCTAGTCTTATTGGATATGAAAAGGATGGATATGGGAATAATAAAATGATATTTATCCTACCTCTATCAAATAACTTACAAACAATCCACTCTTGATATGATTAAGGAGGCTTAGATAATGAGGTTATATATAATAAAGTAGTTAATATTCCAGAGTTCAACTTTTCTAAATATGGAGCTATAAGTTTTGGAACCTGGATTTATGACCCATCAAAACCAAAACTAAAGAGAGAACTTTTGGATGATGCACATAGCTCATCTTTATTTACTCATCCAGTAAGTCAAGGTATAATGATCAAAGTCTAAATTCATTATGTAACCATTTCTCATACCATTATGGAAATGGTAAAGCATAAACATGGATTTAATTGTAGGACTCCCAAGGAAATCTAAAGGAAATAATTCCATCCTGGTGGTATTCAATCATTTTAAATAGATAACAATTTTCATTTCTATTAAGGAATAATTCTATCTTGTATAAACCAAAAATATATAAGTAAGGTAAGGCATAAGACTATATAGAGTTTGACTATTTATTATATTTTATCAAGATATAATTTTTACTTTGATGTTTTGGACAAGCTTTTAGCAAGTGTTGAATATAGAATTGATCTTCAGCACTACTTATCACCCTAAAAAGATGGTTAGTATGAAAGGAATATTAAAACTCTAGAAGATATATTGATATTTTTTTCAATAGATTTTAAAGGATGTTGGGATCAATAACTTCCCCTATTAGAGTTCGCATATAACAATATTTTCTATTATAGAATTCAAATTGAACCTTATGAGACTTTGTATGGGAATAGGTGTCTAACTTCGACATACTGGGATAAAGTTAGAGAGTGGAAGAGGTTCAAACAGTTTAATATCATATGAAATCCACATAGAGTCGACAGAAAATATATGCAGATATTCATTGACGAGACCTGGAGTTTAAGTTCATAGATAAAGTGCTCCAACATATATCACCATGGAAGAAATTCATGAGGTTTGGGAAGAAGGTAAAACTTAGTCCAAGATACATTACCCCCTTTGAGATTATTTATCACATCAGAGTGGTGGCCTATCAACTAGTACTTTAAAATAACATATCTCAAGTACATTATGTGTTCCATGTATTCCTCTTGAGGAAGTACATACCATACCCCTTACATGTATGGAATCCAGATTTGGTACCATTGGATAATGATATTTAATATGAGGAGAATATATTGAAGATATTAGATCATAGAGACAAAGTTCTATGAAACAATACAACTCAACTAGTTAAAGTGTTTTAGCGGAACCACAAGTTTGAGGAAGTGACATGGGAATTGGAAGAGGCGATCAAATAGAATTACCCTCATATGTTTTAGTGTATGAAATAAAAATGTTGAGGGAGAAATTTTTAAAGGATGGAATAATGTAATGAAATGAACTTTTATAAATTAAATGACCTTTTTAAATGATTAAATTCCTTATTAATAAATGAATTTATAGGAAAAAAATCACTACTTTGGCTATTTTGAAAAATTATATGGTATTTCAAGTTCAAAATGTAATTTATCATCATAAACATTGATAATATAGTTTTTAAATACTAAACATATGTCCAGTATATATAAAGGGTTATGATAAAGTCTAATTGATACAGACGGAAGAAGAGATAGCCTCAAACAGCAAGATAGTATCCTATGAAGCCCATTTATTAGAGATTTCGAGGAAGATAGCATCACTAGTCTTTTACCATTTCCAATTACAAGATAATATTAAAAAAATAAATCATGAAAAAAACCATTTATGGTATAATTTCAAACTCATTGAGATCACATCCCAAACCATGTGCGTACAACCACCCTAAAAAATCTCACAATCACGCACCTTACCTATATGGAATTTGCTTATAATGTCCCGGTTCGAGAAGTTACCCAGAGGTGCCCCATACCCAGTTGGTCACATAGACTCAAGCACATTTCCCCTAATTCCAGATCCTACCAACTATCAGTGAGTTCCTTGGGTGTGATAGTGGGGAATCTATTCCTTCATTGGCAGAGTAACACAGTAGAAGAAAAAAACAGATAACAATAGTGGAAGTAGTAATAATCCATAGGAAAGTAAATAGAATAAGTCTGAATAAATAAACAGTTTGAGTGTATATATATAAAAATAATACATGGTACATATGTATAGGAAAACATACAAACACATCACAATGCTGGAATACAGAACAGTACTAAGCCAAAGTACAAAAGAAAACAGATAAACAGCTCCTCAGCATCGCAAGCCTCAGCTTGGTCCCATGCTCTCTAGATCCAGAGCAAATCAAGTACCTGAAGTAGAAGGTTGTTTTCCCTTATCTATACTTGCAGAAATATAATCTATTGGGGCCCAAATTCATAGCCCAAATAGGGTGTGAGACTAAATCCCAGTATGAAATCACCACAAGATCTGTGCCTAACAGTCAGTGAATATATGAAAGGTAATAAACAAAAGAAAGCGGTAAATAAGGAAGTACTCAGCAGTAACCAATCCTACAGTTTCAATGTAATCAGTTCCATATATAAACAATAGAAAAACAAGTAGTTAACCCTCTGTGTAGTTCTCTCAGCCTAACCCCTCTAGTTCAATCAAAACAAGGATACTACAAACACTCTATGAGGAAACTCTCTCAATCAATTCCCCTTATAGTCCCAAGTGTTAAAGACTCTCTGAGGAAGCTCACACGGTCAATTCTCTATATAGTCAAAAGTGATAAAGACTCTTTGAGGAAGCTCACTCGGTCAATTCCACATATATTCAAAAGTGATAAGGACTCTCTGAGGAAGCTCACTCGGTCAATTACCCATATAGTCAAAAGTGATAAATTCTCTCTAAGGAAGCTCACTCGATCAATTCCCCATATAGTCAAAAGTGATAAAGACTCTCTAAGGAAGCTCACTCGGTCAATTCCCCATATAGTCAAAAGTGATAAAGACTCTCTAAGGAAGCTCACTCGGTCAATTCCCATTATAGTCTACTATACCAGGTTCTCACAACCCTATGTAAGTCAAACAAGAATAGCAATGAAATACGACCAAATTAAACCTCAATAACTACCTGGCTAAATAGTCTATAGAATATCAAGAATGTCAGATAAAATAATCACTCCATCCTACAGTACTAGGCATGGGAAACATCAATAAAGCCTAACGGCTAAACAGGACCAAATGACCGTAAACAGAATATGCATGGGAAAACACATCCAAAGCATAGAAAAAAACCCTATTCACATCCAAACAACCTCTATTTACGCATACCATCATAGCAGGAAATCAACAGGGTTAAAACGGTAAACATGCAATACCTCGTACAAGGGTATTAAGAAACATTGAACATAATACTCAAATAAATTTAACAGAAAGGCACAAACCACCTACCTCGGTATTGGGAGATTGATATACTTGAGTCTCAGGGCTTGAATCACCTTAGAACGACAAAGATTTACAAAAACTTCTAAAAAATTCAACAGAGGATAACTTGAGAAGGAGGAGGAATTGGTAAACGAAACTCTAGTAGAAGAGAGAGATTACTGAGGTGATCCCAGTGCAATTGGCGGCAGTTGAATCGGTGATCGGATGCTCAGTCGGGGACTCATAGGAATTTCATGACCATACGGGATCCCTCGACCGAACAAGGCCTAGAAGAAGATTGTTCTGGGGATTAGACACGACCACGGTACATTTAATGAAAAAAATAAAGTACATGGCGTGTAATTTATAAGTACACGGCATGTACTTGCCTTCACCATCCCCCGCATTATGCGGTATCCAAGTCACCACACACGGCAGTGTGCATGGCCACTACACAGCCAGCACCCAGATACCCACAGTAACCAAGTATAGGGCGTGTACTCATAAAGTACATGGTGTGTACTTAGAAAATTTCCAGAAATTTCTCTTTTTCTCAAAAATGACCAGAAAAGGAAAACATACCTAAAAAAGAAGATTCGGGTTCTTACAAAAATCCCCCCTTAAAGAAATGTGTCCCATAATTTCCCTAGCAAGGCGGTATAGAAGAAGAAACCTCGAATAGCTCTGACCATTGTGCTTGAACATTTGCCTCCCTCTCCCAAGTCTCATCTTGTACTCGTTCGTGCTGCCATAGCACTCGTACCAGAGGGACAGACCAACCATGGAGAACATTTGTACTTCGATCGACAATCCGGATAGGATTCTCCTCAAAAGATGCATCCACTTATAACTCAACCTCCTCATGTTGGAAGACATTATACGGGTCTGAGAAGTAACGTTGAAGCTGAGAAACCTGGAAGACGTCATGCATAGCCTAGTACCTCTGAGGAAACTGCAACTGATAGGCAACTAGCCCAACTCTCTCCAACACCTCAAACGGTCTGAAATACCTCAGTGAAAGCTTACCCTATATCCTAATCCTTCTGTTCCCCAACCTCGGTGTGACATGCTAGAAAACCTGATCTCCAACCTCGAACTCTAGAGGTCGTCTCTGTTGATCAACATAAGACTTCTGTCAAGACTGTGCAGTAGCCATCCTCTTCTGAATCAACTCAATCTACTCTGAGGTCTCCTAAACAAGATGAGGTCCTAGTATAGCTGCCTCTCCTGCCTCCATCCAGCATAAAGGTGATCGGCATGGCCTACCGTACAAAGCCTCATAAGGTGCCATCTGGATAGTTTCTTGAAAACTATTATTATAGGAAAACTCTATAAGAGGTATATGCTTCTCCTAAGAACCTCAAAAATCAAGGATGCATGCACGAAGCATGTCCTCAAGCACCTAAATCATACGCTCAGACTGGCCATCTTTCTGGGGATGGTAAGTTGTACTCAAAAGTACCTGTGGTCCCAAAGCTTTCTGAATCCCCTGCCAGACCCAAGAATTAAAACAGGCATTATAATCTGAAATGATGGAGTGTGGAACCCCATGTAGATGTACAATCTCATAGATGTACAACCATCCCAGCTCATCATTATTGAAGGTCTCCTTAATCGGTAAAAAGTGATCAACTTTCATGAGTCTATCAATGACAACCCAAACTGCATCATTCCCTTAAGGCAACCTTGGTAAACCTGTCACAAAATCCATCGCAACATCATTCCACTTCCACTCGGGAACAGGTAACTGCTAAAAAATCTCTACTGGTCACTGATGCTCCACCTTCACTTGCTGACAGGTGTAACACCTCATGAAAAAACCAACAACATCTCTCTTCATACCTGGACACCAATACTGATGGTGTAGATCACGATACATCTTGGTGACACCAGGATGAACTGCCCAAACTAAGGAATGAAAGTCTCACATCAGCTTCTCATGTATGTCTCTTGTCACCCATACATGCACCTGGAAACTCAAGATCTCATCCTCACTCATGGTCCATCTAGGAATAGGGTCCTCTCCGGACACGCTTTCCTGTAGGACTAAGCCTTAAGAATCTGATAGTTGCCTCATTCGCACTCAATAAAGAACAATAGAGGTAACATCCATAGAAGAAAGAAAGGTCTACCCCTATCTTTCATGCACCTCCAAATGCATCTCAGAGAATAGAGCCATAAGCTTCCACTCACTACTGGCCTTTTGAAATGCTTGTATCTGAGTCCTCCTGCTCAATGCATCATCCACTGCGTTGCCTTTCCCCGGTGTATAGGAAAGATCAAAGTCAAAAGACTGAAGGTACTCAACCCACCTTCACTATCTCAAATTCAAATCACGCTGAGTGAAGATGTACTTGATACTCTTGTGGTCAGTGAAAACCACAAAATTCTCTCCCAGAAGATAATGTCTCCAACAATGCAAGGCATGAACAACAGTAGCCAACTCGTGATCGTGCGTCGGATAATTCATCTCATGTGGCCTCAACTACTGAGACCCATACATGACGAATCCTTCTCCCTACATAATTACATATCCCATCCCAATACCTGAAGCATCACAGTACATAGTATAGCTCTTGCTCGGATCTGTAAAATCTAGTATCAGTGCTGAATTCAAACTCCCTTTCAGCTCCTAAAAGGCTCACTCATAAGAATCTGACCACAAGAATTTGGCACCCTTCTTAATCAGACATGTCAGTGTCACTGCTAAGCATGAAAATTCCTGTATGAAACGTCTGTAGTATCCATCCAGCCCTAGAAAACTTATTACCTCAAATACATTATTTGGCTGCTCCCAGGAAACTACTGCTCTCACTTTCTCTAGGTCTACTGATACTCCTGTCTCTGAGATAACATGACCCAAGAAGTGAATATGGTCCATCAAAAAGTGGAATTTTGAGAGCTTAGCATATAACTGATTATCTCTCAGTCTACTCAAAATGATCTCAAGATGGGTAGCATTTTTGTGTTGAGTGTGAGAGTACACCAAGATATCGTCCATGAAGACTACCACGAAATAATACAAGAATGGATGGAAAACTCGGTTTATCAGTTCCATGAAAACTGCAGGCGTGTTCGTGAGACCGAACGACATAACTATATACTCGTATAGACTATACCTTCTTCAGAAGGTTTTAATAGGTATATCAGATGGTATAACGTGCAATTGATAATAACCGGATCTCATGTTGATCTTCGAGAACACCCGGGCTCCTTGAAGCTGATCAAAGAGATCATCAATTCTAGGTAATGGATATCGGTTCTTGACCATCAACTAGTTCAGTCTTTGATAATCCACACAAATCCTAAGGGTACCGTCTTCCTTCTTCGCAAACAGGACAGGGAAACCCCAAGGAGATGTAATGGGTCAGATGAAACCCTTTACCTGCAACTCCTCCAACTTCTTTTTGAGCTCCAACAACTCTGGTGTATCCATCCTGTAAGGAGGAATGGACACCGATGTCTCCCCTGGCACAAACTCAATAGAAAAGTATAACTCACGCTCTAGAGGAAAACCTGAAAAGTATTCTAGAAAGACATCCCTGAAACTATCTACCACTGGATGAAAGTCCATCTGTGAAATCCCCTAGTCATCCAGATATAGACTAGAAATCTGGGTTGTAACTCCTCCTAACCCGTGATGCTCGGGTCCCTCTCTTCTCACCTGGACATCCCACTCACCCTTATGAAGAAAAGGTCTTCCCTCTGGTGATGTGAAACTCACCCTACAACGATAGCAATCGACAACTACCTCAAAGATAACTAACCAGTCCATTCCAAGAATGACATCATAGCCCATCATCTCTAAGACATAGAGGTCCCATAAAAAGTGACACCCACCAACCTCTAGAGGGAACTCCTTGAACTGACGTACAATCATCGTTCTAGTCCCCAACAGAGTGTCTAGTTTCAAGATATCAGTAGAAGAAAAGATGCAGATCCCAAGTCTCTCCGCAACTGCAATAGATATAAAGCTATGGGAATCCCCTATATCAAAAAGAGTAGAAGCTAAAACTAAGGCGACTAAGATCATACCTCGAACTGTAGAAGGTATGGGATCCTACTCATGTTGGGTCTGCTCCGCTGTAAAAGTCTGGCCTGTACCACAGCCCTGTGACCCTGCCTAACCACTCTAAGTTGATCCGCCCTGATGTCACTAAAAACTTGGTGACTGACTACCATGTCCATGACCTCCACCTCGGCCTGAATGGCCGGAAGAACTCCAGTTCCCAGACTGGTGAGAAACTGGTGGTGCTTCTCCTGAACAAGGAGTCATAGAAGAACCCATACCACCAGCTATTGGTGAGAATATCTTACATAAGCACTGAAGATGACCCATATTGCCGTAATATCGGCACTCCACTAGGTCCCTCGGGCAATGTGGACTCATATGCCGACTCCTCAAGCACTAGTAGCATACCACCTGGCTACCAGAAGATGCATCCCACTTACTCTGATCTCCTCATAAAATCTCCCTGTTAGTACTTCCTGCTATCAGCTGGCAGAGCACTAACTCTGGATGTTGAACCACCCTATCTTACAGCTCCAGAATCCCTTAGATTTCGCTCAGTTATTAGAACCTAGTTGACTATAGAAGAGATAGAAGTCAACATAAAGATATTCACCTGCGATTGGATGTCGTGCCTCAGGACATCCTTGAACTTCCTTGCTAGGAATAACTCATCACCTCCTAGAAAGGGTGTAAAGCATTGTAGCTCAGTGAAGTAAGAAGAATACTCCAAAAAAGAAAGAGTACTCTCCTCCAAACTCATAAACTCTCGGGGGCTCGATCGGTCCTCAAGGTCTCTGGATAGAAGTAATCATATAAGGTGCACTGAAACTCATACCAAGCCATATTCTGCTGGTGTCCCGCTTATGAGATCACATCCCACAATCTCTTGGTGGAATCCCAAATCATGTACATAGCGATCTTGAACCTCCTCTATGGAGGTGTCTCTAGATTCTCAAAGATCGTCAATGAGGCTTCTAGCCATGACTCTGTAACCTGAGGTCCTCCTTCCCCCATGAAAGTGGGAGGATGCTGCTGCTGAAAGACCCACGTTAATTCTTCCATCGATGGGGCAGGAGGTGGTGCTCCTTGGAAGGTATGCATCATCCTCAAAAAGACCTCTCTGAACTGTGCATCATCACCTGTGTCAAGTATAACTTCTAGTGCCAAGACTGGCACAACTGGAGGATCTTCCAGCTGTCCCTAATTCACCATATCCAGTGTCTGATCATTGCCTTACAACTGGCATATAATCGGAGGACATCTTGGTGGAATGAATCTACAAGTTCAAGTGCACACCTTAGATTAATATCATCAAGGACTAAAAAACAGATGCGTAATAAGTGAACAGGATAAAGAAAACATTCAAGTTTTACAAAACAAGACTACACGGTGTGTATAATAACTACACGGCATGTTCCCTTAAGTCTTTCACATGGTCGTGTAATTCTACCAGAACTGGTAATGTAACACCCCAAACACACAACGTTTTGTCCTTACACACGGCATGTACTTGAATCCTCTTCCCCTACCCGATTCCTTCTACATGGCTAAGCCACATGGTTCTCCTAAAAATAAGATTACACGGCGTGTTTGTGCCATACATGGCATGTACTAGAAGAGCTTCACTGACCCGTGTTGTTCGTGACATGGCCGGATACATGGATCATACTACACAGTGTTTTCTAGATGGACAAAACATATACTTCTTAGGTTTCAGCTTCCCGTTTTGTTAGTGACACAGCTGGATACTCGGTTGACACTACACGGCATGTTCTATATGGACACGTCATGTACTAGAAAAGTTAACACCGACTCGTGTTGTTAGTTAACCACCGGATTCCAAGATTACACTACATGGCATGTTTAGAACTGACACGGAATGTATCACCTAAGGTTTCTCCATCCATGTTGTTAGTCACACAGTCGGACACAAGGTCAATACGACATGGCATGTACTACCGGTACACGGTGTGTTCCCATAAGAACTTCCCTATCCTGTGTCTCTACCCACACGGCCTATGACATGGTTAGAGACAACACAGCATGTACATAAGGTACACGACATGTACTTAAGAAAAATAGTTTCTTCTCAAACATAATAACACATGGCATGTAGTCAAAACTACACTGCGTGTATTCTAAGTTTTTCCAAACAGTAAGCCTAAAAAACTACTCTAGAGCCTAGAAAAACACTGAAACAAACACCAAAGTGCAAAATTCCGATCTGTGAGGGCTCATACTCCCTACGAATCAAATCTTGGCATCTTATACATGTTATAACAAGCAAAACAAGGCAATGATCCACCAAATTCCGGTTCATGAGGCCCCATAACACCTCAAGAACCAAAGTTTGGCATTCATTCAAATAAAACCTTACACAAACAATACCCTATCAAACAGAAGGTATTTTTATCATAGAAACTATCACAACAACATGTATATCTAGCACAAAACCTATCACAACAACTTGCAATCACTAATGCACCCTATATGGCATGGAAAGAATGCATGACATGTGATTCCTAGAAAGTTCCTATATGATGCATGAGATGGAATACCCTCATCTCATCGGGTTGAAATAGAAATAGAACCTCAATAACATCAAAAATAACAGCACAAATCATGTGAATCACTCAAGGTAAAATCAAATCAACTGTAATAATTGAAAAACCAGAAAAATTACAACACGAGGTAAATTGGTTTTTCCATGTACACTGGTTAGCTTCTCCCAAGAAAAGCTTACTACCAAGTACCAATTATTTCCTATCCCTGGCCATAGGCTCCAAACAGTAAGTCAAAAAAATAATTCCTCTAATACCACTTTGTAACGTCCCGGTTCTGGAAGCCACCCACAGGCTCCTCGTACCCGGTTGGTCACATGGCCTCAAGCGCATTTCCCCTAACGTCAGAGGCTATCGACTAGCAGTGAGGGCCTTGTGTGTGATAGTGGGGAAACTATGCCCTCATTGGCAGAGTAACATAGCAGAAGAGAAAAACAAATAACAATAGCAGAAGAAGTAATAATCCATACGAAAGTAAACAACGGAAGTCTGAATAAATAAACAGCTAGAGTATATATATATAAAAAGGATTCATGGTACATATGTCTAGGAAAACATCCAAACAAATCACAGGGCTGGAATACAGAACATTATTAAGAAAAAGATCAAAAGAAAATAGATAAACAGCTCCTCATCTTCGCAAGCCTCAGCTTGGTCCAATGCTCTCCAACTCCATAGCAAATCAATTACCTAAAGTAGAAGGGTGTTTTCCCCTATCTATAACTGCATCAATATAATCTATTTGGGCCCAAATTCATAGCCCAAATAGGGTGTGAGACTAAATCCCAGTAGGAAATAACCACAAGATCGGTGCCTAACAGTCAGTGAATATATGGAAGGTAATAAACAAAAGAAAGTAGTAAACAAGGAACTACTCAGCAATAACCAATCATACAAAATCAATACAATCAGATCCATATATCAAAAATAGAAAAACAAGTAGGTAACCCTCTGGGTAGTTCTCTCAGCCTAACCCCTCGGGTTAAATCAAAACAAGGATACTACAAAGACTCTCTAAGGAATCTCTCTCAGTCAATTCCCCTTATAGTCCCAAGCATTAAAGACTCTCTGAGGAAGCTCACACGGTCAATTCCCCATATAGTCAAAAGTGATAAAGACTCTCTGAGGAATCTCACTCGGTCAATTCCCCATATAGTCAAAAGTGATAAAGACTCTCTGAGGAAACTCACTCGGTCAATTCCCCATATAGTTAAAAGTGATAAAGACTCTCTGAGGAAGCTCACTCGGTCAATTTCCCATATATTCAAAATTGATAAAGACTCTATGAGGAAGCTCACTCTTTCAATTCCCCATATAGTAAAAAGTGATAAGACTCTCTGAGGAAGCTCACATGGTCAATTCCCCTTATAGTCTACTACACTGGGTTTTCACGGCCTTGTGTAGGTCAAACGAGCATAGAAATGAAATATGGAAAAAGTAAACATCAAGAACTACTTGGCTAAATAGTCTACAGCATCTCAATCATGTTAGATAAAATAATTACTCCATCCTACAGTACAAGGAATAGGAAACATCAAGAAAGCCTAACGGCTAAACAGGACCAAACGGCTATAAATAGAACATGCATGGGAAAACACATCCAAATCATAGAAACCCCTATTCATATCCAAAAGACCTCTATTTATGCATACCAGCATAGCAGGAAATCAACAGCATTAAAATGGTAAACATGCAATACCCCGTTCAAGTGTATTAGGAAAAATTGCTCATAATATTCAAAGACTTTCAATAGAAAGGAACAAACCACTTACCTCGGCATTGGAAGATCGATATAATTGAGTCTTAGGGATTTAATCACCTTAGAACACCAAATATCTACAAAAACGTCTAAAACGTTCAACAGAGGATAACTTGAGAAGGAGGAAGAATTGGGAAACGAAGCTCAAGAAGAAGAGAGAGCTTACCGAGGTGATCCCAGCGCAATCGAAGGTGGTCGAATTGGAGATCGGATGCTTAGTTGGGTGATCGGAGGAAGTTCACAGCCATACAAGAGCTCTCAGTCGAACGAGACCTAGAAGAATATTTTTCTGGCGATTAGACGTGACCCCGATAATTTTAATGAAAAAAGAAATAAATTACACGGTGTGTACTTGCCTTCACCGGTCCCCACATTAAGCGGTCTCCAGGTCACTACACACGGTCGTGTGCATGGACACTAATGGCCAATACTCGGCTACCTGCGGTAACCGAGTACACGACATATACTCATAAAGTACATGGCGTGTACTTTGAAAATTTCCAAAAATTCATCTTTTTCACAAAAATGACCAGAAAAGGAAAACATACCTGAAAAAGAAGATCTGGGTTCTTACATTTCTAGTGCAATAAAGGGTTATGTATCTAGAAATTAAAATTATAAATATTTATATGTTTATTTTTTATAATAAATTAATTATTATATTAAACAATTTTTTATTACTTTAAAATTATTAAATAATAAGTTTTATAAAATTGATTTTCAATGTGATGTTACACAAATTGTATTTATGGAAAATATATAGTTTCGATCAAGACACCCTTTTTAATGAATTAAATAATTTTTGAAATAAATATTATTTTAAAAAAAAATTATTATTAAATAATATTTATTAAATTTAAATGATAATATAATTTTACAAAGACAAAAATAATTATTTTAAGGGTCAGAAAAATATTATTGTCAAAAAAACAAGTATTTTTTAATAAATGTGGATTTTTTATTTAAAAGTTTAAATTATCATACATAGATAATTTTATAGACAAGGTAGAAATTATTTTTGAAATCATAATATTGAAATTATCCAACAGTTAATTTTTCATAATTTTTTGAGATAGTCGAATTTTTGGGAAAAAGTTAAATACACTATAAATATACAGTGTGTATTATGACATCATAATGGCCCAAAAGTGATGTAATATATTCCATAAAATGTATAAAATAAAAAATATATATTTAACATTTAAAATAAGGTGTTTTTAGGCTATTTTATTAATTTTATAAATCCTTAATGAATACTACAAAATTTATATTATATTTTAAGGTTTTTAAATCAAATCTTCATAAACATGACTCACTTATACAATACCAAGGATATAATTTTAATGATATCAATTCATAAACATTTAAAATAATTAAAATCACTAAAATTTGGTAGAAAACATGGTTAAAAACCATGTTATGGTTTGTGGTTTTGATTACTTTATCATATAGAATCCAAAACCTATGTTTGGAAATTAGTAAAAAACTCTCCTCAATTTTTCTACATAAACCCACCCAAACTCCCATTTATCTTCACTAAAAACTCTTATAGAATTAAATTACTCTACCATTTCCTCTATATATCTTTCCAAGGTTCCCCAAATCTCTCAAGAATCTCTACACAAGATTTTATAAGCACCCTCTCAAGGTAAGGGATCCTCTCATTCTCCTCATTATTCAAGCACCTTTTTTATGTTATGCCTTTTGTTTTTAATTTTTTCTTATTTTTATATGTTCTCACACATCCCTATTACTTGAATTATGATTTAAAAGTGATGATATACCCCTTTATCTCTCATTAATTCCTCTCATTAATCATTATGTACCCTCGTTATGCTACTGAAATGTTCTTATGATTTTTCCATGCAAAACTTTTTTATTGTGAATAACCTTCACAATTTACACTAAAGGGTATTCAAATAGCTTTAATTATCCTTCATGTATTTGTAATTACATGTATTTAACCCACAATCCTTAATTTTGGGATTATATTTGATGAAATTTTTCTTTATGTTGAATGATTTATATGGCATACATTAGCTTGTACATATTATAATGGGTGAACCTAGATAATGTTCTAATGAATTGGGTAATGTTTTAGTCTCATGAGATATAATTTGTGGTATTAGGGATTAAACCTAATACATTATTTTATTATGTCTACTATATTATGTTTTCTTGGTAGTTAACCTTGACTTATGTTTATAACAATATTTATGTTGTTTCCAAATTCCCATATTGCCTTTATACTATCATGTTATATCACGCCTCATTGTTCAATATTCTGATTCTATCCCATATTATGTTAACTTTATATTCCACTTTTATCACATGTACTACATTACCTAATGATATTCTATGTTTATTCCCTTACTGGTCTTTATGTTTCACCCCTTTCTTATGTACATCCCCAGGTTATTCTATGCAGTTTTAGAAAAATAATAGAATTTTAGGGGTATGTTAAGTATGTTTTCAATAATGTTTTTGTATCCATGTTTCAAGTTTATATGATATGTACCTAATTTAATAAATACACTAGGCTTAAAAATCTTATTGTATTATAATATTTTTTCCTTTATGTAATAATTCATGAATTAATGTGAAATAAAATAAGGGTTGTCATAAGCACTAATTATTTTATTTAGGATATTATTTTATTAAATTTTTTAATTTAGGAATTCATATTTGTTTTCAAGACTATATAGTCTCACGAGGTTACACTTTTTTGAGTAAATGGGGATTTAGTTTCACTCAGAGAGTTTCTCTAAACTATTTTGGATTTTATCCAAAAGGAGTTTTGATGGGTAGTATATGATGTGATTGAAGGTGAAATTAATGATAACTTTAAAAAAATGGAAGATATATTAAATTTTTTTGGATATGGTTTCAAAAGTTATTTTATATGATATAATATAAGATAAAATTTTACTAAGACTTTGAGTCTTCAGTATAAATGGTATTTTGATGGGGATATTCCCTAAATCCTTTATACATATGATGAATTATATGTATATAATAATAGACGGTATAAGGATATTGTATTGTGAAACATACTTATCATGAACCAAGTTGGAGTGCCATCCAACCCAACTCCCAACTCAGTCTGTGGCATGGACAAAAGGGTATTCTCAATTCCCACGGGCTGGAAATTAGTTCCTGGGTATCAAAAATATAGTTTTGGAATTTCACCCATTTATATAATCATAAACAACCAACAAGAATAACCATTGTAATAACTGATAACCATAACCCAACAAGGTTCAAAAAATTTCAAATTCAAAGTTTTACAACTTTAACCAAAAGGTAATACAAAAAAATGGGAACAAAAAATTGTCCCAAAAACCTCCATGCAATAAGAGAGACATCACCATCAATCTACCACCACCAACACCTGCAAGAAGTGGAACACTAGTAATTGAATCTTCCATCACCACCATGATACATCCTTCATTTACCTGGGTCATACATAACAAATTATATATACACCCAAGGGTGTATATAGTGTGTAATAAAAATCCTAATAGGATTACAAACAAAATAAATATTCTATGCTATAACATTAGAAGATAAATCAACATGAATATTTCTATAAGAATATTTGAAACATTTCCAAGAAAACCTTTTAAGGAAAAATTTCATAAGAAATAATTTTTAAGGAAATTTTTTTTCACAAATAATATTTCTTTAAATAAAAATGTACCCAAGGTCTATCATATGTCGTCAGCAAGCACCACATCACATAAGCATCATTTTACAAGATAACATCATGGGAAAATATTTATGGGTAACTGGAACAAGTGGGAAACTATCAACCTCATACCCTAGTGATCAAAATCCTCCAACTCAACTACCAATAATGTTCTCGTGCATGAGAAATTATAGGGGATCCCATCCCAAGGTCTAATGGTCTCTATATCATAATCCAAAACTTATAGTGTTCCCATGCATGAGCCACTAGATGGGAATTCATCCCAAGGTCTAGTGGTATCTGATCATATCAAATGTTTAATTAGTGTTATAATCATCAATCCTACTAGATGAATTCAGGACTTAGACACTTCCAAATCAACTAGCATACTAGTTCTAGTCTTCCCACCTAGAATACTTAGGATTCCCTTTGTGATAAAATTCCATTCCACATAGCACATAAATCATCACTTTCACATACACATTCCAAGCATCATAATCACAGAATGAAATAAACACTTTCACATTTTCACATTAATCCAAAGATCAAAAGTCACATGGAAATCACCCTTTTTATAAACAAAACCACTTTCCATTTTCCACACATACTAAAACCATTTGGAAATACATTTTTCACAATTTTTACAATTTATTAAACTCATTTGAAAACACAAAAATAAGAAAATATATGAAACTAAACCATTTCCATGGTCAAATCCACTTTCAAATCCATACTCACACCAAAACCATTTCCTAACATGATTCACATCACATTCACAATTCAAAGTCACATTAAAGGTGAACACAAAGAATCCAACATGAAAAAAAACAATTTCTCTTAGAAAATACACTTTTAACACATTTTCACCTTTAAATATCTTTGAAAACACACTTCTCACCTTTAACACAAGGCATAAATCATATTCAAGGAACACCACAATAAATCACACATGAAACATGATAATGTTCCTTTTGGAAGATCCATTTTCATCACATGAGCATCTCAAAACCTTTCCAAAAACATATTTCACACCACACAAATAATCTATGGAAAACATTTAAGAGACTAAGAAGGCATATAAAATCATTTAATAATGTAAAATCATGGAACCACCTACCTCACACTTGGAAAATTTAGGAAATCAGTGTGAAACCACAACATCATCACCAAGAGACCCTATAAAGGCAATATTAAACAACAATCATCAAGATTTCACCCCACATCACAAGATCAAACCCTCTTTAGGTCAAGTAACCCACTGGAAAATAATATCTCAATAAGGGGGGAGGAAGAACCCTATAAAGAGGAAAAAATTAAGGGGGTAATGGCTTACTTAATTTTTCCTTGAAGATATGGGGTCAAACCAAGGATTGATGATCAAGAGGTCCAATAAAGCTTTGAGGATGCTCCCATGGATTAGAATCTTAAATGGGCATATGGGAGGTGAATTCAGGTTAAAATTAAAGAGGTAACAAAGGTAATTTCCTACTTTTTAATAACATGTACAAGTCGCATGATTTTCAAGCATGGTTTTTCAAACCGTGTGGTAACCATACATCCATCACTATCCAATAGGAACACACTTCATGGTTTTCCCACATATTTTTTTAAAACCGTGTGGTCACCACTATCCAAAATGGCACTTGGCAACACACTTACTTGGTTTAGGGCACATGGTTTCCCCTAACCATGCATCAATTGTGTTTCACCTACTATCAAGCCCAAAATCTCTATTTCTCACCAAAAACTCAAGGGGAAAACCAAGGATAATCACTAGATTGAAAATAAAAAAAAAATATTCCTCAAAATAAAATAATGGATGTGATATTTCTCTCCACCATGAAAATTTTCCACCCTCAGAATGTCAACTTGAAGCTTGATCAAATAATAAAAATGGATACTCTTCCTCAACCCAATAATTATGCTCCCACATCTCATGCACATCATTACCATGTTTCCAAATAACTCTGAACAATATAATAGAATTCCCACAAATTACTTTCTCCTTAAAATCCATAATCCGCACTGACCGTTAAAGCATGAACAAATCATGCTCCAATTATAACTCTTCCCAATTCAATACATGACACGCACTAGTAGAATACTAACCTATACCAACGGTTTGGAACCGTTGGTATAGGCCTCCAAACCGTTGGTATAGCCTATACCAACGGTTTGGAGAACCGTTGCGAAGTAAGCCGTTGGGATAGGTCTATACCAACGGTTTTCCCAAAACCGTTGGTATAGACCTATCCCAACGGTTTACAAAACCGTTGGTATAAGTAATATGAAAATCTATTCCAACGGATATAAAACCGTTGGTAAATGTATTTCAAAAAAAAACATGTGCTGGGATTTGATCCCACGACCCCTTGTTTATAATCGAACGACTTAACCACTAAGCTAACATCACTTTTGTAAACATAATTTCATAAATATATATATGTATTATCATAATTATTTAAAATTTAGATTTATATAATGTTCTCGGGTAGCAGACCTGGAAGAAATAAAAGAAGTTATCCCAACGGTTCTCAAAACCGTTGGGATAGACCTATCCCAACAGTTCTCAAAACTGTTGGGATAGGTGGAAATTTCCAGGGGGTGAGGGTGAGTTTTCCCAACGGTTCTCTCAAACCGTTGGGAAAGGGGGGGTCTTTCCCAACGGTTTGGGAGAACCGTTGGGAAAGGGGGGGTCTTTCCCAACGGTTTGGGAGAACCGTTGGGAAAGGGGCCTCAAAACCCCCCTTTCCCAACGGTTCTCTCAAACCATTGGGAAAGGGGGGGGGTCTTTCCCAACGGTTTGGGAGAACCGTTGGGAAAGGGGCCTCAAAACCCCCCTTTCCCAACGGTTCTCCCAAACCGTTGGGAAAGACCCCCCCCCCCCCCCCCCCCTTCCCAACGGTTTGGGAGAACCATTGGGAAAGGGGGGTTTTGAGGCCCCTTTCCCAACGGTTCTCCCAAACCGTTGGGAAAGACCCCCCCTTTCCCAACGGTTTGAGAGAACCGTTGGGAAAGGGTGTATATAAGTGTTGGGAAAGATCCGATTTCCAGTAGTGACGGATATGGGTTATAATTTTTCAATTGAGATACATGGAACACTTCATGATTTGACATCAACTGAGAGGGAAAATTTAACCTATATTCCACCTTACTCACTCTCTTGATAATTTCAAATTTTTTGACATATGTTGGCATTAGATTTCCTTACTTACTCAAATGATAATGACTGAAGAGAGGTGCCACTTTTAGGAATACCTGGACACCCATATAAAACTCCAAAGTTCTGCACCTCTGATCAACATGTGAATTGTGATGACTCTACACCGTCAACAGCTCCTTATTGATCAAGTTAACTTTATCAAAATTTTCTTACACAAGGATATGTCCCAACGATAAGGTCTCACCCACCTCATACCAATATAAAGGTGACCGACATAACCAATCAAAAATCACCTCAAAAGGATCCATTCAATTCAAGTATTGGTAACTATGGTTATATGAAAACTCAACCAATCCCAAATGTCTATCCCATGAACCTTCAAAATCCAACACACATACCTGGCATATGTATTCCAAAATCTGATTCGTCTACTCTGTATGACCATCTGTTTGAGGATGGTATGTCATGCTCAACTTGGAATGTGACCCTATCACTTTATGAAGGCCTTCCCAAGACCGTGAGATAAAATAGGGGTCCCAGTCTGAAACAATTGTCGATATCACACCATGAATCCTCACAACCTCATGAACATACAACTGACCTAACTTATCCAATTTGGATGAATCTATTATTGGAATGAAATGGGATGATTTTTTCATATGATCAATTACTACCCAAATGAAATTCCACCCCTGAATTTTATGAGGAAATCCAATGATAAAACCCATGGAAATATCATCCCACTTCCAGGTAAGATTAGGTAGTGTTTGAATCAAACCGAAGGGCCTTAGTGCTCTTCTTTAATCTACTAACATGTATAACATCATGATACAATGTTAGCTACATCTCACCTCATACCTGGCCATTAGAACTACTAATGCATGTCATATTACATCTTGGTAGCACTAGGATGAGCATAAAACTGAGACTTGTGGTTATCTTGCATCACCACCTTCCTCAATGACAATGACACCATGAAGCGACATCTAAATTACAAATCTCCCTCATGAGACAAAAACCATTCACAAGGAACCTCTCTTTCATTAAGAAACTACATTGAATGCGGGCATAACTCATCAATAATATGATCCTGCTAAATCAATTCTAGAAGGGGAGGTATCAGTTGAAAACTGGCCAAGAACACACCTCCACTGTGTTCCTTGGTCTCAAGATGAATTTGAGTGAAAAAAACCCATCAACATATACTCATCACTGGACTTTTTCAATGCATGTATTGGTACTCTCCTACTCAAAACATCCACCACAACATTACCTTTTCCTGGGGTGTAGATTATATCAAAATCAAACCCCCAAATATACTCAACCCAATGATACTACCTCAAATTAATATATTTTAGGGATAAAATGTATTATATGCTCTTAGGATCTGAATAGACTAAAAACTTCTCTCCAAAAAGATAATAGTGCCATGTCTTCAGTTTATGAATCACTGCTACTAACTACAGGTCATGAGTTGGGTAATTATTTTCATGTGGTTGGAGCTGGAGAGAACCATAATCCACCACATGGTCATCCTGTATTAACACACACCCAAGACCCATACTTGAGGCATCAAAATAGACCATATATCCCTTTCTAGATTCCAATAAGTTCAAAATAGGGGTGGTGCTCAACCACCAATTTAGCTCTTCAAAGGACACTTGACACTCTGGTATCCATTAAAACTTCACCCCCCTTCTGGGTGAGTGCCATCATGGACAAATCAAGAAAATGGAAACTTGAATGAACCACCCATAATACCATTCGGGTCCCAGAAATATTATAATTTCAAACACATTCTTTAGCTATTCACATGACATAACTGAATTGATTCTTCTCAGGGTCTGCTAAAACCCCTTGTTCTGAGATCACATGGCCAAGAAAATTTACGTCCTTAATCTACAAGGTTCAATTATAAAACATCACATAAAAAACAATGATCCTGAAGGGTGCCTAGCACAATTCTCAAATGTCACTCATGCTCCTTCTCGGTTCCAGAATAAACCAGGATATAATCCAAAAATACCATGATGAAGGAATAGATTTATTGGTGTAACACCCTATTCATAAGCACCATAAAGACTGCTGGATCATTTTTCAACCCAAAAGGCATGACCAAGTACTCAAAATATGTTTACCTACTTTAGAAGGTTGTTTTCAGAACATATTCCTCACTAACCCTGACTTGGTGATATCCAGAATGCAAATCAATCTTGAAGAACCACCTTGCCCCGTTAAGTTGATCAAAAAGTTCAAAAATATAGGGAAAAGGGTATTTTTTCTTGATCATCACCTTATTCAACTTTCAATAATCAATTCAAAACTAGAGAGATATATCTTATTTTTTTGAAAACAAAACTGGGGTGTACCAAGGTGATGTGCTCAGGAGAATGAATCCTTTGGATTCCAAATCATTCAGATGTACCTTTAATTCACTCACCTCAGTGGGGGTTATAGAGTATGAGGTAAGTGATCTCGATTGTGTTCTCAGCACCAATTCGATAGTGAACTCTGCATCCCACTCTAGAGGCAAACCCAAGAAATACTCTAGAAAAACCTCTGGAAACTCATCCACCATAGGAGGTAATCCACCCTCAAGAGCACCTTTATCATCCTCTAACATGATCAATAATATTTTATGAACAATATTTCCTGATTCCAAAAGTGGAGGTTCAACACGTCCCAATCGAGGATTCCAATCACCTTGAAAAAACAAGGTACTTCCATCAGGTGCCACAAGACTCACTCGCCACCCATAATAATCGATGTGCACCTGAAAACACACCATCTAATCCATATCGGATATCATGTCAAAGAGTTCCATCCCCAAAACCATAAATTTCCATCCCAGATCAACCCCTAACATGGTGAGTCCACTGAGTCCCATCACTTCCTATTGGGACCTTCCAACATGAACGAAGCACATTTCACTCTCAATTCCTCAATAGTATCAAGACACTAGATCATCCTCTCTATCTTCTCAATCCACTCCTCTACTTATTGAGGATCTGTGCTACCTCAAAAATAAGGAGGCTTATTCTTGAGGAACTTCTAATCCTTGTCTTTTATAGGACCTTTTTTGGATTCTCTAACCTAATAAGGACAAGATCCAACTCCTTTTCCAAAGCTTAGACATCCCGAACCACTACTTTCACTAACCTCTAATCAATTGGTGAGGGAAAACTCTCTCTAGCCTCTTCCAGTGGTTGAATAGGATGTCTCCGGGGAGGCATCTTGATACATTAAGAAACAATAAGGAAAAACCCATTAACACAACATTATGGAAATTTTCAGTAATAACAAAAAATATAAAAAAAATTATATAAATCAAAACATAACCAAATATATCATAATAATAAGACCAACCAAACTGCTTGACCCCAACCCAGTGTCCATATATTGTCTTCACCCTATAAGTCTCACCTGGAGGATAATTCAAACCAAATCCCACCATCCCATGGTGACCCAAGTCCTTTCATGAGGTGTGTTGGAAAAAAACTAACTCGCAAATAGAACCTCAAGCCCCGACAATCCTAGCTATAGTCTATCTGGACTCTTTCCCTAAATAACTTTACCTAAAAATAGCACAACCTTCTTTGACATTTTGTCATGAACCAAGCTAGATCTTCATCCAACCCAACACCTGACCCAGTTTGTGAAATGGCCCAAAGGGTGTTCTCAATCCCCAAGATATGGAAACTAGTGAATGGGTATCAAAAATATACTTTGGGAATGATTTCACCCATTTATATAATCATAAACAACCAAAAAGAATAACCATCACAATAACTGATAACCATAATCCAATAAGCTTAAACAATTTTTAGATTCAAATTTTTACAACTTTAACCAAAACCACATGATACTACAACAGAATTGGAACAACAAAACTATCCCAAAAACTTCCATGAAATAATAGGTACATCACCCTCAAGCTACCACCATTAACACCTAAAAGAAGTTAAACACTAGCAACTGGATCCACCATCACCACTATGATACATCTTGCCTTTAATTGGGTCATACATAACAAAGTCTACATACACTCAAAGGTGTATATAGGGTTTGACCCAAATCCTAGTTGGATGCTACACAAAAGAAAGATTTCATTCTATAACATTAGAAGAAAAATCATCATTCATATTTACATAATAATATTGGAAACATTTCAAATAAAACCATGTAAGGAAAACTTTCTTAAGAAACACTTTTTAAAGAAAACATTTTTCAAAAATAATCTTTCTTCAAATAAAAATGTACACAAGGTCTACAGTATGCTGACGACTAGAACCACATCACATAAGATCATGTCACAAGAGAGAACCATGGGGAAATCCTTATAGCTAACTAGCACAAGTGGGACACTATGAACCTTGTACCTCAGTGATAAAAATTCTCCAACTCAACTACCAACAGTGTTCCCGGGAACAATTAATTAGAGGGGATCTCATCCCAAGGTCTAATGGTCTCTATATCATAATTCAAAACCAATAACGTTCCCATCTACAAGACACTAGAGGGGAACTCATCCCAAGTTCTAGTGGTCTACAATCATATAACATGTTTAGTTAGTGCTATAATCATTAATCCTAATTGATGAATCCAGGCCTCATCCACTTCTGAATCAACTAGTATACTAGTTTTAGTTCTCCCACCTAGAATACTTGGGATTCCCTTTGTGCTCAAAATCTATTTCACATATCACATAAATCATCACTTTCACATACACATTCCAAGAATCATAAGAACATAAGTAAATCACAACTTTCACACTTTTACATTAATCCAAAGGTCAAAACTCACATGGAAACCACCCATTTTTATAAACAAAACCACTTTCCATTTTCCACGCACACCAAAACCATTTGGAAATACATTTCTCACCACTTTCACAATTTATGAAACTCATTTAAAAAAAAGAAGAACACATATGAAACTCAACCATTTACATGCTAAAATACCCTTTCAAATCCATACTCACACCAAAACCATTTCATAACATGCTTCACATTACTTTCACAATTAAAATAAACATTAAAGGTTCACACAAAGAATCCAACATGAAAAAAAAACCCATTTATCTTGTAAAATACACTTTCAAGACATTATCACCTTTAAATATCTTTGAAAACACACTTCACACCTTTCACACAAGGCATAAAAAATATTCAAGGAACTCAAAAATGAATCACACATGAAACATGACCACTTTCCTTTAGGAAAATCAATTTTCATCACACGAGAATCTCAAAAACCTTTCCAAAACATATTTTGCGCCACAAAAACAATTCATATAACACATTTAAGCGACCAAGAAAGCAAATAAAAATAATTTAACAATATAAATCATGGAACTACCTACCTCGCACTTGTAAAATTCAATAAATTAGTGTGAAACCTCGACTACACCACCATGAGACCCTATAAAGGAAAGATTGAACAAAAATCATCAAGATTTAACCCCACATCAAAATATCAAACCCTATTTAGGTCAAGAAACCCGATATAAAATAAGCAATTAAGAAGGATAGAGGAAGAACCCTAAAAAAGAGGGGCAAATCAAGGTATAAATGACTTACTTGATGTCTCCTTGAAGAAATAGGGTTAAAACAACCCAAGGATTGAGGCTCAAGAGGTCCAAGAAATCTTAGAGGAGGCTCCCATGGCTGAAAATTCTAAATGGGGTGGATGGGAGGTGAATTAGGGTTAAAATATAATAGGTTAAAAAGGTAATTTAACACTTTTTAATGACCTATAAAATTCGCACAGTTTTATCACATGGTGTTCCAACCCATGCGGAAATCATGCGTCCCTCACTGTCCAAAAGGAATAAGCCACATGATTTTCCCGCATGGTTTTCCAAACTATACACCAACTGTGCGGTATCCTCTATCCAAAATGGAACTTTTCTACACACTTACCTAGGCTTGGGTTCATGGTTTCCTCTAATCATGCGCTAACTATGCACTACTTGCTGTCAATCCCAAAATCTCCATTTTTCATTAAAAACTCAAGAAGAAGCCCAAGGATAAATACCAGACTGAAAATAAATAAAATATTACCTAAAAATAAAATTATGTATTTGAAAATCCTTATATTTGGTCATATAATTATAAAATATATAGAGATATCATTTTTCTTTTTCTTAAATCGAATAATTTTGAATGATTAGATATGTCATAAAGCAATGATCTGTGGATAATCATATTGTATGATTGATATGAACACCCTTTGATATGAAAGGTATATAAATATTAATCTATTAACATTTATATCATTATTTCACATAATCAATCATTAATACATAAATAATTAATGAACTTAAGAGTTAAGTGCGTGTTTTAAGGGTTAAAAAACATTATAATTCTATTCCATTTACTCATGCATTATGTAATGCATGAGTAAATACATGGAGGCTTGAGGGCTATACTTAAAACCTATATAAGTAGGTGAGACCATATAGATGTGTTTTTTAGTGTATTCTCTCTCAAATATATTTTCCTCATATATTTACCTCAAGAGGCACTAGAATGTTGCAAGATATGATAGGATCATACCCATGTTATAGGTGATTTAGCTTTAACCTATGGATACGCCATGGAGGAGTGAGTCCTTTGACTCCCTCTAAGGGATCTTAAATCCACATTATGATCAAATATAGAAGTGAAAATAGTCTATTTTGTGAGTTGAAAAGGTTCATAATTTATATATATACATGGTTTTGATTATCAATAATGTTTTATCTTAGGTTTTTTGTTTCTAATTGATTTCATTTCATTGATAAAGTGTTAATCAATCCTCAGAAACCTATCATTTATAACATGGGAAGTGTACCCAAAAAAATTTGGTTAATAAGATCTAAGTTTAAAGTGAATTTAAATGTTTTAGGGTTATAATTTTATTTTAAAATTTTATATTAGAATTATAAATTAATTTATAAATTAAAAAAATCTAAATATCAAAGAGTTCATACTATTTTATGAAATGTTTATAAATTATAATGTTAAATTTTTATATTAATATCTTATTTTAGAAATTTATTTTAAAAAATATAAAATTATTTTATTGGATTTGATCAAAGGTTTAAATAAATATAAAATATATGATATTTAATTATGGTGAATTGATTACATTGTTAATATGAAGTGTTTATATATTGAGGACTATAAAGAGTTTATATTTCTTAAGAAATCATATATTTTAAATATGAAGGAGTTCTTATGTATAACATATAAATATAAAATATAAAGAGTTTATATTTGTAATATAAATATTAAAATATTTATATGTATATGGAATGTTCATAAAATCATGTTTTAATTCTAAATTATTTATAATTGTTTTATTTATGAAATATCTATAAATGTTTATCATGTCTAAATATTTGAATTCTTTATTATTTTTTATCCCCTATTTGTTTATTATTTATAAATATAAAGTGTTTATATTATGAATGGATGTATGTCATAGTTTAAATTTTTTAAATTCTCCCTATAATGTTATTCCATGCATATATGGAGTTATATGTAAGGTATGATATAAGATTTATATTTGTTAAACCAATATTATGATTTTTTTTGAGTTATCAGTAATGAAGGATAAATATATTTATATATGTTAAGTGTTAGGATTTTATTTGAATTACAATCTCTCTTGAGTATAGATCTATGGATGATAGAGATTTGGTCCAAACTTCCCAATGTTATGGGAACTTATAAATTGTTATATAAAAGTGTGGCTAGTTATCTGTCACACCATAATTTATTTGGAATATATTTTGGTTTCATATGTTTCAAACCATTACATGAAAGGGTTTAAAATACCTTATTAATGAGATTAATTTGTATATTTTTTGATATAATTGGATTTGATTTTTGGGTAACACAAATAACTGGTTGTATAAAGTGTTATACATTAATATAATTTAATATAATAATTTGGTTGAATGCATAGTGTACATAAATAAATCATTGGAAGAATTCATATATATATGGAATACATGAGATAAGATTGTGATATATTAAATAACTCCTTAAATTACTAATTTCTAGACTACTTTTAAATAAAATACTCATAAAGATATTGATCATTCTATTATAGTGACCCTAAGAGTTTACCACCAAAGAATTATATTATATTAAGCAATAAGGATATAGGTGAAAATAAAAATTAGGTACTTATTATTGGTGTATGATTTGGGTCATACCTATTTGGGAAACCATAATATTTAGAATATTAGTGGAATGGGTTTCGAATAACCCATATGATATATTTAGGAAAGCAGTTGTCCACTCAACTATCCTAGACTCGTATATGATATGATTGACATGATTTCCTAAATGAATAGATAAGTGATGGGAGAAAAACTAAATAAGTCTCAAAGATTGTAACATCCCAAATAAGTAATGAATAATAGATATTTTTATCTATGTCTATTAATGATTCAGATAGTGTTATAGAGGCTTAAAATGAAAATAAATACAATCTTATGCATGGAATACACTAATATTCTTAAAAGATTGTTTTACTGCCTTTTGATGGCAAACCATTTTTGAATCTATATTTTGACAATTTTATAAACTATTTTTGTCAAAATAAAATTATTCTTTATGATTGGGACATCAAAATTTACTTTGTGTGAATTTTTGGTATTTTTCTGACAATGTTCATTTTTTAATGAATAGTGAAAAATACTGCATTTTACATTAAAACTGCTTTTTAATCTAATTTATTTATATGATTAGATTATCTTTTGAATTGTTCTTAATGTGTAATATGAATATATTTTTACCATTTTATCCAATGGTGGTCATTGGAATCAATTTCACTTTGAAATTAGACTTAAACTGGTGTCAATCTTTTGATACTTATTGTTTTGTAAAAACACGCTATTTGCTCTAGAAGCGGGGATTAATTATTAAATTAATTAATTTGAATTATATGTATTGAATTTTGTAAGATAGACTTCATTTTTGAATTCGGAATATCAAATATAGCTTAGGGTGAATTTTTGGTAATTTTCTGAAAAACTCCAATTTTTGATGAATAGTGAAACCACTAAGTGGTACTTATAAAGACTGATTTTCCGTTTAAATGAAATTTTTCCATCATTGTGTTTTGAATTTCAAAAATCCGACATTCATGGTTGTCATTAAGAAATAAAATGTGGTTCAATGAGATTATAATAATTTTTTGGTGAATAGTAACTTATTAAGTTTTTAATCGTGATTAGTGGTAATTAGGGTAGTTTAAGGTATAAATAATGATTTAATAATATGAAATGACCTAGACACATGTCCCAACCTTATTGGTTGTGTCATGGCCGACCAATACAAGCCATGGGTAAACTTGGGGACCCCATGTATCCACTTTTGTTGGGAAATGACAAAAATAACTTTTTATTTAATGTAAAAGTAAAAATGACACAAACATAATATGTTTTACGAAAAAAAAAATTACATGGGATTATAAAGATCAGATTTTTGATTATAAATAGTCATTGGAAATATAAAAATATTTCCTACATCATAGTATTTTTTTTATAATTTTTATACATTAAATAAATTAAATTATTTATGACATAATAATGATGCAGTGATGACATCATTATTTAACGATTTAAATAAAATGGAAAGATAATGAAAAATATATGAACTACACATGTCCAAAACCAATTGGATGAGTGGATGTCGAACCCTTATCACCTTATCCACTAATTATATCAATGTGGGACCTTTTAAAACCGAAACACATTTTCAAATAATGTAATATTTCTTTACTTTCCAAAAGTGCCCCTCCTCTCCTCTTATAAAAGGCCCACACCTCTACCTCATTTCACACACTCCTCAAGCCTTTGGCTCGGCCAACCCCTGCCCATTTACTCTATCCACATCCCTATCCTCATCCTAGAGGATTAACGTTGGGCAGAATCCTTTCAAAGGAAGCCTTTAGGCTCAAATCAAAAGGAGTTACACTTTTAAAGGTAATTCATTCTCTCATGTTCATTTGTTTTATTTTGCTTCTCCAACCCCCTAAACTCTTTTTATTTACTTCTTTTGTAACAACACCAGTATCTTCAGTATACTAGGATTTTGTTATAATATTTATTTTAGCTACACTCTCACACAACTACATCAAATGGTTAAAGAACATACGGTTTCCGTGGATGGCGAAATTCTGCCTCCCGAAACGATGATTGTTCAATACTCATTTAACACCTTAAAAGGTGGCCATTATGATGTCACTATTTTTATATATGATATATGATATTTTTATGTTTTCCTTAAGCTTCTGTTTTTTTCATTTTGGGTATACCTTTATGGTTTCCATTATGGGTAAACACGATATCTTCATTTTAGGAAGTGCGGACTACCGCCCCCTGAAAGTGATTTGATTCGTTAATACCATATGTGGGATGTGTAAAGGATAAAGTTAATGATATTATATATGTTATTATACTGGAATTATAATATACACATATATAATCATGATTCCATTCCAAAAAAAAATACGAAATAGAAATGGAAGTAGCGTTCATGCGTACGTACGGCTTACCGTCTCCATGAACGGTGCATTTCATTTCTTACCTCTAAATGTGATGTAATATTATAAATACATGTATATGCTGAATATATATGATGTATATGTTATCCAAATCATTAATATAATTCTGGATATAATGAACCTTTGACCAAATTAACAACATGTAAGTGTAAGAAGTCTATTTTTGACTTAAGAACCAAATACCGACAAAATGAACATTATTAACTTAAATGATTACATGATGTCCATAACATGGTATAAAAGGAATAAAGAACTTGAAAAAGGTTCTTAAGCAAGTAGAGATTAACTCAAGTTTATTATTCAGGAGATTAAAGAACGGTCGGGTCAATTCGGATACGAGGTATGGGACTTCGTCTCAATCTCCTTTCTTTTAGGCATATTTTATTTTATACACAACTTTCTTTTATACGGTGTATAAACCCCTTTGACTTTTACATTTATTCAAAAGGAATATTTTTTATACGAAGCGTTTACTAAACGACAAAAGGGAATGTTTTTGTCGTACGTATGCGGCGACAACGACTTCTCCGCCGTCGTGACCGTTATTTGAGTTTCAGCTTCCTCTACAAGCCATACCTTCTTTTTAAAAGAAAAATAAATACCATGTTTTACTTTTCTTTTATTTTGGTATGGAAAATGGTTTTCACAATTTTTTTGTGTTTTATTGATATCTTGTGATTGAAATGTGGAAATGTTATGTTTCCTTTATGCATGTTTTATGTGATACGATTATGTTATGGTTCTTGGGCATTATTATGAAGATGGGTCGTTCCGTGATAAACTAAGGGCGAGTGAGCCCGATATAGCTCTCCAATGCATTGGGTAACGCGAAGGAGTGAAACGTTAAGGTTTCTCCGAATATATTTTAGGGAATATACTGTGATGGGTATTCTAAACGTAACCAAGAGGGTTACTCCCTACGTAAGAATGTTATGAATGCCTCAAGTTACCTTTATATCTTATGATTTCTATGATTTATTCATGATTTTATGAGGTATGTTAAAGTGCCTATGTTTTATGGGTAAAGTATGATTTCATTCTTATGTATATATGAACTCATGTTTCCTTTCCATGTTTTTTTTATAACCCATACTGAGTTTTTATGCTCATCCCAAGTTTTTGAAATGTTTTTCACAGGTTAAGGGAAAGGTACATGATAAGATGATAGAGTCAAGGATATGTCAAGAAATAATCCATGTTTTATTTTAAATGTGTTTCCATTGATGGGAATGAAGAATACTATCTTTATGTAACCACTTTGTTTATATGTGGAATGTAATGCAAGTTTTATGATCTAATTCTCTAAAACTCTAAACCCGAAAAGATCCTCAATGTGTAATCTTGTAATAACTCAAGATTAAGTAAGGTTTAAGGCTAGGGCCTTATAGTTGGTATCAAAGGGTCGGTTTAGATAACTTTAGGAGTTAGAATTCTATTAAATGATTATCCAATTTTTTTTTTTTTTTTGAAATGATATAGAATTTAAAGATTACCATGTTGCTTCATCTAAGACATGTTTGTTCAGAATGGTTTTCCGCAGAGGAAACAGGGAAGCAGTACTAGGAAGGCATACAGAAGGAAATAACCTTTCGAATCAGCATCCAGAAATGGTCGGAATTGGAACTGAACAGTTTGTTGCAGTAATGGCGCAGTTGACTCAAGCGATAAATGGCGGTGGTATCCATACACGAGATCAGCCAGACCAACCGCAGAGGAACATGTTAGTGGTGGAACATTTCATGAGGCAACATCCACCATCATTCAGAGGATCATCTGACCATGTACTAGCTGAAGGGTGGATTAAATCACTGGAGAAGATTTTTGATGTCATGGGGTGTTCAGACAATCAAAAGGTTAGTCTTGCTATTTACCGTTTGGAGGGTGAGGCAGATCAGTGGTGGTCTATGGTTAAAAATATCAGGGATGCCGATGAGATTGATGCTCTTGACTGGGATGAATTCAAAGGTATGTTTCTTGAAAAGTATTTTCCTAAGGCTGTTCGACTTAGGATGGAAAATCAATTTTTGGAATTGAGGCAAGGGGAAGACTCAGTGGCTGCCTATGAATAAAGGTTCACTCGTTTGGCAAGGTATGCTCCAAATTTTATTCGAGACCTTGATAGTAAAATCAATCGTTTTTACTCAGGATTAAAGCCAAAATATCGAAGTGCATTAGCTTCTCGTGAGTTTAAAAGTTATGAAAAGCTTGTTCGATGTGCTGAGAAGGTGGAAATGGAGTTTGCCGATGACCAAGTGTTCTATAACAATCAGCAGAAGAAGAGACCGAGGTGGCAGGAGAAAAGGTAAGAATTCTTCAAAAAAGTCTGATGGTAAGAGAACTAAGTTTCCAATTTGTGATAAATGTGGAAAAAGGCATGCTGGGGAATGTCTTCTGAATTCTAGAAAGTGCTACCAATGTGGTAAGATGGGACATAAGGCTCGTGATTGCACTGAAAAGGATCAAGCTGAAGGTAAGAACAAATTTGATTTACAGTTAGTGAAATGTTATAAGTGCAATGAGATGGGTCACTATGCAAACGAGTGTCCGACAAAGAGATTGAGTGATGGGAAGCAGTTAGACTACAAGCAGAAAGGGGTGGTGAAATCCTTTGAAACTACTTCAGTAGATGTCGGTCCATCAAATGAAGTTGTATCAGGTACTTTGTTTGTTTTTTTAGATTATGCCAGTGTGTTTTTTGATTCGGGGTCTACACACTCTTTCATCTCTGAAACCTTTTCTAGTAAAATGGGAATACCATCTCAAGAAATGACTCCTGAACTTTTGGTAAAAACACCTGGGGGAAATGTTGAGGCAAAAAGAATTTATAAGAATCTTCCTATCCTTATCTGTGGAAAGAACCTACTTGCAAACCTTATTGTTCTACCTCTAGTAGAGTTTGATGTTATCCTGGGTATGGATTGGCTCTCTATTTACCATGCTAAGATTGACTGTAGAGCTAAAGAAGTTTCTTTTCAGAAATACTTTCAGTTTGTTTACAGTAATGAACCCTTACTTTTGATAACATATCAAGAGGCTGAGAAACTTTTAAAAGATGGAAATGAATGTTACCTTGCACACGTCGTTGAAAATAAAGGAACTATTCAGATTAATGATGTGCCAGTGGTAAATGAGTATCCTGATGTTTTTTCTGATGAGTTGCCTGGAATAATACCAGATCGGGAAGTTGAGTTTACTGTTGACTTAGTTCCTAATGCTAAGCCAATTTCAAAACCCCCTTATCGAATGGCACAAATTGAACTTTTAGAGTTGAAGGAGCAATTGCAAGATTTATTAGAGAAAGGTTTCATTAGACCTAGCACATCACCATGGGGTGCTCCTGTTTTATTTGTTAAAAAGAAAGATGGTTCTATGAGACTTTGCATTTATTATAGATCCTTGAATAATATCACTGTTAAGAACAAATATCCTTTGCCTCATATCGATGATTTGTTTGATCAGCTCCAGGGAGCTCAGTTTTTTTCAAAGATTAACTTGAGATCGGGGTACCATCAGCTGAAGGTAAAGGAGGCAGATATTCCGAAGACCGCGTTCCGTACAAAATATGGCCATTATGAATTTGTAGTAATGCCTTTTGGGCTAACCAATGCACCTGCTGTATTCATGGACTTAATGAATAGAATTTTCCATGAGTTCTTGGATAAGTTTGTGGTGGTTTTCATTGATGATATTTTGGTGTTTTCTAAAAGTAAAGAGGAGCATGAAAAACATTTAAGGGTTATCTTGCAAACCTTAAAAGAAAAGAAACTGTATGGGAAATTTAGCAAGTGTGAGTTTTGGTTGCAACAAATTTCTTTCCTTGGTCACATTGTTTCTAAAGATGGAATAACTGTTGATCCTGCAAAAACAAAAGTTGTGGAAGAATGGCCAAGACCCACAAATGTAACCGAGATTCGTAGATTTCTTGGTTTGGCGGGCTATTACCGAAGGTTTGTTAGAAATTTTTCACGGTTATCTAGTCCAATGACTAAGCTAACTCGGAAGGGTGTTAAGTTTATCTGGACAAAAGAATGTGATGATTGTTTTCAGGAATTGAAAATAAGATTGGTGAATGCTCCAGTTTTGGCACTACCTTCCAGGAATGGTGAGTTTGTTATATACAGTGATGCTTCATTGAAAGGACTTGGTTGCGTCCTAATGCAGAATGATTAGGTAATTGCTTATGCTTCACGACAGTTGAAAATTCATGAGGTAAATTATCCTACACATGATTTGGAACTAGCTGCTGTTGTTTTTGCTTTAAAAATTTGGAGGCATAATTTGTATGGAGTAACGTGTGAAATATATACCGATCACAAAAGTTTAAAGTATATATTCACTCAGAAAGAGTTAAACATGAGACAAAGGAGATGGCTGGAATTAATCAAGGATTATGATTGTACAATTCATTACCATCTAGGAAAAGCAAATAAAGTGGCTGATGCTTTGAGTCGAAAAAGTAATGCTTCATTAACAATGTTGCATTTGGAACGTGATCCTTTGGTTAAGGATTTGATGAAATTTGGCATAGAAGTTGTTGGTGCAGGAAGTCCTTCTATTTTGTTTCAGGTATCAGTGAGATCATCTCTATCAGATAGAATCAAGCAAGCACAGAAGAAAGATTGTGAGTTGCAGAAAAAGGTAGAGCTGGTTCAGAAAGGTAAGTTTCCGGAATTCAAAATTGATAATGATTGTGTTTTGAGATTTGGGAAGAGATTGTGTGTGCCTTGTGATTCACAATTGAAGAGAGATTTGTTATGTGAAGCTCATAGTTCTCCGTTTTCAGTTCATCCGGGCAGTACTAAGATGTATAGAGATCTGCGGGAGTATTACTGGTGGGATGGAATGAAAAGAGATATTGCTGATTTTACTGTGAAGTGTTTGACTTGTCAGCAGGTTAAAGCAGAGCGGCATTTACCGAAAGGGATGCTTTAGCCTTTACTAGTGCCAGAGTGGAAATGGAAGAATATATCCATGGACTTTGTTGTTGGATTACCGAAGACATCTCGAGGTAATAATGCAATTTGGGTTATTGTTGATCACTTGACCAAATCTGCTCATTTCCTTTCTATACGAGATATGTTCTCTCTTGATCAACTTTCCCGTTTGTATCTTAAAGAGATAGTCAGGTTACATGGATTTCATCTCTCCATTGTATCGGATCGTGATCCCAGGTTTACTTCTAACTTTTGGAAAGGCCTTCAGAAGTCGTTGGGTACTGAATTAAATTTTAGTACAGCTTTTCATCCTAAATCAGATGGGCAGTCAGAACGAACAATTCAGACATTGGAGGATATGCTACGAGCTTATTCTATGGATTATCAGGGAAGTTGGGACCAACATCTTTCTTTGGTTGAGTTTTCTTATAATAACAGCTTTCATTCCAGTATACAGATGGCACCATTTCAGGCATTATATGGGAAGTGGTGTCGAACTCCAGCTTTCTGGGATGAAGTGGGTGAAAGGAAGTTGATGGGACCATAATTGGTAGAAGAGATGGCAGAAAAAGTTCAGCTGATTCAGAAACACATGAGAATAGCTCAGAGCAGGCAGAAGAGTTATGCGGATAACCGGAGGAAGGATCTATCTTTCGAGGTAGGTGATCATGTTTTTCTCAAGGTTTCTCCTTGGAAAAGTGTGATGAGATTTGGTAAGAAAGGAAATCTGAGTCCAAGGTTTATTGGACCATATCAAATTCTGGAGAGAGTTGGATCAGTTGCATACCGAGTGGCTTTACCTCCGAGTTTATCTCAGGTACACAATGTTTTTCACATTTCGATGTTGAGAAAGTATATGCCAGATCCATCTCATGTTTTGAGTCCAGAGGTAGTTCAGCTGGAAGAGAACCTATCTTATGAGGAACAACCGGTCCAGATTCTTGACCATAGGGAGCAAGTGTTATGAAATAAGGTGATTCACCAGGTAAATGTTTTGTGGAAAAACCACATGATTGAAGAGGCAACATGGGAATCTGAAAATGCAATGAGGGATAAGTACCCCCATTCATTCGATAAGTAAATAAATTACGAGGACGCAATTTTCTAAAGGGGGGAAGGATGTAACATCCCAAATAAGTAATGAATAATAGATATTTTTATCTATGTCTATTAATGATTAAGATAGTGTTATAGAGGCTTAAAATGAAAATAAATACAATCTTATGCATGGAATACACTAATATTCTTAAAAGATTGTTTTACTGCCTTTTGATGGCAAACCATTTTTGAATCTATATTTTGACAATTTTATAAACTATTTTTGTCAAAATAAACTTATTCTTTATAATTGGGACATCAAAATTTACTTTGTGTGAATTTTTGGTATTTTTCTGACAATGTTCATTTTTTAATGAATAGTGAAAAATACTGCATTTTACATTAAAACTGCTTTTTAATCTAATTTATTTATATGATTAGATTATCTTTTGAATTGTTCTTAATGTGTAATATGAATATATTTTTACCATTTTATCCAATGGTGGTCATTGGAATCAATTTCACTTTGAAATTAGACTTAAACTGGTGTCAATCTTTTGATACTTATTGTTTTGTAAAAACACGCTATTTGCTCTGGAAGCGGGGATTAATTATTAAATTAATTAATTTGAATTATATGTATTGAATTTTGTAATATAGACTTCATTTTTGAATTCGGAATATCAAATATAGCTTAGGGTGAATTTTTGGTAATTTTCTGAAAAACTCCAATTTTTGATGAATAGTGAAACCACTAAGTGGTACTTATAAAGACTGATTTTCCGTTTAAATGAAATTTTGCCATAATTGTGTTTTTAATTTCAAAAATCAGACATTCATGGTTGTCATTAAGAAGTAAAATGTGGTTCAATGAGATTATAATAATTTTTTGGTGAATAGTAACTTATTAAGTTTTTAATCGCGATTAGTGGTAATTAGGGTAGTTTAAGGTATAAATAATGATTTAATAATATGAAATGACCTAGACACATGTCCTAACCTTATTGGTTGTGTCATGGCCGACCAAGAAAATCCATGGGTCAACTTGGGGACCCCATGGATCCACTTTTTTTGGGAAATGACAAAAATAACTTTTTATTTAATGTAAAAGTAAAAATGACACAAACATAATATGTTTTACGAAAACAATTTTTACATGGGATTATAAAGATCAGATTTTTTATTATAAATAGTAATTGGAAATATAAAAAGATTTCCTACATCATAGTATTTTTTTTATAATTTTTATACATTAAATAAATTAAATTATTTATGACATAATAATGATGCAGTGATGACATCATTATTTGACGATTTAAATAAAATGGAAAGATAATAAAAAATCTATGAACTAAACATGTCCAAAACCAATTGGATGAGTTTATGTCGAACCCTTATCACCTTATTCACGAATTATATCAATGTGGGACCTTTTAAAACCGAAACACATTTTCATATAATGTAATATTTCTTTACTTTCCAAAAGTGCCCCTCCTCTCCTCTTATAAAAGGCCCCCACCTCTACCTCATTTCACACACTCCTCAAGCCTTTGGCTCGTCCAACCCCTACCCATTTACTCTCTACACATCCCTCTCCTCATCCTAGAGGATTCGCTTTGGGCAGAATCCTTTCAAAGGAAGCCTTTAGGCACAAATCAAAAGGAGTTACACTTTTAAAGGTAATTCATTCTCTCATGTTCATTTGTTTTATTTTGCTTCTCCAACCCCCTAAACTCTTTTTATTTACTTCTTTTGTAACAACACCAGTATCTTCAATATACTAGGATGTTGTTATAAGATTTATTTGATCTACACTCTCACACAACTACATCAAATGGTTAAAGAACATACGGTTTCCGTGGATGGCGAAATTCTGCCTCCCGAAACGATGATTGTTCAATACTCATTTAACACCTTCAAAGGTGGCCATTATGATGTCACTATTTTTATATATGATATATGATATGTTTATTTTTTTCTTAAGCTTATGTTTTTTTCATTTTGGGCATACCTTTATGGTTTCCATTATGGGTAAACACGATATCTGCATTTTAGGAAGTGCGGACTACCGCCCCCTGAAAGTGATTTGATTCGTTAATACCATATGTGGGATGTGTAAAGGATAAAGTTAATGATATTATATATGTTATTATACTGTAATTATAATATACTCTTATATAATTATGATTCCATTCCAAAAAAAATACAAAATAGAAATTGAAGTAGCGTTCATGCGTACGTACGGCTTACCGTCTCCATGAACGGTGCATTTCATTTCTTACCTCTAAATGTGATGTAATATTATAAATACATATATATGCTGAGTATATATGATGTATATGTTATCCAAATCATTAATATCATTCTGGATATAATGAACCTTTGACCAAATTAACAACATGTAAGTGTAAGAAGTCTATTTTTGACTTAAGAACCAAATACCGACAAAATGAACATTATTAACTTAAATGATTACATGATGTCCATAACATGGTATAAAAGGAATAAAGAACTTGAAAAAGGTTCTTAAGCAAGTAGAGATTAACTCAAGTTTATTATTCAGGAGATTAAAGAACGTTCGGGTCAAGTTGGATACGAGGTATGGGACTTCGTCTCAATCTCCTTTCTTTGAGGCATATTTTATTTTATACACAACTTTCTTTTATACGGTGTATAAACCCCTTTGACTTTTACATTTATTCAAAAGGAATATTTTTTATACGAAGCATTTACTAAATGACAAAAGGTAATGTTTTTGTCGTACGTATGCGGCAACAACGACTTCTCCGCCGTCGTGACCGTTATTTGAGTTTCGGCTTCCTTTACAAGCCATACCTTCTTTTTAAAAGAAAAATAAATACCATGTTTTACTTTTCTTTTATTTTGGTATGGAAAATGGTTTTCACAATGTTTTTGTGTTGTATTGATATCTTGTGATTGAAATGTGGAAATGTTATGTTTCCTTTATGCATGTTTTATGTGATACGATTATGTTATGGTTCTTGGGCATTATTATGAAGACGGGTGGTTCCGTGATAAACTAAGGGCGGGTGAGCCCGATATAGCTCTCCAATGCATTGGGTAACACAAAAGAGTGAAACGTTAAGGTTTCTCCGAAGAGATTTTAGGGAATATATTGTGATGGGTATTCCAAACGTAACCAAGAGGGTTACTCCCTACGTAAGAATGTTATGAATGCCTCAAGTTACCTTTATGTCTTATTATTTCTATGATTTATTCATGATTTTATGAGGTATGTTAAAGTGCCTATGTTTATGGGTAAAGTATGATTTCATTCTTATGTATATATGAACTCATGTTTCCTTTCCATGTTTTTTTTTTATAACCCATACTGAGTTTTTATGCTCATCCCAAGTTTTTGAAATGTTTTTCACAGGTTAAGGGAAAGTTAAATGATAAGATGATAGAGTCAAGGATGTGTCAAGAAATAATCCATGTTTTATTTTAAATGTGTTTCCATTGATGGGAATGAAGAATACTATCTTTATGTAACCACTTTGTTTATATGTGGAATGTAATGCAAGTTTTATGATCTAATTCTCTAAAACTCTAAACCTGAAAAGATCCTCAATGTGTGATCTTGTAATAACTCAAGATTAAGTAAGGTTTAAGGCTGGGGCATTATAAAGATAAAATTAAATATGGATCTTGTTCCGCTGATAGATATGATTCATGTTAAAATAAGTCATCATTTTATTGGTAGTAAATTTAATAATAGTCCTTATTAAATATATAAAAAACATGATACTCATATGATAAAATATTATATTATAGATAAAATGGATTCATTTTCAAATAGGTATTTTATATTAAACTAAGAAAAATAGAATCTTAATATAATAAAAAAATCTAAATTGTGCATATACTTAAGAATTTTTCTCAAGTAAGAAGAAAAAATTTATGTGTTATAGAGACTTATTTCTGAACAAATGGCTGGTGAATTTGATCAACTAATGGATATGGATACTTATTTGAAGCACAAAAATTATTTATTTTATTTATCTACTCTAATTATTTTATATTTGAAACCTAAGTTTCAAAGTAATCTTAAGAACATGGGTACATTAAAGATTATAGATAAACTAAAAAGGCTCTATCAAGAACAAGTAATGAATGAGAGACACAAGGTTTAAAAGACATTATTTAAATAAAAAATAATTGAAGTGGATTTGGTATCTACACATTTACTTGATATGATTTGGTATGTTAATGACTTGGAGTGGTTTTCATCTCTTTTAAGGATGGATTTTGATATTGACTTTATTTTATAATTATTTTCAAAGATATTTTGATAATTTATGGTGAACTATGATATGAATTTTTTCAATAAAAATCTAACTTGATTTCATTAATATGTTTATAAATGTTTAAAAATTTATGGGAGGTATAATATATGATGTTTTTTTAGAATAGAAGGTTAAAAGTTTAATATAGAAGAATAAGAAACTATTAGTGGTTCTAATAATCAATATAGGAAATTGAAATCTAAAGGAGGTGTCTGGAAGGAAGAGAAATGTTTTCATTGTAGTAAGCCTATACATTAGAGATTTAATTTCCCAAAATAATTAAATGGTTTTAATAAAGTTTTTGGATATTCCACATTAGGAATTAATGGTATATAAATAAATTATTTTATTTTGAAGGGTATATGATACCAGTTATTCATTAAACAATTTTTTGAATATATGAAAGTTTTAAAATTTAATAAAGTATTGATATATCTTGAAGTTTTCATAAATAAATTTGAGAGTTGATACTGGGTTTAAAGTAAATTATAAGGATTATTATAAGCTTGATCGATTTTAAAATTGTAAACAAGATATGTATTCATCGTCTCATTGTTTTCTAATGAGGTTAGAGAATTTATATGTAAAATAATAGTAATTTTTTAATAAAATTGTGTGTTTTTATATACATGGTTTATGATCTAATTTATTATATAAAATGTTTTAAAATATTGGATCAAATAAGTTTTATCCAATATAAAAGTGTATAATCCAATTTATTTTTAAAATATAATGGAAAGAGTTCCCATCATCTATCAGTGGTATATTTTAATAAATAAATATTTTTTTAAGTATATTAATCTATATATGTAAATTTTCCATATAATATATGGTTATAAATTTTATTTTTTAAATATTTATGCAAAAGTAAATAAGTGTTATTTTCTTTTTATAAGAGTTTGTGTATTAGAAATATATTTTTGGAAAATATAATTTATAAGTGGGTAGTGGGAGTATATTTGTACTTGCATAATTTAAAAATGTAATAAATAAATAATGATATTTTTTAATCTAAAATTTAATGCCATTTTATATCCTAAGGTTGTTTAGGATATACTAGTAAATAAATATCTTAACATAAAGAGTTATGTATAATTTTTTTATCAAATGATCTTAGAGAAAAGTTTTAATTTTATAGAAAAGTTCCAATATGATAATAATATAAATCATAGAATGGTTTTGAGTGTTTAGAAACAAAAAAGTGATTAACATCATAACACTAGATATTATGAAGAAATGAGGTTTAAATATAATTTTTAAGTGTTGAACATAAATATTATGAATCCTAAATCCCACCATTATTCTACCAATTTTTATTTATAGAAGTTATCTCACTCAAGGATTTTGGTGGTAGGATTTATCATATGAATATATATATATATGTGAAAAATGTTACATTAGATGTATAATGTTTAAAAATATCAAAATAATATAGTAACAATATGTTTTTTTGGTTAGTTTTATATTAGATGTGCTAAATATTGATGCTTATGTATGGTTTTATCAATATTTTTAAAGTAGTTTAAGAATTTAAAAGATGCATCATGTCCTACAAAATGAATATATGCATTTTCATTCATTCATGTGGGTTGTATATTTCCTGAAATTAAATAATAATTAACCCCCTGATTTATTCCTTTTATTTATCCCTAATAGATGGTCATTATAGAGATTTATGGGTTTTTATGACATGTAAGGATTAGCATGAGTTTGATATCGCATAGAGATACTGAGTTTCACTCATAAGGCACAAAACAAGTTTTGTTTTTTGCATGTCCCACTTGAGTATTCCAAATATATTTTCATACATAGTGTCATTGGTGTTCTTTAGGTATATATTTCATATAAATCCCAATTACCTAAGTTTAATAAGTAATATTTCATATAAAACTTCAAACTTGTATACCTTACTTACACCAGTATTGGGGTTGATCTAATCAGGGGTGGTTGGATATGTTTTTTATCATATTGTATTTTTTTATTATCCAAATGGTTTTTCCCTCCTATATGATGGGTATATCATATGGTTCCTCAATTGAAAAGTATTAAAGAAACGTATATTCATACCTAGATAAGTGATGTGTGATGTATCTTGTGGTCACTCTATGTCTTAGAAAAAGTGATTATATGATTACACATGATATATGAGATACATGTGGTGGACATGGGAATGGATATACCTATGTTTGATAGAGATCATACCATATCCATTTCTAGATTTAATAGTAATGATGTTTTTCTAGTATCCAGTATTTATTTACAATTATGAATTATATGATTCATAATTTCTTTCAATGTTGTAAAGTAAAATAGTGTCACATAAGTTCTTGCATGACTAAGGATAAGTTATTTTACAAATTATTTTCACTAAACTATGAGTGATTTATGATAAATTCCCCCAAAAATATTTTTATATATGATTTCATAAGTTATTATATATTATGTGATATAAGTTGAAATGTGATAAATTCCATGTGACTTTAGTGTGTGTAGTTTATTGATGGATTTTGTTTACTAAATAACTTAAGGCATGTGGCATTATGCACATAATGTGTTCTATGTGATATTTATGTCATGAAACATATAGTTTCATGATCATGATGTTGTTTTTGTGGTATTTGGTGATATAGCCAATATAGTGTCTCTATTATTGTCCACATCAAATAGTATGAAATCTAAGATATTATATTTAACCATTATGATTTTTCCATTGTAAGTGATCGGTTTTTAGTTACAAGATCATGTTATTATAATTAAAGGAGTTAAGTGAAACATTTAATTGGTAAGCATATCATTCATGGTTGGTCGAATATTACAAATTGTTTATAATATGTTTCATAATTAGAATGTTTGAGAAGCATTTAAAATGATAAAATGTATCATAAATCAACTTTTTATGAGACATTTGATATTACGATATAGTTTCAAAGAGTTTCCCTTATTCTTATAAAAAGGAGGTTGAAACCATAAATTTGTGAGTCTCTATGAAACCAAAAAAAAAGTTTGAGTTGAATATTTTATAATCTTCTTTTTCCTTTGATATAGGTCAGATTAGTCTAGGGAGTAAAGTATAATCCTACCAAGAAGTTTTCATAGTGATTCACTCAACTCATGGATACTTTTGGAGGTATATTCTCTTTAACTTCCTTTGAGATATCTCCCTTAATATCATGTAGAAGAACGTGTATTTTTTGATAGTTTAGAATGAAAGGTTTGGTTTCTTCACTATTCAAGGGTGTCTGTGTTATTTATATTTATGCATTTTAATTCAAATATACGTGGTGGATAATTTTTCTTGGTTTTGTGTTTATTTTAATTGCTTTTTGATAATTTTTATCCTAATTAAAACCTAACAGGATATTAGACCAGTAATAAATATAATGTACATGGGGTAATTATTTTAGTGGAAGTATATTCCATAAAAGTTTTTATAATATATTTTTAAATCATGAAACTTGTTTAACGAAATATTCTTTTTTAGATTAAATGGAAATGAATAAGACCTAAAACTTTTCTTTGAAATCAATTACAAAAAAAGGCTAAATGTTAGTAATTTTTTGGATTGGACTCAAAATATAAGAATTTCTCTCAAACAATAGAAAAAGTATTATGATTTAGATAAATATTATCCCAATACACCCATTGATGAATCTAGTTAAAAAGAAAAATATATCAATGGTAAGAATAAAATAATTCTCCCAATATCTCTATCAATGGATCCCATGTTTCAGAAGATATATGAAAATATGGATGTTTATAGGATGATAGAAAACCTAAAAATGCTTTATCAGTAGTAGGATAGACAAGAGTGGTATGAGGTTTTTAAGGTGTTGCTTCAATGTAAAATTATCGGGGTACTTAAATTTCTATTCAGGTGTTAAATATGATTGGGTATATTAATGACTTGGATTTTTTAAGGTTACCACTCAAGCAATATTTTATCCTATAATCATTGTTAGATATATTGTGAAAATTCATTATTAATTATAACATGAATGAGTTAAATAAAACTTTACTATATCTCCTCAATGTATTAAGGGTGGCTGATAAAGACATGGGAGGTGCAGGATCTAATACCATGATGGTGGTATAAAAGAATAAGGGTGAATTTTTTGTCTAAAAAATAATAAATAATGTTTTGAAGAGTCCAAACTGGTTTTTTTGAAATTTAAATGTGGTGTCTCTAAGGAGGGATAGTGTTTCTACTATGATAGGATGTTTCATTGGACACATAACTTCCCAGAGTACCTAAAATATTTTAAGAAACATTTTGGAGAGTCCACGTCTTGTATTTATGTTATAAAAATAAATACTTATATCTCGTAAGGGTATATGTAACCAATTGCACATTATATAATTGGTTTGCATATGATTTAGTGAAGTCACACTAATAGAAATCCAATCTATACTAATAGATCTTGACCAATGGTTTAAAAAATCATTGGTATAGGTATAGTTTTCGGCTACTTATACCAATGGTTTGGTAAACCATTATTATAGGTAAAACCTATACCAATGGTTTGACCAAACCATTGTAATAGTTATGGATTACAGAATCCAATACCAATAGTTTTTTCAAATTTTTGGTATAGGTCTCCTATACCAAGGGTTTGACCAAACCGTTGGAATAGGTGACACTATATTTATGAGTAATAATAATATTATTATTATTATTATTAAATATTTCAAAATTAAAAATTATTTTTATACATACATAAATATATTTTTCTATATATGATTACAAATTTGTACCAATATGGTAAATTATTTGAAAAATAACCAGGAGGTCCTAGGATCAAAACTCACCGGTGGAAAAAAAATTCAATAGAAGACATATACCAACAGTTTGACCAAACCATTGGTATAGGTATTTCCTATGAAATTATCTATACTGATGGTTTTAAAACCATTAGTATGGACTACCTATAGAAACAGTTTGGTCAAACCATTGGTATATGTCGTTCATAACAGAAAATCACCCAATGGATCATTAAATTGTTGGTATAGGATATACCAACAGTTTGAGGGCCTATACCAATGGTTCCAAACTATTGGTATAGCCTTTTTTCTAGTGGTTTCATATAAGATATGATTTTTGGTATATTTTTTGAAAATAAGATAAATAAAATAAGAGGTATTTTCTTTGGTTCACAAATTTTTTGTGTATTGGAATTATATATTTTGTGCAAAAAATATTTTTCTAAAAGACCAATGAGAGTTGTTACTGGTATTAGAGAATTAAAATTAAAAAAATTATAAAAATTATTTATTTTTTATATACCAATTTAATTCAAGTGAAATTCACTAAGAAAATATCCAGAGTTCTAGAGAAAATTTTAAGATATATATTTATTCAGTGAAGAGTTTAATATAATATTTACATTGTTTTTTATTACTAATGATCTCAAAGAAGGTTTGTATTTATTAAAAAAGTTCTGAGTGTTTCCAATTTCAATATATATATATATATTATAATATAGTATATTATGAATTAATGTTATTTGGATAAATCTATAAACTATTGAACTTAAGGATTAAGAATTTTAATCTCACTATTATCATAATATTCTTTCTTCAAGTATATAATGTCATTAAAGAGTTTTGTGGGAGGGTTGATTTCTCACATGCCTACATTTTGTATATAAAATGTCTATATGGTGATGTAGTAGATAGATATATGGTAATGTAACATGTTTTTATAAAACCAATAAATATAGAAAAACATAAGGTCATTTAAGGTCCCTGTGTATTAGGATGTGATAAAACAGATGCTTATATATATGGTTTTTTTAATATTTTCTTAAAAGAGTTTAATAATATAAAAATGTATCATGTAATATAAAGGTATTTCATCTTTATCATACATTATTGTATGTTTCATATATCATGACAGTTAAATGATAATAAACCCTTAGAGATAGATCTCTAAATTATCCATGATCAATGATCATCATGGAAATATATGGGTTATAATGATATGTTATGATTAGTATGAGTAGGGTCTTGTATATAGATGCATAGTCTGCTCATCAAACATGAGTGTAGATTATTTTTTAGAAAAATTAGGAGATCTAATGATAAAATATTCTAGAAATAGGGGTAAAAGGGAGAAAAATAAATAATAAGGAGAAGAATAAATTGAACACAGATTTTAAAATGGTTCAAAAATAATCCCTGCATCTATAGAGAAGTAGAAAAAAATCACTAAATTTGAGAGAAATTAATAGTGTATACACACTGAAACCCTAGCTCATAAAGGAAGTGATGTTATAACAAACCATATTTCTACACTACCCATATACATATAGTTTTTCCACTATTCTATAGTTCCTTATCAGTAAATTCAATACTATTATAATATCCACTATTGGTGTCATCATTCATCTCTTCTATGGCTTTTCAAACCTTTTATAGTGTCTGAAAATTTTGGGTTGAAGGCCTTCAACCCCTGGGCCCCTAACCAAGGGGTTGGTTCCCCTAGAACCCCTAGAAACCTCACCATTGAGGTCAAACCACAATTTTTGTGGACTAGTGTATAGTAAAAACTGTAAGAATTTGATCCAACTTCATCTGATGAATCAAACTCCACTATTTTAATACTTTATTATCTAGATTGAATCACTGATTATATCATAAGGAATTTCACAAATGGTCTCATTGGTATGCTCAGCATGCATGTTTCAAAGAAATTCCCATTACATGAGGTTAACAAGGTACCCTACATGTAAACTTAATGATTTTTTATCTTTCTTATGTCAACCATGAGGATAATCTAAATGGAGAATAGTTGGGTATGTTTTCGATCATGTGGTGGGTTTTATTTGACTAAGATGGATTTTTCCTCCTATATGATGGGTATGAAAAAAAATTCATCAAGGATAAATACTGAACAAATGAATAGACATTCCTATCATGTCTCTGGCTTAGTTCACTCTACTGTAATTGTACTAGAGTGTCATGTGACCTCATGTGTGCCTCCCCATATGTCATAGGTTGTGTGACACTCTGGTCTAGTTACTATAGAGTGAACCAGGCCAGGAACATCACAAAGTGGTATCATAGAATCTTTTTTATATTTATATTTTGAATATGGTATATAGAGAATAGGTATATGTCAAATATTAGGATGGACCTTAGACTGGTGAGTCATGAACACTTTTTTAATGTGAAGTCCAAGTTTCCAGGGATGTGGGATTTTTGTTTTTTTTTTATGTTACAGTTTTGATATTTATTTAAGTATGATGAGTTTATTTTTAATATCTTGATATTTTAAATTAAGGCTATGTTTGATAGTGTACATGATATACAACACCGAGTTTAAGTGAACCATAATATACAATTAAAATATTATTATTTAATGTAATATTTATCACCAAAACATTGAATTAGTGGGTATGAATGGTATTAACTGAATTATGAAATATATATATAAAGTACCTTCTCAATAAAAATTAATTGATTAATTCTTATTAAATACGTACTTAATTTTCAATAAATTTATTTTATGCTTCAGAAATACATTTTCTTCATAAATGATTTTTATTACTTTTTGTGATAAAATATTATATTTAATTTATAGAACTTATATAAATTTTATTTTATAAAAATAATATCATTTTTAAAATCATCATATCAAAATTAACTTAGGGTGAAATTTTTTTATTTTTTTGAAAAGATTGATTTTCCAGTGAATAGTGAAAATACTAATTTTTATTGAAAACTGTATTTTTTATTCAAGAATTTGAAAAGTTTCATTTTGTTAAAAATAGATTTTAAACTAAAATTGGTTATATTATATCATTAATAATCCAATTAATTTCATTATAATCAATTTCATGATTAAATTTGGTATAAAAACAATTTTATACATAAAAAAGACATTTTTTCTAAAAAACTATTTTTCATTACATTTTGTGATTTAATTTTCAATTTATTAATTACACTTATATAAATTGATTCTTAAAAATGTATTCCATATTTGGAATTAGGAGGTCTAGATTTGGTAAATAGGCCACCTTTATTTTTTTCATTATGAATAGTAACCATATTGAATAATTGTCACTGTGATATGGGTAAATCAGGTAATTAAGATTAAAACTAATATGATAAGGACTATAAAATAAACCTAACTATTTACTTAATGTAATTAGATGAATATATTTCATCTATAATCATCCAATATTTTTATATATAATCTTTTTCATTTGGATGTAATTTTGACCTTAATATTATTTTATTTAAAGAAAAGTCAAAATTTCCATTCTCTTTGTTTTATTATCTTTAAATTTTTGACATAAGGATAAACAGAGGCTGTGTTTTGTTATATATAATTATTTTAAATACAAATAATTTTTTATCACAGTAATTTATTTATAATTTTTTTTGATGAAATAATTACCCTAAATTCTTATGCAACACGAACACAGTATTTATTAAATTAATAGAAAAATAAAATAAATGATTTTAAAAAAATTAAAATGATATAATTTAAATTAATTAACAAATCCCATTAATTTTATAGATCTATATGACATTTTAGGGAATTTTTAAATAATTATATTCTAATTCCCTCTTTGTATTGATGTACTTAAAGTCATGTTTAATAAATAATGTCAAAAATGACATTAATAATATTTTATAATAAATAATATTTTATTAAATGATTTAAAATTTATAAAAATGTCATTCATCCAAATTAATAGTATATAGTTGAAACCATCAACCATGGTTCATTTATGAGTTGTTTTTTATGGTAACATTCTTGACCCTTAAAGGGTAAAGAATTTTGATATTGTGGTAATTGTCAAAAGGGTTAACAAAGGGTTAAAACTAAAAGAAAAGGGTGAAAACATAACCAAAAATTGTTAAAATATTATTTTACTAGATCAATTCTACTAATAATCATATTATATTATAATTAAATCAATTTTTATCCATTTGGATATGAAAAATAATTAATATTAATTTAATACTTTAATAAATTCTAATAATACTCATCCCCTCACTTATAAAAGGACACCCCTTCTCTATATTATTTACACCACATTAAGTAACCAAGATCTAACAATACATGTACATTTATATTTTAAACATCCTTATCTATGTTCTATAGGTTTTTTATCTTTAAAATACTAGCCTTAGTTTCTATAAGAAAGAATCTAAAGGAGGACACCCAAAGAATATGTGATTGTCTTATCCAAACCCATTTAATTTATTTATCATTTTACCTATTATAAATATGTATTATTTATTATAAAATAATAAATTAACTATATTAAATATAATTAATCTTATTATTATTATGAAACCATAATTATACACCCTCTTTTCCAGCAAATGGGAAGTGAAAGTATCACTTTTTTGTGTATACGGCTTACCGTCTCCACATAGTGATACAATTCATTTTTCATCACCATATTTTATGGATGGGTAAAATGATGGTTTTAATGTTTATATATTATATTTATGACATAATTATTCTTGTTTAATTTTAATATCATAACTACCTTCTTTCCTTTTCTTCCGTCGGAAAGTGATAATGTCGCTTGTGTGTACATGTAAACTACCAACTCCACGAAGCGGTGTAATCTGTTTTTCATTTACATTTTATATAGATGGTAATAATTATAGATTTAATAAATATATATTATTTATATGTTATAATAATTATTCTATAAAATTGAATTATTATTTACCTTTCTTTCATTCCATCCGTCAAAAAGTGAAAACATTGTTCATGTGTTCGTACAACCTACCGTCTCCATGAACAGTGTGATTCATTTTTATATCTCTATATTTTATGGATTAATAAAAATAGATATATAATGAATATATATGAAATTTATATCAGGGTTAAAATTATTTATATTATTTAACCATGATAAAAGTAAAATTACTGAAACTACCAAACCAAAACATACATGAAAAACGAAGAAAATATTACCCGAAATAGTGATGTTAACAAAGATTTGTTAGTAAAATAGTGATAAAATATTATAAGTAAATAATATATGGTGTCATATATATGATTATGGTTTTGTAATAGATTTATAATAAATCTTTATTTATTATACCTGAGGTTCAGACACATACGAAGAAGATTGAACCTAAGGTAAGGGTTTATTTCACAATATCATCATTATTCAAGATTTTTTATATTAAAGTATCTACTGAGGGAATTATTTGATATTTATATCTTAAACCAAATATATTTTCTTGTTATATATTTATTTATGGAAATTAAAAATTTTCCTTTCATTTTCCACTCTTCAATTATGTAATATTCTGAAACTATGTTTTAAGTAAAACTGAATTTAATTTTCGACTCAGTCGAGAATATTTTTCTTCTGTATCTATATTTTTTTAAAAAACTTCTAAAAAATATTTTTAATATTATAAAATTATTTATTAAATTCATATTTTCACATGTTTTAATTTTTTTTTAAAAAAATAAAAGGAATCTTTCTATCATTTTCTAAATGAGGTACTTTTTGACTTTTCTTAAAAAAGTATGAATGGGATGTATTTTTAACTTATATAACATGAATATAATTGCATGAAATCCTGACCACTAAATTATTTGAAGCTTAATTTTCAATTTTCCATGATTTCTATCAATGAAAGTTTTTTTCCTAATAATTTGGAATTTTTTAGTTTTAAAATTTAATTTTCAAAGTGAAAAGGGTATTTTCCTAGAGAATGTTTTAAATGATCTTTTTATGGTAATTTTATTCATCAAAAATAAAAACCTTTTATTTCACTTATGATTCCCTAGGGATATGTCATAATTATTTCATCCTTATTATTTCTCTATATGGTTTATGATAATTTTTATTGAGGAAGATATTAACATTTCATATGCTAGTTTTTTAATACGAATGTTTGTGTGATTATGTATTGAATTTTTATTCTCCCGTTTCATAAGATGAATGAATTGAACTTATTAAGTGATTTTTGGGGCCTACTATAGTCCCTTTATTCATCATTATGTCTCATGAGACAAACTATATTGGGTATTTGGATGATTCCTTGCCTATTTATGTAAGATATCTTTACACAAAGCCTTGATGGTTAGTTTATGATGTCTAACATTATCCATTCCATCATTATGAAATTAGTCATTGATGTCGATGAGTTTAATAGTTTTTATATCCATGTATAAGTTTCTAACTCGTGTGATTATTTATATGGTGTTATTTTATAATCATTTATTTTCGCTATATTATTCATGCCTTATTTATCATTTGTTGTATGTATTCCCTTAATAACTATCTGAGGTCACCTATTGCATAGGTTTCCTTTCACAAGGATTCCAATAAATTTTTTATGATTGATATAAATAGATATTCTAGAGGGAATAAATATTATCCTAAATAAAATACTAATTTTTATTTTATGTTTTCAAATATAATGTCGGATTCGAGTAGGTATCTAGTTTACCAACACTACTAAACTATTCAGTATTTTGGGATGTGATTTATTTTATTTAATACCAATTTAATAAAGAAACCACTGGATCTTGGATACTAGGTTCAAGGTATTTGTATTTGGTATCATAGAAATTTTATTAGAAACCTTAGGAACTAGATTTAGGAAAACATAGTTTAGGAAACTTAACCCTATGACAAACCTTGAGAATATTCCCAAATAAACCAAGCTTATGATTTTTATATTAGCTATGTTTTACTAGTTTTTAAACTATACATTATGATTCGTAATGTTATAATCTAATATAGTTTGTTTCGTTGTTTAGAAACAGTGTATATTGGAAGCAATGGAAACTGTAACAATTCATGTAATCTATGTATGGATTGACCTCTTATGAAAGAGAATGAATCTAGAGATGGATCTAGAGATAGAGATTCAACTGAAAAAATTATAACTATATTGGGGAATATAACTTAATTTATGACTAATAACCTTACTCATATAGAGTAGCTTATTGATCTACAATGCAGTGTAATAATGTTACACCGCTTCATGCATCATAATCCTCCATCATTCAATGGGACTAAAAATCTATTTTTAGTTGATCAATGGATAAGTTCCTTAGAAAATATATTTATTTATTTATGAATTAATGAAAGGGGGAATATTTTTATGAACTTTTATCATCTCTCTGGGGATATAGATCAATGGTGTTTATTGATTCAAACCATTAAGTATGATTCAAAAATAGAGAGCATAGAATGAAAGGATTTTAAATAAATTTTCGTGGAAAAATATTTTCATCATTAACAAAAAACAATATTTGGATAGAAGATTATTGATTCTAATACAAAATAAATATTAAAATATTTCTAAGTATAAAGATAACTTTACAAGGTTATCAAAAAATATTGTGAACTACGTATGTAATCCAAAGATAAAGAAAGACCATTTATTTTATGGGATTAAGCCAATCCTTATAAGGGCACTAGTATCCTAAGCATTCTCATAATATGAGTATATAATATAATATTCTATAAATATAGAGAAATAATTATCCAGGTCTTATTCCTTTAAAGTAAAGAAATAGAAGAAGAGGACAGAAGAGTAAAATTGGATTAGGGGGAAGAGAAAGAAAGATTTTCCCACATGTGATAATTATGGAAAGTAACACTCTAGTACTTTATTGAAGGGAATGGGAGTTTGATTCAAGTGTGGAGATAAAGGACATCAAGTTTGTGAATGAAATGTTAATAAATAAACATTTAATGTTCTGTGTTTAAACTATAATGAGATAAGGTAATACACAAATGAATTCCCCAAGCATCAAAGAGAATATACCTTAGAAGAAGCTAAAGGATCAAGGTCAATCTTATGTTATTACTATAACAAAAGTGGAATAATTAAATTGCTTGTGTATTTTTATTTAAGAATTATTATGTATATGTATTTTATCAATTCTATTTTAGTTATAAAAATCATGAAACATATAAATATTTTACTAAAATAGTTTTTTATTTGAAATCTTATATTGAATGGTATTAAAAAATAGGAAAAGTTATTTAGTGGTAAGGTAATATTTTTGAAGAATAAAAGAATAAGGGAATGATAACCATTAATATGTTCTGAATGTTGATTTAATAATTTTTAGTTGGGATAAAGAGAAGATTTTAATTGAATAAGTAAATGGGATAGTATTGGTGACCTTGAAAATGGTTAGTGGTTTAATAAAAAATTGGTTTATGTTATCTTTGATAGAGTTTCAATATTTTTATATTTATAGAATATATTAAATAATCTATGATTTTATTTAAGTAATGAGGAAATAGTTAGTTTTTGGAAGCATTTGTTTTTTTTGTTGGTATTTTATGGTAATTATAATTATCACCATGTTTTAAGGGGATATGTGATCAAGGTATTAACATATTTGGTATGTTATAATTTAGAGATGATTTATATTATTTGGAGGATTAATGTTAAGTTGATTTAGTGAAACTCTTTATAATTTTTTTTATTTTGAATTTGTTAAAATATATTTCGAAATGGTCTTAAGGTTAACCATTTACGGAATGGATTAACTTAAACTTTGGATATTATTGTTGAGGTTTTAGAGATTAATGAAATATTGGATGACTTATGCAACCCATTTTGGTTTTAGAAAATATATTGAGATATTATGAATGAATTTTAATTATTATATGAATATAATGATTCATTATAATTTAATTTTAATGTTTCATACATAAAAAAAACATCTTGAATATTTATTTCATGAAGTGATGAAGTGAAAATTGATCAAAGCACAGCCAAAGGATGTAGTCAAAATTATAAAATGGAAATAAATCATAGAAGTATATTTTATTAATTAATTTATCATGAAAATAAAATAATACCTAAATATTAGGAAAATAATATTGAGATGAAAATTTTATTTTTTTACCTTTATTTTTGATGAATTGATGGTCTCTTCACCCCTCCCTGGTTTTGCGTTTTGTGGTCGTTAACTTTCTCTTTATCATATTCAATGTCATTATCTATTAGTCCTTAGATGTTGTTCTTATATTTAATTTATATATTTTAAATTCTCACCAATTTTCTCCCTATTTGGTAACCTGGATATGTGCTATTTTAGGTAACCTTTATGTCTCTCATTTATCCTTTTTAAGATAAGTTTTATTATCCCTCTGTATAATTTTGTTTTCAAAAAAAGTTAAAAATTTGATGAATGAGATAAAATAATGAGTTAATTATTTATTTTAGGTGGTTAGAATTTAATATCCCAATATTTTAAAATAATTCTATGTTTAATAGCATATAATATACACAACAACGAGTTTAAGCGAACCACGATATACTATTAAAATATTATTATTTAATGTAACAATTATCGTCTAGTTGTTCAATTGATGGGTATGAATTTATTAACTTAATTATAAAATATATATAAATTAAATACTCAATAAAAATTCATTTATTAATTATTAGTAAATAAGTACTCAATTTTCAATAAAGTTATTTTATGTTACTGAAATATGTTTTCTTCAAAAAATATTTTTATCAATTTTTGTGATAAAATATTATAATTAATTTACAGAACTTATATAAATTTTATTTTATAAAAATAATAAAATTTTTGAAATAAAAATATAAAAATTATCTTAGTGTGAAATCTTTATATTTTTCTGAAAAGATTGATTTTCTAGTGAATAGTGAAAAATAACGATTTTTATTGAATACATTATTTTTGTTTCAAGAATTTGCAAAGTTCTATTTTGTTTTATAATTATTTCAAACTAAAATTAGTTCAATTATATTATTATTAAACCAATTAATTTCATTGAATCAATTTTATGATTGAATTTGGTATAAAAACATTTTTATACATAAAAAAGACATTTTTTCTGGAAAATTGTTTTTCATTAAGTTTTGCATTTTTATTTTAAATAAATTAATGATAATTATTGAAATTGAATATTTAAAAATAGGTTCCATATTTTTAAGCATGATTTCCAATTTTGGTAAATATTTACCTTTTATTTTTTATCATTATGAATAATAACTATAGTAAATAATTGTCACCACGATAAGGGTAAATCGGGTAATTGAGGTTAAAAATAATATGATAAGGAATAGAAAATGACCCTAATGCTTTCTTTAATTTATTTTCATGGACCTATTTCATCAATAATAATCCAATATTATAATATATGATCTTTTTTCCATTCAAATATCATTTTTTATATTTTATTATTTTATTTAAAGAAAATTTAAAATTTTCATTCTCTTTATTTTATTATCTTTAAATTTTTTGACATAATTATAAACATTGGATATGTTTGGTTATAAATATTTACTTTAAAAATAAATATTTTTTTATCATGGTAATTTATTTATGATTTTTAGTAATGAAATAATCACCCTAAATGTTTATGCAACACCGACACAATATTTATTAGATTAATAGAAAAGTAAAATAAATTGTTTTAAAAATATTAAAAATGATATAATTTGAAGTAATTAAGGCGTTTTGTGAATTTTATAGATCTATATGACATTTTTTGAAACTTTTAAAGTATTATTTTATAATTCTCCCTTTATCTTGATATATTTAAAGTCATATTAAATGAATAGTGTCAAAATGACATTAATAATATTTTATAATAAATAGTATTTTATTAAATGATTCAAAATTCATAAAAATATTACATTTATCTAGATTAATGGGATATTGTTTAAAACATCATCCATGGTCCATTTATGGGTCATTTTTGCTTTTATGGTAACATTCTTAACCCTTAAAGGGTAAAGAATTTTAATATTGTAGTAATTGTCCTAAGGGTTAACAAATGGTTAAAACTAAAAGATAATGGTGAAAACATTTTTTAAAATATTATTGTATGAGGGGATTTAGACTCATCCTCATATTATCTATGAATTATATCAATTTGGATCCATTTTTTATATGAAAAATAATTAATATTAATTTAATACTTTAATAAATTTCAAGAATACCCCTCCCCTCACTTATAAAAGGACACTGCTTCCCTCTCGTCTTTACACCACTTTGAGAAATGTATCTCAACTAATCCCTACCCATTTATATTATCAAAAAAATTGTCCATATACTAGTTTTTATTATCTCCTCATAATATAAACCCTAGTTTCCATAAGAAAGGATCTAAAGGAGGTCTCCTAAAGAAGAGGTAATCATCTTACCTGATTCCTTTCAATTTATTTATTATTTTACCTCTTGTACATATGTGGTATTTATTATAAAATAATAAATTAAGTATCTTGAATTTATTAAAATTTTATTATCATTATGAAACCATAATTATGCACCCTCTTTTTCATCAAATGGGTAGTAAAATTATCGTGTGCGCATACATATGGCTTACTGTCTCCACATAGCGATACAATTCATTTTTCATCACCATTTTTTATGGATGGGTACTATGAAGAGTTTAATGTTTATATATGATAATTATTAAATGATTATTCTTTTATAATTTTAATATCATATTTACCTTCTTTCCTTATAATCTGTTGGAAAACAATAATGTCGCTCGTACGTACGTGTGGACTACCACTTCCACGAAGCGATATGATCTGTTTTTAATTCATGTTTTATATATATGGTAATGAGGATATATTTAATAAATATATATGAATTATATATTATAATAATTATTCTATAAAATTTAATTATTATTTACCTTTCTTTCATTTTATCCATTGAAAAGTGAAAACAATGTTCATGCGTGTGTACGGCCTACCTTCTCCATGAATGGTGTAATTCATTTTTCTATCTCTATATTTTATGGATTAATATATATATATATATATATATATATATTAATATATATGATATTTATATCATGGTTAAATTATATAGATGATGTAACCATTATAAAATTAAAAGCACTCAAACTACCAAATAAAAACATACATGAAAAACGAAGCAGTTATTACCCAGAACAGTGATGTTAACAAAGAATTATTAATAAATAAGTGATAAAAGATTATAAGTAAATTATATATAGTATTTTATAAATTATTTTGGTTCTATAATATGTATATAATAAATATATATTTATTATACAGTAGGTTCACACACATACGAAGGAATTCAAACATGGGGTAAGGGATTATTTCAAAATTTCGTCATTATTCAAGATTGTTTATGTTGAAGTCTATACTGGATGAATTATTTAATATTTATATATTAAACAGAATATATATTCTTCTACTATAATTATTTAGGTAAATTAAAATTCTTTCTTTCATTTTCCACTCTTTAAGCATGCAAGATACTAAAACCATGTTTTAAGGAAAACTATCTTTGTATTTCTACTTGGTCATGAATCTTTTTCTTCCATATCCATATTTTACTTAAAATGTTTTAAATAATATTTTTTCTATTCTACAATGATAAATTAAATTCATTTTTACCCATGTTTTACTTTTATAAAATGGTTTAAAATGAATCTTCCTATCATTTTTTAAATGAGGTATTTTTTGAATTTTCTTACAAAAGTGTGAAAGGAATGTCTTTTTATCTTATAAAACATAAATTTAATTTTATATAATCATGAAAACTCAATTATTAGAATCTTACTTGGAAATTTTCCATGATTATTTTAAAATAAAAATTTTTCCCTAATATTCTGAAAATTTTTATTTTTTAAAAGTAATTTTCAAAGTGAAAAGGGTATTTTCCTCAAGAATGTTTTAAATTATCTTTTCATGGTAATTATATTAAAAAAACTATTTATTTTACTTATAATCAATTAGGGATTTTTTTTTAATTATGATATCCTTATTATTTATTTAGATGTTTTATGACAAGTTTTATTGGAGGAAATATGAACATTTCATATTCTAGTTTTTCAATATGAATTTTTACACTACTAGAAATTTAAGTTATAGCCACGGACCTATATCCATGGTTTTATAGATCCATGGATATATAATCTTTATATCCAAAGTTTAATTGAAAAACCATGGAAATTATTTTTTTCCTAGGCATCGGGCTCCTCCTTCCTCGATCCATGACACCCTCGAGCTCTTTGCGCCCTCCTCCCTCGATCTCTTCACGCCCTCCTCCCTAGTGCTCTTCACGACTGACCTCCTCCCCGCCGAACATCGTTGCTCCTCCCCTAATCTACAACCCTCTTTCACCCTCTACCACTTCATTCCCTCCTCTTCCCTTGACCTCTCTACGCCCTCCTCCCCATCAAACGCCACCACTCCTCCCCATAGAACGCCATCGCTCCTCCCCCGATCTCCGACCCTCTGAACCCCCAACCCCTCTCACGGCATTGTGACTCATATCCCACCTGGAAACCCTTCTCCCTCATCATCATCCAATCGATTATCCCTCGGTCGATCCTCACCAAATTCTTCATTTCGGTTCACCCCCTTCATCGGCTGATCCTCCATTTTGGATTTGTGGTATGATCACTCCCCCTACCCTCCTTCTTCCTTTTCCATTATTTTTATATGATTTGGTTTTCTTAGTTAGGGTTTCAAGAAAATGATTCCACCGAGAAAGGTGGAATCATCCCACTTCAAGGTTAATTAGTGTGTATCTTGTATAGTAGGTCCTTGGAGGTGATTATTATGTTTTATTTAATCATTAATCTTGAGGTACATTTCTTGGTTGACTTATTTAAGGTTTTTTATGAATATAGAATAAACTAAATATTGATTCAAGGATGTAAATTGGGGATTTTGTGTGGATTAAATCTAGGTTCATTTATTATTTAGTTGAATCTTATTGTTTATGGGTTTGGTGTCATGATTCAACCTAGTGATTTTTGAATGATTTATATAGATTTGGGTTTTTGGGTTTTAAAGTTCAATTTGTTAATTTAATTGTGTTTATGGATGATATTATGATCAAATTAATGATCTTATATTGATGTAGATGGATATGATTTTACTATGTATCTTGTTATTTTAGAAATTTTAGATTCATGTTCCATCATTATAATTAATTATGTTTATATTCCTTGTCTTGTTCATTTTTTTCCAATAAATTTATATGGGCTCATTTCCTCCCAATATTCAACATCGAATGCATTTCTTTTTAAGTAGTTTTATGGTGGTGACTTGGACGAATAAGTTTTAGTGGTTATATTAATGTATCATTGGTGGTGTGAGTTTGTTTAAAATAGAAATAGGTTTCCTTTTTAAAGCATGATTTTAAACAATTGTATAATTTAAATGATATTTTAATATAAATGTAATTATTTCATGGATAGGTTTTAAAGTTATATTTCAAAATTGTATGAGGAAATATAAAGAAAATTTGATGGGATTTTGTCCAAGGGAATAACATGAGTAATATAACATGTGAATACTTTTCCAAATTGTTTTAAAAGGGGTATTTGGATCTGGTTTTAAAGTAAATATAAATGAGAATGGTTTAAAAATGTTATGGCCTATTTGTATTTTAGGAGAAATTCCCTATTTTTTAAGTGTGATTTTCTTGATGTGATCCCTATTTATGAATAATTATTGATTTTTTTTGTTTCAGTATGGTTAACAAATATGTGAATTGGATTGATGATATTATTTTTTGGTATCAAATACTTATTTGGGTTGTGATATTATAATTAACCCCTTATTAAAAATAGGTGTGTAGAGTGATTTATATTTAATGAAAATGTGATCACTTCTACAAAGATCATTGTGGTTACTCCTTCACGCCAGCTACTCTCCCAAGAAATTCATACCTATCTCCAATGATCGTTCGGCCATACCTCTTCAATTGAAAGTGATTTTAAAGTTTCTACCCCTACTACAAATGTGTCAATTGTAAAAAAATATTACTCTTGAAAAGTTCAGTTGGAAGTGTTATGAGGTTTTGTCAATTTAGTTAAAGGAAATTTTTTCTTCTAATATTGTTTACATTTAGATTGTTCTATAGTATTTGATAATTTGTTATTTCAGTTGGTGTTATGGTCTATTCTTGATAATTTTTTATTGAAGTTGTTTGATGTTAAGGTCTGTTCTAATTTGTTTTTATTCCTGATTTTTTTGACTGGTTTGATAACTGTGATTTTGTAAGTTGGTTTTAGAATCATGCGATCTAACTTGCTCCATAAGCTTTAAATATTAGGATTTCTAGACATCCATGCATTTTTCAGATTATAGATACTAAAGAGAACTTTAAAAAGTATTCATTTTTATGTTTTCAAGATATCTCAATTATAGAATCAGTTGTTCAAGTGCCACTTTATGTGATTCCTAAATAGATATTGAACCACACATCATTTAGTTGTCCATATACTAAGAAATTATTGATGCCCAATAATGTATTATAATTATTACACTATTAATTCTGCACATATTTCCTTCAAATATCAAGAGAGATTGAAATGGGTATCATTGCTATTATTTTAAATGAATCATGCATGATAAATATTCAAATTGTAAAAAAATTATGTACTTGGGGAATTATTTATTGAAAACATTGAATGAGTTTTTCCTTGGTTGTATTATTTTATGTTAATCTCTCACTTCACCCATGCGTTCGTGTGACACTATGTTGACTTCAACAAGATATTTTTTCACGATGTCTTAATCTTGCTAATGATGCTGCATGTTGATGTTGTTATCATCATCACCTATTCTATTATTTCCTTTCTCACTAATCATGTTCCCCCCACTTCAATTTTAGGTTCAATTAATGATGACTCATCTGATCACCGACATTTTTTTGAAGTCTCTCATGACCCATTCCTGTGTGTTGCGGCAACCAGAGTCAAAGGCAACTCACCACGTATGCATAGGTAAGCACATATATAATAAGTTCTCTCTTTATATATATATTCTCCCATGGCAGTATGATTATATATAAGGGGCTAGGTTTTCTTATGTATATATGTGGAAAATGCATATGTGTGTGGCTGATAACGGGCTTATGCATGTGAGCATGTATATAAGGATCCTGTTGTGTGTGTTCATGACCATGCGGACACGTACATAGGGGTTAGGGCGTCCTTGTGTATATGAAAAGGTATATATGTCTGGAAGATGGATGAAGCAGCTTAGAGTTGTTGCTGATAAAAGTGTCAAGCGCCGAGTGTGGGTTGGCTCATTTGAGGTAGGTTCCCTCTCCTACCCTCTTTAATTCAAAAAAAATGATTTATTTTATTACTTCATTGATATTCTAAATTACTAGTAGAACATTACATGTCAATACTATGTACAACAAAACTCCATGTGAATACAATGTTTAAGATGTAGTGAATATGGATATGAATATTCATATCATCATCCCTCCCTGTGATATCCTATAGGAGAAAATATTTTAGTGGTCTGAGGATGGAGATTGTAAGTGCATTATTGCAACTAACATCATCGAAACATCCTTGATTGTAGATAGTATTTTTTACATCATCGACATGTGGTATTGAAACATGAAAGTATAAAACCCATGAAGGGGATATATTCTTATCTGGTCTTTCCAGTGAGCCATTATATATCTGATCTGTGAGTCAGGCATGTGGGATGGACTGTTCAGGCCCTTGCTATTGTGTTTACATGGAGAGTGTGTATCTGAATGAGATATTGTCAATCCCAATTCCCTAAATCTATAGGACCAACCATATGAATCATGGGATATTTTTGAAATCTCTCAATGTTTACAATATAATAGATTTTTATTTTATTAAATCATCAACACAATATTCTTAACTCAATTTACCAGCTATAGGTCTTGGGTTCCCTTGAAAATGCCAGTCAACTCATTGATATCGGGAGGAAATTGATGTAATTACCTATAGAACAACTACTGGATAAAATGTTGATGATGGGACAACAAATGGAGTGTTTAACAGAGGTCCTAATCATCATGTCCATGAATTTGGTGCAATTGGATTTATTTAGACCCAATAGTCAATCAGATGAAATTGATGCTTCAAGGGATAATTTTTTTCTCGAATGATGATCACTTCATGATTCTGAATGTTTACTAGTTATGGGAATTGAATAAATATCATGGGGTCTGGTTCAATGATCAATTTTTATAGGTGAATGCATTTTTTAGGGCTAAAGATTTAAGGTCCCACATTTTGGACATTTTCAATATGTTGAAGATAACATTGATGTCGTGTGGGACTGACTATTATGTCTTGAAGAAAGCCATATATTCTGTGTATTTCCATAACTTGGAGAGGCTAAAGGTCTTCGGGGAATACATGAACTAAAGGAACTGAATTTCCTTTCATTTTTAACCAATAAACACACTGTATTTGATGTGATATACCCTAGAATATGTGTTGAATCATGATCAGGTTCTTACTATCAAAGAGTACATGTAGTGTGCAACTAATTTAGAACCACATTGGTAGGATGAGATTGGGCCCATGTTTTTATGTGTTAAGGAATCATATACATCAACTATGGTGCATAATAATTGGAATAGTGAGAATAAATCATCCAATTAAGTGAATATTGAGGCATTGATAAGGGTGTGGGGGTGAGTGAGAATAAATCATCCAATAATTGCTACTATTTTAAATAAATCTTGAATGATAAATATTCAAATTGTAAAAAAAAAATTGTACTTGGGGAATTAGTTACTGAAAACATTGAATGAGTTGTTCCTTGGTTTTATTATGTTATGTTAATCTCTCATTTCACTGATGCATTCACATGACACTATGTTTACATCAATAAGATATTGTTTTCCTAATGTCTTAATCTTGCTGATGATGTTGCATGTTGATGTTGTTATCATCATCACCTGTTCTATTATTTCCTTTCTCACTAATCATGTTTCTCCCAGAACAATGTTACATGTATCATTATATAAACCAGAAAAAATCACTCCTTTAGTATAATAATCATATATGAGTATACGAGCCTACACATAGACTCAATATGATGATCTTATTCCTCTTCCTATCATATAAATCTCACATGGTTGTTCATAGTAATTATTCTTTTATACTATAGTGTATCAGTTTTACTTCTCAAAATTCTCCCCTCATGAATTCTTAGAACATTATCTTTCATTTTTCAGATTTTCTCTTCTCTAAATCCCACATGAATATCATTTACATAAATGTTATAGAAACCTCCATTATTCGAGATGTCACATATGTTTGGGGGTGGGGTGAAGGGGGATGGGGGTAGTGTGCAGGGGGGAGGGAGGGGGTAGGGGTGTGGGGGAATGGGGAGGGTTCAATTTGCAGGGGGTAGTGGGTTGAAGGGGGAAGGCTGGCAGTGTGTAGGGTGTGCAGGGGGGAGGGGGTGCAAGGGGAGGGGGCTGTTGAGGGGGGTGTCTGTGGGGTGGTGGTGAAGGGGGTTGGGGAAGTGTGCAGGGGGAAGGGATGGGGAAGGGGGTGTGGGGGTGCAGGGGGGTTTTCCAGGAGGGGGTGTCTAGGGGGGTCTGTGGGGTGGGGTGAAGGGGGCTGGGGGCAGTGTGTAGGGGGCAGGGAGGGGGCAGGGGGTGTGGGGGGGAAGGAGAAAAGGGGGAAGTGTGTAGGGGGTAGTGGGGGTGAAGGGGGCAGGGGGTAGTGTTTAGGGGGTGTGGGGGTTTAGGGGGAGAGGGTAGGGGCAGGTGTGTGGGGTGCAGGGGGAGGGGGTTATCCATGAGGGGGGTGTCCAGGGGGGTGTCGGGGGGTGGGGTGAAGGGGGGTTGGGGGGGAATGTGCAGGGGGCGGGGAGGGGGGTAGGGGTGTTAGAGGGCGTAGGGGAGGGGGCTTTCTAAGAGGGGTGGGGGTTGGGGGCTGTGAATATATGCAGGTGAAAGAGCTCAAAATAGAGTTTGGATTCCTGTTTTTGGATTCTTAATGGCTTTTACTTTTCGATCATTTTTTTATTTTGATGACTTGTATTGGTATGTAGGATAGGGATGCATGCTATGAAGAGAACCAGAAACAACACATAGCTGATTCAATTTATTTTCTTCCATTACTTTCAACTAGGATTGACGTGAATATAAAATTTAGGTGGTAATGGTTATTTTATACCATTTTTTTCAAGACATTAGTAACGATTTGTTGTGTTTTTAATCAAATTGACTTGGCATACACCATGCTTGCAAAATTGATGATTTTGAGTTTACTTCTGAGTGTGAAATATTCTATCTTCTAGACATTTCTCTATATCATGGTTGGATATTTGATCCCCAAGTATGCACTTTTTCATCCTATACCTTTATTTTTTTTAGAAAAAATATTTTATGCATTATCTCAGTTTACAGTTTTTCTTTTCCTTTTTCTTCTTTCCTTTTCTTAATATTCATGTTTGCATGTATATGCATGCATGGGGGTGTCTAAAGGAGAGGGGGTGTCCATGGGGTCCAGTGGGGGTGTCCAGGGGGTGTCTATGGGGGGAGGGGTGTCTAGGGGGGTGTCTAGTGGGGGGTGTCCAGTGGGGGGTGTCAAGGGGGGTGTCTAGGGGGAGGGGGTGTCCAGGGGAGGGGTGTCTAGGGGTGTCTTGGGGGTCAAGGGGGTGTCTAGTGGGGGGTGTTCAGTGGAGTGTCCAGGGGGGGTTTCCATGGGGGTGTCATAGGGGATGTCTAGAGGGGGTGTCCAAGGGGGGTCCAATGGGGGTGTCTAGGGGGTGTCTAGGGGAGGTCCAATGGGGGGTATCCAGTGGGGTGTTCAGGGGGGTGTCCAAGGGGGGTGTCCAGGGGGTGTCCAAGGGGTGTCTAGTGGGGGTGTCCAGGGGAGGAGGGGTGTCCATGGGGGGGTTTCCAGGGCGTCTGGGGGGTCTGGGGGGTCCAGGGGGTGTCCAGTGGGGGTGTCCAGTGGGGGGTGTCCAGGGGGTATCTAGGGGGGAGGGGGTGTCCAAGGGGTGGGTGTCTATGGGGTTTATAGGGGATGTTTAGGGGGAGGGGTGTCCAAAGGGTGTGATGGGGTCTATCCAAGGGGGGAGGTAGGGGCTGCAGAGGGATTGGGGGGGATGTGGGGGTGTTTTTTTTATGAAATTTTAAGTCCTTTAGTACATAATATACATACATTCATATTTATTCTTATCACTCTTCTATCGTTTGAAGTTTTAATTCAGATAATTCATTATCTATTAGTATGTATTGTTAATTTTAAACATTATTGTATCTGCAGATATACATGTTGGATGATTTTGTAGGCGGTGAACTCTTAGATTATTACCTATTATTCACAAATAAAATTATAGGTAAATCAAGAGCTGTATTTTCTTGAACTATTTTTAGTTTGGTGTTCAAGATTTTTTACATCCATATGTCACACATAATTATTAAAGTCTACACAGAATGTGTAAAAACACATATAAGGCACAAATAGACCCATTCTGACTGCACATGTTCTATTTTTTTTTTCCTTTTTTAGTGATTTTATACAGCTGAGGCAGAATATAGGGAATTTTTTTGTTTGATTTTGCTTCTATAAGATGTTCTAGTTTGCTGCTCTTATCTAGGGGGTGCAAGGTGGGTCAGTATTGGGGGATGTACAGGGGTGAAAGGCAAGGGGGTTCTGTCTAGGGAGTACAGGGTGGGTCAGTAGGGTGGTTGTCTAGGGAGGGTTCAAGGTAAGGAGGGGGGTTTTCTAGGGGGTGCAAGGTGGGTCAGCATGGGGGGATGTCCATGGGGGGTGCAAGACAAGGAAGGGGGTTGTCTAGGGGGTGGAAGGTGGGTCAGCAGGGGGGCTGTCCAGGGGGTTTAAGGCAAGGAGGGGGTGTGCAGGGGGGTGAAAGGTGTGTGAGTGGGGGGGTTGTCCAGGGGGGGTTCAAGGTAAAGAGGGGGGTTGTCCAGGGGGGTGCAAGGTGGGTCAACAGGGGGGTTGTCCAAGGTGGGTTCAAGGTAAGGAGGGGGGCTATCCAGGGGGTGCAAGGTGGTTTAGAAGGGGGGATATCTAGGGAGTGCAAGGTGGGTCAGCAGGGGGTTGTCCAGGGGGGTGCAAGGCAAGGGGGTGTGTCTAGGAAGGGGGTCCAGGGGGGTGCAAGGTGGGTCAGAAGGGGGTATGTCCAAGGAGGGGGAGTGGTGGGGGTCTACTGTCAGGGGGGGTTATGAAATGGGAAAGGCTTTAGCCACAGTTTTAAATCATGGCTAAATCCCTATAACCACGATTTTAAACCGTGGCTATAGGCCATGTTTGGCTTCATGTTCTTCCACAGTTTCAAACTGTGGCTATAGGGCTTTAGCCAGAGTTTGAAACTATGGGTATAGGGCTTTAGCCATGGTTTGAAACCATGGATATAGGCCTTTATCCATGGTTTAAACTGTGTCTATAGGTATTACCCTATATCCATGCCAATAGCAGTCGCAGTCCTCTAAATTGCGGTTATAACCTATAGCCATGGTTTTTGGGATTATAGAAATGTTTTCAAACCGTGGCTATAGCCTAAATTTCTAGTAGTGTTATCTAATTATTTATTGAATTTTTATCATCACCTTTCATATGATGAATACATTTGACTTAGTAAGTGTTGTATTTGTCTCGTTATAGACCCTTGATGCATCGGTAGGTCTCATGATACAAACTAGATTGGGTATTTGGATGGGTACTTACCCATTTATGTAAGATGCCTTGAAACAAGGTCTTTATGGTTAGTTTATAATATTCAACATTATGAATTTCATAATTAAGAAATTAGTCATTCATTTCCATGAGTTTAATATTTTTTATATCTATATACAAGTTTAAAACTCATGTGATTATATATATGGAATTATTTAATCATCATTTATTCCTTCCATATTGTTCATGCCTTATTTAGCTTTTGTTGTATGCAATCTGTTACTGAGCATTTGATCTCACCCATTTTTTATATTTCCTTTACCCAAGATGCCAAGAAATATTTTATTATTTATATATAGGGATATGATCATAAGAATAAAGATAGAACTAAAGAAAATATTATGTTGTATTTTATGTTTTCAAATGTAATGTGATATTCAATTATGTATCTAGTTTACCAATACTCCTAAGTTATTCGGTATTTTGGGATGTGATTTCTTATATTTAGTACCAATTTAATAAATTAACCACTGACTATAGGCTACTATGTTTGGGGTATTTATAGTATTTTAGATTTTTATATTTGTTTTTTCTCTTTTCCTTTAGTTTCAAGAGTCTTGTGTACATGAATCATATTTGGTAAATAAGATTTAAATGACATTTTTGTGCTTGTGTTTGATTGATTTCCCTAATGATATAGGGTTTATCTATTTAAAGTGTAAAAAAACTTACTTGGGGTTTTCCTATGTAACATTTTTATGGAATTATACTTAGTTGGACCATAGTATTTCCTCTAATGATAGTTCATGTGAATACTATCATTGGATGTTATTTGAAGATGGTTGTACAATCCCACTATGTCTGGGATGTGTAGTAACCCCTAGTGGGTCGGAACAGGAATTATATTCCTTGTTGATAAACCCCTTTGTGGGTTATTGGGATATCATTATGATTACTTAAAGTGTAAATAACAACCTATATGGTGTTTTACCATATAAATTATTGGTGGAATTATACTTAACTGAACCATACGAATATGGATTTATTCGATATAAATCACTATATGATAATATAATTATATGCACATTTATGTGACCGAGAGTGGGTGGTTGAGTCAAAATGTGATGCCTAAAATGTATATGTGGTAACCCTATAGTGGGTGTGTTGGTAGATGAGTTTCCTTGTAATGTTTGATATGTGAGAAGAAATGTTTCCCTGTGAGTTGTGGACTATGTGATACATGGTTATACTATAGGTGGTATATCCTAGTAGTGTTAATATTTGGATAAGTATATTAGTGAGACAAGTGTTGTAATTGAATAGAAAGATATTTTGCAACTGTTTTTTGTATGAGTTTTGATGTATGAGGGTAACTTTATAGAGGGGTTATCCCAGACTAGTGATTTACCTTATTTATGGGAAGCATAGATAAATTATTTTCATTTGATATTGATGCACAATAATTTATATCAAACATGTGGTATAGTCATGTATATGCCTTATGTATTATGGATGTGGAAGCATGGACGATACTTGATTTTTTATAGGTCTAACATGCACGGGAGGCATGGTCAACCAGTCAATTAAGAAATAGATCCTATGGTATACAAGATATGAGTTGGGATAGCATGAGTGGGATTCCTTTGGTCTATTGTAGAGGAATCCCTAAGGTGTTTCTGGCTAGATTATATTGACATGAAGTGGGGCTTGGTTAGTTTTTCCAGTACATGAGTCTAGGTTTGATGGTGTGTTACTCATTAGAGCATGATTTAGGTTGTGAAATTGAGTAGTACAAGATCATACACCCATTAGGTTCTAATAAGATCAATATGGATAGTGTATAAAAACCTATGAGTGGTTTATTATAGGTTCACTCTACCTATGAATAAGAAATTGAGTGTTAGAATGGATTTTTGGGGAAATCCTCAATGCATAAGGGAAAACGTGGTAGGGGTTATGCATGGTTCCTGTTTGGTTTTTTAATCGGTGAGAGGACCATGTGTGAGTCTGTTGAGAATTTTTTTTGGGATCCAGGACAACATGAGTGGTGTAATGATGATGGATAATACCCCTTAGTTATAACTTCTTATAGGAGAGTCATAAGATCTTAGTCGGGTTCTATACATGATCTCACTTGGGCTGTGACTAGGGATGAGATGAAACCTTTCAACCATTTTAGAGTCAATAACTGATGTGATAGGTGATAATTTTTTGGGCATGGTGTCCCAAGGTTTTCATAAGGATTATAGTTGTAACTTTGTGGTAAGATGAGACATAGATGATGGATTAGAGTTCCATAGTGTGGTCAATCCAATCTATGTCCTTGATAGGGTTGTTAGGATGGGATAGGTGTGGCTTGGGGGAGTGACATGCATGTGATACTAGAATCTATTAAACATTTTTCATGAGGAGTGGTGTAAGGGAATCCATATGATTGGGAGCACACCATTTTCCACTGGAGTGTGTGACACTGTTATAGATGAAATTTCAACATATGTTAAAGATGATTTCCTTGATGACCTAGGAATGATTTTCGGTCTATGTTTCATATTGCCACTCATGTATGAGTTTAAAAGAAAATCTAGTAATTACAAGTGGTAATTCATGGAGTGTTGTTTTTGGATATCAAGTATTCTATTTAATAGAGTAGGATACTCCTATAATGTGGAGAATCTTATCAGTCATGGGTGTACAAAACTCATGTTTCAAGGGTTATGGATGAGGTGAGACTGATTGGTGTATGGTTGAGATAGAATCTAGATGTTGGTGTGAAAGTAGATCAGATTTTATCTGGTTCCTTAGTAAATAATAGATTTGGTATTTGAATTTGGATTTAGATGAATTCTGAGTGTTTTCATCTAGCTTAGGATAGAGTTGATGTGATCCAAGAGTGAGTTAGATCAAAGGTGCATTAATGCTCATGGAGTGAGTATGGTGGATGAGTTGGTTGGTTGAGGACCCAACTGTGGAATTACATTGTGGGTGTTTAAGTGATCTTGTGATGCCTCTAGGGATTAAGGAATCATGATTAGGTGGTGTGATGATGTGTCGATGGTAGAGGTTGATCATTTTCAAGAAAGGTTGTATATAGGATAATCGATTTGCTTTTTTTTTCTTAAGATTGCATCTGTTGAGGGGGAAATCACACTGATCATGTCAGTATACCACTAAAGATTTTTTTTTATAGGCAACTTCTATGGTGGGGAACACCATGACTCATAATTAGCCTTTATAAGTGGAGTATTATGGTGGGGAGTACTATAATCCTAGGAATGAATCATTTTATGATGCTTTGGTATATTGGGATAGATGGGTGTGTTTAAGAATCATCTTAGTATTAGAGATGGTGATGAGTGGGTGGCTCGACCCTTTGTGTATAGTGAATCATGGTGCTTGGAGTTGTGTAGGGGAATCTCATTTGTCATTTGAGGAGAGAACATAATGATTTTTTTGTGAATGGGTTATCGAGATAGGTCAGGATCATTGGTTAGAGGACCATTATGACTTATTGGGGATGATAATTGTTATGGTGTAGAGTTTATAATGACTTGTGTCATTATAGTATGTGAAATTCAGATGAAATTTAAATTTTTTGGTCTTGAAGTAAGGTATTTTTTATAATAGAGATTAAAATTGGGATTTCTAGGGTTAAAATACCTCAAAGAGATGTTTTTGTATGTGGTTAGAGGCCCGGGATCTATTTTTTGGTTCTTAGGTGAATGTCGGTTCAAGGTAATGATGATACTACTATTGACTTATTCTGTTTGAAATAGACCACACTACATCTTGGGTGTGTTTCAGCATGGCGTGTGTTTTATGTCTAATTCTCATAAAGTATTTTTACATATGGAAACAGTTTTATATTCCAAGGATTGAGGCGTGGTTGTTACCTTTACATATTAGGAGTAGGTACTCTTACGTATTTCCTTTACTATATTTTTTGTGAGTAATGAGACAATATCATATTGAGGTTGGATGCATCATGGTGGGTGTCTATGAGGGGATATTTTGAATAGGGTAATATCTTACATATGGGTTTTGTGTTGTGGTGGAGGGTGTCACACTGAAAAGGATAAAAATCTTGTTTTTTCTTTTGTGAATTCTTCATGAAAAAGAATACTATGTCACAACCTAAAGGGTTTCACCACGAAAAGTTCTTAAGGGGAAGACATTGTTTCATATCCATGGGGCTATATTGTGGAGGGTCCTTGTGAGTTAGAGGTATCAAGTGAGAATAAGAGTAGGATTGTACCATGGAGACTAAGTCTATGTCGTAGCCTAAGGGGATACATTGTGAGGGGTACTTAAGGGGGAAACATTATAGTGAATCCATGGGTATATTCCATAGAGGATCCTCCGGAGGTAGAGGTATTAAGAAAATCTAAGAGGAGGCTTACATAATGGAGCCTAAGGTTGCACTAAAATAGGTTCCTGAGGGTGGACCTTTACACTATAAGAAAACCCTGAGTGAGGGTATTTTCATCATGGAACCTATGGTCCATGTCATAATGGTACTTTTTATATATTTCTAAAATAGGGGAAAACCCATATTTTCATGGTCACTCCCCCCCCCCTTCATTTTTAGGTTGAACAACTACATGGGGAGCTCTATTTCAATCATCTACTCCACCTATCTTTTCACATTTGATCCTTTTTTAGGAGGGAAATTTTTTAGAAGATTATATAGTGGCTTAGAAGTAATTTATTTCTCCTTATGCCTTATTTATTCTTACCCCATTCTATTCACTGTCCTAGGAGTTTTTATCTAGGTTTTTGTTGAATATTCCACTAAATCATAGTGAAAACATCCCATAACAATGGGTTTTTTTGTGCGATGGATAGATGATATACTAGGATGAGGTTGGATTGGAGTCTTAGTGAGTGCCACGAGTGGGATAGGTCTTCTAATACTAGATCATGTATGATGGTAGGGTTTCCTCGTAGTGATGGATTTGGAGTTCCCCTAGGGGATACATAGGACGAGACCTAAGTGAAGGTCATGAGAATGATTTAATGACTTGGTACAGTATTTCCAAGTTATTTAGTATGATATATATTGGGGTAGTCCCTAGTGAGTGGGACCAAGTTGTGATGTGAGATTTTAATGGGGTTTTGGACCGACCACTTGAGTAGAAGGTCGGCTAAATACTACAAGATGAGAGAACCCTATGGGGTGTTGGTTGTGGCTTGGTTCCAGTGATGAGGGCCAAGATGGGTCTCAGAGACCCTACTGTATTTCCATGTGGGTGAGATAAGCATTATCATGGGTTCGACATGATGTTCTTATGTGGTCAAGGTGGTCTTGATAAGCTTATCCTGAGTGGATAGATGGATGATGAGGCATTCCTTGAGATGGGGGTATGCTTGAGTGACTAGCTCCCTAGTGATGAGATTGTGATGTTCTAATGAAGACTACGATGCCCTTTTTTATGCATGATATATAATGGTTTTGGGTAGGGAAACAATCCCCTTGGTAGATGATATATGATGGTTCTATGTAGGGGATGTGACCCCCCAAGTGGATGACATGTGATGGTCCTGGGTAGAGAATGTGACCCCTTGGGTGGATGATATGTGATGGTTTTAGTTGTGAGATGAAACCCCCAAGGAGGATGATATGTAATGGTTTCGAGTAGGGGATATCCCTACTTATTAGATGATATATGATAGTACCAAGTAGTTGATATAGCCTCCCAAGTGGATGATAGGTAATTGTTATGGGTAGGGGATGTGACCCCCAAAGTGGATGAGTTGTGATGGTTTTGGGTAGGGGATGTGACCCCCTGGGTGGATGATACATATGTGGTTTCAAGGTGGGATTACCCCTATGTTATACATTATATGAAGTTTTAGGGAGTTTTATGTCCCTTGGTGTAAGTGGTATGAGATTCCGAGGGAGATTCCCTCAGATGTATGATATTCTTATATAGGTTATGAGGAAGGAAATGGACCCCCTGGGTGATATTATAAAGAGGTTTTGGGAAGGGGCATGGTTTCCCCTGGGTGGTTGATTTATCATTCTTAAAGACATATAGCATTACCCAAACTAATTATGGTTGAACTCAGGTGTCACATTAGAACCTGAGGATTGATGATGATTATTTTATTTCATTACCAAATTAAATTTATTATTCTAATAATATTTCATGTGCATAAATAGTGTTTATTAGTTATTTTAGGGAAACTATCAATGGTGTCATACTGAATTTTACTCACACCCTACTCAGGTGGCCTTAGAACTTTGGTACCCGATCAAACCTCATGATTGTAGTTCTAGTTAGGGTTGAGGCTCAGTGTTCCATGATCAATCTAGATATCTTAGATAGAGTTAGAAGCTAAGTCTCAGGGATGGTCATACATCCTTCTTACATATTTATTATTTTTGTTTTTTATATGTGATCATATTGGTGGGTGATCACTTGTATGTATGCTTGTATAATGGGGTTTCATTTAATATAGAATGGATATGTTTTATTTGTTTTTTGTACTCTGAATACTATTATAGATGTTTTTTTGTTATTTATACTATTTTTTTACTCTGATATGAGGATATAGTATCCTCATGGTATCACCTTAGACCGTCACTACTAGTTGTAAGTATCTAGAATTTACGGAGGAATTATTAATGTTACATGACACTCTATTCATATTACTATAGAGTGAACAGGGTTGGGGATGTCACAATACCTAGTTGAGTGACATGTGATGTACTCATCTACTTATGAATAGTATAAGATATATTCATATAGATGAATGGTGTGTGATTAATTCATAGGTATTAATCAGTTTTTTATAAAGAATCAAGAATATAAAATTTTACATATACATGATTGATATGTTATGTGTCTTGTGGATGTACTTGATGCCTTAGACAAAGGCATTTTAAAATTATGCATGATGTGTGAAATAAATCTAGTGGATGCTGGTGTTGAGATACATGTTTATTATGGATATATCATCAGCTCCCTTTGTATCTTGAGTAAAATTGTCCAAAAGAGTTTTAAAGGATATCCAAAAATAGTTCCGGGTATGATTTCACTAGTTGTAACATATATGTGTCTACTAAATTGGATATTTAGATATATATATGTGTCCATTAAATTCATATAATGTAATGTGATATAGTGATGAGGCATGAGATATATGTATATGGATTAGAGTGATATACTTGTGCATAGTATATTTATTGGAGTGATATATGCATATTTTTCAGTGATATGCATGCAATGAGATATACTGTATGTTTTTATTTCATTTCTACAAACTAAGTTATTGAACATTAGATTTAGCATCATTGGATAATGTTTTTGGTAATTGTAATGTATCATAATTAATGCTTAATCATTAAACATTCTTGTTTGGTTTTTATTGAGTAATATTATATATATTACCAAGGTTTAGATAATCAAAAAAATTATGAAAAACTAAATTATTAGCTCAAAAATTTGATTATACAATGGTTTTTATATAAAGTATTTCAAACAAAAGGTTCTATTTTTGACATCCAAAGTTGAAGCTCTCTTATCTTCTTTTCTTTATCGAGGGGATGCACCGACATACCATGGGATATATTAGACCCTTCCAAGGTGTTTAGTGATTAATGTAACCATTAGATTCTGAAAAAAGACATGCTTCCATTTACTAGTGTTAATGGATATTTATTAATCATTTATTGAAGTAAGATTAAGTAAGATAGAAGGTATGTTCTTCATTTTATGTTATTCTTTTAAACCTCTTCTAGGATATCTTCTGGTAAAAATGGGTTTTAAAAAGTTCTTATTCTACATATGGGTATGATAGATTCTTCTAAACAAAGAAATATGTGCATTGAATCAAAATAAATTGAAATATCTTACTTAATGAGTTATTTATTGATGGTGTTGATTGTAAATTGTCGTATTTTTGTTTTCTTATGATACATGATATATTTTTTATGAAAGTGATACTTTTTCAATGTTATATATTTTATTTCATACTAGGGTGGTTTAAAAAACCATTTATTGTAAATTACCAAGTGTGAGATATTACACTGATATGATAAATGATATAGTTTAATACTTAGTTATGAAATGAGTTTTAGAGCCCAAGGTATTGTTACAATGAAACAAGTGGAAGACATGTAATATTTCCCTTCCTAATACAACCCTCAATAATGATAATCAAAAATATTATTATGCCTTCTTCCCTCAAATTATGACAATTAAATATGCTCCACTAAATATTTTCCCTTGTGGCACAACCCATGATGATCATAATCAACTTTGTGAGCATATGTTTTTCCTTCAAGGTGCAGTCATCAAGGATGTCCCACTTGATCTTTTACCTCTTGGTATAACCCATGATAACTATAATAAATAGTGTGAGAATATATTTTCTATTAGGTTAAAACCAATGAGGGTGTTCCTTATAATATTTTACCATAATATTGTCTCATGAGGATGTTCTTAAAAAAGTTTGGATTTTGAAGCCTCTTTAAGAATCAGTTTCAGTTGTTCGGAATGTGACTTCGTAAATATTTCAGTAGCTTGTCTTCAATAGAGGAAGACATGAATGGATTATATTCTATACATCCTTCTTATAAGGATTTTAATTTTTATGTGTGTTCATGCTGGTGTTTAGTTCACTAGAAGAAGTATATGTTTATGTTCGAATCATCTTCAACATGACTTTGTGGAAAATGAGTGATATTTTTTTGTTATTCCTGTATACCAGTTATTATAAGTCAAAATGAGGTATTCTAAAGGACATCATAAATTGATGTAGTGAATGAATGTACCCTCATAGAATTTGGAGGATGGTGAAACCATTTTACTATTTGGGACCAACTATAAAGGTGGATGGATCCACATACTGATGAGTATTGTGATCATTTATGTTTAGTAATATGTATGGATCTTAAGTCACTGTGATTATAAAATTTTGATCTTCTGAATAATGGAAATTTTTAGTTCTTCTCTTATATATGTAGGACTAAAATTATAAAACATATAAAATAATTTTTGTCCTTTCTTACTTTTTATTTTTTTTCATTTGCTTGAATGTTTATGTGAGTTGTATGTGAAAGTTTCATAGTGAGTTGGATCAGTGTGGTGATTAGGGCGAATAATTTATTCCTAGTTCTAGTATACTGAATTCCAAATAGTTCCTTCCAGAACCAGATTCCATTTTTTCATTTTTTATGATCTATATTTTGTGTGTAATTCTACCTAAAACATATAGAAGATTAATACTACACTACAGTTAATTAATTCTCTTACAGTCATGTATGAAAAAACAATGTCAATGAACAAGGTTTTCTTGATGTGAAGGCTTTGTGCCATGAGAATATTGTAATTTAAACCAATGTAAGATCATGTGTATGATTTAAACATGATCTGGGATATTTTTAGTAGGTAAAAGTTTCATTTTTGAAATATTTGTGTTCACTTCTATTATTATCATCTCTTCTAGAGAGTTGGGATTCCATGGTAACATCTATGATAAATTCTTGCAAAAAGAAAGACCTAGTGTTTGAGGATGTAAAATAACTCATTATAAATGAGGAACTTAGATGGAGATAATTAAAATGATATACCAAAAACATTGAATGTAGAAGGTATAGTATGATCACCTAAACAAAGAAGTTAGATATTATCGGAAGATAAATCCGGAGATGGAATTCAGGGTTAATCGACTAGACCCAGTCCTGCATGTTGGAATTATAGAAAAAAAATAGGTACATATCAAAAGGTATTATCGAGATCACAACATGAACTTTTTAATAATATATTTTAAAATTTTAAGTTCCATTAATACCACTTATAATAGTATTACTAACTTACTATTGAGTGTCAATGTTCTGGTGGAATCATAGATCATTGATTCAAGATCATCTTTTAACTCTGTAGGAGAAAAGGGGTACATGTTAAATTATGTATCTAAAAAAATTGATAGAGTGAATATAGGGTATTATAAAGCTTTAAAAATAGTTTTTAATGGATATTTAATAGTTCTAATGAATAATGTATGCTTTCTATAGTTTTAGGTAGTATGAAAAATTATAGGTCTTTATAATAATATTATTTTTGTTGGGCAATTGGATGAATCTGGTTATGGGAAAATCATTGCATATGGAGTATGGAAAATAACTCAAGGTTCATTGATCACAAAAATAGGTGTAAAGTATATCATGTTGTATCATACTGGAAGAACATAGGGAGGAACATTTTTTGAAGCATCAACTTTATAAGTTTGGAGTTATGGCACTGTCGACTTGGGAACCTCAGTTAAAAGGGCATGAAATTTTTAGTGGGAAAATTTAGGCTGAAGTTAAATCATATAGAATTTTTAATTTGTGAGATTTTGGTAATCGGTAATCAATGTAAGGTGTCCTTCCAATTGAACAGAAGAACACCAAAGTATCAGAATCTATAACTTGTTCATAAAGATGTTTGGGGATTATCCCTAGTCAAATCCCATAGAGGGTCACAATACATTGTGAAATTTATTGATGAATTCATAATTAAAGTATGGTTATAAATCCTAAAACATAAATATGAAGTGTTTGGAGTCTTTTTTTAATGAAAAAATATGGTTGAAAGGGAAACTAGGAACAGGATAAGGTGCTTGAGGTAAGAAAATGGGGGTTTGTATAGCCAAAGAAGTTTCTAAAAAAATTTAAGTATTGGGGAATTAAAAATGAGAATATGGTACATAGAACACTAAAAAAATGGTGTTGATAAGAGGATGAATAATATTTTTATGGAAAAGTCATGAATTATGATACTATAATCTAGAATTCCAAAGGGGTTTTTGGAAAAGGCAGTGAACAGAACATCATACTTAATCAACCAAAGTCCCTCATCACCCTTGGGGAAGGAATTATAAAAAGTTTTATGGTCCCATAAAACACCATAACTTACTCACCTAAAAGTATTTGGATACATTTCCTACATCCATGTGGATGAAAAATAATGATACAAACTTTAATCAAAGTTTCACGCATGTTTCTTTGTGGGTTTTGGTGATGAGAACTTGGGTTTTTGACTTGGGGATAGTGAAAAATAGCAAGTCATCTGAAGAAAAAATGTGATCCAAAATGAGAAGATCTTATGGAAGGACCAAAACATGGTGGAGAAGGATGATTAGAGAAAAGAATCATCTGAATTCCAAGTTTATATGGATGGAATATCCAAAGGAATTCAAATTTCAAATAGGTTAAATGGCATTGAATCTATCATAAGTTCACAAGCCTAGAAAGGGAACTAGAGGAAGATGTACCAGAAATCCTAATAAATGGTGAAACTCGAGTTAGAGTACCAAAATATGATATTGCAGAAGTTATGGTTCCAAAAATATCATATCTATAGATTTAACTATTCATATCTTCCAAATACAGATAGTTGGTGCAGAGATATGAAGCTAACATGCATTTATTGCATTTAACAAATGGAGAATCGGAAATCCTATAATAGATAAATGGTCTCAGTGATTTCAGTTGGTGGGATTTGTCTATTAAGTATGAGTTGAATTATCTTTATGAAAATAACACCTAGTATCTAACATAACTACTACTCAAGAATAGGGAATTGGAGAACAAAAGGGTCATCTAATTAAAGGAAGAAACTGATGAAAGGAAATAGCACAAGGCAAGGTTGATGGTGACGGTACTTAAAAAAATAAAGGAATATACTTTTTAAGAAAAAAACACCAGTAATAAAGAATACTACCATAAAAATAGTGCATAGCTTGGTTACTTCTCTAGTTTTACATCTAGAACAAATGAGTGTGAAGATGTATTTTTACATGGATATTTAGAAGAATAAATATTCATGAAGTAACCTATTGATTTTTCGAACAAGAGGAATTAGAGCTTAGTGTGCAAGTTGAAAAGGAGTATCTATAGCTTAAAACAATCCCCAATACAATGGAACCAGAAGTTTGACACTTTCATGGTGAATAAGGGTTTCATGTTGAGTAACTCGTATAATTTTTTTTGTTGGAAAAAAGTACATTGATGGTAATTTCATTATTTAAATTTTATACATAGATGACATGCTTATAGTGAGTCTAAACATTCAATGAATTCAAGAGATGAAAGTGGATTTGTCTCAAATTCTCAGGATTAATGGTCTTAGGGAATCTAAGAAAATATTGTTAATGTGGATTAAGAGGAATAAGAAAACTTGAAGTTTAATTTTTCCTCAAAAAGGATACGTCTGTAATATTATTGAAAGATCTTGTATGAGCGGATGTAAGTCGATCTCAACTCCTCTTTGTAGAAACTTTAAACTTTCAAATTAGTAAGTAACATGGATAGAGTAATATTAAAATAACATGTAAAATGTATTGTATGCATCAATGGTAGAAATCCTTATGTATGATGGTTTTTGGCACAGCCAAATTGCCTATTGGGCATGGACAACTCATCTTTTTGTTGTAATTGATGAATAATCAAATATGTATATAATAAATAATGTTATGACCAATGGAATTAAATTGAAGATTAATTGAATTTGAGAAATATGAAACTAAGAAGGTGGTAATATCATATATAATTTATTATTATTTTATAGATGGTTTGATAATTACCTTGTCTTGTAATTATTTCTTTGTTGATGGATCGATGGACCACTCTGGTCATACCATCATTGTGTCATGGGATCCAAGGGTAGAATACCTCTAAAAGTGATCCACACATGCTCAAAAATATCAAAACATAATCATAGAATCATCAAGTGCTAGCACGGTCAATTATGATCAATTTCATCATTTGTCATTGATCACAGTAGGAGTCTCTTCATGAACAAAATATTTTTTGCATTATCTCAAAAGGATCGACAGGAAGGAGTAGGATGAGTGCTATAGTTATTGAGAACATTATTTAGAGGATTATCTATAGGTATTGAGAGAATTATCTCTAGGTTTGTTTTGTACAAGAAGCATCTAACCTTGGATTGTGAAATAATTGGTTATTTATAAAGCTAATCTAGGTTTCATAATTGCACATCAGCCCTTAAGACAATCCGTTATTCCTTATATAACTTAATATATAATAATAATATGAATATTATTATTATTTACATGACATGTGAAACGCCTATAGATAAATAAGTATCATTTTTTAAATAAGTAAATTTATGTTTATTTAAATGATATTTAATATATCATTTCCAGTTGGACCACTAAACTCAGTTTACAACCCTCCTCAATATTTATTGAGCCTTAAATAATGAATATTAATTTAATAAAAAATTATAATTTCATTATTTTTCTATAAATATAATAAATATTTTATTCATTAAATATTGTGAATAAATATTTATAATTATTTAATTCACATATTTATTCTTCTAAATAACTTGATATTAAATCTTGAAAATCAACCAATCATGGATGACTATTAAACAACAAAGCAGGAATAATATTCATTATAACTTATTAAATTAAAAATAGAACTAAGATTTTGTACACGCCTAGTGTGTGACCCTCTAGGATAATTTCTTAGTGGCATTAGAAAGAATCGCCTAAAGTCCAAGGTTAGCATCTAGAAACATGCCAAGGAACCCATAAAGAAATAATTTAATGTCGCAATGGGATAAAACTTCATATAAATTTTTATTGTGTAATATAATCTCTTTATCACAATATCTCTAATCAAAAAGGTTGCATGTTGGTGTCATCAAATTATGTGTCTTTTAACTCCTTTGACTTTTTGAAATTAAACCTACCTATAGAAAAATAGGTCCATGAATTAATTTGGTTTATTATATTCTCATAAATGGACTTGAGATATAAACTTTCATTAAATAATATAAGGGATGAATAATTTCTCATATTATTCATTAATTCAATATCACTCATGATTAACCTAACGTATTATTGATAATTTCTCCACATTATCCTTATGATAAAATACTAAAATAAGTCAATTCGAAATCAGTCTATAAAAAATAGATTCTAGAAGGAACTCTTTGAAGCTTACTGTTCCAAAACTTGGAAGAAATGAATTCACACAAATATCCACACTAAGTTGAAACAACCTCATCCATGTTCACTCCAATAGATATAAAGAATCCATGAAAAGAAATTAAATGTAAGAAATAAAAAAGACTTTGGTTTTACATGGTTTAGACTAAAATTCATGTATCCATAGAAGAAACATTACAGAATTTCATTTCTCCAAAAATAAAATTTTACAACTTATTACTAATGAGTCATGTAGATTATTACAACCAGTAATCACATTTCATTCATTATTAATTCTTATCTCAAAAGGTGGCCCCACCCTCCTATTTATAGTGCGTGCCTCCTGGTAAAATGGTTTTAGAAACCTATAAGAAATGAAGGATCTCATTCGTTCCATTATTCCCACTTTTGATCACCAGTATTAGTCCTCAGTATGACCACTACCTCCAGTAAATGTGAAACATCATAACATAAAACTGAATATTTTACACCTACTGAAAGAACCATCTGAACATCCAGAACAAGTCCACCTGGATATGGGAACATCATAAGAACCTAATTCCAAACAACCTCATTTTAGAAACCTCCTTCCATAAATACTAAAAGAAACACTGCTACTTCTACTACTTCAATGAACTGAAGATATTCCATAACCACTCTTTTTGGTCAACTAACTTTGATCAAATGAGGTAGAATTCACAAATTTCTAACACGCATCCTACTTAACCATGACATATGTCATCATGATTTTCATCAATAAATAAAATTACATGACTAATGATATCCACTGATAATAATCTTAAATTCTAAGGATCGATACACATGTCTGTGGCTAGGAACATACAATAACACATATAAATGTGTATTTCATACTAGAATTTTGTCTTCTCATAATCTCTTTCACTAGAAATTACAAAGTGAATACACCATGAGAAAGTGAAAAAAATTACTAGGTGTCTCCACCCCTGATAACCTATATCATTTGTGTCACATCAAATTATATCATTCGTCTATAGAACATATATTTAAGAATACCATCGTGGAACTTCTTGGTTCTCATCACAGTGGGGAACTTCTTTGATATTTCATTGTAACATTAATCACATACTACTTCACATAAAACAAAAATCATTATATGATAAGATGTTAATTAATACTCATATATATATATAATCATAAATTATATAAAAGTTGGTTCTAGGCCACTAACTCTAATAGAATCTCACTTTCACTAGAGACAAGTGATAACAACCTTTAGTCTACTAGATATCATATGATAGTCATGATTCTGCTAAGATAAGTCTTTATTCAAGTGTTCTTCCACATTCTTATCCATAGAAACTTTGATCACCACAACTTGACCTCTTTGAGAAAAATCTCTCAAGAGTTGATACTTATGAAGTATGAAATATTCCTATTGGTGTGACCTTGGATCCTTTATAGTAAGAACCACTATAGTATTATCATGATATAATGTGGTAGGGTATTTACTATTAGGAAACACATCAAGATCTTAGAAAAAATTGTATCCAAATAGATTCTTTTGTTGTATAAAAAGACTCTATATACTCATAATACACTATAAAATCGGTGAAAACTAAATGTTATGAACTATTATAGCTCATAGTTCCTCTTTTGAGACTGAATAAATATCCAAATTACGAATTTAGATAATTTTGATTTTTTTAAAGCAAAAAATTATATAACCTATGATGGATAGCTTCTCATATCATCTATACATTAGGAACATATCCTTAGTTATCCTTGGATATTTAAGGATATCCTTAATAGAAGACCAGTATTTTTCACATGGATTATCTTGAAATTTATCTACCTAAAGGTTCCTGTTAAGGAAGTTTGTTTTCACATCCATCTTCCAAATATCATAGTCATGGAAACCTGCTATAGAAAGTATAATTCTCATAGATTTAAACATGGAAACTGGAGAAATGGTTTCATCATAGTCAATGAATTGATGTTATTTAAAACTTTTGGGCACTAATCATTCTTTATAGGTACTCACTTTACCTTCCATGTCCAGTTTTATCTTGAATACCCATTTTCACCCAATGGGTTTTACATCAACTGGTGGATTGACCATAACCCTAAATTGGATCGAATAAATGGAATCCATATCATAATTCATGTATTCTTGCAATCTTGAATCTTCGTATCTCTATATTTACACCTTATAGGAAAGAGGATAATTATTATCCACCAATAATAAGTCACCATCCTTGGTGATAATAAAATCATATATTTATGGTTCTCTAATATCACTAGTGATCCTATGTAGTACTTTTGTTTTAGTAACCACATCTTCTATGGGGGCCTATGGAATTTATTATTGTACTAACTCTTGTATATCTTTCCCATCAACTTCATCGAATTAAGTTTTTCTCCCACTATCCTTATTGAGGATATACTCCCTCTCAATAAAATTTCTTTATCTTGTGATAGTCACCTTCTTGTATGAGGGGTTATATATATATATTATCCTCTTGTTTCTTTGGGATACCTTATAAAGGTACACTTCAGGCCTTAGAGTGCTAGTTTTTTAACTGATTGGGACATAACAAATGTTTCTCATCCCCATGAATGGGTATTCATATAGTATTCCTCTTAATACCTTAGTTGGAACTCAATTTAGAATGTGTTATGTAGTCTTTAATGCATATCCATAAAAGGATAATGGAGGATCTTCATGAATCATCATAAACCTTACCATTTCAAGAAAGGTATGGTTCCTCCTTTTACTAACACCATCCACTATGGTGTATAAAGTGGTGTGAGTTGAAATATAATCTCAAACTCCAGTAAAAATTTGATAAACTCTTGATTAAGATACTCACCACCTTGATCAGATCAAATCTTATTTATATTATTTTTAAGTGGATTCTCTATTTCATTCTTGAACTCTTTTAATTTCTTAAAGGACTCATTCTTATTCCTAATCAAGTAAATATAGTCATATCTACTCAAATCATTAGTAAAAGTTATGAAGTAAGAATTTAAACCTCCATATTATACTTGAAAAGGTCTACACACATCATTGTGTACATAGAATATTTTTTCCTCTTTCGCCCTATCCACTAATAGGTTGTTTGTTCATCTTTCCTTATAAATAATCATGAAATATTGTAAGTGATTTTAGCTCAAAATACTCTAAATAATAATCTAGATATATCTTTTCCAAATGATTCTTATTTGTGTGAAAAATATATTGATTCCATGACTTAGTGTTAAATGAGTCTTGTGAACTTGATTCATTATCAATTGCCAAAACTCGGTTCTCATAATTTAATACATAAAGGTTGTTATTCAAATGTGACATACCATAACATATGATGTCTTTATAAAAGAAATGGTTCTTATTTACAAACTTAAAAATAAAACTATCTATATCAAGACAGGATATAGAAATTATGTTCTTGGTAAATATTGACACATAATTATAATATTTTAAAACCAAAATCAACCTTTTTTCAACATATGGTGGAAATATTCTATATCCAAAGCATCAAGTTTCGCTTCATTGTCTACTCAAATATCCACCTATCCTCTATAAATTTTATAGACTCTACTTAAAACATGTATTAGAATACAAATTTTAGCACCAAAAGTTATACATAATACCCAAATTATAGATATGGAAAGACTTTACATGATAATGAACCTACTTAAAGCTTCCTCGGAATTCTTATGGGTATAGTTCTTCTTCAATTGGCCTAGATTATCACATGAAAAATATGTTATGTTTTATTACCTTTCTTGTTTTTGGATCTTCTTATTCTTGGAAGGATGGTGATTAGAAGCCTTAGAATTAGAGTGATTATTAAGGCCATTTGTCTAATTCTTTCTTTTTTATTCATTATAAGAACCTTGTGTTTTTTAAGTCCCATGTCCTTATTAAATTTGTGTATTAAATTAACAAGTTATGAAAGATTTTTCTCATTATTTATCATGTTATAGTTCACAATTAAATTGGACAAGTATTTAGGTAGTGAGGATGGAATGAGATCTATGGGCATATCATCAGGGTTCTTAAAGTCCATGATGTTTAGTTGATTTATATTACCAATACTATTCACTAGATTATGCCCAGTTGGATCCAACTCTCCAATAATTCACATGAATAATGAATTGGAGATCTCATATATCTCTTGTCTTGCCTTCTCTTGATAAATATCATAAAGGTAAGATATGATGTTATACACTTTATATCCCCATGTTTCTCAAAAAGATAACTAGACATGGAGGATAACATAAAGTATTGGACATTCATGCATCATCCATGTGTTTCAGGTATAGATAATTCTTCCTCGCTAGCCTCTTTAGAAAGAGACTAGAGATGTGGGGTTTCTAACATGTATAATTTCTATTTATGGAATAGTATAATGCACAAGGGCCTATACTATTCCTGGAAATTCAAGACAATGAGAAGTTTATCCATATCTAGTATGTATCGTAGTGATATAGGCAAAGTTGTGTGAATTTACATTTCTACAATAATTAAGAGAATAATTTTAATACATTATCTAGATAATAAAATTGGATAAATAAATAAATTAGGTTATTCATTACCAATATTTTTTCAAAACCCAATATCCCTCACCATTGGTTTTTAAATATCTTGTTTTATGGATATTCTAGTGGAAAGGATCCAATTTCCCTTCTCATAACCCAAACATAGGTCTAAAAATCTATTAGAAGGTATTTAAGTATCAGTAACATTTCAAATACATTAACTCACAACTCCTTGATTTGTTGAGTAGACTCTGTAATCCATAAATCTTGGATAAGTATTTCCTCAACTTTTTTATACTACTTGAACCAAGTCTCATAGAGGAAATCAACACTTAATGTGAACTCGGTTGAGTTGACCCAAAACTCAAGTTAGAAATTCCTCAATAATTAAAATCACCCCAACAAAGGTTTAGTGATGCGAATTGAACTAAGGTTTGATTTCAATCCCAGTAGTGGGAGTTTATATCGACTTAAAATTTAGTTTGATAGATTTTATCGTTATGCATAAATATCCCATTTTATCTTTATTAGATTCTTGTTAATATTGAGTGTATTTACTTAAGTGATTAAACATGTCTTGATAAAATTACACAAAATCCAATTATTTAATTCTATATTGTATGATTTTTTAATTCATTTATCCATTCAAATATATAACTAATCATGAAACTAACAAAAATTAATAAATAAAGTGGTATGATCATGTGATTTATCTAATAGTTGGTTTATCTAGAGGATAATAAACCAACTCTATACCTAGGGGAATAACTCATTAAACCTTCACCAGTTTGACAACATCATTCCACTTATGATCCTGTGAATCTCCTGGATTGGTTTCTCCATGGATTTGAACTTGAACTGCCTACACTCACCTGAGAGATCCATCCATTAAATAATTCTTACTCATACATGGGTTAGGGTAACCAAAAGATTAGTTTATGGGGTTTACATAAAAGAAATTGGAGGTACATGATCCCTTATATAATGAGAGAAGGGGATAATGCACAGGTCATCAATTAAATTTAATAATAATAAATTAAAATGAAACTAATCACATAAACAAGTCAATTATAATATCATGATCACCTATATACAATCAATGAATATACATTTTCTATCTAGCCATCAATTGCTTCAATTTTTTCATTAATTAAGATAAACAACTCAAATTAATCCAATTAATTATTTGATTAATTAATTAATTTAATTTATATTAATTCTTTCCAAACTATGATGAAATTTCCATAATCCATAATTTAAAAAAAATTAACTAATTTTATTTAAAATTAAAAAATCTCACAAGTTTACTTGAAGGCAACGACACGTACCCATCCAAACTACTTAGCATGGTCCTTGTACAGTGTATTCACATGTCATACAATTTACATTTAGAGGCCCATAATTACAAGTCATGAATTTATTAATAAATAATGCATGATCATATGTAAATTATGCAACATGTGATGTTATTAATTCACATGGGGTACACTATAAGTAAATATCATACGCTGCTTGTAGTTCAGAATTTTACATGGAAATTATTTTAAAATATAATTAACAATCTTATCTTATAATGTGTATTGTCAAATAAATGACCCATGGAACACATGAGAATAGATTTAATTATATCATTAATTTTTCTCTGTGTGTTAAATTATTATCACAAGTTATATTAGATTACACGGCATGTACTTGGTCTACATTGGGTGTAATATTTTCTACTCATGTCTGTGACACACACCTAGGGACTGGCCATGTTTACTGGTCATGGATGTGTATCAGGTAAATGATGTGTATACTAGCTACACGTCATTTTTTCCTCAAAGTTACATGATTTTATAGTCCTTGTGTCGGGTAGTAAATACATAACAATGCTTAAACCCATCATATTTTCTACTGGGAAAGCATGTGGACTACACTACATGTAATCTAGTTACATAGTGTGTAATCTAGTCAAACTGCATGTCAATCTACTTTATCCTACACATGGTGTGAATTAAATGCATTCTTCATGTAATTAATTCATGATGACCCACTTTTAATTTGATCCTTCCTGGTTCATTGAACATGAGTACACACTGTATACCTTTGGAATACACACTGTGTACTCTTATATTATTTGTAAAGAACCCTCAGCATCTCCTGATAGAGTATTCAGACTTTCTTATTGTTAATTTAACTTTTTTATTCATATATAAGTGATAATGAATAAGGGTATAGAGGATTTTTACATTTGAATTTAAAAATAATCAAGAAATAAAACTAGTAACAAATCCATATTATGAATCAATGATTAATATATAATTATAAATTAATTATGTGGCCACTCTAATATCACTTGAAGAATTCAGGTGTACTAGAAGTACCTATTGGGTATATAAAACCCATATTTTTTATAATCGATGAATAATATGAGATGTACATGATAAATAATTTCATGACCAATGGGATTAAACCAAATATTAATTAACTTTAAGAATTCTAAAACCAAGTAGGTGGGACTATAACATATAATTTATAATTAATTTATAGATAGTTTGAGAATTATCTTATAATGTAATTATTTCTTCATTGATAAATCAATAGATCACTCTCATCATATTGTCATTGCATCATAGGATCCATGGGTGGAATCCCTCTAGAGGATATCCACACATGCTCTAAAATCTCAGAACATTGTTGTAGAATCACTAAGTGCTAGCATGGTTGATTTTGATCACTTTCATTATTCATCATTGATCATTGTAGGAATATATTCATGAATAAAATATTATTTAAATTCTCTTGAAGGATTTATAGAAAGGAGGATGATGAGAGATCTAGTTCTTGATTATGTTCTTGAGAGGATTTTCTTTAGGGATTGATAGAATTATCTCTGGGTTTGTTGTGTATAAAAATAGGCTAACCTTGGAATGTAATATAACTGGATATTTATAAAGTTATCCTATGGTTGGTAATTGCACGTAGGCCCTTATTAAATCCTTTATTCCTTAGAAAACCTCATGTATAATAATAATATAAATATTATTATTAATTGTGTGACATATGAATCACCTATGAATGAATAAATATATTTTGTTAAATAAATTAATTAATATTTATTGAAATGATATTTAATATATCATTTATATATGAACCATTAAACTCGGTATGAAACCCTCCTCAATATTTATCAGTCCATAAATAATGACTATTTATATAATAAATAAATATCACTGACTTATTTTTCGATAAATATAATAAATATTGTGTTCATTTAATATTGAAAATAAATATTTATTCTTATTTAATTCACATGTTTATTCTTATGGATAACTCATGATTAAATCTTAGTGATCAACCAATACAAAATAATTATTAAACCAAAAATCAGGAATAATATTTATCCTAACCTGTTAAATTCAAAATAAAATTTAACTAAGATTTTGGGCACACTTAGTGTGTGACCCTCTAGGCCTCTTTCCCAGTGATATTAGGAAAAATAGCCCCAAGTATAAAGTTAGCATCTAGTAATATGTCAAGGTAGACATAAAGAAATAATTTAGTTTCAAAATGATATACAATATCATATGAACACTTACTATGTAATATAATCTCTTTATCACAATATCTCTAATCAGGAAGGTTACATGTTGGTGTCATCAACCTATGTGCTTGATAACTCTTTATTTGACTTTCCAAAATTGAACATGTCCATAGAACACCATGGTCATGGATTTATTTAGGTTGTTACATTCCCATAAAAGAACATGATATATCAAATTTTATTAAATAATATATGGGAAAATCCTTTCTCACATTATTCATTAATGCAATATCACTTGTGATGCACCAACGCGCCCTACTTTTCCATGAATATATGTCATCACAATTTTCATCAATATATAAAATTACTTAAATAATGATATACCTTAATAATAATATTAAATTATAAGGATCAATACACATGTCCATAGATAGAAACATCCAATAACACATATAAATGTGAATTTCCTACAGGTGAGTTGTGTTCTCATAATCCCCTACACTGAAAATTACCAAGGACATACACCATGAGAAAGTGACTAAAAGTGATATGAGTATCCACCCCTGATATCCTATATCATTTGTGTCTCAAAAAATAAAATTTTAACGAACTAGACTCAGTGGACCTGACACATCACCCAATCTAGCCCGCCACAAGGCCTCAAGTGCACCTCCTCACACACCAGAAGCTGCCGACAAGCAGTGAGGGTCTAAAGGATATTATGAGGAGACTATCACATCAATGACTTATTTTAAATTTATTTTTCAAATACTTCCTATTATTTATTTTCTTTTGGGTTTTTCCAAGGAATTTTTGGAGAAAAGGGTGGTTACTTCAAGATTTGGGCCAAACCGTGAGCCCTTTTCCATATTTAAAAACAAAATTTGTTTATGTTATAACTCCTTCAGTTTTCAAAAATTTTCACCCATTCTACTTCCCACATGGCCTAACCTAACCTACTAAAACCAACATATCCATTTGGGCCTCTTAGTAACTCATAATCATGGTGGATTTTCTTAATTTATTCAGGCATTGGGCTAACCTGTGATCTCATTTCCAGATTTAAGGAAATAATTTATTTATATTATATATCATTCATTTTTTAACATTTTCGATCATTACACCTATCAATAGAGCCCAAAAACCCCATGAGTACCCCCATGTTCTATTGTACCTCTTTGGAGCTCATTTTCATCGTGGATTAGGGTGAATTTCCTCAAGATTTCTTAAATCGTCCATATTTACAAAGGGAATATGTTTCTTTTATAAATCATTAATTTTTTAATCCTTTCCCCTATTTAAGTCCAAAATCAACCTCATCAGCCTTATTAGAACATAAATTTAAATTTTTTATTCTTGGATATTCAACTATTGTGGTATTTTGGGCAATTTCTTCAAAGTTTCTCAAGTAAGTGAATTCCTCTCTTGCTCCTTCCATTTCCTTAGGGTTTCTCCTCCTTCCGCATCCTACTTATATTATTTCTTGGTTATCTCTTCTCTAATGGTCATTAAAAAACTAGTTTTATGTTATCCCATTATTTTTTATGGCATTTTTTCATTTGGGTCTGGTATTCATAGGTTTAGTGTTTATAAACCCCGGATAGTGATATCGGGTGTGTGTTTCCATTCCACCAAGGATTTGAGGTAGGTTTCTCATTACACCTATCCTTTTTATTTAAGATTCATATTTTTCATGGTATTTTAACCATATAAACATTCTGATTATTTTTTTATAATCCATTAATAACTTTATTTGGTGTGTAAGGTGGTGTTTATGCCTTGTTTTGTGAAAAGTAGTGTTGTTTTGTTATAAGAGTGCACACCAATTATTTTTTTAAATATTATGTTATTTTTAGCACTTGGTTTGTGATATTTAGAACCTGGTTTATAAATTTAATAAAAAAATTTGTATTAAAATTTTATTTTATAACCTTTTTAGTGTTAAATAGAATTGGTTTCATTAAATGGTGCATGCCACGTTTTCGAGAAAGTGTATGGTTGGATTTTGTGTGCTCAAGGTGATATAAAATGATTATTTTGGCTGATAAAAAATTTTATAAGAATTTGAATCAATGTTTTTGGGTTCCTTATGTGGGTTATAATCTAGTTTTGTGTTTTATAATGAAATGATTATGGGTTTTTAGGGTGTTTGAGCATGTATTCCCAACAAATGGCATGTTTGGCATCTATATAGAAATGAATGGGTTTTGAATGTGTAAACTGATTTTTTAAGAGGTTTATGTAAATTATTTGTTGCTTCCAATGGTTTTTTTACACCTATTTATGAATAGTAAAATTGGTTCTTTTGATAATTGTTGTTTTGGTGAAGAATTCTTAAAGGTCTATTTGGCATTTTTCTTGTAAAACCGGTTTTCATGTGTATTCCATGTTGTATCATTGGGGTCATTTTATTATTGATGAAATTAATTTATTAAATGGTTTTGGGGATGAAAAATCTGGTTTTATATGGTATTTGTTGGTTTTTTTCATTTAAAGGATAATTTTTTAAATGGATTTTATGTGTAAAGCCTTACTATACTTCTTGAAATTGTTTTTTAACAATTTTAAGTGGTTTATTGACTTGTGAAGGATATGCGAAACAAGTTTGAGGGTTTTTTTCTAAGTGTATGATTTTGAAATTAAATTTTCATGTGAAAAGTGTATGTGATAACATGTGGAACTTGATTGAGCATAAAGAGGGAAACCCAGGTATCTAGGTGGGCAGACATGTACTAGTATGCTAGTGATCCGGAGTGGTTTCGTCCCTGTTTCACATAGCAAGTTTGATGATCACAATACTAACTAAAATATGATGATGATGATGATGATTATGATTATGATTATGATGATGGGGACTACTAGGTTATGGGTATTGTTCCCTACTAGTGGCATGTTCATGAGAATGGATATTTGTTATGGTTACTTTTCACCAAGATACGAGGTGTCTGGTGCCCACAGCTAGCTGGTGCCTAGGGATGTTCCCGTGACTTGTGATCATTGGATATTTTATACTCACTATAGGCATATGGTATGTTTAGTTGGTAAATTTAGCAGCATGTGTGTTCTATTTAAAACCATACATTCTTTGAAGCATCCTTCTTGAAAAAAAAATCATTTTGAAGTTTCATATCTTTGAAATTGGTTACTAGCATTTCCTGTTTATGAAAACCTGCAAGCATTTTATTTTGTAATGTTTGTATCATGGAACCTTGTTTGGAAAAAATAATTTTATATATTTTATTTTAAACTTGAAATTTATGTTTCGTTTATTTTAAATGAAGTTCATTGGGAATAGAATATTGGGCTAACCTACTGATTTTTAATACTCACGCCTATAGTCTTCTTCTTTTTTTATCCCTTGTATGGGTTTCAAGTTGAGTTCAATAGACTTGGGAAAAATATGATTGATGTGTTATATAGTGACCAATGGGGTTACATGGAGTTAGTTGGTTGTTAGGTTTGGTCGGTTGAATTTTCTGGTTCAGTTGTACTTTCAGTTTCATGTACAACTAATGTTTAGTTCAACTTTTATATAAATGTATGTTGGGATGTCCATTTATTTTTGCTACTTAGTTATTGTTTATATTTGGGAGAAAACATTCACTTGTCACTCTAATTGATTACCTAGATGATTTTCACTATCCCAGTAGGATCAGGAATGCCTCTCGGGACCTGTCGCGGAGTGGCCCGAGTGACCGGTTCAGGGTCGACTCGAACTTGTTCATGATAGAGACTATACCCTATATTCATAGTAAAATAATAATAGAAAATAACCAAACTCATATACATGGATAAATATCAAAGTATTCATAACAAATAAATTAAATCAAATCATACTATAATAAATGGAATGCCTCAAACAGAATCAAAGAAGGAAAAATATACAATAGTTGGTTGCCCACTAGGATGACCATGGATACAAAATTAAAAAAAACTGAAAATAAATACAACTAAATCTATTGAAAAACCCATTCTACATAATATACACAACACTCAAGTTGTATCATTATGATCCTAAGACTCCACACGAGCATCTCCGCTCGATCAAACAACATTGGGCCTTGGTTCCATCCATTTCAAAACCTGTGCTCCAACCTGGAATATGACATCAGGTCTACATTCACACCAAGGTTCACATATAGGGGGTGTGAAATGAATCTCGTTAGGCCACCCCCAATGTTAAAACTATAAATCTACTATCATAACAAGTTTATTCACATGTGATATTCCCAGACTAGATAAAAACTAACAACAGCTAGCATAAAATAAAAAACTACATAAAAAGGGGGTAACACAAACACAAGAATGAATCTAGCTGGTGAGTTCTATCCTGGCATCCCTAGTAAATATACCCCCACTATAGACCCTTTTAAAGGATTTAAAGCATGTGGATCACTCATCCACATGACAACCAGCACATCTGCCTAATCTATATAGGGGATCCAGGATGTCTAAAAATAATAGGCCTGAATGTTGGACCCCAGGGTGTAACCATAGGAATCCACATGAACAAAGCACATCTATTGGGCACTAGGAATCTGATGGAATGATTGATCTAGAGATAGATATCACTACATGCACCTTAGAAGTGGTCATGTCCCCAAAGTCTATTAGAGTGAATCGGGATCTAAATGAGGGACCAATGATAAAAATCATCTTAGGGGACACCTCTGAATGTGGGACCAAAATATATATTATTCCATGGTACACCGTCTATCCATGATCCCAACAGATACCCTATCCTAGTAGTCTTATTCCAGTATCTAGGAACACTAACAACATCCATGGTATATAACATATAGCCAAGGAGAATACTCAACTAGTGGGGTGAACTCATCCATATCGTCCATTAGCTCACAAGTCCCATATAGCCGCAACCAACCAATGGGGGAGAGAGCCAGATCACAAATCAAGGACAATGCTTGATCCAAGATATACCAAGGGTTTCATCCTCAAAACACAGTCCTAAGCAGAAATTGATTCAAACATCATGGCCAACATCCAACCGAATGTGGGAAAAACCAACCTTGAAACCACTGTCAAAATAGCTACACTAACAGTTCCAATACAGTCTCATCTAATAAATCACAGGCTCTCACAGTCTCATGGATCTCAGCATCCAAAAAACATCTACCATGGGATCTCCACAACCAACCTCAGGGACAAACCAAAATTAGGGCTCACACAGTCCTGGAGGCCACAACATAAAGAAACATCCACCATGGGACTCCCCTGCTGCACCCAAGCTATTAGTCTACACCTGTATAAACAACCTCAATAGTCCCAAAGGCTATATTAAGATCATGTCACCCTATGATGGGTTCCTCTAGCTCATCCAAAATAATGGGGCATGCCTAGTGCTGAAATATCCCAAATAGTACTCAGTAGCCTCCAATTAATTCTTGATCACCATGCACCCAAAGGTGAATCCAAAATTATAATCCCTCTAATAAGGGAATTCAAAATGGTCCTTATGACCACATAAAAATCAAGAGACCCTTAATAAGGGTTCCTAGGCATAAACAGAAAAAACATGCCATACGGGAATTCTCAACAGTTGACTAAAACAATCGCTGACTACTTGATGAGAAACTATCCCACAAGGGAATTCTCAATAATCCCTATGTAACATCCTGATATTTTAATAAGGAATCACTATATTCAAAAGTGTACATGATATGCCACATTGAGCTTAAATGAACAAATAAATATTATTATTTAAATGTTACTATCAAAACCTAGTTGTTATAATGGAGGGTATGAATAGGATTAACTAAATTGTGAAAATATGGTTTACATGTATATATATAATAATTCTTTAGTGACCAATTAATTATCAATGGAAAAAAAATCGTAAAAATTATTTAAATGCGTAAAAGTGTGCTTTATACCAATAAAATAAACAAATCACCCATGTAAAATTATATTAATGAAATATATACATATATATATTCAATATAATTTTTAACATTCATCCTATGTGTTTTCTATATATGATATAAAAATAAATCCAATTTTATGCTTAAAAAACAATATTTTTCTAAAGGCGGTTTTGCCACCTTTTGATGTCGCACTTGTTTTAAAACTAAATTTTGAAACTTTAATAAATTTTATTTTACAAAAAAACTTCATTTTTTAAATCTAAATATCATAATTATTTTGAGGTGATTTTTTTGTATTTTTCTAATAAGTTTCATTTTTTGATGAATAGTGAAAAATATTGCATTTTAATTGAAAACTGACTTTTCATATAAATAATTTATAATGTAAAATTATATTTTAAATTGGTATTAAATTAAAATTATATAAAATATGAATTTATTAATACAATTTAGTTCATTAGAATCATTTTCATGTTGAATATGGATATAAAAAAAATTCAAACTTTTGAACATTTTTAGTTTAAAACCTCGCTTTCTCATCCCGTCTGCGAGATTAATTTTAGATATAATTTTTTAATTATGTGAATTGAATTTGGTAAAGTGGATTTTTTATTTTTAATTAGAATTTAAAAATTATTTTGTAAGTTCATTTCATTTTTAGGCATAAAAAGGTTACCGTGGTAAAAAAAATATTTACCGTAGTATAGGTAAATCAATGAAATTGGTTAAAGTTAAAAGGTAAAATATTGAAATAACTAGAAAATAAAACATTAAATAGGTGTTTGGTTTGTTTCTATGAATTAAAATTTTTGAAAAAATTAATTATAAATATAATTTTCTGGAATTAATTCCACCTCAATGTGGTGAGATTTAAATATAAAATAATCATTATTTAATCACTTAAAACCACCCCTCCTTAAATATAAATACCGCTCCTCACCACCACATTTTATTCTAAAAAGAATTTAATCTCATAAAATATCTGTAAAAACATTTCCTACTCACTCTACCCACATCCAGTTTCTATTGGTATCACCAAAAGACCAAATCCAAGGTCCCCAAGGGGTCCTTTAAGGAGGTGATATTCAAGAGGTAATTTTCTCAAAGCACCTCTCTTATTTTATTTTATTCTTTTATTTTATCCTCAAATCCTTCTTACATAAAGGAATTATAACTCTATAATCATTTAAATAATTTAATTTTAAGTTTATAATGGAATATATTATATCTATCCCTTTTATTACCTCTTATTCTTCAAAAAAATGAAACTATTGTCTGAATTATGGCAGTTAACCGTCTCCATGAATAATGATTTTTTGTTTTCCATTACCCCATTCATGGTTGGTCATAAAAATATTATTATAGTTAAATTATATTTTAATAGGTATATTATAACCTATTTTATATTTTTAAACTAATATATATACATAATATTAAATAAAATGAAACAAGTTCATGATGGTCGGAAAAACCGCCAAATTAAACTAAACATTTATCATTAACATTTTATCAAATGAATAATCATCATGTAAGATATAAAAATTATATATGAGACTATTTAAAATTATTTAAGTTAATTAATACCATTTCATTTCACTTCTTGGGTTTTATTTTCATTTGATAAGAAAATCAATAATTATACACAAATGAACTAACGATGAAACCATGAAACGAATACACCCAAAATAATGAAAATAATGAAATATTATTAATTTATGAGTGGTAACATGATATAAAAATATAAAATAAGGTATTATAAATATAATTATTGTTATTTAATGGATCAATAAAATTATCTAAACCTTTATACAGGAGATTAAATTATAAAAAACTAAAGGGAAGCGTGAGGTAAGGGTTTATCGTCTCACTTTTTCTTTTATGAGATATATGCCTTATTAACCACTTATTTATTGTGTGTGGTGTGTATACTTCCCTTTTAAATGTAATATAATGAATCTAATTATATTAATTTTATTCAATGTTTCATTTTATAATTATTACTTTTATGGGGTATACGATTTGACTGATTACAAAGTGGTAAGGGAATTCTTAACCCAATTTCCATTCTTTGGGTTGAAATTATACTTCATTGATTTTTTTGTGTTATGAATATGTGTGGGATGAATGTTTATTATATTATGTTTAATTTAAAATTTTTTATTTTCATTTATTTCAAATACACATAATTTATTAATTTTATTAATGCTTACTTCAATGATATGATATTTATAAGGGATTTTTTATTAAAAATTTTATCTTTTTAAAAGCTTCCTTTAAAAATTTATTTTTATTCCATGACCATGTTTTTTTTAAATTGTTTTGAAAAAAAATTACCATTCTCTTTGATTTTTTAAAATAATTTTTACTCAGGTTTTAATTTTTACAAAACAATTTGAAAAAGATTCTTTTTTTCATTTTCTATACAAGGTTTATTATGACTTTTCTGAGAAAAAAAATACATAATATTTTTTTAACTTATATGGAATGAGTGTATTTTCCTGAATTCAAGATTATTTAATTCCTTGAAGATTGCTTTATAATTTTACAAGGTTATTTTCAAATAAAATTTTTTCTTTTATAATTTTATGGAATTTAAAAAAAATCAAAACAAAAAGGATATTCTCCTCAAGAATATTTTCAAGTGATCTTTCAAAATTAATTTCCATATAAGATAAAATTGTTTGATGTTACTTATTATTTATTAGGGATATTATTTAAGTATATGATCTGCATTATTTTTATGGTTGTTTTATGTTTATTATGGAGTTATGTTTATGAATCATGTTTCTTTTACATGTGTTATGTTATGATAAAATGTTTATGAAACTAGTTTCATTATATGGGTTTCAATGTAACGAATTATTTATGTTTCTATAGAACACATATGTATTATTTTAATTGTGTGATTGGTGGGACCTATATATCCCTCCAATTTATTGGTAAATTATGGATATCTCATGAGGTAAATATGTTATACGTGAACCTGATTTCATGTTCACAGTTTTATTTGTAGACATGGTTTTCATATTCATAAGTTTATGTGTGGACCTAGTTTTCATGTCTATAAGTTTATGAATAAACCTTTATTTTAATGTCTATAATATTATTAATGGACCTGGTTTTATGTCCATAAGATTATTCATGGACCAATTTTCATGTCAATGAGTTTTTTCAAGGTCCTAGTATCATGTCTTTAACTTAATGAGTGAACCTGTTTCTATTTATTCATGTTTACAGTGTTATAATTTTGTGTCTATTCCACAATTTCATGTTTCATGTGAATATTATGCTCTTATATATTATGTTATTTTATTATTTTATTATTCATAACTTATAATATTCTATGATTTATTCCATGAATCAAGATTATGATATTTGATATGCAGGGTATAATTTTCAAATGTTATGTACATGTTATTATACCCTTATGCTTATATTATGATTGATATCTCCCTTTTTTACCCTTAATAAGCATCTAAGATCACCATTTTCTTATGTTTATTTTCCCTAGGATGTGAACATAGGTATTAAGTTTGATATTTCAAAATGGGTTCTAGTTATGAAGGAATAAGATGGAGAATAAGTAGATGCTTTATGAACCTGTTGTTAATGTTTCCAAGTTTCCAAAGACACTAAACCCATATGATTCAAACATGGTTTTTTTGTAATATGAATATTCATATATTTAGATGTAATATAAATGTATAAAATTTATGATTCGTTATAGTTGTTATTATAGTAAGGTTTAGTTAACCTTTGTAAACTTGGATGATAAAACCTTAGTGATTTTCCTAAGGATAAGTCTAAGTATAGGTTACAATCATAAAATTTTTGTGATGATCATTAATAACTTAGGATTAAACCTAATATGTCATATATTGAAATTTTATAAGTAATTTACCTTGATTATGTGGTTTTCCCACTATGATTAGTGGTGATCACATTATGCTTTTGGTTTTAGTCGATGGTCGGAACCATAAGGAATCATGTTAACATTGAATCTGATGGAAAATTTAGTGACTATGAGCAACCAAATTAGATGATAATTAGAGAGAAACATACTATAACCATGCCTAATCATCTATCATGATATATGATTAACAATTTGAACTTCAGTGAGATTCATAAAATATCGAATAAGATGAAGATAGACTTTAATGAAAGTTCATGTGGTTATGAACATAAAGGAAAGAAGATTTAACTTCCTACATGTCAAGAAGGTGGGAATAAGAACCTAGAGGAATATATCAAATGGAGGGGAATATGTTATCTATGTGGAAAATAAGGTCATATAGTGAAAAAAATTTGAGGAGTTTAATGTCTTATGTGTGGGGAACATGGGAATTGTGCAACTCAATTCCCTAACCCAAGAATTAACTTCTAGACAAAGGAAGGACTTATTCCAAGCTAATCATTTAAGTGGAATAATTAAACTATTTATTTTGATTCAAGAATAATGTTTTAAAACTAATTTTATGGAATTATGGAATAATTAAACATCTAATTATTGGTCCACTATAGTTTTTCTTTAATTATTTTAATGTATATGTTGAATGGTACCGATAACCATGAAAAGTGATTGAGGTGGTAAGGTGATATTTTTGGAGAACACGTGATTAAGGGAAATATACCCTTAATATGTGCATGATTTTGGGATAATAATGAGATAAATATATGTTTTATTATGATAAAATAAATGGTATAGTATTGATAACCTTATAACTTATTAGTAATATGATGATAAGGTGGTTTATGATATCATGGATTGAGTTTATAGAATTTTTAGATTTATAGTATGAGGAAGGAATTAATTTTTGAAATAATTAATGTTTTTACTAAAGTTTTATGGTAATTCAGGCTATTATCATATTTTTAGAGAATATATGATAATGATATTCACATTTTTGGTGTGTGACAATAAAGATCTACATCAAGTTGTTTGAGGGTTAATGATAAGTTAATTTTTGAAAATTTAGTGACCCTCACTCAAAAGTATTGGATTTTAATCTTTTGGAAGGTTTATAAGTGTAACCATTTATGAAATTTTTTATGTTGAACTTTGGATGAGGTTTTAGAGATTAATGTATTACTATTCATGTGTATTAAATAATCAGTGTTGATCATTTTTCTTTAATAACTAGAGATATAAGGAATGACTTGTTATCCCATTATGGATATTATGATCCACTAGTTATTCAAGCATTATAATTTCAACTTCATTCTATTGATTAATAAAGGAAGTTAAAATTTATCAAGGAATAACCAAAGATTGAGATTTTACTTACAAGATAAAATCAAGTAAGTATATCTTCTCAATTAATTTTGAAATAAAATGTAATCCTATTATCGTCATTTATGATGATAACAATGACCTTTTTAGACATAGTTAGTCTTTGGTTTTGTGGTATTTAACCTTATAATGTATTGTTATCTATCATTCTCTATCAGAACATGATAGTAAGAATTCTCTTCCATGTCCCCATTTTCACTTTCAACAAATATTCTCCTAATCAAAATTCTAAGTATGCGGTGATCTTTACCTTTTATTTTAACTCTTTTTAAGAGAAAGTTTTATTGACCTTTTTAATATGTGGGTTTCCCACAAAGGAATTTTAAAATATCCTCCTTTGATTTTATAAGTGAAATTTTAAATTGTTAGGATGTAAATTTTTTTGAAATTATTGATTGTATCAGGATGGTTGCTTATCGATTGGATTTTTCACTAAATTTCTCTTGAGTTCGTAATGTGTTCCATGTATCTCTTTTGAGAAAGTACATACCTAATCCTTCACATTTACTAAAATCAAATTCCATATCGTTGGAGAAATATCTTTCATATGAACAATAATCGGTATAGATTCTATATCATAGAGATAAATTTCTACAAAATATTATCACTCGTCTGGTTAAAGTTTTTCAGTGAAACCAACAATTAGAGGAAGTTATATGGAAACATAAGGATTTTAGGAGGCATAGGTATCCTCATATTTTTATATTCAAGTTCCAAATTTCAATATTTAAATTCATTTTTAAGGGGGTAGAATGTAAAAACCTGAGATTTTAATAAGGAAACACTATGTTTGATGGTGTACATGATACGCCACATCGAGATTAAATGAACTAAATATTATTATTTAAATATTACCATTATAACCTAGCCATTAGAATGGTGAGTATGAACATGATTAACTAAATTATGAAAATATGGTTTACACATTAATAGATCCAATATTTTCATCATTTTTTATATGTATTTCAATGATTTAATCCAAACCAATTTATCAATGTGGGCTAATTACATCAATTTTTTATTTATAGTTTGTTTTAAGAAAAATTGTGAAAATTGATTTATTCTAGAAATTTAACAAATTTTAATCACAAGGGTATTTTAGGAATAAATTTTAAATTATTAATCCAATTTCAGTGATTTTTTTTATTCCTTTATTTATTTTACTCAACTTTGTCTTCAGAACCAAAAGTTGATTCGAACATCTAGAGGCCTGAAAAAATCAATGAAGTCGGAAAACATTCCAGGTGGATAGTGTGGACCCTACCTCCATAACGGAAGCATAAATCAGTATAAACATCTCTAATTGAGGTTATTCAACCTAGATATTAAAGGGGACTCATAGTATTATTCTACCAATAAATAACATAGAGTTATTCAAACATTAAAATGGAAATCGAATGAAATCAATTGAATTATGGTTCTTGGAAATATCATATAGAAAAATTATTACTCATTATAAACTTTATAACTTCCTCTAGAAGACTCCAATTAATGTGAAATTTGGTGTTCACATAGGAAATTAAATTTTCAACATCTTATGATAAGTAAAATTAGGATCATTTGAACATATGGTATACCAAATAGGAGACAAATTTTGGGAGATAGATTCTGGAGTAGAAGTTGCTGCACCGATTTCTTTTCTTCCTTTATTTCTATTTTTATTCTCTTCAATTTAGTTTTATTTAAATGTAATTTTAATTTTTTTTATTTTAAATACAATATAATTAATTAATGGTTTTTATTTTGTTGTCTTCTTACACACACACCCCTTCTTTTCCTATTTTATTTTCTTATCTTTCTTTCTCATTCAACCCCGTTCTTCTCCACAATGATCTTTAATACTCATGATCATGAGTAATTAACCCAAGGAAGTTCTTGGGGTATCAATCCAGTGTTATAACAAATTCATTGATATTTCATGTTTTATGTTTCTTATTTTATTATATTTAGGTTTAGGGGGTATTAGTGGGTAAAGCACCTTTGTGTCTCCACTTGCCACCCGAGGATTGACTTTCTCTTTTGCGATTTTTTCCCTAGATCGAAGAGGTGTATGTGTGGTATCTCAGTGATCATTGAGTGAACTATATATTCAAAACCATAAGTAGAGGATTATATTTACACATACGATGGATTGTGATTATTGATTAAATTTGAAACTAATAATGAGATGATGAAGGTTCACTGTGGGTAATCTCCTGGGAGGATCTTCTTTCTGTCTAACATCATCCCATATGCATTAATTTTGTCCACATTGAATTATATTATATATATATATATTCATATTTTATTCATATTTCAAACCCACATATTCATATTATTTAGTTTTGTATTAGTTAAAATATAAAAAGTGACAATAGAAATTTGGTGTCATGTCATCTGCCTCATTGAGACTAACTCTGGGTGTGCACTATATTGAATGCTTAGGTAAATAAAATATGGACTATGGATTCCTGAAAAATCCTTTCACATCAATTTGGAACCATTTTCAGGGAGTTGCAACACTTTCACACACCATTTTTGATAAAAAACAGAAAAAAAAATACTAAATTTCAAAAAAAACACATTTTGTACATTATGTATTCAAATTTTGATTATTATGCATGGACTAAATACTATCATGTGAAACAAGAAGAAGAAATTAAAAAAAATTAGATTCAAGAACTTCAAGAAGAAATATAGGGCCTTGAGATAAAAATGGAATGGCTAACTGAATATGACTTCACAACTCAGGATCAACAGTTGGATCCGTAATAAGAACCAAAGAAAGAACGTGAGGGGATGAAGAAAGAAGTGACACTTGTTTTCCATAATTTTTCAAAGTAAATACATGAAGTTAAGGCCCAGCATGAGAAGTACACACAGCCCAACTATCTAAGTAACCATATCCAAGATGAGCATGATAATCTAGAGTGGATCTATGATGAGGAAGACTTTCCTGCTGAGCTACGTGTGGGAGATCAACAAGATCTGGATGAATTCTGGAATGAGTACAAGGTACAACATGATCTCCCCAATCCCTATAAAGTAGAAGATCCAGTACCATTTCATTTCACTCTATCCATGGAAGAGAAAGACACCAACCATATGGTGGAATTTGAAGGATAGAGGATCCTGACTACTTACCTCCATCAAGAGAGATATTTCTTCAAGGGGCACTTATCACTGAAGAAATGATTGAACCAAAACCAATTCAAGGAGATAATTCTTTCTTAGAATCTGTCTTTTCTGATTTCATTAAATATGATTTTAGTATCACTCTTTATGGTTTTAAATTTTTATATTTGGTCAATCTTCTCTTTGCCTTAGAGGATGATGAAGAAATAGACCAAAACCTATTGAGCAATATATAGATCTACCTTGACATGTTGAATATTTTTTGAAGTAAATTAATGAGGATATCCAAGTTTATTTTCCTAAGTAAACCAATCCAAAATCATATTAAATTTATGGGAAATAATTTGATATTAATAATTAATGTTTTAATTCTATTTAAATATATTTACACTCTGACTTCCCATTTGATTATTCTTTTGATGCATCATACCTTGATCAACCATTGGAATTTGAAGAATACATTTCACAAGTAGAAAAGAATGAGGATGAGGTTTCATATGTCATCCAACCCCCACTATGAAATATGTACCACAATTAGAAGGGGGTGTATCTATTGTACTATATACATGTAATTATTTAAAATATGAACAAAGAAGTGGATTCTAGGAAAATCTGCATGTGGTGGTTCAAGCCAATGAAGCCCCAACCACCATCAGACTTTGGATAACAGCTGGTACTTCCCTCTAGGTCTAGTAAAAATTCAAGTCCCACTTGGGGGATTATACCATAATTTATCTTTAAATTATTTCTAGGAATTTATATTTTAATTTAATTATTAGGAAGTTGTTCAGTATTAATCTCAATCCCTTATATCTTTTTGAGATTTAATGACATGATCCTTGTGATTAATTGAGTTGTTTTCTTTATAGGTTCATGATGGTAGAAGGAATCCTCTAACAGTGAAGGAGAAGGACTAAGATTCTTGAGAAAGTTATTTCACTTTTTAATTATTATTTTATAAACACCATACATTATTTTCCAAAAAAATGAATTGGACTTTAAAGATAAAATTCCATCCTCACACTTGAATTATGCTTTACTTGACTAATTTAGGAGACATGAGTTTCTTAAGAATCCTCTGATGCCATGTTTTAGATTTTAATGTTGATATTATTAAATGAGTAAAATAAAGAATTAAAATTTTAAAATTAATAATGGATATTAATATAAGGGCTCGCAATTTGAAATAATTAATTAATTCATGTAAATGAAATTCCCCAACCATTTTTCATGCTTTGATTTTCTAAAATCCATGTGAATTTATTTGTTATTATTAATCATTCTTTGAGTGATTGTCCTATATCATATGTCTCATTCCCAAGAGTATTTATAGACTAAGTACTTATGATTTTATCTTTATCATATTTCTTGAGTGATCTTAGGACATGTCACCTGCTAGAACTTGAATTTGAACTTTTCAAAGCTATAAATGTACAAAACCAAACCTAATATGATTGAGGAATTTTTTTGAAAATACATTATCCTTAAAATATCACCTTTAAATAAATCATTATTTATAACATAGATACCATTAATTACCTTTATAGGTATGATCCATGTTTTAATCCATTTTTATCTACTCCTACCCTACTCTTATTATTTGCATGATATTTTAAAGTTGAAGTGTGGAGGAAAAGGGAATCATGGTAAATGCGATGATTTAAAATGTAAATTATAAGTGTATGGGTTATTTTTGTGGGAATTGTTAAAGGATGTGTAATAATCCATTATACTCTATTTTTCCCCTATTGATTAAAAAATTAAAAACACAAAAAAAACCAAAAAATGATAAAAATGGGTTGTGATTTAGGAAAACCAAAAAAATCACTATTATGAGAACTATGATTTTTATCATATGTGGTTAGGTGGTGGGTGTGAGTTTTATTCTAAAGAATAAAATTTGAAAAAGAAAAAAATTGAAAAGGTTCATTGAAAAAGGAAAAAATTTATAAAAGTTAAAAAAATAAAGAGGGTGCACGAATCATTCATTATTCTTTACTTTGATCGTGACCTTACTTTGAGTTTGGGGAAGTGGGAGTTGCTAATTTTAAGGGGATAATTTCATTACACGTTTATTTTTTATATCATGCATTTTAATTAAGAGATAAAACTCCTCCTTGAGCCTTAATTTTTAATGCATCAAATCCAATCAACCTTAAGCCTTAGAGTCATTAGAACCATAATTACAAGTCCTCATGATTTTAAGTGCTTTTTTATTTACAAAGTGAAGAAAGTGGTTCTTTTACAATATTATGGATAAGGAGAATTTTCTCATGATATTAGAATTACTATACTTAAATTGTATCACGAGTGATGAGAAAAAATAATCAAAAGTGAGGTAAATCATGACTTGGCATGTTTGCTAATAATGAATCGAGGAGTCTGAATGAATGAAAGGATAAGTTACATCATTTTTAAAATAGAAAAAGTAAAATAAATGAATTGATTGTTTATTTGAAAAATTGGAAATTTAATTGATATTTTATGTGTAATTTGAAATTTTTATTTTATATTTATAATTTTTTAATTATATTGCATTGAAATTTGAATATTGATAACATTGGTGCCCTCTGATTTTCAATTTTGAGATTTTATACTTGAGGAAAAACACGGTTTAAGTGTGGGGTAATTGATATAGCCTATATTTTCATTATTTTTTATATGTATTTAAATTATTTAATACAAACAAATTTATAAATATGAGATTATTGCATCAATTTTTCATTTATAGTGTGTTTTGAGAAAAATTGTGAAAATTGCTTAATTCTGGAAATTTAATAGATTTTAATCACAATGGTATTTTAGGAATAACTTTTAAATTATTAATCAAATATTAGTGATTAGTTTTTTTAGATTAATTGATTTATTTTCTTCAGCTTTTTATATAGTACCAAAATCTGATTTGAACATTCTGAGGCTCGAAAAAATCCATGAATTTGGAAAACATTCCGGGTGGACAGCATGGACCCCATCTCGGTGATAGAAGCATAAATCAATATACACACCTCCAATTGAGGTTATTCTATCTGGATATTAAATATAACTCATATACGCATTCTACCAATAAATACCATGTATTTATTCAATGATTAAAGTGGAAATCGAAAGAAATCAATTGAAGGATGATTCCTGGAAATCTCAGACAGAAAAAGTATTACTCATTATAAATTCCATAAATTCATCTAGGAGATTCCAATTAATGTGAAATTTAAAGGTCACATAGGAAATTAAATTCAAACATCCTAAAAAAATTAAATTGGGATCATTTGAAAATATGGTGTACCAAACAGGATCCAAATTTCAGGAGATCGATTCTGGAGGGGAACCTATTGCACCGATTTATTTTCTTCTCTTATTTTTATTTTTATTCTTTTCAATTTAGTTTTATTTTTATCTTAATTTTAATTTTTTATTTTAAATAAAATATAATTCATGCATGGTTTTTATTTTAGTTTATTCTTCCACACACACCCCTTCTTTTCTTATTTTATTTTCTTCTCTTTCTTTCACATTCAACCTCGTTCTTCTCCACTATGATATTTAATACTCAAGATCATGAGTAAATAACCTAAGGAAGTTACCAGGGGATAAATAAAGTTTTATACCCAATTAATTTATATTTCTTGTTTTATTTTTATTATTTTCTTAGAGTTAGGTCTAGGGGGATCTTAGAAGATAAGGCGCCTTTGTGTCTCCACTTGCCACTTGAGGCTTGACTTTCTATTCTGTAATTTTTCCCTTGATCGAGGAGGTGAATGTGTGTTCTCTCATAAATCATTGAGTACACTATATATTCAAAACCATAGGTATAAGAGGATGTTAACACATATGATGGATCATGATTATTAAGTGAATTTGAAACTAATAATGAGATGATGAAGGTTCACTCTGTGTAATCTTCTAGGAAGATCTCCTTTCTTTCTGTCATCATCCCATCTGCATTAATTTTTTTCACATTACATTATATTATATATATATATATATATTATGAATATTTCAAGCCTAAATCTTCATATTATTTAGTTTTTTATTAGTTAAAATATAAATAGTGTGAATAGAACTTTGGTGTCGTGTGAGCCACCTCATTGAGACCGACTCTAGGTGTACACTATATTTCATACTTAGATAAATAAAATATTGATATCGGATTCATGAAAAATCCTCACGTATCAATTTGGAGCCATTTCCTAGGATGCACAACACTTTCACACTCTATTTTTCAAAAAAACAAAAAAAATACTACATTTAAACAAACATGTTTTGTTCGTGATGTATTCAAATTGTGACTATTATGCATGGAATAAATACTCTCAGGTGAAAAAATAATAAGAAATTAGAAAAAACTAAGATTCAAGAACTAAATACAAGTCCTTGAGATAAAAATTGAATGGATAACTGAATATTTCTGCCCAAATCAAGAGATACATTTGGAGTCGCAATAAGAACATGATCAAGAACATGAGGGAATTAAGGAAGAATTTTCACTTGTTTCCCCTAATTATTCAAAGTAAATCCATAAAGTTGAGTCCCAACATGAAGATTACACATGGATTTATCATATAAAGAACCAGATCCATGTTGATCATGATAATCTAGAGTGTATCCATTATAAGGAAGACTTGTCTGTTGAGATGCGTGAAGGAGATCAAAAAGATATAGATAAATTCTAGAATGAGTATGGGTTACAACATGATCTCCCTGATCCCTATAAAGTATAAGATTGAGTATCGTTTCATGTCACTCTAGACATTTAAGAAGAAGACACCACCCATGTGATGGAAGTTTAATAAATTATGGAGGATCCCAACTACCTACCTGCATCAACTGAAATCTATCTTAAAGAGTCACTTATCATTGAAGAAATGATTGAACCATAACCAAATCAAGGAGATAATCCTTCCTTAAACTCTATATTTTCTGATTTAATTAAATCATATTTGAGTATCACTTCTTATGGTTTTAAATTTTTATATTTTATAAATACTTTATTTTCCTTATAGGATGATGAATAAATTAGACCCGCACCTCTTGAGGAATATATAGAGCACCCTGGACATGTTGAATATATTTTAAAGGAAGTTCATGAGGATATACGAGTGGATTTTCCTAATAAAACCAAGCCAAAAGTTATTTAAATTGATAGGGAAGAATTTTATATTAATAATTCGTGTTTTAATTCTATTCAAATCGATTTACACTTTGACTTCCCATTTGATTATTCTTTTGATGCAGCATACCTTGATCAACCACTAGAATTTGAAGAAGACATTGTACAAGTAACAATAAAGGAAGAGGGGGTTCCATACTTTATCCTACCATCTCCATGAAATATGTACCACAATACAGAGGGGGAGGATCTAGTGTACTCTATACATCTAATTCTCCATAACATCAAAAAAGAAATGGATTCTGGGAAAATCCACATGTGATGGTTCAAGTCAAAGAATCCCCAACCACCATCAAACATTGGATAATAGCCGGTACTGCCCTCTAAAGGTAGTAAAAATCTAGATCCCACATGGGGATCGTACCAAGATTTATCTTTCCATTCTTTCTAGGAATTTAGATTTTAATTTAATTATTATGAAGTAGTTCAGCATGCATCCCACTCCCTAATATCTTTTTCATCATTAATGACATGATCCTTATGCTTAATTGAGTTGTTTTTTTATAGGTACATGATGGCAGAAGGAATCCTTTGCATCTGAAGAATAAGGATTAATCTTAATGAGAAATTTATTTCCCTTTTTAATTATTATTTTATAAACTCCACACATTTTTTCCAAAAAAAAATATATTGAACTTTAAAGAGAAAATTCCATGCCCATGCTTGAATTATGTTTTACTTGACTAATCTAGGAGACATGAGTTTCTTAGGAGTCCTATGATTCCATGTTTTAGATTTAAATGTATATATTATTAAATGATTAAAATGTAGAATTAAAATTTTAACATGAATCATGGATATTAAATTAAGGACAAATGATTTGAAGGAATTAATTTATTCATGTAAATGAAATTCCGCAACCATTTTTCATGCTTTGATTTTCTGAAATTATTGTGAATTGATTTGTTATTATTAATAATGCCATAAGTGATTGTCCCAAATAAAATATCCCATTCTTGAGAGTATTTAAAAACTAAGTACTTCCTATTTTATCTTGATCATATTTATTGATTGATCTTGGGACATGTCGCCTGCTAGAACGTGAATTTGAACTTGTCAAAACTACGACTGTACAAAACCACATTTAATATAATTGAGGAATTTTTTTAAAAGACCTTATCCTTAAAATATAACCTTTACATAAATCCTTATTTATCATATACAGACCATGAATGACCTTTATAGAGATAATCCATGTTTCAAGTCATTTTTTTCTATTCATACCCTACTCTTAGTATTTTCATGATATTTTAAAGTTGAAGTGTGGGGGTAAAGGGAATCATGGAAAATGTAATGATTTAAAATTTAAGGAAGAAGTGTGGGGGTTCTTTTTACAGTAATTGTAAAAGGAATTGTAATCATTCATTGTACTCTATTTTTCCCCTCTTGATTAAAAAAATAAAAAATACAAAAGAACCAAAAAAATGATAAAAATGGGTTGTGATTTAGGAAAACCAAAAATCACATTTACTAGACCTGTGATTTTTATCATATGTGGTTGATTGGTGTATGTGGGGTTTATTTAAAAAAATAATTTTTTAAAAAGAAAAAAAATTGAAAAGGTTCATTGAAAAATGAAAAAAAAGTATAAAAGTAAAAAAATCAAGAGGGTGCACAAATAATTCATTATGCTTTGCTTTGATTATGACCATACTTTGAGTTTAGGGAAGTGGTAGTTCCTAATTTTAAGAGGATAATTTTTTTACACATTTAGTTTTTATATAATGCATTTTACTTAAGATATTAAAATCCTCCTTGAGCCTTAATTTTGAATGCATCAAATCCTATCAATCTTAAGACTTAGAGTCATTAAAACCTTAATTATAAGTCCTCGTGATTTTATGTGATTTTGTATTTACAAAATGGATAAATTATTTATTTTAAAAGATTATGGATAAGGATCGTGTTCTCATGGTATTAGAAAAACTATACTTAAATTGTATCATGAGTGATGAAAAAAAATCAAAACTGAGGTAAATCAGGACTTTTCATGTTTGATAATAATGAATTGAGAAGCTTGAATGAATGAAAGGAGAAGTTCCATAATTTTTCAAAGGAGAAAATTAAAATACATGAAGTGATTGTTTATTTTAAAAATGGTAAATTCAATTGATATTTTATGTGTAATTTGAAATTTTGATTTGATATTGATAATTGCTTGATTATATTGCATTCAAATTTGAATATTGATAACATTGGTACCCTCTAATTTTCAATGTTGAGATTTTATGCTTGAGGAAAAGCATGGTTTAGGTGTGGGGGAATTTATATAGCCTATATTTTCATAATTTTTTATATGTATTTCAATTATTTAATCCAAACCAATTTATAAATATGATCCTATTTCATCAATTTTTTATTTATAGTGTGTTTTGAGAAAAATTGTGAAAATTGCTTAATTTTGGAAATTTAACTGATTTTAATCACAAGGGTGTTTTAGGAATAAATTTTAAATTAATAATATAATTTGATTGATTTGTTTTTTTTATATTAATTGATTTATTTTCTTTATTTTTTTCTATAGGACCAAAAGCTGATTCAAACATCCAGAGGCTCGAAAAAATCCATGAATTTGGAAAACATTCCGGGTGGATAGCATGAACCCCATCTTAGTAATGGAATAATAAATCAATATACACACCTCCAAATCAGTTTATTATACATGGATATTAAATAGGACTCATAGGTGCATTAAAAAAATAAATACCATGTATTTATTCAATGATTAAATTGGAAATTGAAAGAAATCAATTGAAGGGTGATTCCTGGAAATCTCGGACAGAAAAAGTATTACTCGTTATAAATTCCATAACTTCCTCTAGGAGATTCCAATTAATGTGAAATTTGGAGGTAACATATGAAATTAAATTTCAAACATCCCAAAAAAATTAAATTGGGATCATTTGAAAATGTGGTGTACCAAATAGGATCCAACTTTCGAGAGATAGATTCTGGAGGGGAAGCTACTGCACCAATTTTTTTCTTCTTTTATTTTTAATTTTATTCTTTTAAATTTAATTTTATTTTAATTTTAATTTTAATTTTTTATTTAAAGTACAATATAATTAATTAATGGTTTTTATTTTAGTGTCTTCTTCCACACACACCCCTTCTTTTCTTATTTTATTTTCTTCTCTTTCTTTCACATTCAACCTCGTTCTTCTCCACTATAATCTTTAATACTCGTGATCATGAGTAACTAACCTAAGAAAGTTACCAGTGGATCAATCAAGTGTTATACCCAAGTCATTTATATTTCATGTTTTATGTTTCTAATTTTCTTAGAGTTAGGTCGAGGGGGTCTCAGAGGATAAGGTGCCTTTGTGTCTCCACTTGCCACTCGAGGATTGACTTTCTCTTCTACAATTTTTTCCCTCAATCGAGGAGGTGGATGTGTGGTCTCTCAGAAATCATTGATTACACTATATATTCACAAACATAGGTATAAGATTATATTAACACATATTATGGATAATTATTATTAAGTAAATTTGAAACTAATAATGAGATGATGAAGGTTCACTTTGGGTAATCTCCTGGGAGGATCTCCTTTCTGTATGAAATCAACCCATCTGTATTCATTTTGTCCACATTACATTATATTATATATATATATATATTTCATAAAAATTTCAACCCTATGTCTTCATATTATTTAGTTTCATATTAGTTAAAATATAAATATTTACAATAGAAATTTGGTGTCGTGTGAGCCGCCTCATTGAGACCGACTCTGGGTGTGCACTATATTAACTACTTAGATAAATAAAATATTGATGGTGGATTCATTAAAAATCCTCAATCATTAATTTGGATCCATTTTTGGGGAGTCACAACACTTTCACACACTGTTTTTCATAAAAAACACAAAAAAAATACAACATTTCAAAAAAAACATGTTTTCCATGATATATTCAAATTGTGATTATTATGAATGGAATAACTACTATCAAGTGAAATAAGAATAAGAAATTAAAAAAACTAAGATTCAAGAAATTTAATAATAAATACAGGTCCTTTAGAGAAAAATGGAATGGCTAATTGAATATGTTCGCACAACTCATGAGCAACAGTTGGAGCCTCAATAAGAACCAAAGAAAGAAGATGAGGGGATTAAGGAAGAAGTTTCACTTGTTTTACCTAATTATTAAAAGTAAATCCATAAAGTTTAGGCCCAGTATGAGGAGTACACATGGACCAACCATCTAAGGAACCAGATCCAAGCTGATCATGATAATCTAGAGTGGATCCATTATGAGGAAGACTTTTCTATTGAGATATGTGTGGGAGATCAAAAAGATCTAGATGAATTCTAGAATGAGTATTAGGTACAACATGATCTCCATGATCCCTAAAAAGTATAAGAGTGATTATCATTTCATGTCACTCTATCCATGGAAGAGGAAGACACCACCCATGTGTTGGAATTTGAAGAAAGGGTGGAGGATCCCAACTACCTACCTCCATCAACTGAGATCTATCTTAAAGAGGCACTGATCAATAAAGAAATGATTGAACCAGAACCAACTCAAAGAGATAATCCTTTCTTAAACTCTATATTTTCTGATTTCATTATCAGATTTGAGTATCACTCCTTATGGTTTTAAATTTTCATATTTGTAAAATCCTCTCTTTTCCTTAGAGGATGATGAAGAAATTGGGCCTGTACCTCTTGAAGAATATATGGAGCTCCCTGGACAAGTTGAATATTTCTTGAAGGAAGTTCATGAGGATATACAAGTGGATTTTCCTAATAAAACCAATCCAAAAACTACTTAAATTGATGGGGAAGAATTTTATATTAATACTTCGTGTTTCAATTCTATTCAAATTAATTTACACTCTAACTTCCCATTTGATTATTCTTTTGATACAGTATACCTTGATCAACCACTAGAATTTGAAGAAGACATTGTACAAGTAGCAACGAATGAGGAGGGGGTTCTATACTCCATCCTACCCCCGCCATGAAAGATGTACCACAATAAAAATAGGGAGGATCTAGTGTACTCTATACATGTAATTCTCCACAACATCAACAAATAAACAGATTATGGTAAAATCCACATGTGGTGGTGCAAGTCAAAGAAGCCCCAACCACCATAAAAATTTGGATAATATGTGGAACTTCCCTCTGGAGGTACTAAAAATCCAGGGCCCACTTGGGGATCATTCCAAGATTTATCTTTACATTCTTTATAGGAATTTAGATTTTAATTTAACTATTATGAATTATTTTAGCATGCATCCCACTCTATCATATCTTTTTGAGCATTAATGACATGATCCTTATGCTTAATTGAGTTGTTTTGTTTTATAGGTACATGATGGTAGAAGGAAGCCTCTACCTATGAAGAAGAAGGACTAAGCTTCATGAGAAATGGAGTTCCCTTTTTAATTATTATCTTATAAACTCCATACATTTTTTTCCAAAAAATGTATTGAACTTTAAAGAGAAAATTTCATGTCCATTCTTGAATTATGCTTTACTTAACTAATCTAGGTGACATGAGTTTCTTAGGAATCCTGTGATTCCATGTTTTAGATTTCAATGTAGATATTATTAAATGAGTAAAATAGAGAATTAAATTTTTAAAATTAAGCATGGATATTAAATTAAGGACCTATGATTTAAAGGAATTAATTGATTCGTGTAAATGAAATTCCCCAACCATTTTTCATGCTTTGATTTTCTAAAATTATTGTGAATTTATTTATTATTATTAATCATGCCTTGAGTGATTTTTACAAATAATATATTATATTTCTGAGAGTATTTAAAGACTAAGTACTTTCTATTTTATCTTGATAATATTTCTTGAGTGATATTGGGTCATGTCACCTGCTAGAACTTGAATTTGAACTTGTTAAAACTATGATTGTACAAAACCACATTTAATATAATTGAGGATTTTTTTTTGAAAAGACCTTATCCTTAAAATATCACCTTTACATAAATCATTTATCCCATAGATACCATGAATTACCTTTATAGATATGATCCATGTTTCAATTCATTTTTATCCATTCCTACCCTACTCTTAGTATTTTCATGATATTTTAAAGTTTAAGTGTGGGGGTAAATGGAATCATGGTAAATGGAATGATTTACAATGTAAGGAATAATTTTGGGGGTGATTTTTGTAGGAGTTTTAAAAGGGTGTGGAATCATTCATTGTACTCTATTTTTTTCCCTCTTTATTAAAAAATGAAACATACAAAAGAACCAAAAAAATAATAAAAATGGGTTGTGATTTAGGGAAACCAAAAATCACATTTACTAGACCTATGATTTTTATCATATGTGGTTAGGTGGTGGATGTGAGGTTTATTCTAAAGAATAACTTTTGAAAAATAAAAAAAATGAAAAGGTTCATTGGAAAATAAAAAAAAAGTATAAAAGTAAAAAAAAAATCAAGAGGGTGCACAAATAATTTATTATGCTTTGTTTTGATCATGACCTTACTTTGAGTTTTGGTAAGTGGGAGTTCCTACTTTTAAGGGGATAATTTAGTTACACATTTATTTTTTATGTCATGCATTGTACTTAAGAAATAAACCTCCTCCTTGAGCCTTAATTTTTAATGCATCAAATCCTACCAATCTTAAGCCTTAGAGTCATTAAAACATTAATTATAACTCCCCATGATTTTATGTGCTTTTGTATTTACAAAGTGGATAAAGTATTTCTTTTACAAGATTATGGATAAGGATCATGTTCTCATGATATGAGAAAAACTATAGTTAAATTGTATCATGAGTGATGAAAAAATAATCAAAATTGGGGTAAATCAAGACTTGTCATGTTTGATAATAATGAATCGAGGAGCTTGAATGAATGAAAGGAGAAGTTCCATCATTTTTTAAAGGGGAAAAGTAAAATACATGAAGTGATTGTTTCTTTGAAAAATGGGAAATTTAATTGATATTTTATATGAAATTTTAAATTTTGATTTTATATTGATAATTTTTGGATTATATTTCATTCAAATTTGAAAATTGATAACATTGTTGCCCTCTGATTTTTAATGTTGAGATTTTATGCTTGAGTACAAGCAAGGTCTAAGTGTGGGGAAATTGATATAGCCTATATTTTTATCATTTTTTATATTTATTTCAATTATTTAATCCAAACCAATTTATCAATATGAGATTATTTCATCAATTTTTGATTTATAGTGTGTTTTGAGAAAAATTGTGAAAATTTTTTAATTTTGGAAATTTAACAGATTTTAATAACAAGGGTATTTTAGGAATAAAATTTAGATTATTAATCCAATTTGAGTGATTTTTTTTTGGAATCCTTGATTTAATTTCTTCAACTTTTTCTTCATAACAAAAATATTATTTGAAAATATAGAGTCCCAAAAAAATCTATAAAGATGGAAAACATTCTGTGTGGACAGCGTGGACCTCACCTTCGTAAAAAAAGTATAAATTAGTCTAAAAACCTAAAATTGTGGTTATTACACCTGGATATTAAATATTACTCAAATTTACATTCTAAAAATAAATATAATAGAGTTATTCAACCATTGAGGTAGAAATTGAATGAAATAAATTGAAGGATAATTCCTAGAAATATTAGATATAAAAATTATTACTCATTATAAATTCCATAACTTCATCTAGGAGGGTACAATTAATATTAAATTTTTAGGTCACATAGTAAATTCAATTTCCAAAATCCAATAATAAGGTGAATTGGGATCATTTGAACATATGGTGTACCAAATAGGAGCCAACATTCGAGAGACAGATTCTAGAGGGGAAGTTGTTGCACCGACTTCTTTTCTTCTTTTATTTTTCTTATTTTCTTTTCACATTAGTTTTATTTTAAATGTAATTTTAATTTATTTTATTTTATATAAAATTTAATTCATTCATGGTTTTTATTTTATTGTCTTCTTCCAAACATACCCCTTCTTTTCTTATTTTATTTTATTCTCTTTCTTTCTCATTCAACCTCGTTCTTCTCCTATGTGATCTTTAATACTCATGATCATGAGTAACTAACCCGAGGAAGTTTCTAGGGGATCAATCCAGTGTTGGAACCAATTAATTAATCTTTCATGTTTTATTTTTCTTATTTTCTTAGAGTTAGGTTGGGGGGATCATATTGGGTAAGGAACCTTTGTGTCTCCACTTGCCACCCGAGGATTGGCTTTCTCTTCTGCAATTTTTTTTCCTCAATCTAAGAGGTGGATGTGTGGTCTCTCGTTGATATTTTATTTAACTATATATTCATAACCATATATATAAGTGTATATACACACAGACTATAGAGCATTATTATTAAGTAAATCTGAAATTAATAATGAGATGGTGAATGTTCACTCTAGGTAATCTTCTACGAGGATCTTATTTCTATCTAACATCATCCCATATGCATTCATTTTGTCCACATTTCATTATATTATATATATATATATATATATTAATATTTCATACATATTTCAAACCCACATATTCATATTATTTAGTATTTTATTAGTTAAAATATAAACAGTGACAATAAAAATTTGGTGTCGTGTGAGCTGCCTCCTTGAGAACGAATATGGGTGTGCACTATATTTCATGATTAGGTAAATAAAATATTGAATGGGGATGAATTATATTGTATTTAAAATAAAAAAAATAAAATTACATTTAAATAAAACTAAATTTAAAATAATAAAAAAAAAGAAAATAACTTGGTGCAGCAACTTCCCCATGAGAATCTATCTCCTGAAATTTTTCTCCTGTTTGGTACATCTTATGTTCAAATGATCCAAATTTACCTTCTTATAGAATGTTTTAAATTTAATTTCCTATTTTACCTCCAAATTTCACATTAATTGGATGCTCCTAGAGGAATTTATATAATTTATAATGAGTAAGACTTTTTCTGTCTGAGATTTCCAAGAATTGTCCTTCAATTGATTTCATTCAATTTCCACCTTAATGGTTGAATAACTACATGGTATTTATTTTTAGAATGATACTATGAGTACTATTTAATATCCATGTGTAATAATCTTAATTTTAGGACTATATACCAGTTTATTCTTTCGTTACGGAGGTGGGGTCTGTGTTGTCCACCCAAAATGTTTTCTAAATTCATGGATTTTTTCAGGCCTCTATATTTTCAAATCAACTTTTGGTCCTACAGAAAAAGTTTAAGAAAACAAATCAAGGAATACAAAAATAATAATCACCAAAATTGGATTAATAATTTAAAATTTATTCATAAAATATTCTTGTGATTAATATCTGTTGAATTTCCAGAATTAAGTAATTTTCACAATTTTGCTCAAAACACACTATAAATAAAAAATTGATGCAATAAGATAAAATTGATAAAAAATTTTGGATTAAATCATTTAAATACATATAAAAAATGATTAAAATATTATCTCTATTAATTACCCTACACTTAATCCATGCTTGTCCTCAAGCATAAAATCTCAACATTGAAAATCAGAGGGAAAAAATGTTATCAATATTCAAATTTCAATGTAATATAATAAAACAATTATAAATATAAAATAAAATTTTCGAATTCCACATAAAATATAAAATAAATTAACCATTTTTTAAAGAAAAAATTAATTCATGTATTTGAATTTTCCCATTTGAAAAATTATGGAACTTCTCCTTTCATTCATTAAAGCTCCTCTATTCATTATTATCAAACATGCCAAGTCATAATTTACATCACTTTTGATTTTTTTTCATCACTCACGATACAAATTAGGTATATTTATTCCCATATCATGATAACATGCTCCTTATCCATAGGCTTGTAAAAGAATAACTTTATCCACTTTGTAAATACAAAATTACATAAAATCATGAGGACTTGTAATTAAGGTTCTAATGACTCTAAGGCATAAGGTTGGTAGGATTTTATGCATTAAAAATTAAGGCTTAAGGAGGAGGTTTATCTCTTAATTATAATGCATGATAAAAAAAATAAATGTGTAATGAAATTATACCCTTAAAAGTAGCAAATCCCACTTCCCCACACTCAAAGTAAGGTCATGATCAAAGTAAAGCATAATGAATGATTTGTGCACCCTCTTGAATTTTTTTTACTTTTATAATTTTTTCCCTTTTTCAATGAAACTTTTCAAAAAAAACTTTTTTGAAAGTTATTATTTAGAATAAACCTTACATCAACCACCTAACAATGTATGATAAAAATCATAGGTCTTGTAATGGTGATTTTTGGTTTTCCTAAATCACAACCCATTTTTATCATTTTTTTGGTTATTTCATCTTTTTCATTTTTTTTAATCAAGAGGGGAAAACAATAGAGTACAATTAATGATTCCACATACTTTTAAAATTCTCACAAAAAGTACCCCCATACTTCTTCCTTACATTATAAATCATCCCATTTACCATGCTTCTATTTACCCCCACAATTCAACTTTAAAATATTATGCAAATACTAAGAGTAGGGTAGGAATGAATAAAAATAGATTGAAACATTTCTCATACCTATAAATGTCATTCATGGTCTTTATGGGCTAAAAAATTATTGATTTAAAGGTGGTATTTTAAGGATAAGGTCTTTTAAAAAATCTTCAATCATATTAAATGTGGTTTTCTATAGTTATATCTTTGACAAGTTCAAATTCAAGTTATAGCAGGTGACATGTCCCAAGATCACTCAATAAATATGCTCAAGATAAAATAGGAACTACTTAGTCTATAAATACTCTCAGGAATAGGAAATATGATTTGGGATAATCACTCAAGGCATGATTAATAATAACAAATAAATTAACATGAATTTCATAAAATCAAAGAATGAAAAATGGTTGGGGAATTTAATTTACATGAATCAATTAATTATTTCAAATCATGAGTCCTTATTTTAATATCCATGCTTCATTTTAAAATTTTAATTCTCCATTTTACTCATTTAATAATATAAACATTGAAATATAAAACATGGAATCACAGGATTCCTAAGAAACTCATGTCTCCTAGATTAGTCAAGTAAATCATAATTTAAGTGTGGGCATGGAATTTTCTTATTAAAGTTCATTACATTTTTTGGAGAAAAATATATGTAGTTTAGAAGATAATAATTAAAAATTGAACTCCCTTAATCATGAAGCTTAGTCCTTATCCTTCACTAGCAGAGGATTCCTTCTGCCATCATGTACCTATAAAAGAAAAAACACAATTAAGCATAAGGATCATGTTATTAAAGATCAAAAAGTTATGAGGGAGTGGGTTTCATGCTGAACTACCTCCTAATATTTAAATTGAAATCTAAATTCGTAGAAATAATGTAAAGATAAATCTTGGTACGATCCCCCAAATGAGCCCTGAATTTTTATTACCTCTATAGGTTAGTACCATCTGTTATCCAAATTTTGATGGTGGTTTGGGATTCTTTGAATTGAACCACCACATGTGGATTTTCCCAGCACCCACTACTTTGTTCGTGTTGTGGAGAATTCTATGTATAGAGTACACTAGATCTTCTCCCTAAGCATTGTGCTATATATTTCATGGTGGGGGTAAGATAAAGTATGAAACCTCCTCCTCCTTTGTTTCTACTTGTGGAACATCTTCTACAAATTTTAGTGGTTGATCAAGGTATATTGCATCAAAAGAATAATCAAATGGGGAGTAGAGTGCAAATACATTTTAATAGAATTAAAACAAAAAATATTAATATTAAATTCTTCCCCATAAATATAAGCAACTTTTGTCTTAGTTTCCTTAGTAAAATACACTTAAATATCCTCATGAACTTCCTTAAAAAATATTCAACATGCCCAGAGAGCTCTATATATTCCTCAACAGTTGTAGGTCTAGTTTCTTCATCATCCTCTAAATAAAATAGAGGATTGAAAAAATATGAAAATTTAAAACCATAAATAGTGACACTCAAATATGGTTTAATGAAATTATAAAATAAATATTTCAATAAATAATTATCTCCCTAAGTTATTTCTAGTTAAATCACTTCTTTAGTGATAAGTGCCTCTTGAAGATAGATCTCAGTTGATGGGGGAAAGTAGTTGGGATCCTCCATACTTTATTCTAATTCCACCAAATGGGTGATGTCTTCATATTCCATGCCTAGAGTGACATGAAACAGCGCTAGATATTATACTTTATAGGGATAAGAGAGATCATGTTGTACCTCATACTCATTCATTCCATAATCCATCTAGATCTTATTTATCTCCCACATATAGCTCAGTAGGAAGGTCTTACTCATCATGGATCCACTCTAGTTTATCATTCTAATCTTGGATCTAGTTCCTTAAATGGTCAGGCTATGTGTACTCCTCATGTTGGGCCTCAACTTTATGGATTTCCTTTGAAAAATCATTGAAAACGGGTGGAACTTCTTCCTTCATCCCCTTATGTTCTTGCTTAGATTCTTGTTGTGTCTCCAATTATTGCTCTTGAATTATGCATACATATTCAATTAGCCATTCCATATTTCTCTCAAGGCCTTTTATTTCTTATCAAAGTTATTTCATCTATTATTTTTTATTTTCTTTCTTCTTATTTCACCTGATAGTAGTTAGTCCATGCATAATAATTACAATTTGAATACATCATGGACAAAATGTGTTTTTTTTATTTGGTATTTTTTGTGGGTTTTTATGAAAAATGTTGTGTGAAGGTGTTGTTACTCCCCATAAACGGTGCCATTTTTGATGCACTCTTGTTGTAGGGCATAGAAAAAGAAAATTTCTATGTTTTCCTAGTGCATCACAGTGGCTGACTAGGGTCGTCTCACTTGGGGAGATTTCTCAGTTCGTTTACCTACTTAATCTAATTCGCCTAAGAACTAATTCCTTTTCATTGTTTTTTTATTTAATCTATGAATTAAATTGAATTTAAAAGAAAATATAAATTAAATCGTAAAAATAAAATTAATATACAATGACAGAATGATGTTAAATAGAAAGGAGATGCTCCCAAATGAACACCCATAGTGAACCTTCATCGTCTCTTTATTAGTTTCAAATTTACTTAATAAACATGCTCCATCATATGTGTGAATATTCTTTATACCTATGGTTTTGAATATATAGTGCACTCAATGATCATCGAGAGACCATACATCCACCTCCTCGATCGATGAAAAAAATTGCAGAAGAGAAAGTCAAACCTCAGGTGGAAAATGGAGACATAAAGGCACATTACCCACTAAGATCCCCCTTGACGTAACACTAATAAAATAAGAAACATAAATAATGAAATATAAAATACTTGGTTCCAACGCTAGATTTATCCCCTGGGAACTTCCTCAGGTTATTTACTCATGATCATGAGTATTAAAGGTCACAGTGTAGAAGAACGAGGTTGAATGAGAAAGAAAGAGGAGAAAATAAAATAAGAAAAGAAGGGGTGTGTGTAGAAGATGACACTAAAATAAAAAAACATTAATGAATTATATTTTATTTAAAATAAAAAAGATTAAAATTACATTTAAAATAAAACTAAATTGAAAAGAATAAAAATAAAGATCAAAGAAGTTAATAAATCAGTGTTGCAGCTTCCCCTCCATAATTTTTCTCCTGAAAGTTGGATCTTGTTTGGTATAACATATGTTCAAATAAGCCTAATTTCCCTTATTATAGTATGTTTTAAATTGGATTTTTTATGTTACCTCCAAATTTAACATTAATTGGATATTCCTATATTGTGTTATGGAATTTATAATGAGTAAGACATTTTCTGTCCAAGATTTCCATGAATCATCCTTCGATTGATTTTGTTTAATTTCCACCTTAATGGTTGAATAACTCCATGATGTTTATTAGTAAAACTCTTCTATGATTACTATTTAATATCCAGGTATAATAACCTTAATTTTAGGTGTGTAGACTAATTTATGATTTCGTTATGTAGGTGGGGTCCAGGCTGTCCACCCAGAATGTTTTCCAACTTCATTGATTTTTTTGGGCCCCTAGATATTCGAATCAACTTTTAGTCCTGAAGAAAAAGTTGAAGAAAATAAATCAAGGAATCCAAAAAAAATAATCACTCAAATTGGATTAATAACTTAAATGTTATTCCTAAAATACACTTGTGATTAAAATCTATTAAATTTCTAGAATTAAGCAATTTTCACAATTTTTCTCAAAACACGCTATAAATCAAAAATTGATGCAATAAGATCATTTTGATAAATTGGTTTTTATTAAATAATTTAAATACATGTAAAAATGATTAAATTATTAGATATATCACATTTTTATGTATAATAAATTCTTTGGTGACCAATTAATTATAAATGGAAATCTTTTTCTAAAAAATTATTTAAATGCATACAAGTGTGTCTTATACGAATAAAATAAAAAAATAACTATTTTTTATTATAATAATGAAATATATATATATATAATATTCAATATAATTTTTAACATTCATCCTATGTGTTTTTTCAGACTAGATAAAAAATAAATATAATTTTACACTTAAAAAACTATATTTTTCTAAAGGTACTTTTGTCGCCTTTTGATGGCGCACCTGTTCTAAAACTAAATTTTGACACTTTTATAAATTTCATCTAAAAAAATAAAATTAATTTTTTAAATAAGGATATTATAATTATCTTGGGTATAATTGTTTCTATTTTTTAGATAAGTTTCATTTTTTGATGAATAGTGAAAAATATTGCATTTTAATTGAAAACTAACTTTTCATCTAAATAATTTATAATATTAAACTATGTTTTAAATTGATTTAAAAGTAAAATTATAAAAATTATACATATATTAATATAATTTGGGTCATTTTAATCACATTCATATTGAATTTGGATATAAAAACATTTCAAACTTTTGAACATTTTCAATTTAAAACACCACTTTCTTATCTTATCTACGAGATTAATTTTAAATATCATTTTTCTAATTATGTGAATTGAATTTGGTAAAATGGATTAAATATTTAGAATCATAAGTTCCAAATTATTTTATAAGTTTATTTTCAATTTTAGGTATAAAAAATTTACCATGATAAAAAAAGATTTACCGCAATATAGGTAAAATAATGAAACGAATTAAAGTTAAAATATAAAAGAATAAAATACCTAAAAAATATAAATTTAAATGGGTTTTTTATGTGTTTATAGATCATATAAACACTTTAAAACATTAATTATTAATCTAATTCGTTGGAATTAATGTCACCTCAATCTGGTTGGATTTAAATATAAAATAATAATTATTTAATCACTTAAAACCACCCCTCCTCAAGTATAAATACTGCTCCTCACCACCCACCTTTTCTCCTCATAAACCTTTAATATCCTGAAATATATGCCAAAAAATATTCTCATCAATCTCCCCATATAAAATTTCTATTTTTCTCAACAAAATTTCAAATCAAAGGTCCCCAAAGGTTCCTTCAAAGAGGTGACATTCAAGAGGTAATTTTCTCAAAGCACCTCTCTTGTTTTCTTTTCTTTTTCTATTTTCTCACCTCTTTAATCTTTAAAGTCATGATAACTTCATAATAATTTAAATAATTTAATTTTATGTTTCTAATTTAATATCTTATATCCATCCCTTTTATTACCTCTTCTTATTTAAAGAAATAAAAACATTTTTCAAATTATAATGGTCAATTGTATCCATGAATAATGATTTTTTCGTTTTCCATTATCACCTTAATAGTGGTCATAAAAGTATTATTATAGTTAAATATGATTTTAATAGGTTTATTATAACATATTTAATGTTCTTTAACTAATAAATATATATAATATTAAATAAAATGAAAGAACTTTATTATGGTCAGAAAAATCGCCAAATTAAACTCAATATTTATCATTAACATTTTATCAAATGAATCATCCTCGTGTAAGAAATAAAAATGATATATAGTAATATTTAAAAAAATTTAAGTTAATTAATAACATTTCATTTCAATTATTTAGTTTTATTTCCATTAGACAATAAAATCCATAATTATACACAAATGAACCAAAGATGAAACCATGCAACAAACACACCCGAAAAAATAAAAATAATGAAATAATATTAATGAATGGGTGATTAGATGTTATAAAAGTATCACATAAGGTATTATAAGTAATATTATAGTTAGTTAATGAATTAATAAAATTATTTAAACTATTATAAATGAGGTTAAAGTATGAAAAACTAAAGGGAAGTGTGAGGTAAGGGTTTCTCGTCTCACTTTTTCTTCTGTGAGATATATGCATTATTCACCACTTATTTATTTTTTTGTGGTGTCTATATGAATATTTTATATATAATATCATTAATATAATTATATAAATGTTATTTAATGTTTAATTTGATAATTATTACTTTTATGGGGCATACAATTTGACTGATTACAAAGTGGTGAGGGAATTTTTAACCCAATTTCCATTCTTTAGGTTAACCTTCTACTTCATTAATTATGTCGTGCTATGATTATGTGGGGGATGAATTTTTATTATCTTATTCTTCATCTAAAAAATTTATGCGGATTTACATCAAATTCACATAATTGAATAATTTTATTAACGCTCACTTCAATGATATGATATTTATAAGGGATTTTCTTTTAAAAAATTAGCTTTTAAAAGTTTTCTTTAAAACTATATTTTTCTTTCATGCCTGTGTTTTTCTAAAATTATTTGAAAAAATCTTTTAATATTATTTTTTATTTTTTAAATTAATTTTTATTTATGTTTTAATTTTTATAAAATGGTTTTAAATGATTCTTTTTGTCATTTTTTATGCGGGGTTCTTTATGATTTTTCCAAAAAAAATAGGGAAGGGATTTTTTAATTTATATGGCATGGGAATTTTTTCCCATCATCGTGATGATTTAATGCCTTGAAGATTAATTTACATACTTACAAGGTTATTTTCAAAGAAAATATTTTCTTTTATAATTGTGTAGGATTTTAAAAAAATCAAAATAGAAAAAGATATTTTCCTCGATAATTATTTCAAGTGATCTTTCAAAATTACTTTCCATCTAAGATAAAATTATTTGATGTTACTTATGCTTTTCTAGGGATATTATTCTAGGATATTATCCTAATTATTTTTATGGTTGGTTTATGATTATGATGGAATTATTTTTATAAATATCATTTCTTTTCCATGAGTTATGTTATGATAAAATGTTTATGAAACACATTTATTCACATGGATTCTAATGTGATAAATAATTTATGTTCTTATGGAACACATATGTATGATTTTCATTATGTGATGGGTGAGACCTATATCTCCCTAGAATTTATTAGTAAATTATGGATATCTCATGAGGAAAATATTTTATCCATGAACCTAATTTCATGTTCACAATTTTATTAATGGACATGGTTTTCATGTTCATAAGTTAATGCCTGGACCTGATTTTCATGCCAAAATGTTATGTATATATATAACACCCCAAGGTTTTAAAAATAAATTTAATTTAATGAATGAAACACTTATTCTATACATAATGACACTTTTTTTTAAGGATATAGTTATAAACTAGCCTTTAAACGTAATTTTTCCCCTTCTATGATTTGAATTTTAAAAAACAGACATAGACGGTTGCGATCAGTAAGTTATTTGAAGCCTGATAGGAAAAACTTAATTTCTAGTGAATAGTAATATACTCATATGAATATTAACATGACCCTTATGAATATTAAACTTTATAAATTAATATTAACCTCACCATGAATGTATAATTAAAATCTAGGCATTGTATAAGTGACAGTATGAAAATAGTATAAGTGTTGGTATTTTTTTGTAAGTCATAAATATTTACTTAAAATTTTATGATTAATTTAATAGTTTAAATGAAAATTTATTTTCATAAAATTTAATCATAAATTATTATTTTATTGTATTATAGTTATAAGATAATTTTATGAGACCTTGATTAATTTTTCAATGTGTTATAAAATCTGCTATAGTTTTAAAATTATTATTTTTTGAATAAATTATGATTGTAATTAAAAATTAAAATACTAATATTTAGAAAATTATTTTGATAAAATGGAGTTCATTTTTTAATTCTACACTTTGAAAAATGGTTGGGGTTAATTTTTCGTATTTTTCTGAAATACATGAATTTTTTGTGAATAGTAAAATACAATAATTTTCCATATATATACATTATATGTTAAATATACTATTCCTAGCATTATGGATAATGTAAAGACCCTTGTATCAAAATCACATGCTCTATTATCTATTTTGGGTCACATTAATGAAGACTATTCATATTCTTGAGAAAAAATATTAAACTAATTATTAAAATAATGAAAAATCCCTCCTCTCCTCCAATATAAATACCACCCTCACCCCCCCCCCTATTCTTCATACACCTATCAATATTTTAGAATTTCATAAATTCTAACCAATATTCTTCCCAAGGATCTTTCCCATGTACAAGACCTTTTTTTCTCACCAAAAGTTCCAATACCAAAGGCCTTAAGAAGGATCTCAAGGAGAAGATGTCAAGAGGTAAAAATCCTCTTTCATTTTCTTGTGTTTTCTTTTCAATTATTTTATTTTATTATACTATATTCACCTACCCTTATCCAAGAGTCATGAAAGATACAGTGTTATATATATTATTTATTTTTATCATGTTTATGGAATAATTCATCATCATACTCCTTCTCCTCTCCCTCTTATTCTAAAAATAAAAACACGGTCCATGGTGTGTCGATTTACCGACATCGTAGACGATGTGTCTTCAATTTACTTTAATTACTTAAAATATAGTTGTAAAAACATTTTAATGGTTGAAAAATATTTTAAGATTTATTATATAACCTATTTTAAATTCTTTAATTAACTTATATTCATTATATTAAATTATATAATGAAACTAGTTTGTAATTATCAAAGAACCACCAAAATGATCTAAATGAATATCAATAATGATTTATCTCATTATTAATCCTCATAACATATAAAAAAATGATTTATGTAATAATTTAATATTATAAAAACATATTAATACCATTTCATTTCACTTCTGGATTTTCTCTTACATTCAATAAGAAAATCCTTTACGAACCGACCATTGAAATCATGTAATGAACGCACCCGAAACAATGAAAATAACAAAATATTATTAATAAATGGGTTGAATGATGTTATAAAATGATATTATAAGTCATTATAAACATGAATATATTTATTTAAAATATTAATAAAACTCTTTTAACCATTATACAGTAGTTTTAAACAATTTTTAAGTAAGACGGACCTGAGGTAAGGGAATTCTTAACCCAATTTCCATTCTTTGGGTCATCCTTCTACTTCATTGATTTTGTCATGATAAGATTATTTGTGAAATAAATTAATATTATATTATGTTTTATTATGTGTATTTACATTTACTATACATATTCATCTCATTTTATTAATTATTTATTCAATGATATGGTATATGTAAGGGACTCTTCTTTAAAAATACTCTTTTAAATTTCTATTTTTTCAAAATTTGAAAGGAATGTTTTTATGAAAGAATTAATGTTTTATTATTATTTTATGGTTTTTAGGAATTTTTTATGATAAATGGTGGTACCTATATCTCTCTCTAATTCATTGGGTATGTGTAAGTTGGAGGTCAGTCGTATGGTTACTCCAAGTGTAACCGTGATGGTTACACCATAAGGTAGTTGTGAGGGTTACATTGTAAGGTATCCATGAGGGTTACAAATACTATGGTATCTATGAGGGTTACAATATAATTAAGTAATTTACAAGTTACCTTTATGGTTTTATATATGTTCTCTAATGTTTAATATAAATCGCATGTTTCACAAAGTAAGTATATATGGGTGAGAATTATGTCTTTGTGAAAATGATTTCATATGTTTGTAATTATTCATGTAATAATGGTTTCTTTCCTTCTTTTTATATCCCTTACTGATATTTTTATACTCATCACATGTTTTTAAAAAAATCATAGGTTATAAGGATATGTAAGATAAATAAGTAAGTCAAGTTAAATGTTATGATGATTTGTCAAAAAAATATTATTGTTGTTTTGTGTTTAAAAAAATTATATTTTAGAGGAAATGGATATTGTTTTAGTTGTAACCAATTTGTATACTTATGGGTTGATATGTATGACTTATGTCCTAACTTTATAAAACTCTAAACTAAAAGTATCTTTGGGAATGTAAATAAATAAATCTAGTTGAATTAGTTATATTATGTAATGTTTAAGGCTGGGTCCATATATTTGGTATCAGATCCATGGTTTAGATAACTTTAGGAGTTAGTATGATGTTAATATAATACCTTAAAGGGTTTTTATATTATATTTTTATGGTATAGAATTTAAATATTATCATTTTTATTCATCTAATATATGTCTATTTAGAATAGTTTTCCGCAGAAGAAACAGGGAAGCTGAAGTTGGAAGGAACTGAGAGGCTGATATCTTTCCAAATCTACAATTGGGAATAGTGGGAATTGAAACTGAGTAGTTTGTGATAGTAATAGCTCAGCTAATGCAGGAAATAAATAGAGGTGTAATCCATGAAAAAGAACAACTGGAGCTACCATAAAGGAACATGATGATAGTGGAAAATTTTATGAGGCAACACCCACCTACTTTTAGTGGATCTTCTGACCTAGTAGTGGTGGAAGGATGGATTAATTCCCTTGAAAAGATATTCTATGTTATGGGGTGTTCATATAATAAAAAGGTTAGTCTTTCCATTTATTGTTTTAAAGGTGAAGCTGATCAGTGGTGGTCAATGGTCAAGAATATCAGGGATGGAGAGGAGATTGAAGCCTTAGAGTGGGATGAATTTAAAATTATTTTCCTTGAAAAATATTTTCCTAATGTGGTTCAACTTAGGATGGAGAAGAAATTTCTTGAATTGAAGCAAAAGGAGGAAGATTCAGTGGTTGTGTATGAAGAAAACTTCACCCAAATAGCAAGGTATGCTCCAAATCTTATTTTGGATCTTGATAGAAAAATCAACTTTTTTTACTCGGGATTTAATCCAGTATATCAAAGGAAATTGGATTCCCCTGAGTTCAAAAGTTATGAAAAACTTTTCTGATGTGATGAGATGGTAGAAATGGAGTTTTCTGATGATCACGTGTACTTTGACGTCAAGAATAAAAAGAGGTCCATATGTAAAGAGATGCGTAAGAATCAAAAAAAGAAATCTAATGGTAAGAAAGTTCAGTTTCTAGTTTGTGAAAAGTGTAGTAAAAAGCACCCTAGGGAATGCCTTACCAAAATTGGGAAGTATTTTTGATGTGTTAAGTGTGTACATATGTCCTGAGATTATAATGAAAATGATTCTAAGACTAATCCTAATAAGAAAATTATAAAGTGTTTTAAATGTGGTGATATGGGTAATTATAAAAACACCTGCCCAAAGAAAGATCTGAATGATGCAAAGAATCTATACTATAAGAAGAAAGGTGTAGTGAGATCCTTTGTGACTACATCAAAATATTTCAGTCTGTAAAATGAAGTGGTATTAGGTACTTTGTTTGTTTACTTGGATTTTTCTAAAGTATTATTTGATATGGGGTCTACACATTCCTTTATTTCTGAGAAATTTTCTGGTAAATTGGAAATATCACCTCAATAAATGAGACCACAACTTATTGTTAAAACATCATGGGAAAATGTTACAAAAAAATATATTTTAAGAATATTTATATTATTATCTGTGTAAATACATTACTAGAAAACCTTATTATTACTACAACATTAATAGCATTTTGTGGCAGTTTTTTAGCGGTGGTTTAGTAAACCACTGCTAATTTTTTTATAAATGATTTTGTGGCGGTTTTTAATAAACGGACGATAAACTTTTTTTTTAATCTTGACACTTCTCCTCCCCCCCCCCCCCCGACCCCCATAAGACCTCCTTCTCCCCTCGACCCCCGTGAGACCCCCCCCCCCCAGCGACCCCTGAATCCCTAGCCCCTCGCCAACATTTTGGTAGGTTGGAGGTGCATTTTAATATTCTTCCTTGAGTGTTATATCCATTGACTCTCCATTAGTTGATCTCGTATGGGTGGTTGTAGATATTGATTGTGGTAGGTGGTTTCATAAGGTAATCTCTATCAATATATATAACGACCCATAATTTACATACATTGTTAATACTTCAAAATTGAAGCACACTTATTACAACATACGACAAAACCACAAAGGACCGTATAGGTATAGTGTCTTTAGAAACTGGGAAACATAAACAACTGGTTCATAAATCTTCTACAGTGTCTCCCATTTATTTCATCATATCTAGGGTCCCTTTTAGCATATTCTACTTAATATCCATCTTCCTGACCTGGGGAAAAGAAAACATAAAATGGTGAGCTCAAATGCTCAGCAAGGGAAAATAAAGGAAATAAAAATCATATCATATCTTTTTGAAAATCAAAACCTGCAAAAGATATCATAATATCTTAACATGGAATAAATCATAGAAGTGAAAATGAGATCCCCATAATCATAAAAATGAAACTTGAAACTTTGTGGCATGCACACATAATCATGGAAAATCATTTCTTGTTAGTCATGACTCATTGCCAAGACTATCTTAGTGGACAAAGTCCCTTTCTGAACCGAGTCACCCTCATTCCAGTCCTGTTTCACTGAACCGGTATAACCTACCATTCCAGCCATGTCTATCTCATGAGATATAAAATCTTTACCCAATGCATTGGAGGGATATATAGGTCCCACCCATCTTATAATGAATCCTTTCTTATGTGTGCCACATAATCATAAATCATACATCATCGCATAACACATGTAACAAAAATGGAATTCTTGAAACATCATGACATCAAAAAACAAATCATATAAGGTAAATGACTTCATAAAAACATAATCAAATCAATGTAATAAAAGGGATAAAAACAGAACCCTTTATTATCTTAGATGGAAAATAATTTTGATAAAACACTTGAACTCCATTCTTGAGGAAAATATTTTTTCTTCTTCAAAATCAACTCCTTTTCACAAAACATCATGAAAGAAAGAGATTTTATTGAAAATAGTCATGAAATATTTTGGAGGAAGGTTCATGAAAATAAGGCTTTATAAAACCGTAAAAATCCGTTCGTGCCGTATAAGTTAAAAAAAACATTCTTCGTACTTTTGTCGGAAAAGTCAAAAAATACCTCGTACGGAAAACGACAAAAGATTCCTTTAATTTATTTTACTAAAAACTCACCGAAGGGTAAAATTGGATTTAAACAATTGTAGTTGGATGGAAATATTATTACATATTTATGAAACATGGATGTGGATGATAAAATACACCCCAGTAAATACTTACAAATAAACAATCTCGGATAAAAATGAGATTGTGATATTTCCCTTACCTTAGGTCCAATTTGCTTTGTACGTGTCCGAAGCTCCTGTATAATGGTTTAAATAATGTTATTGACTTATTACAGAATCATACATATTGATATGATATCATATATGGTCATATTCTTAGCTTCTTGATAGTAATATTTCATTGTTACTTGTTACTCGGGTCTTTATTGCCTTTTGTTCTTATGCGTGTTTTTCCGAATACATTCTTATTCTTCTTTTAAGGTTATAGATACCTTATATCCAGAATGGTATTAGTGTAACATATATCATATTTATTCATTCAATTCATTTATATAATTACTATGTAATGATGATCATGTAGAACGAGTCGCATCACATCGTGGAGACGGTATTCCGTACGTACGCACGAGTGATGATATCGTTCCTATGATCGTGGAATTGTATTGGAGTATATATATATTATTTCAGTATCAATATTACTTTATAATAGTCATAAATAGTTACTCATTACACCATTATACCCATCCTTGTAAGGTGATGGTGGAAAATAGATTACACCACGGCGTGGAGACGGTATTCCGTACGTACGCACGCGTGGTGATTTCATTTTTCCGTAGGATGGATAGAAGGTGAATTAGGGTTGTTTCATATTTATAATAACATATCAGTATGTAAGTAATACTGATGTTATTACTTTATCATTAAACAACTAAAGAAGAAGAAGTTGAAGAAGAAAGAAATTGAAAAGATCGGTAATGGATATTACCTCTTCTTTGGAACGCCTCTTTGAATCCTCCACTTAGGGAACTAAGATTGGTCTTTGAAGAAGACCAGGACCTCTAGGATTATTCTAGGGAAGTGGAGAGGAGAAAATGTCAGGGGTTGGACGATCTTGAGTGCTCAATTTGGTGTGAGGAGGAGGGGGAGGAGGTGCCCTTTTATAAGGGAGGAGAGGGGCACCTTAGGAATATCTCAAAATATTATTTTATATTAAAGTCAAAATCGGTTTATAATGGTTCCAAAGGGTCTTATTTCGAAGCTAAAGTGGGGATGGGTCGAAATACTATCAACCAATAGGATTTAGACAAGTTTAGGGAATTATTTTAACCTTATCAATTATATTTAACTCTAAGTTAAATAATTTAACTTTTATCGTGTCTTTTTGTTTTCTTTCACTATATGGTTAATACACTTACTATAACATGACAAACGAACCCCAAATTGTTTATTATTAATATATATATCCTTATCTAAGTCATTTTTCCGAACCTTAGATTTTTAGGAATAAAATAACAATTAATAATATAATATTTTATTTAAAAACTATTTTGTGTCAATTTTGACACTATTTGATATATGATTTTTGTGAAAGTTATAACAGAATTATATTTTCGAACCAAGTTGATTAAATCAACATTAATATATCATAGTAACCTATAAAATTAGTGTAATTCATAAAAAGTCTCAAATTACATTTATTTTGGTGTTTATAACATCAATTATGTCAATATTTCATTAATAAGATAATTACTGTATCATCATTGTGTCATAAATAAATTAAATTATTTAATGTCTAAAAATTACAAATAAAATACCATTATGTAGGAAATCTTTTTAGATTTATAATTAATATTTATAGTCTAATTTATATTATGTATAACCCCATATTAAAAATGATTTACTTATTAAACTTTGATTTTAACTATTTTAACCCTTCTTTAAATAAATTAATAATAAATGTCCTAATCTAATCCAAGTGGGCCTAAATGGTCATATTTTATTCATAAGGTTGTTTTTGGTCGAATTACACTTATCCAATAGAATTAGGACATGTGTTAGGGTAATAGTAATATCATATTTACCCTTAGTTACCCTATTTACTATTAACCGCGGTAAAAAAAGTAAAAAGTTACTATTCACCAAAAAATTATTTTTATCTCATTGAACCACATTTTACTTACTGATATCAACCGTGTCTGTCGGATTTTCGAAATTCCATTCACAGAAGCGGTAAAATTAAGTTTTATGCAAAATTCAGTTTTTAACCTACCACTTAGTGGTTTCACTATTCATCAAAAATTGAAAGTTTTCAGAAAAATACCAAAATTTCACCCTCGGCTAATTTCGATATTCTGAGTCCAAAAATGAAGTCCATTTTGAAAAATAAAATTTATAAAATTTCAAAAAGTGGTTATTACTATTCATAACGGCTAGTTTTAATAGCATATTGTTGTTTAGTGAAACTCGGTATTGCGTACGACGCAAGCTATCGAGGAAGGTCGTGATTGCGTGTAAAGCAAGCCAATCAAGTGTTGTGTAGAAAAAGATTCCTTTGATAACATAAAAGTCTCGGGTGTTACATTCTACCCCCCTTAAAAAGAATTTCACCCTCAAAATTCGTCACTTTGTGACAAACAGATGAGGATACTTCTCCCTCATCATATCCTCAAGCTCCCATGTAGCTTCTTCAAGTTGGTGGTTCCTCCATAAAACTTTCACCAATCGAGTGGTCTTGTTTCGTAGGACTTTTTCGCTACGATCCAGAATCTCTATCGGCTGTTCTTCATAAGAAAGATCTTGCTCCAGCGGTACAACTTCTTAGCTGAGTACATGTGAAGGATCTGGTATGTACTTTCTCAGGAGAGATACATGGAACACATCGTGAACTTGAGAGAGATTCGGTGGAAGCGCCAATCGGTAAGCTACCTTCCCAACACGATCCAGTATTTCGAAAGGACCGATATATCTAGGGCTCAACTTCCCCTTCTTTCCAAATCTCATAACCCTCTTCCAGGGAGATATTCGTAAGAACACTTTATCACCCACTTCAAACTCTAGGTCTTTTCTTCGGTTGTCGGCATAACTTTTCTGTCGACTCTGAGCTGCTCTTATGTGTTGTTGAATAGATCTAACCTTTTCTGCCATTTCATCAACGAGATCAGGTCCTAATAGCTTTCTTTCCCCAACTTCATCCCAGCAAGTTGGAGTCCTGCATTTCTTTCCATAGAGAGCTTCATAAGGAGCCATCTGAATACTGGAGTGAAAGCTATTATTATAAGAAAATTCCACCAAAGGTAAGTGTTGATCCCAACCTCCCTTGAAATCCATAGAGCAAGCTCTCAACATATCTTCTAGGGTTTGAATTGTTCTCTCAGACTGACCGTCTGTCTGGGGAAGATAAGCAGTGTTGAAACTCAACTCTGTATCCAGAGTATGCTGAATACTTCGCCAGAACTTTGAGGTAAATCTCGGATCCCGATCAGATATAATAGAAAGTGGTACTCCATGCAATCTTACCACTTCCTTTACATGTATCCTGGCAAGCTGATCTAGAGAGAAATCCTCTCTAATAGCAATGAAGTGTGCAGACTTTGTAAGACGATCAACTATGACCCAAATAGCATTATTGCCTTTGGATGTTTTAGGAAGTCCTGTGACAAAGTCCATAGTGATGTTTTCCCATTTCCATTCGGGTATGGGTAATGGTTGTAACATCCCCTTAGACTTCTGTCTCTCAGCTTTAACTTGTTGACAAACCAAGCATCGAGAGACATATTCAGAAACATCTCTTTTCATGCCATCCCACCAGAAGTACTCTTTCAGGTCCCTATACATATTCGTGCTTCCAGGATGAATAGAGAATGAAGAACTATGAGCCTCATCCAGCAGCTCCTTCTTTAATTCGGGGATGGGAGGAACACAAACCCGATTCCTGAACTTTATTATCCCATCACAATCAAGGTTGAATTCAGGAACATTTCTCACCTTCTTTTGTAACTCGGCATCTTCTTTCTGTGCCTCCTTAATCTTCGCATGTATAGATGGTTGAACATTCATTTGAGAAAGATAAGATTTTTCCCCTTCCATTATAATTCCAAGATCCATCCTTTGTAAATCCATAAATATTGGATCTTTTGTGATCCTCATCATGGATAAACTAGCATGGTCTTGTCGACTTAATGCATCTGCCACCTTGTTTGCTTTCCCAGGGTGGTAATGGATTGAGCAGTCATAATCCTTAATCAGCTCCAACCATCTTCTTTGACGCATATTCAGCTCCTTTTGTGTGAAAATATACTTTAAACTTTTAGGATCAGTATAAATATCACACCTTTCACCATAAAGGTAATGCCTCCAAATCTTTAATGCAAAGATTACCGCAGCCAACTCCAAATCATGTGTTGGGTAATTTTGCTCATGGATTTTCAACTGTCGTGAGGCATAAGCTATCACCATATAATTTTGCATAAGAACACACCCCAATCCCTTCTTGGATGCATCACTGTAGATCACAAACCTTTCTCCACTACAAGTTAGTGTGAGCACAGGTGCACTGGATAACCTTCTTTTCAACTCCTTGAAATTCTCTTCACATTCCTCTGTCCAGACAAACTTAACTCCTTTCCGAGTCAACTTGGTGAGTGGATTATATAATCGTGAAAAATCTTATACAAAACGTCGATAATATCCAGCCAAACCAAGAAAACTTCGGATCTCAGTTACTGTTTTTGGTCTTGACCATCTTTCGATAACCTCTGTTTTTGCTGGATCCACAGATATCCCCTCTTTTGAGATTATGTGACCCAAAAATGCAACTTTTTGAAGCCAAAATTCACACTTGGTAAATTTGGCATAAAGCTTCTCCTTTCTCAGGGTCTTCAATATAATTCTCAAGTGATCTTCATGCTCTTCCTTTCCCTTTGAATAGACAAGAATATCGTCTATAAAAACTACCAAAAATTGATCAAGATAGTCTCTAAAGACTCTATTCATTAGATCCATGAAGATAGCAGGGGCATTAGTAAGACCAAATGGCATCACTATAAATTCATAGTGTCCATACGTTGTACGGAAAGCCGTCTTTGGTATATCCTCCCTTTTGACCCTTAATTGATGATACCCTGAACGAAGATCAATCTTGGAAAAGTATTGAGCTCCGCGTAGTTGGTCAAATAAGTCATCAATGCGTGGGAGAGGATATTTGTTCTTGATAGTGATCTTGTTAAGTTCTCGATAATCAATGCAGAGTCTCATTGATCCATCTTTCTTCTTAAAAAATAGAACAGGTGCTCCCCAAGGTGACGCACTAGGGTGTATGAATCCCTTATCAAGATTATCTTGGAGTTGCTTCTTCAATTCCTGCAACTCAATTGGGGCCATTCTATAAGGTGTCTTTGAAATTGTCAAAGCGCCCGGTACGAGTTCTATTGAAAACTCAAATTCACGATTTGGTGGAAGACCCGGTAATTCCTCCGGAAAGACATCATCAAACTCCCGTACAATGGGCATATTCTTAATCGTGAGTTTCTCACCAACCATTTGAGATAAATAACCTTCATTTAGTGGAATCAAGACCCATAAGATGGAAGGAATTTCCACTGGAAGGTTATGGTCATCCTTGCATTGATAGACGATCGTAGATTGATCTGGAATATGAAATGTGACTTCCCTTCTTTGGAAATTGATATGAGCTCCATGTAGAGAAAGCCAATCCATGCCAAGAATCACATCAAATTCCACTAAAGGAAGGATCACAAGATTTGCAGGAAGCACTTTCCCACAAACTTCGATCGGAGAAGAATTATAAACTTTTGATGTGACTGTTGTGCCATTAGGTGTTGTCATAGCTAACTCAACATCTAATTGTTGAGGTAATACGGTGATACCCTTAGAAAATTCTTTAGAAATAAAAGAGTGGGTGGATCCAGAATCAAATAAAACATTTGCTACTTTAGAGTGGATGGTAAGTGTACCTTTCACCACTTCGTTATCGTACTCCACATCGCTGATAGAAATTGCATGTGACTTTCCTTTGTCTTTAGCCTTAAGATTTTGTTGACGTCGACCATCATCATCAACCCTTGGATTTGGGCATTGATTGGCATAATGCCTCATCTCCTTGCACTTGAAACATTGAAGTGTAGTAGGTTCATTTTGTGTATCCCTTCCTTTGTTTGCATCATTAGACATCTTCTTCCCATTATCGCGGCATTCAAATGCCCGATGACCTTCCTTTCCACATTTAAAACATTTACTTGTCCCTTTAAGACAACTCCCTCCACGTTTCTTTCCACACTTTGAGCATAAGGGAAAGTTCATCTTCTTTTCAGTGTGCTCTTTAGATTTTCCTTTGAATTCCATCTTCCTCTTTTTATCAAACCCATGTGACTGATGGGTTACTCCAATCTCCATCTCGACTTTGAGAGCACATCGAACGATTTCCTCGTAGCTATTGAAGTCCCTTATGGCTAACGCCCTTCGAAGACTTGGTTTTAAGCCACTAAAGAATCGATCGATCTTACTCTCAGGTTGGATAATAATACCAGAAGCGTACCTTGCAAGTCTTGTAAAATTTTCTTCATAGGTACCAACAGATTCATCATCCCTTTGCTTCAGTTCAAGGAACTCTTTCTCCATCTTTGTTCGGAGAATACGAGGGAAGTACTTATTGAAAAATAAGTTCTTGAACTCGTCCTATTCCATAGACTCAATTTCATCCCTTTGCCTCGTATTCTTAATAAGATTCCACCATTGATCAGCATCTCCTTCCAAACGATACACTACTAGGATGACTTTATCATGCTCAGAACATTGAAGAACTGAAAATATCTTTTCAGTAGTACTAATCCATTGTTCAGCAACTAATGGATCAGTAGACCCGCTGAAAGAAGGTGGACGCTGCCTCATGAAGGATTCAACAGAATGTTGCTCCTTCCTTTGCTCATTTGGAAGTCCTGCATGATTCATAGCTTGAGAAAGTTGTGTGAGCATGGCTACAAGATTTTGCATTCCAGCTCCCATATCGTTTGGTTGCTCAGGGGGACAATCATTGCATTGCCCATCGCATTCCGCATTAACACGGTTCCTTCGGGTTCCAGCCATTGACTAAAACCAAGAAGAATAGTGTGAGCAACACTAATTATAATAGGAAAACCACATAATCAAGGATAAAATTTCACACTTAAGGTTTTATCCTAGGGTATTCATGGCCATTTCTAAAACACTAAGATTGTGTTCTATGCTTAGACTTATCCTTAGGGTTCTTACTAAGGCTTCCACATCCTAGTTTCCAAAGTTTGACTATAACCTCCCTCTGATACCAACTATAACAACCCATACTTTACATACATTGTTAATACTTCAAAATTGAAGCACACTTATTACAACATATGACAAAACCACAAAGGACCGTATAGGTATAGTGTCTTTAGAAACTGGGAAACATAAACAACTGGTTCATAAATCTTCTACAGTGTCTCCCATTTATTTCATCATATCTAGGGTTCCTTTTAGCATATTCTACTTAATATCCATCTTCCTGACCTGGGGAAAAGAAAACATAAAAGGGTGAGCTCAAATGCTCAGCAAGGGCAAATAAAGGAAATAAAAATCATATCATATCTTTTTGAAAATCAAAACCTGCAAAAGAGATCATAATATCTTAACATGGAATAAATCATAGAAGTGAAAATGAGATCCCCATAATCATAAAAATGAAACTTGAAACTTTGTGGCATGCACACATAATCATGTAAAATCATTTCTTGTTAGTCATGACTCATTGCCAAGACTATCTTAGTGGACAAAGTCCCTTTCTGAACCGAGTCACCCTCGTTCCAGTCCTGTTTCACTGAACCGGTATAACCTACCATTCCAGCCATGTCTATATCATGAGATATAAAATCTTTACCCAATGCATTGGAGGGAGATATAGGTCTCACCCATCTTATAATTAATCCTTTCTTATGTGTGCCACATAATCATAAATCATACATCATCGCATAACACATGTAACAAAAATGAAATTCTTGAAACATCATGACATCAAAAAACAAATCATATAAGGTAAATGAATTCATAAAAACATAATCAAATCAATGTAATAATAGGGATAAAAACAGAACCCTTTATTATCTTAGATGGAAAATAATTTTGATAAAACACTTGAACTCCATTCTTGAGGAAAATATCCTTTCTTCTTCAAAATCAACTCCTTTTCACAAAACATCATGAAAGAAATAGATTTTATTGAAAATAGTCATGAAATATTTTGGAGGAAGGTTCATGAAAATAAGGCTTTATAAAACCGTAAAAATCTGTTCGTGCCGTATAAGTTAAAAAAAACATTCTTCGTACTTTTGTCGGAAAAGTCAAAAAATACCTCGTACGGAAAACGACAAAAGATTCCTTTCATTTATTTTACTAAAAACTCACCGAAGGGTAAAATTGGATTTAAACAATTGTAGTTGGATGGAAATATTATTACATATTTATGAAACATGGATGTGGATGATAAAATACACCCCAGTAAATACTTACGAATAAACAATATCGGATAAAAATGAGATTGTGATATTTCCCTTACCTTAGGTCCAATTTGCTTTGTACGTGTCCGAATCTCCTGTATAATGGTTTAAATAATGTTATTGACTTATTCCAGAATCATAAATATTGATATGATATCATATATGGTCATATTCTTAGCTTCTTGATAGTAATATTTCATTGTTACTTGTTACTCGGGTCTTTATTGCCTTTTGTTCTTATGCGTGTTTTGCCGAATACATTCTTATTCTTCTTTTAAGGTTATAGATACCTTATATCCAGAATGGTATTAGTGTAACATATATCATATTTATTCATTCAATTCATTTATATAATTACTATGTAATTATGATCATGTAGAACGAGTCGCATCACATCGTGGAGACGGTATTCCGTACGTACGCACGAGTGATGATATCGTTCCTATGATCGTGGAATTGTATTGGAGTATATATATATTATTTAAGTATCAATATTACTTTATAATAGTCATAAATAGTTACTCATTACACCATTATACCCATCCTTGTAAGGTGATTGTGGAAAATAGATTACACCACGGCGTGGAGACGGTATTCCGTACGTACGTACGCGTGGTGATTTCATTTTTCCGTAGGATGGATAGAAGGTGAATTAGGGTTGTTTCATATTTATAATAACATATCAGTATGTAAGTAATACTGATGTTATTACTTTATCATGAAACAACTAAGGAAGAAGAAGTTGAAGAAGAAAGAAATTGAAAAGATCGGTAATGGATATTACCTCTTCTTTGGAACGCCTCTTTGAATCCTCCACTTAGGGAACTAAGATTGGTCTTTGAAGAAGACCAGGACCTCTAGGATTATTCTAGGGAAGTGGAGAGGAGAAAATGGCAGGGGTTGGCCGAGCTTGAGTGCTCAATTTGGTGTGAGGAGGAGGGGGAGGAGGTGCCCTTTTATAAGGGAGGAGAGGGGCACCTTAGGAATATCTCAAAATATTATTTTATATTAAAGTCAAAATCTGTTTATAATGGTTCCAAAGGGTCTTATTTCGAAGCTAAAGTGGGGATGGGTCTAAATCCTATCAACCAATAGGATTTAGACAAGTTTAGGGAATTATTTTAACCTTATCAATTAGATTTAACTCTAAGTTAAATAATTTAACTTTTATCGTGTCTTTTTGTTTTCTTTCACTATATGGTTAATACACTTACTATAACATGCCAAAAGAACCCCAAATTGTTTATTATTAATATATATATCCTTATCTAAGTCATTTGGCCGAACCTTAGATTTTTAGGAATAAAATAACAATTAATAATATAATATTTTATTTAAAAACTATTTTGTGTCAATTTTGACACTATTTGATATATGATTTTTGTGAAAGTCATAACAGAATTATATGTTCAAACCAAGTTGATTAAATCAACATTAATATATCATAGTAACCTAGAAAATTAGTGGAATTCATAAAAAGTCTCAAATTACATTTATTTTGGTGTTTATAACATCAATTATGTCAATATTTCATTAATAAGATAATTATTGCATCATCATTGTGTCATAAATAAATTAAATTATTTAATGTCTAAAAATTACAAATAAAATACCATTATGTAGGAAATCTTTTTAGATTTCTAATTAATATTTATAGTCTAATTTATCTTATGTATAACCCCATATTAAAAATGATTTACTTATTAAACTTTGATTTTAACTATTTTAACCCTTCTTTAAATAAATTAATAATAAATGTCCTAATCTAATCAAAGTGGGCCTAAATGGTCATATTTTATTCATAAGGTTGTTTTTGGTCGAATTAAACTTATCCAATAGAATTAGGACATGTGTTAGGGTAATAGTAATATCATATTTACCCTTAGTTACCCTATTTACTATTAACCGCGGTAAAAAAAGTAAAAAGTTATTATTCACCAAAAATTTATTTTTATCTCATTGAACCACATTTTACTTACTGATATCAACCGTGTCTGTCGGATTTTCGAAATTCCATTCACAGAAGCGGTAAAATTAAGTTTTATGCAAAATTCAGTTTTTAACCTACCACTTAGTGGTTTCACTATTCATCAAAAATTGAAAGTTTTCAGAAAAATACCAAAATTTCACCCTAGGCTAATTTCGATATTCTGAGTCCAAAAATGAAGTCCATTTTAAAAAATAAAATTTATAAAATTTCAAAAAGTGGTTATTACTATTCATAACGGCTAGTTTTAATAGCATATTGTTGTTTAGTGAAACTCGGTATTGCGTACGACGCAAGCTATCGAGGAAGGTCGCGATTGCGTGTAAAGCAAGCCAAGCAAGTGTTGTGTAGAAAAAGATTCCTTTGATAACATAAAAGTCTCGGGTGTTACAATATAAACCTTTAATAATTTTTTATTCTAATTTGTTTTCCAATTTATTTCTAAATCTTGAGTTAAGGATATTGAGAAAAAGATTAAAAATGGAATGAAATAAAGTGTAAATTTCAGAAAATATGATCTTTATTTGAAATTAATGATTTAAATCATGATTTAATGAGATATAAAATCATAAAATGTTTCATGTTTTTAAATTAAATGATTTTAAAGTAAAGGCATGAGTTTTTTATAAAAAAATAGTTTGATATTGGTTTTGGAAATGAAAGGCATGTTTTGAAACTTTAACTTGGAGACTATTTATTTGATTGATTGAATTATTGGTTGTATTGAATGATATCCCAAATTATGACTAATTTACTTGAAGCACATGGGATTAAAGGTAGTTAGGAGAAAGAATATTCATGCAAGGTAAATTGATATCTTACATCAACTTGATGATGAAAATGAAACAAAACTACTTGAGGGAAGGTAGTTCATCCTTTGGGGTGTTATCATATTACCTCTAAGCTTGTAGATATAAGGAGTGTGTGTACACCTAGAGGCATATTTCACTGAGACTTTGTGAATCCTTGTGACTGGTACTAACCCTAGATGTTATCACCATGGTTCTATTATTGAAAATGATGTAAAATGATTTATACATACCAATTATTGATTGAAATGATTTAATCTTGTCTGTTTTGATAGAAATGCTTATTCATTATTATTTTTCTATAGATTCTTATGTCTCCTTAATTTTATGTAAATTCACTTTGAAACATGTTTTAACTTAGACATTTAAATGTTTTATCAAGCGTGATTTTCTTAAAATTGAAAAAATATTTCCATTCTAAATTTTATTTAAAAATGATAAATTTTAGTTTATTTGTTATAGATTGATTATGAAATTCTTAGTGATATCCTACTGATATTTTTTATCACACCCTACCTTTTACTTTAGTAATTTATAGATTTTATTATTCATGGTCCATGAATATGGAAATATCCACTCAGAGGTGGTGGATGTTCTTAATTAGACTGGCCTGGAGAGTTAGTGGTGACTGGTGGAATGTGCAATCCACTTGTTACATGGAGTTTCTGGGTTGTGATATTAATGTTTAAATTGATTAAACATACCATTTTTAGACTTGTATCTATTTACTTATGCTTTTATCCCTCATGGAGTGTTTGGAATACCAACTATTTTTCATTTTATATTCTATAAATTTTCTTGATTAGTTTTACTTATGGTGAAATCATTCCCTATGGTTTGTTTTGATTCCTAGACACTAGTCACCAGCCTTTGGGGATTGGGAAAACACACTGGGGTATGTCAAAAATAGATTATGTGCTGCTTAGGAAGGTTATCTAGGTTGGTTTGTGAAAAATTGGTATCAAATGCATTAATGACTCTTCTTTGAAATTGCTATATAGTTTGGGATGTCTTGGTAGACATGAGATAGTATTTTTTGGGACTTAATAGGTATATTATGAGAAATTTCGTGGATATATATCATCTTAAAGTGCCTTAAGTTACCATGGGTTATTGGGAAAAAGTGTCTTTGAGGATTTTTTTATCTAATCTTAGATTTTTTTTAAATATTTAACATATTTATATATTTTTTCAACTAGTATATATGAATCACTTTCCCTATTTATTAATAGTTATGTGTTTTAATTTTTTTTTAATATTGTGTAGGCACATTGTGACATACATGGATAAAAGTTGGATCACATTACTGAGGAACACACCTCAGTATGTTAAGGGTTTGGAGGAGTTTTTAGATTTTTCAATTTCCAATCGATTTGTTGAAGGGATAATAAGATGTCCATGTCGTAAATGTAAATTTAGAATATGGTTGAAGAGATATGAAGTTTATGAACATTTAATATTGAAGCAATTCCATGGTAAATATTTGTGTTGGATTTGGAACAGAGAATAAAACATTATAGAAAGGTTGAGCACTGATGTCAATCCATAGAATGAGCTCCCAACTTTGTCGACAATGGTAAATGAAATAAAAAACCTTATAAATGATGCATTTGGCACTGTAAGACACCGTCATCAACATCAAAACATATCTGAACAACCAGATGAGGGTTCTACAAATAGCAACTTGACAAGTGATGTTTTTGAGACTTTAGGACAACCAGATGAAGATTGTAACATATCAGTGGATCTTCCTATTGATTATGTAGAGAATAATGTAAGAGAAAACTTCACTGATGAAAATATGTTTCATGATTTAGTTGAAGATGGAAATCAAGAGTTGTATAGTGGATGTTCGAAATATTCAAAACTTTATTTTCGACTGAATTTGTACCATATCAAATGTCTATGTGGAATTAAAAATAAGGTAATGTCCATGGTATTTTAATTTTTGTGTGATTAATTTCCTAAAGCAAACATCCTTGAGTCTTTTTATGATACAAAAAAAGTTGTTAATAGGCTTGGTTTGAATTATACAAAAATGCAGTTGTGTCCCAATGATTGTATTCTTTATTGGTGAGAGGATTCAAGTAGATAGAATTGAAAAAATATATTCTTCTAGATGGTATTAAATGGGTGTTGTTGGAATTATGAATCCACATACTACTATGAATAAGAAGAAAAGGAACACACTTGCAAAGGTTTTGTATTACTTTCCTTTAAAGCCTCAATTGCAAATATTATTTATGTTATCGAAAACCGCCGAACACATGAAGTGGTATTCTATAGATAATAAAAATGATGGGTTAATTCAACATCCATGATATTCATAATCGTGGAAGACATTTGATTCATTATGGATTCAACCCATTTGGGACTTTGAGTACCAGTTATAGCATTTGTCTAGTTGTTTTGATCCCTTACAATCTGCCTCTGTAGATGTGTATGCAACAAAAATATTTTATCATTTCAATGATTATTACTAGAAAAAAAATTCGTAGAAATGATATTGATGTATACTTGCAGCCTTTAATTGAAGAATTACAGGAGTTATAGAGAAACGGTGTTGATATATTTGATGCTTCTTCTAAAATAATGTTCAAAATTCATGCTGCTTTAATGTGGACCATTAGTGACTTCCCTGGGCTTGGGAATTTATCTGGTTGTAAAACTTACACGGGTTTGTCTTTTCCTATTTTTAACTTTTATTTTGAGACCAAACAGCTACCTCACATTAGAAAATGGTGCTTCTTGTTCCATCGAATATTTCTCGATGCATCTCATAGATTTCAGTTGAACAGGTAAAAATTTAACGATTTCATTGATCGTAGACCACCTCCAAAGTTGTTAACTAGTTCTGAAATATTGACACAACTTGTAAAAGTTGAAATAGAATTTGGGAAGGTTTATCATTTGAATGATAGCGGGAAACGGGTTAGAAGTGCATCTTCAAGTGAAATCGGAATGCAACAATGGAAGAAAAAAATTATATTCTTTAAAATTCTATATTGGGAATTTAATTTGTTGTGGAATAATCTTGATGTGATTCATATTGAGAATAATTTCTATGACAATTTGATCTTCACATTTCTTAATGAGCATGTAAAGTTGAAGTACCATCTCAATTCTTGGAAAGACTTACAAGTAATGAACATAAAACATGATCTCTAGCCAAATGAGAATGAAAAGTATGCTCCGACAATTTTTGCAATGAAAAATAGGGATAAAGATACATTCCTTAGAATTTTGAAGCATGTGAAAGTATCTAATGGGTATTCAAGTAACATCTCGAGGTGTGTTGACTTAAATAATCGTAATTTACATGGATTGAAAAGTCACGATTCACATATTTTGTTACAGTAGTTACTACCATTGACATTGTGTACATTATTACCTGAAAAGTTACTATTGTTGTACTCCAATTCTGTACATTTTTCAGACAACTATGTGAGAAATCTCTACATCCATTTGATCTTGACAACCTTCGTGGGAGGTTTTTATTGACACTTTGTGCAATGGAGATGATCTTTCCTCCTTGTTTTTTACTATTATGATGCATTTAACTGTGCATTTGGTTGAGGAAGCTAAATTAGAAGGCCTCGTTCATTATAAATGGATGTATCTAATTGATAGGTACTTTATTTATATGTTTTTCAGTTAAGTAAAAAAAATTTGTCACTTAATTAAATGCATAATTATGTTTGTGTATTTTATTTAACTGATATCTTGGGCATTTGAAATCATACGTGAGAAATAAATCTCAACCAAAAGGCTCTATTGCTAAAGGCCATTTGGTAGAGGAGTGTCTTGCCTTTTATTCTAGATACTTGGATGATATTGAGACAAGATTTAATTGATTTAGATGTGTTGATGACACATCGACTCAATCTCAAATACATGGGAAATAAAAAATATTTCCTGCTATTGGTCAATCGGTTGGGAGGACCTCAAATGTTACACTAACAAAAATGGAATTATTATAGGCACATAGATATGTGCTTCTGAATAGTGAAATTGTAGATCCATTTATTAAAGAGTTGAGGATACAAAAAAAGAGACAAATGAGAGGTTTAACATGAAATGAGAAAGATATAATGAAATATGTTAATAAAGAGCTTGTAGAATGTTTTGCACAACATGTAAGTTCATAAATATTGCAATAAATACGAATATTAGGTTGACACATATATTTTTTAATTCTAAAAAAGTATATTTTTTTTAGATCATGAATACTGATACTCGAGTAGAGTTTTCATAAGATTTTAAGTTTCTTACTCAAGGTCCTCTAAAACAAGTTAGAAAGTTTGATGCTTACAACGTGAATGGATTTAGATTTCATACATTCGATCGAGAAGAGGGTTTGAAAACACATAATAGTGGTATATTTACATTTTCTAAAGTGGGATACTATGGAAAGATGACATATATTATTTAATTAAACTACTACGGTCATTTTTCAGTTGTTTTATTCAAATGCAATTGGGTCTATATTATCAGTGGTGTTAAAAGAGATTCCTTGCAATTTACTTCTGTAAACTTATCTCGCTTGATGGATGTTGGTGATCGTGAACTGCATGATCTATATATCTTATCATCACAATAAAAAATGGTATATTATTTGAATGATGTTATGGATGAAAGGTGGAGTGTTGTTGCTCACGTAAAACAAAGAGATTTGTATGATATGGGTGATGAAATGGAAGATTTAACCTCTGACATTGAATCTCATCAACAAAAAGAATCAGAATTATTTTTCCACCATGGAATTGAAAATATTAGTCTAGAAAGGATAAATAAAGTGGATAAAGTAATGGAGTAGGAAACCGACATGATTGAAGGAGAAAATTATTGTATGTACAGTTATGCATTCATTTAGCAACCACTTATTTCATTTGTGCAGTCATTCATTATCATTGTTATGTATTTTTTTTTGTTAGTATTCTTCATCTGTTATCTTTTTTAATTTTTTTTTCTACATAAATTTTTTGAAATATATGTTTTGAACTTAATTTTATTTGATTAAATGATAGGAATTCCAATGAGGAAGCAATGTACTATTTCATCAACCACTGCGATAGATGAGGATCCATCTATCTCCCTCCCTACAACATCTAATCCACAATCCGCTTGCCCCCCTACACCATCTCCCCCTGCACCATCTTTTACACCCTCCATGAGAATCCCTTCAGTAGCTCAGTCATCGTCTTCCACTTTAGGAGCCTCAGCAGTAGGGGAGTGGCATGCCACTTTTAGTTCTTTATGGGGATACTGGAGGGTGACTGTTATAGGTACAAATTTTAATATGAATAAATTTATTGCACTTTTTTTATACTAGATGTTTTTTCATTAAAGATGGAAACAATGAAAGTGTGGAGAAAAATATAAAAAATTCATATGTATGGAATATGATCATAGAGAAGATAATTTTCCCATTTGATTCATATGGGGTCCCTATGGATGATGCCATAGGATTACTTGGCCAGATTTTAGGTCAACTGGTCGCGGAGCCCATTTACCTTCCTATTTCATATGATGATTGGATACATATGCCTAAAATTTGAAAAAATTAAGTTTTTTATTCCCAAATAAAGGTAATTTTAATACATTATGGTGTAATTTAATGTTATGTTATTAATATTTTCAAAATGAATTCTTGTGTACATATTTTTTTCCACTTTACGGTTGCTGATATGATAGCACAAAATTAGACATTAAAAAATCTTGGAAAAATGGAAAGACTTTAAATAGAGATTGTGGGGCGATTTCAATGATACTTCTTTGGTCACCCAACAGATGTATAACAAGCTACCCAATGGGGTACCTAAAGAGCATTGGAAAGTTTTTGTTGACATACATCATGATGAGAAGCAGATGGTATTTAAATATATATTACTATAATAATCTAAATTTACATTTATACATGTATATGAAGAGGATATGACATTGAATATATTACTATTAAATTTTATTTTATTTATTTTAGTATCTTTAAAGAAATAACGCATCAAGTCGGGCTAAGCAGGTCATCCCTCACACTACGGGGTCAAAGAGTTTTTCTAGAAGCTGATCTTCTCTGGTAATATTTTCATTAGTTTAAATATTTATAAGACAATATTATTTGTTTAATATATTAAATTGTTTATTTATGTTTGTTTAATGCAGTCATAGAGTTTAGGACACAAAGCATCCTGAACAGAAGTGTGGTTGAATTTTCACCAAAAATATGATGGAAGTTTTGTTAATGAGTCAACCAAAGAAGTTGGGGTATGAACTCATTTTTCATTATAATAACTTATTATCAGTTATTACTATATTAATATATATTTATTCTAATATGAATGTTATTTGATTTATAGGTAAAAATTAAATAAATGTGGGATGTCAATCTTACGCAGTCCTACTCAGTCTCCCAGGATGACCCGGTTGCTAAAGTCCTTGAAAAGGAGAATCTTGGTAGAGTGTGCGGGATGGGTTTGGGACCCGTACCATCTGAGGTCTTTGGCGGGCCACCTGGTATTGCAGTTTCATCTATTCCTAGTTGTAGTCAGTCCATACCCTGAGATAATCAGATAGAGATTGTTTCTCTACGAAACACAGTTCAAGACCAGGGGGATCAGATATCCGCTTTGCAGAAAGTGTTGATTGATTTATATCAAAAAACAACAGGATCTTCCCCCAGTGGTATTGCATCAACTGGTGGTGAGCAGTTAAATCACAAAAATTCAAAATCATTTAGTTTGCAAATTTTTATTGGTTTTAAGTTTAAATATAAATATATAACAATATTTAATTTTCAATATAATGTTCTTTCTGGTGGTAGCAGGAAGTAGAGATAGAGGTGGAGAGGGTGATGAGTTGTGTTCATCATTGGACCATGATTAGTTGTTGTTTTTTTATATGTTAGACAAATATAGTAACATTCAGTTTGTATATGTATCATGTGTGGCACATAGTTGACACCAAACATTTTCATGACCTAACATTTTCATGATTTCTCATGTTTCCTTTTATGTATTTTATTGATTTATGATGTTTCCTTTTATTTCTTGATTTCTTGAGTGTGGTATGCACCATATATGTCGATTCTTTATTGTCATGAATCATTTTTTATGATCCATTTTTCCTAAATTTATTAGGTTTTTTACCCAAGGATGAACGATCAAAAACATATCCTATAGTAACAGGATTAAATCTATTCATAATTCTTGGAAAAGGTCCTCTATAAAAAAAATCTTGTGTATAGGATGAGAAGGATGTGATGTATGGGAACTATTATGTGAGAAATAAATAAAAAAAAATTAATGTGAATGAGGAAGGGTGTCACCTTTAGGGTATAACCAGTGTGATTATAATTTTCACCAAGGCTTATTATAGGAGATCCCAACATCATTACATATATTGAAACATCATGAATCAATCCACATATAGTTTTTATATAATACCCCTATACATATTAGGATCTTTCTTAGGGTAAGAGTCATTTTTTCATAACATAGGTTTATGGATAAAGAACCACATGCTAAGGATCCTTATATAGATTTGGATAATATGTAAAGGAAGATAGGTGTTACTAGGTAGACTTCTCTAAGAAGTTTCAAGTCTTACAAGATGGACCATGAATCACATAGTTTACCATCATGTGAAAATGAATAAAATAATATATAGTTTAAGATCATATGAAAAATACCTTATTATATGAGGTTTTATGTAGTTTAAAATCGTGTTTAAAATGAAATTAACTGGTCTTAATGCCAACCCTATAGATGGAAAACCAATGTGAATGAAGAAACCCAGTCACTAAGATAAAGTGGGGGATTTGATATCAGTTTTTTGGTTGGGTTTGATATAGTAGATCTAGGAATCACTATGTATCCCATGAAAATAGGAATCAATACACACATAGTTCTTATAATTTTGGGGAAAATATGATCACCTTGACTTATAATTGAGAAATAATAGGGAAACCAAAATAAATCAAATGAGTGTAATGGTACATACCCTTTATGAACTTTACTTTGTTCATTATCAAGTCTTGGGGATGTTTAGGGAGAGTTTTGTGGTGATTTTGAGGTTTGAGGTGCTGTTTTAGCCTTGTGAAGGCCACCACGACTTGTGCAATGACTTGTCTGCATATGAAGGGGGTAGTTTTATGTTGGGCGTGCTCTTGTGCAAAATGGGATATATAACCATGACTTGGGGATGACATGGTGTTATGCATGTTTTACTAGTGGTTTTCCTATTCACCATGAGAATCTTGAAATTCCATTGAGTGGGCATGGAATCTCGGAGGACCATCTGTCCAAAATAGGAAATCCAATCTCACCACATTGTAGCCTTGGGCATGGTGAGGGTAAAATGGTTAGGAAATGGGAACTAGTTCATGGATTCTATACATGGAATAATATAGAATAACCACTATGGATTAGACCACTCCATGTTCTAATATTTTTGGGATGACAAATTCTATTTTAAAATGGGAAAAAAGATAAAATGAAAATGAGGGTTCTAGATCACACTTTTACCAAACCCACCACATGAGTTTTGGATATTAACCAGGTTTTGGTAGAGTCCAGTGTAATTCACTTATAAATAGGAGTTGTATTACCTCCTTGTTTTGAATTTTAGACTTTCCCTCAATTCTTGGTTGACCCTTACTCATACTCCCCTTCCCATTCACCTCTCTTGGTGTTCCAAACCACTTGGATAATATTGGATCATTTAGATTGAAGTTATTTGATTCATGGTAGCCCTCTCCTTCCCCATTACTCCTTTATTATCTATCTGTTATATTAAAGAGTTCATTATGGTGGTAATTATCCTTTTTTTGTGGTTTTTTATAGAGCCTTATTATTCATTGGATTCAATAGTGATTCACTTGAGATCAGTGGTGGTTTATCCTTGGTTCTTGTTTATTTCTCCTTGAAGATTCAGTTAAGGTTGGGGATCCTTCATCTCCCCTTCTTTATATATACATTTGTAAATATCATGATTTTGTATTTCTTTGGTTAAATGGTGCATATCATCTTAATAAATATAATGAACAAGATTAATTTAATTTTAAAGGGAAGGGAGAAATCACATGATTTTTACTTATTCTTGTTATTTATTCTTATATAGCCACACTTACTTGGTTTTCCAATTATGACTTATTTTGAGATAGTGTGTTGTATTGGTTTTTATAAAACTTTATATGTATGTTTTTATAACCTCACCATATATGAAACCCACTAAGAATATATATCAAACTATTAAATTGGTTTCCCATGCAGTATTGTATTTCTGTGTGAATACCCTTCATAATAATTTAGTAATTATGATAAAAACCCTTATTGAAACTAAATTATGCATGGTGGTTGTGATGTGTAGTGTTTATGATGTGTGGTGGTGGTTATTTGGGGTGGTTGTGATATGGGGTGGTTATGATGTTGGTGGTTTCAATGTGTTGTGGTTATGATGTGTGGTGGTGGTGATGTGGGGTGGTTGTGAAGTGAGTTTTTTTGGAATGGATAGATGGTTTATTGCATGTATTGTTGTGCATTTTATCGATAACTATAGAAAAATATTGTAATGTTAACATGGGTAATGAAATATAATGGGATAGAATGATTAATGAACTCATATAATTAAAGTAAGAAGTGTGGTTAAATTGATCATCTTTAAACATGAAATGAATGTTCTTGTTGAATGAATATGTTTGGTAATTATAAAATCTATAAATTGGTTGGATTGAAAAGATAGATGAAATGTGGATTATGGACATGTCTTGTTTATGTGGTGTAGTGAATTTATAGGTGGAAATGATAGTGGAGGAAATTGTGAAACCTTTTAGTAATGTGGTGTGATATGTTAGTGTTCTTTATATGAAACCCTATAACTCTCATTTTTTCTATTCCCTTAACTCAAATATCACAATACCATATTTATAAATCATCAGGTATCATTAGCCTCATAATTTCACATTCATATATAGATCCTCTCATCTTAAATCTCACAGTATCATCTTCATGTTATATGTTATATCAATTGGAAAGGTTTTTTTCAGGGAATTGGTAATGGGACTGTAGTATCAACTGCTTTTTTTTGTAAATCTGGATTTAGTAGAGATTTTAATCGCCTAAAAATAAATATAATATATTTAGGGGAAGTTTTAACCTCCACTACATAGTTTTCATATTCCTTTATTATTTCGCGACGGTTAACTTGGTTTTAGAAATGGTTTTTCCTAGAGAAACTGATTTTTCTTTTAGCGGAGGTTATAACCACCGCTAAAAAAACACTTTCTCCAGGGAAACCGCCGCTAAATTCACCTGTTATGATGGTTATCATAAATTTCCGCTAAATCGAGGAAACCACCACGTATTGTATGTCAACACACACTTTAGTGGTGTTTTTCTGAAACCGCCGCAGAATCATATGGAGGCAGTTTAAACCATCGCCATTTCCAAAATAAACCGATGTGAAATGGTCATTTTCTTATAGTGTATTTTTTCCTTAGTAGAGTTTGATGTCATTATAGGTATGGATTGGATTTATATTTATCATACTAATATTTATTTTAGAGATAAATAATATTTTTTTAGAAAGAGTTTCAGTTTTTATATAAGAACGAACTCATATAATTGATAACATATCAGGAAGTCGAGAAACTATTGAGATATTGAAATAAAATTTATCTTGCCATTATTTTTGAAAATAATGGAAATGTTCATATTATTGATGTGCCAGTGGTAAATGAATATCTTGATGTTTTTCTTGATGAGTTACCCAGTGTTATACATGATCGGGAAGTTGAATTTACTATTGACTTAGTTTCTAATTCTAAACCAATTTCAAAACCCCCATATCGAATGGATCAAATGGAACTTCTTGAATTAAAAAATTAGTTATTGGAGTTTCTTGATAAATGTTTCATTCATCTCATCACTTCACCATGGGGTGCTCCTATTTTATTCATTAAAAATAAAATATGGTTCCATGAGACTTTTCATTGATTATAGAGGTTTGAAAAACATTACTATTAAGAATAGGTATCATTTGCTTCATATCAATGACTTGTTTGATCTGCTCTAGGGAGCTCGGTATTTTTCCAAGATTGACTTGAGATTCAGATACCATCAGTTGAAGATGAAGGAGGATGACATCCTAAAAACTACATTTTGTACTAGATATGGGCATTATAAGTTTTTTTATTCCCTTTGGGTTAACAAATACCCATACTGCATTCATGGATCTTATGAATAGAATATTCTGTGAATATTTAGATAAGTTTTTTGTTGTTTTTATTGATGATATTTTGGTCTTTTCAAAAAGTTACGAGGAACATGAAAAGCATTTAAGGATTGTCTTGAAAACTCTTAAAGAAAAAAAAAATTATACAGAAAATTTAGAAAATATGATTTTTGGTTGCAACAGATTTCTTTTCTTGGGCACATTGTAAAAAAGGATGGAATAAGAGTTGATCCTACCAAAACAAAAGTGGTTGATGAATGGCCAAGACCTACAAATGCTACATAGATTCATAGTTTTCTTGGATTAGTGGGTTATTACTGACGGTTTTTTAAAAACTTTTCATTGTTATATTTCCTGCTAACTAAGTTGACACAAAAAGGGTTAAATTTATTTGGATAGAAGAATGTGATGTTTGTTTTCAGAAACTAAATAATAGAATGGTGAATGCTCTAGTTTTGGATCTTCCTTCCAAAAATGGTGAGTTTATCATATATAGTTATTCTTATTTGAAGGGACTTGGTTGTGTTCTAATGTAGAATGATCAGGTAATTGCTTATTCTTCAAGAAAACTGAAACCTCATGAGTTAAATTATCCCACACATAATTTGTAATTATAAGCTGTGGTTTTTTCTTTGAAATTTTGGATGAATCATTTATACGGAGAAAAATGTAAAATATATATTGACTATAAAAGTATGAAGTAAAGATTCACTCAAAATTAATTAAACATGAGGCAGAGAAGATGGATTGAATTGATAAAGGATTATGATCACACGATCAATTACCATCCTAGAAAATCAAACAAAGTAGTGGATTCATTAATCCAAAAACATCATGCATCATTAACCATGTTACATTTGGAACATGACCCCTTTATTAATGATTTGATGAATTTTGGATTGGAATTTTTTGGTGCAGGAAATTCCTCTGTTCTGTTTCAGGTTTCAGTGCAATCATCTCTGTTAGACAGAATTAAGAAAGCACAAAAAGAAGACAGTGAGTTTTAGAAAAAAAGTAGAATTTGTTAAAATGGGTATGTTTCCAGAATTTAAACTTGATAAGGATTGTTCTTTGAGTTTTGGGAAGAGATTATTCATTCCTTTTGATTCTCAGTAGAAGAAAGAATTATTATATAAAGCTCACAGTTCTCCGTTTTCAGTTCATCCTGGCAGCACAAAGATGCATAGAGATCTTCGAGAGAATTACTAGTGGGATGTAATGAAAATAGATATTTTTTATTTTATCGTGAAATGTTTGACATGTCAATAGGTTAAAGCAGAGTGGAAGTTACCAAAGGAAATGCTTCAACCTTTACCAGTTCCAGATTGTAAATGGGAAAATATATTCATGGAATTCATTGTGGGACTACCAAAGACAACTCGAGGTAACAATGAAATTTGGGTTATTATTGATCAGATGAATAAATTTTCACATTTCCTTTCTATTAGAGATACTATGTCTTTAGATTAGATTTCTTGACTCTATCTCAAAGTGATTGTTAGGTTACATGGAGTTCCTCTTTTTATTGTATCTGATCATGATCACAGGTTCACTTCTAACTTTTGGAAAGGCCTTCAGAAGTTTTTAGGCATAGAATTAAATTTTAGCACTGCTTTTCATCCTCAATCTGTTGAACAGACCGAGAGAAAAATTCATACATTAGAGGATATTCTTCAAGCATGTTCGGTGGACTATCAGGGAAGTTAGGATCAGAATATTTCTTTAGTTAAGTTTTCTTATAATAACAGTCATTCCAGCATATAGATAAAACCTTTTGAGGAATTGTATAGAAAGCGGTGTTGAACTATAGAATTTTGGTATGAAGTTAGGTAAATAAAGTTGATGGGACTAGAATTAGTAGAGGAAGTCGTAGAAAAAGTTTATATGATTCCTTCACACATGAGGAAATCTCAGAGCAGGCGAAAAAGTTATATAGATAACAGGAGGAAAGGCCTTTCATTTGAGGTAGGTGATCATGTTTTTTCTAAAATCTCACCATGGAAAAGTGTTATGTGCTTTGGTAAGAATATAAATCTAAGTCCATGGTTCATTGGACCTTATGAAATCCTAAAGAAAGTTGGACCGGTCTCCTTTAGAGTAGCTTTGCCTCTGAGTTTATCTCAGGTACACAATGTTTTTCATGTTTTGATATTTAGAAATTATGTTCCAAATTCATCTCATGTTTTGAGCCCAGAAGTAGTTCAGCTAGAAGAAAACCTTTCTTATGAAGAGATACTTGTTAAAATTATGGATCGTAGAGAGAAAGTATTAAGGAATAAGGTAATCCACTAGGTAAAGGTTTTGTGGAGAAACCACATGGTTGAAAAATCAACATGAGGATCTGAAAATGATATGAGGGAAAGGAACCCTTGATTGTTTAATAAGTAAATAAAAATTGCGAGGATGTAATTTCCAAAAGGTGGGGAGAATATAACACCCCAAGGTTTTAAAAATAAATTTAATGTAATGCATGAAACACTAAGTCAATACATAATGACACTTTGTTTGAAGGATATATTTATAAACTAGTTTTTAAACATAATTTTTCCACTTCTATGATTTGAATTTCAAAAAACAGACATACACGGTTGCGATCAGTAAGTTATTTGGTGTCTGATAGGACAAACTTATTTTTTAGTGAATAGTAACTTACCCTTATGAATAGTAATGTACCCTTACGAATAGTAATATGACCCTTATGAATAGTAAATCATCCAAATTAATATAAACCTCACCATGAATTTATAATTAAAATCTAGGCATCTTATAAGTGATAGTAAGATCATATTATAAGTGTTGGTATTTTTTTTAATTTATAAATATTTAATTAAAATTTAATGATTAATTTAATAATTTAAATGAAAATATATTTTCATAAAATGTAATCATAAATTATTATTTTATTTTCTTATTATTATAAGATAATTTTATGAGACCTTGATTAATTTTTCAAGGTGTTATAAAATCAGTTATAGTTTTAAAATTATTATTTCTCGAATGAATTGTGATTTTAATTAAAAATTAAATTACTCATATTTAGAAAATTATTTTGATAAAATGGAGTTCATTTTTAATTATAAACATTGAAAAATGGTTGGGGTGAATTTTTTGTATTTTTTTAAAATACTTGAATTTTGTGAATAGTGAAATACGGTAATTTACTATATATATACATTATATGTTAAATACACTATTCCTAGCATCATGAATGATGTAAGCACACTTGGATAGAACTCACATTATTTATTTACTATTTTGGGTCACATGAATAGAGACTATTAATAGTCTTGATCAAAAATATTAAACTAATGATTAAAATAATAGAAAACCCCTCCTCTCCTCCACTATAAATACCACCCTCACCCCCCCATCCTCACACACCTCTAAAGCTTTAATAATTTTTTAAATTATGCACAATATTATTCCCAAGGATCTTCTCTACATCCAAGACCTACTGGTATCATCAAAAGGGTCAATACAAAAGTTCTTAAGGAGGATCTCAAGGAGAAGAGATCAAAAGGTAAAAATCCTCTTTCATTTTCTTGTTTTTTCTTTTCAATTATTTTCTTTTATTATACTCTCTTATATTTACCTTATCCAAGAGGTATTAAATATCCATTTTTATATATATTCTGTATTTTTATCCTATTTATGGAACAATTTATCATCATACTCCATCTCCTCTCCCTCTTATTCTAAAAATAAAAACATCGTTCGTGATGTGTTGATTTACCAACATCATGGATGATGTGTCTTAAATTTCATTGAATTCCTTAAAAAATGGTTGTAAATACATTTTAATGGTTAAAAATATTGTAAAATTTATTATATAACCTCTTTTATTTTTTAATTAACTTATATGCATGATATTAAATTATATAACAAAACTAGTTTTTGATTATAGAAGAACTGCCAAAATGATCTAAACGAATATCACTAATTATTTATCTAATGATTCATCCTCATAACATATAACCAAAATTATTTATGGAATAATTTAATATTATGGAAACATATTAATACCATTTCATTCAACTACTGAAGTTTTTCTTCCATTCGATATGAAAATCCTTTACGAACAGACCATGGAAATCATGTAAAGAACGCACCTGAAACAATGGAAATAACAAAATATTATTAATAAATAGGTTGAATGATGTTATAAAATAATAATATATGGTGTTATAAACCTGAATTATTTTCTTTAAAATATTAATAACACTCTTTTAACCATTATACGGTATTTTTAAACAATTTTGAAGTAAGACGAACCTGAGGTAAGGGAATTCTTAACCCAATTTACATTATTTGGGTTATCCTTCTACTTCATTGATTTTGACATTATAAAATTATTTATTAAATGAATGAATATTATATTATGTTTTATTATTTTTATTTACATTTATTATACATATTCATATCATTTTATTAATTATTTATTCAATGATATGGTATATGTAAGGGACTCTTCTTTAAAAATCCTCTTAAATTTCTATTTTTTCAAAATTCGAAAGAAATGTTTTTATGAAATTTTTCATGTTTTATGATTATTTTATGGTCCTTGTGAATTATTTATGATGAAGTTTGGGACCTATATCTCCTTCCAATGCATTGGTTATGTGTAAGTTAGAGGACGGTCGTATGGTTACTCCAAGTGTAACTGCGATGGTTACACCATAAGGTAGCCATGAGGGTTACATTATAAGGTAGTTGTGAGGGTTTAAAATCATATGGTAGACATGAGGTTTATAATATAAGTAATTAATTACATAATTTACCTTTATGTATTTATATATTTTCTCTATTTTTATAGAAATATCATGTTTCACAATTTAAGTATATATGGGTGAGAAGTATATTTTTGTGAAAATGATTTCATATGTTTATAAGTATTCATTGAATGATGGTTTGTTTCCTTATTTTTATATCCATTAATGATATTTTTATTCTCATACCATGTTTTAAAATGTTTTTCATAGGTTATAGTGATTTTTAATAGAAATAAGGAAGTCGAGTTAAATGTTATGAATATTTGTCAAAGAAATCTTATTGTTGTTTTGTGTTAAAAAAGTTATGTTTTGGAAGAAATGGATAATGTTTTAGTGGTAACCAATTTGTATGATTGTGGGTTGATGTATATGAGTTATTTCCTAACTTTATAAAACTCTAATCTAAAAATATATTTGGGAATGTAAAGAAGGTAAATCTATTTGAATTGTATATATTATGTAATGTTTAAGGTCAGGTCCTTATAGTATACCTAGATTTAATGTTCATAAGATTGTGTATGGACCTGGTTTCATGTCCATAAGATTATTTATGGACCTATTTTCAATTCAATAATTATTTTAAAGTTCCTAGTTTCATGTTCTTAACTTAATGAGTGAACTTGTTTCTATTTATTCATGTTTAAAATGTTATAAGTTTGTGTGTATTCCATAATTTCATGTTTCGTGTCAATATTATGATCTTATGGATTATGTTATTTGATTATTTTATGATTCGTGTCTTATAATATTATATGATTTATTCCATGAATCAAGATTATGATCTTTGATATGAAGGGTATAATTTTCAAATGTTATGTTCATGTTCTTATGCCCTTATTCTTATGTTATGATTGATATCTCCCTTGTTTACCTTTACTGATCATATGAGATCACACTTTTCTTATGTTTATTTTACTCAGGATGTGAAAAAAGGTATTAAATTTGATTTGTAAAAAAGGTTTCTAGTTATGAAGGAATAAGTTGAATAAGATGCACATGTTTTATGAACCAATCATTTATGTTTCCAAGTTTCCAAAAACACTAAACCCATACGATTATGACATGGTTTTTTTGTAATATGAATATTAATTTATTTATAAGTAATATTAATGTATGAAAAGTATGGATCGTTATACCCTAAAACTTGTATCATCTTCTCAACATAACCTAGTTGAAACCGTCAACTAAAGGCATTAACACAGCCCAAGGGCTCCAATATCTTTAGTCCCTAAATCCAAGACCTAAAAATCAATAGTTATAACCTCAAGAAACCAGTCCTTAAACATAGGTACAACTAATATTTACTCATAAATACTATTAGATCCTACCTTTTTGGTTCTGTATAAAAAAACCTCTAACAACATCGATAGACATCCATAAGCCACAACCAACTAACGAGCTCACACAAGCCTCGCAGCTCACAATCCAACCCCCAAGATAAATTTGAAACCATCATAATAAATCAATCTATTGAAATCTCATAGTCCAAAAACTATCTAGATTGTATTTAAACACTAAAAGGATACTATAATCATGATCTGTGTGGAAAAATTATTAAAATGGACTCCTCGCAATTCTATTTCTAACTCTTGGGATAGAAATAGGAAAAACAGACCAAGACAGAAAAAGTACATGGAATCTACTTGGGGTACACGGTGTGTAACCCTGGAATTCCTCACTGTACATGTGCCTACAACCACTCAGCATGTAATTTTCCAAATTACATGGTGTGTGCCTCCTGGTACATGGTGTGTACCCTTACATGGGTATCATCTTTTGTACTAATCCTCACTCGGCATGTAAAAGGCCCAAGTACATAGAGTGTAATGCCTGTACATGAAGTGTAACCCCACATGGTGTCCCCACTCATGTACTTGGACATGTACCCCGCCTGGTTGTGTAATTCTATATGGCACACATCCCACCCAGGGTCTAGCCATGTACCCTACACGACCAAGTACCCCCACACAGGATGTCCGGCCGAGTACTTGGCCATAAACCCAAGCCCCCTACACATCATTTACCTCCTGATACATGATGTGTAGTCCCAAAAAATTCATCTTCTCTAAGAATTAATAACACATGGTGTGTTTTCTCTAAACTATACATCATGTACATGGGTTTTCCTAAATGGAAACCCCTCAAAATATCCTTAAAACTTATTATTCCTCCTCGAAACCCATAGATCGACCCATTAGGGGTCCCAAATAACCCAAAATGGGGTCAAAAATTAAAAAAAAATCTATAGGTATTTTTGGAAAAAAATAATAAAATGGGCCTACCTATGGGTGGAAACCGCTAACACTTCAGTCTGATTTTCAATCAGCAGCAGCCACACAACAATCCAGCATGACCCAATCCCTACAGTAGCACCTCCTCTTATCCATATCCCCCTCTTCTCTCCCTATCCCTCTCTCATATGAAGACCCAAAAGGGTGTAATCCCCTAGTGTGTAAGTTAAAATCCAAGGGAAATTAAAGAAGAAAAATAAAAATGAAAAATAAAAAGAAAAGGAAATGAAAAGGGGTATCGAGCCCAACCCTAGAACCCAACTCGAGTTTATTTCTTACCAAGGAGAAACCTATCATTATGAATGAAACGGAAGAGATATAATCTCAATATGAGGATCAGTTTAAAAGATACGACTGAATAAACATGCATAAATGAATTAATATTTAATTAATCAAATATTAAATATTCTGTGAAAATTTGAACGGCTCGTATTTCCACCAAACTCCTATACTAGGGTAAACACCCTATTCTGTGACCAATGGAGTGGTCATAAAATTCATCTAAGATCATGTTAAAGGAGAAATTAACATTTTTACCTTAAACTAACTTAGGAATAAAAAGCTTCAAATTTCCTTTGATGTTCACAACTCATGACGATGAAGGTCATCACAAAATCACCACCACAAATGCTTCTCACCCCCAAAAAGCCTCGATGGATAGCTAGGGTCCATGATCTCTCCAAATCACTAGCATAATAAATGTTATCTAAACCAACCAATGACCAATCTTATAGTATCCACAACTCTCTCCCAGCATGAGAGACATACAACTATGATCAGTCTAATTATCCAGACCATAAAAGTATCCTTATCATTACCCTGCTTCCTAATGGAAAACCAAACAACCCATGCTACACCCATCATTGAATGCAATTGATAGATGTGTCCAAACATATCACACCTGAGAAACAACAAGAAACCTCACAACAACTATGCTCAAAAACCACTTAAACAAGGCTCGTGACCTCCAACATCCTATAGTGCACTCACCACCACAAGGTTTTCCTTAATCCACTCCTCGAGCGCACAATAGGACACAAACTCACACGGGTCAATCCATAAAAAAACTAGGCTAATGTGCCTAAAACCACTAACCAAGCTCCTCATGCAGGTCATTTCAAGCAAACCAGAGCACCCTTAGCACTCCCCTTTAAGAATAAGGAATATAACTTATGCCATGATCAACCATAAAACCACCCTTCACATGTTCATCGATCCAAAACCACAAGTTCCTAACCACACTCTTACCACACTACCCAACATTCAAACAAAATGAGAAGGTCCAATGGTCCAACCAAACCTACCCTCTCAAGCCAACCACGAGACAAGGATTACTCCCAGTACTTTACTCCACAACCACCAAGAATCCTCATACCTGACCACATCCTGGTGATAGCATACCTCAACATATTCACCAAGGAAGAACTGCCACTACCACCCAATTCATTAGTGATAGCATGCACACAATCCCCACTGCATGACCTGAAAGACAACACATGGTAATAACATATCACTCCCAAGGAACACGAACCTGGGAATTTGGGAGAACCACCAGAACGGGGCAACTCAATCCCAATGAAAATATACCTCAAGAATTATTTCCCTCATTGAACCATAAATAGGGCACTCAGATCCTACACTGAACCACATGAGTTTCCATGCATCCCTCAATGAAGGGATTATATCTCCAACACTATAGAACCTCTCGCCACACAATCCATATGACTGTCATCAGAAGAAAATATAAAACACCACATATAGGAATATTTCATGTGAATACTACATGACTAGAATGATGCATGAACACTAGCCTCTTACCCATGATCTAAGATCCAAAAACTAGAATAAACTATAAATCCAAAAAACCAAGTGCGTCATTCTAGGTGAAATATTAAAACTGTAAAAATAGAATCCAATAATAGCAATCCCATGCCCTAGAAACTTGGACTTACTATAAGTAAAGGTGTTAGAAACACATAATTATGATGTCCATCACAAGTTCCAACACATTCCTAGAACACCTGTCTAATAACTCCCCAAATCATAAAACCAAACACCTATGATTCCATTTTGTAATGAACCTTTCTGGGTCGACCTGACATGTCACATGATCTGGCCTGCCACAAGGCCTAAAGCACACCTCCTCATACACCAGAGGCTACCAAAATGAATTTAGAGTCTAACAGATGTTGTAAGTAGACTATACTCTCTAGTTAGAGTGCAATAAAAATGGAAAATAAACAAACTCATGTACATGGATCAATATCAGAGTATGTATAACAAATAAACTGAAACAAAGAATGCTATAATAAATGGAATGTAATAAATAGACGCAAAGTAGGAAAAATATAAAACAATCAGTCACCCACTAGACCAACCACAGATACAAAATAAAAATACTGAAAATAAATACAACTATATTTACAACCAATACTAAGCCAAACCACATACCCAGTCTCCACAGTGCTTGAGCTACACTAGCCCAATCCTGAGACTCTACACGAGTGGCTCCACTCGATCAAGAAACACTATTCCCCATCCCCATACACTGTGAAACATATTCTATAACCTAAAAGTAGAAATAAGGTATTCATTCACACTAAGGTTCATGTATAGAGGGTGAAAAATAAATCTCAGTAGTCCACCCCTAATGGTGAACCTATAAATTTACTTTTATAATAAATACATGCCCATGAGATATGTATAGCCTAGCCAAAAACTAATTATAGTTGGCATAAAACAAAAAAAAATACTTAAAAGGGGGGAAAATAAACATAATAAATAAGACAACTGGTGGGTTATATCCTAACAATATTGGTAAATCTACCCCCACTATTTCCCCTACTAGAGGATTTATGGCATGTGTCACACCCATCCACACAAAAATTAGTGTGTCTACTAGATCTACACATGAGATCCAAGATACCTAAATGAAATAGTAATAAATTCCTAACTATAGGGAATAACCATAGGAATCCAAATGAACAAAGAGAATATACCGGGCACTATGACTCTGATGGAATGATCAAACATACAAGAAATCTCACTACACACACCTGAGAAACTGTCATGTCCTAAAATTCCGGCATAACAAATCAGGATCTAAATGAGGGATCTATGATAAAACCATCCCAAGGTACACCTATGAATGTGGTCTTAACATATGTACTATCCCATGGGACACCGTCTACCCACGGGCCCAACAGATTCCTTATCACAGGGGTTCCACTCCAGCAACTGGGAGCATAAATAGTATTTACGGAATATAACCTCCATCCAAGGAGAATACTCAACTAGAGGGGTGCACTCATCCATATCATCCATCATCTCCCTGGGACCATCTAACCTATTCATACAATGGAGGATAAAACCATGTCATAACTCAGGGCCAATTCTTGATCCAAGATATCCCAAGGGTCACATCCTCAAACCATAGTCCTGAGTAGAAACTTCCTTAAACATCATAAACAACGGAAAACCTAATGTGGGAAAAACTAACCTCGAACCCACCATCAAAATAGCTACACTAGTAGTTCTAATCCACTCTTTTCCAACAAATCATGATCTTTCACGGTCCCCTGGATATTAGTATCCAAACAAAATATCCACCATAGGCTCTCCACAACCTGCCTCTAGGTCAAACCAAACTCAGGGCTCACACAGTCCTTGAGACCACAGCATAAAGAAACATCTACCATGGGACTCCCTTGATGCGCCCAAGCTCTCAGTTCACATTCATATAAACAACCTCAACCAGACCAAAGGCAAAAAAAAGAGTATCACACCCTACGAGGGGTTCCTCTATCTCATCGAAAATATCGGGATACACCTAGCATTGAAAAATACCAAATGGCCCTCAGAGAACTCCAACTAATCCTCGATCAAAAACACACCCAAAGGTGCATACAAAAGCACAATACCATAAATAAGGTAATTCAAAATGGCCCTCATGACCATCTCAAAAGTTGGAGACCATCCATAATGGTTCCTCGGCATAATCCAAAACCAAAAAAGACATACGGTCATTCTCAACAGCTGACTATAGCAACTAATGATCACTTGATCAGAAACTATTCCATAAGGGAATCCTAAAAATTCCCTAAAACTCATATCATAATATAAATATCACCCAGCCGTAACTTCCAACCAAATGTGTCAGCACATCCCAAAGGCTCCCGTAGCTCTAGTCCCCAAACCCAAGAGCTCAAACTCAATAACTCCAAACTCGATCAACTGGTCCCAACACATAGGGACAACTAAGATCTCCTCATATATAATAATTAATAATTCCTTCTAAGATCCATCCAAAATAACCTCTATCCACACTATCTGGAATCCACAATCCATGATGAACTAACGAGCTCACACACTCACATGGGTCTCACAACTCACAACCCAACCCCCAGGAAGAATCTAGAACCACCATAAAAAATCCACATACTAAACTATAACAGTCCAAAACAATATATAGATGGTATTGAAACACATAAATTATACCACCATTATTATCTACATAAAAAAATTCTCATAATGGAATACTCGCAAGTTCAATTTTAACTCTGAGATGAAAAATATGAAAAATGGACCAAGGTAAGGAAAGTACATGATGTTCACATGGGGTACACGGTTTGTAACCCCAAAAGTCCTCTACGGACATGTGCCTTTAGCCACTCGGCATGTACTTTTCCAAAATACACAACATGTGCCTCCAAATATTGTTCATGTTCCAACTATTTTGTATCTTAAGCAACAACTTCATTAAAGTCAATTTTTCTCCCATTATCCTTTATGAGGATGTGCTCTCAAGAAAAATGGATTGTCTTTCGATGTCCACCTTCTTATTTGAGGGTTTATATAGATAGTATCCCATTGTTTCTTTTGGATACCCTATAAAGATACATTTTTTGCCTTAGGGTACTAGTTTTTTTTTTGACTGAGCCATAACAAACACTTTGCATCCTCATGCACAGGTATGTGACAACACAGATTTATTTCCATACATTAATTCATATAGTATTATACTTTTATCCTTAGTAGTAACTTGGTTTAGAATGTGTGTTTTGGTGTGCAATGCATGTCCCCAAAAGTATAATGGAAGATCTAAATGACTCATTATTGGCCTTACAATGTCAATAAAGGTATGGTTCTTCTTTTCACTAACATTATTCCACTATGGTGTATAAGGTGGAGTCAGTTGAGATAGAATCCCAAACTACTATAAAAAGTAAATAAACTCTTGGTTAAGATATTCGCCACCTCGATCAGATCGAAGCTTCTTTATCTTATTTATAAGTTCATTCCCTACTTCATTCTTGAATTATTCGAATTTATAAAAGGAATTGAACTTATATATCATAAAATAAATATATACATATCTACTCAATTCATCAATAAAAGTTTTTTAGTAATAATTTCCACCTCTATCTTTTACCAGAAAATGTACACACACATTAGTGTGTACCAATTATAGAATATTTGTGGCCCTTTCACCCTTTCCACCAAAAGGTGTTTTGGTCATTTTTTCTTGTAAACAAGCATGACATATTTCAAGTAGATTTAGCTTAAAATAATCTAAATAACCTTCTTAATAGATCTTTGTCGGATGCTTCTCATTTACATGAATAATAAGGTGATTCCACAACCGGGTGTTAAATGGGTCGTGATAACTTGATTCGTTATCAATTTAAAAAACTTGGTTCTCGTAATTTAATACATAAAACCCATTATTTAAATGTGTCATACCATAACATATGTTCTATTATTAAAACAAACAACTCTTATTTCCAAACTTGAAAATAAAACTATATTTATCAAAATAGGATACAGATATTATGTTCTTGGTAATGGTTTCCATGTAATAACAATCTTTTAAAACCAAAATCATCCATGTTGGAAAAGTAAGGTGGTAATATCTTATAGAAAAAGTATCATGTCAAGATCTATTGGTTTTCCTAATATATACCTCTCCACTATAAATTTCATAGAATCTATTTGATTCCATCATTTTAATACATATGTGAGTACCATAAGTTGTATTTAATACCCAACTTGTAGATATGGAAATATTTCACTCGATAACGAATGTACCTAAATCTTTATTTACTTATTCTTGGTATAGTTTTACTTTCAATGGTCTAGATTTACACATGAAAAACAAACTATATTTTATTCTTTTTCTTGTCATTATATCTTATTCTTCTTGGAAGGATGGTTCCCAGGATCCTTAGACTTGGAGTGAATCTTGGGACCCTTTTCCTTGTTCTTCTTTTTCTTATTCACCATAAATACCACATGTTTTTCAAGCCTAGTTTCTTTGTAAACTTTTAAAATTAAAGTAAGAAGTTCTGAAACAATCTTCTCTCTATTTCTCATTTAATATTTTACAATGAAACTGGAGAAGCCTTTAGGTAGTGGGGATATAATGAGTTCTGTGTGCAACTAATCAAGGATCTTAAAGCCTAATATTTCTAAGTTCTCTATGTAGCCAATCATATTGAATACATTATTATCAGCTGACACCAAATCTCCAAGATTTCACTTGAATATTGTATTGGAGATCTCATATCTCTATTATCTTTCCTTCTTTTGGTAAAGATCATGAAGGTGATACATGATGTTATACACATCCATATCCTTATGTTTCTTTAAAATCTCAATATACATAGAGGATATCTGATAGAAATCAATTTTATTGAATATTTTATTGATAATAAATGATATAATTTCCTCAAATTGTGTTAAATATGTTTATTTATAAAATATTTGAGATTAGATCATTTATTTGAAAATTTGATAAAATTCCAGTTTTACCCTTTTAAAATTCATTGTAGTATTTCTAACATAAATATTTTAATATGAATTATTTGATCTTAAAATTTTGTAAAATTGTTCCTCACTTAATTTTCTATGACTTTTATTTAGTAAACTAGAGCTAACAAGTGAATTTGGATGGAGTAAATGGGCTATTAATTCAATGGTGGGATGGACTCGGCAGATTGGAAAATGGTTCTGTATTTGGGATATAACTCATACATCCATTCTTGTATTGATATAAAATTTGGAGAGGATATCGGAAACAAAATTTATCAAAAATCATCCTTCTAGGTGGAGAGCTTTTTCACGAGTTTATATAGTCAAATGGGCGGTACAAGTTGGATTAAAATATTTGGCTGAGATTCCCCATTCACACTTGAAACCACTTTGAACCTAGTCTCATATCCACTCTATAAATTGGTGTTTTTCTCATTTTTAGGGGTTGGAATGTGAATTGGGATATTGAAGTAATATTAGAATTGGTTTCACTCCATTTATCAAGGCATTTCAATAGGGATATATTTTGAATCTAGAATCCCTTCATTGAAGCATTCTTCTTCCTCTTCACGTTGTAATATTGTTGTGTTTTCTATAGAATCTTAGTTTATCTTCCATTTATACTATTATTTTAAATTTGATTCTTCTATTAATATTAATATTTGGGCTGGAATTCAAGATTATAAACAATATTGGTTTATACCCTTTCTAACCCCTTGCGAATTCAAAACGTTTCTACGATGACTACACCACCCATGGAAGAGTAGTTTTATTAGGAATCAATCTACCTCTTACCTTATTAATTTTTTTATTTTGAATCAATGAGCTAATATAATTCACTTAATATGATCCATTTATTTATTTTTCAATTTATATGAAACTAAGAAAGAAATTTATCAATTGACACAAAAACATGCAAGGTTGAGATTTGTGTAAATTGTGAGAGTGTGATCTTATTCGGTAATAAAAAACCATAAGGTATAAATTTATAGAGTTAAATTATAATCCCTAAAATAAATTAATACTTATTTATATAGTTGATATGTGATCTAATTACCCACTTTCCATAATCTAACCTAATAACATCAATCAAATCAGGGTGTTGCGGTTGCATGTTCTGAAGCTAGCCTAGGGTTTAAATAATTTCATCTTTGTGGTTAAGTTAACTCCTGTAGGGATTGAGGGTTAACAAATTAGGGGATTGTAATTAATTGAATGTTAATTTAAATGATAATGATAAATAATTTAGTTAATATTTATAGTTATATAGATTACTCCTTTTAAAATATTTTCTAAAAAAGCATCTTCTTGTTGTGTCTTTTTAATTGAACTTCATTTCAAAAAAATAGAAACAAAAAAAAATATACAATCTTATTCCAGCAAACTTCTTATAGATTTATGAATGGTAAACAACCCCCCCCCCACATCATTTAAAGTAGTTTTATTATTAAATTTTATGTTATTTTCAAAATACTTTTAATAATTTGTCAAATTTACTTCCTCCTTTGAGAGGCAACCTTGGTCAGCCACTCTGCTGCACCTAAGTACCCAAAAACAACTGATCATTTGAGGGCACCCACAACAGTGCCTTTCAAATTGGTGTAATTTCTAGGGAGTCAAGTAATATATTCAACCAATTAGAGGTATTTATTTTATTTTTCATTAAATTATTTTCTTCTCCTCTTTTTTTCTTCTTTCCCCTTTCTCAAGTTTTTTTTCTCTAACTCTCTTCTTTTATTTTTATCAGACCAACTCAAACTTATTTTATTTTTATTATGGTCCAATTTTCTTCATTTATTTTTTATCTTTCATTGATTTATGACATGAACTAATATAGAATATCTCTTAGATCTTGACCCTCATATTGAACTCAGCCTTACATCTTGAATAATACATTCTCAATCTATGGGAAGTTTCAACATTCAACCAGTAGGAGAATTCCTCCACTCCAAGATCATTGAAATTGGAAACACTTCTATATCAAACCTAAAACAAGAACTGATGGCTGAAAACAAAAACAATGAACTTAATATAACCATTATAGAGTTAGTTGCACTAGATATTAACTATCAACCAAATTGTATTGCATACCCAAATCTTGAATCGGACTTTGAACTAAAATCTGGGTTAATTCATCTTCTTCCAAAGTTTCATGGATTATATGGTGAGGATCCAAAAAAAATTTAAAATAATTTAATGTGGTTTGATCAACCTTAAAACCAAGAAATTTTTTTGAATATCAAATAAAACTAAGGTCATTACCAATTTCACTTGATGGAGCTGCAAAGGATTAGATGTATTATTTACAACCTGAATATTTAACATGTTGGAATGATTTGAAAAATATTTTCTTGTAGATATTTTTTCCAGAATCAAGGACCACTTTCATTCATAATGAGATCTCTGGGATCAAGTAATCACAAGGGAAGTCAATGTGTGAGTACTGGGAGTGATTCAAGAAATTGTGCACAAGCTTTCCACATCACCAAATCAGTGAGAAACTCCTCATCTAGTACTTCTATGAAGGAATCACACCTATGGAGAGAATCATGGTGGATTTCATGGTGGGAGGATAATTGGTGGACAAGACACCATTAGCTTCACTTGAATTTATTGACAAGATGGAACAAAACTCTTAACAATTTGGCAATCAAGGTACACCACATGTTCGAGGAGTACATCAGGTAATTCCTTCTATTGAAATTAGTTTGATTGATACTAAGTTAAAATAATTGACCACTATAGTGAGTCATATTGCATTGGCTCAAAATACATACCAACCCCTCCTTTAAGTCCTTGTGGAATTTTCACTGAGATAAGCCACTCAACTGACTATTGCCTCCAACTACAAGAAATAGAAGATTGTGCAGTAGTGTTTCCTGGGAGATCATATCAGCAGCAGCAACAGCCACATCCCCAAAAGAAGTTTGATTCATTTTCTCCAACATATAACCAAGGGTGGAAGGATCAATTAGACATGAGGTATGGATATGGACAACAACAAAGTCCCCCTTTTCAGCAAAACTTCCAGCAGCCTCCGCCTTACCAGCAAGGTTTCCAACAACCCCAAAAGATATTTGAAGCCTAAGCATTAACAAGACAACAAGGGAATCACCTACCCAAGGTAGATTATAACACTAATGACCTTTTGAAGCAAATTATTCTTAACCAACAGAATGATTTGAATATTCAAGGTTCGGAGTTGATGGAGTTGAAGACATGGATGAACCAGATTTCCACCACCCTCCATGAACTGGTAAGTAAGAACTCTAGAAATATTTTTTCCCAACCTACTATAAATCCCAAGGGGAATTTTAGTGCCATCACATTGAGAAGTGGGAAGAAAATACTTGATACATCTCCACCTATTGTTCCAATTGGATTCAACTCAACTCTGGAGAAGCCCCATTCTATACCAACTGATGAGAAATATAAGGAGAAAGAAAAAGGTAAGAAAAATATTGATGATGTTCCTTCTAATCCCCTTACATTTCTAAATAGAGTTCCACAAACCAAGAATATGGTTGAAGAGGAAACAAAAAAAGAGGTTTTGGAAACATTCAAGCATGTAGAGATAAGAATTCCCTTGATCAAGACCATTAAGAAAATCCCAAGGTATGCCAAATTCTTAAAATAACTTTGTACCAATCGAAGAGGACTTAAGGAAAATGAGAGGATAAATCTTGGAAGGAATGTGTTATCACTCATTACACCAACCCTAGAAATGCCAAAAAAAAAGTGCAAGGATCCCAAGACATTCACCATACCATGCACCATAGGAGAGTTACACTGTTTTGATGCTTTATGTGATTTAAAAGATTCCATAAATGTAATGCCTCACTCTGTTTTCTCTTCTTTACAGGTTGGAGAGTTGAATCCAATGAGAGTAGTGGTGCAGTTGGTGAATAGAGCTATGGCATATCCAGCGAGAGTCCTTGAGTATGTACTTGTTCAGGTAAGAGACGTGATCTTTCTAGCAGATTTATACGTGCTTAACATGGAGGATGATCAGTTAAGTTCTCATGCTCCCATTATCTTAGGTATACCCTTCCTCAAAACTGCAAAAACTATCATAAATGTCAATGAGGGTACACTTTCCATGGAGTTTGGGGATGAAGTTGTGATATTTAATGTTATGGACTCCATGAAGTACCCCTCAAAGGACCATTATGCATTTGATATCTCCCATTTTGAACCACCAAATAAAAACCCCATGGAATTTTATTGTCTTATACTTAGGGAGATTATGAGTATTGGTTCTAGTTTAATGTATAAGAGTACTTCCACACCTGTTTCTAATGCACAAGACTATCTTATATTTGATTTTGAAATGTATTCATATTCTGATTTTGATCATGTGAACTCTAATTATGACATGGTTGTTGAGTATGCTGATGGATTTGATGCTTTATTTTCTAATTTTTATGATGTATACTCTGATATTGATGTTCATTGTGCACATATTCTAGTTCCTTCAATTTATCCATCCATACATCACCCCCTACATTGGAACCCAATCCATTACCACCAAATCTAAAATACTCATACTTTTTAAGTGGTGAGAAATTGCTTGTTATAATTAATAACAATCTCCCTTTTGAACATGAAGAAAAACTTTTGAATCTTTTAAGGGAGAACATCATGACAATCGGGTGGACCTTGGCTGACATATCAAGTATTAGCCCATCTATTTGCATTCATAGGATTTTTTTGGAGGATGGGGCTAAACTAGTTAGGCAACCACAAAAGAGACTCAATCCAACACTTTTGGAGGTTGTTAAAAAAGAAGTTGACAATTTGATCGAGGTAGGTATAATCTATCCCATTTCAGATTCCTAGTGGGTGAGTCCTATTCAGGTTGTGCCTAAGAAAAGTGGTGTTACTATTGTTAAAAATGAGAAAGATGAGTTAGATCCAATTAGGGTGAAAAATAGTTGGCGTGTGTGTATTGATTATAGGAAACTAAATCAATCTAATCACAAGGACTATTTACCATTCCATTTATTGATTATATGCTTGAGAGACTAGCTGGGAAAACACACTATTGTTTCTTGGATGGATTTTCTAGATATTTTCATGTTCCTATTGCTCTGAAGGATCAGGATAAGACAAAATTCACTTGTCCATTCGGTATGTTTTCCTACCAAAATATGTCATTTGGACTTTTCAAAACCCTAGGTACCTTCCAGAGATGCATGGTGAGTATTTTTTCTGATTTTATTGAGACTTTCATGGAGGTATTCATGGATGATTTTACAGTGTATGGATCCTCATTTGATGAATGTCTGAGTAGTTTGGGAAAGGTGTTGAATCGTTGTATTGAGAAGAATATGGTATTGAACTTTGAAAAGTGTCATTTTATGGTAGAGCATATCATTGTCTTATGGAATATAGTGTCATAACATGGGATAGAGGTTGATAGATCTAAGATAGAAATTATTTCATCCTTACCCTATCATTCATGTGTGCATGATATTAGATATTTCCTAGGGCATGTAGTCTTTTATCGGAGCTTCATCAAAGATTTTAGTAAGATTGCTCTTCCTTTGTCATGATTACTTAAAAAGGATTATGATTTTGTGTTTGATGATTCATGCAGGGTATCATTTGATGATCTGAAGAAGTGTATGACCACTCCACCAATCATACATCCCCCACAATGGGACATTCTTTTTGAGATTATGTGTGACGCCTCCAACTTCACGGTTGGAGTTGTATTATCTCAGAGGGTGGAGGGAGGTTCACATGTGATTTCCTATGCATCGAGGACACTAGATTCATCCCAATAAAACTACACAACCATAGAAAATGAGTTTCTTTATGTCATATTTTCTTTAGATAAATTCCGTTCATATTTATTGGGCTCTAAAGTAGTTGTTTTTTCTGACCATGCAGCTTTGAAGTACCTCTTAAATAAGCTAGATGTAAAGCCTAAGCTTATCTGATGGATGATCCTTCTTTAGGAATTTGATATTGAGATAAAGGACAAGAAGGGTTCATAAAACCTAGTGGCGGACCACGTGAGTAGGCTTAATCATGCACTAGATGATGACACCATGGACTAGGTACCACTTCGGGATAATTTCCCTGATGAGCATATTTATTCCATATCAGGTACACATCCTTGGTATGCTGATTTAGTTAACTAACTTTTTGAATCTGAAATACCTATAAATTTAAAGAAACATCAAGTCCAAAAATTAAAGAGTGAGTCTCAGTTTTATGTGTGCGATGACCCCTACCTCTGGTGCATATGTAGTGATCAAGTTATTAGTAGGTGTGTTCCTGATCATGAGTTTGAGTTTGTTCTACAATTATGTTATAAAATTTCTTGTATTGGAAACTTTGGACCCCAACGGACATCTAGTAAAGTTTTAGACTCTGGATTATATTGTCCTAGCTTATTCCATGATGCCCATGTGTTTTGTAAGTCATGATCTCGTTGCCAACACACTGGGAACATTTCTAGGAGACATGAGATGCCCCCAACAACCCATACTATTCTATGAGATTTTTTATGTATAGGGCATTGATTTTATGGGGCCTTTTCCTAGTTCATTTCGTTTTTTGTATATTTTTTTTGTTATTGATTATGTTAGTAAATGGGTGGAGGCTAAGTCCACCAAGACTGATGATTCTCATGTTGTAGTGGAATTCGTCAAGACACGGATTTTTTGTAGGTTTGGAGTACCAAAGTCCATCATAAATGATCAAGGGACACACTTATGCAATCATAATTTATCTTCCCTCCTTACAAATTATGTTGCGACACACAAAACATAAACACCATACCCCCCCCCCAACAAATGGTCAGGCTAAGGTTTTAAATCGTGAGTTGAAACAAATTTTGGAGAAAACCGTGAAACTGAATAGGAAGGATTGGATAAAGCACTTGGATGATAAGATATGGGATTATAGGATAGCATAAAAGACACCCATAAGTATGTCCCTATTTCAGATTGTTTTTGGGAAAGCATTTCATCTCCCTGTGGAGGTTGAGCATCAGGCTTATTGGCCTATAAAGAAATGCAACATGGATTTGGCCCAAGATGGAATTCAACGGAAGCTGCAAATTCAAGAGCTTGAGGAGATTGGATTATCTTCATATGAGAAATCAAGGCTATAAAAGGAAATATCCAAATAAGATCATGAAAAAATGATCCAGAAAAAGGAATTTCATGTTGGAGAGAAAGTCTTGCTCTATAGTTCATGACTGAAGCTGATTCCTAGTAAGTTGTGTTCCAGGTGGTTAGGTCCTTATGTTGTGACTAATGTTTTTACTTATGGTGCATTGGATATAACATAAAAGGACACAAGAAGGATCTTTACAGTCAATGGGTAATGTTTTAATAGATACATTTAGGGAATTCTTGCTGATGTAGTGGATTTCATCACACTACATGACCCCAACATCACTTGAGCATATCAGGCTCTTCCTAAACCTTTAAATTTTTTATTCTTTGTCCTATTTAAAATTATACATTTAATGTGAATATATCATCTCATGGGTTCACATTGAGGAAAATTAAATATTTTAAGTGTGGAGGATGGAACCTTTTAGTTTAGTAATTTAAATCGTTTTCCTATTTTTCAATGATTTTCAAAAAAAATGTGTGTTTTTCAAATTTTGGGTGTTTATTTTTAAATTTTTTGTGTGTTTATTGAAACTTTTGAGCTGAAATGATTCAAATCACCATTTTTAAATTCATATTAATAAATGAAATAATTTATCTCATGAAACTGAGCTTAAATGAATGCTGAAAATCACTATGTTTCAAGTTCAAATATTTAGTAATTTCATGAAAATTACTCTAAATTTTGAATCCCATGACACGTCTCATTGTCTTTATATTTGAAATCAATTTCATGTGAGTCTTCTGAACCATTAATTTTATATTCTTTACATTTACCTCACTTCTTTAGAGAACCAAACCATGCTTGATTTAACCAGAATTTGATTTATTCCTGTCAAAACTTGAGGGTTTGAGGTACTTATGTTTAAATGATTGAGTCGTTTGTTTGGTATTAAAGCCACTATTTCAAATAATCCTTTTTTATAATGGCCTAACTTGAACATTTAATTATTATATCCCTTAGAATCCATGAATAGACTATTAGGTTAGCCACATTACAAGCCAATTTTCCCTATCCAACCAACTCTTGAAGTGAAATTGCATAATCTAGTTGAACTTAAGTGTGGGGGAAGCTGTCTTGTGTTGTGCTACCACGTTTTGTGATACTTTGGGTGGAAAATTAAATTACAAAGAGACATTTTTGCTAATGGAAAAAAATAATTCTTTTTAAATTTGTGCCTTTCTATAGATTTCATGATAAAATAAGTTGTGCCTTTCTGAAGCTTCTGATGAAGAAAGAAATTTGTGTCTATCTGGAGATTTCATGAAAAACTATGTTTGAGAGGATTGACATTTTTGTTGTGGAAATGATGAATGGTGTAAAATTTCCATGAGTTTTTAAGTTGATTGGGATGAATTTATACTAAGAGTAGTGAGGAGGAGACCATACTTGAGTAATAATTAGAATAATGCAATTTTGCTTCAAAAAGAGCCAATCCCTCTTCATTCAGCCTCAGAATTTTTCACATCTAAATCCTACCCACCGAAAGCCACAGAATAACACTGAAAAGTCATCATGATAGAAATATTTCCTTAACTCACATCAGGTTTTGATGTAGAAATTTATCAAGCCTGTGGTGTACCTTGTATGAGTTTGGATGAGTAATACATTTTTGAAAAATTGAAATTTGTGTGATAAGAGAAAATTCAAGTGAGGTAAGTGTTTTGTGCATGGGAGGATAATTGAAGTGGAAATATATTGAATGATATAAATGGAGAACTTGAAATAATGGTTTTTTATGAGGAATGATATCTTTTGTTTCTTGGTTTGTAATTTTTGGATCTCAAGGATATGTGTTTTAAAATTTATTTTGATTTGATATTGATGTTTACTTGTCACAATTTTTCAGAATACATGATATGAGGTTTTGCCTAAGAGTGAAAAAGGGTAAGTGTGGGGGAGTTGATAAAACATAATTTTATTTAATATTTTATTGATAATAAATTATATAATTTCCTCACATTGTGTTAAATATTTTTATTTATAAAATATTTGGGATTAGATCATTCATTTGAAAATTTGATGAAAATTCCAGTTTTACCCATTTAAAATTCATTGTAGTATTTCGAGCATAAATATTTTAATATAAATTATTTTAACTTAAAATTTTTTAACATTGTTCCTAAATTAATTTTCTACAAATTTTATTCAGGACACTAGAGCTAAAGAGTGCGTTTGAATGGAGTAAATGGGTCATTAATTCAATGGCGGGCTGGACTCGCCATATTGAGAAATGGTTCTGTATTTGGGCCACAACTCATACATGCATTCTTGGATTGGGCTCAAATTTGAAGAGGGGCTTGGTAAAAAATTATAAAAAATAATCCTTTTATATGGAGATCTGTTTCACACGTTTTGGTAGTCAAATGGGTGGTGCAAGTTAGATTAAAATATTTGGTCGAGATTCCCCATTCACACTTGAAACCACTTTGAACCTAGCCTCTACTCCACTCTATAAATTGGTGTTTTTATCATTTTGAGGGGTTGGGAAGTGAATTGGGATATTTAATTCAGATTATAATTGGTTTCACTCCATTTATCAAGGCATTTCAATAGGGAGAGCTTTTGAAGCTAGGATCCCTTTATTGAAGCCTTCTTCTTCCTCTTCACTTTGTAATATTGTTGTTCTTTTTATAGACTTTTAGTTTCTCTTCCATTTATTATATTATTTTCAATTTTCTTCTTCTCTTAATATTCATATTTGTTCTGGAATTCAAGAGTAGAAACAAGATTGGGTTGTACCCTTTCTAACCCCTTGCGAATGCAAAACGTTTCTATGATGACTACACCGCCCATGGAAGAGTAGTTTTCTTAGTAATTGATCTACCTATTACCTTATTCATTCAATTATTTTGAATCAATGAGATACTTTAATTCACTTAATATTATCCATTTATTTAGTTTTAAATTTATATGAAACTAAGAAAGCAATTGATCAATTAACACAAAAACATGTGAGGTTGAGATTTCTGTAAATTGTGAGAGTGCGATCTTATTCGGTAATATAAGACCATAAAGGAAAAATTTATAGAGTTAAATTATAATCCCTAAACTCAATTAATCCTGATTTATAGATTGTACATGTGCTCTAATTAACCACTAGCCATAATCTAACCTAATAACATCAATCAAAGAAGGGTGTTGCGATTGCATGTTCCGAAGCTAGCCTAGGGTTTAAATAATTTCATCTTTGTGGTTAAGTTAACTCTAGTAGGGATAGAGGGTTAACAAATTATGGGATTATAATTAATTTAATTTTAATTTAAATGATAATGATAAATAATTTAGTGAATAGGTAGAGTTATATCGATTACTCCTTTTAAAATATTTTCTAAAAAACATCTTCTTGTTGTGTCTTTTTAATCTAACTTCATTTCAAAAAAATAAAAACAAAAAAAATATACAATCTTCTTCCATCAAACTTATTCTAGTTTTATGAATGGTAAATAATCCCCCACATAATTTTAAGTAGTTTTATTATTAAATTTTATGTTATTTTCTAAACACCTTTAATAAGTTGTCAAATTTACTTCCTCCTTTGAGAGACAACCTTGGTCAGCCACTCTGCTGCACCTAAGTACCCAAAAACCACTAATCATTTGAGGGCGCCCATGATATCACCTTTAAATATCAGGAAACATTGGACATACATATAATCATCCACATGTTTCTAGTAGATAGATACTTCTTTCTCATTATCCTCTTTAACAAGCAACTCGAGAGGTGGGGTTTCCAACACATATAATTTATATTCATGGTGTAGTATAATGCGCAAGTGCCTATACCACTCCTGAAAATTCAAACTGATGAGAAGGTTTTCTTTATCTAGTATGGATCATAGTGTTATAGTCAAAATCATGAGACTTTACATTTCTATAATAATTAAGATCATAATTTTAATATAATATCTGGATTATAAATTTGATAAATAAATAAATTAGTTTATTCAACTCTTACTCTTTTGTAGAAACTCAATATCCTTTAGCATTGGTTATAGAATATCTTGTTTCATGGATATTCTAATGGAAAGGATCCATTTATCCCTTCTCATAACCCAAATAGTGGCTGAAAAGCTATTTGAAAATATTTAGGTATGTATAACTTTCCAAATACATTAAAATATATCTCCTTTATCTGTTGATTGGACTAATCAATCCAAAAATCCTAGATAAGGATATCCCCAACTTTTTCCTACTAGTTGCACAAAGTCTCACAAAGGCAGTCAACCCTTAATGCGAACTAGGTTAAGTCAACCTAAAACTCAAGTTAGAAATTCTCCAATAATTGAAATTGCCCTGGTAGAGGTTTGATCAATCACATTGAACTAAGTTTCAATTCCAACCCAAGTAGTGGAAGGTTATACTGACTTAATATTTAATTTAATGGATTTTATCTTTATGCATAAATAGCTCATTTTATCTTTCTTACATGATTTCTAATATTAAGTGGATTTACTTAAGTTATTAACCATGTATTGATAAAATTATGCATAATATAAATATTTAATTCTATCTTGCATGATTTTTTAATTCATTTTTTCATTCAAATAAATAACTAACCATGAAACTGATATAAATAAATAAATAAATTGGTATGATCATGATCTTTATCCAATAGTTTTTTATCAATTAGATGATAAATCAACTCTGGACCTGGTAGAATAACTCATTAAACCTACACTAGTTTGATTTGTATCATTTCACTTGTAATCCTATGAATCTCTAAGATTGGTTTCACCTCAACTCCAAACTTGAACCACCACCACTCTCCTAAGACATCCATCCATTACATAAGCCTTACTCACATGTGGGTGAGGGTGACCAAAGGATTGTTTTATAAGGTTTACATAAAATAAACCATGGTCATGAGGACATTTACATAATAAGAGGAGGAGATGATGTGCATGACATCAATTTAATTTAATAATAATAAATTAAAATGAAATCAATCACATACACAGGTTTGGTCTAAACTCATGATCACCCATATACAAGAAATGAATATACATTTATGATCTAACTAGAAATCACTTAAATTAATTATTTAATTAAGATAAATTCCTTGAATTAATCTAATTAATTATATGATTAATTAATTAATTCAAATTATCTTAATTTCATCCAAACCGTCCTGAAATTTCCATCAACCATAATTTAAAAAAAATATTTAAAATTAACAAAGTACACAAGTGTACTTGGGGGAAACAGAATGTACCAATCCAAAATACTTAGATTGGTCTTTTTACTATGTATTCACATGGAATCAAGCATACATTCTGAGGACCATAATTATAAGACATGACATTTTCAATAAATGGTGTGTGATAATATGTAAATTACACACCATGTGATATTATTAATGCACACATAGTACACTATAAATACCATACACTACATGTAGTTCAGAATTTAACATAGAAATTAATTTAATATATAAGTGATAATCATATCTCATGGCATGTACTATCAAATAAATGACTCATGGAACACATTTCAATAGGTTTAATTATATCATTAATTTTTCTATTTGCATTAAATTATTCACAAAAAGTATAGTGGATTACATGGAGTGTACTTGGGATACACAGTGTGTAATCTCTTCTTTCCCTATATACGACATGCGCCAAGCAACTAAGTGTGTTTTTTGGTCAAGGACATTCACGAGGTACATGATGTGTATGTTAGCTACACACCATGTGTCTTCAATGTTACACAGTTTTTTATTCCTTGTGTCATGTAGTAAATACACTACACAAATTGGAATCATTGTGTTTTCTTCCAATAAATCATGTGGACTACACTGACTAAAAATTAATTTCTTATTAAACATAGACCCCCTTTTTAAGGGATGAGGGGAAACCAACAAGACTTAAAGACTAAAAACAATAACCATGCCCCATTATCCATAGGCCTAAGGCCAAAAACAACCCAATTCAATTCTTCAAAGTGAAGCCCCTCCCCAGCATCAGAGCTGTTAAGGCCATTTTCTACCTCTCATTGCTGCTTGGTTAGCTGTCACATGAAGGAATGCATAGGCCTGGTACTGATAGAAAATTACATACCCTATCAAACATCCAATTTTGAATAGAAATTATTTTATGAAAACTCCCTCCTCTGAACCACTTCTGGAGTAGTCCCTTGTAGGAGAACTGGTTGAATTTTCCAAAAAGTCATGGACTATAGAGCCACAAAAAAAACTCACAAAAACCATACCACAAATTCAAAACTTCAACGCCATACATTGCTTCACAAACCAAATCCCCCTTCACCATGAAACTTACTCCTCCACCGAATCAAAATCCCAATCGCTGGACGATTCCAGAAAAAACCCTTCCACCATCCAACACCAGAAGACCATTGAGAAGGTGCAGGGTACTCTGACGATCATGAAACTGAAGAAACACATTCAGACCATATGACATCAAAACATCAAAATCTTTCCTTATGCCGTGAAGACCACCGAACACCAAGAAATCCCAACACAAGCCAGATCTGCAAATCCCATCACCATCGTCAAGACCACTCATAGAGACCACAGTGAACCACCCCGTGCACTCCCTGATGACATGAGGCAAAAATCCTTAGACCGAAATCTATATACTGATCACTAGACCACACCGTGCCACCAAAATAATCCCTATCCAGCAATATTAAGGATAGAAATAGGGAAAAAATGATGGGAATCTCTGATACGGCTGAGCCAATGAGGTTGTTGATGCCGCCACTGAAAATCACACGCCATGGGACCGCTGAGAGGAAGCATCAAGGAGAGGAGCTGAGCCAACCCGAGATGAATAGAGGATGGTGACAATAGTGGAAAACCTAGTGAGGAAGCTCCCCTTTCAGTCTCATCTCTCCTTGATTCACTGGTCAATCCATGTGGACTACACAATGTGTAGTCCAGTCAAACTACATTCCATCCTAGCTTAGTCCGCACATGGTTTTCATTAAATTCATTCCTCGTGTAGTTAATATGTGATGACTTTCTATTTAGGTGAGTCATCCTGGTGTATTTAACATGGGTACACTTCATGGACCTTCAGGCTAGACATCATGTGTTCTTATGTTATTCATCCAAAACTATCAATATCTCATGATGGAGTATTTAGATATTCTTCATGTTAATTTAACATTTACTTGGTTATATGAGTGATGACGAAAAAGGGAAGAGAGGATTTCAGCATTCAGATTTAAATAATTAATAACCAAGAAATAAAACTAGAAATAAATTCATATTATGAATAAATGATTAATAAATATTTATCAATTAATTAAATGACCACTCTGATACCACTTGAAGGTTCTGGATGTAGTGGAAGCACCTATTGGGAAAATCCAAATCGTATTTTTTCCATAATAGATGAATACTATGAGATATACATAATGAAGAACGTCATGAACAACATAGTTAAATAAAATATTAATTGAATTTAATAATTCTAGAACCAAAAAGGAAGGATCATCATATATGATTTATAATTAATTTAAAGATAATTTGAAAATTGCATTGTCTTATAATTTTTTCTTCATTGATGAACCGATAGACCACTTTCATCATACCGTTATTGTGTCGCAATATACAAGGTTATAATCTCTCTAAAATTGATCCACATGTGCTCTAAAATATTGAATCATCATCTCAGAATCATTGGGTTCCAATGCATTTGATTATAATCACTTACATCATTCATCTTTGATAGCAGTAGGAATATCTTCATTAAAAAAATATTCTTTACATTCTCTTGGGGGATTGATATAAAGGAGGGGGTGAGTTCTTTAGTTATTGATTGAATTCTTAAGATTATTCTCTCTAGGTATTGAAATAATTCTCTCTAATTTTGTTGTGCACAATAAGAAGCTAACCTTGGAGTGTGATATAATCGTTCATTTATAAATCTAGGCTTGGGTTGGTAATTGTACAAAAGCTTTTAGATAACCTTATGTATAATAATAATATAAATATTATTATTATTTTCTTGACATGCGCAATAACTATGGATAAATAAATATCATTTTTTAAATGAATAAATTAATATTTATTTAAATGGTATTAAATATATTATTTTCAGTCGGACCATTAAACTCGATCTTCAATCCTTCTCAATATTTATTGGGACTTAAATAATTACTATTTATTTAATAAATAAATATAATTACATTATTTACTAATAAATATAATAAATATCATTAAATATTACAAAAAATATTTATTATTATTTCATTCACATATTAATTCTTCTGAATAACTCATGATAAAATATTAGTGATCAACCAATCCTAAATAATTATTGAACCAAAAATTAGGAATAATATTTATTCTAACTTGTTAAATTCAAAATAGAACTTAATTGATATTTCGAACATACTTAGTGTGTTTCCCTCTAAGACACTTTATTAGTGGCATTAGGCAGAACTATCTAAAGTTAAAGGTTAGCATCTAGAAATATGCCAAAGCACCCATAGAGAAAGAAGTTAATTTCTTGATGACATACAATCTCATATGAATGCTTTCTATGTAATATAATCCATTTATCATGATATCTCTAATCAGGTAGATCACATATTGGTGTCATCGACCTATGTGCTAGATAACTCCTTCTTTAACTTTCTGAAATTGAACCTGCCCATATAACACCATGGTCATAGATTTATTTAGACTGATTCATTCACATAAAAGGTCCTAATATATCACCTTTTTCTAAAGAATATAAGGAATAAATATTTTCTCACAATACCAAGGGCGTACACCATGAGAGAATGCATCAAAATCTTATGAATCTCCACCCCTGATAACTTGTATCATTTGTGTCCCATAAAATGATATCTTTCATATATAGAACATATATTTAAGAATATTTTCATAGCACTTATAGGTTCTCATCTAGTGGGGAACTACTATGACCTTCTAGTGTGACAGCTACTCTTAGGATATTAACGCATACTATGTCATGATCAATAATAATCATCATATGATAAAAAGTTTATTAATATTTAAAATAGTGAATACATGTAATCAAAAAGTATATATAAGTTTGTTTTAGGGAACTAACTCCAACAATGTATGTCATGGTATGCACTCATCTGAACATTACATATGCAGTGGGAATCGTATTTTGGTTCATGTCAAATCTAAAAAAATAATGATAGGAAGTTGTGAAGTGGATTATTTGATACCTAAAAGGAATGGAAAATTCTTCCATTTTTTGGATAATATGATCCATTTTAAGGGTATGTTGACACAAAATTTGGGGGATATATTTATTCTTAGAAGAGTACAATCATCCATGTGTTTACATTTGGAGAAACTGTGATCAATTGGATGTCAAGGATACAACTGGTGGTTCCTCTCTTCACAATGGAGGCAAAGTATGTGGTAGCAATAGAAGTAGGAAAATAGATGGTGTGTTTGAATAATCTATTTAAAGAGTTTAGATTTTTTTATGGTGTGGTATTTATTTTTTGAAAAAATCAAAGTGAAATTCATGTGTCATGTAATATAGTGATTTTTCTCAGATGAATAACATTGATATTAAAGGTTCTCGGTGTAGAAAAAAATTCCAGGTATGGTGATAAATCAAAATATTTTGTCGATCTGATGGATAATTCACAATATTATCAATGACGTGAATGTTATGACCAATGAAATATTTCTATTAGATATTGATGTAAGGAAAAATAGAACCAAGAGAGAGGATATTTCATTTTGAATTTATAATTAATTTATTTAGATATGAAATAATATGTTACATTAGATTAGGTTCATTCTTTGATGTGGATGTTGATCATCTGAAAACCCTTTTATAGATTACCTTAATTGATCTATAAGGATCCAAGTGTAGAATCTCTCTATCAGTGATCACACATTCTTCTTTGATCTCCAAGAAACTCCAATTTATTTCTAGGTTTTAGCACAGTGAATCAATTGTCTTGTGTTATTTGTGTTGATTTATCATACTTAGACATTAAAGGGATCTCTCTTGTGTTTCTTTTTCTTGATAGGAATAGAGAAAAAGGAATTTTAGATAGAAATCTGTTGTGTGCAACGATTCTCTATTTATCGATTAACCCTAAATAATAGACATGAACATCTATTTATAGAGTTAGGGATTAGGTTAAAAATATTATTTAATTTCATGTTGGCCCTTAAATAATATAATAACATTTATTAAACCTCATTATAAATTAATAATATTATTATTATTATTTTATAGATAATGTGCTAACTTTCACACAAAAACAAATAGTATTTTATTGGCTTGTAAATTAATATTTATTGTCAGACGTGGTATTGATCCATTTGAACTCATTTTAATTTATTGAAAACCCAAATAAATATTCAATTAAATATTTTATTCATCAATAAAAAATATTTTCTATCGGTAAACATGAATAAAATTATTCCTCGGTCTTGAGAATGATATTTATTCTAATAATTAAATTCAAATAGAATTTAATCAAGATAAATAGAAACACTTATTGTGTGACCCTATAGGATTCTTTCTCATTGGAATTATGTGGTCTTGCATAAAGTATAAGATTAATATCTAGAAATGGGTCAAATCACACAAGAGAAAGAACTTAATTTTGCAACATTGGCAACCAAATACAAACTCACACTGTGTAATATAATCCCTTTGTCACAATTTATCATCAATCAAGTTCCACATCTATGTCACCAACCTATATGCTCGATGCATCTTTCTTTTACTATCTAAAATAAACACGTCATTATATCATGGTCATGTAATTTAATTCAATGGTTCTATTCCAATAAAAGTTTTTATACATTAGCTTCCATAAAAATATAAGGGAAAAATCCTTCCTTGACTTATTCATTAATAACACATTACACATGATTCACCCAATGTATCCAACTTCTCCAAGAACTATTATTGTTATGGTTTATAAAATACATCTAATTGTGTGAATTTTAACATGTATTAATAATAATATTAAAGTATAAGGACCATTACGCATGTTCGTATATAGGAATATTCGATGACACCAAAACATATGAAATTCCTACTAGTGAGTCTGTTCTCATAATCTTCTATATTAGAGATTACCAAGTGTGAACTTTATGAGAAGAATCCTCATCCACTTATGAGTACTCACACCTTAAAATCGTGTTTTATATGTCCCATCACATAATGTTATCCTACCGTATAACTATATTTAATAATATCATCATTTTACTTCAAGATTCTCATCATAACAGGGAACTTCTATGACCTTAAAAAATGTGATAGATATTCTAGGACATTATTACATCAGATTCAGGCATAACAATGAACAATATATAATAATATGTTTTATTAATATTCAATACATTGAATATACTTGTAATCAAAGTACAAATAGTTGGTCTGAGGACACCAACTCCAACAAAACCCCATTTGGACTAGAGACAACTACCTACAACTTTCAGTTCACTAAACCTCACATGATAATTATGTTTCTACTAAGTTAAGGATTTAGTCAAGGGTTCCTACATGTTGTCTTTTGTGAAAATACTTCTCACTTCAACCTCACCTATCTGATAAAAATCCATTAATAAATGATACTTCCAAAGTTTGTTCTTTGTTCTTTGATGTGACCTTGGCTCCTTTGCAAGAGCCACAGCTGCAGTATTATCACAATAGACCATGATAGGATCTTTACTTATAGGTACCACATCAATATTTTGAATGAGTTTTTTCATCCATACTACTTCATTAGCTACCTTAGAATCCACAATATACTTGGACTCTGTCGTAGAATCTGGACCATATCCTACTTTGAGCTTACAACTCACAACAACTCTATTATAAATTAAGATGTATCCCATTTGATGATTCATGTAATATTAATCTATTTTGAAAATATCATATGAATATCCTTTAATGACTAGTTCCTAATATCCTCCATATACCAATAATACACCCTTAATAATCCTTAGATACTTAAAGATAGTCTTGACTGTCATCTAATGGAGGTCACCTAGATCATCTTGATACCTTCCTACTATACTCAATGCATAGGAAAAATCTATCCTCATACATAGAATAGAATACATGACTGACCTTATCACTAACATGTATGGAATCCTTGTCATTATATTTATTTCCTCATGTATTTTAGGAAATATTTTTCTAGAAAGATTAATTTCATGTGACATTGGAAAAAATCCCCTCTTAGATCATTATATGTTGAACCTATTTAGTATATTGTCAAGATATGTACCTTGACTTAGTCTGAGTTGTCTATTGGATCTATCACAATGGATCATGACCCCAAGAATATATTACACCTTGCCTAAGTCCTTTATGGAGATTCGTTTATTCAATTGGGCATTAACATACTATAAGACTGGTATTTTTTTCAATAAGTAATATTTCATTGACATAGACTATTAAGAAAATGACCATAGTTCCACTAAACCATTTATATATATAAGTCTTGCATTCATTATTTATTAAACCAAATTCTATTATGGCTTCATCAAAATGAATTTTCCATGACCTAGATTCTTATTTTAATCTATAAATGGATATTTACAACTTAAATACCTTGTCGGAATCCTTAAGAGTCGCAAACCCTTCAGGTTGTTCCATATAGACATCTTCCTAGAGTTTCCCATTAAGGAAGTATGTTTTTAAATTCATTTTCCATATTTCATAGTCATGATAAGACATAATGGTAAGTATAATTTTGATGGATTTTAGCATTGAAACTATTGAAAAGGTTTCATCGTATTCAGTGTCTTAACGTTTTTAAAAACCTTTTGCAACAAGTCACACTTTATAGGTATTGAATTTTCCTTCCATGTGCAGTTCCTTCTTTAATACCCATTTGTAATCAACAGTCTTTAAATACACTAGAAGAACTACTAAAATACAATCTTGGTTTTGGTACATGGAATACATTTCAGAATTCATGGATTATTTCCATTTGGAAAAATCTGTGTCATTTACTACTTCCTTGTAGGTTATAGGGTCATCATTATCAACTAATAATGAGTCACCATCCTTAATTATTAGAAAAACATAGCATTTTGGTTCTCTAACCACTCTTGTACTCCTATGCATTATTTTTTTATCTGGAACATATTCTTTCATGGGGATTTATGGAATTTTTTCTTGTTCAAACTCTTGTGTATATTGAGCATGTACTTCATCAAATTCTATCTCACTCTCACTATATCTATTATAGATCTAATCCTTCTCAAGTAATATGGATTGTATGTCAACCAAAACATTTTTGTCTAAAGGATTTTATAGGTGGTATCCTCTTGTTTCCTTGGGATATCTTATAAAGATACACTTTATGCCTTGGGGTGTGAGTTTATTCCCTAAACAGGACTTAACAAATGATTCACATCCCCACACATTTATGTATGACAATATAGGTTTATTTCCATTCCATAATTGGTAAGGAATACCACATTCCACTTTAGTTGGAACTAGGTTTAGTATGTATACTTTTTTTTAATGTGTATCCCCAAAAGGATAATGGGATACCTTCATGACTCGTCATTAATCTCACCATATCCAACAAGATGTAGTTCCTCCTTTCACTTACACCATTCTATTGAGTTGTATAAGGTGGATTGAGTTGGGATAGAATCCCAAAATCCTATAAATAATCAATGAAGTCTTGATTAAGATATTCTCCACCATAGCCTGAACAAAGATTGTTAATATTCTTACTAATATGATTCTCAAATTAATTCTTATACTCATTGAATTTATCCAAATAATTTGAATTATACCTCATCAATTAGACATATCCATATCTACTAAAATCATCAGTAAAAATTATAAGTATGATTACCCACCCCTTTCTTTAATAGTAAATGGTCCACATGTATCAATATGAACTAATTCAATAATCTCTTTAGTCTTTTCACCTTTTCCAAAAAATGGGGATTTGGTCATTTTCCCTTGTAAATATGTGTGACATACACCAAGTGGTTTTATTTCAAAGAATCTAAATATCTATATTTTTGTAATTTAGTCAAATGTTTTTCATTTACATGACCTAGCTGGTGATGCCAACGTTGGGTGTAGTATGAGTCATGTGAATTAATTTCATTATCAATTATCATTACTTGGTTTTCATAATATAATGCATAAATACTGTTATTTAAATGTTACTTACCATAACTAATTCTATATTTATAAAAGAAGCAACATTTATTCCTGAACTTTAAAATAAATCCATCCGAATATAGTCTAGATAAAAAAAATGTTGGAGTTGGTTCTATAGAACTAATTTATGTGTACTTTATGATAACGTTTATTCATTGTTTTGAATATTAATAAACTCTTTATAACATCATTATTGTTCTTATATGTGATGTAGTATGTGATAATGTCCTAAGAGTATCTATCACAATGAAAGGTCATAACAATTTCCCACTAAGATGAGAACCCAGAAGTCTCACGACTATATTCTTAAATATATGTTCTATATCCAAATTGAATCATTTGAGGTACATAAATGATATAGTATATCAGGGGTGGAGAATCATAGGACTTTGAGGCACCTTCTCTTGGTGTAATCCCTTGGTAAATATCCAGTTTAGGATATTATGATAATGAGACCCTATAGTAGGAAATCCATATTTATATGTGTCATTGGATGTTCTTATCTATGAATGTGTATAGCGATCCTTAGAATTTAAGATTATTATTAATGAGTATTATAATTCATGTACTTTGATGTATTAATGAAAAATGTGGTAACATTTGTTCGTGGAGAGGTAGGATATATTGGGTGTGTCATGAGTAATATTTCATTAATGAATAATATGAGAAAAGATTTATCCCTTCTATTATTTAATTGAATTTGATATCTCAGTACCTTTGATGGAAATGATATAGCCTAAATAAATACATGGTCATGGTGTTCTATAGCCAAGTTTGATTTTTTGAAATTCAAAGAAAGAGACATTGAGCACATAGGTTGATAGCACCATCATGAAACCTATTTGATTAGAGATATCACAATAAAAATACTATATTACACAGTAAGAATTTGTATGAGGTATTATGTCATTGTGGCATTAACTTCTTTCTCTATGAGTACCTTGGTGTGTTTTTAGATGTTAACCATGTACTTTAGAATGTTTCTCCTAATGCCACAGAAAAAGATTCCTAAAGTTTCACACGCTAAGTGTATCCAGAATCATAGTTAAATAATATATATTATTATTTATTATTGAACAAATTAAATAAATATTATTACCACATATGGTTTAATAATTATTTATGTTTTCTTGATTACATATATTTCATTGCCAATTCTTTGAGAGAATATTATGTGAAAAAAATATTTAATAAATATTTATTTATTATTTAGTGAATATAATATTTATTTATTTATTAGAGAATAATGAAGTGATATTTATTTATTAAATAAATATTCATTATTCAAGGCCTGATAAATATTTTGGAGGAATAGAAGATCTAGTTTAATGGTCCAATGAGAAATAATATATATATTGAATATTATTTGAATAAATAATATTTAATTTAATTTGTGAGTTTAGTGCATTCCAAGAAATAATAATATTATTATTATAATAGATATGGGGTACTATAGGGATTATTAAAATAATAAAGGATGCATGTGCAATTATTATTTTCTAACCCTAGCAGTATATAAACCCAATTATATTATTTTCTTATTAGAGACGATTAATTTTTGTGTTGTGCACAGTGAAATATAGATTGAATTCTATAAAATCCCTAGAGAGATCCCTCTTTAAAGATTCTCTCAAGAATGGAGAGTGATCATCCTCCACCACTACTCTCAAGTCAAGATATATCGAAGATAACCCTTCCTTGAAGTGGTTCTTATGGAGATCAAATGTGAATGATGCAATCATTTGGATCTGGTGTGCTAGAACCCATAGATTATTATGGAAACATTCATAGGTTTATAGAACACATGTGGATCACCATTAGAGGGAATATATTCTTTATTCTTATAATGCAATGATGGTACGACATAGAGACATTGTCAAATCCATCAATAAAGAAATAATTTCTCGCAAGGTAATTATTTAATTACTTATATTAATTATAAATAATATGTGATGATAATGTTCTTTGGTTCCATATTTTATCATTTAATTTAATTCCATTGATCATGGCATTTATTTTCATGTAAATATCAAATGAATTATCGACCATGACAAAATGATGAGTTGGGCATTCCCCATCTAACACTTACACTGTGCCCAGAACCTAAAAGTGATATTATAGGGGTCGCATAATTATTTATAATTATTTAAATATCATTGATTGATTTATATATGTTTCATTAGTTTTCAATTCTAGTTTAATAATTCTTTAATCTGGATTGTAAGATATTCTTTCTTCCTTTTTTTTCTCAAAAAAATAATCAAATCGATTAATTTTATGAATTAAATAAATTCAAAGATATCATCTAGAGGTGTTGAGGATTCTGATCGGATAACATAAGTGTGCATGCTTTGTAACCCAGAGGTACACACTATGTACTAGTATTTAATGTGCCATGAGTTAATTAAATATTAATTCAAGGAACATACATTTATTACACGTGGTGAATTTAATTATACATCGTGTGTTGACTGGGACATCCTGGTGCATAGTCAACCAGATTTCACACTATGTAACTTCCACACACAATGTACAGTCCCTTAGTCACAGATGGGTTGTGTATCCTCCTACACAGCCTACATGATAGGTGACCGTGTAACTTGGATACCACACATCATTTATCCCATGTACATGTTGTGTACTCTAGTAATTTCCATGGCATGGTTACACACCGATTCCCTAGGTGTGTGTCACGGATAGATGGTGAGAATAATAAACACCATGTAGCTTTAATGTATACACCATATACGTTTACCAAATTATGCATAATTAAAAATTAATTTATAGTACACATGATGAAATTGCATGATAAATCATGTATGACACATGTCGTAAGATTAAATAGTATATGATTATAATACACGTTGGGTAGCTCGAATGGGTACTCATTGTGTTTCCTCTAATGTACATTTTTTATACATAGATAATTTTAAATAAATTTATTTAATTTGTTTAAAATTTTTATGGATGATAATCTCAATAAAATTCATATGATAATTGAGGTAAAAATGATTAATTAAAGAAGATAATTAATTGATTCGAGTGAGATTTATCTTAAATAATAATGATAAGAATTAAATGCTAATTTTATTAAATTTTTAATTCATTGCATGCATGCGGATGATCATGATCCTAGACTAGACCTTTATATGTGATTGGTTTATTTTAATTTATTATTAAATTAAACTTTTGTCATGTGTGTAATATCTCCTCTCTTTATGAAAGGGCTAGTATACCCATGGTTTATTTTAGGTAAACCCCTTAACTATTCCTTTGGTTATCTCACCTACATGTGAGTAAAATCATATATAATAGATGGAGCTCTCAATCTTGTGGAGGCGGTTAAATTTTGGTGCAAACGTGAAACCAATTCAAAAGAGATACATGGGTGGATATGTGGAAATATACAACACCAACCATAAATGGTTTAAGGTATTTTACCCAAGGTCGATAGTTAGTTTAGAATCCACTAGATAAACTAACCATTAGTAAAATCTCATGATCATACCACTTTATTATTTTATGTCTATCAAGTTTCATGGTTATTTCATTATGGATGTTTTTTCATGATCACATGAATTAATGAATTAACAAGTATGCAATATAGAGCTAAAATAAATTGACTTATGCATAAATATTATCTGATATATGGTTAATCACTTAAGTAAATCCACTTAATATTAATAAGCATGTAATAAAGATAATAATTAGAAATTTATGCATAAAATATAAAATCCCTCAATTATATATATTAAGTTTGGGGTGATTTCAATTATTAGGGAATTATAACTTGAAGTTTTGGGTTGATTTAACCTAATTCACATCAAGGGTTGACTACCTAATTAGTACTTGGTGTAACTGAGAGGGAAAGGTTAATGAAATCCAATTTAATGATTTTAGGATTTGGGATTCCACTCAATAGATCAAGGAACTGTGAGTTAATGTATTTGGAAATTAGAATTTCTACCTAAAACCCTTCAAATTGCTTGACCAAAAAAATTCAGGATGATGAGAATAGAAATATTGATCCTTTCCACTGAGAATGCACAAGAAATAGAATATTCTAAATCCAATGGTGAGGGAAATTGGATTTTGATAAAATAGTGGGAGATTAATAAATATAATATTTATTTATTTGTATAAATTTTATCAAATAAATTACTAAAACTATTCTTGTATTATTTGCAGAAAAAACAATAAAATGACTTAAAACATATCTTTTTTATCCATATTTGATAAGGATAACCTTCTGACCAGCATAAATTTCCAAGAATGCCAAAGGCACTTATGTGTTATCCTACACTGTGAAAGGAAATTGTATGTGCTATAAGAACCTATTTCTAATTCGTCTGATAATGAAGCTTGTGAGTAAGATTTATCTCTAAATGAGAAACATTTGAATGATTCCACAAATGTTAAGAATTTCATGAAATCATCCATGACCAATGATCTTTTTAAGCAACATGAGGACATGGATACGTGTAGTATTATGTCTCTCTTTTGGTATCTCTATCAAGAGAAGGTGAGGTAAGAGAGATGTGTGATCTTCAATGCTTAGTTTACAACTAATATTGGAGAGTCGATGCCATATGGGCCTCATGTAGTCAATATTATTTGATAAATTTAATGCTTGGACATCTTAGGGATTAAATTCCAAGATGATTTTCACACAGATCTTATACTTTCCTCACTACCCAAGTCCTTCTCTAGTTTTATTGTTAATTATAATACACATAATAATGAGATGAGTCTTTCAGAACTTCTTAATTTGATTCGCCAAGTGGATAAAGACATGGGATGTGACAAACTCGCAGTCCTTATGGTGAATAAGAAAAGGAAGAACAAGGTGAAGGGTCCCAATACTCATACAAAATATAAATATCCTGAGCACTATCCTTCCAAGAAGAGAAATATCTATAGGCAAGGCAAGGAAAATGAGGTAGTATGTTTTTCATGTGGAAATCAAGGCCACTTGAAGAGGAAATGTATACATAATTAAGGGTTAGATAAATGTGTGTTCATTATCGAGTGTAATCTTTCAATATCTACACATTGGGTATTAGATACAGATTGTGGTGCTCATATTTGTATCTAAATTCAAGAGCCAATTAGATTCCAAAATATTTCTAAAGGAGATGTGGATTTTTGAGCTGTTAATGGTGCAAGGTTGGCTGCTCTATCCATTGGTGACTACTACCTTTCATTTATAATAGTAATGATATTGGTTTTAAGAGATTATTATTATATACCAATTGTTACCAAGAACATAATTTTTTTATCGTTCTAAGATGCATATGGTTTTATTTTCAAATTTGAAAATAAAAGTTATTTATTTTATAAATACAATATATGTTATGGTATGTTGCATTTAAATAACGATATTTATATATTAAATTACAAAAACCATGTATTGGAAACAGATAATGAATCATGTTCACATGAATCATATAACACCTATTTATGGCATCACCTTCTTGGTCATGTAAATGATAAGTGTTTTACAAAGCTCTATCAAGATTGTTTTTTAGACTCTTTTGAGCTAAAACCTCTTGAAATATGTCATTCTCGTTTATAAGGAAAAATGACCAAACCACCATTTAGTGGATAGGGTGAAAGGGCCATAGAGATTTTAGGATTGTTACACACTGATGTGTGTGGACCATTTATAGTAGAAGCTAGAGGTAGATATTCTTACTTCATAACTTTTACTGGTGACTTGAGTAGATATGGTTATGTCTACTTGATGAGGTATAAATCCAAGTCCTTTGAGAAATTCAGTGAATTCAAGAATTGAGTAGAGAATAAACTTGTAAGTAAGGTAAAGAATATTTAATTGGATCTAGGTGGTGAATATCTTAACCCAGACTTTATATACCTTTTATAGGATTTAGGTATTCTTCTCAACTCACTCTACCTTACACACCATAGTGGAATGGTGTTAGTGAAAGGAGTAATTGTACATTTTTATACATGGTAAGTCTAATGATGATTCATTCAGATCTTCTATTATCCTTTTGGGTATATTCATTGAAAATTGTAGCATACACACTAAATAGAATGCCAAATAAAGTGGAAAACAGAATTCCCTTCAAGTTTTGTAGTGGAAAGAAACCTATTTTGTCACATACATGTGTATGGGGTTGTGAGTAATTTTTTAAGGTCTTCTTAAGAAAAAAACTAGAACCCCATGGCACAAAGTGTATCTTTATTGGGTATCTTAAGGAAATAAAGGGATATACCTATACATCCTCTCAAAAAATAAAGTTATTGTTTCCAGACAAGACATCTTTCTTGAGAGGGATAACATCCTTAAAAAATATAGTGGAATAAAGATTGAATTCGATGAATTTGATGCTCAAGATACACAAGAGTTGGTATGGGAATAGTTTCCACATTTCCCCTGTAAATAGTAGTTCCTAAAACATAAGTACTATATATAATCACTAGATATGTAAGATAACCAGAGAGATATGGTTTTTTAGTCACTGGATATTTTGACTTGTTATTTATTAACAATGATTAACCTATATCCAAAAAAGAGGTAGTAGAGAGATCATTAGCTATAATATGGTAAGAATGCATGAATTTTGAAATGGATTCCATGTATCAGAACCAAGTTTGGGATCTGGTTGATACACTAGATGATTTAAATCTCATAGGGTTCAAATGGTTATTAAAGGGAAAACTGGATATATAAGGTAATTTAAATACCTATAAAGAAAGGTTAGTGGATAAAGGGTTTAAATAGCATCAAGGAATTGAGTACGATGAAACCTTTTCACCAGTTTTCATGTTTAAATCCATCAAAATTCTACTAGCTATAATAGATTTCCATGACTATGAAATTTTGAAGATGGATGTAAAAATATCTTTCCTTAATGGGAACCTTCAGGAAGATGTCTACATGACACAACCAGAAGGTTTTGGGACTCCACGTGATGAAAAAAAGGATACAAAATTTGCAAAGATCTATTTATGGATTGAAGTAATCATATAGGTCAAGGAAAATTTTATTCGATGAAATTATAAAATAATTTGATTTCATTAATAATGAATTTGATCCATGTGTTTACAAGTGATTTAGTGCGACTATGGTCATTATCCTATTAGTATATGTTGATGACATATTACTTATGGAAAATGACGTACCAGTCTTATAGTCTGTTAAGAAATGGTTAAACAAGTGTTTATTCATGAATGACTTAGGTGAATAAGCCTCTATTATAGGGATTGAGATCATTCTTGATAGATATAATAGGCTTCTTGGACTAAGTCAAATTGCATACAATGACTGGATACTAAATAGATTTAGTATGTAACAATTCAATAAGGTATTAGTTCCAATGTCACATGGTATATGTATTTCTAAGAAAATTCATCCTTATACACAACAGGACAAAGAGGGATTGAGTAATATTCCATACACTTCAGTGATAAGATCAATCATGTATGCCATGTTATGTACTAAAAATTGTGTTTCCTATGTTTTGAGAATGGTAGGAAGATATCAAGCAGATCTAGAAGAACAAAATTGGTCTACTATTAAGTCTATACTAAATTATCTAAGAAGAACTAAGGATATTTTCTTGGTGTATGGAGGAGACGAGGATCTAGTCATCAGGGGTTATACTGATGCTAGTTTTCAAATATGCCAGAATGATCTGAATCACGTTTAGGATATTTTTTTGTCTCAATGGAGAATCTATGTGCGGGAAGAGTTTAAAGAATCTATTTGTTGTTGATTATACAATGGATTCCAAGTATATAGAATCTTCTGATGTAGCCAAGGAAGGTATTTGGATATAAAACTTTATCCAAGAGCTTGATGTGTCACATAGTAGTAAAGACCCTATCATGGTGTATTGTGATAATATTACAGTGGTATATCTTGAAAAAGAGACAAGGTCTCCCCAATGAACAAATCATATACTCTATAAGTATCACCTCTTGAGGGATTTTTCTTAGAGGTGTGAAGTTTTAGTAAGAATAGTTACCACAAAATAAAACTTAGAGGACCCCTTGACTAAAGGCCTATCTCAGTAGAATCATGAGTATTATGTGAGAGATAGTGGACTGATGGTTATTGGTAGTTAGATCTAGTGAAAGTGGGACTCTATTGGAGTTGGTTCCCTAGAACCAACTTTTGTGTACTTTATGATAACCTATATTCATTATTTTTAATATTAATAAAATCCTTATAACATCATGATTTTTTTTATAAATTACATAGTGTTTGATAATGTTCTAAGAGTAGTTTTCACATTGAAAGATCATAGTAGTTCTTTGCTATGATGAGAATCCAGAAGTGTCGTGATATTATTCTTAAATATATGTTTTATAGCCATATGAAATCATTAAAGAGACAAAAATGATATAGGATATCAGGGGTGAAGACTCATAGGACTTTGAGACATGTTCTCATGGCGTACACCATTGGTAATATCCAGTATAGGATATTATGAGAACAAGAACCACCAGTAGAAAATCAACATTTATATGTGTCATTGGATGTTCTTATTTGATGAAGTTTTTATTTATCCTTAAAATTTAATATTTTTATTAATGAGTATTATAAGTCATGTACTTTGATGTATTGATGAAAACTGTGATAACATATGTTCGCGGTGAGTTAGGATACTTTGGGTGCACCACGAGTAATATTTCATTAATAAAAAAATGAAAGATAGGATTGATCCCTTCTATTATTTAATAGAATTTTATATCTCAATCCATCTGATGAAAATGATATAACCTAAATAAATCTATGGTCATGGTGTTTTATAGGAAATTTCAATTTCCATAAATTTAAAGAAAGAGACATTGAGCACATATATTGATGGCACTAGCATGCAACTTGCTTGATTATAGATATCACAATAAAGAGATTATATTATACAGTAATCATCTATATGAGGAATTATCTCAGTTTAGTATTAAATTCTTTCTATATGGGTGTCTTGGAGTGTTTCTAGATGCTAACATTGGACTTTAGACTGCTTCACCTAATTCCACTGAGAAATATTCCTAGAGGTTTACACACTAAGTGTATCTAGAATATCATTTAAATAATATATATATATATATATATTATTTATTATTTAATAAGTTAAATAAATAGTATTCTCACACATGGTTTAATAATTATTCATGTTTTCTTGATTGCATATATTCCATCACTAGTTATTCAAGAGAATATTATTTTAAAAGAATATTTAATAAATATTTATTTGATATTTAGTAAATATAATATTTATTTATTTATTGTAAAATAATGCGATGATATTTATTTATTAAATAAAAAGTCATTATTCAAGGTCTGATAAATATTGTGGAGGAATGGTGAACCGAGTTTAATGGTCCGATGATAAATAATATATATATTTAATATTATTTAAATAAAAAATATTTAATTTAATTCATGAGTTTAGTGAATGTCAAGAAATAATAATATTATTATTATTATTATTATTATATACATGGGATTCCTCAGGGATTACAAAAATAATAAAAGATACATGTGTAATTATTATTTTTCTAACCCTAGTAGTATATAAACCCAATTATATTATTTTTCTTATTAGAGCCAATTCATTTTGTGTTGTAAATAGTGAAATCTAGAGATAATTATCTCAAATACCTAGAGATATCCCTCTCCAATAATTCTCTCATGAATGGATAGATATCCTCCTCCACCACCACTCTCAAGTCAAGAGAGATCAAAAAGAACCCTTCCTTGAAGAGGTTCTCTGGATGATCAAAGGTGAACAATGTAAGTGTTAGGATCTATCATGATAGAACTTGGAGATTCCTATGGTGACATTCAAAGATTCATGGAATACATGTGGATCACTGCTGTAGGTAATCTATTATTTATTCCCACAATGTAATGATGGTATGATGTAGAGATGCTTTCAAATCCATCAACAGAGAAAGAATTTCTCCCAAGGTAATTATTTAATTGCTTGAATTAATTATAAATAATATTTAATGATTATGTGATTTTGTTTTAGTGTTTATCCATTTGATATATTATTTGATTCAATTCCATTGATCACAGCATTTATCATCATGTAAATCTTGGATGAATCATCAATTATAACAAAAAGTTGATTTGATAATGCCTCATCTAACACTTCTGCTACGCTCAGAAACTATAAGTGGTATCAGATGGGTCACATAATTATTTATAATTATTTAAAGATCATTGATTTATTTACATATTGTTCATTAGTTTTAAATTTAAATTTAATCATTATTTAATCCATATTACGAGATTTGATTTCTTCCTCTTCGTTTCTTGAAAATATAATCAAATAGATTAATTTTATGAATGAAATAAATTTTAAGATCTCATCTGAAGGTGCAAAGGAGTTTGTCCAGATAGCACAAGAGTAACATCTATATAAAAAAGAGGTACATTCCATGTACTAGTGTTTAATGCACCATGAATTTATTTGGAATTAATTAAAGGCATGTGAATTTATTACTCATGGTGAATTTAATTATACATAGTGTGTTGACCAGGCCAGCCTAGAATTTGGTCAACTAGAGTACACATCGTGTAACTTCCATACATGACGTGTAGTACCTTAGTCACAGGTGGGTCATTTATCCTCTTACATGGCCTACATGACTGGTGACCATGTAACTCAGAGACTGCACACCATGTAGACCATATACATGTCATGTACTCTAATATTTTTTGTGGTATGGTTACACGCTGAGTCCCTAGGTGTGTTTCATGAATATATGGTGAGAATAATACACATCGTGTATCTTTAATTCATATGTCATTTATTTTCACCAAATTTTACAGAATTAAAAATTAATTAATTATACTATGAAAAACTTATCAACATGTGTTTTGTGTGGTCATTAAGGTGATAATACATGCCATGTGACATGTTTTATATATATAAATGTCTAATTAATTTCTGCATAATGTTCATATCTACATATCATGTATAAGTTTTATTACATTTTTTACTCTACGTGCATTGAATCATAACACACTATGTAAATACCATGTGTTTCGTGTGGTCATTAAGTTGATAGTACACACCATGAAATTATGTGATAAGTCATGTATTCCACATGTCGTAAGAGTAAATAGTATACGAGTATAATACATGTTGGGTAGTTTAGATGAGTACTCACCGTGTTGCCTCCAAGGTACATTTTTTACACGGTTAATTTCAAATAAATTTATTTAATTTGTTTAAATTTATATTAGATGAGAATCTCAAGAAAATTTGAATGAGAATTAAGATAAAGGAATTGATTAATTAAAGAAGATAATTAATTGATTCACGCATGGTTTATCTTAAATAATAATAATTAAAATTAAATTATAATTTTATTAAATATGTAATTCATTGAATGCATGTAGATGATGGTGATCCTAGAATAGACCTTTGTATGTGATTAGTTTCTTTTAATTTATTATTAAATTAGATTTTCAGCATGTGTGTCATCCCTTATCTCATTATGTAAGGGTATGTGTGACCATGGTTTCTTTTTTGTAAACCCCTTAACCAATCATTTGGTTCACTCACCTATGTTCTAGTCAAATCATATGTGATATATGGAGATCCCAAGCTAGTGGAGGCGGTTCAAGCTTGGAGCTAAGGTGAAACCAATACAAGATAGATACATAGGTGGATAGGTGGAAATCTGTAACATGCACCATAAATGGTTCAATGTGTTTTCCCTATTTCTAATATTAGTTTATCATCTTCTAGATAAACTAACCATTAGTAAAATCTCATAATCATGCCACTATTATTTTATTTTTATCAAGTTGCATGGTTATTTTATTATGGATGTTTTTTCATGATCACATGAATTAATAAATTAACAAGCATACAAGATAGAACTAAAATAAACTAACTTGTGTGTAAATATTATCTAAGAAATCGTTAATCGCTTAAGTAAATCCAAATAATCTTAAAAAGTGTGTAATAAAGATACTAATTGTAAATTTATGCATAAAATATAAATTCCCTCAATTATATATATTAAGTCAGTATAGCCTTCCACTATTTCAGTTAAAATAAAACCATAGTTCAAAGTGCTTGACCAGAAAAATTTGGAGTTATTTTAATTATAGGAGAATTCTAAATTGAATTATTGGGTTGACTTAGCTTAGTTCACATCAAGGGTTGAATTAGAAAGTAGGACTTGGTGTAATTGAGAGGAAAAGGTTGAGGAAATTCAATTTAAATATTTTAGGATTGGGGAGTCCACTCAATAGATCAAGGAACTATGAGTTAATACATTTGGCATTTGGAATGCCTACCTAAAACCCTTAAAATTGCCTGACCATCCAAATTTGGGGTGATTATGAGGGGAATATATATCCTTGACAGTAATAATTTCCAAGAAATAGGATATTCAGAAGCTAATGGTGGGGGATATTGTGTTTTGATAAAATAATGAGAGATTAATATATATAATATTTATTTATTTGTCAAAATTTTATCAGATAAAGTGCTATAACTATAATCATATTATTTTTAGAAACATAAATAAAAATGACCAAACATATCAATGTGATCCATACTTAAGAAGGATAATCTTCTCACCAGAACAAATTTACAAGAATGGAAAAGGCACTTACGCGTTATCCTACACCATAAAAGGAAATTGTATATGTTGGAAGAACTTATTCCCGATACACCTGGTAATGAGGCTAGTGATGAAGAGTTGTCTCTATATGAGAAGATTTTGAATGATTCTAGAGATGTTCAGTGTTTCACATTATCATCCATGACCATTGATATTTTGAAGAAACATGAGTACATGGATGTGTATAGCATGATGTATCACCTTCAGGATCTCTATCAAGAAAGTGTGAGATATGAGAGATATGAAATATCCAATACTATATTTACAACTAATCTTAGAGATTCATCACCAGCAGGGCCTCATTTATTCAAGATTATTAGCTACATTGAACACTTATAAATCTTAGGGATTAAATTCCCAGATGATTTGCATAGACATCTTATACTTTCCTCACTACCCAATTCTTTATCTCATTTTATTGTTAATTATAATATGAGAAATAATTAGAAGACTCTTTTGAAACTTATTACACTAATTATCTAAGAGGATAAGGACATGGGTCATGAAAAACTTGTGGTCCTTATGGTGAATAATAAAATGAAGAATGAGGAGAAAGGGTTCAAGACTCATAAAACGTCTAAATATCCCATGAATTTTCCTTCCAAGAAGATTAATATCTATAGGTAGGGAAAATAAAAGGTGGTAGTATGTTTTGGATATAGAAATAAAGGTCACTGAAAGAGGAACAACACCCAAAATCAAGGGGAAGCTAAAGGTGTGTTCTTTATCAAGTGTAATCTTTCAATATCTATACATTGGGTATTAGATATAGCTTGTGGTGCTCACATCTATATCCAAATATAGAAACCAAGTATATTATGAAAGATTTATATAGGAGATGTGTATTTTTGAGATACCAATGGTGTGAGGCTGGCTACTCTATCCATTGGTGACTACCACCTTTCATTGCCAACAAAAATGATATTGTTTTTAAGATATTGTTATTATGTACCAACTATTACCTAGAACATAATTTTTAAATCATTCCTAGATGCATATGGTTTTATTTTCAAATTTTTAAATAAAATATGTTTCTTTTATAAATACAATATATGTTATGGTATGGAACATTTAAATAATTTTCTTTATGTATTAAATTACAAAAACCAAGTATTGGAAATAGATAATGAATCATGTTCACACGAATCATATAACACCCAATTACAGCATCATCATCTTGGTCACATAAACAAGATGAGTTTAAAAAATATCTATCAAAATTGTTATTTAGACTCTTTAGAGCTAAAACCACTTGAAATATGGCATGTATGTTTACAAGTAAAAATAACCAAACCACTATTTTATGGATAGGGTGAAATATCCATAGATATTTTAGGATTGGTACACACTAATGTGTGTGGACCATTTCCAATAGAAGTTATAGGTGTATATCCTTATTTCATAACTTTTTATAATGAATTGAGTAGATATGAATATGTATACTTGATGTGGTATAAGTCAAATTCCTTTGAGAAATTCAAATAATTAAAGAATAAACTGGATAATAAACTTAGAAAGAAGATAAAGAATCTTTAATCATATCAATGTGGTGAATATCTTTACCAAGAGTTTATCGACCTTTTATAAGATTTTTGGATTCTATCTCAATTCACTCCACCTTACACACCATAGTGGAATGGTGTTAGTGAAAGGAGGAACCATACCTTTTTAGACATGATAAGTTCAATAATGAGTCATTCATATATTCCATTATCCTTTTGGGGATATGAATTACAAATTGGGGCATACACACTAAATTGAGTACCAACTAAATTATAAAATTGAATTCTATTCTAGTTATAGAGTGTAAAGAAACACATTTTTTCACAAACATGTGTATGGGGTTGTGAGATATTTATTAAGGACTTAGCAGACAAAAAACTAGTACCCTAGGGCACAAAGTGCGTCTTTATAGGGTATCCTAAGGAAAAACAGATATTATCTATATGAACCCTCAGAAAAAAAAAGTGACTATCACTAGAAAAATCTGTCTTTCTTGAGAGAGAGGAAATCCTCAAAAAGGATAGTGGGAGAAATATTGAAGTTGATGAAGTTGATGCTCGATATACACAGGAGTTGGTATAGAAACAGATTCCACAGGTCTCCATGGAAAAAGTAATTCTTGAAACACAAGTACTACATAGGATCACTAGAGAGGTAAGAGAATCAGAGATATATGGTTTTCTAGTCACTAAATATGGTGAATCATTATTGATTTACAATTATGAATCTATCTCCTAGAAAGAGGCAGTAGAGATCTCAAAATATGCAAGATGGTAAGAAGCCGTGAAATCTGAAATGGATTCCATGTATCAGAACCAAGTTTGGGTTTTGGTTGATGTGTTAGTTGATGTAAAGATCATAGGGTGTAAATGGGTATTAAAGAGAAAACTGGACATGGAAGGTAAGTTAAATACATATAAAGCAAGGCTAGTGGCTAAAGGGTTTAAACAGTGTCAAGGAATTGACTATGATGAAATCTTTTCACTAGTTAGTCAATCTTTCAGAATCTACTTTTTTCCTATATTTTAATACATATGTGAGTACCACAATCTATATATAATACCCAATTTGTAGAAATAGATAAATTGAACTTGATGAAAAACACACCTGAAGTGTCCCCTTGCTTATTTGGATGGGTGTATTTTTCTTCTAGTGTCCCTTCTTTCCGCATGAAAAATAGACATCATCTTTTTCCCTTGATTTCCCCTTGATCTTCCTCTTATTGGAAGGGTGTTGTGAATAATCCTTGGCCTTTGGGTTCTTTGATTGAACTTTCCATTTTTCACCATAAATATGGAAGAATTTTCATGTTTCTTCTCCTTATCAACTTGGAAAAGAATAGTATGTCGATCTGAGAGAGACTTCTCAATGTTGTTCATATTAAAATTTACAACAAAGATAGATAAGCTCCAAGGTAGTGATACAAGAATGAGATCGGTGTCCAGTTCTTTAGGGAGTCTAAACCCTGGAACCTCTAAGGGATCAATATAGCCAATGATCTTGACTACATGAGGCTCAGATGGTTCCTATCTTGGATATATCAAACTATTTCTGTCTATATCTCTCCTAATATAGTCTATAGAGATACTCGAGCATGATATAAGTATCTATGTTTTCATGAGACTTCATGAGTTCACTAAACATGGATGAATGCATCAAAAATTTAATTTTTACCACATCATTTATATGTTTTTTATAGATAAAGAACTCATCATCACTCACCTCCTTAGAAACTAGATTAGGAATTGAAGGTTCTAGCACGTAAGGTTTTTGTTCACGGTGCAACACAACCTGAAGGCATCTGAATCATTCCTGGAAGTTTCTACCAATGAGGATATGGTCATTATCTAATATGGATCAAAGGGATAGTATTAATGATGAAATTTCCATTTTATTTTATTCAATTATAAAATAGAAGATTATTAGTACTTTTATTTATTATAAATTATATGAGAAATAATAAAATTTGGTTTATTAAATATTCCACTATTTTATCAAGTCTCAATAGAAGTCACCATTTAACTTAGAATATCTAGTCACTTTGATATTCTAGTGGAAAGGATTCATATTTCCTTTCTTATAATCCATACGGAGGCCATGAAAATTACTAGAAAGTATTTAGGTAGGTGGTCTTTCCAACTATGGGCTTGAATCTCTTTAATACATTAAGTGGACTCCCCAATCCAGAAACCCTAACTCATTTTTCCTCAATAGTTGCCTCTAAATTTGTATTGGATATATAGAGGCCATTAAACCCAACACAGATTAGGTTAAGTCAACATACTATCTTAGTTGAGACTTCACAATAATTAAAAGTTCCCCAAACAGAGGTCGAATTGATACTTAAACTATGGGTTCATCTTAATTCAAACGATGGAAGACTTAATGAATTAATATTAACTTAAGGGATTTTGTTTTATTATTCATAAATTTTATCTTATTTTATCCTTTAGATTCCTTGATAATATTAAGTGTATTTTAATTAATTAATTGACGATGTTGGATAAAACATTTGTGCATAATACATTTATTTAAATTACATATTTATGCATTAATTCATTTATTTATGTGATTGTGGTCCTATAACCATAAAATAAATAATTAATAGATAGATATAAATAAATAAATAAATGACCCAATCATGAGATTATCTAAAAATTGATTTATTGAGCGGAAAATAAATCAACCTATAACCTACAGGAATAACTCCTATTGTTGGTCTTGGCATTAGTTGCAGCATTCCACCTGTCCACCTATGTATCACCTAGGTTGGCATAATTATGGTTTCGTCTAAACCGCCTATACATTCCCTATGAAACTATATTAATTAAAAGTATTTATAACTCATACATGGGTTAGGGTAACCAAATGATCGGTTAGAGATAAATTACATAAATAAACTTGGACACGCATATCCTGCATAATAATGGAGGAAGGGATGACACGCAATCTATCATTTTAATTTAATAATAAATAATTGTAAACTAATTAAATAAATTAAGTTAAGACAACTCATAAATAGGTATCATCAATCTCATTATCGGTCATACACATGTAGTGATTATGTATTTAAAATAATTGGCTAACATTCATTTCAATTCATTCTTTTAATAAGATAAAATGAAAATAAATTAATCTGATTAATTATATTATTAATCAATTAATTAATTTTATGTTATTTAATACAATTGTTTTTAAATTCTCATACAATGTGATTTTAAATAAAATAAATAATTCTATTTTATTTATAACTTAAAAAAATAATACACAGCTTTATACTTGGAAGTAACCCAGCGATTACCTATAAAAAATACTCAGTTTGGTTTAATTATATATAATGTACTCATAAAACATATTGTGTACATATAATGTTTCATAATTTCATAATGTGCACTGTCAACGTAATAAAAAACACGTAAAAATTATGTATCGTGTATAATTTAATGTGTTGAGTCTTTATATACAATAACCATACATGATTCATAGTCTCGAGTATTATGAGGAATTAATTAAACATTTAATATAATATAAAACCTAACAAATGGTGTGCATTTTCAACTTAATGACCCATTAAACTCAAGTCGATAAGGTTTTAAGGAGTAATTAATTAATTTTAATATTTTCTCATAAATAAGTATACGGAGTGTACAATCCAACTACACGTCATGTACTTATCTTCGTTGAATATCCACAGTATACGCCTAGGGACTCAACGTGTACTCCTTATGAACATTTATGAAGTATAAAATTTTTATATAGGATACATGGTGTGTTCTTCTAGTTACACAGTTTTCAATCTATACGCATCATGTATTAACTATAAGCGGTGCATTGATTACATGACATGGTTTGACTCCATGTTTTCTATCTTGAAAACGCATGGACTACACGGCATGTAGTCAAACTAGAAAGCATGTTCTATAGTAAAGTTGTGTTCCACCCCAGCTGTTCTATATGTGGTTCATTTATTGCATGTAGTGTATACTTATTACATGATAACTCGGAACCCATGTAGGCATCCCAATGCAATGAACAAGGATACACGATGTGTAACATGGCAGTAAATGTCGTGTATTCTTGTGTTATCCAGCTAGGATCCATGGAACCTCTGGATTGGATCTTCATATATAAAATTAATTAATCATTAAACGATCTTGGTAATATTTTCAAGAAATAAAAGAGGAATAATAGATCTAGATGATAAATCAAGAATGAATTAAAACATCAAATGAATCTAAAATTTTCAATGTGAAATAATAAATTATCAAATAAATAATTATAAATATGAAATGTGACCACTCTGATGTCACTTTAAGGTTCCAGGCATAGAGCAAAAGCTAAGTAGGGTGATAAATCAAAATATTGTTTTGATCAAATGGATCATTCGCAATATTTTCAGTGACATGAACGTTATGACCAGTGAAATATTTTTATTGTGTATTGACATAAGGAAACATGGAACCTGAAGATAAGATCTTTCACATTAAATTTATAATTAGTTTATTAATATCTCAAATAATAGGATACCTTGTCTTAGGTTCTTTCTACGATGGAGATGTTGATAATCCAAAAACCCCTTTTAAGAATTACCTTCATTACATTGTAAGGATCCAAGTGTAGAATCCCTCTAGAGATGATCCACATGTGCTCCTTTGATCTCTGAGAAACACCAAATGATTTCAGTATTTATCATAGTGGATCAATTATCTTTCATTATTTGTGTCGATCACTCATATTTTTATATTGAAGGAATCTCTCTTGTGTTTCTTGTTTTTGAGAGGCTGATAAAAAAAGGAATTCGAGAGAGAAATCTGTTGTGTGCAACTATTCTCTATTTCTTGATTAACCCTACACAATAGACATAACCATCTATTTATAGATCTCAGACTTTGGTTAAAAATATTATTTAATTTCATGTTGGACCTTAAATAATATAATAACCTTTATTAAACCCCACGTCAAAATATTATTATTATTATTATTATTATTATTTTATGACATGCGCTAACTTATGAAAAAAACAAATATTATTTTACATACTTGTAAATTAATATTAATCATCGAATGCAGTCTTGTTCTATTTTAACTCCTCAGCATTTATTGAATACTTGAATAAATATTTAATTAAATATTTTATTCATCGATAAAAAATATTTTACATCGATAATGTAACACCCAAAGATTTTAAAAGAAGAAAATTATATTTGATAGGGTAAATGACAAGAAACACTGATTTTATCTTGTGTTACATGAAACATTCATTTTAGATTATGTTACTTGCAACCCCGATATTTTTACGTTCAATATCTTATTCAATATGCAACACTGAACTTAGACGACCCATGATATATAATACTATTATAAACTAGCCGTTAAATTGGTGGGTATGAAAAGTATTAACTAATTTATGAAATATATAAATATAAATATATATAAATTTCTTACTCAATATAAATTATTTATAAATTCTTTATAAATAATCAATCAATTTTTTTAGTAAAGTGATTTTATTCTTTAAAAATGATTTTCATTGATTTTCATGAAAGAAAAATATTATAATCAATTTTTGGAACTTTTAGAAGAAAAAAATTGATAAAATTAAGTTCAATTTTGGAATATTAATATAAAAATTTACTTTGGGTGAAATTTTGGGATTTTTTGGAAAATATTGATTTTCTGGTGAATAGTAAAAATACCATTTTTTTGTAAAAAGTATTCTCTTTTCAATAAATTAGGTAATTTAAAAGTACAAATATGTTTTGAATATGTTTTTATGTAAAATAAGTATTATTTATTAATATTTAATCCACTTAATTACTTTTAATCAACTTTATATTGGTTTTTAGTATAAGTTTGTTTTAGGTTTAAAAATGGGTTTTTCTAAAAATATTTTTAAAATGTATAACATTTCTCCTTTTTAACTAATGAAAATAATCCCTAATGGGGAATGTTTTAAATGAAATATATATAATACATATCATTAAATATTAATTTAGTTTCATACAATTATTAGTATTAGTCATAGAGTTAATATAGAATCATCTTTTTCTAAAAAAATACTCTTCTTAAAAAAACCATTGTCTCACCGCGTCTATGAGATTAGTATTAAAAAAATACCACTACTGTGAATTCAATTTGAAAAAATTGATTCCATATTTGTAATAATTATAATTTCTAATTTCTAATAAGTTTAACTTATTTTTTTACTAAAATGAAAAGTAATTGTAGTAAAAACTAATTACCATAGTTAAGGTAAAAATGGATTTATTGAGGTTAAAACTAGAATAATAAGAGTGGAAATAACCTAAAATGTTATCTTAATTTTATTTAATTAGTATATTTTAACATTTTCCATTAAATTATATAAAATATGTAAATTACTTACCACTTTCCTTTGAATATGAGCCATATAATAAGTTAAGTAAAGAAAATGACAATAAAAGATACTTTTCTTTCTTTTAATTTCAATAAAGCTTTGGTATAGGGAAAAAACAACATAGTTTTGGTTATAGATATTATTTTAAATTATAAATTATTTTTTTATCATAATAATTTATCTTTAATTTTTAGAGATGAAATAATTACCTAGAATTCTTAAGAAATGTCAATGTGGTAATTATTTAGTTAGCAATTAAATGAAATAAATGATACTAAAAATATTAAAAGTGAAGTAATTGAGTGAATTATTATGTTATATTAATTTTTTAAATGAATATATCATGTTAAAATAGTGTTATAATAATATATTATAATTCCAAAATTTTATTGATATTTTTAAATTCAGATTAAATGAATAATGCCAAAATTGACCTTAATGTTATTTTATAATAAATTATATTTTATTAAATGATTTAAAATTACTAAAAAACATATATTATTTCAATTTATTTGTAAATATTAACAATTATAAACTATATCTAATTAATGGGCCAATTTTTTCTATTATAATGAATATATTGACCCCTAATTAGTAAAAAAACTCTATTAGTGTGGTTAAGGTTAAAGTGGTGTTTTTGCATGTTATTTGCATTTTTATTAAAACTCATTTTCAAAACACATAAGATTTTAATTTGATAAATTGGATTTAATATTTATAATTAGTGGGTATAATTTTTCTAATAATTCTAACTTTAATTTAGTCTTAAAGGATAAATTACCTAGGTCAGAAAACTAGTTACCGTAGTGAAAACCCAAAATGGTAAAAATATGGAAACTTATAATTTAAGGAATAAAATGTTTAAAACATGTTTTTCATTAGGTGGTGGAGATTTTTATAGACCATATAATCCCTAAAAATATTTAATTATAAATTTTTGATCCACTTTAGGAAATATTGATCTCCCAAAAGTGAATACTTTTGAGTATTTACAAGAATGACACTCCCTAATTATAAAAGGGAAATCACTCCCCTCACTTCTTGACACCTATTAGGTCATTTGGATCATCCAAACTATGCCCAAATCACTTACCAAATTACTTAAACTCATCATATAAGCCTTATTTTTTTCATTTATCTAACCTTTAAAGGATTTAGTGTAAACCTAAGGAGGATGTTTGAAAAAGAGGTAATGTTCTTCAATGAGTGTCTTTATTTTACTTCCTTATCCACCTCCTTCAATTATTTTTATACCATGAATATATAATAAAATCAGTATATTACATATAATTAGATGTTTTTATATTAATTTTAATATCTACAACCACACACACTTCCATAAAATGGGTTACGAAATCATCATTCATGTGTACAGCGGACTACCACCTTGTGAAATGATGTCATTAGTTTTTTCATTACCACCTTTCACGGTTGGGTATGATAATGGATATAAAGTTTATATATGATATTTATAACATAATTATACCTCTATATTCATTATATAGTATATACCATTTTTATATTCCATTTCATAATGGATATGATAACATCATTCGTGTGTACGGCAGACTATAGCCACATGAAGCAATGCAATTCATTTTTCACTAACACATTACATGGAAGGAAATAAGGGTAAATATAATAAATATATGTGATATAAATGAAATATTTATGATATTAATTATATATTTACTATTATATAGATATAATATATCTTTTTCTTTTTACCCATTCACCCATTGAAAAAAATGATAACATTGTTTGTCAACGTGCGGACTACCATCTTCTCAAAGCGATGTGATTCCTTTTTTCATCAAAAAATCACAATAATGATACATATAAATATATATAATTAAATAAAATATTATTTATGATTTTATTTTCATTATATAAAGATAAATTTTACTTACCTTCTTTCCATAATGATCATTGAAAAATGGAAATGTTACTCATGCGTATGTATGGCCTACTGTCTCCATGATAGTAACATTAGTCCATTTTTCATAATCATCATTAATGATGGGTTTAAAAAGTATAATTTATGTATAAATATGATAATTAATTCATGATTATTATTCTTGATATTTTTAAATAATTACCTCTTTGACCATAGTCAACCTACCAAATTCATTTTTGACACATAAGCCGAATATGGTCAAAACATCTGGTGTCAACTTAGTCGATTAAGTAATTGAATATAACATGTTAATAAGTGAAATAAAAGTAATAATAAACTTTAAAAAATTTAAAAATCAAGTAAATAATTAACATAAGTTTATTATTTATGATTATAAAGACACATGTGACAATTCGGACTCAAGGTAAGGGTTTTATCATCTCACTTTTATTTCTCAGATATATATGTCATATTCACCATTTATTTTTATTATGTTGTGTATATAATTACCATGAATTTATTTTATTATTATTTTACTTAAATTTAATTTTATTTACATATCCATTTTAGTATCTCCCTTTTATGGGGTTTACTGTTTCAAAGTTACCAAAGTGGTCATGGATTTTTGTCACAATTTTCCTTCTTTGAGACTTATGTCATGTTATGCACCTATCTACTTTTATGAGGTGTGTATACGTAACATTTTTTATGTAATATCATGAATTTATTTATTCTCATGGTATTTTAATTTTTATTTAATGTAATCCTTTCATGGTTCTTATGATTCAAAGATACCAAAGTGGTAAGAGTTTTATATTACAATCTCATCCTTTATCAGGATTGTTTATTATTATGCTTACAATGATGCGGTCTTATGATCGATCTCTCAAAAAATTCATTAATTTTATTATCCTATGGTTATTCATGATATTTATAAGTAATATTAACTTTTTTCCCACTCTTTGACACTTAAAATTATCGAGAAAATGTTTCTATGAAAATATGACTTCATTTCTCTCTTCAATCGAAAATATGTTTTCTTCCAAAACCATGTTTTCTAAAAATGTGTTTAAAAATGTTTTTAACCTTTAAAAAATTATTTATAAAATGAATTTTCACCCATTTTGTTTCTTTACACGATGTTTTAAAATAAATTTTATGTTGTTTTAAAAATAATTCCCGCTTGGCTTTTACCAAAAATGTGAAAGAAATCTTCTTATTGTTTTTTGAACAAGGAACTTTCTTACATTTTTACAGTGCAAAGGGAATGTTCTTTTATGGAATGTATGGAATTACCTATAATTTTGAACATCATTTAGTTGAATCTTCTTTTTCAAGTTTACAAGGTTCTTTTTAAAGAAAATGTTTTTAAAATTGATTTTCAAAGAAAAGGATTTTAAAAAAAATATGTTTTAAAAAGTGATTTTAAAAATGAAAAGGATATTTTCTACAAGAATGTTTGAATTTATATTTTAATGATATTTTCATTCATAAATGTCAAAAACACTTATTTTTATTTATCCTCCACTGGGGATATTTGGTATTGATTTCATCCATATTCTTTCTCTAGATGGAATAAAATTGTTTCAAATAGATTTTTATGAAACTCATTTCTCTTCCACAGTTTAATCATATTTCAAAGATATTGTTATGGAACCTATTTCTTTTCTATGGTTCAGTCATATTTAAAATATATTTACATGAAACTAATTTATTTTACATGGGTTAATCAAGTTATAAAGGAAATAATTATTGTTTCTATGAGTTTTATGATGAAATAAAATCTCTATGTACTTTATTCATGTAGTGGTTTTTGGACATTATATATGATGGTTGTGCTCAGATAGTACCGGGTGAGCCTGATATAGCTTATATGATGGGTGAGACTATATAGCACTCTAATGTATTTGGTAGTGATTATTTTCTCCAAATAATTATATTGAAAGTCTATTGTATGGTTATTCCAATTATAATGGTTCTTTAAGTGTTCTATGAAGATGATTCTTAAATATAACAATATGCTTTATTTATGCTTGTGATGGGTTTATGATATTTTATTTGATCAAGATTGGTATCACATGGCTTCTGATTATTGATTATTATGAATATTTTCTTTGTTAAACCCTTATTCCATATTTTCATGTTTGATGATCCAGGTATTGATGGGTATGAATATTCTTATGTTATAATCATTTACTTTGATTATGTCATTATGCCCTTATACTCTTCTTATGATCACTAATGACATTCATTTGTTAATGCTTATGTTTTTTCTTACTGATCATGTGATCCCACCCTTCTTATGTTTCTTTTTCCCCATGTTATAAATAATTAGGTTGAAAAAATTATTTATAAAAGGGATTTCATATGGATGATGATGATAACCAAATGTGAAATAAGAAAATCTAGGTTAAGTGAGAGAAATGATCATTGATGACATGGGTATTATTTATGTGGGAGTTTTTCTTAATCCTTTAAAACTATAAACAAAAAAATTTCTCAATAATATAAATGTTTCAATTTTCCCTTTTGATTTTGTAAGGTTTGGATGGAAAAATATTGACAACAATTATTAGCATCAAATCCAGAAATGTAAAGTTTATGATTTTAGCACTGAATCCATGAGTGCGGGTTCTTGGTTGTTATAGTTGGTATTAAAGGTTGGCTTAGATAAATTTTTAGATTATGTTTTCATGTGAGGTTATCTTAAGAGTTATGTATACCATCATAGGTCTATAAGATTAAGGATGGCCATAAGTTCAAAGTCTTAGACACATCATTTGAGGGTTTTAATAATAAAATTTTTAAGATTATTAATGACATTTTTTCAATATTTTATTAGATTGGTGTATTTGTAACCCCTAGGATCAGTATGAAGTTTTACTTAGGGAGGAATTATTTTTCATGTTTAAATAAAAAAATGGAAACCCATATGTTGGGTGATAACCCGTCACATCTGGAAAGGCGGTGGGGCTTGAACCCATGACCAAAGAACGATATGGGTTTCACACCTATCACTGGTCTTCATGATGTCCTAGTTAGTATGACATTTTTATAGGTAAAGATTAAGTTTATTTTAAATACATATGGGATTTTATTTTAGGAATAATTTTTTATTTATCTTGGAAGAATATATGATCAAATCCTTCTAATCATTGGGTTTCGAACTTAGTCAGGAAATGTTTGAAGAATTTTAAGGATAATTATTTATGGAATGATATAGTTTCAAATTTGGGTATTACTATTTAATTTTTAAGATTAATGTAACATATTAAGGTTTATCCAATTTTTTAATTATCTTACCATGTTCTAACCTTTTTGGTTTTTGTTAATGTGTCACGAACTTCATCATGACAGTTTAAGTAAAATAGGGGAAATTTTAATTTTTTCTCTCAAGTGGATTTTGAGGGGGAATAGTAATTTATTCTATTAGGAGATCTCGGATTATTTTTTTAAAAACTTCGTTGGTCCCAAAATATGGTTTTTAACCTAGTAAAAGATTTTGGTGGAATTCTGAGCCGTTCAAATTTTGTATGAATATTAAATATTTAATTAATTAAATATTATTTACTTATGAATGTTTGTTTGGTTAAATATAATGTTTGAAGTTTCGGATCTAAATTTTGAATTTGAGGTTGAGTCTAGAATGGGGGGTTTTCCTAAGTGGGGCATAACCTCATGTCGAGCATCAGTTCCAGGTCGGGGCCCCTTTTCTTCTCTCTTTTCATTTTCTTTTTCTTTTCTTTTCTTTTCTTTCTTTTCTCTTTTCTCTTCTTTTTACTCCCTTGGTGTGTCACCTACTCCCCACCCCCCCCCCCATCCCCTTGTGGATTTATTTGGCTGAGAGAGACAAGAGGGATAGAAGAGGGGGAGAGGGATAAGGAGACGTCATCACAGAGCTTGGGTTGCGCCGGTTCATTGTGTAGGTGTTGTGGAATGTGAATCGGATCAAAGGTTCAGTAGTTTATGCCCTGAGGTAGGAACTTTTTAATTTTTTTTCCATAAATACTCTTATATTAGTTTATTTTAAGTTCTAATCTTATTTTTGGGTTGTTGGGGGCCCCCTAGAGGGTCGATCTGGCAGTTTTCGGACGAATCATGGTGTTTTGGGGTGTTTAGAGAGATTTCTATTCGAGAAATCCCAATCACATGATGTGTGGTCTAAGAAACACACATTGTGTGTTCTTACTATTTTAGTAATATATTTTCTTATGAATTACACATCGTGTATTGGGGGTACACGTCGTGTAGTGGTCTTCCAAGGTGTGGTTGAGTACTCAACCAGACACCCCGTGCGGGGGTACTTGATCATGTAGGGTACACAGTCAGTTCCATGTAGAGTGAAATTTGTGTAGGAATACATGCTCATACTGGGTACATTTTCAATTACATGGCCAAGTACCCATGTGGGGTTACACGCCATGTACTGGCGGTGAACGTCGTGTACTCGGGCATGTTACACGCTAAGTGGGATAAGGTACACGGGTGAGTGCCCATGTTGGGTTACATGTCCTGTACCAAGAGGCACACATCATGTAATTTGTAAAAGTACACATTGAGTGGATGGAGGAACAAGGATAGGGAGGACCCTTAGGGGTAAATGTCGTGTACTTGAGGTGCATGTCATGTACTTACCCTGCCCTAGGCCATTTGGAATATCTTTTTCCCCCGAGTCAGAATTGGACTTGTGAGTAGTCCATTATGAGGTTTTTTCTATGTAGATCACAGTGGTGGAATCCTTTTGTGTTTAGAGTCCTTCTGGATGGTTTTTTGGACTGTTTTAATTTTTTGTAATGATACCTTTGAGGTTTTGGTTCTAGAATCCTTCCTGGGGTGGGTTTGTAAGTCACGAGGCTTGTGTGAGGGTGTTCTCTTATTGCTCACCTTGTATTTAGGATGTCAGTTGATTCTACTTCAGGTTATTTGGAGAGATTTTGAGAGTAAGGATCGGTAGGAACCATTGAGATAGTTCGACATCGTTGTATGTTAAGTACAGCTAAGATCTTTTGATCCTAGTTTGAGTTAGGTCCCTTGGACCTATTCTAGTAAATTCCCTTTTGGGTAAGGTGTTACTTGAGGTTTCCCTTATAGATGTGTGTTCTTTGGATTAGATCTGGGAGTCCATCCATGGTTCCTTTGAGTGGGCTTGTCCTGAGGTTTGGTTTTCTTGGAGGAGCCCCTTGTAGGGTGTCCTGCTTGATATTTGGTTTGTTAGAGGAGCCTCTTTGTAGGGTGCTCAGTTGTTCCAAGGTTTCAGGAATCATGGTGACTTCCTTGTATTGGCCTTTGAGTTGGTCGGTGTTGGTTTAATAGAGTTAGTTAAAGGGTGTGGTTGTTACCTTACCTTAGTGTTTGAACTTTGTCTTGGAGGTTTTAGGTTGTTCTTGTTCAAGACTAGTGTGAGAGGATACCTTTGGGATATTATTGGATCAAGTTTTTCCCTAATATTAATTTTGTTTCTCTTCTTAGTTGGTTGGATGGTTTCTATAAGTCAAGGCTAGGGAGCTAACGGACAATCTGTATGAGTGCATCTTTCTTAGCCCAGAAGTTCTCCCAAGGCTGGGGTAGTGGACCATGGAGTCTATTTTGCTCTTGGGACCTGGTTTTTCTAAGATTTGAGGCTTGGTTAGGGATCCCAAAGATGTGCTGACAGGTATTTCCACCCAGTTGGTTCTGCAGGACATCTAGGATTTGGTATTGTACTCCTAAGGTTGACAGTGAGTCCCTACCGCCAGTTCATATCATACCATTGTAATCTTAGTGTTTGGTAGATGATATTTATTGTTTTATGACTAGGATGAGATCCTAGGGTCTGGAATGTGTTTATTTCCTAACATTGGACTTTATATCTCTTTCTTGATCAAGAATATGTGATTGATGTTGTGGTTACGTGTTCCATGTTTCACAATTCATCTGGTTAGGTCCAGAGTGAGGGTAGATTTACCTACAGATGTCAGACTAGAACTCAAGGTTTGATTTTTTTCCTTTTTATTTATCCCTTTTGTTTCTTTTCTATATATTTTTATCATTTATGTAGGGATCCATGTTTGACTAGGTAGGACATAATCTTTGTTTCATGCACATGTTATGACAACGGATGTTAAGACCACCATAGGGGGTGGCCTACTAAGATTTGTCTCTCACCCCCTAAAAGTGCACCACAGTGTATGTGTAGACTTTATGTATGCTTTCAGGTTGGGAATGGTGTAGTGGATCGGGTGGAATCATAGTGTTTCATGTTTGAGAAGAGCTACACATGTGGAATCTGAGGTTCGTGTTGGAGCTATTTAACCGTCATGGAGACTGGGTATTTGGTTCTTTTAGGAGTAGTAGTAAACCCTTGTGTATTTAATTTCCTTTATTTTATTCTGTATTTGGTTGACTCAGTGAGAGACCAATGTTTGTATTCTTTTTTCTTGAGTCTGTATGCATCATTTCATTAGTTATAATTATTTCAATTATTTATTTACTTATGCACACTATGATGTTCATATATGCTTGTATGTTTAGTTTATTTCTATTATTATTGCACTCTAATATGAGGTAATAATCTCATCACTATATCCTTTTAGGCCCTAGCTTCTAGTCGAAAGTCTCTAGAATGTGATAAGGTGTGCTCAAGGCCTTGTTGCGAGCCGGATCAGGTGACGGGTCGGGTCGACCTGGGCTGGTTCGTGAAAAAATGGTATCAAAGGATTTCTATTTTCTTTGTATTACTATTTGGGGATTTGGTAGATAGGAGATCTAGGAATGCATCATAACCTTTGATGGATATAGATTTGGTGCATCGTGAACACCTATTCTGGTAGTAATTCTAGGTTACCAAGGTTGTGGGATTATTGTTCTTGGTTTTCACTATTATGGTTATGTGATTTTCACCTCAAGTGATGCACTTGTGTTTGTGGGATTTATGATTTCTGTGTTTTTGGATCTTGTCCTGATGGAAAGATACCTTTGTTCATATATCATTCTAGGTATGTAGGATTTATATGCATGTTTGTGTTTGTTTTACTAATGATAGATATTCAATTGCTTAAAGTGTCAACAACTACTTATATAGTGTTTCCTCATATGAGTGCTTGGTGGTATTCTGTTCAACTGAACTGTGGGTGATTTTATTCTAATGACAGGTCATGTTTATCCTTTTTCGTGGTGTTCTCTGGTGGTGGAGATGCATTCCCTTTGATGAGGGATGCATAGAAACCCTTGCGGGTTGGTGTGGGATTTGGTGTTCCCTACTACTGTTGGTGGTGGTTACTTAATTAAGGAAAGGATTTCTGAGAGATGCTTGGTTCAGTATCAAGTTTCACTGAGGTTGTGGTATCCCTGAGAAGTTTTGTGGTGAGACTGAGGATTCCTTGGGCTTTTATGGTGGAGTATTGGGAGTGCCTGTGGTTTCGTGGTTTTGTGGCTTGTTGAGGGGATAGGTTTGATTGGATGACTATCCCTGTTGGTTTTGGTTGTGATTTGGGTAGCGTGGTTATGCACTCATTGTTTTGGATTGACGTCTGTGTGGAGGGTGGTCGTGCGATGGATCTTGTCATGAGGGAGATGCCTTGTTTCAGAAGATGAGTATAGAGTGTTTTTTGGTTCACTGGGACTGTCCTACATGAGGATCATCGTCATTGGGTTTAGGCATGTTAGCCTAAGTTTGTTAGGTCATGGATTGTTTGAACATGAGTGTTTATGAGAGGTTTTTCTCTAACCACTCTTCCTTGAGGAGGGGAGTAGTGTTAGTGTATCTTTTTTGGATGAATCCTTACTGAGAAGGCATGTGCGTGCTGGTTAGGCATAGTGTCAGTTGGGATGTGTGAGTTCATTGAGATTTGTTTTGGTCTTGAGTAAGGCTTATTGTCATGACCCGTCCCCCAGGGCCTATGTCGTGAGTACCCTAAGTCTACCTTCCATAGGACAGGGGATGGAGACTAGCACCGAAATGCGTATTCCCTAAAATGGGAGGTCATTGCCTTTAAACCTGTACAATTACATGGTCTAAGAACACAACAAGAAGCAACTGTGAAGTAAACTATTGTAGTAAAAGTGTACTGAAAGTAATAGGGCCGGAATACAAGCCCAACTGAAAGGTACAAGTACAAATGAAAAGAGAAAATCAGCTCCTGAATTGTCCACCGAGAATCCTACTTTAAGGGTAGGTACAGATCACCTCCTGAGCACTCCACATCTGCCCGTCTCCTTCGCGTACCGCATGGTCCTAGCTCCCTCAAACCTCAGCCCAGCTGCTCGTCGTCTGCACAAGACACAACAAGGTGTGGGCGAAGCCTGTGCATGGGTGAGTATAACAATACCCAGTAGGGACCCCGAGACCCCCTAAGGTCTCTCATAATTCCACAAAGGAAAACTATGAATCATGATCTCAATCACAAAACACAAAGCAATAGACACAGTTCAATTAGAGTCTCAGCTCAAACCAAGTTTTTAGTGAAGCATAGAAGTACAGATAATTAGTCACGAAGCTAGATCATCTTATTATGTCAATAGGAACTACTTCTGACCATATGGTTTCTGACCCACACAAGATCTATAGGTAACTAAACCCCAAAAATACCCACATATGATCTGATCCTCCCAGGATTGGTATATCATTGAACCACGACGGGCTGCTCTAAGGATAGTCCTCATCGGGTCACGAGGTGTTGATCAACATAGGACCGCTAGGTTCTGATCCACACAAAACCACTAGGTGCTGATCCACACAGGACCTCTAGGTGCTGACCCACATAGGTTCGCTCAGTACTAACCTCCGTATGATATGTCTCCAGCCTCCGCCTCACTGCCAGCCATTGGATTCCTCGCACCCGGTGTGCTCGAGTTTTGTAGAGTCTTCCACTCGAGATATCGTTCATACCTCTACCGCAAATAATCTCCAAAAAAAGAGTAACCCAAAGGATCTTCGTGTTTTAAGGGTTCCAACGCGACAGACGGTGCGTCAATCGGACGCCCGGTCTGTGAGTTATAAGCGTTTTAATTCTGGGGGCCTGGTTGGATTTGGGTTCGACCCAACCTGGTCATACTCCAACTATCTCTAAAACTCAATTAGAGTATATTAAAAGTACTGTCTCAATCCAAGGGTCTCAACGCCGCAGACGGTTCATCAAGCGGATGCCTGGTTCTCAAGATATGGCCTTTTATGAGATTATGGGCCCGGTTGGGCCCGGGTCTGGTCCGACCCGGTCGGACTGACCCAGCCTGACCTGGTCTGGGCTGGGCGGTATCCCCGTAGGGAGGCATCCTACTAGGGCGGCAGCCTGCTAGGGCGGCGTCCTCGTAGGGAGGCGCAAAGATTGCAAGATAGCGGAGGGTTCGGGACGGGTTGGTTAGGTCTGTGCCCTTTGTGTTAGCTTGTAAACATGAGGGGGATTAAGGGTTTAATAATCAATTGAATTAAATAACAATCAAAACCCTGAAAAGCTACCCCGCAACAACCTCCCACAAAAACAAATGAATCACGGATCAACCCGTTAGTCGGTTGGTCCGCGTTCTTCATACTATTCAAGAACAGGGAAGAGTAAATCATTTAAAAAATGCATAAATGAGTAAACCCCCTAGATTGATATTTTTCAAGATGGCGCTGCAGTCTCTGGGAGCTTCCCTCTCCTAGGGTTTGCATTCATCTTTTCCAATCGGCCGCCCACCACGGAGGTCGCGTTTCAATCTTCGTCGTTGATTTCTCCCGCTTCCTTTTCCCTTCATGTTTTTCGACTTCGCCGTCGGATTCCTCTGCTTCTCCTTCAGCCGCCACTTCTCGGGATATTTTTAGATCCAGGCTTCCTAGGATCTCATCTGTTGGAGGCCGCTCGTCGGGAGGTGGAGATCTGTTTGCACATGGCGGCTCCTTTCTGTTTGCGTGCGGCGGTGACCTCTCCTGTGAGCAGTGTTGCGGTGGATGTTGCGGCGTTCGTGGACGTCAGTCGGGGCCGTTCGACGTTATTCGTGTTGCAGGGAGTTTGAAGGCCTGGATTCTGGATCTTCATTGGCTTTTGGTTGTTGTGGAGTCTCTCACTTCCCAACTCATGACCTCAGTCCGAGGTTGGGTTTCTTGCTCGATGCTTCTCTAACTCAGTCTGTTGCCTCTTTTTCTTCAGTCAGTGGACCTTCTTTGCACTCCCTTTTGGGAGTTGGGAGCTCGGTCGGCGACGTATTCGGAGGAATGTTGATCAACCTCGTGCGGCGATCCACTGCTTGGATCGTGAGGAGGTTGGCTTGGTCTGATGGTGGAGGCGATTGATGCGGTGGAGGAAGGAGTGTTCTTCGCAGCTTTGGGATGGATCTGATCTGTTTTTTTTTCTCTGTTTTCCCATTGTTGTGTTTGCTGGATCGATCTGTCACTGGAAAGAAATTGTTGTGGTTGTAACTTACTGTTGGTCTCGTTGCATTTGGATGGTGTGTTCTGTCTTGCAGATTGCATCGGGTGGGCGACCTCGAAGGAGGGATGGGTGTCTTGGCACCCATCATTCAGCCATCTATTCTTCTGGATGGATGGGCACCCAGACTAAACTTTCTCGGTGTTCTCTCTTGGATGTTGCGGCACATCAGTTTGATGGTTCAATGAGTCTCTCATTGGCACCGTTGGGGGGGTGGCTCAAAAGAGAGATAGGTGTGTTGGCACCTATCGTCCAGTCCTCTTCTCATATTTCTATATGAGTTGGAGGAGTGCCCTGCTTTGGATGTGTTTCCAGCACGACACATTGCATCGCAGAGGGGGTGGAACATCATCCAGGTGGATTACGTTGTAGCATTTTCAGTTAGGGGGTGATGAGACTTTCTGGAATGTTCTTGCTTTGATTTTTGTTTCCCTTTGGCTTTTGGATCTTTTTTGGCCATTTGGCCTGTTCTGTTTTGATGTCTTTCATCTGTTTCTGTAATGGGTTACTCCTTCTTCCCTTCAAAAGGAGTTTCTTTCTTATTCAATAAATGGGGGGTTTTCCCCCCATTACCTTTAAAAAAACCCTACCTTGAATCATCGAAGAAACATCTGCGCTTGAAGGTGGGTCGGTCTTCTTCGTTCTCGCAATAGGCTTCCAATGATGTTGCTCGTACGTCGTCCTCTGGTTCATGGTTAGGTGACACCCATCACCTCCTGTTGGGATCAGCTCCATCTTCTAAGGGTCTGGCATCACGGCGCTCCTTCATCACTTCGTTTCTTGGAGAATCTATGTCGATAACCCTCCCCAAGATCCATATATATAGAATAGGGGGAGGGTAAGTAACGACATGAGAAATTAATGGGGGCTCGTAAATTAGGAACCTTCCTAATTCCCCAATGTCGTCGTTACTTAGGATTGGCAGGTCAAGCCATTTATTGTCTTAACACATCATTGGACCCACACTTTGCTTGTTCGTTGGAGGATATGAAATAAAATAATAAAATTATTTCATTTCATTTCTTTTAAAAATTCACAAAACTTAACTTTTTCTCCGGACCTACTACGGTCAAAGTAAAGTCTCCCTTAAGTGAATCTCAGCGCTGAGGATTCAATGGTGCCCTCGGATTTTTAATCCGAGCAACATTTCAAAAGTTATAATATGTCGCTCATGTGTTTACTGAACGTACCTTAAAAATGTTCATAAATTCATTCTGGGCACTCCGGGCCTCAGAATCACGGGCTGTCAAATTTCCCTGACTCGTAATAATTCTATATAATTAAAAAAAATACATGGAAAATCTGGTTCTTTACATTATCTCCACCTTAGGGATTTTCATCCCCTAAAGCCACAACATAGACTTAGGAAACAAATGGGGGTACTGAGCATGAATCTAAGCCTCCCGCTCCTATGTGCTCTCTTGGAGGTTCTCGTGCTACCAGCGAATGTGCACTAGAGGTATCAACTGCCCATGAAGGACCCACTCCTATCGATCCTCAATCTCCACTGGAACCTCCGTAAAAGTTTCTCCATCATCAAATTCCATCTCGATGTGGTCGATGATGTGAGATGGGTCATGCACGTATCTCCTCAGCTGGGATATGTGTAAGACATCGTGCACCCTCTCCAACTACGGTGGAAGTGTCAAGCGGTATTCCACCTCGCCTATCCTCCAAAGTATCAGAAAAGGACCGATAAACCTCAGTGATAACTTTCCGCCTCTACCAAATCTTCATAGTCCATATCAAGGGGAGACTCGCAAGAATATGTGGTCTCCCTTCTGGAACTCCAAAGGTCTATGTCTCTTGTCAGCATAAGACTTATGTCTGCTCTGCGTAGTCTTCATCTACTCCTGAATGATCTGAACCATCTCAGTGGTAGCCCGTACCAACTTTGGACCCATAAGTGCTGACTCCCCTAGGTCTGTCCAGCATAGAGTTAATTTGTAGGGTCGACCGTACAAGGCCTCAAATGGTGCCATATCGATGGTGGAGTGATAACTATTTTTGTAAGCGAACTCCACCAAGGGCAAGTGATCCTCCCAACTACGACCAAAATATAGGATGCATGCATGAAGCATGCCCTCTAGTGTCTGAATGGTCTACTCCATCTGACCATCCATCTGAGGATGAAAGGCGGTGCTCAAACTTAATTGAGTCCCGAACGCCTCATGTGATCCCTTCCACAACTGGGATGTAAAACATGTGTCACAGTTAGAGACGATCGTTGATGGCACCCCAATAAGTCATACAATCTCCTATACATAGAGGCATCTCAAGCCCTCTATTGATACCTACTATCGAATAGGTAGGAAGTGGGATGACTTGGTGAACCGGTCTATGATCATCCGGATGGAATCATGTCCCATGGATGTACGTGGAAGCCCTATCACAAAGTCCATGGAGATCTCAACCCACTTCCACTCCAGCAGCTCTAATGGCTGAGCTAAGCCTGCTGGAACCTGATGCTCGGCCTTTACTTGATGGAAAGTGAGGCATCGTGAAAAAAACTTTGCCACTTCCTTCTTCATCCCTGACCACTAGTGTTGATGCTGGAGGTCTTGGTATATCTTCACCACACTAGGATGTACTGTCAGAGGGGACGTATGGAACTCCCTCATCACCTCCTCCCGTAGCACCACTGGTACCATAGTACGTCCTCTGAAGAGGATGATATGCTCCCCACCTTTAGAAAATCCATCAGGTGTCTATTCCGAGGATATCTGTAATTCCCCGACCCCAGTTACCCAGAGTCGGTGCATTATTACGTAACATTGGCATGATCACAAAAGATTAAGTCACAGAAGACCGATTAGTTTAGTAGCCTTGTAAACACTAGATACATTCATAAACGTTACATTACATCATAAAGTGAAAAACTACAATAACATGGTCTCCATAGTCCACACTCATATCCCCTTCCAACTATCCCTGCAGGTCATTCATAAAATACTTCTTCACATCCTGGAAAAATTAAAACATTGAAAGGGGTGAGCTCAGATGCTCAGTAAGGATAACAATATAGCGGAAACTTTCATAAATAAACATAAACATTTAAGACAATGTATAACTAAAAAAAATCCTTTTAAACTTGAACTTCAGCATAATATGGAAAAATAAAATGAAATAATTCCATTTACTTATTCACATGGATATTCTACTAGTCGAATAATCACATGCAATATCAATAACCACTTTCATAATGATAGAATTCATAATTCCAGACTATCATAACCACGTAGTCAAGGCTTCGTGCCAAGACTACAAATAAGATTTTTTCAAGGCCTCGTGCCAAGACACTAGTTTGTCTCATGAGACCTACCGATGCATTGAGAAGCTATAGTGGGCTCCACCCATCACTTATTAAGTCCAATGCATTCCTTATATGAAACGTTTTAAACATATCATAAACTGTAACATCATCGTATCACATAAAACATGCATAAAGGAAACATAACATTTCCACATTTCAATCATAAGATATCAATACAACACGTTGATATAATAAAAACATTATAAAAACCATTTTCAATACCAAAATAAAAGAAAATTAAAACATGGTATTTATTTTTCATTTAAAAAAAGTTATGGCTTGTAGAGGAATCCGAAACTCAAATAATGGTCACAGCGGTGGAGTAGTCGTTGTCGCCGCATACGTAAGACAAAACATTTCTTTTGTTGTTTAGTAAAAATGCTTCATATAAAAATATTCCTTTTGAATAAAAGTAAAATTCAAATGGGTTTATACACCGTATAAAGGAAAGTTGTGTATAAAACAAAATATGCCTCAATGAAAGGAGATTGAGACGAAGTCCCTTACCTCGTGTCCGACTTGAATCGATCGTTCTTTAACCTCCTGAATAATAAACTAGAGTTAATTTATAGTTACTTAAGAACCTTTTTCAAGTTCATTACTCCTTTTATATCACTTATTACCATGTTATGAACATTATGTAATTATTTAAGTTAATAACGGTCATTTGTCGATCTTTGGTACTTGAGACAAAAATAAACTTATTATAATTACAAGTTGTTCGTGTGGTAAAATATACATTATATACAAAATTATATTCATGATTTAGATATCATATATATCATATATATCCAGTATATATATGTATTTATAATATTACATAACATTTAGAGGTAAGAAATGAAATGCACTGTTCATGGAGACGGTAAGTCGTACATACGCCTGAACGCTACTTTCATTTCTATTTCATATTTAATGTAATGAAATCATAATGATATAAAGGTATATTATAATTCCAATATAATATCAGATATAATATCATTTACTCCATCCTTTATACATCCCACATATGGCATTAACGATTCAAATCACTTTGAGGGGGCGGTAGTCCGCACTTCCTAAAATGAAATTATCGCATTTACCCATAATGGAAATCATAAAGGTATGTCATAAATGAAAAATACAGAAGAATAAGGGAAACATAAACATAATATATATCATATATAAATATAGTGACATCTTAATGTTCACCATGAGAGGTGTTAAAAGAAGATTGAACAATCATCGTTTCGTGAGGCAGTAATTCGCCACCCACAGAAACAGTATGTTCTTTAACCATTAGACGAAGGTATGTGTAAGTGTAAATCAAATACTTATCCTAAAAACTTCCTAGTATATTTAATATACTGGTGTTGTTACAAAATAAAGTAATAAAAAGAGTTTAGGGGGTTGGAGAAGCAAAATAAAACAAAAGAACATAAGAGAAGACATTACCTTAAAATCGGGTAACTCTTTTTGATTTGAGCCAAAGGCTTCCTTGGGAAGACTTATGCCAAAATTGAGGATTCTAGGAGTAATAGAGGGAAGTTGAGAGAGTATTTGGGCAGATTTTGGCCGAGACAAATGGATTTGATGGTGTGAATAAGGTGGTAGAGGTGGGGGCCTTTTATAAGAGGAGAGGAGGGGCACTCTTGGAAAGTCCTGAAATATTACTTTATTATATAATGAGTTTCAGATTTTAAAGGTCCCAAGATTATATATTTCTAGGATAAGGTGACAATGGTTCTAAATATACTCATCCAATAGGTTTTTGACAAGTTCAAGTCTTAGATTTTACCTTATCTTTTCATTTAATTTAAATCGTTCATTAATGAGGTAATCACTGCATCATCATGATGTCATAAATAAATTTATTTTTTTAATGTATAAAAATTATAAAAAAAATACCATGTTGTAGGAAATATTTTTAGCTTTACAATTAATATTTATAGTCGAAAATTTAACTTATATAACCCCATGTAATAATTGTTTTAGTAAAACAACACATGTTTGTGACAATTTTATTTTTACTTTAAATAAAAAGTTATTAATGTCATTTTCTTACCCAAGTGGCTCCATGGAGTCCCCAAGTTGACCCATGGATTGTCTTTGTCATCCATGACTCATCCAGTAAGGGTAGTACAAGTGTAAAGGTAATTTCATATTATTATAACATTATATTTACCTTAAATTACACTAATTACCTTTAATCGTGATTAATAAAACTTAAAAGTTACTATTCACCAGAAATTATTTTCATCTCATTGAACCACATTTTTCTTCCTAATGACAACCATTTATGTTGTATTTTTAAAATTAAATTCACATAAGTGGTAAAGTTTCATTTAAACAAAAAATTAGTTTTTTTTTACTACCACTTAGTGGTTTCACTATTCATCAAAAATTGAAGTTTCTCAGAACAATATCAAAAATTCACCCTAAGATATAATTGATATTCCGAATTCAAAAATGATTTCTATTTTACAAAATTCCAAACATATAAGTTGCATTAATTAATTTTATAATTAATTCCCGTTGTCATAACAAATAGCGTGTTTTTAAGAAACAATATCAATCAAAAGATTGACAATTGTTTGTGTCCAATTTCAAAGTGAAATTAATTCTAATGACCACTATTGGATAAAATGGTAAAATTATATTATAATTATACTTTAAAATCACTCAATAGTATAATTTATGACTATAAATTATTTTTATTAAAAATGTTGTTTTTAAGTATTTTTTACTATTCATCAAAAATTGGAAGTTCTCTGAAAAATACCAAAAATTCAACATAGGATAATTTCGATATTCCGAATCCAAAAATAAAGTCCATTTTGAAATATAAAATTGATATAATTTCAAAAAGTGGTTATTACTATTCATAATGGCTACTTTGATTGGTCGTGGTGTGTTAGAATCTCGAACTTGCGTACAATGCAGGCTATTGCATTATTGAAAGAGAAGCGTACCATGGAAGCTTGGGGTGTTACATTCTCCCCTCCTTCAATAAATTTCATCCTCGTAATTTAAAAATTTTCTTTGAAAATAAAAGGTTGGAAATAGAAAATACCTTTGTGGAAAACCCATATCGGAAATAGGGTTAATAAAAATATAACTTTAAAAGAAAGAAAGAGAAGTACAAAGGTCACCCGAGATAGCCCATACTAGGATTCTATAAAAACATGGATATGGAGGAGAAACAAACCATCAAGGTCTAATGGAGAGTTGTAGAAAATAGGATTAGGAGAAAGTTAACTACAAGAAAATCACAAACTTGTGATTGGTTAAACGGTCATTGATTCCCCAATTGGAAAATTTAACCGACAACATTTTTGTTTTAAGTTACCTTTTATAAAGTTGAGGGATTTATTTAGTAGATTTACTAAGGACGTAAGGAAATATACTTACTTGTCATGTAGACTTTCATTCTTTAATAAATTTTTACCACAAACCCATCTTTCACTCCAAAAGGTAATATAACTCAAAAATATTCTATTTATCATAATTGTATATGGTTTAAAATATTAACACATACCATTTAGATTAGGAAAACTATTTTGTAATAACCAGGTACTTCCTGTAGGCTAGTGGTAGGTAATAAAGGCTTGTCGCACTATGGTTGTGGGTTCGATTCCTACAGCTTTGTCCGACGCGACAGGTTATCCCCCGACCTGCAGGTTGTCCTTTTCCTAAAACTATAGTATTATAATATTCCAAAAATAATCTTCAGAAATGATTTAACCTTAAACAATACTATCCAAAGATCAAATTAATCTATTCCAACCTTTATAGTTATCCAAAATACCTTTGTCCAGACTTTCTCTAAATGGTCTCTAAATTCCAAAATCAATTCATCATATTCCCCAAACAAAGTAAAGTTTCTCTAATTTTCACATACTAAAAATATGATTACCTTCATCATATTAAAACCTTAATGAAAACAACAAGTACTGTAGTACAATCCTTATATATATCACATTATTCTTATAACCAGAATATAATCATTGAGTCCAAAAGCACCAATTAATTATTCCACTTCAACCGTAGTAACAGCATAATATTGGCCTTGATCCCTTGGCCTTTTCTGAGGTAAGTTTCCCTGACACTTAGGAAATTCATTTGCATAATGCCTCATTTCCCTACAATTTTAGCATTCAACATTGATAGCCTCTTTCTTTCCCTTGCAATCACGAGCCTGGTGACCTTTTTCTCCACATTTGTAACAAACTCTCATTCCTTTTAGGCAAGTACTGGGGTGATTCTTCCCATAATTATCACATAATGGAAAATCCTTCTTTCCATTTTTCCCTTTATCTATCTCTTGTTCCACCATTCTCTTCTTCTCTTGCTTTACTTTATTGTCATAAGATTTAGATAATTCCTTTTCTGTCTTGATAGCACATGAGACAATATCTTCGTATGACGAGAAAGATTGTGAGACTAAGGCTCGACAGAGAAATGGTTTAAACCCATCAAAGAAACGATCAATCTTACTTATTAGGTTACGTATATAATCTACAGCATGCCTCGCTAACCTTGTAAAGTTAGCCTCATACTTTGCGACATTATCATCCTCCTTCTGCCTCAGACTCAGAAATTGCCTTTCCATATCTGCTCGATGGTCATGTGGAAAGTATTTTTATAAGAAAATTTCCTTAAACTCCCTCCATTCCATACTTGATACTTCTTCATATTCCTTTGTGTTTTGAATCAGCGACCACCATTGATCGGCATCTCCAGTGTGGCAGTAAAAATCCATGACAACTTTCTCCCTTTTGCTACTCCCTAAGGCATAGAATATTTTCTCTAAGGAGTTTATTCATTGCTCAGATACTAATGGATTTGTACTCCCATTAAATGTTGGCGGTTTTTGCCTCATGAAACGATCTAACATTGATCCTCGACGTTGCGGATCAGGGTACTCTATACGATTATGGTTATTATTCATAACCTGAGTGAGTTGTCCCAGTAAGGTGATAAGTTGATCAGCATCAGTTGTATCACCAGCTCCATTATAATTATCTTAAGTGGAAGGGAAATCCCTACATGGAGTGCATGCATTGATACGGTTTTCATTCCTTCCACTAGGCACCATTTCTAAACAATAGCATAAACTAGATTAGTTTATGAATCAAAATACATAATTCCATACTTGTAAAACACTTAACATAAATTGAACTATTTATAGATATAATCCATAATCATAAAAATGTTTTCTTTGAGGAATTATATACTCATAAACCCTTCATAATGGTTTGTAAAGAAAATGAGAATTATCCTAAGCATATCCTCCGGGAGTGTCATAACCAAGAGTGCAGCAAGGCCCGTTGTCGCGCACCAGTTCCCGTTCGAGTCTAGCTCAAAGCGGTGTTTTCAAGTTTTACCCCTAGGTACATCTATGCCAGAGCCTCCTCTACCTACTCATATCCAGACAGGGATGTATTGCTCGGAAAACTCACAAAATCTGTATAATACCAAAATTCTAGGAAGTTATTCTATACTAATCCTCAAAGTCTATCTTAGGGTTATGTGCTCTAATCAGAGTTTATCTAAATCTAGCTTCCAAGGTTAGTACTAAACTACCTCTGATACCAACTGTAACGCCCTGACCCCAGTTACCCAGAGTTGGTGCATTATTACGTAACATTGGCATGATCACAAAAGATCAAGTCTCGAAAGACCAATTAGTTTAGTATCCTTGGAAACACTAGATACATTCATAAACGTTATATTACATCATAAAATGAAAAACTACAATAACGTGATCTCCATAGTCCACACTCATATCCCCTTCCGACTATCCCTGCAGGTCATTCATAAAATACTTATTCACATCCTAGAAAAATTAAAACATTGAAAGGGGTGAGCTCAGATGCTCAGTAAGGATAACAATATAGCGGAAACTTTCATAAATAAATATAAACATTTAAGGCAATGTATAACTTAAACCAAAAGCCTTTTAAACTTGAACTTCAGCATAATATGGAAAAATAAAATGAAATAATTTAATTTACTTATTCACATGGATATTCTACTAGTCGAATAATCATATGCAATATCAATAACCACTTTCATAATGATGGAATGCATAATTTCATACTATCATAACCACATAGTCAAGGTCTCGTGCCAAGACTACAAATAAGATTTTGTCAAGGCCTCGTGCCAAGACACTAGTTTGTATCGTGAGACCTACCGATGCATCTAGGAGCTATAGAGGGATCCACCCGTCACTTATTAAGTCCAATGCATTCCTTATAAGAAAAGGTTTAAACATATCATAAACTGTAACATCATCGTATCACATAAAACATGCATAAAGGAAACATAAAATTTCCATATTTCAATCACAAGATATCAATACAACACGTTGATATAATAAAAACATTATCAATACCATTTTCAACACCAAAATAAAATAAAAGTAAAACATGGTATTTATTTTTCATTTAAAAAAAGTTATGGCTTATAGAGGAAGCTGAAACTCAAATAATGGTCACGACGGCGGAGTAGTCGTTGTCGCCGCATACGTAAGACAAAACATTACTTTTGTCGTTTAGTAAAAATGATTCATATAAAAAGATTCATTTTGAATAAAAGTAAAATTCAAAGTGGTTTATACACCGTATAAAGGAAATTTGTGTATAAAACAAAATATGCCTCAATGAAAGGAGATTGAGACGAAGTCCCTTACCTCGTGTCCGACTTGACTTGATCGTTCTTTAACCTCCTGAATAATAAACTAGATTTAATTTATACTTTCTTAAGAACCTTTTTCAGGTTCATTATTACTTTTATATCACTTATTACCATGTTATGAACATTATTTAATTATTTAAGTTAATAACGGTCGTTTGTCGATCTTTGGTACTTGAGTCAAAAATAAACTTATTATAATTACAAATTGTTCATGTGGTAAAATATCCATTATATCTAGAATTATATTCATGATTTAGATATCATATATATAATATATATCCAGTATATATATGCATTTATAATATTACATAACATTTAGAGGTAAGAAATGAAATGCATCGTTCATGGAGACGGTAAGTCGTACGTACGCATGAACGCTACTTTCATTTCTATTTCATATTTAATGTAATGAAATCATAATTATATAAATTTATATTATAATTCCAGTATAATATCATATATAATATCATTTACTCCATCCTTTATACATCCCACATATGGCATTAATGATTCAAATCACTTTGAGGGGGCGGTAGTCCACACTTCCTAAAATGAAATTATCGTGTTTACCCATAATGGAAATCATAAAGGTATGCCATAAATGAAAAATACATAAGAATAAGGGAAAAATAAACATAATATATATCATATATAAATATAGTGACATCTTAATGGCCACCATGATAGGTGTTAAAAGAATATTGAACAATCATCATTTCGTGAGGCAGTAATTCGCCACCCACAGAAACAGTATGTTCTTTAACTATTAGACAAAGGTATGTGTAATTTTAAATCAAATACTTCTCATGAAAACATCCTAGTATATTTAAGATACTGGTGTTGTTAAAAAATAAAGCAATAAAAAGAGTTTAAGGGGTTGTAGAAGCAAAACAAAACAAAACAACATAAGATAAGACATTACCTTAAAATCGGGTAACTCTTTTTGATTTGAGCCAAAGGATTATGATTAGCCACTAAATGAGGCTAATATTCATTGTTAATATACATAATTTTCATGTTCTTTTTTATTCATAGACACAATTTTAGTGCATTTTACACTTTGAACATCATTTCACATTATGATTGTAATACCTTCTTAAAATGCACTATTATGTGGTACATTTTTTAACATCATTTAAAGTACCCAATGATTCATCTGATTTTAAGGAATTGAATTTTACATATTTTAATTTAATATTTTTGGAAATTTATCTACACTTAAATATTAACATGTTTGATTCAGGGATCAGTGGAGAATTCATGGAGGATGATGGAGATATTTGGCAATGAAAGGAAGCAATTCTGGAGAAGGCAGATTGGACACCAGACCACTTATGAGACTGTGGGTCCCAACATACAGGCCCAATTAATCCCAACTTTCATGGGATGATATAAGACATGTATAGTAACAAATCACTCTTCAGGAGTTAATTCTGATTCGGCCTCCATGTTGGTCATTTAGTCGGCCCAAGTTAGAGATAAAATTCCGGGCCAGATTCTGCGGGCCAGAAAAATAGTCCACTTCTTTAATCATATCTCGGAATCAACAACTCCAACTGGGCCCAAATTTTACAGTAGGTTATAAGACATCCGTAGATCCATTTTATTCTTCTATGGCCTACCCTGATTCGTCCGTCTAGAATATCTTCCCGACGCGTCTGTTCGGTGAAGGAAAGCTGGCTGCCACCTCGGGTCAAACGTGGAAAAGTCCAAATTCCACAAGCTTTCCACCACCTATAGCCTAGAAAAATTAATTAAGATGATTTTTACTGTTGGTGGTTCGACCCAAGGATCCCAAAATGCCTATTTAAGGCAGTGGTGGTGAAGGAGTTGAGGATCTTGGATGCTTTGTTTAATTGTAATGTTATGCTGTATTTTTGTTGCCTCAATTTTGTCTTTCACATGTAAGTTCTTCAATTCACTTTAGTTTCTTAATAAAAGTTATTCTTATACTCTTATTATGTTGTTATTAATATCACTTTGATACCGTTGGATCAAGGTGTGAATTTATTCACACCAGCCCTTGTGAAATTATTCACACAACGGTGGAGTGATCATTTTATTTTTGTTGTTTTCTTTACTTCTCCATTTCCTCCCTTATGAGTCTACTTTCCGCTTCCATTGAAACCATGGGATCAATGGAGGGATAACCCACTTATGGGTTGATCCAAGGGAGTATCAAGGGGATGGATTGGATGTTATCTATCACCTAATTAATGTATAATCACTTCTTTAATTGGGATTTTTATTTGATGATTTTTAAACTCCATCATCCTTGTTGAATTTAAGGCCACACACTTCAAGTACTAATACGATCCTTTACCTTGAAGTTCTCAAAACTTTGATCCTTCAAGTGTATAGGTGATTATTATTAAAGGGTTTAGGCATTAAAACAGTAAGTGATGATGTTGTTTTATCTCCTTAAATTAACCCATCTCAAATTTAAGAAATTGAAATCATTAAAAAGAAAATACGTCCAATCCACCCCGAGCGATAACCTAGGATCAACTCATTCTTTTCAATTGAATTCACTTAAATCTATTAGATATCTTTAAAACCCATCCAAAATAAATCCAAGTTGGCCACTTCATATCCAAAAATCCATCCCTTAGGTTGTGTATCTTAGGTATCTTCTTAGGTCTCTGTGGAATCGACAACCCAAGCTACACTACAAGGACCGTTCTACCCTTCTTCTCTTGGGTAAATTTGGGCGTGAACCAAATTTTTGCACCATTTTTGGGGACCAAGTAAGTACCTTAGATCCACAAAAAAACCTTATTTCCTCACCTCCATTCTTCTACTCTCACCCAAGATCTCTTATCTTGTCCCTTTCTCGCTTTTTTTTTGGCGCATGCCCGCCTACACCCGTGATTTCTCAAACAGACTAGTTAGGGTGGAAAGTCCTAGGATAGGGGAGTCAAGTGCACCTAAGGGATTGTTTAAATCAGATTAAAATATACTTGAAACCCCAAAGTCAGAACTTGAAACAAGTCCAATGGAGGGTCATACACAAAATCAAATTGTAAACCCTGGGGGGAATCAAATGGGAAACCAAAACCAAGAAGCTCCAAACTTATGGGATGTAGTTGATAAAACCATGATCGACTACCTCACTCCAGCTTGGACCAATGCCCCCTCATGCATTAGACACAATTCCATAGGATACACCAACTACATATTCAAACCCCATGTCCTAAACCACCTTCCAACCTTTCATGGGATGGAGTCAGAAATTCCATACCTTCATGTCAAAGAGTTCAACGACATTGTTGAAACCATGTGTCCCCCACATCAACTAGAATCCGCTAAGATGAGGCTATTTCCCTTTTCATTAAAGTATCGATCTAAAAATTGGCTAAACAACTTGAGACCTACATCAATCCACTCTTGGGACCAACTGCAAAGAGAATTCTACAAAAAATACTTCCCTCATCACAAAACAATTGCACTTAAAAAGAGCATCCAAAATTTTTTTGAAAAAGAGGGAGAGTCATTTTATGAAACATGGGAGAGGTTCAAAGATACTCTAAACATGGTTCCACACCATGGGTTTTCCATACCTGAACAAGTGAGAATTTTCTATGAAGGGTTGGGTCCGGGGAACAAGCAGTTCATTGACATGATGTGTAATGGAACCTTTAAAAACAAGGCCCCAAATGATGCTTACAAGTATCTCGAAAGTCTGGCTGAACAAAACCAAACTTGGGGAACTTCACCTTATTCTGAAAATCCACAAAGAACCACTGGAATTCATACACTTAGAGAAGAGTAAAGCCTTAGGGCTAAACTTGCAGCACTCTCTAGGAAGGTTGAAGAGATAGACCTTAGGAAAGTCCATGAAATCCAAAATGTAGACCTTGTTTGCACAATTTGTGACAAACATGACCATAAAACAGACAACTTCCCAACCATTCCATCCATCAAGGATGTTCTTCTAGGAGGACCCCCAGTGGAAGTCAATGCCCTAAACTTTCAAAAGCCCCAATACCAAAACACCTTCAATCCTAGGTACAATGACCACCCAGGCTTCCGATGGAAGGATAACCAACAACATAGCCAACCAAAAGGGCAAAATCCTTACCCTCAACAGAACTACCAAACCCATAACCAGTTCCAAACCCAACCTATCCAATACCAACAGCCATTGGTCCATTTTCAACAAACCATCCCACCTCCAAAATATCCCCCTGGGATAAACCAACCTACTCAAGCACCAACCCAAACTGTTCCACAAAGCCTACTAGAACAACTGTGCAAACAAATGGAGAGGATGAACTCAGAAGTATCTTCCCTAAAACAAGAACTTCAAACCATCAAAACTGGAAAGGCACCCTACTCAGGCGGTGCCATCCTCAACTTCAAGGGGAGAGTCAAGTTGTGCTCAAACAACTCATGAACAACTAAAGGCTGTGACTGTTTTAAGAAGTGGGAAATCAATTGAGAAACCTGAACAACTAATTCAGAACCCACCTGAAGATTCAAACTTGGATGAAAATTCAAATGAACCACAAGATCAAACTGAGGAAACTGATAACATTTTCAAGGAAACAACTCTTCAACAAACAACCCCAAAACCTGCACCATTTCCTCAACGCATGAGGGGGAAATCCAAGCCTGAACTGAGTGAAACGTCGAGGGAAATATTTTCACAAGTCAAGTTGAACATACCCCTTCTCGATGCAATCCAAACTATACCTGCCTACTCAAAGTACCTTAAGGACTTGTACACTTTTAAAAGAAATTTTTCACATAAAAACCAAGTCCTTTTGGCTGCTAATGTGAGTACCACCATTCAAGGGACCATTCCTCCTAAGTTAAAAGACCCAGGTTTCCCTTAAATCAATGTTTAACTAGGAGAGAGAAAAGTTGTCAAGGCCTTGTGTGACCTAGGTTCTAGTGTCAATCTCATCCCATATGTTGTGTACTGCCAATTAGGCCTAGAAGAACTCCAACCCACATCTGTCACACTTCAACTTGCTGATCATAGCATTAGGGTTCCAAAGGGGATTTTAAAGGACGTTCTGGTAAAGGTTGAAAACTTCATCTACCCTTCTGATTTCATTGTCCTTGACAACCATCCAAACTTAGGAAATAAGGAACAAACCCAAATCATCCTTGGTCGTCCTTTCCTTGCAACAATCAACTCTGTTATCTGAGTCTGAAATGGGAACATGACCATCACCTTTGGGAACATGAGTCTAGACCTGAACATCTATAATTCAAGCTCACAAATAGGGGATGATGAGGATATTCATGAAGTAAACATGATAGGAAGCATTGATAATGAATCCATGGAACATCAAGGAATATTTGATGAATGTTTAAGTCAGAATGAGATTGATTTCCTTTGTTCATATGAAGGAAGTTTATCTCCTTGGCTTGAATCATTTTCAAATTGCTCTTATGATGAAGTCTTAGGTCCAACAATCAGTGAAACCTTTCAAGAAACCAATTTCATAGAGACCCCTCTAAATTCCTTCCCTAAATCTGATCAAGCCAATCTAGTAGCTGAAACTTCTACATGTGAGGAATCAATCCTATCTGAACCTCTAAAAAAGAAATTGATCTTGATCCAATGTCCCAATCTTCTGCTGAAATTTTGAACCAACCTGATCTTGAATTGAAGGAACTTCCTGCTACACTAAAGTATGCCTTCCTAGGGGAAAATCAAACACATCCTATTGTCATGTCTTCTTCTCTTGAATCCAATCATGAGAGGATGCTTCTAGATGTCCTTAGGAAGCATAAGAAAGCCATTGGTTGGACCCTTTCTGATATTCCTGGGATTAGCCCACTTATCGGGACTCATAGGATTGTTCTGGAATCTGATTCAAAGCCATGTCGTCAACCTCAACGGAGACTCAATCCTAATCTCATGGAGGTAGTAAGGAAGGAACTTCTGAAATTGTTGAAAGCTGGTATCATATATCCCATAGCTGAGAGTGAATGGGTGAGCCCAATCCAAGTGGTTCCAAAAAAGGCTGGAATCACAGTGATAACCAATGAGGATGGAGATATTTTTTCAACAAGGGTGAGTAGTGGATGGAGGGTCTGCATTGACTATAGGAAACTAAAATCATTCACCAAGAAGGACCATTTCCCCTTACCATTCATTGACCAAGTCCTTGAGAGAGTGTCAGTTCATGCCTTCTACTGTTTCTTAGATGGGTACTCGGGGTACAATCAAATTTAGGTCTCCCTAGAGGATCAAGGGAAGACTACATTCACATGTCCTTTCGGTACCTTTGCCTTCAAACGCATTCCCTTCGGGTTATGCAATGCCCCTGGAACCTTCCAGCGGTGCATGATGGGAATCTTCTCAGACATGGTAGGGGATTTTCTTGAGGTCTTCATGGATGACTTCTCTGTGTTTGGGGATACTTTTGAGGGATGTCTGCAGAATGTGGAGAGAGTCTTGTCAAGATGTGAAGAAAAAAATCTGGTCCTAAACTGGGAAAAATGCCATTTCATGGTTAAAGAGGGACTTGTTCTAGGCCATCTGGTCTCGAGTAGGGGGATTGAAGTTGAGAAAGCAAAGGTTGACATCATTCGTCACCTTCCATCACCCAAAACTGTCAAGGAAGTGAGGTCTTTCTTAGGACATGCTGGTTTCTATAGAAGATTCATCAAGGACTTTAGTTCAATATCCCGTCCCCTTTGTGCTCTCTTAGTAAAGGATGCTCCATTTGTTTGGACAGAAAGCTGTGAGGGTTCATTCTCAACCCTCAAATCCTCTCTCACCTCTCCTCCCATTATGAAATCTCCAAATTGGAACCTTCCTTTTGAACTTATGTGTGATGCCAGTGACTTTGTTGTTGGAGCTGTGTTAGGACAACGTTGTGATAAAACTCCTTATGTCATTGCTTATGCAAGAAAATCCTTAAATGATGCCCAAATCAACTACACCACCACTGAAAAGGAGTTACTTGCTATTGTGTTTTCCTTAGAGAAGTTTAGGTCCTACCTCTTAGGATCACCCATCACTGTGTTCACTGACCATTCTGCACTAAAATACCTCTTCCAAAAACAAGATTCTAAGGCTATACTGATTAGGTGGGTACTTCTCTTACAAGAATTTGACCTCACAATCAAGGATAAAAAGGGAGTTGAAAATGTTGTAGCTGATCACCTCTCTAGGATGGAATTCAAAGACAACTCAAATCACCTCTTTGTGTCTGATTCGTTTCCTGATGAACACCTATACTCTGTGAGTGACTGCCCTTGGTATGCTGACATAGCAAATTTCTTAGTGACAGGAGTCATTCCAAAATTCTTAGGGACTCAAGCTCGAAGGAAATTCCTTTCTGATGTTAGAAACTATGTGTTTGATGATCCATACCTCTATAAGTTCTGTCCTGACCAAGTCATTAGGAGGTGTGTTCCAGAATCTGAACAAGAGTCCATCCTTAAATTCTGTCATAGTGAGGCATGTAGAGGTCACTTTTCCTCTAAGAAAACTTCTGCCAAGGTTCTTCAATGTGGTCTATTTTGGCCCACCCTCTCAAGGGACTCCTACACATTTTTTCAAAGCTGTCCTAGGTGTCAACAAGTAGGGTCCATCACAAAAAGGAATCAAATGCCTCTCACTCCAATATTAGTGGTTGAAATCTTTGACTGTTGGGGAATTGATTTCATGGGTCCCTTCCCAAACTCTAGGGGATATCTTTACATTCTCTTGGCTGTTGATTATGTCTCAAAATGGGTTGAGGCCATTCCCAAAAAATCCAACGATCATCAAACTGTGATTAGATTCCTAAAAGAAAACATATTCTCTAGATTTGGAATTCCTAGGGCTATCATAAGTGATCGTGGAACCCATTTCCGCAACCGCCCATTCGCTTCACTCATGTATAAGTATGGTATTTCTCATAAAGTGTCCACTGCTTACCACCCTCAAACCAATGGTCAAGCTAAGTTAGCGAATAGGGAGATTAAGAAAATTCTTGAAAAAACTGTCAACCCCTCTAGGAAAGATTGGTCTGAGAAACTCTTAGATGCTCTTTGGGCCTATAGAACTGCATATAAAACCATTTTAGGAATGTCCCCATATAGGTTGGTTTATGGTAAAGCATGCCATTTTCCAGTGGAGATTGAACATAAGGCCTTTTGGGCAATTAAGAAAATGGATTATGACCTCTCATTGGCCGGAACAAAAAGGAAATTAGATCTCAATGAACTGGAGGAACTAAGGATGGAGGCTTATGAAAATTCAAGGATCAATAAAGCTAGAGTTCAAGCCTACCAATCTAGGAATATCAAGGTCAAACATTTTGAACCAGGAAAACTTGTGCTCTTGTATAGTTCAAAACTTCATTTACATCCGGGAAAGTTAAGGTCTAGATGGTCAGGACCTTTCATAGTGCATCATGTATTCCCCCATGGGGCAGTAGAGATTCAAGATCCCACAAGTGGTCACATTTTCAAGGTCAATGGTCAAAGGTTAAAAACATTCGTTGAATCATTCAATAAATAGGAAATAGATGTTGAGTTAATTGATCCAATCTATGAACCAGGAAAAAATTGATAAATTTGGGATCTATGTCGGGCTAACGACGTTAAACAAAGCGTTGCACGGGAGGCAACCCGTGGTTTTTATGTTTCTAATCTTTCTGAATCATCTTTATTTTTCAAATAAGATTACTTAATCATTTTTATATTTAAAAATAAAAAATAGACTTTTCACCTGTTCTTCTATTATGAGTATGGATGGGTACGAAAGAGGAGCACCATATTCATCCATGTCACGTGGTGTGATCCTTGAGTAATACCTTACCCAGAAATTTAAAAAGAAGACAATGTATCATCAGTTTGTTTTTTTGTGATGTGTTTTTAGATTAAAAAATTAAAAAAATAAAAATAAAAATATAATAATAATAAAAAAATTCCACGCCATAGGCCGTGGGGCAAACCCCGTCACAACCGGCGAAGCCGCGGGGACTCGAACCCGGGACTGAAGGGAGACAGGGGCGCGCGCTTACCACTGACCTGCGGCTTCTTGTGCTACCTTATTCTATAATTTTTATATATATTCTTATATTTTACTTCCTTTATTATATAAATATATATATATATATATTGTTTGTTTTGTTTGTTTTGTTTGTTTTGTTTTTCCCTTTTTCCACTAGGGAACTTTGCAAGCGACATGGATATCAAAGGAATAAATTCGAGCGGCAAGAACTTCAAACTTCAACCACCAGGTGACTTCATTCCATAATCCTCATTTTCAATTTCCTTTTCAAATTTTTATTCCCTGCCTCTACTCCTTCTAATTTTTCATTTCTTCAAACACTGGGGACAGTGTTGTTTTAAGTTGGGGGGGAGATAAAATAAAAAAAATGCTTTTGTGTCAAAAACAAAAATTGAATGATTTGAAAAAAAAAGTAAATGGAAGGAAAAATTCCTTTAACTTTGAACATGGTAATACACATTGCACACTTTGAAACTGAATATCAAATAATTTAGCATGCCCTAATTCTGATTTTAATCCTTGTATAATTTTATGATCATAGATTTTGGAAAGTGTGGCTGTCTAATGTGATATTTCATCGTTTATATTTTCATCCAAATAAAAAAAATGCCACAATGCACGTCCTCTAGACTGTGAGGTACTAATTTGAATTTTTTGGGTCCCATAATAAATAGAATAGGATGGTTTTATTTTTATGAATAATATGAGTATTCAAAAAAAAATTAAAAAAATTATTAAAAAATAAAAAATAAAAAAATAGAAATAGAAATTTGCGTGTAGAGCAATGGATTGATAAAATGCGAGGCTTTCGGCACTTGGGGATCGTGACTCCAGAGTTGTCTAGCCCTGAGTTTTTCAATCTATCTATATTTATGGTAATATGACTTTGTTTTTGATTAAGTTAACTCGAGACGATGCCCGAGTATGTGGGCTTCACTTCGTGCCCTAAGGCCTTTGAGTCTGGGAGTCATCGGCAAAGTCTTGCTACATGGGTTAATTTGATTAACTGCAATCTCAATTACTATAGAAATATTGCAAAAAAACAAAAAAAAAATGAAGAATACTCATATTAGGATTAAATGTGATTCCACCTAGAGCTTCCATGATTTTCCCCTTGAATGAAAATGAACCCCCATATCTATTGTGATTCACAACACATCATTACACCTAATTGAGTTGGATGAAGAATGATGATGGATTTGATCAAAGGAATGGGCTTGGGATTGGGATCTGCTTATGAAACTATCTCTTATTAAAATATTTTGATGGGTTTCATGATTGTTTGGTATAAGTTTTTTTGGTGATCATTGTGTATTAAAATGTTTTTGGAAAAGGGAATTCAAATTTCATTTTTGATGAGATATATTTTGCTCGGGACTAGCAAAACTCAAGTTGGGGGGTGTGATTAGCCACTAAATGAGGCTAATATTCATTGTTAATATACATAATTTTCATGTTCTTTGTTATTCATAGACACAATTTTAGTGCATTTTACACTTTGAACATCATTTCACATTATGATTGTAATACCTTCTTAAAATGCACTATTATGTGGTACATTTTTTAACATCATTTAAAGTACCCAATGATTCATCTGATTTTAAGGAATTTAATTTTACATATTTTAATTTGATATTTTTGTAAATTTATCTACACTTAAATATGAACATTTTTGATTCAGGGATCAGTGGAGAATTCATGGAGGATGATGGAGATATTTGGCAATGAAAGGAAGCAATTCTGGAGAAGGCAGATTGGACACCAGCCCACTGATGAGACTGTGGGGCCCAAAATATTGGCCCAATTAATCCCAAATTTCATGGGATGCTATAATACATGTATAGGAACAAATCACTCTTCTGTAGTTAATGCTAATTCGGCCTCCATGTTGGTCATTTAGTCGGCCCAAGTTAGAGATAAAATTCTGGGCCAGATTCTGCGGCCCAGAAAAACAGTCCACTACTTTAATCATATCTCAGAATCAACAACTCCAAATGGGCCCAAATTTTACAGTCGGTTAGAAGATATCCGGAGCTCCATTTTCTTCTTCTATGGCACACCCTGATTCGGCCGTCTATAAGGTCTTCCAGATGCATCTGTTCGGTGAAGGAAAGTTGGCTGCCACCTCGGGTCAAACGTGGAAAAGTCCAAATTCCACAAGCTTTCCACCACCTATAGCCTAGAAAAATTAATTAAGATGCTTTGTACTGTTGGTGGTTCGATTCAAGGCTCCCAAAATTCCTATTTAAGGCAGTGGTGGTGAAGGAGTTGAGGATCTTGGATGCTTTGTTTAATTGTAATGTTATGCTGCATTTTTGTTGCCTCAATTTTGTCTTTCACATGTAAGTTGTTCAATTCACTTTAGTTTCTTAATAAAAGTTATTCTTCTACTCTTATTCTGTTGTTCTTAATATCACTTTGATACCGTTGGATCAAGGTGTGAATTTATTCACACCAGCCCTTGTGAAATTATTCACACAACGGTGGAGTGATCATTTTATTTTTGTTGTTTTCTTTACTTCTCCATTTCCTCCCTTATGAGTCTACTTTCCGCTTCCATTGAAACCATGGGATCAATGGAGGGATAACCCACTTATGGGTTTATCCAAGGGAGTAGCAAGGGGCTGGATTGGATGTTATCTATCACCTAATTAATGTATAATCACTTCTTTAATTGGGATTTTTATTTGATGATTTTTAAACTCCATCGTCCTTGTTGAATTTAAGGCCACACACTTCAAGTACTAATACGATCTTTTACCTTGAAGTGCTCAAAAATTTGATCCTTCAAGTGTATAGGTGATTAGTATTAAAGGGTGTAGGCATTAAAACAGTAAGTGATGATGTTGTTTTATCTCCTTAAATTAACCCATCTCAAATTTAAGAAATTGAAATCATTAAAAAGAAAATACGTCCAATCCACCCCGAGCGATAACCTAGGATCAAATCATTATTTTCAATTGAATTCACTTAAATCTATTAGATATCTTTAAAACCCATCCAAAATAAATCCAAGTTGGCCACTTCATAGCCAAAAATCCATCCCTTAGGTTGTGTATCTTAGGTATCTTCTTAGGTCTCTGTGGAATCGACAACCCAAGCTACACTACAAGGACCGTTCTACCCTTCTTCTCTTGGGTAAATTTGGGCGTGAACCAGCTTCCTTGGGAAGACTTATGCCAAAATTGAGGCTTCTAGGAGAAAGAGAAGGAAGTTTAGAGAGTATTTGGGTAGAGTTTGGCCGATCCAAATGGATTTGATGGTGTGAATAAGGTGGTAGAGGTGGGAGCCTTTTATAAGAGGAGAGGAGGGGCACTCTTGGAAAGTCATGAAATATTACTTTATTATATAATGAGTTTCAGATTTTAAAGGCCCCAGAATTATATATTTCTAGGATAAGGTGATAAGGGTTCAAAATATACTCATCCAATAGGTTTTTGACAATTTTAAGTCTTATATTTTACCTTATCTTTTCATTTAATTTAAATCGTTCATTAATGAGGTAATCACTGCATCATCATCATGTCATAAATAAATTTATTTTTTTAATGTATAAAAATTATAAAAAAATACCATGTTGTAGGAAATATTTTTATCTTTACAATTAATATTTATAGTCTAAAAGTTAACTTATATAACCTCATGTAATAATTGTTTTAGTAAAACAACACATGTTTGTGACAATTTTATTTTTACTTTAAATAAAAAGTTATTAATGTCATTTTCTTACCCAAGTGGCTTCATGGGGTCCCCAAGTTGACCCATGGATTTTATTGGTCGGCCATGACTCATCCAATAAGGTTAGGACAAGTGTAAAGGTAATTTCATATTATTATAACATTATATTTACCTTAAATTACACTAATTACCTTTAATCGCGATTAATAAAACTTAAAAGTTACTATTCACAAGAAATTATTTTCATCTCATTGAACCACATTTTTCTTACTAATGACAACCATGTATGTTGGATTTTTGAAATTCAATTCACATAAGTGGTAAAGTTTCATTTAAACAAAAAATTAGTTTTTTTAACTACCACTTAGTGGTTTCACTATTCATCAAAAATTGATGTTTCTCAGAACAATACCAAAAATTCACCCTAAGCTATAATTGATATTCCAAATTAAAAAATTATGTCTATTTTACAAAATTCCAAACATATAAGTTTCATTAATTAATTTTATAATTAATTCTTGTTGTCATAATAAATAGCGTGTTTTTAGGAAACAATATCAATCAAAAGATTGACAATTGTTTATGTCCAATTTCAAAGTGAAATTAATTCTAATGACCACTATTGGATAAAATGGTAAAATTATATTCTAATTATACTTTAAAACCACTCAATAGTATAATTTATCACTATAAATTATTTTGATTAAAAATGTTGTTATTAAGTATTTTTCACTATTCATCAAAAATTGGAAGTTCTCGGAAAAATACCAAAAATTCAACATAGGATAATTTCGATATTCCGAATCCAAAAATGAAGTCCATTTTGAAATATAAAATTCATAAATTTCAAAAAGTGGGTATTAATATTCATAACGGCTACTTTTATTGGTCGCGGTGTGTTAGAATCTCAAACTTGCGTACAATGCGAGCTATTGCATTATTGAAAGAGAAGCGTACTGTGGAAGCTTGGGGTGTTACAATATCTGAGCATGTCGATCCTCACATTCAATGTCCCCAAGTTATGCCTCCCTGACTCGCTGAAGGAGTGGGGGAGTGATTATCATAGACTGGAGGTATGTTGCTCCATCTCTATCCACGAAGGATATCTACAACGTGGCTAACTGCTCTGTCACCTCACTCAGCAATTGTAGACCAGACCTATTGCTGAGTGCATCAGCTACCACATTCCCCTTCCTAAAATTATAGACTATATCAAATTCATAGTCCTAAAGGAACTATAGCCATTGTCGCTATCTCAGGTTTAGGTTCTTCTGAGAGAGGATATACCTGAGACTCTTGTGATCAGAGTAGACTGTAAAACATTCGACCATTAAGTAATGTCGCCAAATCTTTAAGGAGAAGACCAATACTGCTAACTCTAGGTCATGGGTATTGTAGTTCTGGTTATGTTGCCTTATCTTTTTTGATCTATAGGCGATCACCGATCGCTCCTGCATCAGGATACACCCAAGTTTTGTCCCTGATGCATCATAATAGACTACATACCCAATGCCCTCTTTTGGTAGCCTCAAGATGGAGGCACTCGTCAGTCTCTTACTTAGCTCCTAAAAACTCTGCTGGCATCTCTTCGTCCACATGAAGGGTTTTCCATTCTTCGTCAAAGTTGACAAGGGTGCCACAACTCTGGAAAATTCAGGCATGAATCTCCGGTAGTATCCATCCAACCCCAGGAAACTCCGCATCTCGGTCACACTCCTGGGTGGATCCCAAGAAAACACAGCCTCTATCTTCACTGGATCCACTGCAACTCTAGCCTCCGAGATAACGTGTCCCAGAAAGTGGACCTCTTGTATCCAGAACTGGCACTTCGAGAGCTTACCATAAATATGGTGCTCTCAGAGTGTATGTAGAACTATCTGTAGATGATAGGAATGCTCCTCCTCCGTCGCTGAGTGTATCAATATGTCATCGATGAATACCACCACAAAGCGATCGAGGTATGGATGAAAGATCCTGTTTATGAGTCCCATGAACACTGTTGGGGAATTGGTCACACCGAACGGCATAACCAAGAACTTATAGTGGTCATACCGACACCTAAAGGTCATCTTCTACACATCCCCATCTCGTATCCTGAGCTGATGATAGCCTGATCTGAGGTCTATCTTCGAAAAATAACGAGATCCCTTCAGCTGATCGAAAATATCATCAATCCTCGGAAGTGGATACTTGTTCTTAACGGTCACCTAGTTCAGGCGCCGATAGTCCACACAAAGTCTCAAACTCCCATATACCTTCTTGACGAACAAAATCAGGGCTGCCCATAGAGAAACACTGGGCCTTATAAACCTCTTTCCCTGAAAGTCCTCCAACTATACTCATAACTCACGAAGATCTGCGGGAGCCATCCGATATGCTGGTGTAGATATCGATGTTGTCCTAGGGTACAGGTCGATGTAAAAGTCTACCTCTCTACGTGGAGGTAGTCCCAGAACATCATCAGGAAAGACATCGGCATACTGGTCCACCACTACAGGATATCTCGGACTCTCAACATAAACTGCCTCGAGGGTAAGGCTAGCCAACTGATGTGTAATCAGTTGCACCCTCCTCTAGGTAATTCCATCTTGTGCTGTGAATATTCCCTTCTCATCGGTGAAGGAAAACCTGGTCTCATTTATTCAGACACACTACACTTTGCGCCTAATACAATCAATATAGTCATGGACTATGGATAACCAGTCCATACCCAAGATTATGTCGTAAGGCCTCGATGCCACTACTAGGAGAACCCAGTTGAAGCTCTCACCTCCTAGAGTAAGATCACACTTCTAGCACCAGTGTTTAATCATCGAATCTTCTCCCATAGGAGTCTCTAGCCGTAAGGATCGAGCCAACGGCTCCACCGAAATCTCCGAGCTCCGAATGAGGGTTATGGTAATAAAAGAGTGACTAGCACCTATGTCTATAAGTACTGCAGCTAAGGTGGAGTATACATAGATCATACCACTAATCATCTCCAGAGCACTGTTGTAATAGGCCTCAGCTTCCTGGAGCTGGGATCGTCCCTGTCCACCTACTCCCTATGGTCGGGGTGGGCCACCTGGTGGTGGTGGTGGTAGAATCTCATATTTTCGCCCACTAACCACTGCACGGCCAGCTCCTCTTCCACATCTTCCACCTTGTGGAACACCTCTCTTGAACCTCTGTCTATGCCTCGGTGGTCCCTCGACCATCTTCTGGTCGTCTGTTTGGAAGGTCGGGTAGTCACGATCCATGTGACCTTGCTCGCCGCACGTGTAACACTGCTTGTCCCTCACCTGACTTCCTCTGCCTTGTGATCCCCGCACCTCTGACCCTGCGTCCCAGGGTCATCCACCAGAAGTTCTAGTCTGCTTGGACCTCTGTGTCATCTGCCTACTGCCTGATGCAGATGACTCTAATACCTGACATCTGGTGGTGGCTCTCGTTGTGGGTGTCTACTCATCTAGGAAGCTCTCCACCAAAAGCGCTCTCTCTAACACCCCATCCCGATTCAGTATGTTGAGTGATACCATCAATGCTCTGATCTCCCATCGGAGACCCTACTCAAATGTTTGGGCCTTAAAGAAAGGGTCTCGTACCATGTCGGTGGAGTAGCAGGAGAGATCAGTGAACTTCACTGAGTACTGGGCCACTGTCATGCTGCCCTACTGTAAGTGCAACAACTCCTGTATATGCACAGAGCATATGGTCTATGGGATAAATTCTTCCCTTAAAAGGCCCTCGAAGTTCGCCCAGATAATAGTCACCTTGTCGTGTATCTATAGCATCAATATCCACCATCTCCCTGCTGCTTCCTATTAAAGACTGTCTACTAGGATCACCATAAGTTCGGTCGGTGTCCCAACCAGGTGGAAAACTCTGGCCACATCCTCTAGCCAGTCCTCAGCCGCCTACGGGTTCGTCTCGCCTCAAAACCTCGGAGGCCTCTATCGCTGAAACTTGTACAATGAAAACAGTCGGCGTGCACCTTCTTCTGGTGGGGCTGGTGGCAACGGCTTCCCAACGGGTAGTGGTACTGCTTGTACACCACCCGAAGGTGCTAACGCCATAAGAGGGCCCTGCACTGAGGCCTCATCGCTCGGTGGGCCGTCATCCCATACTCTCTCAAGAATCTTGGCTGGCTGTCTACGTGGTGGCATCCTAAAAGAAGAAAGGTGTTCCATGGTCAATAAGTTATACCTGGTGAGCTGACTCAGAGACATTACAATAAAAACTCTTCAAAAACACATGCAATTAGTGCTTCCGTGTACTGAGTCTAAAATCAGAATTCAGGGTCCTGGTGTATGGATACGTCGGCCGCCGCACTAACACTAGACTCCCAGAACTGAAAACCACACTCATAACACTTAATACTATTGATATATTGAAAAGATCATAGTCTTAGTTATTTGGTATAACTGACTCCACTGATACCACTTTGTCATGACCCGTCCCCTAGGGCCCGTCCCGTGACTACCCCAATCCCGCCTTCCATAGGCCAGGGACTGGCGACTAGCACCGAAAGGAATATTCCCTAAAACGGGAAGGCATTTCCTTTAAACCTGTACAAACATATGGTCCGAGAACACAACAAGAAGCAACTGTGAAGTAAACTGTTGTAGTAAAAGTGTACTGAAAGTAATGGGGTCAGAATACAAGCCCAAGTGAAAGGTACAAGTAAAACTGAAAAGATAAAAACAGCTCATGGATCATCCACTGAGAATACTACCAGAAGGGTAGGTACATATTGCCTCCTCAGCACTCCATGTTTTCTCATCTCCTCTGTGTATCGCCTGGTCCTGGCTATCTCAAACCTCAGCCCAACTGCTGATCGTCTGCACAAGACACAACAAGGTGCGGGCGAAGCGCGTGTAAGGGTGAGTATAACAATACCCAGTAGGTACACCGAGACCCCTAAAGGTCTCTCAGAACTCCACAAAGGAAAACCACAAAGCATGATCTCAATCAAAAAACACAAATCAATAAACACAACTCAATTAGAGTCTCAACTCAAACTAGGTTTTTAGTGAAGCATAGAAGTACATATGATTAGTCACAAAGCTAGATCATCTTATTCTGTCAAGTGGCACTGCTTCTGAACATACGGAGTCTAACCCACACAATATTGATAGGTAAATAACCCTCACAATGACCCACATAGGATCTGATCCACCCAGGATTGGTATATCGTTGAACCATGATGGGTCGCTCTAAGGTTGGTCCTCATCGAGTCGTGAGGTGCTGATCCACACAGGACCGCTAGGTGCTGACCCACATAGGACCGCTAGGTGATGATCCACATAGGACTACTATGTTATGACCTACACAAGGTCACTTGGTACTAACCTCTATATGATTTGTCTCTAACCTTCACCTCACTGCCAACCACTGGATTCCTCACACCCGGTGCGCTCGAGTTCTGTAGAGTCCTCCACTCGAGATATCGGTCATACCTCAACCTAAGCTCCAAAAATGAGTAACCCAAATTACCTTAATGTCTTAAGGGTTCCAACGTGATAGACGGCGCATCAATCGGACGCCCGGTCTGTGAGTTATAAGGGTTTTAATTCCGGGGGCAGTTGGATTTGGGTTCGACCCAACCCGGTCATACTCCATATGTCTCCAAAACTCAAGTGGAGTATACCAAAAGGACCGTCTCAATCCAAGGGTCCCAGCGCCATAGACAATTCGTCAATCGGATGCCCGGTTCTCAAGATATGTCCCTTTATGTGATTCTGGGCCCGGGTCCGGTCCGACCCGGTCGGACTAACCCAGCCCGACCCGGTCTGGGCTGGGTCGTGGAGGGATCGGCCCGCTGGGCCAGGTGGTGGCCCGGAGGGGCCCCCTTTGTTCATCGGCGGTGTGCCACGCCTCCTCCACGGCTGACCGGTGTCATCCACTCCGATGATCGCCGCAACTTTGTGTCGCAACCTCCTCTTATGGCGTGCATTGATGCGCTATCCCCAACGTAGTCGGACGATATCATCGTGTCGTCAATGTTTCATGGAGGCGCAAGGATTGCAAGATAGCGGGCGGTTTGGGCCGGGTTCGTTAGGCCCGCGCCCTTCGTGTTACCTCGTAAACATGAGGGGATTAAGGGTTTAATAATCAATTGAATTAAACAACAATCAAAACCCTATAAAGATACCCTGCAATAACCTCCTGCAAAAACGAATGAATCTCGAATCAACTCATTAGTCGGTTGGTTCGCGTTCTTTGTATTATTCAAGAATGGGGGAGAGGAAACATTTAATAAATATGTAAACAAATAAACCCCTTACCTTGAATCATTGGAGAAACACTCATGCTTGAAGGTGGTTCGGTGTTCTTCATTCCCGCAACAGGCTTCTAACGATGTTGCTCGTACGTCATCCTCCAGTTCGTGGTTCAATGTCACCCATCACCTCCTACTGGAATCAGCTCTGTCCTCTGAGGGTCCGGCATCGCGGCACTTTTTCAGCACTTCGTTTCTTGGTGAATCTATGTCGATACCCCTCCCCAAGCTCCATATATATAGGAGAGGGGGGGTAAGTAACGACATGGGGAATTAATGGGGGCTCATAAATTAGGAACCTTCCTAATTCCCCAACATCGTCGTTACTTAGGATTGATAGGTCAAGCCATTTACTATCATGACACATCATTGGCTCCACACTTTTCTTGTCCGTTGGAGGATATGAAATAAAATAATAAAATTATTTCATTTCTTTTCTTTTAAAAAGTCACAAAACTTAACTTTTTCTTCGGACCTACTGCGGTCTAAGTAAAGACTCCCCTAAGAGAATCTCGGTGCTGCGAATTCAACGGTGCCCTCAGATTTTTAAACCGAGCAACGGTTCAAAAGTTAGAAAATGACACTCACGCATTTACTGAACGTACCTTAAAAAAAATTCATAAATTTATTTTGGGCACTCCGGGCCTCGGAATCACACGCCGTCAAATTTCACAGACTCATAATAATTCCATATAATTAAAAAAATACATGGAAAATCCAGGTCTTTACACTTATGGTGGGGAGTGAACCATATGCTATTATGGTTTGTGGTCCTCATTTTAAGAGTTTTGTAGAGTGTGGGGTTATTTTTCCTGGTGTTTTGAGAATGGGTGGTGGTTGTTGTTCTGTGTTGGTGCTCTGGTGTGAGCGATTTGGCCACATCATGCCACTACGTTTAGTGGTGAAAGGAACTTTAGCCATAGACTTTGGTTCTTTTATGAGGGGTTATGAAAATTATACTCTTATGGTAGGGAGAATCAGATCGATTGTGGTTGAATATCCCTCGGGTTGGGGGTGTCGGTACTGTGAGATCGGATGATGGATGGTCGTGGTAGTGATGGAAGTGTCAGTTTTGTGGTGAAGCTTGGTTTTTTTCTGAACTCGTAGGATTCTCGAGGGCAAGAATTTGTTATGGTGGGGATCTTTTCATGAACCACATCGTGACGATTTAAGTAAAAAATGGAAAATTTGAATTTTTCTCTCAGGTGGATTTTGAGGGGAAAATGGTAATTTCTCTTATAAGGAGATCTCAGATAATTTTTCAAACCACTATGTTAGTCCCAGAATAGGGTGTTTACCTAAGACAAGAGTTTGGTGGAATTCTGATCCATTCGAATTTTGGTCAAATATTTAATATTTAATTAATTAAATATTATTTATTCACGCATGTTCATTTAGTGATATCTTCCATTCAGAGCATCAGATCTTAATTCTAACTTCATGGTTGAGTCTGGAATGGGGGGGTTTCCTAGGTGGGATATAACCTCGTGTTGGGATATGGTCCGAGTTGGGACCCCTTTTCTTCTCTCTTTTCTTTTTCTTTTTTTCTTTTTTTTATTTATTTTCCTTTTTTTCTTTATTTTCCTCCCTTGGTGTATCGCCTACCCCCCAGGGATTTCTTTATCCAAAATATAATAGAGGGATGGGATAGGTAGAGAAGAGGGAGAGCGAGAGAAGGATACATCATCATAGAGCTCAGGTCACACTGGTTCGTCATGCGAGTGTTGTGTAACATGAATAGGATTGAATCTTCGACGGATTCCACCCAAACGTAGTCCCTTTTTAATTTTTTTGTCATAAATATTCATAGATTTTTTTTAAGTTTTAATCTTGTTTTTGGGTTGTTGGGGGCCCTCGAGGGTCGATCTGGTTGTTTTCGGGTGAATCGGGGTGTTTCAGGGCATTCAGAGGGATTTCTATTTTGAAAATCTCAATCAGTACACGGCATGTGGTTTGAAGAATAAATGTTGTGTGTTCTTTTTATTCGGGTAATATGAGTTATTGGGAACTATACGCTATGTATTGGGGGTACATTTTGTGTAGTGGGCTTCTAAGGTGTGGTTGAGTACTCGACTAGACACCCCGTGCAGGGGTACTTGGCTATGTAGGGTACACGGCCAGTGTCCATGTGGGGTGAACACTGTGTAGGCGTACACACCCAGTTGGGGTACATGTCCAGCTACACGGGCGGTTCTCATTTGGGGTTACATATCATGTACTGGCGGTGTGCACAGTGTACTTGGGCATGTTACACGCTGAGTGGGATGAGGTACACGGGTGGGTACCCATGCTGGGTTACACATTATGTACTAAAAGGCATGCATCGTGTAATTTGTAAAAGTGCACACTTATTGGATGTATGCACATCGCCACAGAGGACCCTTAGGGGGTACACATCATGTACCTGAGGTGCACGTCATGTACTTCCCCCACCCTAGGCCGTTTGGCCTATCTTTTTCCCCAAAGTTATAATTGGACTTGTAAGTAGTCCAGTATGAATGTTTTTCACTATAGATCATAGTGGTGGAATCCTTTTGGAATTTAAAGGTCGTCTAGATGGTTTTTTGGTCTGTTTTAGTTTTGTGGGAGGATTCCTTTGAGTTTGTGGTTTTAGAATACTTTCAGGGGTAGTTTTTTGAGTTGTGAGGATCGTGTGAGGGTGTGTGCTTATTGCTCACCTTAGATTAAGGATTCCAAGTGAGTTTGATTGAGGTTATTTGGATATATTATAGGAGGTGGGATCATTATTTTGGTTATTCTAGGTTTAGGTATGGTCGTTTGAGGTTATTACCAGTAGAATCCTTCGAGGTAGCTCAACATCATTGGATGTTGAGTACAGCTAAGAGTTTTTTAGCCTGGTTTGAGTTAGGTCCCTAAAAAATATTATGGGAAATTCCCTTTTTGGTGAGGTGTTGCTTAAGGTTTCCCTTCTAGGATTGTTTTATGTGGCTTTGAGAAGTCTTGGACCAAGGTTTAGTTTTATTGGAGGATCCCCTTGTAGGGTGTCTTTTCTGAGCTATGGTTTGTTGGAGGATCCCCTTTGTAGGGTGTCCTATTGTGCTAAGGTTTTGGGAACCATGGTGGTCACCCTATGTTGGCTTGTGAGGTGGATGATGTTGGTTCAGTGGTTTTGGTTAGTGGGTGTGGGTGTGGACGTTATCCAACCCTAGTGTTTGAGATGTGGCTTAGAGTTTTGAGGTTGTTCTCATTTAGGAATGGTGTGAGAGGATACCTTTGGGATGTTATTGGACTGGTCTTTTTCCCTGAGATTGATTGTGTTTCTCTCCTCTGTTAGTTGGTTGGTTATTGTGAGGCGGGGCGAGGGAGCTAATTGAAAATCTGGATGAGCGCATCCACCTTAGCCCATTAGTTCTCCTAGGGCTAGGTTAGTGGATTGTAGAGGCTATTGAGCTCTAGGGACCCAGTTTTTCTAAGGTTTGAGGCTTATTCAGGAATCTCAGAGATTCCCTGATAGGTATTTCTACCCAATTGGTTCTGCAGGGAATTAAGGATTTGGTACTGTACTCTCGAGGTCAAAACGGAGTCCCTACCGCTAGTTCAAATCATACCATTGGAGTCTTAGTGCCTAGTATATGTGATTTGGTGTTTTGAAACCTATGATGAGATCCTAGGGTCTGGAATGTGTGCATGTCCTTGCATTGGACTTTGGACCTCCTTGATCAGGTGGGCGTGCTTGATGTTGTGGTTGTGTGGGCTATGTTTCGCAATTCCTATGGATGGGGCCAGAGTAATGGTAGATTTACCTATAGGTGTTAGACTAGAACCTGTGGTTTGATGTTTTCCTTTTTTTTATACATTTTTTTCTTTTATATCTTTTTTATCTTTTATATAGGGAGTCATGCTAGGTTAGGCTAGACATGATACATGTTTCATGCACATGTTATGACAACAGATGTTAAGAACATCATTGGGGTGGCCTGTTGAGATTTTTTTCTCACCCCCTTCATTTGTACCATGGTGTTCATATAGACCATATATCTGCTTTTAGGTTAGTTGTGGTGTAGTGGATCGAGTGGAGGCCCAGTGTTGCATGTTCGAGTAGAGCTTCTTGTGTGGAGTTTGAGGTTCATGCTGGAACTGTTCAACCGTCATAGAGACTGAGTATGTTGTTCGGGTCAAAGTAATAGTATAGCCTTGTTTATTTATTTTCCTTTATTTTATTTTGTATGTGGTTGGCCTAGTGGGAGACCAGTGTCTGTATGCTTTGTCCTTGAGTCTGTATGCAGAATTCCTTTAATTATAGTTATTTCATTTATTTATTTACTTATACACACTTTGATGTTCATATATTCTTGTATGTTTAGTTTATTTCCACTATTATTTCACTTTGATCTGAGGGAATGGTCTCCTAACTATATCCTTTTAGGCCCTCTCTACTAGTCGGCAGCCACCGGCATATGAGGAGGTGCGCTTGAGGCCTTATTGTGAGCCAAATCAGATGATGGGTTGAGTCGACTCGGGTTGGTTCGTGACATAATGTCTAAATATATGAGGAATATCTTGTTATGCTTTTAGGGATTATATAGTCCTTTAAAAGTTTATTTTAGTTCTTTAGGCATTAAAAATTCATCCTGAATACACATTATTTGGAGCAAAATATGAGATTGCGGTGGATTTTGATTAAATGATGAAATTCTACTAATCATGTAAGTATATTTCACTATGTTTTCAATCTATATGGTGAAAGAATTCCTCAACTCTAGGAAAATAATCTTGAAACAAAAATTTTATATTATTGCATTTATATCCAATGAATCAGATGGTCTTTTAGATCATTATATATTTATGGTTTTGAGGTCCTTAACTTTCAATTGATCATTCACTTTCTTGTGATCAATGACCACAATCACCCTATAATTATTTATATTTTCCTTCATTCCCACCAATGTTCTCCTATTTAGAAACCTGGTTATGTGTTATTTCATATAACCTTTTTTACTTCTCTTTGTCTATTATTAAGAGAATGTTTTATTAACCCTTTTTACGATGTGGGTTTATAACAAAAGTATTTTCAAATGTCCAACTTTTGATTACTGAGATAAAGTTTAAATTGCGAGGATGCAATTTATTAAAGGAGGAGATGATGTAACACCTAGATATTTTAAAAGAATAAAATTATATTTGATATCATAAAGGACACGTAACACTTATTTTATCTTATGCTACACGTAATACTCAGTTTAGTTTATGTTACATGCAACCTTGAGATTTTTATGTTTGATAGCATATTCAACATGAAACACTAAACTTAAATGACCAATGATATATATTATCGTTATAACCTAGCCGTTAAATTTTTGGGTATGAATAGTATTAACTACTTTATGAAATATATAAATATATATATGTCTTACTCAATATAAATTATTGATAAATTTTTAGTAAATAATCAATCAATTTTTTTAGTAAAGTGATTTTATTCTTCAAAAATATGTTTTCTTTAAAAATTGTTTTTATTTATTTTCATGAAAAAAATATTATAATCATTTTTTTGGAACTTTTAGAAAATGTATTTGATAAAATTAAATTCATTTTTGTAATCATAATATTAAAATTTACTTTGGTTAAATTTTTGGGATTTTTTGGGAAATGTTATATATTAGTTGATTGGGGTATAATTATATTCAAACACACACACACCACACACACAGGCCAGAAAGGCAGGCCATATCCCCCCCAAGGGGATAGACCACTCATCGAGACTTATTGATTTTTTAGTACATGGCCTGTAGGCATGGTGGCATGAATCCCATTACATGGTTGTCCCAAAGGTCCGACCCATAGGTCCATCAACCTTCCTTTCCTGGCCCAAATCATGGGTCTGTTCCCAACATGCCTGGAGCACCTGGCCTATATCATTCTGCTACCCCCGCCCAGTCCTACCTCCATAAGGGATCCAGTAGCATTCTGTATGACCCATAGCATTTCGTTGCCCCCGCTCAGTCCTACCTCTATAAGGGATCCATTCGCCACCACCACAATGCTTACACCCATCGACGAGGACCCATTCAAGTCATTCTTACCTCCCTAGCGTCACTCACGACCCCGCCTCTGTGTCATCGTCTCCTACGAAGGTCATCTGCAAACAGTCATCGCACTGTCATTGGGATACCTACCATCATCCTTTGTTGGTGTTTTTTTCACCCCTGTGCTCATCATCCACCAAAAAAGTAATTTAGGGATGACCAATGGTCACCCCCCTCTCCTGCACCAACCCACACAGTAGCTGCCACGCCAAGAGTCCTATATCCTTCACGTATTCATCCCCCACACATCACGCTGCCCAGAACTATTACTCGTAATGTGGGTAAATTATGAAGGCCAGGATTTTAACCCCAAACCTGCCAAATGTGGAGGTTAATTGAGTACCAATCAACTATACCCTTGACCACTTTGGAAAAATATTGATTTTTCGATGGACAGTAAAAAATACTGATTTTTGTAGAAAGTCTTTTTTCAATAAATTAAGTAATTTAAAAGTCCCAATATGTTTTGAATATTTTTTAAAGTAAAATAACTAATATTTAGTTATATTTAATCCACTTAATTACTTTGAATCAACTTTATATTGGTTTATAGTATAAGTTTTTTTTTGGGTTTAAAATGGGTTTTTCTAAAAACAGTTTTAAAATGCATAATGTTTCCCCTTTTTAATTAATTTAAATAATTCATGATGGAGAATTTTTTAAATGAAATGTATATAATATATATTAGTAAATATTTATTTATTTTCATACAATTATTATTACTAGTCATAGAGTTAATATAGAATCATCTTTTTTTAAAAAAATACTCTTCTTAAAAACTCGTTGTCTCATCGTGTCTGTGAGATTAATATTAAAATTTTGTCACTTCTGTGAATTGAATTTATAAAAATGGATTCCATATTTGTAATCAACATAATTTATAATTTTTAATAAGTTCAACTTAATTTTTTACCAAAATGAATAGTAAATGTAGTAAAAATTAATTACCACGGTTAAGATAAAAATGGGTCTACCAGGAGGTTAAACTAGAATGATAAGAGTAAAAATAACCTAAAATATTATCTTAATTTAATTGAATGAGAATATTTCGACCTTGGACATCAAATTATCAGAAATATTTCAATCCATTTCCACTTTTTTTTTAATATTACCCATATAATGAGTTAAGTAAAGAAAAAGAAAAAAAAGATACTTTTCTTCCTTTTAATTTCTATAAAGCTTTGGTATGGGGACAAAAACAACATAGGTTAGGTTATAGATATTTTTTTGAAATATAAATTAGTTTCTGTTATCATAATAATTTATCTTTAATTTTTAGAGATGAAATAATCACTTAGAATACTTAAGAAACATCAATGCAGTAATTGTTTAGTTAGCAATTAAATGAAATAAATGATACTAAAAATATTAAAAGTAAAGTAAATTGAGTGAATTATTGTGTTACATTAATTTTATAGATGAATATATCATGTTACAAAAGTGTGAGCATAAAATATTCAAATTACATCATTTTATTGAAATTTTAAAAATTAAACTAAATGAATAATGTCAAAATTGGCATTAATGTTATTTTATAATAAATTATATTTTATTAAATGATTCAAAATTACTAAAAACTTATCTTTTTCCAAGTGATTTTTAAATGTTAATATTTTCAAATATGTATCATTAATGGACTAATTATTCTTTTATAATAAATATATTAACCCTTGATTAGTAAAAAAACTATGTTAGTGTGGTTAAGGTTAAAGCGATGTTTTTGCACATTACTTGTGTTTGTGTTAAAACTAATTTTCAACACATGTAATATTTTCATTTGATAAATTGGATTTCATATTTATACTCAATGGGTCTAAAATTTCTAATAAGTCTCACTTTAATTTAGTTTTATAGGATAAATTACCTAGGTTAGAAAACTAGTTAGCGTAATGAAAACCCAAAATGGTAAAAATAAGGAAACTTAGAAGTTAAGAAACAAAATTTCTAAAACATGTGTTTCATTGTGTGGTGGAGGTGTTTCTTGACCATATCATCCCTACACACTTTTAATTTTCAATTTTAGATCCAATTTAGGTAATATTAACCTCCCAATAGTGAATACTTTTGAGTGTTTACAAGAATGTCACTCCTCCTCAACAAAAGATATGTTTTTAGTGCAATTTGGATCATCCAACTCCTACCCAAATCATTTATCAACCTCCTTACCCTCATCCTAGAAGCCTTAGTTTGGGAAAAAATTCAACCTTTCAAGGATTTAGTGCAACCCTGAGGATACTCAAAGAAGAGGTAATGTTCTTCAACGAGTGTCTTTATTTTACTTCTTTCTTCACCTCATTTGATTCTTTTTATACCATGATAATATAATAACCTCAGTATCTTCCATATACTGAGATATTGTTATGTTAAGGGTAAGTGTAACACCCCGAGTTTTCAAAAGAAGAAAATTTTATTCAATAGCATAAAGGTCACGCAATGTTGAGTTTATATTATGATACATGAAACAATGAGTTTCTTCAATAGCTTGTGTTACATGCAAGACCAAGTTTTACCGACAACATTATACCATTAATATTATTATTTAATATGATAGTTATCACCTAGTTGTTGGAATAGCGGGTATGAACATGATTAATTTAATTATGAAAATATGGTGTACACATGTATATATAATGAATTCTTTAGTGACCAATTAATTAGAAATGAAAATAAAACTCTTTTGAAAATAAAAGGAAACCTTTTTATAAAAAACTATTTTAATGTGCACAAGTGTGTTTTGTACCAATAAATTAAACAAATCACCCTTGCTGGATTATATTAATGAAATTTATATATAATATATTTAATCTAATTTTTAACATTCATCATGTGTGTTTTACATACAAGAGATAAAAATAAATCCAATTTTACGCTTAAAACTGTATTTTTCAAAAAAAACACAGTTTTGTCAACTTTTTATGACACTTATTTTAAAACTAATTTTTGGAAATTTTATAAAATTTATTTGAAAAAATAAACTTTATTATTGAAATTTGAATATCAAAATTATCTTAGCGTGAATTTTTGGTATTTTTCTAAAAAGTTTTAATTTTTTATGAATAGTGGAAAATATTGAATTTTAATTGAAAAATGTCTTTTTGTTAAATTTATTTATAAAGTTAAATTATATTTTGAATTGATTTTAAAGTAACTTTAGTTAAATTTTATATAAATAATCCAATTTAGGTCATTAGATTCATTTTTATATTAAATTTTTATATAAAAAACATTGTAAAATTTTGAACATTTTAACTTTAAAAACCTGCTTTCACGTCATATTTGCGGGATTAATTTTAAATTAAATTATGCCACTTCTGTGAGTTGAATTTTAAAAAATGGATTTGGTATTTTTAATAAACATGATTTATATTATATAATAATATCAACTTAATTTTTGACTAAAATGAATAGTGAATGCAGTAAAAATTAATTATTATAGTTAAGGTAAAAATGAGTTTAATGTGGGGTAAACTAGAATAATAAGAGTGAAAATAACCTAAAATATTATCTTAATTTTATTGAATGAATTTATTTTAACCTTGGACATAAATGTCTCTGAAATATGGCAATTACTTGCCACTTTCCTTTGAATATGCCTCGTGTAATAGGTTAAGTAATGAAAATGATAAAAAATATACTTTTCTTCCTTTTAATATCTATAATGTTTTGGGTTAGGGAAAAAACAACTTTGGTTATGTTATATATATTATTTTTAAAGATAAATGAGTTTTTATTATCATAATAATTTATCTTTAATTTTTAGAGATGAATTAGTTACTTAAAATGCTTACGAGATGTCAACGCAATAATTATTTAGTTAATAAAAAATAAAATAACTAATACTAAACATGATAAAAGTGAAGTAAATTGAATGAATTATTGTCTTCCATTATTTTTGTAGATTAATATATCATGTTACATAAGTTTTAACATAATATATTTTAATTCCATCATTGTATTTATATTTTTTAAATTCAATTTAAATGAATAATTTCAAAATTGACATTAATGTTATTTTATGATAAATTGTATTTTATTAAATGATTTAAAATTTATAAAATTCATATATTATACCAATTGATTTTTATATGAAAATAAATATAAACTATGTTCCATTTATGGACTAATTTTTCTTCATAATGACTATAATTACCCTTAAATAATAAAAACTATGTTAGCGCAGTTAAGGCTAAAAAGGTGTTTTTGTACAATCATGTGCTTGTGTTAAAATAAATTATAAACACACATGGTATTTTTATTTAGTAAATTGGATTTCATATTTATAATCAGTAATTATAAATCATATAATTAATCTTATTTTAATTTTAGTCTTAAAAGATAAATTACCTAGGTAAATAAAAAGATACAAGTTACTGTGATAAAAACTAAAAGGGTAAAATTGAGTAAACTTAAATACTCAGGAATAACATGATAAAAATGTGTTTCTTTTTGTGTGTTACAGGTGTTTCTCGACCACATAAACCCTCCCCTCAATTATCATTCAATTTTGGAGGCACATAAGGAAAGGGAAACCTCCCAATAGTGAATAGTTTTGGGTATTTACAAGAATGTCACTCCTCCTCCATTATAAAAAGGTATTCACTCACCTCACTAATTCAAACCTCTCAAGCCATTTGAATCATCCAAACTCTACCCAAATCACTTATTAACTTCCCTCCTCTCATCATAGAAACCTTAATTTGGTCATAAATCCAACCAAGAAAGGCTTTTGGTGCAAACCAAAAGGAGTTACGTGAAGAAGAGGTAACGTTCATTAACGATCATTTTTGTTTTATTTCTTTCTTCACCTTTCAATTATTCTTATATCATGATGATATAATAATCTCAGTATCTTAAATATAATGATATGTTTTTATGTTAATGATACAACCTACAACAACATAAACTTCCATCAAATGGGTTACTAAATCATCATTCGTGTGCACGGCGGACTGCCACCTCGCGAAACGATGTCATTCTTTTTTCCATTACCACCTCTCACAGTTGGGTATGATGATGGATATAAAGTTTATAGATGATATTTATAACATAATTATACCTTTAGGGTAATTATATCATATATACCTTTTTACATTCCATTCCTTATGGGATATGATAACGTTGTTCGTGTGTATAGCGGACTATCGTCTCACGAAGCGATGCGATTTGTTTTTCATTAATGCATTACGTAGAAGGTAATATGGGTAAATATAATAAATATATGTGATATACATTATATATTTATGATATAAATGATATATTTATCATTCTGAAAATATCATATATCATTTTCTTTTTAACTTTTCACTCACTGAAAAAAAAATATAACGTCGTTTGTGGACGTGTGGACTACCACCTCCTCAAAGCGATGTGATTCCTTTTTTCACCACTGCATCACAAGAATGATATATATATATAAGTATATATAATTAAATAATATGTTATTTATGATATTATTATCATTCTGTAAATATAAATGTTACTTACCTTCTTTCTATAATAATCATTGAAAAATGGAAACGTTACTCATGCGTACATATGGTCTGTCATCTCCATGATCATAACGTTAGTTCATTTTTCATAAGAATCTTTCATGATTGGTTTTAAAATTATAATTGATGTGTAAATATGATAATTATGGCATGATTATTATTTTGTATATGTTTAAATAATGACCTCATTGACCATAGTCAACCTACTAAAGTCATTTTTAACACAACACCAAATATGGTCAAAACATCCGACTTAAACTTAATTGATTAAGTAATATTATGTAAAATATTAATAAGTGAAATAAAAGTAATAATACACTTTAAAAAGGTTACCGAGCAAGTAAATAATTAACATAAATTTATTATTCAGGAAGATAAAGAATAAGCGTGACGAATCAAACTTGAGATAAGGGTTTTCTCGTCTCACTTTTAATTCTATAAGATATATGTTATATTCACCACTTATTTTTGTTGTGTGGTGTATATAATACCCATTAATGTATTTTATATACTTCCCATTTGACATGTTATATCATGAATCTCCTTATTTTCATGATATTCTAAGTTTCATTTAATGTTATTCTTTCATGGGGATTACGATTTAAAGTTACAAAAGTGGGAAGAGTCTTTTGTTATAATCACATCGTTTATCATGGTTGTGTATGATTAAGTATCTGATATTGAAATCTTATAATTCTCATAAATTATTTTCTCCTTTGGTTATTCATGATATTTTCAAGTAATTGTGCCTTTTTCCACTCTTTTCTATTTAAAATTTTTGAGAAAGTATTTTTAAGAAAATCTGACTTCATTTCTCTCTATGGTCGAAAATTTGGTTTCTTCCAAAACCATGTTTTCTAAAAACGTATTCAAAAATGTTTTTAACCTTTTCAAAAATATTTATTAAAGACATTTTTATCAATTTTTCCTTTTAAAAAATGTTTTCAAAGGAATCTTTGTGTCACTTTCTGAATAAGGAACTTTTCTAACCTTTTTACCATGAAAAAGGCATAATATTTATGGCATGTATGGAATTACCCACCGACATGACCGTCATTTCTTTGAAGCTTCCTTTTCAAGTTTATAAGATTATTTTTAAAGAAAATTATTTCTTAATATTCTGTAAATTCATAGTTTTTAAAAGTGGTTTTCAAAGAAAATGATTTTCAAAATGTTTTATGTTTTAGAAAGTGATTTTCAAAAGGAAAAGGATATTTCTTTCAAGAATGTTTTTAATGATATTTTAATGGTATTTTCATTCATCAACGTCAACAACCCTAGTTGTTACTTATTCTACGCTAAGGATATTTTGTATTGATGTCATCCTCATTCTTTCTCTGGATGGATTATGATTATTTCAAAAAGATTGTTATGGAAATCATTTCTTTCCATGGTTTAATCAAGTATCAAAGAGATTTTCATGGAACCCGTTTCTTTTCCATGTGTTAATCATGTTTCAAAGAGATTTTTATGAAACCACTTTCTTTTCCACGGGTTAATCATGTTCTGAATGATTTATAATGAAATGAATTCTCTAAGTGCTTTATTCATTATTTGGTTCTTGGACATTATAAATGATAGGTGTGTCTAGATAGCACCGGGTGAGTCAGTTATAGCTTATAAAATGAGTGCGTCCAGATAGCACTCCAATGCATTGGGTAATAATTATGTTCTCTAAAGAATTATATCAGAAGTCGTCTGTATGGTTATTCCAATTTGTAAGGGTTCTGTAAGGGTCCTATGAGATGATGTTCCAAGACACCAATATGTTTTATTTATGTTTTCTATGGGTTTATGATGTTTTCTTTGATCAAGATTGATATCACATGGCTTGTGATTATTGATTATTGTAACTATTTCCTTTGTTAAATCCTTATGACATGTTTTTATATTTGATGATCCGGGTATTGATGGGTATGAATAATCTTATGTTATAATCATGCAATTTGATTGTTTCATCATACCCTAATGTTCTTATTATGATCACTGATGACATTCATTTGTTAATTCTTATGTTTTCCCTTATTGATCATTTTAGCTCACCCTTCTTATGTTTCATTTTCCCCGTGTTATAAAGAATGAGGTTGAATGAGTTATGTCTAGAAGGGATTTCATATGGATGATGATGATGGCTTAATGTGAAAAAGAAAAGTTGGGTTAAGTGGGATAAATTCTCATCTAAATTCATGTGAATTGTTTTTGTAGGAGTTTTCCTTAATTTTCTAAAACTCTAAACCTAAAAGGTTCTCGAGGATGTAAGTGATCCAGTTTTTCTTTTTGATGTTGTAAGGTTTGGATGGAAAAAAATTAGATCACAATTATTGGCATCGAAGCCGAAAATGTAAAGTTTACTGAATCCAAGAGTGTGGGTTCTAGGTTGTTATGGTAAGACCTACAACCACACACGCTTCCATCAAATGGGTTATGAAATCATTATTCGTGTGTACGGTAGACTATCGTCTCGCAAAATGATGTCATCCATTTTTCCATTACCACCTCTCACGGTTGGATATGATGATGGATCTAAAATTTATGTATGATATTTATAACATAATTATGCCTCTAGAGTCATATCATATATTCCCTTTTTATATTCCATTGTGTAAGGGATACGATAATGTCGCTCGTGTGTACGGTGGGTTACCACCTCGCAAAGTGATGTGATTCGTTTTTCACTAACGTATTGCATGGAAAGTAATAAGGGTAAATATAATAAATATATGTGATATACATGACATATTTATGATATTCATAACATATTTATCATTCTAGAAATATAATATATCATTTTCTTTTTACCCTTTCACTCGCTGAAAAAAATGATAACGTCGTTCGTGAACGTATGGATTACTGCCTCCTCAAAACGATTTGATTCCTTTTTTCATCGGATCACAAGAATGATACATATAAATATATATATATATAATTAAATAATATGGTATTTATGATATTATGATCATTCTAGAAAGATAAATGTTACTTATCTTCTTTCCATAATGGTCGCTGAAAAATGGAAACGTGACTCATGTGTACGTACGACAAACCATCTCCATGATTATAACGTTAGTTCATTTTTCATAACCATATTTCATGATAGATTTCAAAAGTATAATTGATTTATAAATAGGATAATTATTTCATCACTGAAAGATGGAAATGTTACTCATGCGTACGTACGACAAACAGTCTCCATGATCATAACGTTAGTTCATTTTTCATAACCATCTTTCATGATGGATTTCAAAAGTATAATTGATGTATAAATAGTATAATTACCTCATGATTATTATTCTGGAGATGTTTAAATAATGACCTCTTTGACCATAGTCAACTGACCAAATTCATTTTTGACACATAAGCCGAATATGGTCAAAACATTCGACATAAACTTAATCAATTAAGTAATTGTATATAACATGTTAATAAGTGAAATAAAAGTAATAATAAACTTTAAGAAGATTCTAAAGCAAGTAAATAATTAACATAAGTTTATTATTCAGAATGATAAAGACACACGTGACAAGTCAAACTCAAGGTAAGGGTTTTCTCGTCTCACTTTTATTTCTATAAGATATATGTCATATTCACCGCTTATTTTTGTTGTGTGGTGTATATATTGTCCATGAATATATTTTACGATTCTTACCAAAATAGTAATGGGTTTTTTCCACAATTCGGCCTCTTTGAGACTTATGTCGTGTTATGCACCTGTCTACTTTTATGAGGTGTATATACATCCTATTTGACATATAATATCATGAATTTATTTATTATCATGGTATTTTAAGTTTCATTTAATGTAATACTTTCATGGGCTTTTGATTCAAAGATACTAAAGTGATAAGAGTTTTATGTTACAATCTAATCCTTTATCGAGATTGTTTATGATTATGATTCCAATGATGAGATTTTATGATCAATCTCTCAATAAACTCATGACTTTTCTTATCCACTGATTATTCATGATATTTACAAGTAATAATACCTTTTTTCCCACTCTTTGATACTTAAAATTATCGAGAAAATTTTTTTAAGAAAATCTGACTTCATTTCTCTCTTCAGTAGGAAATATGTTTTATTCTAAAACCATATTTTCTAAAAAAACAAAAATGTTTTTAAACTTTTCAAAATTATTTATCAAAGGCATTTTCACCCATTTTTACTCTCTACAAAATTTTTTAGAAGAAACCTTATGTCATTTTAAAAACAATGTTCGTTTGGCTTTTATTGAAAATGTGAAAGGAATCTTCTTGTCATTTTTTGAGCAAGGCACTTTCCTAACTTTTTATAGTGAAAAGGTAATATTCTTTAATGACATGTATGAAATTATCCACTGTTATGGTCATCATTTCTTTGAAGCTTCCTTTGCAACTTTACGAGGTTCTTTTTAAAGAAAATTTTTTAATAAGTGATTTTCAAAGAAAATGATTTTCAAAATGTTTTATGTTTTAAAAGGTGATTTTCAAAATGAAAAGGATATTTTCCTCAAGAAAGTTTTTATTGATCTTTTGATGATATTTTCATTCATCAACGTCAACAACCTTTGTTGTTACTTATCCTCCACTGGGGATATTTGGTATTGATATCATCCTTATTCTTATTCTTTCTCTGGATGGAATAAGATTGTTTCAAAGAGATTGTTATGAAACTTGTTTCTCTTCCACAGGATCATATTTCAAAGAGATTGTTAAGAAACTCATTTCTTTTCCACGGTTCAATCATGTTTAAAAGAGATTGGCATGAAACTCATTTCTTTTCCATGAACTAATCAAGTTATAAAGGAAATAATGATTGTTTCTATGAGTTTTTTAATGAAATGAAAGTTGTGTGTACTTTATTCATGTAGTGGTTCTTGGACAATTGGTGCGCCTAGATAACACCGAGTGAGCCTGATATAGCTTATACAATGGGTGCACCCAAATAGTGCTCCAATGTATTGGGTAATGATTATGTTCTTCGGAGAATTATATTGAAAGTCGATTGTGTGGTTATTTCAATTGTAATGGTTTTGTAAGGGCTTTTTCCTTTGTTAAACTCTTATACCATCTTTTCATGTTTGATGATCCAGATATTGATGGGTATTAATGTCCATATGTTATACTCATGCACATTGATTATGTCGCCATACTCTTATGCTCTTCTTATACTCACTGGTGACATTCATTTGTTAATGCTTGTGTTTCCCCTTATTGAGCATCTGGGTTCACCCTTCTTATGTTTCTTTTTCCCCATGTTATAAAGAATGAGGTTGAACAAATTATTTCTAAAAGGGATTTCATATGGATGATGATAGTGACTAAATGTGAAATAAGAACAACCGGGTTAAGTGGGAGAAATGATCATTGGCGACATGGGTATTGTTTATGTAGGAGTTTGTTCTTATCCTCTAAAACTCTAAACCAAAAATGTCCTCGAGAATGCAAATTGTCCATTTTTACCTTTTGATGTTGTGATGTTTGGATGGGGGAAAATTGGGTCACAATTATCGGCATCAAAGCCGGAAATGTAAAAATTACAATTTCAACACTAAATCTGGGAGTGTGGGTTCTGGGTTGTTATAGATAAACGTGAATAAAATTATTTATTGATTTTGAGAACAATATTTATTCTATTAATTAAATTCAAATAAAATTTAATCAAGATCAACGAAAACACTTAGTGTGTGACCCTTCAGGATTCTTTCTCGTTGGCACTGGACAGGTTTGCTTAAAGGCCAAGATTACTATCGACTAACGGGTCAAGGCACTCGAGAGAAAGAACTTAATGTTGCAGCGTCAACAACAACATACAAATACTCATTGTGTAATATAATCTCTTTGTCACAATATCTTATCAAACAGATTGCACATTTGTGTCACTAACTCATATGGTTGATTCTATCTTTGACTATCTGAAATAAACAAATTGCTACACCATGGTCATGGAATTTAATGCAACGATTTTATTCCAATCAAAGGGTCGAGATATTAATTTCCATAAAGATGGAAGGGACAAATCTTTCCTCAACTTATTCATTAATAACATATCACTCATGATGCATCTAACATATCTAGCTTCTTCATGAACTGTTATCGTTATGATTTACGAAATACATCTAAGTGCGCAAGTTGTAGCGTGTATTAATAATAATCTTAAAGTCTAATGATCATTATACATGTTCACATATAAGAATATCTGATGACACAAAAACATACGGAATTCCTACTGGCGCATCTATTCTCATAATCTCTCGTCTTGAAGATTATCAAGTGCGAGCTTCATGAGAAGAAGGCTCGTCCGCTTACGAGTACTCGCACCTGACATCCAAGTTCTATATGTCTCATCACAAAACGTTATCCGATCGTAGAAATATATTTAAGAATATCATCATTGCACTTCAAAGTTCTCATCATAGCAGGAAACTATTATGACTTTATCAATACAACAGATATTCTAAGACATTATTACATCAGAGTTATGCAAAACAATAAACAATATTTAATAAGATGTTTTATTAAAATTCAATACATCAAATATACATGTAATCAAAGTACAAACAATTGGTCTTAGGACACCAACTCCAACATATCATAAGTACCATTTCATTTTAAAGTTGCTAGAAGATGAAGAGTTGAAGTTGCGAAAGATAACTGGAAGACAAGATCAAGCTGATATGTTAGTCCAAGAAAGCCTGAAGCAACACCATACCTCAATCGAACTTGGGTGAACAGAAGGCGACGGAGGAGCACTATATGAAACAGAACTGGGTGTTGTTTGCCAAAGTGTTAAGGTTGATGTAGATGTCCTTGAAACAGTATTCAAGTGGAAGATTTATGGGATTGTGAAGCCTCTTCAAGCATCAATTTCAGTTAGACAAGTGACTCTGGAAGGTGACTTTGATCTTGTGAAGGTTATGGCAGTTTGTCTTCAACAGTGGCAAGCATATCCTGGTGATGTTCTGGGTGTTCTAGTCGAAAGGAGTTGACTTCTGATGGGTGTGCATGATGGTGGTCAGTTCACCAAAAAGAGGATGTGCTTACATTTGAATTTCTTCTAGCATGGCTTTACAACAAAGGAGTGAGACATTAGTGTTTTGCCCTTCTACCGGTGAGTGTCAGTTAGACTAAGGTATGCTACAATACATCGATAGTTGTTGTGATTAGGGTGAAGTATTTCTTCATAATTCCAATAGACTGAAAAGTTCCTTCCAAAACCCAATTCTGCATTGATAGTTCTAGAGATCTAACTTTCAACAGTTGAAATTTGACGTGGGATTCTCAACAGAAACATGATTATTCTAAGGTGGATGATTTCCAATGATGGCCTAATCAGCACATGGAGTTGAGTGGTTTATGTGACTTAAGGTATATTATATAACTTGATTTGTGTGGCTTTAAATGGCATTAACCATTGTATGCTTGCTAGGGCTTCAAGGTATGCATTTAGATGTCACTCACAAAACAAGCACTTTCTTACACAATAAAAATAATGATAAAGGTTTGGAGTTTGAGAGTGACTCCCTACAGAATCATTTGTACTCGTACTCTGCATATGCAAGTTGGGTGGATTTCAATATAGGGCATGAGGGCATGTGAATCAACTAACTCGTTCCTGGGACAAAACAAAGCAAAGATGCTTAAACAGATGGTGAATATGATTCAAATACATAGGATCCATGGCAAGCAAAGTTTGATAATATTTCCTCAGCACGCTACCAATTCAGTGAATTTTTTCGATGCTGGAGTTTTGCTGCATGGGAACTCTCCAATTCTTCCTGCACACCATTATTACTCTCAAATACACAGCTTTCCACACAAGAGAACATTACAGAAATACAAGACAATACCTTGCATGATTTCAGCAAAGGCTGCAAGAATGAGGATCTGAAAAATCTGATCGATTGCCCAAGCCTCGTTCTATCGCATTCTGCCATACAAGGAACAAAATTCAAACACGTATCTTAACGAGGGAGTTCAGATTTGTATCTAAAATTTATGAATATGAATGCTCTATCCGAACACATCTTAAAGCAATCCAAAGCAAACTAATACGGCCCATTTATTAAATAAGTAACGTGTTAAATTAAATCAGTTTTTAACCAAAGGATTATGCAGATGTTAAAATACTAGTAAAAAGTAAATTACCATCATGAACCTAACTGAACGTGAAAAGACAAGGGATAACAAAATATACCATCATCTACATCGCCTCTTAAGCCTCCCATATTAAGCTCTTCCAAAAGCTGCAAATTTAAAAGAAAATTATTAGTTGAAATTAACAGATGGGATTTTAAAAATATACACATAAAGCTTTATTGAAGTATATATTGACCTTGGAAAGTGTAGGCGCAGTGGTAGGATCAAATTCCTCACAATGGCACGGGTCGATGGGGACACAAACACGGCCTAAAATATAACTGATGTTTTAGAAGCATAAAACTTATTGCTACTCTATGATTAATTGCAAAAGGCTCATTGATAGATCATGATTGATTACCAAACAATTTTAATTACCAAAATCAATAACTAACCGGTTTTTGGGTGCACGCAAAATGGTGCCTTCAGCAAGTGGTTCATTCGTTTTGAAACCTGAGAATAGGTTTCATATGCTGAAAAAAAAAACATGGCCAAACATGCATGTATGTGTGAGTGTTACTAAGAAAAAAGTCGAATGAACCTCCATATCAAGCCTTGGGTAGGTATGAGAGAACACTATTTCCTCAACACTCTTACGAAGCCCCTGTACATGAAATTGATGTCATTGTGAGCACGGATTCACAAGAGCAAACAATAAAGACTGAATAAATTAGCACAGAAATTTTGAATATTGCACATGCAATGCCTTTCTAGGAAAATTGGTAAAGTTTTAAAATTGGCAATCCATATGATTTGGTCGTTTTGCCATACCTTTTGCTTCCCAGATTGTAACAGATGTTTTAGCTGCTTCCATCTAAGAACATTAACGCCTTCTCCTGAAGCAGACGACCGCCTGCTTCCTTGCCACTTTCCTCTAAGCTCAGAAGTAACAGCTGCAAAGACATGGCGCCCATATCAGAAACCAGTGAAGGACAATTATGCTATGTAAATAGAAAACACGATGAGAGACATTAATTGGTCTAGTAACAAATTTTGCTTACAGTCATCAGGAATCATCTCCAAGATCTTCTCATATCGCTCGTCTGATAATAATTGTTGACTAGAAAGAAGTTTCTCCTCAAAGAATTCCCTCAAAACCTCATTATATGATCTCCTGGAAAACACAATATGACTCCGTAGATGGAAATGCATCCTACATATGAAATCCACTAGGTTGAAATCTTACACAAGGAAAGGATGAAGAGGACCAGCCAAAGAAAGCTTTTTCTGACTATTTTCATTTCCCTGAAAAAAACACAAAATCCACAATCTATGGTTAGCCTATCATGTATCAATAATCAGTAACAAAATTCAAACATGCGGTAATAATGCAGTCCACAACCTTGTATAAATGGAAGTAGTTTGTAATACCTAACCTCTGTTCATCAGTCAACCTAACAAAATGACACCAATTTGTTACAACCCTTAAATTGTCAATATGGAAGAAGACAAAATAAATTCACCGCCTTCAATGATCTACTACATTACCTTCTTGCTCTCCAATCACAAACCCAACAATGGACACCACGCCGCCCACTAAAAACCCAGAGAATGTGATCAAAGCCAAAGTCATCTGCAAAAAGGATAAGCAAATTTCAATAATTAAGACAAGAATTCACATATAGATCAGCAGGCACTGATCTCAGAAAACAAAATGGTAACTATTCAAAAGAATTAATATCACGGGAACATGGCCCAAAAATAGTTAACCAACCAAAACAATAAAAAACAAAAGAATAAAATCAAAACTGTATCAGAGAATAAAGATAGAAATGTTTGAGAAGCACATAAGCAAAATTACCTTCAATTAAGAAAGATCGTTTAGAAGCATGAAGAATAGAAAATTATGCCAAATGCAGCATAACAAACAAATTTAAAGTTCAACCAATGAATGTGTTGTGATTAAATTCTATTATTAATAATTTTTTTGAAAATCATTTATACAATAAACAATTATCACTGTCCAACCATGCAACCAGGATTTTCATTTATGAATAATCAAACTCAATGCAGTGAATTCCATATGGTAAAACCATTACTTTGGTGATATGAAGAAGGTTTTTTATTAGATGACCAGAGTACAAGCTTTAGGCAGCTACCAACTGTCATAAAGCAGAAATCAACTAGCAAGCATCAGCATTAAAATTCATAAATGCATACCTCTCAGGGAAGTGTCAATCACTTTGATGGCAATTGTCATTAGCGGCCAACAGTCTGAGCAAACATCTGCCCCTGAGCAGCAATATCTAACATCATCGTAATCAGATATGTCCTGCCATGCAGAGAGCATACAAGAAAACAATCACATTTTTTGGCATCAACTAGATTTCAGCAATCTAGTTTCTCCGACAGTAAATAAGCTTACAATGTCAAAAACAAGTTCCCTCTCCACTGGGGTGAAAACATTATCACCATTTTGTGCGTAGGCAAATCTCCTGGCAAGCTGCAGCAGAAACATCAAAATGTATACCATAGGGTTCAACATTTAAATTGTGACTATTGAATATAATCAAGGGAGGGTAATCAACAGATTAATCAAAAAAATGCTAAAAAAAATGGAAAATTTTAAGATACTCTCAAAGAAAACAATATTGACATTGAGAGTGAACTGGATTGATCTCCGCATATTCATCTCACTTATGAAGAGGGAGATCACATATGACCACACACACAGCCACACACTACAGTTGACTCAAAGTTGATTAATAAAGATGTAGATCTAAATTACCTTTTAGAACAAATCAGCATGTACAAATATCCTATTCAAATCACTTTGTAAGCAAGTCGATTCTAGATTCAATTCAGGAAAACAATATTTAGTGAACTTCCTAAAGTTGTTGAAAAGAAGAAAAATAAGCCATGAATCTTACATCTACACTGTAGACAGGCCCAATGTCAATTTTAAATGGGCACTTCTCTTTGATTGAATTCTCGAGCTCAGATACAGAGTTAAAGGACTGGTAGCGCATGTAAATGTCATTATCCAGTGTGAAAGAAAACTCTCTTCTGCCAATGTAGGAGGGATTACAAGCAGGATGTTTTCCGTCTACAAGGAGCAAAAAAGGATGATAAACAGTATAGAAACAGAAAATCTGTTCAAATGCACCGTTTCAATGTGCATTGCAAAGAGAGCACAGCAGGTTGATAGAGATGGATTAAGTTACCATTTCCATAGCACAACCATTTATATATATCAGCATGTGGAAACAGCTTCCCTGCAACAAATGATCCCCCAAGAATGAAAAACGGCTATGAAAAAATTCAAATAAATTTTAAAAATGCTGAAGGGACTAGCTATATAAGCCATATTCTGTATACATGGAAAGCAGCAGAATACAATAGCATGTCATGTTTTCTTGGATGAGTGGCGTAAGGGATGCGTGTGGCCACATGAGAATTAAATTAAGCCATGAAGAAGAGGGAGCAGCCGCATCTATATAGAGAGAGAGAGTATGAGAACTTGAAGGGGAGCGTGCTATGTGAGAAGAAGAAAGCTAGTGAATATGTAGTTTGTTGAGAGAGAAATGAGGGGGGGTTGCAGCCCATGCCATGCTTGGCATTACCACAAATCATCACACCCCTCACGGACATCATAGCAGCGTTTCTCTAGCGGAAACTATAAGTCTCTCAAAGAGATCATTTATCTAAACATTCTGGGGGGGTGTTTGATTTCACAAATCTCTCTCTCTCTCCCAATATTTTTCTCCAGCGCCCGAAAATTTTTCTCACACCCAAATATTTTTTTCTCACCTGAAGGAATTTCTTTGGCCAGAATAAATTTTTCTCACACCAGAAGATATGTATTGTATCACTTGAAAAAATTCTAGCAAGGAATAAACATATTTTATAACAAAGTAATGCATTAAAAATCAAAGATACAAATTTATTAAGACCGCTATGACTAATAATGGACAGTGGATGAAAATAAATAATGCAAGTACAGTGGAGATGTCACCTGTCTCATATTCTTCAATAAACATCACAGCTATAAAAAGAACAGTACAAAAGAGAAATAATACAAGCCACGGAATCGAAATAGTGAAAGAACTAAAAATAAGAAGTATTATCTAGGGGATTGGTTTGAATGAATTTATAGGAAGAGGAAATATAGTTGTTATACGACTGTTGGGCATTATGACCGTTGGGCATTATGACCATTGAAAATTATGACCGTTGGCAAAATAATCATTATAAAATAACCCTTAGAATTGGTCAAAATCACTACCAGACTAATGTTGGCCGAACCGCCCCATGAAAGTATCACTATTTCACACTTCTCCCTTAGGGCTGTGATCAGGGGTTATGTATCTAGGGGTTAAGTGGTATCCAAGTGAAAATTCTTTTAGAAATGAAATGGTGTTTACTCTAATACCACATTTTTATCAAATGAATCATCCTTGTATAAAAGTTAAAATTTACATAATTAGAGGATAAATCTGATAAAATACGGTAAGAAATAGTGAAATGCGGTAAATATGCCATCATATATGTATAAGCATGAATCAATTCGACCAAGGTAGTGCTCTTTGCCTAATTTTGGCACTACTCATTATAGTGGAGCATTATGGGAGGAAATGGGGCACTATGAGAAATAGTGGAGCACTTAAAATAATGGAAAGATAAAATATTCAATACTTTATTCCATGAAATTTCACTCACCGCACCTATAAATACCCACCCTCTCTTCTCATTTCTCCCACACCAAATTCAAAATTCTCTCTTTATATCTCTCTCGTGGAGTCTCTCTCATAGCTCTCTCTTCAATCTTGAAGAGTTTGGTTGGTTCTCAGATCCACCTTTAGGTTAAGAAGCTTGAGAAGTAAGGGTCTTTTTTCTCTCTCTTTTCAATTCATATTTGCATTTTCATTGTTGTATCCTTTTCAATTTCCAAGTTATAATTCCAATATTGTCATGATATCATTGTAAGTATTGTCTTTAAGATATCTTATCCATGTGAGTGCCCATTTCACTCACATGATACTCCGTTCACAAGTCATTATTATGCTCAAACATCCTCGTAGCCATAAACTATGTTACCCAAATCCCTACATATGTCATGTACTTGTGATATTATGGATGTATTATTTCTAAGAGGTGGGCTTTGTCTAAGGATGACGATGATATAGCCGATAGAACCTCTATCGGATCCCAAGTGGATTATGTAATGGCCCGGACCCTCCTGGTCCATCCCTTTTCCAAATTTCTGGTATTTGGCACGCCCTGGACCCATCAGGTCCGGATCCTAAGGGCGGCGTCTCGGTGGCAGGATGTCATCGCGGTGTCAACCATCGGTGACACCGATCGGTGCCTTTTCGGGTCTTTCTTCCCCAGTTTTCCCGATAACGTCACTTTTAAGTATTTTTTTAAACCTTTTAAAGTGGTTCAGGGCCATTTTTTTTAAAGCCCATAAATGATATCTAAAGTCTTCTAAGAGTGGAGAGACCCTCACGGACCCATATTGTGTGTCAGTGTTACCCGTTTCCTTTGTTTAAATAAAATCTTTTACCCACAGCTGTTACAGCCACCTCCCCAATGAGAAATTAAATAACGATTAATCCCATCGTGTGTAACCACCCAACCGCGTGGTGAAACCACGATCCGCCTTTAAAGTCGTTCAAAATTCGTATCCCGTAACTCCGGGATCTCGCCTCTTTAAATCGCACTAGAATTCTTTTCTTCTTCTTCTTGGCTGGGTTCGTTCTTCCCATTGGTGCGTTTGGAGCCCCCTTCCCGAGGCGAGCCGTGCACCTGTGCTGTAGTCTTTCCTGCTCATTCTTGAAGTCCTCAGAGTTCCTCCCCTTCAAGTCGCGCATCACAGTTCTTGGCGCGTGGAGAGAAACTTCGATCGTTGATCATCCATGTAGGGTTCTTCCTTCGTCTCTCTTTACTGTGTATCATGTGGGGCGGATATTCTAATGTTTCTACGAGAATGGATAAAACCAAACCTTAACAAAGATAATAAATGGATTTAAAGAATGAAGGGGTGTGTTGATAATGATGTCGTACTCCTTTATCTCTTTCTATATGTTGTGAATTAAATGGGTTTATGCCCACTAAAAATCGTGGTCGTTGGTGGTCCTTTCTTGCGCACTAACGAACCTCTGTTTTGCTGGATATTCATGTGATTGAATGGCTGTAACATGGAAATTGGTAAATCACGTAAACTTGGTTGATTAAATGGATGCCCAATGAATAAGTATCCTTCTGTGGTCACCCCGGTTAACCAAACGGAAAGACAGGACTAAATAAATGGCATATTCAAATTTGAAAACTCTCTTGCTCTATTCTGGTGATGTTTACGGTTGATGCTTGTGAGGTGACGTGAATGGGGATGGGATCCCCTATTGAGCAGTTATTGGTTTGTGGACCTAAGGTCGTGTGGGGCCATATGTTGGGGCTTGGTTTGGTTCCAGTACTTTGAGAGATCTCACGAACCCCTTTTTGTTGTTGTGACTTTACAAGAGAACCGGGTGTGAATGCTTAAATAGTTGCTTGGTTGTTTTTCCTTCCTTGCCTTGTGGCTATGCCTGTTAATTGCCCAGAAGTGAAGAATTATTTTAAATAGAATCACTTGAATATGAAAACGCGAATGGGTTCGATGGGAAATTGTTTTTCGGGAATGAGTTGCGGGTGTGCTACTTCTTATGAATGAATAGTAACGATGATGTTTGTGATTGGGCTGGTTTTGGAACCCCTAGGTCGGGGTGAGTGTTTGTTTAACTATATATATAATTTAGTTCTTATGTTTTATATTTGCGCCCCACCCAAGTTGAGCACTTTGTGTCGAACACCCACATTTCATGGGGGGGGTGTTTTTCCCAACACTCCTATGAGTGGCTGGTTATTAGCTCCTTTTTTGTTCTCTTTCCCAAGTAGCCCAAGATTTTTCGGGCAGGCTGTGACGGCCTGAGGTCTATTATAGCCCTAGATTCTTCGGGCAGGGTACGTGGTGGTGGTTGGCCCAGGTGTGTGCGGGCAGGTGGTTTCCCAAGTGTCTTCGGGGTGAGGCCCAAGTGTCTTCGGGCGTAACGGTAGTTGTTCTGGCCCAGGTGTTTGCGGGCGTGGTTCTGTGTGGTTGTGGCCCAGGTGTTTGCGGGCGTGGTTCTGTGTGGTTGTGGCCCAGGTGTTTGCGGATGGGATGTGTGGTTATAGCTCAGGTGTGTGCGGGCGGGATATGGCAGTGGGACTGCGATGAGAATGGCGGGAGAGGTCTGATGCGTAGGATGTCTTCAATAACCAGTGGGAAAGTGGCACGGGGTACCCAAACATTGATGTGTTATTACTATTACTTTACTTGACTTGCGTTATTTGGAGAGTGTGGCTTAGTGAGGTTGGGGTGGATAGTTTCCTTACTAGGTGCTCTGGTTATCTCCTTTTCTCACGGGGCATTAGAATGTCTCCCCACTTGTGCACGAGAGCTTTTGGTTTTCCCTACTGAGTACACCTGTATACTCACCCTACGTATATAAACTGTTTTCAGGTTTCCAGAAGGACTTCGAGGATCGTGTTGGACCGTACTAGTTCAGACCTTGGGACAGTAGTTGTTGTTTTTCATTTCTTTGGTCCTTTGGGGTTTTCTTATACTTTTGTAGCATTTACTTTTGAACATGCATATGGGAATGGTTTGCTTTTGGCTTTACTTTTACCTCCAGTTCTGGTGTTGTTGGGATTTACCATCTTATCTCCCGATCCTACTAAATGAAAAGGGTAATATCTCTCATCTTGTGTGTGATTCTATACCCTTGGTGCTAGTCGTCACTTCAGGACCTATTGAAGGCGGGTTTCGGGGGTCATTATCTCTCCTTCAACTTGAGGAAGGAAGGGTCTGGCAATTCCGTTGTCCCTTCCCTCATCTTGGTGAAGGCGGGTCGTGACAGATTAAACTCGATTTTGGCACAAATTCACTTTTGTCATCAATACAAGCCGACTTCGAAGTCTTTACGAAAATTTTATATCTTTGATGCGTATTAAATATGTGTAATCACGTACTCCTGTTTTTTAGAGAGGATTCATCTATAACTGCTTTAGTCACCTATCGTTGCAAATACATGTATTCAATTGCCCAGACTCATTGATAATCTTAATCTTAATAAGTACCAAATAATAAGAATTTCATATTCTTCGCTTGATAAGGGTAGATGATTGTGAATCCCTAATTATTCATTATATGACTCAAGGGAATTCACCTTGACATCCATATTAATTCCTTGACTGTGGAAATCTATTGGCATACCCGTATAATCCTTAGTCCTATACGGGAAAATCTTGAAGATAGCTTCATTGAGAAATTATGCAGAGTATTTCTAAGTTGTTCATTCTTAAGCATTATCCCATGTGTTGTATATGATCTTTAATTATATGATGGAATGCATTGGGATTTTATGTGACATATGGGACCCAAAATTAGTCTTTAAGTGCACCAGTATGTCTCATAAGACAACTAAAATGGGATAATGGGAGCGTCCTTACCCTTTATGTATGATGTCTTGACACAAGGGCTCAACAGTCCGACATCATGTATTCTCCTCGTTTCCATTATTATGAAATCATCTAATTTTATCCATGTGGTTATTTATTTCCTTTTTCATCCATGAATTATGATATGATTATGTATTAATTATTATAACATCATTTATTATATTGCTTGTTATACCATGTTAGTTTTTGTTGTATGTTATTCCTTACTAAGCGTCTGAGTTCACTCTTTCCTTATGTTTCTCATTCCCCGTACAATAAAGAAGAATACTAAGTAAGATAACTCTGTTAAGGAATATTGATTTGTCCTCAAATGATGTAATATGTCATGTTGTAATGTAATGCTTATGTATCTAGTCCCTTAAGGAGTACTAAACCTTGGTCTTGGAAGTGTAATCTCATGTAATCCGATTACCATGTAATAAATAACCCACCTGGTGAGTAGGGTCAGGAGGCATTACATGTATCATCTGAAAAAACAAGATATGCCATTGTATCTCATTGTTTTTAATTTCAATAAACCATATCACATTTATGTTAACTTCAAACGTTCACCTTTTTTTCATAACAAAATCCTCGTTTATATCAAATCTCCCGGATTTCATTCTTTTTCAAAAAAAAAATCATTCTAAATTTAAACCGAAAAACCTAACAGAATCGACGTTAAGAACATTTGATACTTTTTAAAATCAGTGTTGAACCTAAAATGCATTTTCAAGTTTCAGCGATTTTGTGGCGTTGCCGTAATAAACCTCGATACACCCTGTGTGTAAACCATGAGCAAGTGGCATGATTCAGATTGAGACAGAGAAGCACCCACCGTAGTAAACTTTAAGATAATTGGGGTTAAATTCATCGGGCATTGCGTTGCCTTGCTCCAGCGCATAACATTGGGGTGTATCAACAACCATATCATCCCCTCCATTTTCAGCTTCGTCTCTGGTCATGCTTGAGTTTCTCTCTCAGCCCTTCAGTGTGCTGTAGACGAAACCACTAGCACAGAAATCGAAGAATAAATTCAGATACTGTATATATATAAAAAAAAACATCAATTGCCAGGAAAACGGTGTACGAATCCAGAGAGAATACCAACCCTGGGGCTAAAATCGGCCCGACTCTGGTTATTAAACGGAAATGCGTGAAAGATGCGAACCTTTCAAAGTTGTCCGCCGTGCTTTGCTGCTATGGTGGAGGAGAAGCGAGTGGAGCACGGGACGGGCATATTGAAGCGGCGGGAATCGATGAAATGAATCAGGTTGATTTGGCGGGAGCGTGTAAAGTACGTTATTGTCCTCCGATAAAAATCATCTCGGTTATAAATTTTACCGGACATTCCGGTACATGTGAGATTCCTAAGACACACAGTTAATAGAGATGTCGGGAGGTATCTTTCATTTCATGTATATGTGTTTGTGTGTTTGTGTGTATCTTCGTAATTCTTTTTTTCTAATCGTTGTAATACGATATGGAAAAAAATTGAATACTAGGTCAACTTTATCCTTTTTTTTGTAAGGGGAGGTCAACTTTATCCCTCCTCAAAACTCCACAGTACATTTTTTTAGCGGAAACCCACTTGAATACTAGGTCAACTTTATCCTTTCACTAATTATATGAAGTTTTAGCGGAAACCCACTTAAAATTGCACTTCAACCATTACTGTAATTTTTGTTGTTCTCATCAAAACATGCACTCCAAATTGCACTACAATTTTTGATGGATTCACATAGGGGACTACTTGGTAGTTTTCCTACCGAATGTATGAAATTCCAGTGAAAACCCACTTAGATTTTCACTACAATCATCACTGTAATTCATATCATTCTCACTAGCATATGCACTACAAAATTCACTGCAATTTATGGTGGTTTGACAAAGGGTGTTGCTTGGTAGTTTTCGCATTGAAACTTGTGTGAAATTTTATTGGAAATTCCACTGGAAATTTATGTTCACAAATTGTATGAAGGTCCAATGGAAATCCACTTAAAATTACATTACAACCATATTGTAATTTATGCTATTCTCACCAACATATGAATTCTAAATTGCATTGCAATTTTCGGGTGGATTGACGGTGAAAATTTCTTGGTAGTTTTCCCATTGAACGTTTTATCGAACTTTACTGAAAATTCCACAATATATTCTTGTTCACTTTTTGTATGATATTCTAATGGAAACTCACTTGAATCTTTACTACAACCACCATTGTGATTTATGTCATTCCCACGAACACATGCAATGCAAATTGCAGTGAAATTCTCAGTGGATTAACAGTGGGGATTGCTTGGCAGTTTTCCCATTAGAACTTCCAAGAAATTCATGTTCACTAATTGTATGAAGTTCTAATAGAAACTCGCTTAAAATTTCACTGCAACTGACGCTGCAATTCATGACATTCTCACTAGTATATGTATTCCAAAATGCAATGCAATTTCTAGTGGATCGATAAAGGGGATTGTTTGGTAGTTTTCCCACTAGACGTTTTATCAAATTTCACTAAAAAATCAATTGGATATTTCTATTCACTTTTTGGATGAGATTCCAGTGGAATCCCACTTAAATTTTCACTGAAGCCACCGCTATAATTTATGTTATCCCCACCAACATATGTAATGAAAATTTCAGTGCAAGGGCATTGATTAGTAGTTTCCCATTGAAGCTTCTATGAATTTTCAGTGTAAATTTTTGTTCACTAATTATATAAAGTTCCAGTGGAGATCCACTTAAAATTAACCTATAGCTGCCACTATAATTTATGCTATTATCACCAACATATGTATTCCAAATTGCACTGTAATTTATGGGAGAGTGGAAATTTCTTGGCAGTTTTCCCAACGAGCATTTTATCAAATTTCACTAAAGATTCCAATGGATATTCTTGTTCACTTTTTGTATGAAGTTTCAGTGGAAACCCACTTAAATTTTCACTGCAACCATCGCTGCAATTTATGTCATCCCCACCAACGTATATAATGAAAACCCCAATGCATTTTTTAGTGGATTGAAAGAGGGTTTTACTCAATAGTTTTCCCACTAGAACTTCTATGAAATCTTTATTCACTAATTGTATTGTAACAGACCAACCCAGGCCAACCAAACCAGCCACCTAGGACAACCCGTTACGAGGTGGGGTAAAACAGAAAAAACAAAACAAGTCTTGAATATAAGCAAAACAAGACATACAACCAGAGTACCATGCGGAAACAAACGAAAGATACAACTAAGCCAAATCGGGTAAACCAGAAAAACACGACAAGTCTAGACAACAAGTCTCCATGCGACCAAGCGTCACCTCCAAACAATCCCAAAATGAGATTGTAACGTAAGGAGAAGCCTGCGTGCTACAGAATGCACTTCCCTTTACCCAAATCCTATAAAACAAGGTCTATAGCCGCCCACAGGCAGAAGTAGAGTGTGAGCAACGGAGCCCAGTAGGATACCACCAAAGAATCTATACATGTTCTAATAACGAGAATTGTCACATCTATGATTTTATTCTAAGGTAATGTTTTGTTTATCTTCGGTATGGTATTTATCCTTGGGTTTCCCCTGGAGTTTTTGGTGAAAAATGGATATTTTGGGCTTGATAGTAGGTGGCTCACGGTTGGCGCATAGTTAGAGGAAACTGTTCGCCTTTGCCCAGGAAAGTGTGCGACCAATTGCCATTTTGGATAGTGGAGACCACATTTTTGGCGCACGGTTTGAAAAACCGTGCGGGCCAACCATGCGACACGTTCCTCTTGGACAGTGAGGGATGCACGGTTGCCACACAGTTTGGCAAACCATGCGACTTGTCCACATCATTAAAAGGTAAAAAATTACCTTTTTGCCCTTTTCAATTTTAACCCCAAATCACCTCCCATCCGCTCCATTCGGGATTTGCAGCCATGAGATCTTCCTCCAAGCTTTCCTAGACCTCTTGAGCCTCAACCCTTGGGTGGTTTTGACCTCGGTTCTTCAAGGAAACATCAAGTAAGTCATTTCCCCATGATTTCTCCCTCTTTCTAAGGTTCTTCTTCCCTCCCTGAGTTCTTATTTTCCAATAGGTTGTTTGATCTAAAGAGGGTTTAATCTTGTGATGTGGGGTGAAATCTTGATGATTGTTGTTCGATCTTGCCTTTATAGGGTCTTGTGGTGGTGGATTTGTGGTTTCTCACCGATTTCCGAAAGTTTTCAAGTGTGAGGTAGGTGGTTCCATGCTTTTACATTATTAGATGAGTTTGGATTGCTTTCTTGATTGTTTAAATGTGTTCTATGGATTATTTGTGTGGTGTGAATATGTTTTTGAAAGGTTTTGAGATGCACATGTGATAAAAATGGATTTTTTAAAGGAAAGTGGTTATGTTTCATGTGTGCTTTGTTGTGGTGTTTCTTGAATATGTTTTATGTCTTGTGTGAAAGGTGAGAAATGCGTTTTCAAAGAGATTTAGAGGTACAAATGCATTGAAAATGGATTTTCCAAGGGAAATGGTTTTTGTTGCATGTTGGATTCTTTGTTGTGAACCTTAAATGTGTCTTTGAATTGCAGAATTGATGTGAAGCATGTTATGAAATGGTTTTGGTGTGAGTGTGGATTTGAAAAGGGATTTTCCCATGGAAATGGTTGGATTCCATATGTGTTATTCTTGTCGTGTTTTCAAATGGGTTTCATAAATTGTGCGAGTAGTGTGAAATGTAATTCCAAATGGTTTTGGTGTGCATGTGAAATGGAAAGTGGTTTGTCTATGGAAAATGGTGGTTTCCATGGGGATTTTGATCATTGGATCAATGTGAAAATGTGAAAGCGGTGATTTCCTTGTGTGATTTTGATTCTTGTCCTATGTATGTGAAAGTGCTGATTTATATGATATGTGAAATGAAATTTGAGCATAAAGGGAATCCCAGGTATCTAGGTGGGAAAACTAAAACCGGTACACTATTTGATTCATAAGTGGATGAGGCCTAGATTCATTTAGTAGGATTGATGCTACAACACTAACTAAACATGTAATATGATCAGAGACCACTAGAATTTTGGGATGGGATCCCCTCCAGTGTCTCATGTAGAGGAACACTGTTGGTATTGGCTTATGATTTGAAGACCACTGGAATTTTGGGAGATGTTCCCCTCTGGTGGCTCATGCACAAGAATGTTTTTGGTAGTTGAGTTGGAGGATTTTGATCACCGATGTACGAGGTTCATAGAGTCCCACTTGTGCTAGTTACCTTTAGGGATTTTCCCCATAGCACTCTCTCATTACATGATGCTTATGTGATGTGGTGCTATCCGTCGGTATATGGTAGACCTTGTGTACACTTTTATTTCAAGCAATCTTTATTTGTGAAAAATTATTTTCCTAAAAAGTGTTTCTTGAGAAAGTTTTCCTTAAAATGTTTTCTTGGAAATGTTTCAAATATTATTATGGAAATTTTCATGTTTATTTGTATTCTAATGTTATAACATATAATGTTTTCTTTGGGTGGCATCCTATTGGGATTTGGATCATACCCTACATACATCTTTCTGTGTATGTAGATTTTGTTATGTATGACCCAGGTAAAGGAAAATGTGTTGTGGTGGTGATGGTGGTTCTGGTTGCTAGTGTTTCACTTCTTACAGGTGTTGGTTGTGGCGGCTTGAGGGTGATGTCCCTCTTGTTGCATGCAGGTTTTTGGGATGGTTTTGTTGTCCCCATTCCACTGTAGTACTTTTGGTTTTGGTCAAAGTTGTAAATTTTGAATCTAAAAATTGTTGTACCTCATTGGTTATGGTTATCAATTATTATGATGCTTATTCTTATTGGTTTTTTATGATTATATAAATGGTTGAAATCATTACCAAAGTATTTTTTTTAAAGACCCGGAAATTTCAAGGATTTTTTTTTGTTAATTTCTTTGAAATTTTACGAGTATGCGGTTTCTGACGGCACCTGATTCCGAGGCCCGGTGTGCCTGGAATCAATTCCCGAAGTTTAGCTCGGGTACGTTCAGTGAACGAACGAGTGGGGTTTTCTAACTTTTGAACCGGTGCTCATAAGTGAAATCTGAGGGCACCGATGGAATCGCAGCGCCGATTTTTGCTTAAGAGGACTTTCACCTCGACGACAGATGATCGGGTTTGAGAGTTGGTTTTTGGGTTTCACGTGGGTTAATAAAATAAAATAAGTGACAACATATTTTATCTTTGTTGAACCCACACCATGTGGATAGTGTTGGTTAAGAGCTCCACATGGGAGTTGGTGTTGGGACCGCCACACCCTAACCTCCCATGGGAGGATAATTAGGGTGGGGACCACCCGAGCAACATAACCTCCCACAAGAGGTTATGACATGGGGTCCATACGGGGCTTAACCCCCCATTTAATGGGAGGGGAGGAAATCTCTCACTACTCCCCCATTAATGAGGGAGAGCCTCTTGGACTCTAACTCCCCTCTTAATGGAGGAGAATAAAACCTCCTCAAAACCCCCCATTTAATGGGAGGAAACTCCTTGACCCTCTCCTTGTTAATTAGGTGGGGACCACCCGGGCCCCTAACCCCCTCGAAACTCCCCAAATTAATTATGTCATCCACTCGGGCAATTAATTTGGCGGAGCCTCTCCACTTTTTGAATTTTGAATTGTGCCAACCATCATGAACTTAATTAAGTGGGGCCCACTTAATTAATTTCCTCCACCAAGAATAATAGATTATATTCTATTATTTTGGGCACGTTCTTGCGCATTTGGTGGAGAGCTTGAGAGAACTTCCTTCTCCGGTGAAGAATGCCAACGACGCTTCTTCCTCGAACTTCTTCGGCCTTCTTCCTCGAAGCCCCCCCTTTCTGACATGGTGCTTCTCCGACGACCCTCCTTCCTCCCTCCTCCTCGTCAATGCACCGACGCACAAACTCAGAAGTGGAAGCGTGCGATGAGAGATGCCATCCTCAGAGATCAACGACGCGACGTCGTGTACCGCGACGCCGACGATTATCTTCTCCGGGACGCCGTCGATGCTTACGGAGTCTTCTTTCATGATGTTCTTTTCCGCGACGAACCTTCGTTCAAAGGCACCTCGAGGTAGGGGTTAATTGTTTTGTGTTCGTAAATACTTTCGTCGCCATTCCTCGTTTCCTAAATTGGGACGCCTGTTATCGCAATAACGGGAGGAGGTCAGACCGCACGAACATGACCGACTCTCCTCCCCCCTTGATGTTTGAATTTGTTGCGGCACGAGAAAAGGCAGTGTGGTGCCGTTGCACCGCGCAGAAACAATGAAGAATGGGCGAAGAAGCGCGGCGCCGTCGCGCCGCGCCGGAGAATCTCGAAGAGGCCGCAGCTAGAGCGGGGCCGCGGCGGAGGGGCGCAGCGCCGTCGCGCCGCGCCGATCGGACAAGGCCGCGGCCTATGGCCGCGGTGGTGCGGGAAGCGGCGGCCGGAACCGCCGGCCGCCGGAGCAGGAGGGCGGGACCGCGACGGTCCCGCGGCGGCAGCAACCGGACGACCAGACCAGGCCGACCGTTTCAGGGGGAGACCGGGGGTTCGTAACCCCCGGATGGAAGGAGAGCGGCCCCCCACGTGGGGGGGGGGGTTCAAACAGGGGGTAAACGCCCCCCCTTCTTCTCGGCCGTTTCGGCCGAGCTGCCTGGTCACGCGGGCACCACCCCAGCGCCAGGCCAGCCGGGCCGCGCCCAGGCTGGGCCGGGCCGAGCCTCGCCGGTGGGGCCGAACCGTGCCCACTGGGCCGGGACGCGCCCTAATGGGCTGGACTCGGACCCGGTTCGGGCCGACCCGGGGGGGTATCGGGTCGGGTCGGACCGGGCCCGAACCCCCTATTTTCGGCAGGTTTCGTTCAAACGCCCATAACTTGGGCTACAGACCTCTGATCGACGCACCGTCAATTGCGATGAGATTCTTGGATAGAGACGGTCGTTTTGGTATATTACAATTAAGGTTTCGGAGAACTTTGGGTATGGACGGGTTGGTTTGAACCCGAAATCCAACCGGGCCCCTAGAACGGAAAAGCTGATAACTTTCAGACCAGACGTCCGTTTGACGAACCGTCAGTGACATTGGTGATCACGTTGAGAAACGGTCCCTATGAGTATACCCTATGTGAGTTTGGGGTACAGTTGAGATACGGTCGGGTTGGTTCGTACACGAAACCAACCGGGCCCCTGGGACGAAAAGGCTAATAACTCACAAACCGAGCGTCCGATTGACACGCCGTCTGTTGCGTTGAGACCCCTATGAAGAGGCGGTCCTTTGAGATACTTCTTCGCGGGACTTTGAGATACTTGGAGTATCAACCAGTAGCTCATGGAGCGGACCCTTCCGGAGATGAGCGTACGGAGTACAGAGACCGTGTAGCTGGCTGAGACCTGATGACTGCTTGTCCGATTCGATTCGGAGTGACTTGAGTAGCCCAGTGGGGAGCACTACTTTGTGAGGTGGAAGACCCATGGCGGAGGAACACTACTTTGTGAGGTGGCAGATCCGCGGTACTCGACAGGAGGAGTACCTCTGTAGGCTATGAGGGAGAGCACTACTGTGTGAGGTGGCAGACCCATGGCGGAGGAGCACTACTTTGTGAGGTGGAAGACCTGCGATACTCAACAGGAGGAGTACCTCAGCAGTCTTAGGTTAGTGAGCAGTACCTCGGAGTCGTGACAGGATCACTGTACTCTCCAGAGACGGAGCTCTTCAGCAGTTACGGTCTCGATAAATGAAAATCCTGGTTTGAGCTGAGTCTATGACCTTGGTGTTTACCTCATGATTGAGATGAGTCATTTGATAACTTAGGTATATGTATGGGCATATACCTGGGTAGTTGTTATCCGTTGATTTCATAACCTTTGTGTTTTCTCATGATTGAGATTGGTTACTTGATAACATAGGTATAAGTATGGGCTTATACCTAAGCAAGGGTTATCTGTTGAGATCCTTCTTTCTGGTTATCCTTGTTGGATTTAGTGAGACCTTGAGGGTATCGGGGTCCCTAATGAGTATCTTTATACTCACCCCTGCACGGGCTATGCCCACACCTCGTTGTGTTGGTTGCAGACGACGAGAAACGCTGACAGAGGCCGAGTGTTCGAGGGCTGGATGGTACCCGGAGGTGGACCTCACGACGAGCCATTATCCGAAGGTGGACTTCACGACGAGACGATACTCGGAGGAGGTTGACGGATGAGAGCGTTGTGGAGGCTATATGTACCTACCCTTCAGGTAGGATCCGTGGTGGACGGTCCAGGAGCTGCGCTATCTGTACCTACCCTTCAGGTAGGATCCGAGGTGGACGAACTAGGAGATGATTCTATTCTTCCAGATGCTTGTCTTTTCTGTTGTTCTTTCATTCAGTTGTAGCTGTACTTTCGGTTGGGTTTGTATTCTGGCTCATTTACTTTTTAGCACTTCTTTTGTACTTAGTGTATTACTTCCGCTTGGACTCTGTGGTGTTTTGTTTATTTTTATAAAGGAAATGCCTTCTCAGTTATCAGGATTTACGCCTTTGGTTCTAGTCGCTAGCCCCTAGACTATGGAAGGCGGGCTTGGGGTAGTCACGACACGGGCCCTGAGGACGGGTCGTGACAAATTGGTATCAGAGGAGTCGGTTCTACCACAGAACTTATAACTCTTATTTTTCTTTTCTGTGAAGCAATAGTGTTAAGAGTATAGAGTGTGGTTTTCAGTTCAGGGAGTCCAGTGTTGGTGCGGGCGGCCGATATATCCATACACTAGGACCCTGACTTCTGATTTCCGACTCAGTGCATGAAAACACTGATTGCGTGTGTGTTAGCAAAAGTTTCCCCCTTAAAACGGCTCAAACCAGGTCAGCTCACTCGATATAATCGTTTGACCGTGTCACGTCTGTTTCTTTCAGGATGTCTTTCCACAGATGAGCATCTAGAGCCCAGAGGGATGTACGTACTGACAGCCCACCAAGTGACGAGGCGTCAGTACATGGCCCTCTTACAGTTGAGGCACCATCGGAGGCACCAGCGGTACTACCATACGTTGGGCCACTGATGCCACCAGCCCCAACAACAAGCGATGCACGCCGCTTGAGCGCACTGCATGAGTTCCAGCGCCAGAGGCCACTTAGGTTCCGGGGAGAGACGAACCCACAAGCGACTGAGGATTGGCTAGAGGCTGTGGTGGGAGTTTTCAGGATAGTGGGTACACCGGAGAACTTCATGGTGATCTTTGCTGTCAGCCTCCTGCAGGCAGCAGCAGGCAGGTGGTGGAGTCAGATGATCCAGTTTTGCGATGATATGACCTTCACTTGGGGAGACTTTGAGACCTTCTTCAGGGTGGAGTTCATACCAGTGACTCTACACCCCAAATGTGTTCAGGAGCTGCTGCCTTTGCTACAAGATTTTCGATCAGTAGCCGAGTCATCTGTAGGCAGTAGATAGATGATCAGGGGTCCAAGAGGACCAGACTGGCAGATGGGTGATCTCGGGTTATAGGATCGGTAGTGCGGGTCACCCAGGGTGGAGTCAGAGCCAGGCGTTCCAGAAACGGATAGTGTTTCTCCTGCGGTAGGAAGGGTCACATGGCACGTGACTGTCCGACTCCCCGCACAGTTGATCCGCAGGCATTGGATGAGACACCAAGACAGAAGCAGCGGCAGGTGCTTGAGCAACAGCCGAGTAGTGGACAAGGTAGTAGAGCTCCGGAAGTAGGTGGACAAGAGCAGAACTAGTGGATACTTTTTTTCCCCTTGTACTTCTATTTCCATGTTACTGTTTTATTTGTGTCTTTGTACTTCGAGATGCAGTAATAAAAGACACTTATCTTTTTGATGTTTTCTTTCCTGTCCATTTGTTTGGTTGATACTGAGAGGTCCCAGTTAAAACTGTTGACTTGACCCTCACTTTCGAGATTCCTACTGGAGGAGAACCAGTGACCACACACTGATGCCGACAGTGTGACTCAACCCTTGGAGGCGAGAGTGACAGTTGGATCTCTTGGTAGTAGCGTTGAGGCCTTACAATGTCATCCAAGACATGAAATGTACCATTCATGTCAGGATTGACTGTATTAGGCAAAGAACGTGGTTCATCCAGGGGATGAGACCAGATTTCTCTTCTCGGCAAAGAAGAAATCTTAACAGCTCTTGTAGGACCAGAAAAGGTCCAAGTCACCCAGGAGTGGATGAGGACAGCTCAGATCCAACAAAAGACTTATGCTGATAGAAGGTGGAGACCACTAGAGTTCAAGGATGGTGACCACGTTTTCCTATGGGTCTCACCTCAACGTGAGTTATAGAGATTTGGCCAGGGCAGCAAGTTATCTCCGCGCTTCATCGGACCTTTCTAGGTCCTCAGAAGGGTAGGCGAGGTGGTTTACCGCTTGACCCATCCACCTCAGTTGCAACAGGTGCATGATGTCATCCACATATCTCAGCTGAGGAGATACGTGCATGATCCTTTACACATCATCGAACTCAGGAAGTAGGACATCGATGGCAGGGCGACATTCACGGAGGTTCCAGTGGGGATCGAGGATCGATAGGAGCGGATCCTACGTAGACGGTCGATTCCTCGGGTGTGCTTCCACTGACAGTATGGGAACCTCCAGGTGAGCACATGGGAGTGGAAGGCTCATATGCGTGCTCAGTACCACTTTTTTTTCCCTAGTTTATGTTATATCTTTACGGGGACGTAAAACCCTGAGGTGGGAGTAATGTAAAGACCCTAAAATTTCAAGGATTTTTTTTTTAATTTCTTTGGAATTTTACGAGTATTCAGTTTCTGACGGCACCTGATTCCGAGGCCCGGTGTGCCCGGAATCAATTCCCGAAGTTTAGCTTGGGTACGTTCAGTGAACGAATGAGCGAGTTTTTCTAACTTTTGAACCGGTGCTCGGAAGTGAATTTTGAGGGCACCGATGAAATCGCAGCGCCAGTTTTCGCTTAAGAGGACTTTCACCTCGACGACAGATGATCAGGTTTGAGAGTTGGTTTTTGGGTTTCACGTGGGTTAATAAAATAAAATAAGTGACAACTTATTTTATCTTTGTTGAACCCACGCCATGTGGATAGTGTTTCTTAAGAGCTCCACATGGGAGTTGGTGGTGGGACCGCCACACCCTAACCTCCCATTGGAGGATAATTAGGGTGGGGACCACCTGAGCAGCATAACCTCCCACGAGAGGTTATGACATGGGGTCCATACGGGGCTTAACCCCCCATTTAATGGGAGGGGAGGAAATCTCTCACTACTCCCCCATTAATGAGGGAGAGCCTCTTGGACTCTAACTCCCCTCTTAATGGAGGAGAATAAAACCTCCTCAAAACCCCCCATTTAATGGGAGGAAACTCCTTAACCCTCTCCTTGTTAATTAGGTGGGGACCACCTGGGCCCCTAAACCCCCTCGAAACTCCCCAAATTAATTATGTCATCCACTCGGGCAATTAATTTGGCGGAGCCTCTCCACTTTTTGAATTTTTAATTGTGCCAACCATTGTGAACTTAATTAAGTGGGGCCCACTTAATTAATTTCCGCCACCAAGAATAATAGATTATATTCTATTATTTTGGGCACGTTCTTGCGCATTTGGTGGAGAGCTTTAGAGAACTTCCTTCTCCGACGAAGAACGCGAAGAACACTGGCGACGCTTCTTCCCCGACCTTCTTCGACCTTCTTCCTCGAAGCCCCCCCTTTCTGACGTGGTGCTTCTCCGACGACCCTCCTTCCTCCCTCCTCATCGTCAACGCACCGACACACGAACTCGGAAGTGGAAGCGTGCGGTGAGAGATGCCATCCTCGGAGATCGACGGCGCGACGCCGTGTACCGCGACGCCGACGATTCTCTTCTCCGGGACGTTGTCGACGCTTACGGAGTCTTCTTCCGCGACGTTCTTTTCTACGACTAACCTTCGTTCAACGACACCTCGAGGTAGGTCGAACCGCACGAACACGACCAGCTCTCCTCCCCCCTTGATGTTTGAATTTGTTGCGGCACGAGCAAAGGCAGCGCGGTGCCGTTGCACCACGCGGAAACAATGAAGAATGGGCGAAGAAGTGCGGCGTCGTCGCGCCACGCCGTTGAGGTCGAACAAGCCGCGGTGCTGTCACGTCACTTTGGAGAACCTCGAAGAGACCGCGACCGGAGCGGGTCCGCGGTGGAGGGGCGCAGCGCCGTCATGCCGCGCTGATCGGACAAGGCCGCGACCTATGGCCGTGGTGGTGCGGGAAGCGGCGGCCGTCGAAGCAAGAGGGAGGGACCGCGGCGGTCCCGCGGCGACAATAATTAGCCGGCCGGACCGGGACGACCGTTTCAGGGGGAGACCGGAGGTTCATAACCCCCGACTGGAAGGAGAGAGGCCCCCCACGTGGGGGGGGGGGGCAGGTTGTCAAACAGGGGGGCAGTGCACCCCCCCTTCCGCTCGGCCGTTTCGGCCGAGCCGCCTGGTCACGCGGGCGCCACCCCAGCGCCAGGCTAGCCGGGCCGCGCCGTCAGGGCCGGACCGCGCCCACCGGGCCGGGATGCGCCCTAATGGGCCGGAACCGAACCCGGTTCGGACCGGGCCCGAACCCCCTATTTTCGGAAGGTTTCGTTCAAACGCCCATAACTTGGGCTACGAAGCTCCGATAGACGCACCGTTAGTTGCGATGCGATCCTTGGATCGAGACGGTCGTTTCGGTATATTAAACTCAAGGTTTCAGAGAACTTTGGGTATGGACGGGTTGGTTTGAACCCAAAATCCAACCGGGCCCTTGGAACGGAAAAGCTGATAACTTTCAGACCAGACGTCCGTTTGACGAACCGTCAGCGGAGTTGGTGATCACGTCGAGATCTGGTCCCTATGAGTATACCCTATGTGAGTTCGGGGTACATTTGAGATACGGTCGGGTTGGTTCGTACACGAAACCAACCGGGCCCCTGGGACGAAAATGCTAATAACTCATAGACTGGGCGTCCGATTGATGCGCCGTATGTTGCGTTGAGACCCCTATGACAAGGCGGTCCTTTGAGATACTTCTTCATGGGAATTTGAGATACTTGGAGTATCGACCTGTAGCTCGTGGAGCGGACCCTCCCGGAGATGAGCGTACGGAGTACGGAGACCGTGTAGCTGGCTGAGACCTGATGACTGCTTGTCCGATTCGATTCAGAGTGACTATTGTAGCCCAGTGGGGAGAACTACTTTGTGAGGTGGCAGACCCATGGTGGTGGAGCACTACTTTGTGAGGTGGCAGACCCGCGATACTCGACAGGAGGAGTACCTCTGTAGGCTGTGAGGGGGAGCACTACTGTTTGAGGTGGCAGACCCATGGCGGAGGAGCACTACTTTTTGAGGTGGCAGACCTGCGGTACTCGACAGAAGGAGTACCTCAGCAGTCTTAGGTTAGTGAGCAGTACCTCGGAGTCATGACAGGATCATCGTACTATCCAGATACAGAGCTCTTCAGCAGTTACAGTCTCGATAAATGAAATTCCTGGTTTGAGCTGAGTCTATGACCTTTGTGTTTACCTCATGATTGAGATGGGTCACTTGATAACTTAGGTATATGTATGGGCATATACCTGGGTAGTGGTTATCCGTTGATTTCATAACCTTTGTGTTTCCTCATGATTTAGATGGGTTACTTGATAACTTAGGTATAAGTATGGGCTTATACCTAAGCAAGGGTTATCTGTTGAGATCCTTCTTTGTGGTTATCCTTGTTGGATTTAGTGAGACCTTGAGGGTCTTGGGGTCCCTACTGAGTATCTTTATACTCACCCCTTCACGGGCTATGCCCGCACCTCGTTGTGTTGGTTGCAGACGACGGGCAGCGCTGACAGAGGCCGAGTGTTCGAGGGCTGGACGGTACCCGGAGGTGGACCTCACGACGAGTCAGTATCTGAAGGTGGACTTCACGACGAGATGATACTCGGAGGAGGTTGACGGACGAGAGCGTTGTGGAGGCTATCTGTACCTACCCTTCAGGTAGGATCTGTGGTGGATGATCCAGGAGCTGTGCTATCTGTACCTACCCTTCAGGTAGGATCCAAGGTGGACGACTTAGGAGCTGCTTCTATTCTTCCAGCTGCTTGTCTTTTCTGTTGTTCTTTCGTTCAGTTGTAGCTGCACTTTCGGTTGGGTTTGTATTCTGGCCCATTTACTTTTCAGAACTTCTTTTTTACTTAGTGTATTACTTCCTCTTGTACTCTGTGGTGTTTTGTTTACTTTTATAAAGGAAATGACTTCCCAGTTATCGGGATTTACGCCTTTGGTGCTAGTCGCCAGCCCCTGGCCTATGGAAGGCGGGCTTGGGGTAGTCACGGCACGGGCCCTGAGGACGGGTCGTGACATTTTTGATATCTAGACACTAGTTTCCAACCTGTGGGGATTGGGAAGGCCCTTCGGGCCATGCCACAGATTAGGTAGGGTGTTAGGTTGGATGACACATCAGTTTTTTTTATGACAAAATGATATCAAAGAAGGTCACACTCTTTTTTGGGGTCAAGTTATTTGGGATGAGTCTAGATAGACCAGAGCTAGTATTTTTGGGTATTGAGTTTCTAGTTGCAAGTGGGGTGCCTGACCCAACACTACAACGACCCATGTTTTTAGAATGGGCGAAAATCCAAAGGAATTTGAACTTTTGGAATTTACAGGATGAACCATTCTTTAAACTAAGCTTATAAATGTAATTATGAGAGTTATAACACTCCAATGTGTTGTTTTTAGACTTGGGTAAAGGCCCAAGAGGTTTCTTGAGTGTCTCGATGAGTTTTGGGAGCGTTGGGGATGGAAATCAAAGTTTTGTATTTTATGAGTAGGGCACACGATTTGTATGAGACTGTACGACCTCTAGCAAAAAAACTGTGCGACAATAGCAAAGGAGTAGAAACACCCCGCATAGGATGCACATGGTTTACCCAAACCTTGCACCTAGCACGCATGGATAGTTCCAAAATGGGAAGTACCTAAGAACTATTCATCACACAGTTGACGCATGATTAGGGTAACTGTGCGACACAAACCGTGCGAGCTGGTTTCTTAAGCAGGGGGCGCCGCAAGGTTTGACCAAATCGTGCGACTAAACCATGCAACCCGGTTCTTAGGGTGAAATTACAAAAATTCCCTTAATGAGTTTATCTTTATTTCTCCACCACGTGAGCTCCTCCCCTGTGCACCTTTGGCTTCTCCTCCAAGCCTAACCTAGGCTTCAAGATAACTCTCATGTCCGACATCCAATTCAAGTGTCATGGGTCTCTATAGATCGATATCAGTATGATCTCAAGTACTTTTAAATATTTATTTGTTTAATCTCTTCTTGGTTGTGCTATCGTGGTGCAAGCTCATTTGCCATATTTTTAGGGCGAAGGTCTATTTCTTAGATTTATTCCAAACCAGATTGAAATAGACCTCGATATGGAAGAGTAGGTCGTCCTAAGTACGAGGTAGGTGGTCAATAATTTTTTCCTAAGTTTTCCATCATTTCATGAATAGTGTCGTTACACATCATATCGTCCTTTTTTTTAATTTATTTATAATTGGTTTATTCATATCAAATCGACCCTTGCACCTTAATACATTCTTATTGAACCTTGTTTAATTATTTAGAGGTTGTTGATGTCTTTAATGGACACCCCATGGGTGTGCCAAGTCAAACCTATCCTTTATAATAAAATTTTAAATTCTCAAACTGCCTTCTAAGCATTCGACTTGAAATATAAAATGGTTTTTACCTTATAGGTTGGACCAATTTGATAATATCACCCCTCATGTGTCATGTCGAGCTTGGTAAATTAATACCCATGAATGGTGGCTCCCTAAAATGATTCTCTTTGATGAATTGAGTGGTGAAACTTGTATTTGAGATTTTAATTGTGCTAAGTTGTAATGTGATGATTAAATGTGATTAAATGAATTGTTTGAGACATAGCCTTTATTGATGTTATGAAATGGAATTTTCCCTCCTTTTATAAATGTTTAATTTGAACCAAGCACCTCCTAAGTTCTTGACTTGCTTTGTAAATGGGATTACCCACGTAGGTAATTTCCCGACTGACCATAGCACCTTATAAGTGCCCTTTGAACCTTGATAAATGACTTTCCATGTTTTGTTAATTAAATGGAATGTATTGTAATAGTTGAATTGATTGTTCATGGTGACTTGTGTTCTTTGCATGTATTAAATGGTTAACTAGAAATGGAAATGAATTGAGAAAGGGTGTAAATGCCACACCATTTATTGAATTCGATGTACATGCCTTAATTGAAATGTTATGCCTTGATGATAATAACCTATTAAATTGAAATCATGAGAGGTATTGCCTCATGTATTGTATTATAAATATGATTATGCCTTACTTTATATGGGCTTGATAAAAGATATGGATGAAAGGTATTGCCCCATGCCAGTTATAATTATGTTACACATTTATGTAGGTTGTGTACGATGTTAATGGTTCTATTGAGCATGGCGGCATCACGCTCCCTTACATTGGGTGTTGAGCATGACGTCTCGTACCAGTGATACTTTATGGGCGTTGGGATTTACGCGCTACATACCATGATTAGAGTGATGCCATGGAGGCTCACTCATCATCCTTAGTGTTGTTTCATGAATTCTACCACTCTATTGGGATATAGGGCATGTAGATTATTGCTTGAGATTATAGGTTCATTTAGACTGGTTATGGATGCCTGAGTTATTCCCTCGTCCAACCAGTAACTAGTATTCCAAGTATATGGCCACTTACATCTGCACGTACTTGGTTTATATAGGTGGATGCAATATATAACTATACTAGGTATATATTATTACTACATATATATGATTACTGATCAGACACTTATTCTAGCTATGAGCTAAAGAAGGTATAGCCGCTAGGCGTCCCTTAGGAACCTGGGTAGGTTGATGTTTATTTATTCAGCATGACTTGTTTATCTTTATGCTTATACCTACACACTACTTTACATTATATTTCATAGACTGGATTCAGTCATAGACACTGTGGGTAGGAACCTACTGGGATTATCATCTCACACCCTGCTTGGGCCACCATTGTACTGAGGTACTTGAGTAGACATTATGGTTGCACAACCTTGGTTGATTGATTGTGCTATTTAGCTTGTACCTGTGAGTTAGCATATGACCGATTTGGAGCTCAGGATGCTCATGGAGATCGCATGTGGGGATTTTGTTTCCTTTTTTTTATTTACTGTACTATATCATGCTTTCTTCTATATGTATTTCATTTTAGTTTATGTATCATAATCAGTAAATGCATGAATTTGTTGTATATTGGCTTTAGCCATCTTTTATATTTAGTTTAAATTATTCTTCCGCTGCTTAATCATTCATTTATTACTGGTTTTGCTGTCATATGTTATTTATTATCTGATATACCATTGTGCTACTATGATCATGAGGGTATAGCCTCCCCAACATCACCTCCTTACAACCACGTTGTTAGTCGGTAGCCTCTAGCGTACAAGGAGTCACACTTGAGGCCATGTGACTCACTGATCTGACTACCGTATTAGTGTTTAGCCGTGTTGGGATGTTACAAGTGGTATCAGAGTGTTTTTTCCTTTGTATTACTATTTTGGGTTGGTAGACAGGATACTAGTAATGTGTCAGTGCTTGGTAAATAGTCATGTATGAGACTGATCACCCCACCCATGGGGAAAATCCAAGTGGCTAGGGCTAGGATTGATGTTCATGCTGTTTTCTATTATAGTTGATATGATTTCACCTTGAGTGAATAGTTCACTTTCCGCTGCATATTGATTTATTAATTTATGGTATTTTTACCTTGTCCTAGTATGTCAAGGAAAATTATTACATGTATCATAATAAGCATGTGTAAATTAATTTGTCATGCATATTCCATGCCATGTAGTTGTATTTTTTAGGTTGCCTGCTAATTTGAATTGTGTGCTTTGAATGTTATGCCATGATTTTGTATTACTAACATACATGTTATATGACATGTTAGGTATTCTAATAACATGCTTAGTTTGTACCTTCTTAGGTAATTTTTTAGCATGATTTCTTGTATAACACGCTTAGGTGAGTATATGTCATGCTGCCTATTTATGTAGCATGTTTTGCCTGTACATCATGCTTTTATGTTTATATAAAGATCCTATGTGTTTATAGATTATGATAACATGTTTTTTTTTGTGATTTTGATATATTTAAGTGGTTTCATGGGAAAAAATTATTGGTTGTGATTAAACGGGAACCAATTTTCAATTTTAGGGTGTATGGGCGCCTTATAATTGGGAAAAGGTAACCTGTATGATCAAACCATTTTTGAGATTTATAAATGTTAGAAACCTTTGTGAAAATGTAAAAGGATGCTAAAGTTTAAATGTTAAATTGAATTGGTTTTTATTAATGAGAGATAAATTCCAAACTGTAAAGTGTATGGGCGCTTTATGGATTGGTAGATGGCCACCCATATAACTAAATCGTTATATATATGAGCATGTTATAATTTGAAACGAGGTTATTTTTGATTAAATGGGAGATAGACTTCACTCTATAAAGTTTATGAGTGCTTTATATATTGGGATGATGGAAACTCATGTAATTAAACCACTGTATATGATCGTGGTATATATTTTGAAATGGTTGAAATGTAGAGTTGTTTAATTTTGAACTAAAAATAATTGGCTAAGTTCTTAACTGCACAACTAGACCCAATTAGGTTAGTTGGGGCATTTTTCTTATGAGATGACCTGTTTGGGTGTTTATAGCTTTAATAATTAATCAACTACTATTGGGTTGAATTCTGATGAACCTAGGTTGGCTTAATGAGACCCTCATAGGTTGCCTTATCTTATAAAAATTGAAAGGAAATTATCTATTAATTTTCCTAATAAAGACAAGATGTTAATAAATGTTAAATGTTTAAAAATTAAGTTTGATATGAATTTTCAGTTTTTCCCCTGGGGTGTTGGTTAAATCAGGCACCAAGTGCTTTTGTTTTATAATTGGCATCGTAGGTTCTATGTTAAAATATTTCAAATGTTTAAAGGTTAAATTTAAATCAATGTAAAGACTTGAAAACAAAACCTAGAGTGGTGTACCTTGTTTAAACCCTCATGTAAGGGTAGTTTGAGTATCCCCTTGTGTATCATTGGAACAAAAACATGAGCATTTTTCATTGGCCATCTTTTTAGAAATAAATTAAATGACACGATCTTGAGCTGGTGACATCTGTTGGCATGAACTAGTTATAAGGTTGATGCTTGTACTTTGTAAGGGGCTATCCTGTGGTAGGTAGCACCCTTAAAGCTTAAATTCCTTGAGAAATCCCACGTGTTTATATTTTATGGTGTCATTTGGGTGTTTTTGTCCCCAGTAGGACTCTTAGTTTATGAATGAAACCCTTCTTCGGATGGGTGGTCATGTTTTTCTTGGACTTGTCATGGGTGTGATCATCGAGTAATGCTAGGTTTTAGCTAGTTAGACATGCCTTGGGCATGGTCGTCTACTTTTTAGGTCATGCAACCCTCTCTTATTCCTTGATAATGGGTGACTTGGTATGTCTTCATCTAGGTTAATGGTCGTATGGGGTAATAAAAATTTGGGTTAAATCTCTTGCACATACCACATGATACTTGGATGCACAAGTAAAACAACCTATGGACAATATCGAGGGTGTTTCATCTAGTTTCTAAAACCTTGGGGCAGTATGCATTCATGTATGCGATACCTGTCGAGTTCTAGATGATGTAACAAACTGATTGAGTTCTGTGAAATCGCTAAGCCTTGTGTTGTTAAGTATGTCATTGGGTCATCTTCGAAGTATAGTGACCTGGGCATTAAATGGAATCAAGTTTTTCTCAATGCTTAGGATGATATCCTTGAGACTTGGGTGTTTTGACATGCTTATCAGTTTGGTTTTGGCTTTCATGTCAAATTTTATGACTTATGTGAGTGCGAATCGGAGGAGAAACACTCATACATTTATATTGAACATAATCTAGCATGATTATGAGAGACTGTTCTATCTTTTTTTTCAATGACCAGGACACTCCTAAGGCGAGGAGTGTCATGTCAAATATGGTGAATGTGTCCTTCTGTATAAAAGGAGCACAAACAAGGAGGACCTATTTGAAATGCTTGGTCTTGATTGAATGCCTTTGAGGATTAAAAGTTTAAATCATATTGGTGCTTTCTCGGTAGTACGACTTTGATGTGGTTGGTTCTGTATGAAATCCTTGAGAAACACCATTGGTCTTAGATGGACTTTGGCGGGTAAGTGTGAATGATCATGGAATACCTTTGGCGGTTAAGGCTTGTGATCAGTTTATTATGGTGCGTCGGTAGGTGAAGCCAAGTTTCTTTTAAAAAGTCAACTATTAGTGGTTCAACAATCCATCCTTATTTCTGTTAGTTGGGTGTGTTTGGAAACCTTTCAAACCATATTAGTTAACTTTTCTGAAATAGAAGATAATGTCCCCTATCTTGACGTCATCCTTGATTCACTAAGAGAGCGCCGATCTTACACCACTCTAAATCTTTAAAAGTCTTTTGGATTTGTTTGGTGGTTTTCTCAGCATTTCATACCGGACGCATGATTCTTATTTAGGATTTGTTAGTATTGAGTGACCCTTGGGTTCCCAAGTAGGAACGACTTGGATGGACTCTTGGACACTAGCTGTTCTTATCTGACTTGACTTCCAAGAGGATGCCACTCTGGGCTCAGTCAATGATCTGAAGTGGATGTTTTATATTTATACCAATGTCTCATTTATAAGCATGGGGTGTGTAATACCTTGGTTAGTTCCTAAGACTCCAGTTTAATGAATCTAAGGTTATAGTGGACTTGTTTTCAGGCTCAAAGGTAATGCTTAAAAGGGTAACAATTCTAGTGGTATGGATCTGGATTATGACCTTAGTCATGCTAAGGCATGATGAATCAATTGGTCAGGTGATGGTTTGACCAAGAAACATTGTTGTAATTTAGGTTTTGGATTCGGTGGATGTTCTTTTTGTGAACACAATATGCCTTGGAGGAAGGAATTGATGTTCTATTTCAAATGTGCTGGCCGTTTAAGTCGGGCATCTTCAAGATAAGTCAGCTAGAGTGGCTTGAATCACGATCCTTACTGTTTAAAGGGTATGGTAGGATGAAACTGTTTGAATTACATCACCAGGTTAATGTGGGTTTGGTTTAAAGGTTCAACTATGTCTTTCTTGAAAATCATGCGTGACCGGTTTTAGTTAGGTCGATTGGGACTCAAACGTTTCTTTACGACGAGGTTCCTATTGTGACCTCAGATGTAATCGTGTTCACCCTATTAAAGAAAACACATCTGGAGTGTCATTATAATTCTTATGGGTGTGATTTATAAGGCAATTCTGGTGGTGGGAATTTTTGTGGCTCAAAATTGGCCCTTTATAATGTTAAAGCCTAAGGTGGGGAGTACCATCAACCAGTTGTTTAAAGAGGCAACAACATGATCATGCCTCTAGCTAAACGGGCTCGGGTAAGTTTCATTTTGGTGTTTTAGTTGAAAAATGAGTATTGGATTGGGTTTTGGTGGCTTAAGTTTCATATACTTAAGAGATTCTTAGAGGTGTTTTGTGCATTTATAAATGAAATGCAACTGTTTGAACGAAGCTTCATGACCCTTGTAGGTCGGGTGATGTTTTTTTTTTGTTCTCAAAGGCTTCTTAGGGATGAGAATTTCTAAGGTGGGGAGGTTGTAATAACCTGTGTGTTTAGAATGGGTGAAAATTCAAAGGAATTTAAACTTTTGGTGTTTATTGGATGACCAATTCTTTGAATTGAGCTTCAGAATGTAATTCTAGGAGTTGAAACACTTCAATGTGTTTTTTTAGACTTGGGTAAAGGCTCTAGAGGTTTATTGGGTGTCTCATTGAGTTTCGGAGCACCAGGGCCAGAAATCAAAGTTTTGGGGTTTTTTTAGTAGGGGGCACAGTTTGTTTGAAACCATGAAGCCTCCAGTATAAAATCGTACAGCTGGAGAAAAGAAGAAGAAATGATTCACACGAGTTGTGCATAGTTTACCTAAACCATGCACCTAACCCACATGGATAGTGCCAAAATGGGAAGTACCTAAGAACTAGTCATCACATGGTTGGAACACGGTTAGGGTGACCATGAGGCACAAACCATGTGAGATGGTTTCTTAAGAAGGGGGTGTTGTATGGTTTGCGCACGGTTTGGCCAAACCATGAGGTCAAACCATGCCATCCAGTTTTTGGGGTGAAATTATGAAAATTCCCTTAATGAGTTTATCTTTATTTATCCCTTTTCTTTCTTCTTCCTCCACCACATGAGCTCCTCCCTTGTGCACCTCTGGCTCCTCCTCCAAGACTAACCTAGGCTTCAACATAACTCTCTTGTCCGTTATCCGATTCAAGTGTCGTTGGTCTCTATAGATCCGTGTTGGTAAGCTCTCAAGTCCTTTTAAATATTTCTTTATTTAATCTCCTCTCAGTTATACTATCATGGTGCAATATCATTTGACCTATTTTTAGGGAGAAGGTTCATTTCTTATATTTATTCCAAACCAAATCAAATCATACCTCGATATTGGATGAGTAGGTCATCCTAGTATGAGGTAGATGGTCTATGTCTTTTCCTAAGTTTTCAATTGTTTCATGAATAGTGTCATTGTGCCACACACTGGCCTTTATCGTGTGTTGATTTATAATTTCTTCCTTCACATCAAATTGACCCTTTCACCTTAATACACACCTATTGAGCCTTGTTTAATTATTTAAAGGTTTTTGATATCTTTAGTGGACACCCCATGTGTGTGGCAAGTCAAACTACTCCTTTATAATAAATTGTTAAATTCTTGATCTGCCTTCTAAGTATTCAAATTGAAATGTAAAATGGGTTTTCCCTTGTAGGTTGGACCAATTTGATAATATCACTCCTCGGGTGTCATGTTAATCTTGGTAAATTAATAGCCATTATTGGTGGCTCCCTAAAATGATTCTCTTTGATGAATTAAGTAGTGACACTTATACTTGAGATTTAATTGTGCTAAGTTATAATGTGATGCTTAAATGTGATTAAATTATTTTTTTATAAACAATGTCATGTTTTTATAATAAAACCCCTCGAATGAGGTGTTATTTCTTCAAAATTATAAAGTGATGACTAGTGGTTTATAACTTGCTTGGCCATATTGCTTTGGTTCTTCTTCTATGCTTTGCTTCCATGGTTTGGTATATGTAATGTTTGAGACATGGCCTTTATTTATATTATGAAATGGAATTTTCCCTCCTTTGATAAATGTTTAATTTGAACCAAGCACCTCTTAATTGCTAGAATTGCTTTATAAATGGGATTACCCATGTAGTTAATCGCCCAACTGACCATAACACCTTCTAAGTGACCTTTGAACCTTGATAAATGACTTGCCATGTTTTGCTAATTAAATGGCATGTATTGTAATAGTTGAAGTGCTTGTTCACAATTTCGTGTGTTCTTTGCATATATTAAATGGTTAACTTGAAATGGAAATGGATTGAGAAAGTGTGGAAAGTCCATGATGCTTATTGCATGGTATGTACATGTCTTAATTAAAATGATATACCTTGATGATAATGGCCTAATAAATTGAAAACAAGAGAGGTATTTTCTCATGGATTGAATTATAAATATGATTATGCCTTACTTTATATGGACTTGATAAAAGATATGGATGTGAATTATTTCCCCATGCTGGTTATAATTATTTTACGCCTTTACGTAGGTTGGGTACAATGGTAAGGGTTCTATTGATCATGGCAGTATCACACTCCCTTATATCGAGTGTTGAACATGACATCTCACACTAGTGATACTATATGGGTATTGGGCTTTACGCGCCACATACCATGATTAGAGTGACGCCATGGCGGCTCACTCACCATCTCAAGTGTTGTTGCATGATGTCTCTCACTCTATTGGGATGTAGGACATGTACCATATTGCTTGATCTTATAGGCTCGTTTAGACTGGTTATTGATGTCTAAGTTACGTCCTGGTTCGTCTAGAAACTAGTATTCCAAGTATACGACCACTTACATCCGCACGTAATTAGTTCATATAGGTGGATGAAATATATAACTATACTATATATATATATATTATTAATATATACATATGGTTACTGATCAGACACTTTTTATGGCTATGAGACAAAGAAGGTATAGCCTCCAGGTGTCACTTTGGAACCTGGGCGGGTTGATGTTTATTTATTTAGCATGACTTGTTTATCTTTATACTTATACATGCACACTGCTTTACATTATATTTCATGGACTAGATTCAGTCATAGACACTGTGGGTGGGAACCTACTGGGATTATTATTTCACATCCTTCTCGGGATTCCATTTCACTGGGGTATCTGAGTTATGCTTGTAGGACCTTGGTCGATTGTTTGTGCTATTTAGATTGTACCTGGGAGTTAGGAGTACAGGACCGAGCTGGAGATCAGGATGCTCATGGAGATCACCCATGGGGATTTTGTTTCCTTTTTCTCATTTACTATACTGTATCATGTTATCTACTGTATTCCTTTCATTTTATTTTATGTATCATCATCAGGAAATGCATGCATCTATTGTATATTGGCGTTGGACATCTTTTATATTCAGTTTATATTATTATTCTTCCACCTTTTCATTCATTTATTATTGCTTCTGCTGTCATCTATTATTTATTATTTGATATACCATTTTTCTACTATGATCACGAGGGTATAGTCTCCCCACTATCACCTCCTTACACCCTCGCTTCTAGTCAGTAGCCTCTGGCATGCGGGGAGGCGTGCTTGAGGCCATGTGACCCACCGGTCCAACTACCATATTAGTGGTTAGCCGGGTTGGGATATTACAATCACACCTCATGATAAGGCTCGAGTCACCATGTGATGTTGGGAAATTTGATTTGACTTCTCCTCCAGGTGATACATACAAGATGTAGACTATATATGGACACTGGGTGGGGGTGGAGTGGTTTGGTTTTCTTGTTATTGTGATGGATCTGGTTATATTTTGATTTAAGTAAGTGTTTGAGATTTTTTTTTGTTGTTAATTATTTTTTTCAGAATGTGTGTTTATGGTTCTATTGATGGTTTTCCATATGGTTATTGTTTTTGTAGCAAGATGCCTCCTAGGAGAATTCATGTGCAACCGTAGGAAGAGGCCAAAGAGATTTCTCCCTCACCGATCGATTAGAGATTAGTGGAAGCAGTGGTTTGGGTAGTCAAAGATTTAGGTCAAGGAGTGGTATATGGTCCTTATTAGGTTTTAGAATCCAATCCAAGTACTATAAAGGATAAAACTTAGGATTTCCTCAAGAACAAGCCTCATTCTTTACGAGGTAGCACAAAACCTCAGGAAGTAGAGTAGTGGATTGAGAAGATAGAGTGGGTGTTCGAGTTTATTTATAATCCTAAGGAAGTTAGGGTGAAACGTGGTTCATTCATATTGGAAGGTCTCAATTGAAAGTGGTGGGACTCAGTGGTGAAATATGGAAAGCATGAGGAGATGAGTTGAAAATATTTTAAGGTTGTATTCAACGGGAAATATTGTCATGAGATTTTGGACTTTTCCAAGTACAGGTAGTTTTTTAGAGCTTAGGTAGGGAGAGAAGACCGTGATGGAGTATGCCAACCACTTTTTTGAGCTATTTTGGTATGCACTTGGGATCGTTTACAATGAGTAGCTAAAGGCTTAGAAGTTAGATATGGGGTTGTGACAAAAAATATGTTCTCAGGTCTTCTTTCTCAAGTTGAAGATGTATGCTAAGGTGGTTGATCATTCCATGATGGTAGAAATTTACCATAGGAGAAATTATAGATTCTTTTGTGCAGTGTAAGTAGTGGGAAGTGGTAGTTCATCTGAGAAGAAGAGGAAGCAGGACGAGTAGGGGAAGAAGGGAGGTGCTAGTTCAATCCATCCTTTCTGGCTGTCTTCACCTATGGCTTACGATGCTGGTTTAGTTGTGTTCCATCAGTTTGGAAAAGTAGGTAACATGAGATTAACCTATTTATATCCACCTAGGCCTTTCCATTGGTGCATATCTATGGGGAAATTTCAATGATTTTTCAGAGTGGTGCGCCCGTATCAAAGTGGTGCAGGATCAGTGGCTTTGCTCATCCAGAACCATTCAAGACAACATGATCTCAGTTTGGAGGTCATGGTGGTAGGGTTGGATCATATTATGGGAAAAGTTAGTTCACGAAATAGTTGTAGGGCAGTGGTCATTTTTAGGCTCAGGCATAGATGAGGAAACTTCATACGGTGGAGGCGCTAGTGGAATCAGATGTAGGACCTGCGATAGTTCAAGGTACCATTCTTAGTGAATCATAATTGGTTATTGTTCTATTTGATATTGGTGCCTTGGTTTCATTTATTTATTCCCGTATTATGTATGTGTTAAAGTTTCCAACCAAGCTTATGCCTTATGCAGTGGAGTTGGTAACACCACTTGGTGAGAAGTGAGAGTAGGGTTTCAAGTGTCTTTCTTGTGCACTCACCATGTTAGGGGTTGATCTGGAATGGGATTTCTTGGTTTTGGATATGGAACAATTTGACGAGATCCTTGGTATGGATTATATGGTGCATTTTTAGGTACAAATTTATTGTTATAGGTGGCAAGTGAGTTTTTTGTAACCTGATGGAAGTACTCGGGTTTTTCAAGGTGAATGAGATCCTCAGTTGGGATGTGTCGGACCTCCACTTACAGAATTGGGAAACCTTGTTTATTAGATATCATCACTCACATTGGAGGATTATGATGGTGCTCCTGAGGGTGGATTACCTCCTATGGTGGATGAGTTCCCAGAGGTTTTTCTGAAGGATTTATCGGGTTTTCCTTAGGAGCGGGATGTGGAGTTTTCTATTGATTTGGTATTGGGGACACAAACAATATCTCTTCCCTCATACAGTATGGCCCCCATCGAATTAAGGAAATTAAAGGTACAACTGGATGATTTTTAATCCAAAGGATTCATTCACCCAAGCATCTCACCTTGGGATGTCTTAGTTCTATTTATGAAGAAGGCCGATGGATATCTCCAGTTGTGCATTGATTACTAAAAGCTAAACAAGGTAATGATCAAGATTAAGTACCCTTTGCCCCGTATTTATGACATTTTCAATCAGATTAAGGGGGAAAGGTGGTTCTATAAGATTGATTTGTGTTCTGGGTATCATCAAGTCAGATTTAAAGAGGTGGATGTTTCGAAAACATCCTTTCGAAGCAGGTACAACCATTTTGAGTATTTAGTCATGCCTTCCGGATTGATGAATGTTCGAGCGGTATTTATGGAACTCATGAACAAGGTGTTCCATCAATATCTTGACTCATTTTTCATGGTATTTGTGGATGGAATCCTATTCTATTCTGGGATTGAGTAGGATCATGAACAATATTTGAGGATTGTTCTAGTCACCCTTTGGGATCATCTCCTCTATGCATAGTTTTCTAAGTGCACCTTATGAATCAGGGAGGTGAATTTTTTGGGTCATGTGATATTAGAGCGAGGGGTTTTGGTAGACCCCGAGAAGATCAGTGAAATTATGTCATGGGAACAACTGAATAATATGTTTGAGATCAGAATATTTTTAGGCCTGGTAGAGTATTATAGGTGGTTTGTTCAAGATTTCTCGCGGCTTGCTTTGTCCATGACGGTGCTCACCCGGAAGTGGATGAAGTTTGCATGGATCCCATAGTGTCAAGTTTTATTTGAGGATATTAATTTATGGTTGAATACAACCACTATTTTGATATTTTTTGAATCTAGAGAGGGATATGTGGTCTATTATGATGCCTCTAGTATGAATCTTAGATGTGTGCTGATGCAGAATGACCATGTGGTGTTGATCTGGTAGCTTTTTTGATAGTGAAAAGCTATCAAAAGTCTTATTCTGACTATAGGTGCCAATCTTTGGAGTTTTATATAGTTGAATGGGTGTTCCTGAAAGTGGCACCTCTCTTGGGTCACCATCGATTGGGTAAACAAGGGAAGCTAACACTGAGGTATGTCGAACCTTTTGAAATTACTGAGTGGATTGGTAAGGTGGAATACAAGTTAGCTTTGAATTCTTAGTTTACATCAATTAATGATGTGTTCCATGTCTCTGAGTTGAAAAAAGAACAACCTAGATCTTTCTCATGTGCTTAATTGGTAAGAATTGGATTTAGAGCTTGATTTTTTAGTGTTTGAGCGGCCAGTGTGGATTCTTAGGAGAAAGTGATTTGCAGGAAGTCCATTCCATTGGTCCGAGTTATTTGGAATCATGATAATGATGCTCATGAGACTTGGGAGTGGAAGAATTTGGTTGAGTAGGAATATCCATTTTTGTTTTCTGATCAAACTTTGAGTTGACTTTCAGAGGGCAGAAAGTTTTCATTGTGGTGATAATTGTCACATCTGTGATTTTATTTTGAGGTAATATTTTTTTAGGTTTGGTATTTATCCTTGGGTTTCCCCTTGAGTTTTTGGAGAAAAATTAACATTTTGGGTTTGATAGTAGGTGATGCATTATTGGTGCACAGTTAGGGGAAACCATGATCCCTTGCCCAAGAAAGTGTATGACCAATTTCCATTTTGGATAGTGGCGACCGCATGGTTGGCACACAATTCAACAAACACGTGGGAAAACTATATGACATGTTCCTATTAGATAGCGAGGGATGCAAGATTACTACATGGTTTGGAAAACCATGTGGGAAAACCATGCGACTTGTCCAGGTCATTAGAAAGTGTAAAATTTCCTTTGTGACCTCTTTGATTTTAACCATAAATCACCTCCCATCCACCCCATTCACGATTTTCATCCATGGGATCTTCCTCCAAGATTTCTTATACCTCTTGAGTCTCAAAACTTGGGTGTTTTTGACCTTGTATCTTCAAGTAAACATCAAGTTAGTCATTTCCCCCATTGATTTCCACCTCTTTTTATGGTTATTCTTCCCTCCTTATTGAGTTATTATTTTCTAGTAGGAAATTTTACCTAAAGAGGGTTTGATATTGTGATATAGGGTGAAATCTTGATGATTGTTGTTTGATCTTGCATTTATAGGGTCTTTTGGTGGTGCAGTTGTGGTTTCACACTGATTTCTGGAAGTTTCCAAGTGTGAGGCAGGTGGTTCTATACTTTTACATTATTAGATGAGTTTGGGTTGCTTACTTGATTGGTTAAATGTGTTCTAGGGATTATTTTTGTGGTGAAAAATATGTTTTTGGAAAGGTTTTGAGATGAACATGTGATGAAAATTATTTTTCTAAATGAAATTGGTTACGTTTCATGTGTTCTTTGTTGTGGTATTTCTTGAATATGTTTTATGCCCTGTGTGAAAGGTGAAAAATGTGTTTTCAAAGATATTTAGAGGCACAAATGCATTTAAAGTGGATTTTCCAAGGGAAACATGTTTTGTTGCATGTTGGATTATTTTTTGTTCACCTTAAACGTGTCTTTGAATTGTGGAAGTGATTTGAAGCATGTTATGAAATGGTTTTGGTGTGAGTAGGGATTTTAAAGGGGCTTTTCCCATGGAAATGGTTGGATTCCATATGTGTTCTTCTTGTTGTGTTTTCAAATGGGTTTTATAAATTGTGAAAGTAGTGTTAAATGTAATTCTAAATGGTTTTGGTGTGCGTATGAAATGGAAAGTGGGTTTTCTATGGAAAATGGTGGTTTCCATGTGGATTTTGATCATTGGATCAATGCAAAAATGTGAAAGCAGTTATTTATTTGTGTGATTTTTATGTTTGTCTTGTGTATATGAAAGTGTTGATTTATGTGATATGTGAAATGAAATTTGATAATAAAGGTAATATTAGGTATCTAGGTGATAAAACTAGATCTAGTACGCTAGTTGATTCAGAAGTGGACGAGGCACAAATTCATCTTGCAAGATTGAGGCTACAATAGTAACTAAACATGTGATATGATCAAATACCACTATAATTTTGGGATGGGATCCCCTATAGTGGCTTTTGTATGGGAACACTATTGGTATTGGCTTATGATTTGGAGACCACTATAATTTTGGGAGATGTTTCCCTCTGGTGGCTCGTGCATGGGAACACTGTTGGTAGTTGAGTTGAAGGATTTTGATCACCAAGGTATGTGGTTCATAGAGTTCCACTTGTGTTTGTTACCTTTGGGGATTTTCCCCATGGTGATCTCTTGTGACATGATGCTTATATGATGTGGTGCTATTCATCGGTACACGGTAGACCTTGTGTACACTTTTATTTCAAGCACTCTTATTTGTGAAACATTATTTTCTTAAAAAGTGTTTATTGAGAAAGTTTTCCTTCAAAAAATTTCTTGGAAATATTTCAAATATTATTATGGAAATGTGCATGTTGTTTTTTATTCTAATGTTATAGCATGAAATATTTTCTTTGGGTGGAATCCTATTGTTCTTTTCCTCACATCCTACATACACTTTTGGGTGTATGTAGATTTTATTATGTATGACCCAAGTAAAGGAAAGATGTGTCATGGTGGTGATAGTGGATCTAGTTTCTAGTGTTCCACTCACTACAAGTGATGGTGGTGTTGTATTGAGGGTGATGTCCCTTTTGTTTCATGGAGGTTTTTGGGACGGTTTTTTGTCCCCATTCCATTGTAGTACTTTTAGTTTTGGTTAAATGTACTGACCTGAACTTTTGAATAATATTTTGTTTCCTAAAATTGTATGGTTTATTATGTCATAATCAATAAAACTATATAAGTATAATTGAAATATAACCATCGAGTTTTGACCATAATATGATCATTGGTTAATATGACCATTGGAAATAATAATATTTTTTAATGTTATAATTATTGTTTATAAATAGAAATGACAATGGATAATTAATGAAGAAAGAAGATTTGACGGACTCTACCAGTAGAATCATGCCATACAAATCCCATTTTTTGAATCTTGGGAAGTAGGTAACATCATTGGGATTTTCTCTGGACCAAGCTCAAGCTGAGCTTCAACATGTTAAGCTTGAATGAAATCGCCTTCGAGAGAAGTTCAAGTTGATAGAAATCACCACTCAAGCAATGTTACCCAAACCTCTCCAAGATTCTATCACCATTGGAAACCTTACTCTTAGGTCTTATGTAGGTGTTATAAGGGGTTATGTAACGAGGGCTTAGTTACTTTGTGTAATCCATTTGTATAAATAAATTTTTTATTTATTATTATGGTAAAATAACCATCATTTTTGGATTTCAAATGTCAAAATTAATCTAGGATGGATTTTTAGTATTTTTCTAAGAAGTTTCATATTATTGATGAATATTGAAAAAAAATCATTTTAAAATAATTTTTATACTTTAAATAATTGATATTGTGAAATGATTTTCAAAAAATGGACATACACGATTGTTATTAGTAAGAAATTTAGAGTCTGATAAGATCAACTTATTTTCTGGTGAATAGTAACTTATGAATAGTAATATTACCTTTATAAATAGTAATATGTCCAATGGAATAGTAACCTTACCTAAGGAAGTATAAATGCAATTTAGGAAACTTGAATGGTAATGTGATATAATATTATAAGTAAATAGCTGTTTTAGAAATTATTAGTTAAGTATTAATATTTTTTCAAGTAAATAGTGATTTTAATTAAAAATTAAATTTATAATATTTAGAAAATTATTTTCATAAAATGGAGTTCATTTTTAAATTTAGAAGATTGATATTAGGTTAGGGTGAATTTATGAGTTTTTTATAAAATGTTTTATTTTTTTGATGAATATTAAAAATATAGTTTTTGAGTTTTAGGTGTGTTTTATGACATCATAATGACGAAATATGTAATTTAAAATTCTGGTAAACTCATGCGGATTAAAATATTATATTAATTTTCCCAAGTGTCCAAAACCATGGGAAAATACCATGAGAAATCTCATGGTTTTGCAAATACCACCGATGAGGTGTCCTTAAAAATTAATAAAAAAACTCACTGTATTTTACTATAAATACCACTCCATTACTTCATTTTATTTAATTACAAAAATCATTCCCCTCAAAGATCTAATATTATTACCTCCCAATTAGTCCTCATAAGGTTTCCTCAATCCCTTAAGGTCCTAATCCTAGTGTTTTAGAAGCTACTTTTCAAGGTAAGGGAGTTTCCAACTTCTCTTTTCCTTTCAAGTTCTCATTTATGTGGTATGTATTTAAAATTTCCATACCATATTCTCATTTATATTTTATTATGTCCCTATACTTTATTATGAGTCTTTTATGAATGGGTGACCTCTGTGCCCTCTCTTTTTAATGTTTTCTAAATCTGTGTTTCATAACCGTTATGCTGCCAGATTTTCATCTCAAAATTTCTCTTTTTTTATCAAGAAATTATTTTATTTACTTCTGTGAATAAAAAAACCTCTATATTCTCCAGGGGTGTTCACATGGATTTCCAAATGATATATTTTAATTTTGGGATTAACATACATGAAACCCACCTTCCTTTTTTGTGGGATTAAAATGATAAAAGGAACTTGTTTTTAAGCACTTTTTAAAATGCCATGATTTTGATATGAAACCCGTTTCATTTATTCTCTATGAGTTATTTATGAAATGTTTGATTATGATCTATGTGGATCACATGAAAATAAATACATATTAAGGGTGGTACCTGATATCACTCCAATTCATTGGGTAAAGAAATTAATCTCTAGATATGACAAGTTTTACAATACCTTGGTGAATAACTGTGATAATTTTTACGACATCGGAATAGACCTTTGTGATATGCTTATGAATGTCTAAATTAAATGTTTTAGCCACATTTTTAAGTTATTATTCAAGTTATTATTATTATGATATGCCTATTTATCATTTTTTATGATATTCCTCATGTTCTTATGGATATCGCTCAAGTTCACATGTAAACTCTTTCTCTTGTTTTTCCCTTACTGGGTCTTCTACTCACCCTTTCCTTTGATGTATGTACCCAGGTTATGAGTTGGAGTAATTTTACTTAGTATGAACAAATGAAGAATCCTTTAAAGTGGATTATAATAATGTTATATGTTTTCATGTATTATGTACCTTATTTCCAAGACACTAAACTTTAAATATCCTCTGTTTGTAAAATATAATGAAAAATTATGTAATAGAAATGAAGGATGTCATAGTTGGTATCAAAGGATAGTTTAGTTATTTTTGGAAATTAGGATATGAAAAATTTAGTAATAACCCTATATAAAAGTTTAAATATAGGAAAACTTCTTGGTATTTTTGTGAAATATTAAGTAAGTGGTTTCTGAACAAATAAATCCCTGTCTGGATATAAACAAGTGGATGCGGCTCTGACATAGATGTATTTAGGGGTAAAACCAGAAAAACACGCTTTGATCTAGACTCAAACGGGAATTGGTTCATTACAATATGACTTTATACACTCCTAGTTTGACACTCCCTGGGGATATGTTTGGTTAATCACAAGCTTTTTATAAATCATTATGAAGTATTTATAGAGAAATGTAATTGTTGTTTAATTATGAAGTTTTAAGACATAAAAAAACCTTTACAGGTAAAAGATTCATAAATGAAATAAGTTTCTAACTAAGTTTTTATTATTTTATAAAATTGTAGGAAATATGATGAACCATGAAAATGGTGACTACAACAGACCATGTGCTAACAACCCTCCGATGGAATCCAGAATGGAAACTTTCATGAGAATGATGAACCAACCAACTCAAGTTATGGGAAATAACTTGAATCAAGCTAAGAGAATGATTTCACCATGAAGGGAACAACTTTATATTTATTCCTTTATGCTCCAACAAACACAAATGTTTAGTGGATCTACCAAACCATTGATTTCTGAACAATGGATCAGTTCTATCAAAAAGATCTTTTCTGTACTCTACTGTTCAGAAAAAGAGAAGGTCACCCTGGATATTTACTGCTTAGAGAGAGAAGCTGATCAGTTTTGGGAACTAATTAAAAACATGAGGAAAATAGGGGAGATTTAATATATGGATTGAGAAGAGTTCAAATGGATCTTCTTCAATAATTATTTCCCTCATTCGATGATAATTAAAATGGAGAAGGAATTTCTTGAGCTGAAGCAGAAGGAGAGAGAATCTGTTGGAAGCTATGAGATAAAATTCACAAGACTTTCCCATTACACCTCAATATTTATCATGGGTCCTAATGGGAAGGTTGATAGATTATTTGGTGGACTAATACCTCATCTACGAAAGAATCTAGCCAACTGAGACTATGATATCTATGAGGAGATCATGCAGAGTGCTATAAAAGTCAAAATAGATTTCGGTGAGACATAGTGGTCTCACAAATACAATGAAAAGAAAAGATAAATGGAGCCAAGATTGGGGAGGATCTTTGATCAGGTAATAGGAGGAAAATAAGTGCAAATTAGCATGTGTAATACATGTGGGATGAAACATTAATGGAACTGCCTGCTCGGGAGCGGGAAGTGTTATAAGTGTGGAAGAAATGACCATATCATGTAGAATTGTCGTAGTGAGGTGAAGCCTCAACTTCCCAAAACTAAAAAAGGGAATATGGTGCAGGCCCTACCTTAATTCCAATGATTCAATTGTGGATATCTTGGGCACTTTTTCAATCACTATCTAAATCTGAGGGTAATGGAGGGGAATCACCATCAGCCTCAACAAAGGTGAAGGGAGAAAGGTTGTGCTTTGTCTATCACAACAGCTAATGTTAAAGCTTCAAATGATGTGGTGGAAGGTACTCTTGTTGTTATCTCAAAGCTATCAAGTACTTTGTTTGATTCTGGTTCTACTCATTCCTTTATTTCCTCCAAGTTTGTAAAGAATATAGAATCAATCCCTGAACTTATAAAAGTAAAGTTATCAATCAAGACTCCTGGTCAGATTATCCAAGCATCATCAGTGTTTAGAAACTCTAGTATTTACTTTAGTGAGCACAATCTTATTAAAAATATAGTAGTAATTTCCATGTTATAATTTGACATTATACTAGGGATGGATTGACTTTAAAAGTATAATACTAAGATCAAATGTAGAAGCAATGAAATATTAATAGCATTGAATGTGAAACCTATAGTTATCTTCTAAGGAGATATTTCTCCACCAGATCTTTTTCTAAAATCACCTCCTATAGCCTTATTTATAGAGTTTATCGGTGAGGATGAGGAAGGAAATGAGAGTATAAGGATAGAAAATGTCCCCATAATTCAGGAATACATTAACGTATTTCCCGAGGAGTTACCTGGACCTACCCTAGAAATATAGGTAGAGTTATCCATTGAAATCATACTAGGATCTCATCTGATATCAAAGAACCTATATATAATGGAAAATGTGGAGCTGGAGGAATTAAAGAAATAACTCCAAGATCTTTTGGATAAGGGGTTTATCTGACCGAGTATGTCTCCTTGGGGAGAACCCATTCTCTTTATAAAGAATAAAGATGGATCAATGTAGCTATGTATTGATTATAGAGAGTTGAACATGATCACAGTGAAGAACAAATACCCTCTTCTAAGAATTGATGACTTATTTGACCAACTTCATGGGGTTCAATTATTCTCCAAGATTGATATTTGATCTGGTTATCATCAATTGAGGGTGAAGAAAGAATATATTCTAAAAACTACCTTCCGATCAAGATATGGTCTTTATGAGTTTGTTTTTATGACATTCAGACAGACTAATGCACCTTCTATTTTTATGGATTTGATGAATAGAGTATTTAAGGACTACCTTGATAATTTTTTGGTAGTTTTTATTGATGATATTATGATATATTCTAAAAGTATTTAGGATCATGAGGATCATCTAAGGGTTATTTTTCAAACTCTTTAGAAGGAGAGGCTTTTTGGAAAGGTTAGAAAGTGTGAATTTTGGTTACAACAAGTTGCTTTCTTGGGGAACATTGCAACCGATGAAGAAATCTCAGTTGACCCTATAAAGATAAAGGTTGTAGAGGAGCAGCCTCATCCTATAACAGTACCTAAGATTCATATTTTCCTTGGTTTATCAGTATATTATATGAGGTTTTTGAAAAACTTTTCATGACTTTCTAATCCATTAACCAAGTTAACTCGAAAATGGGTCAAGTTCACATGGACAATGGAGTGTGAAGAAAGTTTCCAAGAGATGAAGAAGATATTGGTTACTATAACCATGTTAACTCTTACCTCTATTAGAGAAGGATTCATTATTTTTAGTGATGCATATCTAAATTTTCTTGGGTGCATCCTCATGAAAAATGACAGTCATTGCTTATGCATCTCAACAGTTGAAGGCTCATGAGAAGAACTATCCTACGCATGATCTTGAGCTGGATATGGTTGTTTTATCTCTGAGGATATGGAGTCACTATCTTTATGGGGATAAATGTGATATATACATATACCATCAAAGTTTAAAGTATATTTTCACACAAATGGAATTGAACACGAGACAAAGGAGATGGTTGTAACTTCTTAAAGACTATGATTGTTCAATTCATTATCACCCTAGAAGAGTAAACAAATTTGCTAATTCATTAAGTATGAAAGACCCTATTGTTATGAAAATGACGAGGATTCATGGATATCTATTGATCAAAGACCTGATAAAAATGGAAATGGGAATTTTAAGGTAAGGGGCATCATCAAACCTATCCCAAATGATTTATCAGCCGTCATTACTAGATAAAATCAAGAAAGATAAAAAAGAAGATCCTTTGTTACAGAAGAAGTTTTAGGCTATGAAGGATGGGAATTTTTCCAAGTTCAATATTGATCAAGAAGGTGTACTAAAATTTCATACAAAACTATGTGTTCCATCTATTACAAGAATAAAGAAGGAGATGATGGATAAAGCTCATAGCTCTACATTCTCTATACATCCTAGAATCATGAAAATGTATAGGGAACTTCATGATCATTATTGGTGGGATAATATGAAAAGGGATATTGTTGACTACACTACAAGGTGCATGGTATGTCAGCAAGTGAAGGTAGAGTGACAACTTCCTAAAGGGGTATTACAAATACTACCTATACCGGCATGGAAGTGGGACGATATCACTATGAACTTTGTCACTAGTCTCCTAAGAACTTCCAAAGGAAACAATGCGATATGGATTATCATGGACCATCTCACCAAGACTGCCCATTTTATCTCTATTTGGGAAGATTTATCTCTTGATCAACTTGCTAGGATTTACATGAAGGGAGTGTTAAAGGTGCATGGAGTTCCACTTTCTATTGTATTTGATCATGATCCAAGGTTCATATCAAAATTCTGGAGAATTCTTCAACATGCTTTGTGTACCAAATTGAATTTCAATACGGCCTATCACCCCCAAACTGATGTCCAATCTTAAAGGACTATTCAGACACTTGATGACATACTAAGAACATGATCAATGGAATTTAAAGGTGGATGGGATCAACATCTCCCATTAGTTGAGTTATCATACAATAACAACTTCCACTCAAGAATTCAAATGGAAACCTATAAATCTTTATATGGGAAGCAATGTAGAACTCCTACTTGTTGGGATGAATCCAGTGAGAGAAAGATTCTCGGGCCTGATCTTGTGCAAGAGATAATAAAAAAGGTTCATGCCATACAACAACACATTAAGGCTGCTTGGAGTTAGAAGAAGAGATATGCCAACAACCATTTAAGGAACTTAGAGTTTGATGTGTAGGTTTCGGGCATAGTGGAAGTGCATTGGTGGGAGTGTCCAAATTTGATTTTAGCGTTAAACAACGTTCATACTGAGATCTATCATGATATAAAACGCTGGATCTTCGGAATAGAACGAAGAACGAAAAACAAAAGAGGGAGTCCTGGAACCATAAATATAGGATCATAAAATGTTGGTTATAATTAATTTAATTAATTCAAAAGAATTACATTGGTGTAATTCTTACTTAGTTGATGTCTCCGGTCACGATCCGATGTGATCAGTCATTGCTTCATAGAATCCAAGTGTAGGATTCCTCTAGCGGTGATCCACACGTGCTCCACATATCTCTGGATGTCGCTGAAGGGATCTCTGAGTGATAGCACGAAATAAACTTTGCTTGCGATGTCCGCCTTCGATCGCCTTGATCCGATAGAGGAGGATCTCTCTTGGTATTGAGAGTGTTCTTGGAGGAAGTAGTTCTTTTATCCTTGAAAGAATTATACAGAATTGTTGTGCACAACGATTGGGGAAAAGTGTTGGGGTTGTGAGGATATTTATAATCGGGGTTGAGGTTATAGAGTTATGGAAATAAATAAATGCGTTACGCGTTTTATTTATTTCGTTAACTCTTATTGAAAACCCCCATGTAGAATTATTAATTCCTTGACATGTGCCCACACTGATTATAATAAATATCATTTAATATTACATCCTCAAAATCCCAACTGGAAAAATTACACGACGTGTAATCATTAATACACGACGTGTACTCATTTTCCATAAAACTAAACGGTGTGTATATTTAATATACACGACGTGTAATTTTATTTTCCATTTTCCTTTATTTCCTCCACCACATTTATTAGTCCTTGAGTAATGGCTATTAATTGGTTAAATAAATGTAACTATATTACTCGCTAATAAATATATATTATTTCACCCACAATATATTCTCTCGAATAACTAGTGACAAAATAAATGAAATCATGCATTCTTAAATAATTATTAAACCATAGCCAGGAATAATATTTATTTAACTTGTTAAATTAATATATAACTGAGATACATGAACACACTTAGTGTGTGACCCTCTAGGCCCCTTTCTCAGTGGCATTAGGTGGAGCCTGACTAAAGTCCAAGTTTAGCGTCTAGAAACATGCCAAGGAACCCATGGAGAAATAAGTTAACGCTGCAACGACGTGTCACCTCCTACGAACATTACCATGTAATATAATCCCTTTGTCATGATATCTAGAATCAAGCGGGTTGCATGCTAGTGTCATCAACCCATGCGATCGATTATTCTTTCTTTGAATTTCCGGAATTGAACTCACACATACCTTACCATAACCATGGATGTATTTAGGCTATATCAATTCCATCAAAGTGCCTGAGATATCTACTTCCGTCATGGAATAGAAGGGACAAATCCTTTCTCACATTATCTATTAATGCAGTATTACTCGTGACACACCCAATGTATCTTATATCACTGCGAAAAGTGTGTTGTCATAGTTTTCATCAATACATCTAAGTACGAGAGTTGTAATACCCATTAATAATAATATTAAAGTATAAGGACCAATACACACGTCCGCAGATAGGAACATCCAATGACACTATGAAATGTGGTTTTCCTACTGGCAGGTCTCGTTCTCATAATATCCTCCTGGATATTACCAAGGGCGTACACCATGAGAAGGTGCCTCAAAGTTTTATGAGTCCTCACCCTTAATGGCCTATATTATTTGTGTCCCTCAAATAACATCATCCGTCCATAGAACATATATTCAAGAACATTGTTATGTCACTTCCGGGTTCTCATCATAGCAGGGATCCTCTATGACCCTTTAATGCAACAGCTATCCTTAGGACATTATCACATGCATTGTCACACAAAATAACAATCAAGATGTGATAAGGTATTTATTAATTAATAAAGTACAAAGTAGTTGGTTTTAGGCCACCAAATCCAACAGACTCCCACTTGGACTAGATCCAAATGCTAACAACCTTTAACCCGCTAACTCTCACATGATATTCATGATTCTGCTAAGATAGTCCTTTAGTCATGTGGTCTACCATGTTCTCTTCCGTGGACACTCTGCTCACTGCAACTTCACCCCTATGATAGAAATCCCTCAATAGGTGATACTTCCGGAGTATGTTCTTTGTCCGTTGTTGTGACCTTGGTTGTTTTTCAAGAGCCACCACTGTAGTATTATCACAATACAATGTGACATGGTCTTTACTGCTAGGCACCACATCAAGCTCCTGGACAAAGTTTCGAATCCATATGTCTTCCTTGGCTGCATCAGAAGTCGCTATATATTCATACTCTGCTGTAGAATCGACGACAACTGGCTGCTTTGAACTCTTCCAGCTCAAAGCTCCTCCATTGAGATAGAAAACATATCTAGATTGCGAATTTAGATCGTCCTGATATGTCTGAAAACCAGAATCAAAATACCCTCTAATGACAAGCTCATCGTCTCCTCTATACACCAGGAACATATCCTTAGTTCTTCTTAGATACTTAAGGATAGTCTTAACAACAGTCCAATGTTGTTCTCCTGGATCTTCTTGATATCTTCCTACCATGCTCAATGCATAGGAAACATCAAGCCTGGTACATAACATAGAATAAATGATGGATCCTATAGCCGAATCATGTGGGATCTTACTCATTCTATCTTTTTTCTATTGTGTCTGTGGACACATTTTCTTAGAAAGATGTAGGTCATGTGACACTGGAACTAATACCCTCTTGAATTGTTCCATACTAAATCTCTTTAGTATCTGGTTAATGTATGTACCCTAAATTAGTCCAAGAAACCTTTTGGATCTATCATGAATGATCTTGATCCCTAGAATATAGGATGTTGCACCCAAGTCCTTCATGGAGAAACACTTGTTCAACCAGTCCTTAACTAACTGTAAGACTGGTACATCATTTCCAATAAGAAATATGTCGTCAACATATACTACTAGGATAACGATTGCATTCCCATTAAACCGCTTATAAACACATGGCTCACATTCATTCTTAATGAACCCAAATTCCTTCATGGATTCATCAAATCAAATTTTCCATGACCTATATGCTTGATTTAATCCATAAATTAATTTTTGCAACTTGCAAACCCGTTTGGCTTCACCTGGTGTCACAAACCCTTCTGGTTGTGTCATATAGACATCCTCCTGAAGGTTCCTATTAAGAAATGCTGTTTTGACATCCATTTTCCAAATCTCATAGTCATGGTAAGCTGCTATGGAAAGTATGATTCTTATGGATTTAAACATGGAAACTAGCGAGAAGGTTTCATCATATTCAATTCCTTGAAGATGTCTGAATCCTTTAGCCACTAGCCTTGATTTATAGGTGCTAACTTGACCTTCCATGTCCAGTTTTCTCTTGAATACCCATTTGCATCCAATAGGTTTTACATCAAATGGCTCATCAACCAGAACCCAGACTTGGTTTTGATACATTGAATCCATCTCAGAATTCATAGCTTCTAGCCATCTTACAGCTTCTGAGCTTTCTACTACTTCCTTATAGGAGAGAGGTTCATCATTGTCCAAAAATAATGATTCAACATCCTTGGTGACTAGGAAACCAAATCTCTCTGGTTCCCTTACCTCTCTTGAGCTCCTACGTAGTACTTGTGTTTTTGGAACCTCTTCCACAGAGACCTGTGAAACTTGTTCCTGTACCAACTCCTATGTATCTTGAGAATCAACTTCGTAGAATTCAATCTTGCTCCCACTATCCTTTTTGAGGATGTGATCCCTCTCGAGAAAGATGGCTTGTCTGACGACAATCAATTTCTTTTTTGAAGGGTTATATAGGTAATATTCTTTAGTTTCTTTGGGATATCCTATAAAGATACAATTCGTGCCTCGAGGTGCTATTTTATTGCCTGAGAAGGCCTTACAAATGCCTCGCATCCCCATACATGTGTGTGAAACAAAATGGGTTTCTTTCCATTCCATAACTCAGATGGAATTCCATTTGCCACCTTAGTTGGTACTCGGTTTAATGTGTATGCTGTAGTTTGTAATGCATATCCCCAAAAGGATAATGGAAGATCTGCATGAATCATCATCGACCTCACCATGTCCAACAAGGTGTGGTTCCTCCTTTCACTAACACCATTCCACTATGGTGTATAAGGAGGAGTGAGCTGAGATAGAATCCTAGACTCCCATAGAAGATCGATGAACTCTTGGTTCAGATATTCTCCAACTCGATCCGATCGAAATTTATTTATCTTCTTACCAATCTAATTATCCACTTCATTCTTTAATTCCTCAAATTTCTCTAAGGACTCTAACTTATACCTCATTAAGTATACATATACATATCTACTTAAATCATCAGTAAAAGTAATGAAGTAAGAATATCCACCTCTAGATTCTACTGGAAATGGTTCGCATACATCCGTGTGCACTAATCCTAGAAGCTCTATGGCCCTTTAACCCTATCCACAAAAAGGCGTCTTGGTCATTTTACCTTGTAAACAAGCGTGACATCTATCAAGTAGTTTTAGCTCAGTAGAGTCTAAATAGCCATCTTGACAGAGCTTTGTCAAGCGCTTCTCGTTTACATGACCGAGACGGTGATGCCACAACTGGGTGATGTATGAGTCATGTGAGTTTGTTTCGTTATCGATTTCCAACACTTGGTTTTTGTAATTTAATACATACAAACCATTATTTAAATGTTCCATACCATAACATGCTTTGTTCTTATAAAAGAGACAACCCTTATTTCCAAACTTGAAAATAAATCCATCCATATCCAAAAAAGATATAGAAATTATGTTCTTGGTAACACTAGGCACATAATAATAGTTATGCAAAACCAAAATCATCCCAGTCAGCAATGAGAGGTGGTAATCTCCAATAGCCAACGTAGCCATCTTTGCGCCATTGGCAGCTCGAAGATCCACCTCTCCTCTGGAAATCTTTCTAAATCTACTTGGTTCCTTCATTTGAATACAGATGTGAGCCCCACAAGCTATATCTAATACCCAATGTATAGAAATAGAAAGATTACACTCGATAACGAATGCACCTTTAGTGTCCCCATGCTTCTGGGTGCAGTTCCTCTTTCAGTGGCCTTGCTTGCCACATGCAAAACATACTGCCTCCCGTTCCTTGCCCTGCCTTTGGATCTTCCCCTTCTTGGAAGGACGACGCTCAGGGGATTCAGACTGTTTATAAGTCTTTGGCCCCTTTGCCTTGTCCTTCCTTTTCTTATTCACCATAAGGACTGTGGGTTTGTCATGCCCCATGTCCTTATCTACCTGGCGAATTAAGGTCAGAAGTTCTGATAGACTCTTATCATTATTTCTCATGTTGTAGTTGACAATAAATCTTGAGAAGGCCTTGGGAAGTGATGATAGGATGAGATATGTACGCAACTCATCTGGGAACTTAATACCTAAGATGTCCAGACATTCAATGTAGCCAATGAGCTTGACTACACGCGTCCCATCTGGCACAAACTCTCCAAGCTTAGTTGTAAACAAAGCATTGGAGATCTCATATCTCTTCTTTCTCACCTTCTCTTGGTAGAGATCCTTAAGGTGAGACATCATGCTATACGCATCCATGTTTTCATGTTTCTTCAAGATCTAATTAGACATGGACGATAGCATGAAACACTGGACATCTATGGAATCATACATGTGTTTCATGTAGAGAGATAGTTCCTCATCAGTGGACTCCTTTCCAAGTGCAAATGGAATAGGCTCTTCCATCACATACAATTTCCTTTCGTGGTGAAGGATGACGCGTAAACGCCTCTGCCACTCTTGGAAATTGGTGCCGGTGAGAAGGTTTTCCTTCTCGAGTATGGTTCTCAATGATATGTTTGAAGTCATTTTTCTTGTAATTTATACAAATTAAGATGAGAAAAGATTTAGTACTTTATTAAAAAAATGAGACAAATAATTTAATACTTATTAGTCTCCCACTATTTTATCGAAATCCAATAGCCCTCACCATTGACTTCTGAATATTCTATTGCCTGAATATTCTAGTGGAAATGATCCATATTACCCTTTGAATTACCCCAACTAGGGTTGTTCAAGAAACTTAAGGGTTTTAGGTAGGCATTCTAAATGCCAACTTCATTAACTCACATCTCCTTGATCCGCTGAGTGGACTCCCCAATCCTAAAATCCTTTTATTTTGGATTTCCTCAACCATTGCCTCTTGGTCACAACAAGTCCTGTTGTGGCAGTCAACCCTTGATGTGAACCAAGTCAAGTCAACCCAAAAACTTTAATTAGAATTCCCTGATAATTGAAAGCAACCCAACTAGGGTTGGTCAAGCACTTTGAACTATGGTTCGATTCTAACGAATATTATGGAAGGCTATACCAACTTAATATTTCTTTGAGGGATTTTATCCTTATAGATAAATTTACAATTTATTACCTTTTATTACATTCTTGTTAATATTAAGTGGGATATACTTAAGTGATTAACCATGTCTATGATAATATTTATGTATAAGCCAGTTTTATTTTAGTTCTATCTTGCATGATCGTTTAATTCATTAATTGTGTGATCGTGACAACACACCCACAATAAATAAACCATGAAACTGACAAAAATAAAATAAATGGCATGATCATGAGATTTTTCTATTGGTTAGTTTATCTAGATGTTGATAAACTAACCCAAGACCTAGTGGAGAAACACCTTGAACCTTTCGGGTTCATGTTTACAGCTTTCCACCTGTCCACCTTTGTATCTCCTTGGATTGGTTTTGCCTTGGCTCCTGACTTGAGCTGCCTCCACTAGCTTGGGAGCTCCATCCATTACATATGCATTTATCTCACATGCAGGTTAGGGGTAAAAAGGGGTTTTACATAAAATAATCCTTGGTAGCGCATGCCCTACATATTAATGATAATAAGGCTAGCATGCCAACAAATTTAATTTAAATTAATTAAAAAAACCATTCACATACAAAGGTCTTGGTATAGCTCATGATCATCCATAAATGCAACAATATTTATGCATAAATAAAACTAGCATTCAATTCTTTAATCGTTCTTGTTTAAGATAAATCACGCTCGAATCAATTAATTATCTTTAATTAATCAATCCTTTTATCTTAAACCCTTTTATGAATTTCCTTGAGATTCTCATCCATCATAATTTTAAACAAATAAATTTATTTAAAATTATCTTTGTACGTAATTTGTACCTTGGAGGAAACCTGATGGATTCCCGTTCATTACGCAGATGTTAAATTAAACACACATATATAAAACACCTATCACGTGTTGTGCCTCAGCTTTACGCCTACACCATGGTACACGTCTCAAGGGTTTGTATAATATAATAATAAATTTTAATAAATCTGTGTAATTTGGGTGAGTACACGGTGTGTAGTTATGACTACACGTCATGTACTTTTCTTCACCATCCATCTAAAGTACACGCCCGGGGACATGGAGTGTTAATGTACTTCGGAAATTTTCAGAGTACACGACATGTTTAGTGGGACACACGCCATGTAGTTTCCGCATTACATGGTTTCCAGCTGGGCAAGCCATGTATGGGGTACACGGTCCAACCCTAATCTGAAGGGACTACACGCCGTGTTCTGTTGAACCACACGACATGTAATCCAGAAACCGTGTGACACCTGTTCCTGGTCAACACACGGTGTCATAAATGACTTAGATAGAATCAATACATGACCTGATTTGGCAGACCAGTCTGATGCATGAACCTAGACTACACGACATGTACTTCTGAATACACGCCTTGTATTCTCGTGTTGTATGGCCAAGAACGTTTGGCTCCTCCGGATGAGATCTTCTATTTTATTTTAATAAAAAATTAAAAGAAAAAGGTCATTTCTGTATGGTGAACGAGAAACAATAGAGGAGGAACATATCTCGAGATTCAGATTTTAAAGAACGATTAACTTGAATTGAAACAACTAAATTATTAAATGCGTAAATCACCAACAAAAAACTAAATAATTATAATCAACGATATGACCCCTTTGATACCACTTGTAGGTTCCAGGTGCAGTGGAAGTGCGTTGGTGGGAGTGACCAAATTTTATTTTAGCATTAAACAACGTTAAAACTAAGATCTGTAACGATATAAAACGTTGGATCTTCGGAATAGGACGAAGAACGAAAAACAAAATTGGGAGTACCAGAACCATAGAGATAGGATCATCATATGTTGGTTATAATTAATTTAATTAATTCACAGGAATTACCTTGGTGGAATTCTTACTTAGTTGATGTATCCGGTCATGATCTAATGTGATCATTCATTGCATCATAGAATCCAAGTGTATGATTCCTCTAGAAGTGATCCACACGTGCTCCACATATCTCTGGATGTCGCCGAAGGGATATCCGGGTGCTAGCATGGAAGAACCTTCACTTGAAATGTCCGCCTTCGATCGCCTTGATCTGATGGAGAAGGATCTCTCTCGTTCTTGAGAGCGTTCTTGGAGGAAGTAGTTCTTTCGGCCTTGAAATAATTCTCTAGAATTGTTGTGCACAATTATTGAGGAAAAATGTTGGGGTTGTGAGGATATTTATAATCGGGTTTGAGGTTATAGAGTTATGACAATAAATAAACATGTTACGCATTTTATTTATTTCATTAACTCTTATTGAAAACCCCCATGTCAAATTATTAATTCCTTGACATGCGCCCATGCTGATTATAATAAATACCATTTAATATTACATCCTCAAAATCCTGACTGGAAAAACTACACGGCGTGTAATCATTAATACACGGCGTGTACTCGTTTTACATAAAACTACACGGTGTTTATATTTAATATACACGACATGTACTTTTATTTTCCATTTTCCTTTATTTCCTCCACCAAATTTATTAGTCCTTAAGTAATGGCTATTCATTTGTTAAATAAATGTAACTGCATTACTCGCTAATAAATATATATTATTTCGCCCACAATATATTCTCTTGAATAACTAGTGTTGAAATAAATGCAATCAAGCATTCTTAAATAATTATTAAACCACAATGGGGAATAATATTTATTTAACTTGTTAAATTAATATCTAACTGAGATACATAGACACACTTAGCATGTGACCCTTTAGGCCCCTTTCTTAGTGGCATTAGGCGGAGCCTGCCTAAAGTCCAAGGTTAGCGTCTAGAAACACGCCAAGGCACCCATAGAGAAAGAAGTTAACTCCGCAACGATGTGTCACCTCCTATGAATGTTTACCGTGTAATATAATCCCTTTGTCATGATATCTCGAATCAAGCGGGTTACATGCTAGTGTCATCAATCCATGTGCTCGATTATTCTTTCTTTGAATTTCTGGAATTGAACTCGCCCATCCCTTACCATGTCCATGGATTTATTTTGGCTATATCAATTCCATAGAAGGGCCTGAGATATCTACTTCCATCATGGAATAGAAGGGACAAACCCTTTCTCACATTATCTATTAATGCATTATTACTCGTGACGCACCCAACATATCCTACCTCGCTGCGAACAGTGTGTCGTCACAGTTTTCGTCAATACATCTAATTGTGTGAGTTGTAATACCCATTAATAATAATTTTAAAGTCCAAGGACCAATACACACGTCCACAGATAGGAACATCCAATGACACTATGAAATGTGGATTTCCTACTGGCGGGTCTTGTTCTCATAATATCTTCCTAGATATTACCAAGGGCGCACACCATGAGAAGGTGCCTCAAAGTTTTATGAGTCCTCACCCTTAATGGTCTGTATTATTTGTGTCCCTCAAATAACATCATCTGACCATATAACATATATTCAAGAACAGTGTTATGGCACTTCCGGGTTCTCATCATAGCAGGGATCCACTATGACCCTTTAATGCAACAACTATCCTTAGGACATTATCACATGCATTGTCACGCAGAAGAACAATCAAGATGTGATAAGGTATTTATTAATGAATAAAGTACAAAGTAGTTGGTTCTAAGCCACCAACTCCAACATGATGTTGGTGATAATTTCTTCCTTTTAACTTCTCCTTGGAATAGATTCATGAGTTTTGGGAAGAAATGGAAGCTCATCCCTAGGTACATTGGCCCCTATGAAATCCTTGATCACGTAAGAGAAGTAGCCTATCGTCTTGCACTTCCTCCAAATCTAGAACAAGTTAATGATTATTCCATGTATCTCTCTTGAGGAAGTACATACTAGACCCTTCACATGTACTAAATCCCGAGGTGGTACAACTAGAACATGACCAATATTATGAGGAGCAGCTGGTGGAGATCTTGGATCATAGAGATAAGGTTCTATGAAACATGACTACCCAACTTGTTAAAGTGTTGTGGAGGAACCAAAAATATGAAGAATCCACATGGGAACCATAAGAGACTGTGAGGTATAAGTACCCACACCTTTTTATCTTCTAAGTGTATGAGTTAAAATTTCGGGGATGAAATTTATTAAGGGGGAAGAATGTAATGACCCAAAAATTTGAATAATATTTTGTTTCCTAAAAATGTGTGGATTACTATGTCATAATCAATAAAACTATATAAGTATAATTGAAATGTAACCATCATGTTTTGACCGTAATATGACCATTAGTTAATATGACCATTGGAAACAATAATAAATTTTAATGTTATAATTATTGTTTATAAATAGAAATGATAATGGATAATTAATGTAGAAAGAATATTTGATGGCCTCTACTAGTAGAATCATTCCATACGAAGCCCATTTTTCAGAGCTTGGGAAGGAGGTTGCATCATTGGGATTTTCTCTAGATCAATCCCAAGACGAACATCAACATGTCAAGCTTGAGAGAAATCATCTTCGGAAGAAGTTCAAGTTGATAGAAATCACCACTCAAGCAATGTTGTCCGAGGTGCCCCAAGATTCTATCACTATTTCACACCTTACTCTTAGGTCATATACAAGTGTTATAAGAGGTTATATAATGAGGCCTTAGTTACTTTGTGTAATCCATTAGTATAAATAATTTTTTTTATTTCTTATTATGGTAAAATAACCATCATTTTTGGATTTCAAATGTCAAAATTAATCAAGGATGAATTTTTATTATTTTTATAAGAAGTTTCATATTATTGATGAATATTGAAAAAGTATTTTAAAATAATTTTTATACTTTAAATAATTAATATAGTTAAATGATTTTCGAAAAATGGTCATACATGGTTGTGATCATTAAGAAATTTAGAGTATGATAAGATCAACTTATTTTTTGGTGAATAGTAATATTAACCTTATGAATAATAATATGAAAAATGTAATAGAAACCACAATTAATTAAATATAAATTTAATTTAGGCATATTGAATGGTAATGTGATATAATATTATAAGTAAATAGTTGTTTTAAAAATTATTAGTTAAGTATTATTATTTTTTCGAGTAAATAGTGATTTTACTTAAAAATTAAATATATCATATTTATAAAATTATTTTTATAAAATGGAGTTATTTTATGAATTCATAACATTTATATTAGGTTAGTATGAATTTATGATATTTTTATAAAATGTTTTGTTTTTCAGTGAATAGTAAAAATACAGTTTTTGAGTTTTCAATGTGTTTTATGACATCATAATGATGTAATATGTAATTTAAAATGATATTCAACTCACATGGATTAAAATATTATATGAGGTTTATCAAGTTTAAAAAACCATGGGAAAATAAAATGGTTAACCCCATGGTTTTTCAAATATCACTAATGAGGTGTCCTTAGAAATTAATAAAAAAACTCCATCTCTTTTACTATAAATACCAAGCCATTACTTCATTTTATTTCATTCAAAAACCATTAACCTAACATATATGATATTATTACCTCCCAATGAGTCCTAAAAATGTGTCCTCAATACATCAAGTTCCCAATCCTAGAGTTTTAGAAGTTACTCTTCAAGGTAAGGGAGTTTCCAACTTTTCTTTTACTTTCTAGTTCTCTTTTATGTGGTATGTATTTAAAATTTCTATAACATGTTCTTATTTACATTTTATTCTGTACCTATAATATATTATGAGTATTTTATTAATTGGTTACCCCTATTCCATCTCTTTTTAATGTTTTATAAATCCGTGTTTCATACCCGTTATGCTGTTAGATTTTCATCTTGAAATTTATCTCTTTTTATCAAGATTTTTTTTATTTACTTTTGTGAATACCAAAACCTATGTATTCTATAAGGGTGTTAACATGGATTTAAAAATGATATATTTTACTTATTTGATTAAAATACATGAAAACCACCTTCATTTTTTGTGGAATTAAAATGAAAAAAGGGACTTGTTTTTAGGCACTTTTTAAAACACCATGATTTTGATATGAAACCCATTTCATTTATTCTCTATGTTTTATTTATGAAATGTTTGATTATTATATATGTGTATAACATGAAAATAAATACATATTAATGTTTCACCATAATATCTCTCTAATGCATTGGGTAAATAAATTAATCTTTATAGATGATAAGTTTTACGATACCTTGGTGAATAACCTTGGTAAATTTTATGACACCTTGGGGATGGAACTTGGTGATATGATTATGAATGTTTAAATTAAATGTTTTATCCACATTTTCAAGTTATTATTCAAGTTATTATTACTATTATATTCCTATTTATCATTATTTTATTATATTCCTCATATTCTTATAGATATCGCCCAAGTTCACATGTAAACTGTTTCTCTTGTTTTTCCCTTACTGGGCCTTCTGCTCACCCTTTCCTTTGATGTATGTACCCAAGTTATGAGTTGGAGTAATTGTAATTAGGATAAAAAAATGAATAATCCTTTCAAGTGTATTAGAAGAATTTTATATGTTTTCATGTATTATGTACCTTATTTCCAAGACACTAAACTTTAAAGATCCTCTGTTTGTAAAATGCAATGAAAAGTTATGTAATAAAAAGGCGGGATTCCATATTAAAGTTGAAAATTTTGAATCTAAAAATTGTTGTACCTATTTTTTTATGGTTATCATTTATTATGATGCTTATTCTTATTGGATTTTTATGATTATATAAATGGGTGAAATCATTCCCAAAGTATATCATTGATACCCAAACACTAGTTTCTAGCCCATGGGGATCGGGAACACCATTTGGGCCATGCCACAAACTAGGTTGGGTGTTGGGTTAGACGACACACTAGCTTTGTTTATGATAATAATTCACAAGTTCAAGCTTTAAAACAAAAATATTTTTACATGCAGTTTTATAAATAAATCAATTTGAAATCCCTATTTCAAGGAATCCTTGATTTTTTAACAAATCGTATTCTATAACCACCAAATCCAAAAACAAAGTAGGTAAATATAACAAAGATTAAATATACATGTGAGCTAACAACCATGAAATAAACTATCATGTAATAAACAACCAGAAATAAAAATTCACCTACCATCCAGACTCTAACTTATTGGACAATATGTACTAGACACTCACAAGCCATAAAAGGCATAAATTTGGATCTAGAATAAAATTGAGGCCTTCCGTAGACCATTGAAATATAAGAGGTTACCTCCTAGTGGTGTCACACACACTAAGGCTACCTGTGTCTCTATCTTGATGTACCCAAGGTTCCTGTTGTGCAATGTTTTTCAATTTATATTTTAAAAACCACACTCATATTTTTATAAAAACAATTTCAAATCCAGTCCAATCTGCTTTAGGGTTTGAATATCCATTTTCTATTTCAAATCAAGGCAAATATGTTTTTAAAGAAAAAACCCTTTTCAAACGTGAACCCATTCCCTTTTCAATTTTAATACATGCAAATCCATTTCAAATCTCAATGAACCAATATGAACATAAATAAATTCAATAAATTATAACAATTGAACAAATACAACTACCTCAAGAGCATAAAAAACCTAATCACCTTTGACAATAGGTATTAGAAACCACAAGATATACTTCTAGAAGATAAGGCACGACCAAAGACTGAAAAGTATTGATAGAAAACATAATCCTATTACCAATCCCTACAAAAAAAAACACAACCACTAATGATAGAGAAATTGATAGGAATGTTTAATTGTAGAGATGAAGCACCTAACCCTGCTGATCAATTACTGAACAAATCGATCTGGATGGAAGGAAGACACCCAAAATCACCTAGGGTAAGAGCTCTGGTCAAGAGAAGAAGGCTTCAAGATGGAATGAAGCCTCAAAATCCTGTATGGAACCATAAAAACTAGAACTCAGGGTATTACATGGCATGTAATACATTTACACACCATGAAAACCTTTTAATTAAAGTTTTGAAAAAAAAAACACATCTCTATTTTAATTAAAAACTGTATTTCACATTACATGATGTGTAACCCTTACACGATGTGTAAAAACTCATGTTGTGAAATCAACTAATGGGATGAGTCTGGATGGTATTACACTTCATGAAACCCTACTACACATCGTGTAACTACCCAATGAACAACAAAAAAGCTTAGGTAAAATCTAGAAATCCAAAAAATTTGTGACTTCACCATTATAGGTATCCTCCCAATTCAGAACCAAAAATACTCACCCAGTAAAAAAGGGAAACTAAAGAAAAATATCAGAATATACCTGATATAAAGTTAATGGAGCATTAAAATCTCCCCACCATAAAATATTTTTGTCCCCAGAAAGAGATCAAGGTCCTGGATCTATAAAAAGAGTAGGCCAATACTGCCTCATCAATGACTCATTCTCCCAAGTCTCATGGCAATCCTGTCCGCACTGCCACAATACCCAGACCAAGGTAATCATTTTACCATACAGTGCCTTATCTTGGTGATCTATAATATGAACTGGTTTCTCAACCAAAGAGGTATTGGGATCAAGAACAACATCCTCCCATATAATCACATGAGAAGGATTTGGTACATACCTCCTCAATTGGGAAACATTAAACACATCATGAATGGAAGTCATGCCAGACAACCACAGTAACTGATATGCCACCCCCCAGTCACTCAACGATCCTAAAGGCCCCCATAAAACTTAGTTATAACTTACCTTGACTTCCCAAATAACGATGTATCAATTGAGGTGAAACTATGAGAGAGACCCAATCACCAAGATATTCCACTTTCTTCGTCTCCTTTATAGGCAAGAAATGCACTGATTTAACAATTCTTTCAAAAAATGACCCAAATAACATCCTTCCCACTAGGAGTCTATGGTAAACCAACAATGAAATCCATGGAAATCTCATACCAATTCCAAAATATAATGGTTAAAGGCTACAATATACCTAAAAATCACTAGTGTTCCACCTTAACTCTTTGAAAAGTGAGACACCGCGATAAAAAATCTGAAATTAGATGCCTCATCTTCGACCACCAATACCGACGTCTCAAATCATGGTACATCTTTGTATCCCTATGGTGAATAGACTAACAAGATGAGTTTCCATTATCTAGAAACTCCTGTCTCAAGAAAAATAGAACAACCAACCTATTACATAAGCACAGAGATCCACTAGGATACCGAGACAATCCGCACAAGGTCTCTACACCATTTAAGATTTCTCCTAAGCCTCAGATCTCGGCGTTTGTCACCTTCTCAAGTAAAACTCACTCATCAAAAGATGAGTTGAATTTTATCTAATCCTTGAAAACCTATCTACCAACCTTCTTTTCTCCCAATCTCATATCGACAAACAAACTCATCAAAGACCACTGTTCAACTAATTCATTCACGGTTTGTGTCGGTATTTTTTTCTCAATGCATCAGCCACCAAATTCCCTTTACTAAGGGTATATACAATATCAAAATAAAAGTTATGGAGATAATAAACCCAAAAAATCTATTGTAAGTTCATATCTCTCTGAGTGACGATATACTCCAGGATTTCATGATCATAATATAATGTAAACCGCTATCCAAAGAGATAGTGATTCCATTTTTTGATTACTAGTATAACATCTGCCAACTCAAGGTCATGGGTAGGTTAGTTCTTCTCGTGAGGGTGTAATTGGAGATATACATAAGCTAAATCTTGTTTACCCTGTATTAATACACATCCCAAAATCATACTAGAAGCATCATAGAAAACATCATAACCCAAATATGGTTCTAGAAGAATAAAAAATGGCACTGAATTCCACATCATCTTCAGCTCCTAAAAGGATCTCTGACACTTATTGTTCCATTAAAACTTTACACCCTTATGGGTTAAATATGTCATTTAATATATGAGATTGAAAAATCCTTGAACAAACCATTTATAGTAACATGACAACCCTAAGAAGCTCTGGATATCAAACATGTTTCTAGGATGATCCCAAGACATAATTGCCTATACCTTTTCAAGATCAACTAAGAATCCCCTCTCAGTTATCACATGCCCCATAAAATTTACTTCTCAGATCCAAAACTCACACTTGGAAAACTTACCATATAGACGATGTTCCCTCAAATTTAGAAGAATGATATTAAAATGGTCTCTATGCTCCTCCTATATCTTGGATTACACCAAGATATCATCTGAGAACATAACAAAAAAAGATTATAAGAACTGATAAAAGATTCAATTTATCAAATCTGTGAATACTGTAGGAATGTTGTGAGTCTGAATGAAATAACAAGAAACTCAAAATTCCCATATCGACTTTGAAATGTTGTCTTGGGTATATCCTATTCTCAAAATCTCAACTAGTGGTACCCTGATTGCAAGTCAATATTAGAAAACCAATGATCCCCTTTTAGCTGATTAAAGAGATCCTCAATTCTGGGTAAAGGATACTTGTTCTTAATGGTCACCCAATTAAAATTTCGACAGTAAAAGAAAATTATAAGACTTACATATTCATTTTTAACAAAGAGTATAGGAAAATACCATATAAAAATGCTAGGACAAATAAACCCTTTCACTTCCAGATCCTCAAGTTAGACTTTAAGTTTCACCAACTTAGCAGGTTCCATTTGATATGATGGTATATAAATGGGCATCATTCCAAGTAACATGTCAATAGTAAACCTGACCTATCTCCATGGTGATAAGCTAGAAAAAACATCCTGAAATACCTTATGGTATACACATAAAACAAAAGGTAGTTGACCACCCAAGCACAGGTCCACTTCATCAAGAAACAATTTTGACTACTAGAATGATATTAAACTGACATAAAGAACAACTGGCTCTTCCCTTCCTGATCTAGAGTCCCACTCACCCAAAAAAACATGTGTGATGCCATCAGCAGATAAGAACTATACTTGATAATGATAACAGTCTATCTGTACCTTTACACTAATCATCCACTCCATTCTTACAATCAAGTAGAATATGTCAAGATCAAGCACTAAGAAGACCCAAACCACCTCAAAGTCGTCTAACACCACCTGAAAAATGGGACATTTATAAAATTTCACAAACCTCTTTCCCAAAGGTGTGAAATGATCCAACAATAATGACATAATATCTAAATTAAAACCAATATGTAAACTAACTTTGATGAAATAAAATAATGAGTATCAACTATATCAAACAAATATAGCACCATAGAAGAAGAAATAAACACCGTACCTCTAAAAGTAGCTGGCCCTACTTTAGATTCCTCTAGTGCACACTCAACTGCATAGAGTCATTTGGATGTAGCCACAAGGATATCCCATTTATCCTAAGAATGAGACCCAACACCCTTGGAAGCATTAACTTGATCCTGTAACCCCTTAGAAAAAGTGTATCCCACCTTACTACCTTGGGAAATTTTATCACATAAATGCTTTAGGTAGCCAGATCACCCACAAAGATGTCACATTATAGGAGCCTCCATACATTGAGCCCTGGTATGACTACGCCTCCCACATTGGTAGTAAATAACTCGTTTCTTCCCAATAAAATCCCATGAAATAGGTTTTGTAGAAATCTTACCACTCTTTCACTTCCTTTTCTAACCAGAAGAATCACCCTAGCTAACTGCTTCACCCATAGAAGTTCCTCCCAAGATTATCCTCCCATATATGTCTACCTTATCCAAATCCGTTTTATCCACTACCTCCAAAAACTTCATAAGGAATAGAAGAACTATCATTGACCAAACATTGGCATGAGTACCTATTTTTTCACTCAGGTATGGATCCTTTTAATTTTGGTCTAATTCTCTTTTATAGACCTAATATGGGTTCCTAATGAGTTCACAAAGGTCTTAGGGGGTGTCTGGGACTTTTTCGGAGCCTGAAACCTGATTTTTTGGGACAAAATGGCCTATCTAACAATTAAAATAAACGGTGTGGGGGAAGTCCACATGGTTGTTTTTAACCATGTGAGTCTAGTTAGAGAGAAGCAGGAGGGCGAATAGTTTTCCCTAACCATGTGATTTGGGCTGCACGACCATGTGAAAACCACAAACCAAATTTCAGATGAGTTTTTCACATTTAGTGCATGATTTCCCTAACCATGAAGCCTAACTATGTGGGTTCCCCCTCCCTATAGTAGACCATGTATGGTTAGCACATGATTTGGAAAACCGTGTGGAAAAACCATGTGGAGACTTTTTTTGGGTGATTTTATGGTTTTTACCTTAAAACCCTAATTAAACTCACCCCCTCTTTCCCATTTATTTTCCATTAATAAACATCCCTCTTTTATCTCTTATGAAGCCTAAAATCTATCTATTATAGCTTTTTTATCCTAGCTCATTGTTTGGGGTCTGATTCAATTTTCATTCATCTCATTGGATCCACACCGATAAGATCTTGATTTCCTTTTAATATTTCATCATTATTCTTTCCATTGATGACACTATTTAGATATAGGATCATATGCCCTATTTTCAGGGCATTGATCCATTCTTCAGATCTCTTCCAATCTAGATTGAACTAGAGGTTGTTACTGGATGAGGAGAGTCATAAGAGTATGAGGTAGGTGGTCTATAACACATCCCTCATGTTTCTTCATTTTATAAATTGCTACGTAGGTTTGTCGATTTCATCAGTCATCGCCTGTTTAATTTATATCCCTTACTTATAATTGTTAGAACTGTGTTCTAAACCCTTGCTATAAATGTTAACCATTGTTAGTGGTTGCATCCATAATGAAATCCACCCCATGTAGGATGTTTTCAATATTTGATATTTTAGTGGTTTGAAATGTTTATCTAATCCATCATTCGAGTGTGCTTTGTCTTGACCCTATTAATGGAAAGCCTCCCTTAATTGGATGACTATTAAATTGTAATGGTTATCCTTGAGTGTCACTTGACCCCTCTAAGGTAAGTGCATCAACTTAATTAATAATTTGTAAATGGAATCATAAATTATATTGTATATATATGACTTGGAATAATTGAATGAAAATGAATGTTGGTTGCATGTTGTAGCACCCCTTTCCACTTATGATGGAAGGTAGAAGAATGAACCAAGTGAAATTATTATGACTTAAATGAATTAATGAGATGTTTTCATGTCCCTTTGGCCTTGTCACACTAATGAAAGGCAAGGATTAAACCAAATTAATTATCAAATGGCATGAGTATTACATGGATTAACTAATTAAGTGAATTAAATTTAAGGTTCCTAATTATATATGGACCTTGACATCATTATAGGAGTTTTTATACTTGAGTTAGCTTTTGGATTCCTGAGGGAATGCCTTGAGTACTCGTGGATTCCATTCTGATTCAAGGATGCAGGTTGCCTTGATTGAGACCCACCTTGGAACCCGATCCTTTTCTATCAGTGGATACCCAATATGACACCATAAGATCCATCCTTTACTATTATAGGTTTCCTTAGATACACTTCTTGGATCAATCATGACTTCTATGACACGAGGTGTGACATCCTTGATCCTAGCCATTCCTTATCTCGTTTTATGTTGGATGTATTCCTTAGACTCAGTTAGATCATCACTATTCTAGAATAAATTGGATTATTATCCTTATATTACACTCTTACCCTTGAGTTAAGATGAAATTACTGCTTATTTGGTGACCCTTAAGGTCTAGGTTTCCTTGATTATTACCTTGGAACCTAATCATTATTAATATTATCATAGGTTTCCTTGTTAGATGTTGGATCCTTTAATATTACTATCACAAGGTGATTTCAATTCTGGCTATGACTCACATTACTTAATTATATAAACTAAAACTTAATTAATTAATTAATTGGTTACATGTTCAGACACCAGTTGAGGGATTAAGTAGGTACTTGGGTATTTGCATTATTGTATTAATTTACTTTTATATATGCATACTTTTACACTATTTTAGTTTATATTACATAAAAAAGATGTTATAGATGTTATTGGTGGTGTTCTACTAAGATTTATCTCACACTATATCTGGGTACCAATGGTACCCATGCAGACTACATGTATGTAGGTGTTAACAAAGGGAAGCGTACTGCTTCGAACATTTGATTGCTTGCTTTCTTAGGATACAACTAGTAGTAGATGACCAAGTTGGATATTGGTATTCTAGGGGATAGTTTTTGTTTTATTTTTTCTACTTTTTTATATCATGTTATTCCTACTTCCTTGTATCCATGTTTTCCAGCTTTATAGATACATGACATATCATCATTAGCTATTGCATATTTTGATCTATTGTTCAGTTGTTTATTACTTCTGTCTGCTTATGCTATGAATTATTTTTATTATTAAATTCCTTCCACTGCTTATCTAATATTATATTATATTTATATTTTTTACCACACTCTGGTAATTAGGAAATAGTATTCTCAAGGACACACCCAAGGCCCTTGCTGCTAGTCGAAAGCCTCTAGAATTTGGGGAGATGTGCTTGAGGCAAAGTAGCCAACCGAGCTCAGGGCACCTTTAGTGGTATCTAGGTCTGGGATCTCACAAACTGGAATCAAAGTATTTCCTTTATTTACTATTTAGATACAATAGATTGAAGATTAGGAACGCTTGGAACTTGGTCATAATCCATTCTTGGGCATCACGAACCTATGTTTGGGGTAAATACCGAGTTTCCTAGATTATAATTGAAGTTATGATTTTGCCTAATACAATTGATATCATTTCACCATTAGGTGACGTACATGTTTTTTTATGGTTATTATTATTTTTCTGGTTGAGAATTCCATTTCATCCTTAGCCCGGTGATATGAGGGAAAGGAGCATTGTAACATGTATCATCATAGGCACCTAGAATTTATATGTCATTCATATTTCTATTCCATATAGGTGTATTTCACTCTTTTAATTTCTTGATATTCCTATGATTATTGAGTGAACCTTTTTTGTATAAATATACTTGTGATACCCTTGGATATGATTGATTGATTGCTGGTTTTAATTCATGAGGTGTTATGGGACCTCATGGGTTAAAATTGGTAATTTACCAAGTCGGTCCATTAGTTTAAAATCAAATGGGTGTTGTTTTAAGTGATAAGAAGTGTGGGTTCTGATTAACTAGGAATGGTGATCCATTTTAGATGAACCTTGATATATGGAAATATGAACATGCAAACCATAAAAATGAAACATAACATATTAAGTGAAATATTTTCCAGTAAATGATGAGGCAAAGTACCATTGACCTATCATTTTCTAGAGCCATTGAAACTTATTACTTTATCACTTACTAATACCTATCCTTATAAGAGGATAGTTGGGGTAATATGTCATGGGTAGTGATCCCTTCTCATGTTCATCTTCTTCTAATGTTGCTATCTATCTAATTAAATCTTGTTCTGAGGCGTGTGCTTGACATTTATAGACCAATGATGCCATAATGTCCTTATGTTGTGCACTAGAAGGGTGTCGACGACCATGCTCTAGACATGGTGGCCCCTGAGTTTCCAGTCTTTTTGCTAGGATTTCCACTTGAGGCACCACCTTTTGTACCTAAATTTGGCACTGACGCTTAGGTTTGTGATATTTTCCTATGTCTGATATAGTCCATGAAAGGTGATCCATGACCTGCACCATTTGATGGATGATATGACATGTGAGTTCCATCAGCAGCATCCTCCTACATTCTCAGGGGATGGTGGTCCACAGGCTGTTGAGTATTGGCTAGAGTCCACCTTGTCTATTTTTTAGCATATGAATACACCTCTGTAGTGGAGGGTCAAGATTGATACTAACATGCTATGTGATTTGGACAAGCATTGGTGGGATGTAGTTACCCAGGCTGGTCTTCATCGGGGCATGGTTATGGGATGATTTATATACTGTTTTCTATGGGTACTTATTTCCTCATATGCTGAGATTAGACCAAGCTAGATATTTCATTCATCTCAAGCAAGGTTCTATGTCAGTTATGGAGTATTTAGTGTGTGTCACTGAGTTGCATCACTTTTCACCACTTCTAAATAGTGATGAGCTTTTGCATGCGAGATGCTTCAAGGATGGGATTCAGTATGCCATCTGTACTTAGGTGAATGTATTTTTCCTACCTACCTTCTCTAAAATAGTTAATTAGGATCTTATCACTGAGAAAAACCTGAGGGATGATGATAGTACCATGCAAAGATGATTAGTGTTGAGTCCTTCTAGTAGTTATTCTGGTAGCAGAAACCAATCCATTAAGGTTTCTCGTCAGGGTAGTGGTAGACAAAGTACCCATTTTGGTAGCTCTATGGTGTGTCACCAGTTAGTAAAATAGGGGCACCTTAAGCCTCAGTGTGATAGATACCCTCCAGAGTGCCATGCTTGCGTCCGTATGGGCCATCTTCAAAGAATCTTTTGAACCTTTCCATCAGCATCTAGTGAAAGAGGTTCCACACCAGATTCACTTTCAGGGGTAGGTTATTTTACACTGTGTTAGGCAGGGAGTTGGAGTAGCACTGGTAGGAATGGCTGAGGAGTAGGTTGTGGTCATGGTAGCAAGGATCCCGATCATCAACATCGCCAACAGAGTAGTTTTGATCATGGTAATCCAGCTGTTGCACAAGGCTGTGGATTGGGCTAGTTGTATGAATTATAGATGATACTTAAGAATTAGGTTGTAGGAACGTCTGTAGTATGAGGTTCTATTCTAGTAGAATCCACTATAGTGTCTTCTTTATTTGATTCAAGTTCTTCACACTCCATCTCCTTATTTATCATATAAAGTCTTTACTGGAAATACAATATTACTGCGGTGTAATGACCCAGTATACGCCATTGGGATTACGATTAGAGGGCATACACCAATGCAGGGAATTTTCCCTTAAGTTTGGTAGTTACCCTTTCTTATGGGGCCTATTTTTTCTTGAAATTAAAAGCTTCGATTTCATTCTCGGGATAGATTGGTTGGTTTTGTATCACACCTTTTCAGACTACTATTTCTAAACGGTGTCATTTACATCACTTGAGGGAAAAAATTATCTACAAAAGGGTGATTGGGATGTACAAGGTAGTAGATATGGACCAGAGAATCATAGTCTAGGTGGAGTGATCGACCATATTTCTAATATCTTCATGGAGGATCGAGGTTTACATCAGGATGAATTCCCTCCAGTATTAGATCGTTTCAGGTATGTCTTTCACGATGATCTTTCGGGCTTACCTCCTGAGAGAGAGGTAGATTTTATGATCAAACTTGTTTCCGGAGCATATCCACTATCCATTCCTCCATATAGGATGACACCTACAAAGTTTCAGTAGCTCAAGTAGAAGTTATAGGACTTAGATACCAAAGGTTTTATACAAACCAATACTTTCTATTAAAGTATGCTTGTGATTTTTTACAAGAAGGCAGATGGGGACCTTCATCTATGTGTGGATTATAGATGGTCAAAAAATATTACATTAAATAACTAGTTTCCACTTACTTGAATAGATTATCTATTTGACCAACTCTAAGGAGCTAGGTTGTTTTCAAAGATTGACCTAAGATCAGGCTATCATCAAGTGTAAGTCAGTCCAAAAGACATACCTTGTACAACTTTCCATAGTAGGTATGGTTTGTATGAGTACCTTTTAATGTTATTCGGTCTTATGAACATGCCCACCATTTTCATGGATTTTATGAATAGGGTGTTTCATCCCTATCTGGATTCCTTTTTCATAGTATTTTTGGACGAAATATTGGTGTATTCTCACACTCATACCGACCATGCCAAACACCTTGAGATCATTCTAAGTACACTAAGAGAGAATCATCTTTATGCCAAGATTTCCAAGTTCCACTTATGGATAAAAATGTTCAATTCTTGGGTCATATTATCTTGGAATCAGGAGTACCTATTAACCCAGAGAAGGTGAGTGTTGTGGTTTCCTAGGAGCATCCCAATAATGTGTTCAAAATAAGGAGTTTCTTGGGGTAGACCAGATATTACATGTTTTTCATATAGGACTTATCATGAATTTCTTCACATCTTACTAGTCTTACAAATAAGGTTGTTAAGTTCCTATAGTTAGAAGAGTATGATAAATCCTTTTAGGAGTTGAAAGGGAGGCTTGTCTTGGCACCCATTCTGATTCTACCAGAGCCTAGTAGAGGCTATATCGTGTTCTGTGATGCATCATGCATCAGCCTAGGAGTAGTGACGATGTAGGAGGATAGATTCATTGTGTATAGATTTCAACAGTTGTGGACTCATGAGAGAAATTATTCAATGCACAACCTTGAGATCACAATAGTTGTCCATGCCTTACATTTTTGGAGACACTATCTATTGGGTGAGCGCTTTATGGTGTATACGGACCACAAGAGCCTCAAATATATCTTTACACATCATAACTTAAATATGTGAAGATGGGTCAAATATCTTCCATCCTTTGATTTAGATCTTGCCTATATTCTTGGGAGAGGAAATACGGTAGCCAATGCACTGAGTTAGAAAACTTAGGCATAGGCTACATGGGAAGCTAGTGATGAATGAAAATTGATGGCCCTATTTTCTGAGATGCATCTGGAGTTTAAAAAAAGTCATGAGTAGTCCCATATATCAACCTTAATAGTTACCTCTTCCCTCCTTGATAAGGTGAAGAGTAGGCAATTTTAAGATCCTGAGGGCTTGGTTCTCCCTGAAAGTGTTATAGAAGATGAATCGCCTCTGGATTAGTTTGCGAATAGAGACAAAGTTCTGTGTATACATGGACATGTTTGAGTTTCTATAGATATGAGAGACGAGTTTATGTGTGAGTCCCATGCTTCTTAGTGGGAAGTTTATCCAGGAATGTCCAAAATGTATTGAGGCGTGCGACGCCAGTATTGGTGGCCTGGGATGAAATGTCAGATAACGGGCTTTATCATTAGGTGTTCAACCTCTCAGCAGGTGAAGGTGGAGCAACAGAGACCTGAAATATTATTATAGAAACTTAAAGTACTAGAATGGAAATGGGAATATGTTTCCATGGATTTTGTAGTTGTTTTACCGAGGTCTCCTCAAGGTAGAGACATTGTTTGGGTTGTTATTAACAGAATGATGAAAGTTTCCCACTTCCTTTATATCTAGGATACTTTTTCAATTGATGAGATAGGAATACTATATGTTTGTGAGATCATACGAATATATAGGGTCCCTTATACTATTGTTTCTAATAGTTATATCTATTTCACATCATGATTATGGTAGGGGTTGCAAAAGGCTATGGGTACGTAGGTGCTTCTAAGCACAACCTTTCACACTCAAAATGATAGGCAATCAGAATAAGCAATATAGTTTATAGAGGTCATGCTATGAGAATACATCCTTGATTTCAGTGGTTCTTGGGAGAATCATATCTCTCTCATCTATTTAGCCTATAATAATAGCTTTTAGATGACAATTCAGATGGATCCTTTGGAGGCCCTATATGGTAGGTCGTTCCGTTCACCCCTATGCTAGATAAAGGCAGGTGAGGTAGCCCTACTAGGTCCACATCTCGTGTAGAAGACTTCAGAGTAGTTTCAACTTATCATAAAGAGTATGTCTACTACTTAGTATAGATATAAATTGTATGCAGATCACCATTGATGACCTTTGGAGTTTGAGGTTGGGGATCGTGTTTTCCTACGAGTATCACCCAGGATAGGGAATATATGGATACAAAGACAAGGGAAGTTGTTGCCTTATTATATAGGGTCATTTGATATTCTGGAGAGATTCGGTCTAGTCACCTATCGGTTACTACTACCTCATAGGTACCGTTCCCTGTACAATGTATTCCATGTTTCACATCTTTGTCGGTATCATGCTGAACCGTCTCACACTTTTTATCTTGAGGAAGTTGATCTAGACGATGATGCTTATTTTGAGGAGTATCCTATACAAATAATCAAATGGATCATGGAGGCTCTCTGAGGCCAGTCTTTCCCTTTAACATGGGTGCTATAACAGCACGACTGTGTACGTGACAAGACTTGGGAGCAAGAGGATGACGTACATACCCAGTGACCAGAGTTGTTCTCATATAGTGTTTGGTTGCCCTTGGAAGGTGAAACCTAGGATGAGTTCCTTTAATGGGGGAAGACTATAAGAACCTAGTTCTTCACTTAGGTATGTACCCTTCTAATTTCGGTCTAATTCTCTTTTATGGACCTAATATGGATGCCTAATGAGTTCATGAAGGTCTCTAGGGTGTCTAGGGATTGTTTGGATCTTGAAACCTAGATTTTTGATAGAAAATAACCCATCACACAATTAGAATAAAATGTGCGGGGAAGGCCGCACAATTATTTTTAACTGTTTGAGGCTGAATAGAGAGAAAAAGGAGGGTGAACAGTTTTCCCTAATCGTGCAATTTGGGTCACATGACCATGAAAAAATTACAGAACAAATTGTAGAGGTGTTTCACATGGTTGGTGTATGTTTTACCTAACCATGCAGCCTAACCATGTGGGTTCCCCCTACCTATAGCAAATCATGCATGGTTGGCGCTCAGTTTGGAAAACCATGCAGGAAAACCATGCGAAGGATGTTTTTGGGTGATTTTATGGTTTTCCCTTAAAAAACTAATTAAACTCACCCCTCTTTCCTATTCCTTTTCCATCACAAGACAACCCTCTTTTCTCCCTTATGAAGCCTAAAAACTATCTATTATAGATTTTGATCCTAGATCACCATCCGGTGTCCAATTTGATCTCCATTCATCTCGTTGGATCTATTCTGATAAGATCTCAATTCCTTTTTAATCTTTCATTGTTCTTCTTTCCATCGACGATTCTATTTAGATACAAGATCATATGCCCCATTTTTAGGGAATTTATTCATCATTTAGATATATTCCAATCTAGACTTAACTATAGGATCATACTGGATGGGGAGAGTCGTACGAGTATGAGGTAGGTGGTCTATAACTCATCCCTAAAGTTTTTTCATTTTATAAATTATATGTGGGAACATAGATTTCATCAGGTTTCACCTTTTTAATTTATATTCCTTACTTATAGTTATTATAACTGTGTTCTAAGATCTAAGATAAAAATATTAACCATCATTGGTGGTTGTGACCACAACGATGTCCACCCCATGTATGGTGTTTTCCATATTTTAGATTTTAGTGGTTTAACATGTATGTATGAGCCACCGTTTAGGTGTGCTTTGTCTTGACCCTATTAATGGTAAGCCTACCTTAATTGGATGGCTATTAAATTTTAATGGTTAGCCTTGAGTGTCACTTGACCCATCTAAGGTAAGTGATTCAACTTGATTAATCAATTGTAAATAGAATTGGAAAGTATATTGTATATATATGACTTAGCCTAATTGAATGAAAATGAATGTTGGTTGTATGCCATATCACCCCTTTCCACTTATTATGGAAGGTAGAATAATGAACCAAGTGAAATTATTATGACTTAAATTAATTAATGAGATGGTTTCATGTACCTTTGGTCTTATCACACTAATGAAAAGCAAGGCTTGAACCAAATGAATTATTCAATGGCATGAGAATTACATGGACTAACTAATTAAATGAATTAAATGTAAGGTTACTAATTACACATGGACCTTGAAATCATTATAGGAATGGATATACTCGAGTTATGTTTTGGATTCATGAGAGAATTCCTTAATCACTCATGGATGCCATTCCAATTTAAGGATATTGGTTGCCATGGTTGTGACCCAGCTTGGAACCTGATCCTAATCTATTAGTGGATACCCAGTATGAAATTGTAGGATTTATTCTTTACTATTACAGGATGCCTTGGATACACTCTTTGGATCCATCATGTCTTCTACGGACACGAGGTGCCTTGGTTACATCCTTGGGTCTAGCCATTGCTTATCCCATTTTACCTTGGATGTATTCCTCAGACTTGGTTAGATCATTACTATTGTGGAATTCCTTGGATGATTATCCTTGGATTATAATCTTACCTCTGATCTAGGATACAGTTACTACTAAGTTGGTGACCCTTGAGGTCCAGGTTTCCTTGGTTATTACCTTGGAACCTCATCATTATTAATATCATCACAGGTTGCCTTATTATATATTGGAACATTTACTATTACTATCACAAGGTTATTTCAGTGATGGTTATGCCTCACATGAATTAATTATATAAAATAGAACTTAATTAATTAATGAACTGGTTATATGTTCATACACCGCCTAAGGTCTAAAGTAGGTACTTGGGTATTTACGTTACTGTACTACTTTACTTTTATTTATGCATGTTTGCACACTGTTTCAGTTTATATTACACGGAAAGGATGTTATAGACACCATTTGTGGTGAACTAATGAGATTTATCTCACACACTATTTAGGATCCAATGGTATTTGAGAAGACTAAATGTATGCAGGTGTTGACAAAGGGAAGTGTACTTCTTTAGACATTTTATTGCTTGCTTGCTTAGGATGGATCTGGTAGCACATGATCAATCTAGAGCTTGAGATGCTGGGGTATAGTTTTTCATTTATTTTTTCTAATTTTGTATAGAATTTTATTCATGCTACCTTGTATCCATGTTTTCCAACTTTATAGATACATGACATATCATCATTAGCAGTTTCATATTTTGATCAGTTGTTCAGTTGTTTATTACTCCTGTCTGCTTCTGCCATGCATTTTTTTTTATTATTACATTGCTTCCACTACTTATCTACTATTATATTATATTCATCCATTAAGATACACTCTATAAATGAGGTCATAGTCTCCCCAAATACACACCCCAGACCCTCACTACTAGTCTGCATCCTCTAACATTTGGGGAGATGTGCTTGAGGCCTAGTGGCGAACTGAGCTCAGGAAACCTTCATTAGCATTCAAGTCTGGGATGTCACAATCGTCCTTCAGTCCCATATCAAACCTCTAAGATTTTAGGTAATCATTTTTGATAATATCTAGTGAAAAATGTACCAGCTCATCAAAATGGTTGGAGTACTCTAGAACGTTATGCTTCCCTTGCTTTAATGTTAGAAAATCTTGGGTCTTTACCACATGTAAAGTCTCAGGATAAAATTACTAATTGAATATATTCTTGAAAGAAACCTAGGTAATACCTTTATGAAACTTAGCTTGCACTATATAACACCAACATATTCATCTTGGTCCCTCAATCATATATGTTACAAAACCCACATGAGAATCCCTAAGAGTCTTCAAAAAGTTGAAGATACTATCAAAATGTTCAATCCACTCCTCTAAATCTTATGGTCCTTTGTTACCATGGAAGACTGGTGGATGCTGCTTGGTAAACTCTAAACCATGATCCACTACCTATCCTAAGTTCACTTCCCCAAATGACCCCAGATTTTGAATGGTACAGATCACTACCTCAAGAAAAGAAGGGTCCACTGGAGGGTCCACTTGTGGAACCCATCTTGCATCTTCCCCACTTGTATTTGGAAGAGATCTACTAAGAGGCACTGTCTATTAAATACTAGAAAACAACCAATCATCAATGAGAAAATACCAAAACCATCAAACCAAAAACAAGAATCCAAAATAATTATTTAAAATAATAACAATTTAAATCAGTTATGAATCCCATCACCAAAAGGAAACATTTTCTTAAAGAAACAAGTCTATCCAAATAAACTCCTCACTTTGTTTATTCAAACGAACTTACACACATCAAATCCTTAGACATTACAAATAGGGTAATTTAAATAAACTCCCCATACAATTTATTCAAATGAATCTAAATACATGGTATTGGACTTAGTAAGGATTTTCTGACCACCCATGGAAACTTAGATTTAGTATCGGGAGTGAGTTGGCCATGACCCTTTTCCACAATTACTTTACAAATTTTGATGATCCTACTCCTATCTACCCAGGAACAAGAACTAACTCATTTAGTGCTGAAACACATCAGGCTGAGTAACAACTCTAATACCAAATTGTAATAGACCCATCCGATACAACCGTACCATCCACCCAAGCCCACCCATTACGGGGTGGGGTAAAACCTAGAATACAAAACAAGTCCTAAATATAAGAAAAACAAGACATAAAACCAAAGTACTATGTAGAAAAAAATGAAAGATACAACTGATCCAAATCGGCTAATCCAGAAAAACGTGAAAATTCTAGACATAAAGTCTCCATGTGACCAAGCGTCACCTCCAAACTATCCCAAAATGATACTAAAACATAAGGATAATCTTTCATATTACATAATGATATTCCCTTTACCTAAATCCTAAAAAACAAGGTCTACAACCACCCATAGGAAGAAGTAGGGTTTGAGAAAAATATCCCAGTAAGATACCACCAAATAATATACACATGTTATAATAATGATAATGCACAAGTACAAGATTTAAAAAAATAAATTTACAATAAGTTTTATAAATAAATCAATTTGAAATCCCCATTTCAAACAATCCTTGAGTTTTTCACCAATCACATGCTATAACTGCCAAATTAAAAAACAAAGCTGGTAAAGATACTAAAAAGTAAATATACATGTGAGCCAACATCCATGAAATAAACTATCATGTAAAAAAAAACTATAAACAACAATGAACCTACCATCCAGACTTTATCCTATGGGACAATACGTACTAGATACTCACAAGCCATACAAGGCATAAAGTTGGATCCAAACTAACATCAAGTCCTACCATAGACTATCAACATATAAGAGGTTTCATCCTAGTGGTGTCACACATACTAAGGCTACCTATGTCTATATATCTACATACCCAAGGTTCCTGTTGTTAATTTTTTTTGTCAATTTATATTTAAAAAACAATGATCACATTTTTATAAAACAATTTTAAAGCCAAGACAATCTGCTTTAGGGTTTGAAAATCCACTTTCCCTTTCAAATCAAGGCAATTCCATTTTTAAAGAAAAAACCATTTTGAAACATGAACCCATTCCCTTTTCAATTTCAATACACACAAATCCATTTCAAATATCAAGGAACCAATATGAAAAATAAAAAATTCAAGAAATTTGAACAATTGAATAGATCCACCTACCTCAAGAGCATAGAAAACCTAATCACCTTTGAAAAGGGGGATTGGAAACGAAAAGATCTTCCTTTGTAAGACAAGGAACGACCAAAAACTAAAAAGTGTTGAAAGAAAACACAATACTTTAAAAAATACCTACAGAAAAGGTGCTAAAACCACCAATAAAAGAGAAACTGAGAGGAAATATTATTCATAGAGATGAAGCACCTAACATTGCTGATTAATTGCTGAACGAATTGATTTGGATAGAATGAAGATACCCAAAATCACCTAGGGTAAGATACATGGATGATAGAAGAAGGTTGAAAGATGGAATGAATCCCAAAAAACCCATATAGAACCCTAAAAATTAGAACTCAGGGTATTACATGGCGTTCAATACATTTACACCTTGTAAAACCCTTTTAATTCAAGTTACACCGAAAAATGACCTTTTTAATTAAAAACTAGATTTCACATTACATGACGTGTAAAAAATCACATTGTGGAATAAACTCATGGGATGAATCCAGACAACATTACACATCATGAAACCCTACTACACATTATGTAACTACTCAGTGAATAGTATAAAAGTCCAGGGAAAACTGAAAACACAACAAATTTGTGACTTCATCATTATAGGTATCCTCCTAATTTAGGAAACAAAATAATCACCAAATGAAAAATGGAAACCAAAGGAAAATATCATAACATAATTGACATAAATATAATGGGGAATTACATTTATTAAGTTATAGTGGAAGCCCACTTAAACTTACACTACAACTATCACTGTAATTTATGAAATTCTCACCACCATATGTACTCTGAATTTCACTACATATTTTCATGGATAGATAGTAGAAATTTCTTGATAGCTTTCCCACTATACATTTTATCAAATTTAATTGAAAATTCCATTGGATAATTTTTTTCACTTTTTATATGAATTCTCAGTGGAAATCCTCTTAGATTTTCTCTACAACCACCACTCAAATTTATATTATTCACACCAACACATGCAATGAAAATGGTAGCGTAGTTTCTGGTGGATTGAAAAAGGGAATTTCTTGGTAGTTTTCCCACTGCAACTTCTATAAAATTTCACTAAAAATTCTACTAGAAATTTATTTTTATCAATTGTATGAATTTCTAGTGGAAACCCACTTAAAATTACACTACAACCACCACTGTAATTTATGTTATTCTCACCAATATATGTATTCCAAATTTCATTTCAATTTTTATTGGATTTATAGTAGAAATTACTTGGTAGTTTTCCCAATGATAATTTTATCAAATTTCACTAAAAGATTCTATAGATATTTCTATCTATATTTTATATGAATTTATTATGAAACGCCACTTAAATTTTCACTAAAACAACCATTGTAATTTATCCTAGTGAAATTTCTATTTTTAGTTCATTATTTGATGAAATTTCTAGCCTAAATTTACCGTACATTTTTGTGTGGTTTTAATTTTAATATATTGAAATTACAACAAGATTCACACAAAAACTTATACTAATACTTAATTTTCTACATCCACTTCTCAGGTACATATTCTACTGTACCCTATTTTAGATCAAATATGAAATATTTACAATGGTTTGTATAATAAATTCAGTCAAAAATTAGAGAGGGTCATACAGATGCAATGCAGGATACTTTATATTGGAATATGTTCAGTGTTTTTATCTCTAATAGTGTCTCAGTATCATATTGTAAAAAACCAGATAGCTTTGTTCTCTATGTGCTTGAAATACGTAGTGGGAAATAGAAATGAAAGACTGCTATGCATTCAAGCTGAATAAGTCACCATTATATATATATATAATAATTTGTAAATGTAGTAAAAATCCTCACACAAAAGGATATTAGAACAATAATTATGGAAGTAGTTATAGGGGATAAACTTTTTGACCATTTTGACACATCTTTACTCCTTTGTTTGTATACCTGTGCCACTATTTTTTACCTACTATAGGTTTTTACTTAGGTTGGAGATTCATATCATTTTTAACTATTTGAGAGATATGAAAACACTAACATAGTATCACACAATCCACTAATAGTTGATGAATCCCATAAAATAATTTTACAACTACCCTTTTAAGGTTTTGGGGTCAATTATGACATTGATGGTATGATTTTAATTTTTTTTTCCTATATAAATAACTTAAATATGATAATTCATATGATATTATTATAGTATTGGTATTATAAAATTAGTGGAATCATGAAAGTAAATGAGAATATTGGCAATCCACTTTTTACTAAATGGAGATTTAAAGATTTATATGTAGTAATAAAGAAGCACCCCATGGGTTATTGAAATGAATCTAGTAGGGTAAGTCTTCCAAATTCAAAATCATATAAAAATTGTTTGATAGTTTTGTTCAAAAAACATAGTTGTGTAGAATAGGTATACAATGTTACCAAACATAAAGAAGGTACACCTCAATCATGAAAGTAGAAAACATCCACCAAGGAATGTGGTGTTGCAGTTTTAGAGACTATGGAGGATGAGAATGACCGACTTCAAGTCCTTTAAAAAGATATTGGAATGTTGAAAATAAAACCACAGAATCTAGAATCTAGGGTGATGATAAGATATAATAAAATCATAAAAATAAATCAGTTGATATCTTATAATAATAATAAATAGGTGAAGGGATTGATCCATGAAATATAAAGGCTTAGTAAAAGAGAAGATAACCAACATGTGAGGATCATGGAAAAGGAGGAAAAAGAAATAAGGGAAGTTGATTATAAAACAACTATCTATGGAGAGTAATTAATCCATGACGTTGAGGATAATATAAAGAAAAAACATCCCAAGGAAAAAATGGATCACATACAAGGATACATGGGTGTTAAGGGTAGAAGAATGTCAAATAGTTGTCTATAAAGAGGAAGTAACAACAGAAACTAGGGGGGATGATGAAAAATGAACACCATTAGCATCCAAAAACACAATTGAGAAGGTTAAACTAGATACTCTCAATATTATATCATTAATTATAAATTTCAAGTTTATTACTAGAAAAAAAAGTTGGGCTCAACATAAATTTATGAAATGTGGATAAGAAAGATAATAGTAACATTTTTTTTTGAATCAATGACACAAGTAGTTGGGATGAAAGAAATCATCAACATAACTAATATTATAGGGAATAAAATAATATGCTCAAATCATAAAAAGTTATTTTCAAATGAGATGAATTTTCCTAGATAATCCAACATTCATAAACAATGATTATATGGTCAGTATACTAATTTTTATAATCATAGAGTTATAATTTCTATGCTTGACAGTTACAATAACTTTATTAATTTTCATAGGGGATTATTTTAGGAAAAAATGACAATTAGATATATTTGTTGATAGAGAAATAAATAAAAGAGGTTCTCTTGTTAAATGGAAAAAATTTCATCCCCATCAACATAAAAACTGTGCAATAAAAACTAATAGTTTTTTATTGTAGAGAAAAAACACTTTATACACAACAACTCAATGCACCCTCGGTTGGGTGTGAAGGATATATACCCTAAATTACATGTATATTTGATGTGAATATACCATATGATATTATATTATATGAGTAAATCATAAATTATAACATGCATGAGAAACTTAGCATATTGTATGCCTTGTTTTAGGGATATTGTACGGTTGTTATATGATAAAAATCACTACCTTGATATGAATATAAGTTGAATGTTGAAGGATTAACATCTGAATCTCCTCATATTAGTTATAATTAATTAAGTGTTTTATGATGAAGTACATGGGAGTTGGTTCAATCATGGGATTATGAATAGTTTTTAACAACACACATAACTCATGTGTTATAGAATGTATGAGTTAATTCATAAACAACTTGGTAATATCCCTAGAAATATATGAGAGACTGATACCATCAAGATAATGGTAGTTATTTCCCCTACTGAACTCTCTACTAATTTTACCAAGATCTCTTTCTCTCTCATCCATTACCTAATCTAGATACTAGAACATCATGGGTTATAGGAGAGTCTTACTCAAGCATCGAGTAATTCGGTCAACCTGTGGATACACCATGGAGAAGGGATATTATTTAGATGCCTATTTAGTGATATCTATCAAACATGGATGAAATTATTTACTGTTTCATTCAGTGGTGAAATTTACACAAGAAGTTACTTCATTTTACAATCTTGCATGGTTTTGGTTTCATACACATTGTGTTCCTAGTTTATAGGTTTATTTATGATTTTTTATGATTAGTTTAATCATTAAACTATCCTAAGAAACCTAGTAGTGACATATTGTTTGATTTTCAAAATCATGTGTAAAATGAAGTTTTAAACCCCGTTGTAAAAACAAAGAATCATAGATTCTTTACGATACAGGTGATATTATATGGAATTTTGGATTTAATTCTATGTAGGTCCCCAACATGCTCCATGAATCATACATGACTTGACAATACACAAAACTATTATACACATGAGTAATATTATGTGAGCATCATTTTATTTAAGCGCAAGTCTGCATGCTGGTTCAATGTCATGCAAGGTATACTCGCATGAAGTTAATCCTAGATGGGTGAAAAAACTCACCCTACACAGGCAGTAAGCAAATCTCACATGAACCCACACCGCGTGAGATTATTCTTACGCATCCCTACAATGCATGTTTAGTCATATACAACCGCACTAAATTAATCTTAAATATAATAATTTCATACAATTTATTTTTACACGGTAATATTATTAATCCTATTCCACATATGATTATTCTTATTAAATACTAGTGCATCAAATTAATTACACACCATACTTGTTTCAATCCTAGGCAAGCTAATGTTAATTATTCCTATATAGGTTACAGAGTTAATCCTACATGAACCATTTTACATGAGGTTTAATCTCACACAAAATTATATCATATATCATGATAACTGAGATGAATTGGTCTCCCATTATACAAGCTTGGACCATAGTTTTATTCCTCTATAGCCCTGATTTGCATGAGTCTAATCCTGCAAATGGTTAAAATATGAAAAACAACTGTTTTTTTTTCTAAAAAAATAAATTATGGATTGAATTGTATAATTTATAAAAGGTCTGTAAATTATAGAAAAATGAAAAAAGGATATTTATTTATTTATAAATTTGTTAATTAATTAATTAATTATAAAATGTTTATAATTAATTATTTACTTGTTTTTGAAACATTTATTAAATACCTAGTAATATTATATGTTAATATTAAAGATATTATTTTCAAATTTATATGGAATGAATTGTAATTTAAATATAAAATTTTTATATTGAAATTATAAGTGTGATACTTAATTTATAATTTTTTTTATAAATTAAAAAATAAGTCCTAAATATAAAGGGTTTTCTATTTTAATTATGATTTAATCATAATTACTTAATTTGAATTATTCAAATTAAAATGCCTTATTTGGAAATTATTTAAAATATATAAAAATTAGTTTTAAATAATTTGATATGATTAAGGTTTAAATAATAAAATGTGGTATTTGGATTATTTAAATTGTTACATAATTGAATTAAAATATAAAATAGTTATTTTTCATATAATATCATATATTTAAGTAAATGTTATAAAATGAATAGTATGAAATAGTTCATATTATGAATAAATATAAATCATTTATATTTTTGTAATTATGGAATGTCCATAACGAATAACGAAATCATAATGTTTTTACAATTATTTTTAATTCATGAATTGCTCATAAATTGTTTATCTCTTGTTAAGATAATGAATTATTCATTTATTTAGTTTATTATATGTTATATTCATCAATTTAATTATTATATTATGAATTTTGATGTATTATTTAGTTTAAAGGTGTTTAAAATGGTTTTATAGATTATGATACATGCATTTAAGGAGTTTCATGCCAAGTATGATAAATGTTTTAGTTTTCCTCTATCTTGACTTTGGCTTGTATTAGGCCATGGAATTGAATTAGGAAATTAATTATGATTTATACATAAAATGAAAGGGTTTAATGTACCTTATTCATGGGATTCATTTTGATATGTATGAATATAGTTGAATTTTAATTTAAGTAACACAAGTCCAAGAGTTGTGTAGAGAGTTATGCATTAATACGATTTAATCATATTTAGTGCAATGGAATAGAATTCAAAACCAAATCATTAGAAACATACATACCTATAAAATAGATCATATCACACCCACAATGTCATTTTCATATACAAGATTCATTATTTATTGATTATTATTATTTCTTCTTTTATGATCAATTTTCCTTTGAAATTTTAAAAAATAGGGAAGTTGTGTGTGTCATATGGTTTGAACATGGTTAGTGAAAACAATGTGAACTGAACATGAAAGGGTTTCAAATAGATTTTAGAGCTGTTCATATGGTTGGTGAATGGTTTTTAAAACCATACATTCAAACAATGTGGCTCCCCCAAACTTATCTAGTGCCACTCGTATAGTTAGCGCACGGTCTACCAAACCATGAAACCTACCTAGTTTCATTATAAATGTGAATTTATCACACTACCTTTACTTATTTTAACCCTTTACTCCTCCCCTTATTTACTCATTGGAACCCATCCAGGTTGGGATGTGTGTTTTCCCCTCTCTTATCTCACCCCCTTGTATTTCACAGATCTTTCACTTGAAATCACTTGGACATTATCAAATAAATGTAATATCTTACATTCCTTGGTAATTTTATATTATCCATAATGTTTTCATAATTTCACTATAACCATGGTGTCCTAGGGTCGGTGTTGGATGAACCTTACAATGTAAGTTCTTGATGCTAGAGATTTTGTTCATTTTTTCTTAGTGGATTCTCACTGTTGTTTAGTGGCTTCATCAATTTAAGGTAAGTGGCTCCATGATTTACCCTTGTTTGAAGAACCATGGGTGCTTCAATTTATAAAATTGATATTTATAATGGTTTTAAAGTATGGTATTCCCCTATCAAGGACTAGTTATGCATGGTATAATTGTTTTAAATTTCTATTTATGGTATGAGTAATTAAAGTTGTTTTAAAGGCATGTTTTACATGAAAAAACTTGATGATGAATGTTACGTGTTTGAAGAAATTAATCTTTGAGTGAATGAACTTTTGAAATGATATATCTCATGGGAACCTTGGGTGCTTGGGTAGGGAACCTAGGACATGAACTTTCTTATAATTGATATGCTTACCCTAGCTTTTGATTACATCACAATACTTTCTAGGAACTAATAAACTCACCCTAGTATTTTATTATGCTGCTACACCTTCTAAGAATTGAGACACTCTCCTTATCAGTTGAATAAGATTGGTTTTGAATATAAGATAGTATAAGGATCTTAGTGTGCCTTATCCTTAGATACCCTAGGGAATATCCCATGATGCATATACTGAAATATTTATTCACATAGATTTTTACATTCATGATTAAAACTATTATAAATCTTATTATGTGTATCTTTTCTTTAAAATGTTAAAAATTTATTTTCATATGTTTATTTTTAAATTAGTATGCTTGGATTATCTAATAAAGGATTCACATGGAACACTTGGTGAGATATCACTGGGTTTGTTATGATCACACCCTATATACACCTTTTGGGTGTATATAGTGTAACACCCCTAGTTTGAGGTATTTTTCAATTGTTTTTATGTATTTTTTAAGTTATAATCTTATTGGGTTGTATTACAAGATGTTTCAGAAGGTTTTGGAGGTGTTCAAAGAGAAGGAAATCGAATTGGATCTAGAATCTAGTTGCATGAGGGTGTTCATAGCATGGAATATCATTCACAATGTGAATGATTTGTGGGAATTTTAAGGCTAAGGTGCCTTAAATTTCAGAAAATAAGTATTTATGGCGTGGAATAATTATAGATTAATGAATTGATACTACCCTAAAAATCCATGATGTGAATGCTTTTATCCAGATATGAATTATATCAGTTCTAGCTAGCCTATTAATTATAGCACCCCTTTAGTTTTAAATAGTCTTCATTTATTCCCCGCAAACTATAGGATTCCTTTAAGTGATTTTGGTGATCCTATTACTTATATAGACCAATTTCAAAAAATATTCAAGCATTGAACCTAAGGAATCAAAGGTGATAATTCTGGTTCTTCTTCATATTTGAAATCTTATTGTTTTCTTTTGGGATAAACCCTAGGTCGGGGATTTCATGTCTGGATATATGGTCTAGGGATCATTTTTATATAACTTCTTTAGAATTTTTTGAAGGAATGAATGTAACACCCCAAGCTTCCATGGTGCGCTTCTCTTTGAATAATACAATAGCTTGCGTTGTACTAAACTTCGAGTTCTAGCACACCACGACCAATCGAACTAGCCATTTAAAAAATAATTATGAATAGTAATACCCAATTTTTAAAATTTTTAAAATTTTATTTTTCAAAATGGACTTAATTTTTGGATTCAGAATATCAAAATTAGCTTAAGGTGAATTTTTGGTATTTTTCTAAAAACTTTCAATTTTTGATGAATAGTGAAAAACACTGCGTTATTGTTTAAAACAGACTTTTATTTAAATAATGATTATTTTTATTTAAAATTATTTTAAAGTCAAAATAGATACATAATACCAATATTAGTTCAATTTAATTCATTGGAGTCATTTTATAATAAGATTAGATATATAAAATTTTATTGAACTATTTAACGTCTTTTTACCCACCTTCTAGGCACATTTGCAAATTTGCATAAAACACAATTTTACCGCTTATGTGAATTGAATTTAAAAAATACAAGAAACATGGTTTACATCATTAAGTAAAATTTGGTTCAATAGGATGAAAATAATTTTTGGTTAACAGTAACTTTTGAATTTTATTTACCACGGTTAAAAGTAAATAGGGCAATTAAAGGTAAAACTGATATTATAATTACCCTAAAACATGTCCTAATTATATTGTATAAGGGTATTTAGACCAAAATAAAACTTAGGAATAAAATCTTATCCTATTTGATCCACTTGGATTATATTAGGACATTTATTATTATTTTATTTAAAGAAGAGTTAAAAGTGTTAAATTCAAATTTTAATAACTAAAACATTTTTAATATAGGTTTATAAATAATATAAATTAGACAATAAATATTTATTAGAAATATAAAAATATTTCCTACATCATGGTATTTTATTTATAATTTTTATACATTAAATAATTAAATTTATTTATGACACAACGATGATGCATTAATTATCTTATTAATGAAAGATTAAAATAATTGATATTATAAATATTAAAATAAATGTGAATAGAGAATTTTTATGTATTAATATAATTTTATAGGTTAATATGAAATGTTATGGTTTATTAAATAATTTTTTTCTGAAGTAATCAAGTTTTTTTGACTTTTAAAAAAACTAAAAACTAAATAGTGTCAAAATTGACATAAATGAGTTTTTAAAAAAAATACTATATTATTTAATGATATAATATTTCTAAAAATCTAAGGTTCATAAAAAGGAATTATATAATGATATATATGTCATTAGTTAACCACTTGGGGTTCTCTGGGCATTTTATACTAAGTTTATTAACCACGTAATATAAAAATACAAGAAGACATTGTAAAAGTTAAACTATTTAACTAAGAGTTAAATCTAAAAGATAAGGTTAATATGGTGACCTAAACTTGTCTAAAACCTATTGGTTTAGATTATTTATACCCATAACCAAATTATCCTTGAAATAAATCCATTTGGAACCACTATAAACCGAAAATTATTTTATAATAAATTAATATTTCAAGCTTTTCCTAAAGTGACCCTCATCTCTCTTATAAAAGGTTACTTCCCCTTCTCTCAAAATCACACCTCCAAAGCCATTTGTCTCAGAAAAACCCTGATAAAATATCTTCCCAACTACCCTCAATTCAACCTAGAGGCCTTACTTTGATCATAAATCCAACCTAATGAGTCTTTTTGATCAAATCAAAAAGGAAGCACCCGAAGAAGAGGTAATAATTTAATCACCTCTTTCAAAGTTCTTTTCTTCTTCCAATTCATATTTATTTGTTGTTTCCATACCAAAATAATAAATTTAGTACCTTATAAATACTGTGATTTTATTATAAATATGGTATAACCAAATTAATTATTATATCCATCCTATGAATGACAAAGTCACCATACGTGTGTACGTACGGCTTACCGTCTCCACGTTGTGGTGTAGTTTGTTATTCAAAACTTAATTATTTGGATGGGTATAATAATGAGTATAATTGAATTAAATAATAAATATAACTTGTTAATGATTCTTTATATATGATATACCATCCAATTACATATTATTTTATCATCAATATAATGATATTGTCGCTCGTACATACGTATGGATTACTATCTCCACGAACGCGATGAGATTCATTCCCCATGTAACCATTCAAGAATTATTTTCATTTTATGATTAAAAATAATGTTTAAGAACTTAATATCATTCTATATATGAATCAAATACATCCTATTTATAACAAACATGACTTACGTAACAAAACATATAAAGGAAAATGAATCAGTTAACACCCGAAACAATGATACCACTGAAATATTATTAACAAAGAAATATTATAAGATCATATATGATATCATATTTATGTATGTGGTTCTTGTATAATTTAATAACAATGATTTAACTATTATACAATAGGTTAACTTACCCCTGAATATGGAAAATTACAAGGTAATGGTTAATTTTACAATCTCTTTATTATCCGAGGTTGTTTTTACGAAATTATCTACTAGGACTTATTTATCATCCACATCCATGTTTCTTAAAAATGTATTTTAAAACATTTTTACTATTTCCTAGAATATGGGTAAAATTCATTTACACCCTTGTTTGACTTTTTATAAAATGTTTTTAAAGGAATCTTTCTGTCATTTTCCAAACAAGGTACTTTATGACCTTTTCGACGAATTAAGGTAAGAATGTTTTTTAACTTATACGGTGGGTGCAAATATTTTATGCTATTATAACACCTTAGAAGATTCCCTTACAAGATTATAATAATATTTTCAAAATAAAATTTTTCTTTTATAATTATGTTACTTTTAAATGATTTCAAAATAGAAAGATATATTTCTCTCAAATAGTTTTGATTTCATCCATGTAAACATCCTTTGATGGATTTTACACTTGTTTGAAGTTGATTTATTATGATAAAATTTTCCATATTGTATTTAAGGTTTTGTGATATATTTGACTGTGGATGTGTTATTTTTATACCACTCATGGTTTATGATTAAAGTATAACATTTCATATGCTAGTTATAATACGAATGTTTATGTTATGTTTCAACCTTTTCATACGAGGAATGCATTGGACTTAGTAAGTGACAGGTGGAGACTTCTATAGCTCCTCGATACATCGGTAGGTCTAATGAGAAAAACTAGTGTCTTGACATAAGGCCTTGACAAAATTTTATTTTTAGTCTTGGAATGAGGCCTTGACTATGTGGTTATGATGTCCAACATTATGCATTCTATCATTATGAAATTAGCTATTGATATTACATGTGATTATTTTACTAGTAGAATATACATTGGAATAAGTAAATGGAATTATTTGATTTATATTTTCCATATTATTCTGAAGTTTAAGTTTAAAAGTCTTGTGTTTTATTCTTACACATTTACTTAAATTTTTATGCTTATTTATGAAAATTTCTGCTATATTGTTATCCTTAATGAGTATCTGAGCTCACCCCTTTCTATGTTTTATTTTTCCCTGGATGTGAAGAAGTATATTATGATTAACTTGTAGGGATAGGCCAAAGGATATGAGTGTGTTCAAAGGGGAAACAATTTTGTTTTTTTTATTTCATGATGAATGTAAAACTTATGTATGTATCTAGTACTTCCAAGGCTACTAAACTAATCAGTCTTTTGAGACTTGATCTCTTGTGATCATGCCAATGTTATTTAATAATGCACAAACTCTCGTTAACTAGGGTCGGGGCATTACAGTTGGTATTAGAGGAAGTTTAGTACAAACCTTGGAAACTAGATTTAGAAAAACTCTGATTAGAGAACATTACCCTAAGATAAACTTTGAGGATTAATATAGAAGAACTTCATATAATTTTGGTAATGTAGAGATTTTGTGAGTTTTCCAAGAAATACATCTCTTTCTGGATACGAGTAGGTAGAGGCGGCTCTCCCACAGATTTACCTAGGAGTAAAAACTATGAAAAGGAGTTTCAGGCTTGACCTGGGGTATCCTGGTACACGACAACGAGGCTTGTTGCACTCTTGGTTACGACACTACTGGGGGATATGCTTAGGATAATTCACATTTTCTTTAAAAACCATTAAGAAGGATTTCTTAGTAAATAATTCCTCAAAGAAAACATTTTTTTTATGAATATAGATTATATGCATAAACTGTTCAATTGTTTTAGGTATTTTACTAGTTTGTAATTTTGTATTGTGATTCATAAATTAATCTAGTGTATGACATTGTTTAGAAATTTCACTTAGTATAAGGAATGTAATCCATATCAATGCATTTAATCCATTTAGGGATTGACCTCCTACTCAAGATAATTATAGTGGAGATGGTGATGCAACTGGTGCGGAATAGCTTATAACCATACTGGTACAACTCACTCAGGTTATGAATAATAACCTTACCCATATGGAGCACCCTGATCCACAATGTGGAGGATCATTGTTAGAAATCTTCATGAGGCAACAACTACCAACATTAAATGGTACTACAAATCCATTTGTAGCTGACCAATGGATAAGTTCCTTAGAAAAAATATTTCATGCTTTGGGGAGCATCGAAGAGAAAAAAGTTGTCATGGTAGTTTATCACCTCATGGGAGATTCAGATCAATTATGGTCATTAATTCAAAACAAAAATGAGGATAAAGAAGTATCAAATATGGAGTGGAGGGAGTTTTAATATCTTTTCTTAGAAAAATACTCCCCTCATGACCATCAAGTGGATATTGAATGACAATTTTTGAGTCTAAGGAAAATGGAGGATGAGAATGTTTCAAAGTATGAGGATAACTTTACATGGTTAGTAAGGAATGCTGCAGATTATATACGTAACCAAAAGAGTAAGATTGATCTATTCTTTGATGGGTTAAAACTATTTCTCCATCGAGAATTAGTCTCACAATCCTTCTTGTCGTATGAAGATATAGTCTCATGTGCTATCAAGACAGAAAAATAATTCTCTAAGTCTTACGACTTTAAAGAAAATCAGGAGAAGAAGAGATCTTCTGAACACTCTAGAAATGGAAATAAGGGAAATAATGGAAAAGTTGAATTTCCATCCTGTAGTAAATGTGGGAAGAAACACCCTGGTACTTTCCTGAAGGGAATGAGAGTTTGTTACAAGTTTGGTGAAAAAGGCCACCAAGCTTGTGATTGAAATGTAAAGAAAGAGGTTTTCAATGTTGAATGATACAATTATAGAGAAATGAGGCATTATGCAAATTAATTTCTTAAGAGCCAAGGAAAATTATCTCAGAAAATTCCAAGGGAGAAAGGCCAAGCTTATGCGATCACTACTGCTGAGTTTGAAGCTCTGAATGATGTGGTGGCAGGTAATTTAATGGTTTCCTCAAATTTAGCCAATGCTTTATTTGATTCTGAATCATCACATTGTTTCATATCTTCCCAGTTTGATAAGAAAATTAGATATTTCCAATTTGATTTAACAAGAGAGTTGTCAGTAAAAACTCCTAAGGGAAGTATCATTGCAACAAAGTTTTGTGAATCAGTTCCCATCAGGGCATATAAATGTAATTTATCTGATGATCTCATCATCATAACCATGGTTGAATTTGATATAATCCTCGGTATGGATTGGCTTTCAGACCATGATGTGAAAATTTATTGTAATAAGAAAGAGGTTACAATTTTTGATGATGATAATGGGTACCTTATCTTTAGAGCAGCAACATCACCATCTGATTTTTATCTAGATCCACCCCCATTAGGTCTACTAAATTCAATTATTAGGGAGGAATAGAGTGAAATAACTATGGGTGAGTAAAGGAATGTTCAAATAGAGGAAATACCTATTGTTCAAGAACATGTTGATGTGTTTTCAGAGGATTTACCTCAACATCCTCCAGAATGAAAAATTGAGTTTTCTATTGATTTAATTCCTGGTTCAAGGCCCATATCTAATACCTCTTATAGAATGGCAACTTTGGAATTATTGGAACTAAAAAAAACTAGAGGAGTTTAGTAATAAATGATTTTTTCTCCCTAACGTTTCTCCATGGGGAGACCCTATTCTTTTTGTTAAGAAAAAGGATGGATTTATGATGTTGTGCATTGACTACAGGGAGATCAATGCTACAACAATAAAGAAAAAGTATCCCCTACCTTGAATTTATGATTTATTTTATCAACTTCATGGAGCTCAATATTTTTCAAAGATTGACCTTCGATCTGGATATCATCAGTTGTGTGTGAAGAAGGAAGACATTCTGAAGACATCATTTCGTACCAGGTATGGGCATTATGAGTTTACAGTAATGCCTTTTGGACTGACTAATTCACCCTGTGTCTTCATGGATATAATGAATATAATTTTCAAGGAATATATTGATGACTTTGTAGTGGTATTTATTGATGATATCTTGGTATACTCCAAAAGCTATGAAGATCCTGAAAATCACTTGCACACTATTCTAAAGACTCTTAGAAGAAATGAATTATATGGAAAGTTTAGCAAGTGTGAATTCTGGCTTCAGGAGATTTCTTTTTTTGGTCATATTGTCTCTAAGGATGGAATCTCTGTTGATCCTTCAATGAAAAAGGAACTCCAAGAATGACCAGCACTGACGAGTATAACCGAGGTACACAATTTTATTGGTTTAACAGGTTATTATCAGTATTTTTTCCAGAATTTTTCCCAATTGACTAACCCATTAACCAAACTCACACATAAAGGGGTTAAATTTTTTTGGAAAAAGGAGCGTGAAGAATATTTTGAAGAACTGAATAGAAGATTAGTAAATTATCCTATCTTGACTCTACTATCGAGGAATGATGCGTTAGTTATTTATAGTGATGCTTCAAATAAAGGAATTGGTTGTGTTCTTATGCATAATGATATAGTTATTGCCTATGCACCACGACAACTAAAAATTCATGAACAAAACAATCCCACTCATGATATTTAGTTAGCAGCTATAATATTTTCTTTTAAGATATGGAGACACTATCTCTATGGTGAAAAATATGAGATTTATACTAATCACAATATTTTGAAGTATATTTTTTTTCACAAAAAGAACTCAACATGAGGCAAAGGAGATGGCTCGGAATACTCAAAGATTATGATTACACTATACACTACCACCTGGGGAAAGCAAATAAGGTGGAAAATACTTTGATCATAAAGGATCATGGAGCTTTGAACAAGATGAGAGTAGAAAGGGATCCCATGTTCATGGATATAGTAAAGATGGATATGGTAATAATAATGGAAGGTGAAACATCAATACTTTTTCAAATGGTTGCCAATCCATCTTTACTATAAAGTATAAAAAGTTCCGAGATTGATGATAAGGAGTTTCAAAAGAAAATTAAAGCTGTGAACGATGGTAGATTGATCAAATTTGTATATGAAGATGGAATTTTGAAATTTGGGAAGAGACTTTGTGTTCCTGACATACCTGATCTAAAAAGGGAATTTTTGGATGATGCTCATAGCTCTAATTTCTCTATACACCCTAGTAGCACTAAGATGTATAGAGATTTGAAGGAACATTTTTTGTGGGACAATATGAAGAGCGAGATTTCTTATTATGTGTCAATATGTATGGTTTTTCAATAGGTGAAGGCTATAAGACAACATCCTAGAGGAGTCATGTAACCTCTTCCCATACCTGAGTGGAAATGGGATGATATTATGATAGACTTTGTCATGGGTCTACCAAAGACTCCTAGAAGGAATGATGCAATATGGGTCATTGTTGATCGTCTTACCAAGTCAGCACATTTTCTTGCTATAAGAGAAGATTTACCACTTGAACATTTAACATGACTATATATTAATGAATTTTTAAGACTTATGGTGTACCCATATCGATTGTTTCTGATCGTGATCCCTATTTTACATCAAGATTCTGGAAAAGTCTTTAGAAATCCCTAGATACTGAACTTCGTTTAAACACTGCCTACCACCCTCAAACTGATGGATAATCAGAGCATACTATTAAAACCTTAGAATACATGTTGAGATATTTATCACTTGACTTTCAAGGTATGTGGGATAAATATTTACCTCTGGTAGAATTTTCTTATAACAATAGCTTCCATTAAAGTATTTAGATGGCACCATATGAAGCATTATATGGAAAGAGATGTCAAAAACCAACTTGTTGGGATGATGTTGGTGAAAGAAAACTAGTAGGCCTAGAAATTGTTGAGGAAACAATGTAAAAGGTTAATATTATCCAAACCCACATCAAATAAACTCAAAGTAGGAAAAATAGTTATGACGAAAACCAAAGGAAGGATTTGGAATTTTATGTAGGAAATCATGTTTTATTGAAGGTATCTCTATGGAAGGGTGTTATACGATTTGGTAAGAAGGGTAAATTAATACCTAGGTACATCAGGACTTTCAAAATATTATAATGAATTGGATTTGTAGCTTACCATTTGGAAATGCCTCCAAGTCTCTCCAAATTTCATGATGTGTTCCACGTATCACTGTTGAGAAAGTAGATGCCTGACCAACGCATACACTCACCTATGAAGAAATAGAACCGGAAGATGATATATCTTACTGTGAAGAGCCTATCAGGATTCTTGATACCAGAGATCAAGTGTTGATAAACCAGATGATTTTTCTGGTAAAATTTCTATCGAGAAATCGTAAGACGGAAGAGGCAACGTAGGAACCCAAGGAACTAATGATAAAGAACCACCTGAATCTTTTTATGCAGTAATATTCTAGAAATTTCAAGGAAGAAATTATTTGAAGGAGGGAAGAATTTAACACCCCAAGCTTCCACAATACGCTTCTCTTTGAATAATACAATAGCTTTCGATGTACGTAACTTTGAGTTCTAGCACACCATGACCAATCAAACTAGCCATTTAAAAAATAGTTATGAATAGTAATACCCACCTTTTAAAATTTTATAAATTATATTTTTCAAAATGGACTTCATTTTTGGATTCATAATATCAAAATTAGCTTAGGGTGAATTTTTGGTATTTTTTTGAAAACTTTCAATTTTTAATGAATAGTGAAAAACATTGTGTTACTGTTTAAAACTGAATTTTATTTAAATAATAATTATTTTTATTTAAATTTATTTTAAATTAAAAATAGTTAAATAATACCTATATTAGTTCAATTTAATTCATTGGAGTCATTTTATAATAATATTAGATATATAAAATTTTATTGAACTATTTAACACCTTTTTACCCACCTTCTAGGCACATTTGAAAATTTGCATAAAATGTAGTTTTACCACTTATGTGAATTTAATTTCAAAAATCCAAGAGAAACATTTGAAATTAGTAAGTAAAATTTGGTTCAATAGGATGAAAATAATTTTTGGTTAATAGTAACTTTTGAATTTTATTTACCACGGTTAAAAGTAAATAGGGTAATTAAAGGTAAAAATGATATTATAATTACCCTAACACATGTCCTAATTCTATTAGATAAGTTTATTTAGACCAAAATAAACCTTAGTAATAAAATATTACCCTATTTTATCCACCTGGATTAGATTAGGACATTTATTATTATTTTATTTAAAGAAGAGTTAAAAGTGTTAAATTCAAATTTTAATAACTAAAAAATTTTAATATAGGGTTATAAATAAGATAAATTAGACTATAAATATTCATTAGAAATTTAAAAATATTTCCCACATCCTGGTATTTTATTTATAATTTTTAGACATTAAATAATTAAATTTATTTATGACACAATGATGATGCAGTAATTACCTTATTAATGAAAGATTAAAATAATTGATATTATAAATATTAAAATAAATGTAAATTGAGACTTTTGATGCATTAAATGAATTTTATAGGTTAATATGACATGTTAGAGTTGATTAAATAATTTTTTTTCGATGTAATCAAGATTTTTTGACTTTCCAAAAAAACAAATACTAAATAGTGTCACAATTGACATAAATGAGTTTAAAAAAAATAATATATTATTAAATGATATAATATTTCTAAAAATATAATATTTGTACAAAGGACTTATATAATGATATATATGTCATTAATGAACCACTTTGGGTTCTCTTGTCATTTTATAGTAAGTTTATTAACCATGTAATATAAAAATACAAGAAGACATTGTAAAAGTTAAACTATTTAACTAATAGTTAAATTTAAAAGATAAGATTAATATGGTGACCTAAACTTGTCTAAAACCTATTTGTTGAGAGGATTTATACCCATACCAACATTATCCTCTAAATAAATCAATTTTTATCCATTATAAACCGAAAATGATTTTATAATAAATTAATATTTCAAGCTTTTCCTAAAGTGACCCTCACCTCTCTTATAAAAGGGCACTTCCCTTTATCTCAAAATCACACCTCCAAAGCCATTTTTATCAGCCATAACATGCTCAAATATCTTACCAACTACCCTCACTTCAACCTATAGGCCTTACTTTGATCATAAATCCAACCTAAAGAGTCCTTTTGATCAAATAAAAAATGAAGCAAGCGAAGAAGAGGTAATAATTTCATCACCTCTTCCAAAGTTCTTTTCTTCTTCCACTTACTTTTTATTTGTTGTTTCTATACCAAAATAATAAATCTAGTACCTTATACATACTTTTATATTATTATAAATAT